>CM051240.1:169575951-170923451 GCA_027917425.1 Gastrophryne carolinensis | reverse complement strand
GAGGCGCTCTGTTCATCTGGCGCTGTTGCAGAAGCAACATGTAAACATACTTTCTTTGATTTTGCTCTGTAAATTGATTTGTAGCTGTACAGGTAGAAAGTTTTTTTTTTTTTGTCCAGAGCCTATTTTAGCAGTGTCCCAACTGCGGAGCTGAGTTCTAGCTGCGTAAATATGGCCTGATGCTGTACAGGTGTTCCTCATGCCCAGTGCCTCCTCCTCTGCGGGGCGGCGGAGGACCTGTCACGTCACATGTGAGGTGTCTGCAACCTCTAACATATGTTAGACAACTATATGTATACAGGGCCAGAACGATCAACACTGACTCAAGGAGCACCACAGGTGTAGTCAGCACTGAGCAGGGGTGTGCACTAGTGGTAATCCACTAGCCACACTCTGCTTCACCACTGCCACACAAAGGCCACAAGTGCCCCAGGGGGCACGTGTGACACCGGGACTAAAATGCAAGCAGCATTATTGGATAGAAGGATTTATGGACACACACCACACACACATATATATATATATATATATATATACATTTTACAGTATTATACACTATATATCTATATATATTTATCTATATACATATATATATATATATATATCCACACAATCACACAAATCTATCTATCTATATATATATATAGAGAGAGAGAGAGAGAGAGAGAGAGAGAGAGAGAATATAAGATATATATATTATCTTCTTTCTTTGTTCTTTCTTAAATTAGTGTTTGCATTTCGAGTAATTTTGAACAAGAGCAACATATACACAAAAGCATCAATGCATAAAGAAATATAAATATATATATATATACACACACACACACACACACACACATACACACACACACATATATATATATTATATGTACAGAGATATATACAGACACACCAATGCATGCACTCGCTGATCATTTCTTGTACTATTATTTTAATAATACATTTCCCCAAAACATACATACACATATCTATCTATACATATACAAATACATGTAAAGTTATATATAGTTACATAACTTTTATGTTATTGCTTTGTTAAAACTAACTAAATAAACTGGAAGAATACCTACACCTTCTTCTCTACAGATGTTTTATACTTTTATATTCCTTTTTATATACTTTTTTGTAACTGTACCTCATTATATATATATATTTATGTACCTTCATATAGTGTACGTTTATATATATATATATATATATTTATATATATATATAATATATATATGTACCTTCATATAGTGTACATATATATATATATATATATATATATATATATATATATATCGCAGGATAACATCTATAGAGAGCAAGGTGTAGGTATTATTCCTATCAAGCAAAGTTACAAGCAATGAAATATAACTAAGTGCATATATATATATATTATATAAACATAAATATAGATAGAGCTATAATATATAGGCGGCAATATTTATAACAGTAGTAATAAAATATATGAATGCAGTGTTACATATACACAGACACACACACAGACCGGTACAGGCGGGGGTCACCGGCTGTGTACATTGCAGAAACACACGCGGCGGTGTCACGTGACCGCGGTGTCAGGAGCTGAGAGCGGCCGGGTGTGACACACGGTGGCGGCGGTCGGGGGGCAGCAGCATCAGCGGCGGCAGCACGGGCTGCTCGGTGTTACCTCAGGCAGGGCCCGGTGAGAGGGCGGCACACCCGGCACAGGAGCTCACTTGGTCAGAGCCGGGCGCGCCACCTGGTACAGCACAAGAATGGCAGTCCACGTGTTCTCCTTCCCGGTGGCCGGGCGCTTTTATTCATGAGGTGAGACAGCTCCTCCGGCATTGGCGCTGGTGAATGGCGGGCCGTCCATAGAGCCAGTGGCTGTCAGGCGCACTGTGTGTGTGTGTCAGGCGCCCTCCTCCTCCTCCCGGAGGTGTGTGTGTGTCTGTGTGTGTGTGTGTGGTGATCCTCCCCCCCCCTCGTATTAGAGGCGTACGGGAGAGAGGGGGGGGGGATCAGGGACAGCCCCGCCAGGACTTCCCATCATCACTAATAATCAGTGCGGGTGTCAGTGTTCGCCCTGTGCCACTCACTCGCCATAGCTGGCAGCCGGGAGAGCTCTCGCCTCTGTCACAGCAGCTCTGCCCTCCTTCCTCATCCTCCTCCTGCAGCCAACGCGCGACCCCCGGTGCCGGCATTAGCCTGAGGCGGGAACATTGGAGGCCCGGCCCGAACACCACCTACCTCCCCCTCAGCCGACACACCACGGCCCGGAGGCCAGCAGCGGGACCGACGTGACGAGAGCCCGCTCACATTCATCCTGGAGTCTCTACTTATGATCCATGGGCAGAACTTCAGCCCGTCCCAGGCCACCTACCGACACACGCCGACCAGTAAGTAGCCATCTGCACGCCAGCCGTGCTCCTCACCTACAAGGTTCCGCACCCAGACCCGCGAGGAGCGGGACAGCTCCGCAACCTTCACACACACTGCGTATATTATATTGCGTGTGTCTCTACCCGGCCATCACAGCTACTTACCCACTAGGAGGACGCCAACACTGGCACAGCTTTACCCCACTTACATGCCACACACATAGCTGAGGAGACCATTAGGGAGAAAAGTGCTACAGGCAATCACACACACATATATGTACCACACATACACAACACAACTGTATCCACAGAGCAACTATACATATACACTATACCACAACTGTATCTACAGAGCAACTTCCCTCTCTCCATAACACACAATCGCAAAACTATATAGGCATCTGTACTACACATATACAACACAGCTGCATCCACCATCACCCACACCTATTGATTTGTACTACACAACACAACACTACACAATACAACACAACTGTATCTACAGAGCAATATCTTTCTCCCTCTGCCTTTCTAACACACAAACACACACATATATATATATATATATATATATATATATATATATATATATATATATTACACATATACAATGCAACTGTATCTACAGAGCAACATCTCTCTCCCCTTGTCTCTCTCACAACCACAATCTCACACACCTTTAGATTTGTACTACACACATATACAACATCTGTATCTACAGAGGAACATCTCTCTCCATCTGTCTCTCTAACACAATCACACACACAGACACACACACCTATACATTTTCAAAATACATATACCACACAGCTGTATCTACAGAGCAACATCTCTCTACCTTTGTCTCTCTAACACACAAACAGACACACACAATCACACACCTATAGATTTGTAATATATATATATATATATATATATATGACAAGGTATAAATATATATACTGTATCTACAAAGCAACACCCCTGTCTCTCTAATACAAAATCACACACACACACAGACACACACATTTATCAGTTGTACTATACATATATACCACAACTGTATCTACAGAACAACATCTCTCGGCCCCTGTCTCTTTAACACACAGACACACAAACATATAACTTTAGACAACTTTTTTTTTACATACCAAATAATATATATATATATATATATATATATATATATATATATATATATATTTATTTATTTATATATCTTATATATTTTAATACATATACATACCACAGCTTTAACATACAGTCACATACACACCCCTTTATATCTGTATTACACATATACACACAAATACCACAACTGTATTTACAGAGCAACAGTTATACTGAGACTGAAACTTTTCTCACACTCACATATTTAAATAGTTCTAATAGTAATTACATAAATAAACTTCTCTCTGTGTCACACACACACATACACACACTTGCATATATTTATATTATCTAGATTAGAATTTAGATGATGAATGTACTAAATACACTTTCTCTGCATATATATATATATATATATATATATATATATATATATATATATATATAATTTTTTTTGTGTACCCATATATATATATGTGTGTGTGTGTGTGTGTGTGTGTGTGTGTGTGTGTGTGTGTGTGTCTGATAACACTTTTATGAGTGTGTTTTATTTACACACGCACACATGTGTATGTTTATATGTCTACTTTCTGTATTTTTTCAATGCACATTTAAGTATGTATATGTTCATTTCATATCTACATGTTAGAAGTGTATTTAGTATATATATATATATATATATATATATATATATATTCAAATATATTATTATTTTTGTTTGTTTATAAAGCACTATCACCCTCTCTGGTGCTGTACAATGTGGAAATGACAGGCACAGGCCACCACAAGTCAGAGGTGACAGTAATGCAGCAAATACACTGTAATATTGGAGTCCCCTCATATGATCGCTGCATTGGTGATTAAATAGGAGACATTGGACCCTCCTTCGCAGCACTTTAGTAACACTTAATTTTAAGGCAATATTTGGAAGTTTCAATTATAGTCATTAGTGGAATTATTATTACAGTCATTATTTCATTTTTCTTTTTTAACCATTGTTTATAGCTAACAGTGCTTAGTTATCTGGGGTCAGAAAAGTGTTTCGCTTTCTTTGTGCATGCCGAGGATATGTGGGATCCAGCCAGCCCTCTCCATATGTTTATTTTTTTCCCTCCACTCAGATCCGTATTACTGTGACCTGCCAGGGCGTGCACTGTCCCCCAACCAGAACAGTATGGAGATGAGAAGCGAAAGCCCAAGCCAAAGGGACAGTCCAGACCGGAGAAGCAGCAGTCCAGATGCTAAAAGTCCGCCTCCAATCAAAGTGGCCAGATTGGAGCAGAATGGGAGTCCATTAGGAGCCAGGGGACGACAAAACGGTTCGTTGAGCAAATCTGTGGGAGGTAATAAAGCAGTATTTTTAATGTATACATAACAAACTGAAAGCAGCAACACAATGGCTTGCAGTGTCAGGGTTCATGATGACTGTAGCTGTTGGTGTAGCATTACAGGAAGTCAGCTTTATCCTCATATTCTTTGTTGCTAGTGCAAAAGTGAGGTGACCCAAGGGTTGGCATATTGCAGGCACTGTGCCATTATGACTGGAGCTACTGGCAGTGAAGAGACACTCTGATCAAAATGTTTCTAGTTATTCCTAGACAACCTGCTTCTGATTTCCTCTCAAGCTTTCTTCTTTGGCTGGTCAATGTGTAAAATGTTGAGGAGGAAAAGCTTTTCTCGTCATGAACTGATCTGATATCAGTGTCAGTGTGTCGTGGTTTCTAGCAGTAGTGTGTTTTGCTGTGTTAGCCATAGTGAACAGTAGAAAGTGAAGAAATAAGGAGATACCTTAAGTATAATTAGGGGTAAGCGTTTGAGTATACTTAGTTCTCTTATACATCATATCTGATGATGAGGACTAAGTCATTTTTTGGAGGGTCATGGCTGCAGTCTGAATGAACAGTTAATGTATATTAGCTGTGGGTAGTGTACATGTAGTATACATTAGCCTGTAAGTAAGTAAGGAATGCATAACCCAGAATTGTGCTAGCTCAGCCTTAGATTAGCATAGTTATTTAATGGCACCCCATTATTTGCAAAAAAAAAAAAATAGGTGTGGACACAGATGCTAAAAGATAAAAAAAGGGGAAAAAATATATCATCATATATTTCATATCATCATAGTTTGCCATATACATGGTGCATATTTTAACACAGATGAGACATCCACAAATGAGCCCAAAATAAATACAGAATTTGTAGTATATTTTAGTAAATACTTTCAGAATACAGTCTTTATAATAAGATGAGAATGTTTTATAAGCTATGAGAGACATCATTCAGTTTGTGTTGACAAGATGATGATTTAAGTTTATAACACATTTGTGAACCATTGGGCCTGTCCTGTACAAAGTTAGGAAATATCCTAACTAACAAATTCACCTGAAGATACCCTGACCATTTTGAAAACCTATTAATCATTGTTAGGTAGTTTACATTTTTGCTTAGCATTTTCTGGTCTAAACATTATAAACAGTATAGATTACTATTCATTTATTTTATTACTGTAAAACAAAAACTATACAATATTTTTGTTGTTGTCTAATTCTTTCCCTATGTAATGTACTTGGTGATTACAATGCTGAATCTGAGGAAATATCCATATATATTATAATTATATTTTGTGCTTTTCTCTAAATAAGTAAATGCATCGGGCCTAAAATAATAGACATTTTATAAGATAGTTGTAAGTTAGGATAATTTTTGTGAATTTAAATTAGAGAACCCGGTGTATTCATTTTTCATATGAAATACTGTAATATTCTATTTCATACCTGTGTTCTTCAAAATCAGGCAAACAATCTAGTTATCCCATTATTAAATAATAATAATTTGATATACATGATGATGTATGTATGATGTTGCAGCAAAGATAATCCCAGGTTAGCTAGTCAGGGAGGAAACTGCTGGAAATTGTAGCGCCAGCCTCACTTTTACACAGAGGTCCCCAGATGCTGCTCTGAAATTAGGAGGCGTGTAAATATCCCTGGTGCCAGGAGACGTGATATTTAGGTTAATACCGCTCGGAGTCAGTAGTTTGCCCGCCTTGCAGACGTCTTGGATTGTGCCATGTGGCTTTGCTAATACGAATGACCCCTTATGCTTGCTCTGACCGTTGCCCTTTAATCATTGGAAATTCATGTATAGATTCGTCTGGCCGATAGTGTTTAGTTTTCTAATTAACGTCACCAATTTGCAGACAGACCACACTTTGTGCTTCTGTGATTGTGCAGCTCTGTGAGATGACTGGAATCCTGCCGTGCCGTGTAGGCTCCTGTCACTGCGGCATGGAAACAGTTAATACAGAAAACCCCAGACTCTGTCCAGAAAATATTTGCTTTTTGGGGTCAGGGAAAATAAGAAGGGGGAACTCTTTAGCTGTGCCACTCTTTCAAATTTCTGCCGTCAATGTTTTTTTAATGTGTTACGCAATATTTTTCTTAAACTCAAAGCTCAGCTCTTAATGGAGATTTTTTTTTTTACTTTTGATGCTAATATCACTCTCTATCTCTCGTCTTAATCTTTCTTTTCTTTTTGTGTTCTCGCACCCTCGTTATGCTTTTCATATATACATGTATATATGTATAGCTAGTGAATTTACTTATTTGGGTGTGAAAGACGATCTGTAGCTTTGCACCTCTTGTTTTACCTTTTTACGTTGTTATGATCACCTGTCTGTGACAAGTAATGTTTACCCCCTGTGTGGCTATGGACCTCCCCAACAGTTTTACTGTCAGTTTTTTTAATATTTATTACATTCATACATTTATTCAAATCTATAATGCTATATGGTGCATCTTTTTTTGGGTGCCATGTTTTTTTTGATCATCTATAAGGAGTTGGTATAATTGCTTAAGTATACTCCTGTCTTAAGTGGCTATAATAAGGGGATTATCCAAATAATTTTAGAGCCTCTGAATAGACTCTTTTTCACGAGCCTAAAAATACTTCCCCACTAAACAACACAACTGGGCAGTTCTACAGGTCAGGTATATAATTTTATAATGTGGTGCATGTTTTATTTCTAGCAAAAACTCTCAAAATCCAGTCTCTACAGAATTAAATAAATCATTTGGAGAACTATCCACATGTTGCTCTTTTAACCTGTCCAGTCATTATTGCTTGCTTAGATAGGAAACTTAAGGTTAGTTATGCATAATGATATGTATATATATATATAGAAATAGAGAGGGAGAGCATTCATATGGTCTAACAAGTCATCTACATACAGCTTTTAGTTCATATGCATTATGGGTTTTATGATTTCATGACTATACGTCTCTTTCACTTTCTTTGTTTTCCATTACCTGAAGAGGTCACCAAATATAGCCCAATACATTTATACTGTGGTATAGTTTGCATATTTTATAGTTTTACAATTTATTTGTATATACATTAATTAAATTCATTTAGGTAAAAATGAGTTAGTGTTTTATCTTTTATGCTTTGATCTCCACCAATGTTTTTAAGTAAAGTTACCAATTTTTATAAGCTGCCAAATAAAGATAGCCGGATCCCTACTTTATGCTATAAACACACCTTGCCATTCACTGGACACTTCTCATAGAATGCCATGCCCCCCCCCCCCCCATTCAGCTTAGGCCTCTATGACTTTACACATGTTTTTTTTTTAATTATTAACTTTATGTTTAGAACTCCAGTGATAGGTGACTGTTTAGACTTACACCTTGTATTTTAGCTGAAAAGAGCGCATGCACTGTGACCGTGTCTGCTTTTTAGTCTGAGAGAAGCGTTTACTGTAGGAGGCAATGTTTTACTTGTTTTCAAATATGCAGCCTAACCTGTATTGCATTGCTCTGCTCTGCTCATTCACTGGTTTCCAGCCCTGCTGCTGAAATATGTCTATAGACAGAAATACATATTTAATTAAGTGAGAAGGATACTCAATTCTAAAGCAGTTAGGGATGGACATCTTTGATAATGTAATGTCTTTATTTGATAATTGATTTACTCGTTTGAGTTCAGACAAGAAGCTTTTAGTGGAAGCAACCAGCCGTTCAATTTAAATGCCGTAATGATTATCAATGGTCATTTTTCTGTGGAATCTGATCATGTTGATTATGGTTTTGCTCTTTTTGCTGTTAAGCTGTAGAGACTCTTTGTTGTAATTCTTCACATTGTTATTTACAAACAAAGTTTATTTACAAAGAGTTATTTTCCAGGATGGCTTGACTGGCATTTGACAGTTGGCAGTTTGATCCATAATATATTTATGTAGTTCATAGTATTACAGCATGTTTTCAATCAATGCTGATAGAAGAAGTTTATACATTGCGTGAAAGAATTAGCACTTCCCAGTTTAGAATGTGAATTTATTACACTTTTGTTTTATCAAGACTAGAGGACAACATGGCCCACCAAACTTTTTTTTGTTTTGGTAGTTCATTTCCTCAGTCAAAACCCGAGATGTGAGCCAAAACCTGTACAAGCTTATTTGTTCTTGTGCTGGTTACTAATATTTTATTGGCATGCTTAAGAATACAATAGGTACACAAAACATTAGCATCAAAGCAGGCACTTGGAGGGTGGTTAGTATAAGGGGAATATTGGTAAGATTAAGATATGTCAGCTATGACCTGGCCATGATTATAAACCACCAGAGACAAATGTCTCTCTAAAACTATAAAATATGTACTGGGCTTCTATCTTAAAGCTGGAGCACTTTCTATGATGCCTCCCTGTGCTTATGGTATAAATATGGTGTGTGTGGAAAAGCAGTATTGGTTAGCCAACCATAAATCTAAATGCCAGCTTGAGCAATAACTTTGTATACTGTCAGTTCTTGCTCATTTTAGGAAGGTGGACAGCCCATGAATTTGTAGACATTGCATAATTATTTTTTTAACACCTGAACTTAGCATATTCAGTATTGCATTGGGTTGCCTATATAACAAATGTCTGTAGGACAATGAAGTCCAAAGTAAAATGCAGCCGCCCAGAAAATGAATATGACGGTTTAGGCCCAAACATTTATAATGTTATATTATCTGTTATAATTTTGTGATAATGTCATTACAAATAATCTCAAGCTATTTACATAGTAACAGTTGAAAAAATACATATGTCCAGCAAGTTGAATTAAGCAGTTAACCCACCTATTGGCTTGCTTCATTACTGGTGGAGGGGTGAAATCTTTATACCTTGGCATCTGGCTTTGCTCTTACCTATTTTTCAGTGTGTTTCACTTCAACTTGAAGTGTTGCCATCGATGCTCTGAGCTGCATATTTGACAAAAAAACATAGTAAGGTATTGGCAGGTAGAGAGGCCCACAATGTCTTTGATATACTTCTGAATAGTATTTGTTGCACGGTTATTTAGTCTTGATTCATTCATAATACAGCATGTTTTAGAATAAACAACTGTCGGAGCTACAGTCCTTATATGCACTATAAGGTTATTAACACTAGTTATAAGGGTATCTGACACTAGTTAACTTATCAGCATGTTTTTGAAGGGAAACCAGAGCACCTAGAGGAAACCAATGCAAACAGTGTGCATGGTGGAATTGACCCTAGGACCCTAATGCTTTACTGCTCAGAGATATAGAAAACCATTGCAATGCTATTCAACATCTGCCAAAACTGGTACAGGTCTGGGTAGGCTGACCATGGGGAAGTGATACTTCACATGTAACACAGGAGCATAGAACAAATGTTCTTTTATAATATAAAAATATGTATCCGATTCACTTTTCATAAATTGGACAAAAGAAAGTTACTAATAGTTTCTTGCAAAAAGGTAAGAATCAAAATAAAAATTAGATAGAACCTCCATTTGCGCTGATGATTATCTGGAGACTTTTATACCGTTGTAACGCTGTCATCTTGCTTTACGCTTGATGGGGATGTTTTAGATTTTGTCTGGTTAAGAGTAAACCTCTTTTAATTTGATGGGGCCTTACATACAAACGGTGGTCAGAAAATGTATGACTCAGTAACGTTCACACAGTGACATGTCTCGGCCATGATAGTGTCCAGAAACAGTTCTGTGCAAAATGTGATCTCTGTGTGGCCATGATGAATAATTTGTCTTTAGCGTCCAGACACAGAGGGCGCACAGCAACGTCAACAGTGTGAAGCTCTAATGTGCAATTCTGAAGTCTCTGTTTCAGAAATTAAAATAAAAGTATCTAGACAATGGCCTTGATACATTGAGAGTTGAAAAAAATCTCATGGTAGTAAAAAATGTACTTTATGAGAAAAAAACATGACAATTTAACTGTTACTGAATCACCAGATAACAATGAAAGCCAATGACACTTTTTACTACATTGTAAAAAGGAGTAAAAAGTTCTCTACGTCTAGGACTAAAAAAGTACCATTGACTTTCATTGACTTCCTGGCTGGAGATTCAATAAGAAAGAAATTCCCATGCTTTTTTCTCATGAAGTGATTTTTTTTACTACCATAAGAATATTTTTCAACTCCTATTGAATCACGGCCATTAATGTTGGTATTTATGCAGCAGCAGAAATATTTAAAGTAAATTAAATCATCTATATAAAAAACTTTTAGTGTTTTATCTTAATATGACAAGGTTATATTTTCATGGACTGATCATTTCTAAAGTTGGCATAGTCACTGAAGATAACATAATCTACAGGGTTTCTGGTTGTGATCTCTTTGTGCTGGATTTAGTGCCTCAATGGTGGCTGTCCAATTGCCCCAGAAACCTTGCTATATAGATCTCCCAACAAGGAGACCATATGGGGAATCCAAAGTAATTTGGAGAGGCTCATTTGTTTCTGGTATTTTCATAGGCTTCTGTCATTTTGTAACTTCTAAAGTTACAGTAAAGATATTTACCCCATTAAAATAAATTGCACCTCACCTGTAGAACTTCCCTCATTGTATGTACATGGGATTTTAATTTTAAAAAGAAGAAATATATTTTACCTTATCACATTAGTAAAGAATAATCCAACTGCTTTGTGTCATCTACAGTAACTTTAAAAAGTAATCAAACAGATAGAAAACAAGCCCCTTTTTATTTGCCGATTTATATCTGCTCTTACCTAGGTCACATGGGATGATAGTGGGATTATCTTTTTGTAGGCATATCAATGAACTTTTATTTTACCAAAAGTCAGATCCTTTCCTCACACTACTCATAGCTGCATCTATTCTAAAATTCTGTATCTCACCCGTAGAGTTGCTCCATCTCAGTTCCCAGTCAAATTGTACTTTTGTACAATTTGGTTGAAAGGTTTCTTTTAGTTGAAAAGTTTTTGCAATCTCAGCACACAGGTATTCAGTTTTAGAGAGATATTAATTGATAGGTTTGTTTAGTCGACAGGCGGGCCTGTGTATATTGTGGCATTGCAGGCTGATGTAGGTACAGGCTGTCAAGGATCTATGCCATTTGTCAATGAACTATGACCAGTGTTGACAAATAACAGGTTGAAAACAACTAGAATTGTACAAAAAAGTGGAAAGCTATTTAGAAATTGCTGTCACCTCTCTGCGCTGTTGATTAGATAATATGGTGGTCGACAGGCCAACAGTATGACCGGGTCTGTAATAAGACTGAAAAGCAAAGAATCCTCAATAAATGACATTTTCAACCCTTCCCCAGGACTTCCATTGGAACATCACATGTGTCTCATATATGCGTATCCAATGTAATTGTGGCACATTACTGGCTGCAAGTCGAGGGAATTAGAAGCTCAGATCAGAATTTTCCCCATGGCTTCTGCACAGCCTTTACCAGCTTTAACAGCTAAAGATTGCACCATGTTTCATGTATTGCTATGGCACTGGAAAATGTAAACTGGAGTTTAGGAGTTGTAAAAATTGATTATTGATTTTTATTATAAATGTATAGCTCTGGTGCAGGTAAATGGACAACTATGTTGCCTTTTATAGGAGATATGCTTGACTGGAGTAGAAACTGGTTGACAGTTGTGCAACTCATTATGATATCTATCTATCTATATATATATATATATATATATATATATATATATATATATAATCATGGCAAATGGACTTGCTGTGTTATTTTCTTGAAGATGTTTCGCTAGTCATCCAATGGTTTCCTCAATTCAGAGAAGATAACACAGCAAGTCCAGTCGTTTGTTTATTAGATTAAGTGGTCTAAGAGGTTGATATGTGCCATAGGACCATAGGAAGGCTTTAGATAATACGGAATGCAGCAATATTGTACTTATAACATTGCCAGTAATTTCTGAATATGACTAGCATGTGGATCTACACCAGGGCAAGCTTCCATTCTGAACCAAACTGCCTGTCCCACCACTCATTCTTCCCAGCTTACTACCTTGTCATCTGTGCTGCCTTGGGGACCACAAGCTGGTGCCGAGCCAGACGACGGCACTGTTTGATGATGTGTGCAGTACCTTCTGATATCCCAGGAAAGAACCATAGCTGGAATAGGTTAAACCGAGAACAGTTGAAATGGGAGCTGAAGAGATGTCAGTGCCAAGGGATTGTCTTGTTGTAAACTTGATTTGGCAGCCCCCAGACTTTTTAAATGATGGTTTGTGACTTAGTAGGGATAAAGACTTGATGGCAGACAGGCTGGCAAATGTTTTCTCACCTTCATTGGGAAAGGGATACTTAACACCACCATGTTCAATTTGTGCATGTCATCATGTATTCACACATGGACAAGAACAGTGGCTCAGCAGATGTGAAGCTTTTGAATATTGCTAAAAAAAGATATATTCAGGAGTTTCGGAAAATTAGTTGTCAAATATAATGCAACTTCTCCAAGTTAAGATATTGTTTAATGTAATTAAAGGGAAAGTGTATCTCTTGTGTGCAAAAATGATGTTGTTACCGTTTTGCATTGATTTAATATTTTTTATTTTTTTATGTTAGCAAATGTGTATTTTATGGACGTAGAGGATGTGAGTCCTGTATACCCAGAACACTGCTGCTGGGCATGTGGGGTGAGCTCCGTCACATCAGCAAGCAGCGGCCATAGCAGGGGTGTTCTTTGTAGACTCACCTCCCTTCTTGGTGTAAAGTCTTGATGTATGATTGTCATTAGAAACAGATTGTAGAAAAAAAATAATCCAAAAAACTTACATTTGCTAAAAAAAGAAAAAAAGAAATACATTAGCTCAGCACATTGAGGACACCCCTTTGGCACAAAAACTATACACTTTCAGAAATTAGTTGTCTCTTCCTTTACATGACTCGAGCCTCTGTCACAGTTTTGCGTGAAGCACATTATTTAAAATATGCATACATGTACGTGTTAGTTCCGAATCATGTTTGCTAGCAGCTGATCTTAGATTTACCATAGAGATGGCTGCCAGTGTAGGTGGGCCATCAAATTTCTGGAGCATGCACATGGGAAGAATAGATCAGGTGGCAACAGAAGCTAAGTAAATGCACATTGACTAAGACACAGTAGAGCATCATGTTCACAAGCATGCCATTCCATACATATTGTCTTGTAGTAAGTAAATGTTAGAAAAATCCTATCACCCTTTCTTATATATGACACTACTGTCAAAACAAGTGTAAATATTTTATGTAACATTTTCTTTACAGTAAGAATGAGGAGGACACTTTTGATCTGAGATGCAGATATCTTTATCTTATTTGTAATGTCACATTTGTAAGCCTGACCGTAGTACTAATTAGAAAAGACCCATAAGATTTCAACTGGACTACTTTTTATGTGATCAGCTTTTAAATTCCTGCATTGCCTTAAGCAAAGGTTGTGAGCTGTATATATATATATATATATATATATATATATATATATATATATATATGTCAAGATCTTTTAATGCAGAGAACAGGTTTCCTTATGGTCTTACTGAGGATCGGAAATTTTCTCTTAGCCTGGCTATGGTTGGGCAGATTTTCTGATTGATATAAAACTGACAGATAGGTTGAGGGCCTTATTTATGATGTGCACCTTTTAGCATAATTTTTGTGGCTACAGCAGTGGCTTAGGATCACTGGCATTCCTGACTTATCTCGCGCTGTGCGGTGTACAACATTGGTGCTAGCAGCCGCTGCGCTGAACGCCACTAATTAGCTTTGATTCTTGCCCTTAGGTATTGGCCGACCAGCGCCTGTTGGACCTGATGGCCTATTAGCCCTAGTGCCAGTGAGCACCACTTTAGACTGCCATTTCACGGCACTGAACAGAATATTTATGATTTTTTTCCTCCTTGAAATCTTTAGTGGTGTATTTTTCCGGCACTGGTCAGCGTTTCGTCATTACAGTGAGAAGTATTCACTGCTGGGGACAAACTTTACAGTACGTTTTGGCTGCGTTTTAGTTATTGGTGTCCAAATTACACATTGTTAAGCATTGTTAAGAAGCCATTAAAATCAATTTTAATAACCCAAATCAAAAAACATTTTGGACCATCTAGGTCCTGCGTTTCAATTATTGATAAGTCCCAATGCAAGTTCTTTACAAATAAATGTGTTTAATATTAATCACAAGCATTAAACACTTTAATCCAGTTCTACCCATTGTGCTCTATGGGATCTTGAGCAACAGCACCAGGTTTCAACCAGAGTGCCCAGTGCTGCCTAATTTTCGACGCTAGTGTTTAATAAGACGTAAGCTGGCGGTTGCATCAGCGCTAACGTTTTTAGTTGTTAAATCGTACGCTGAGTCCCGCTGAAGCCAAAAAAGTGGTGCTGACAATTCTTTAATAACGCTCTTGATTGATAATCATTTTCACCAACAAATCTGTTTCGTTTGCAGTTAAAATGTGCCGACTGGTTGCTAAATCATTGCATTTGATAATTGCCAGCAAACACTGTCATTGTTCTTTCGTTTTTCTAATAAATACCTTTAGGGATTACCATTTCTTTGGAGGCAAGAGTTGTGAAAACTGACTTTTAACTGCCTATTAGTTTGTGAACAAATTGATTTTTTTATTAATAGTGGTGTTTAATTGTTTTTAATTTTACCCAAAATGTTGGTACTTCACATAAAGGATTAATGACAGACACATTAAGTCTTTTTATAGTTTCAGCTGTGTAACTTTCTTTTAATAAAAAAAAAAACTTGATATTGTTTTTAAAGTTGTTTTATTTATGGAGCAGTGTGGCATTAACTTTGTGTGAGTTTTAAGTAACTGCATTGGCTGCTTAAACGTAATGCCAGCGACCCCATGTTGACATTCAAGAATTTTGTTTTTGTACATTGCTTTTTAGCCAAGAAACAAATAATATGGGTGACTATCAGGATGAAATTACCTTCTAATAACATTTATTGTTACTCAAAGCATATACTGCCAGAACGTGTTTTTAAATGGAGTCATAAAGTTATAGTAACCTTTACTCTTCTCTAGCTAAACAATAAATGGTACCATGTGACCCCTTCAAAAATTTGATTTGATTGGCTGCTCTGATCTCACATTAGCATGATGTCTTTAGTGAGCTGCCCCAAAAGGTTAATGACACATGGTTGTATTGAAAAGTGTTTTCCTATTACTTTTCAATGTGCTGTAAAGAAAGCTGTGCTGAAGTGTCTGTTTCCTGGCTGTTGGGGATCATTTACTAAGGGCCTTAAAAGTTTCCTACAGATTAGTATCCAGTACATGTGACCCAGAACATCCAGGAAAGTTTATATTTACAACTTAAATAAATATAATAAATAAATAAATGTTGCAAACTGCGTTTTTGGCGCAGTTTGCTAAAATGCATTTGCAATCGTAATGCAATATACAGGAGTTTAGTTTTTTTATGTTAGTCTCCTTTTCGTAAAAAACACAGTAAATTCATCAATATAAGAATACTTTTGGCAACATTACCAATGTCACTGCAAAGTTACAGTGACCCAATTGTCAGTTTTGATGCCCCTCCCCCACACAGTGTGGGGGGGGGGGTGCTGCTCTGTAAATCTAGCTGCAGTATATGTTACTGTTATAGTAACATATAACTAAGGAAATCAGCATGTGTGGTGGTGGTATGTGGGGACATGTGAATGTGAATAAGTTTGTGTGATAATAGTACAAGTCGGGTTCATCTGTCTATGAGGGTAGGGTGTTTACTGTGGGAGGTTTTGTGTGTGTTTGTCTGCAGGTGTCGTGGGTGTTTGGTATACTGAACATGTAAGGGTAAGTCATTGTCCAGGCAGTAAAAAGACCTGGCATGACCCCCTCTATTGTAGTGAATGGGATGGGGCTTGCCATAGTTCCTGTGGCAGATGGTGGGGGACGGTCCGTCATTGATACTATGGAAGCATCACCCTGAGCGGCATGGGACTTGGATATATGCCTATCCAGTTATCTGGTCCAAGAGGGCTGAGATGGTCCAGATAGAAGATCTACTCCAAGCCAGCATGATCAATAATTTTAGTAGATTGTCATCATCATGGTCAGGTGGCCTGGTAATACCTGAGCCCCAGAGGGACTGAATTCTTATCTACCTTGACTGGACAGTTCTCAGGCACTATTGTGATTTTAAGGTTGGAATTAGTGCTAGTAGAAGCAAGTCTGGGCTACTTTAAATAGTGTATGTTCTTCTTTTTCCCCCAAAGTAGTGTAAAATGCAGTGTAGTTCTACAGTAACCCACAAATACAAATTTTGCCCCGTTTGGCAGTTTAGTTAAATAGTTATAGAATTTGGTTAAAAAAGGGATCCAGAAGGCTAAATAATATGTTTAAGGCATTATAAACTATGTTAGATGATTATTACGGTTTTTGGAAGCTGCTGCAATTTAACCGGAACGACACCCATTTTTCTTTAATGGGTGTTGGTTCCGCAGACAGCTAATAAAAACAAGCTTTGGGGGGCATCCAGAATGCCCCCTCTACGCACATAACCCCCCAGAACGCCTGATATCCTTACCTTCACTATGAGCCAGCGCCGGGAAAGGTGTCCCGTGATTGGTCGCCGGGCGGTCAAGTGGACGGGGCGTTCCGGTGACCGAGAATGTGCCAATCATGGGACTCCTTTCCCGTCGCTGGCTCGTAGTGAAGGTAAGCATGTTGGGCGTTCTGTGGGGGGGGGGAGTTATGTGCAGCGGGGCTCCTGCATTCTTGTTGCCCCCCAATCTTGTTTTTATTAGCTGTCTCTGGGACCAACACCCATTAAAGAAAAAAATGGGTGTCGGTCCGGTTTAAAAACCAATTAAAGTCAGTGTTTAGTGGATGAGACTCTATTGTTTGTAACATGTTCTAGCAGCTGCAGTAGCACAGAATCAGGCAGGCGTCTGGCAGCGGACAGGTTAAATTGTCCTAATAACCAGGCAGTATTTAGGAAAATCAAAAGTGCTTTGGCGCTGACAGCTTTATATCCCTACTGGGTAATATTCGCTTACTTGAATTGGCAAGGTCTTTCTGCTGGTAATTTACTCCATAAGAATTCAGCATAAAGACAGCTGATTGATGACTGCAAATGCCTATTTATGAAATTGTTGATTAGAACCTGTAAATCCAGGGGGAGTAATTGTGCTTCTTTTTTTTTGCCTTTGCCTTTGCCCAGCCTGTGTATTGTAATGAGAAAGCTCTGGCAAATCTTGGAATTTCTGATTTGTGAGCTGCAGGTCTGGTATATACAGCTTTATGTTGTCTGTGTTGCTACAACTGCTTGGACTAGAAAAAAATGTGAAACCTGTTAAGCATTTGTTAGCTCTAAAAATATTTGTACAGAAATTATAAAGAACAAAATTGTTGGCCTACATAAGAATTTTCTTTTCTTTGTCCAGAAATGACAAAAAGGCTTGTGAATGTGATTAGCTTTGGGCGAAAGGGCTGTACAGTAAATCATTCCTACAGGTGAATTTCTCACCGACTGTCAGATGGCCGGCAGGTCGGAAAAAAAATGAATGCTGAGAAACACACAGTAGAGGAAAAGCCCAACTTTAACAGGGGCTATAATATAAATAAGTCAGTGTGTGACCTGCAGTGTGCATTGTGGTGTGGATTGCCACCTGCCTCCCACTGAGATTTTTAAAAATGTATAAAAAAAGTGCAAAAAAATGTTTTTTCTACCTTTTTACCTGTCCCCTTGATGAAGCATTTTACAGGTTAGTTACATCCTTTTTGCAATGAGGTAAGGACATTCCTTTTTAAGTTTGGAAATAACAGAACCCTATGGGCTATGCAAAAATGGTGACATCTTTAGCATAGCCCATAGGGTGCTGTTAGGGTGCGGGCGGAGGGGGGCGGCCCTGTTGGGTGTCGAGGTAGACGAACTGTAGCGTTACCCCCACTTTTTTGTTCCCCTCGCTTTACTTCCCTCTCCTACTGGTCCTCTTCCTCACCTTCCAACCCTGTCCCTCTCCTCCCTAGCCCCCCACCCCCATAACTTTCCCCGTTTTACAATAAAAAGGAAGGTGGATGGGAAAGGTGAGTCATGCCCCAGGGGTAATCAGGGGGGTGGATAATTTGACTGTGGAGCAGGATATGTTAAAGTGATTGCTTATATTGCTATGCCTTTACTGCTCTCTGGACAAGATTGATGTTGTCTCTGTGCCTCCTTGCCCTATCTCCCTCAATAAAGATTTATTGTTATTAAAAAAATATAACCTTACATCACTGGTAAAATAATGTACCCAAACTGTAAACATGTGCCCTCAAAGGTACAGGTGCATTTTTTGTGGAAAATTTAGGGAAAACATTTTCTTTTGCACTTTTTTGTGTGTTATCGCTACAAAGCTCACTGGGATGCAGGTTGCAATCACAATGCACACCGATAGTCATACTGGCTTCACCAAATATTTAGCATGACTTCAATAGACTCTGGGGCTTATCCAAATTATTTTAGACCCTTTGGAGGGGCTGAGTTTTGAGAGCCTTTAAGAGACTTTCCCACTGAACACTACAATGGGACAATTTTGGCCCTGATTGCAGATTATTCGTGAGCCAGTGAGTACCACTTTGTACTGCTGTCTGCCGCACAGCGCATTTATGATTTTTTTTCTTCCTCCATGAAATCTTTGGAGCTTTCCGGCACTGGTGGGCATTTCATTATTACAGTTACAGGAATCACTACTGGGGACAAAAGGGACAAAGTTTACAGTGCATTTAGGCTGGGATTTAGTTATTTTAATCCAAACTACACAATTGTAACAGAAAGAAGCCACGGAAAATATCATTTAAACTACAATTACAGTTATGCACCAGTTCTGGTGCACTGTTTCCAAGTTTACAGAAATGGTAAAGCACATCAGTATTGGTGAAAAGACTAATGAGAAAAGATGCAAAACATATAGGGCCGACCAGGGTTGGACTGGAGCAAGTAGGGACCACTAGAGGGAATCATTCTTGTGCCCTTCAGAAAAAAAATATCCTTGGGGTCCATCCTTCAGCTAAAACACAATTTGATTGTAACAATATAAAATCTGATGTTTATTGACCCAATGCCAAATATAATTTACTGAATAAAATAACAAACTCACAACGCTCCAGACACTCCAGAATCTCTTGTATTGCCCTGATGGTGGTCCTGGGTCAGTGCCTGGGGCCCACCAGAGGATTCTTTGGTGCTCTTTTGGGCCAATCTGAGCTAACATACTAGTGTGTTTTGGGGGGGAAAAAGACACCCAGGTGCAGGGACGTGCAATCTACCTGTTTCTACAAGGCAGCTTCTAAGTTACAGTGTCCTTTTTATTTCCTTTGTTGCAGGCAGCAAAAATATTTAAATATTAGCGTATGTACTGTCTTTGGGTGTTGCACAATGCGATAATGGCACAAAAAGCATGTCCATGCACACAAAGAGTAATCAACAACGAATTATACCTAACTGTGGTAAGATTTAGAGTAACTGCAAAAACTACACCATACCACAGCATTACAAGAGTTATATTCCAGGAATGTATTAATATTCAGTAATCTACCCCCCCCCCATAAAAATATTTGAAGCCCATAAAATAGTGGTTACGTCGCCACACCTCTTGTATCCATGTAGAGAATATATCATATAGAAGGTCCAAAATATAATACAGATAGTAAAAATAATATTAAAGTATAGGGTATAGATATTAATTGATTATAATTTTGTGACAGTGCATAAGTACTATCAAGTCTAGTATCAATTCATAACAAGATAATAGGGTGTGATTCACAACAGTGAGATTTTTTTTCTCATGTTTTTTGGTGCTGAATTGCACCAAGGAAAAAAAACAGGAGAAAATCTGTTTTCTCTAAAAAAAAACTTGAGAAAAAATAATTTTCATGGTGTGGAATTAACCTTATTATCTATACACATCAATGTAAAAATGAATTTATTTCAAACATATAAGAGATTATTAAAAAGATATAATCTAATACAAAAATTCCCAACACACAATAAATGCACAAGTTGCCAAATATTACTACGCAGTACAAATATAAATATAAAAATATATATAGAAATATAATATTAAATGAACACCAACCCATAATGGCAAATATCAAAAATAGAAAAGTCCCACCTTTATAGAATGAGGAACAGGGTTGGGGGTTCCGATCCTCCATCAGTCTGCAATCCCCTGACTGCTTTCTCAAGAGAACGTTTTTTATCTTTGTGTTATTAAATTATAAACATTTTAAAATGTAACTTTTTTAGTGTCGTGATATGATTGTACATGCACACCAGAAAACCTGTTAAAAGTAGGCCTAGGTAGTTTATTGCTAACTGTCAGAATCTCTTGTTTTTTCTTCTTTACATGTGATAGTGTGCTAATAAATGTGTCAGGCTTTTAGTTACAACCCCCCCCAACAATCCATTAAAGTGGACCAACACACAGGATTTTGGTCCACTTCGGCGCGGCACCCCGATCGGGGGTGCCCCACTGTGTGAAACCCCCCAGAAACCCCCAAAAACTCACCACTCCTCGCTCCCACGCGCCCGCTGCTGCATCCCGCGCGTCACTCTTACACGGTGCGCCATTCACAGACGGCCCGCACGCCGGCCATTCACAAACGGCCCGCCCGTCCTGCTAGAGGGATGCGCGGGAGGCGGCGGCGGGCGCCGCTGGATCATGGATAAGGTAGCGATTTAGGGGTTTCTGGGGGGTTTCACACAGCAGGGCACCCCCGATCGGGGTGCCCCGCAGTCAGGGGTCTGATCGGTCCGGGAATCTTATAGATTCCCGGGGGCCGATCATGGGAGGGTGTTGGTCCACTTTAAATGCTAAGATTAAGTGGCGTTTAACCCGATGGACAACACAGCTCAACAGTGACTCGGTTAGATGCAGACTTGTCAGCATGACAAGTCCCCTGTCCTCCCAAAGTTAATGTTTTGCCTCTTTCAGTATCTTTGATATCAAGCAGGTGGCTGTGCACACATTACTGCTGTGATAATGCAGAACACTGGCGGCCAGCAATATGCAGGCAGCAGTGCATTGCTGGACTGTCATGTCTACCACAGGTGTCCCTAAACCTCCTCCTCAAGGGCCACCAACAGATCATGTTTTGGGGATCTCCACATAGCTGCCTCCATAGATCTGCTGCTGCACTAATTACTTCACCTGTGCATCTATGTGAAGATCCACAAAACCTGGCCTATTGGCGTTGGGAAAGCTTAGGTATTTATCCTGCAGATTTTCAAGTGTAGCACAGCTGAGCACACTAAAACTATGGTACCAGTCTATGGGCAACACTTTATCTGCGCCAGATGTGTCCTGTAAGTTCGCATTGGCATTGGAGGAAGGTTCTCAGCAACAGCCTGCTGAATCTCTTCAAGTATCAATGCTCAAACAGCTCAACTCTCACTTCCACATGGAGGAGGAACCCCACTGGCTGGCGCCTGGGATGATGCTGGCAGCACACTTTGATTTTGCATGCAAAGAAGTTGCCCAAAGTGAGACATTAGCCAAACTGCGCCCCTACACTTTGTTGCAGGTTTAAACAACCCCTTCCATAAAGCATCTAATATCAGCAAGGATCACTGCAGGCCCCACGGCATACTGTACAATTTCAGTCATTTATTTTCAGATGAGTAGGAAAGAGCAAACAAGTCACAAAGATTTTTCCTTCACGTTGTAATGGAGGCGTACCCTGAGACCATAACATTTTACTACTTTCCACCGAGTAAATTATGCAATTATAGTGAGAATAAACTTTGAGGCAGAAGACAAGCCCCTCCAAAGAAAGCCAGGCAAACACATTCCATATGTGCTGCTAACGCAAGCAACACAGTTGCTGCCTGCAGGTCCCGATTTACTCTGTTATGTCCCTGCAGATCTTAGTAAACAACATTTAAGTGGGAAAACTATTGTGAGTCTAAAATTGTCATCAACTGATGGTTAAAACTGCGACCCAACGACAGAGAACCATGGGGTCCATTTTTATGTGCAATACAATACATATATCTTGGTCATGCATTGGATACCATTGTAATGCCCCTTGGCTAGTGAGCAGGTGTTGTTCCCATTGTCAAAGGTCATGAAGGCTGTGATTCAATAAAATTCCTTTAAGAATAAGGGACCATATTCACCCTTTATTTCAGAACATGGAATGATGGGAGAAAGGTCTGTACAGGGAAAAAACACAATTTCCCTTTGTCTACTGCAGCTGCCCCATCCCACTCCCTAAGCATGAAAGGTCAAGTCTTGGCAAGAAGGATGGGACTGCATGGCATGGGACTTGTTCGAAAAGATGAATATTTAAGGCCCTTTAATAAACAACATATGAATACTTTTAAGCATGTATTAACTTATGGTCTCTCTGCTTTGACTCACACCTTTATTTGTATAATGCTTTATTCTAGGTGTAAAAGCTGCACCACACTGTTTTGGAGTAAAAAGTGAAACTCCCTTTCATTTTCTCCTGGTGCTAAATCAACATCAAAGCATGAATATAGTCCTTATTTTCTGGAGATAGTTTAAGGAAAGTTTACTGACTCAGAGCCTTAGTCACTACTGCCATCCATTCCAAATATAGGTAGTCATTTGCTTACTGCGCTTACAGAAGCACTCGCTCCCACTAAAGAATATAGTGTATTTAGACAGTAGCAAAGATTAGAGGAGGAAACTGAAGCATATGGGGGTCACACCCAACAAAACAACATTCAGTGGCCATGGTGTTCAAGTGCTGCAGATATATCCTATTGTGCCCAAACAGCTAGAGTATAACCTTAAGATGAACATTTATGATATAAATAATATAATACTACAGTAATTTGCCTTTAACGCAGTATGACTGCAAGTCCAAGCTTTTTGTAACCCCTAGCCATTTCTTCCTCTTGCTGTGCTAAGTCCGAATGGGGTGTTACAACTCACCTGATTGGCGGAATCCTCCCCTGATGCCGATGGAAGGCGTGGCTCTGCATAGAAGCCGTAGACTTGAGTTGACAGTTACATTGAGTGACAGACCTGTACAGTCACAGGATTGAGCGCCTGACCTGTCATCCAGTGTCCCAGCTTCATCTTCCGTGCAGTTTGTCTGCCCCCCAAGCTTTTCTTTTTGATGTTTTTGCTAAAATAGGGCTTAGCATAGGGGGAGGGTGGAGTGGGTGGAGTGTCACAGTTTTCTAGGACCTCCTCTCCTGTTTTCAGGTTAGCGTTACCAGTTTGAAGAAGGTGGCAGTTATAGTGGAGCACACATCTGAATCAAACGCCCAAGGAGATAAAGTGTCTACAGAAGACTTTAACATTCTTGAGTAGTATTTTACTACTCAGCAGCTTAATTGAACAATACAGTTAAGCCTTTGGTACCCCCAAGCCATTGCACAGGGGGCACCACATTTAAATGTGCATTTGCCACAAAATCGCACGCATTGAACTAGCAGCCCTGGAACCCATTACTCCCAGTATTTTTGCATAATTATAATTATTTTTCTGAAAAGGAGTCAGCATGGTTTGCTACTTCTAAAAGGGGCCTAACTGATGGTGCCCTGTACTGCAGTTTGTAATTGTTGCCCTGAGTATAGTTCTACTTTCACATAAATCGTTTATAAGGAAGGATTGGTATGGCCTGTGCACCAGGTAAG
This sequence comes from Gastrophryne carolinensis, assembly GCA_027917425.1. Lineage (NCBI taxonomy): Eukaryota > Metazoa > Chordata > Amphibia > Anura > Microhylidae > Gastrophryne > Gastrophryne carolinensis. The sequence goes on along the minus strand of CM051240.1, from coordinate 170,899,128 downwards.
GCCCACGTTTAGGATCAATAGGCTTGTCTGATTTTTTTAATACAAGTTGGGGTTTATACAAATATGCTGACAATGTCTGAAAACAGACATGTTCAGGGAACTACACTTAGGCCCTTATTCATCAAGCGATAGCGCCAGGTAGTGTCTGACGAGCGCCAGGTAGCGGCAGCTAACGGCGACTACCGACTCAAGTACGCCCGGCGGCGGTCACAATGACGCATTTATCAAGCAAAATGAGGCTAGCGCCGGCGAGAGCTACGGCTAGCGCGGCATTCATCATGAAGCCACCTGGACCGAACAGCGCCGCTGCAAATTCCCTCACAGCGCCAGGTATGAGCTGTCGCTCCCTGGCGATGTCCAATGCATTTCAATGGAGCAATCTATAATTAATCATAATTAATTGGTATTATTTTTTTTTTATATTTTTTTAATGTCAAAAAATCGGAGACCACTTCTGCAATGTTAGGATTTATTTTTAAGTCAAAAAAAAAAAATTAAAAAAATATGTGCAGAATTGATCTAACAGGTCTGAGATTAATGTATTCATATTACAAAATGATTCTAAAAACATGTATAATGTTACATTCAAAAAATATGGTTGTTTAGGGGTTAAAAACTAGTTAATACACATCGCCGCCAGCGCTCTGGGGTTTAAACAAGGAATGGACAGCGACAGCACATTCGGAGCGTGATTTGTTGATGAATATGAAGCTAACCGTTCGCTCTGGCCATTCGTTGTCAGGCGCTCACATACAACGCTGGACCTGTGAAACAGCGACCCCCCAGCCCGTATTCAACATTACCGCACACCGACTGAGTCGCTGTCATCAAGCTAACGCCGGCCAAGCACAGCGAATACTGGCTGGCGCTGAAAAAATCACGCTACAGTCGCTCATCTGTCGCTACCTGGCGCTATTAATGAATCGGCCTCTAAGAAAAAGCTGTAATGACCTTTGATCCCCCACTCACCCGACCTGAAGATTTGTTTCAGTCCAGACAAGCCACCACACTTCCACAATTTATCAGAGCAAACTGGTGGCACTTGGTCCCCAATTTATTCGCCATGGTCCCCAATTTATTCGGCATGTTGCCAACAGCAAGAAAAGGCTAAATGTAGCACAACACAGGTAAAATGCGATACATGCGTGTTACACTGCCATGGTCTGCGCTGCATTTGCATTGAAGTCAAAATGCTGCAATATTCTTCCACAACCCAACACAATGCAGTGCTGAGATGTGACAATGCCCTTTTGTGTTCTAAGACTTGTACTAGTATTTACTTTATAGCATATACAACATAGCAGCTTTGGAACTCGAAAATCACATTACACAAACCTGCAATTTCTTTTTAATTTGAACGCTTACACTGTATAAAGGTGGAAGGAAACAATGTACCAAGCAGTAATAAACAACAGCCTCCTATAAATGAGGGCGTAGCAACAGTAAATAGTGGTGGTTATGCAACGAGAAGGGATATTGCAGCCTGGGAAGATCAGCTGCTTATTATCTGATGAAGAGTGTCATAGTGTATCAGTTATATAGTTATTATGGGCTATGACCTTTCCCTGACGTATTTGATTAATGGAAATCAGCACGTTTGCATGCATGAAAGCGGGTTAATGCTGCCATTGCTTATTCTTTTCTAAAGTGCAGCACATTTTATTTCTCAACCACTTATACATTCCAGGCAACATTGAGTGATTTTCTTTATTAACACATTTATGATAACTGTATATACCTGGCAATTGCTGCTTTCCTGCATATGCCACATAATGGAGGAAACTAATCAGGGTAGCATTTCAGCTACACTTAGGTGACTTGTTAGATTGCATGTCTCTTATTTACTGCAGACAATCATTTTATTTAGAAAGTGCAGATTACACCTCTAGAGAATAAATAATAACTGTCATCTAATGAAAAGGTTCTTTGTAGCCGATCGCACAAGGGCACATGGGTGTGCGGCTGCCACAGCCCCTGTATGCGGGATCTATTATTTTTATGGATTGCATTAACCCTCCTGAGGTTAAAGCACTTTGCGGCAATCTCAGCTCACAAATAAAGTGTGATGTCTGTGGTAAATAATTATTCTGCTTATCCTTTTATTTTCAATAATTTTTATTGGTTTAGTAATGAGTGTTGTTACATTCTTTGTAAGGTGGACCAAAACCCAGGATTTTCACTAGTCTGGTTCTGGTTCATGTCACTGGGGCATCCCAATTTGCTTTCCTGCTTTCACATAAATCATTTAGGGTCTGATATATCAAGCACTTTAGCCAGACTACACCAAATCGATGCAAAATAAGATTACGGTACTTTTTTCACACTGGTGCATGTTGCTGCAATGCAAGAAAATGCAAGACTTTGCTAAAACATTAGCAGTAGCATGCTGAGAAAATGTAAAACTATTACTACTCTAAACTGCACTGATGTGGCGTAGTCTGGTAAAAGTGCTATAATGTGTGATAGAAATTTCTTTTTTCAACTTCCACCCCGAAATAAGTCTGGCAGTGTATAGTTAAATATAATTTTGGTAAATATAGTTTATAGTAAATATAGTTTTGGTCCTCCCTGATAGCTGATGCTGATTCTGAGGCACCATTTGGTTTATGTATGTGTTAGCTTTAAATAGTTAGATTTTCTTTTTTGGAGTTCTGCGTTGTTTGCTGTCTAATGAATGATGTCACCACCCAGCGCTCCTGCAGTATTTCACTATATGACATTCTGCTTTGAGCAAACCAGGTTGCCACTATGCAGATGAATAGATTTTTCTCATTCGCCCAGTCCAGTCCTGTACATCGAAGGCAAATGACATGCAGGTTGTGTTACTGTAAAGTCGTCCATTTACATAAGATTGCAGTTTATTAAGGAAGCATTCACACTGCATCCATCATAGGGTTTTTATTAGCCTCGGCACAGTCTCCATAGTAAATACAATTCATTCAGGTCAGTGTTACCCCCTTTTAGATTTGCTAGCTTTGGAGAGGTTGGGGCTGTACCTAGTGGTAGGTGATTGTTTTTACTAGTGTCCATGTCTCTTCCAGTATTATGTCTGTGTCTCCCAAGTGAGTACACAAAATTCTTCTGGGATTCAATTTAGTTTCTTGTTAGGAAATATTTGGATATGAATTTAACAGTATATTTAGTTTTAGCTTTGTTTCTCTTAATGATAATCAATTAAACAAGTCTTCCTGTAATTGGTTCCAAATGATTTAAAACTGAATCAATGAAGATATCTTGGTAATGTATTTCACTGACGCATGTCCATTATGTAAAACAGATCAGTCTCTGGCTCCATCAGTCTTCTATGTACCAGTCGTGTCAGTGGTACTGAGGAAAAGCCCTGGTAATAGCATGTGGCCCTTGGCTGGAGGATAGTTGCTGTAGATAAAGGGCACAGACATAGCCCTGAGCAAGATTTCAGGAGGGTGTCCCCCCCATACATACACACACATGAACTCATACATTTATGCTCAAAAAAGAAAGAAAGGAAGAGAAGGAGGGAACCGGAGAAAAATAGAGAGGCAGAGAAAACAAGAGGAAAGAGATCTAACAGTGGACAATAGATATAGAGAGATGGAGGATGGAGAGAACAAGAGGACAATAGAGAGAGCAAGAGAAAAAGATAGAGAGACAGAGGTAACAAGAGAAAAAAGAGACAAATAAAACAAAAGAATAGAGAAATGGAGAGAACAAGAGAAGAGGCAAGAACAATAGAAAAGGTGAGAGAGAACGAGGGGAAAAGGGAGATTGAGAGAAAAGGATAGAGAAAATGAGAGAGAACAGGAGAAATAGGGAGCAATGAAAAAAACATGAGTAAAAGAGAGAGAAGGCAAGAACGTGAGAAAAAGAGAGAGACAAAGAGAACAATAGAAAAAGAGAGAGATGAAGAGAACAAGAGAAAAAGAGAGAGGGATGGAAAAAACAAGGAAAAAAATACAAATGCAGGAAACAGAGAGGGTGTACAGAAAAGGATGGAAAAATGATTTGAGTTGGAAAAGTAACAAAAATGTGTGATAAGAGAGTCAATGTATAACAGAGGCAATGTGCAAAAGATAGACCCGACTGAGCCAACGGAGAGCTTGCTCTCTAAAGAAGAGTCTGAATGGTGCCCCCTTATAGAGACATGTGTCCTGTACGGTCGCACAGGCTGCGCCCCCAAAGGCTGGCCATGCATAAATGGTATTTAGACAAGCAGTCTACATTATACTTTTATGCCTGCCAGTCTTCCAATTTTAGAATTATTTTTATATTTTATAAGTAGTGCAATTCAGCACCATTTTTTTACTGGGCAAATCAGCCCTATGGAGTAGTGCATTGGCAAGGTATGTGTGAGTTACACACTGACTGACATAAGTTCCAGGGGTTCGACAATGACATTATTCAACACATAGGACTTCACTTGTAGTTTAGAGAGAGAAGACAGATGCAGGAGTAACGTCTGCAGCAGAGAGCTGGGCAGTAGCAGCACATTTATCTCTTTTTTGTATGTATGTTGGAAATCCAGTGCACTTGGTTGTGAAAAAATTGTGTATGGTGAAGCATTTGATAACCACTTACTTACATAGGTACGGGGTTTGTTACTTGGGATGGTTTTCTGTAGATGCTCACTGCACATTTTTGCTAAAATGGTTAACAATAAATAGACCATTGCATAGATTGCCCCTCAGTAGATGGACTCATATATGCTCTATATTAACAAACTGCCTATTTTCATCTTGAAGTTTTACAATCACACCAATAGCAAGGGTGTAGTCTGCTTACAAATCCCACCAGCCATTTAACCGTAACTGTGTCCAATACTTCATTTATCCCCAGACAGATATTTTATGAGTGGCACAGCTATTTTGTCGCAGCAAATGGCATGTACCCATGTAGTTTTCATTGCTGGGTACATGTTAATAGCAAACATCTGCAAATTGGAAGATGGGGACCACCCAGTGCCGAACAGAATAAGCTTTGTTCAGGATCTCTTGCCTGTTAACATGGCCATGGAATGTAGCTGGCATGGGCCCAAACCATTGTTCCTTCAAGGACCTGTTGGGATTGCCATGTATTATCCCTTGTTACATGATAAGCTATCAGTCTGAATTCTGCTTGCAGCACTTGTGCGACAGATGCTTTTTGGGGATCTTGCTTCCTTAATTTTTTTATGACAAAATATTTCCATCTGTTCTATTTCTCATGTCAGAAAATTGCATTGATTAGGTCACTCTGTTATTAATCTGGACAGGATGAGACACAAACTATTGGATTTGTATGGGAAGAAACGAGTGGTCTAAGGCGATAGGTGCAGGCTTTTAATATTACTGCATAAAGAAAATCTGTACTTCTTACCAAACTGTGTACAGGAATAATTTTTTCAGATGACAAATTTTCTAAATTCGGGCAGACTGGCACGACCATACAAGCACACCAGTGAGAAAACTGGTGTATTTCAACCAAATGGTGCACCACTAATAACATAAAGTTATGGCGTGCTCACTGACTCACTTAGCTAAACAATCCAGATGAGGCCTGGGGTACTCCACTCCCCCAAGGTTCACCAAAGAGGAGCACAACCTTGGGGGAGTGGAGTACCCCAGGCCTCATCTGGATTGTTTAGAAAACTGGTGTACTTTCCCTGGCCCACACTCACGGTTGTAACTACTGTGTACTGAGCTCTGGTCATGTGGCGCAGAGAGGCCCTGCTGCATAGAGCACATTGGGAAGGATAAAGAGCACACCACTAGATCTACTATTTGCTGGATTTTGTAAACCAGATTTTATGTTATGTTTAACACTGAATTTTACAGTGTACCAATCATTATTTTAAATTAAATATATTAAAACGTATTAGTTCTTTTTAAACTCTTGAATTTTTTAACACATCTAAAACTTGGCAAACTTGTTTCATCATTTTAAGAGCATATACCATACAAGTAAACTACCCTCAAAATGAGATAGCTTAAACAAGTTTGTGGGTGTGGTTTATGGGTTGTGGCTTATTTATGGGCTTTCTAGAAACAAATAGCATAGCATTCTATGCTACTAATGTGTGAGTAGGTATAGCCTCATGCCTGGTCACATGCTCCAGGGATTTTGGTCCATAAACAATGTTGGTGATTGAACCAATGCTCAGCCAATTCAGGCGTCAGAGCAGTTGTAAACCTACCAGACATCCCGCATCCGGTGGGGCAGTCTTCCCTATAATGTCAGCAATGTATTTGTCCCCTGCGCTTCAGAGAGACAAAATTCCTTGAAGTGGGACTGTCCCACCAAAAGTGGAACATCTGGTACAAGTCATATCTGTAACAGGGTGTTTTCCATCTAGTTTATGATATAGGTGTCCAGATATGTCATTCCAGTCTTTGAACTCTTCATTCCCTATTCTACTCGTGGGAACTACCCAGAAAGTCCTAAACAGTTCACTTCTTCCGCGCTCCAATGCGTATGCGCGGGCGCTTAGGCGATGAGAGCCGTTTGCTGGCTGCTGCATCCCCCTTTCCCCGCAGTCTGAAAAACAATGAGAGGTGCCTGCTGAATTACAGGCATTGTGGGTGGCTCTCATTGGATGATGCATGCGCCTTTAGACTAGGGAAAGGTAATAGAATATAGGCACCCTGGGGGGGTTCACACATTTGTGATTCTGTGGGGTAAAGTCAGCAGCCAGCCCTGGAATCTTTTAGATTCCAGGCTGGCCGCTGCTGGGTTTTGTTCCACTTTAAGGAAAATTTACTGCATCGGGGCCCACATGTTGCAGGTCAATGACCAGACCTGGTGCTATGCTGCTCTCATTCATCTGTTTCAGGTCCCACTGCCCTCTTCCAAACTGGCGTAGCTAATTGCAGCATTGCCCTGGCAAGTGGTTTATCGTTTGTATGAAAGTGAAAATAAACACTGTTTTTGAACAGGCAAAAATGTTGCTTTGTATGTATATGCACAAGCAATAAAAAAATGGCAATGTTTTTCCATACATAGTAAGATTAGATGAGACTGCTTTGTCATGACTGCCCAGTTTATATATGTACTGTAATATATGTTAACTTAGGGCTTTATTCATGAAGGGATAGCAACAGGTAGTGCCTTGTAAGCGACAGGTAGCGGCAGGTGAACGCCGGGCAAGGCACGCAATTCCACATTTATAAAGCCGATTATGGTGAGCAACTGGAACAACGCCATGTAGCGTACGATTCATCATTACCCAAGGCTCAGCGTAGAGGGCCGGCGTTCAGGCTTGCAGAGTGCCACATATTTCCTGTCGCTACCTGGCGCTCTCCTATACAGTTCAATGGACAATAATTTTCTTCACTTTAAACAGGGTTTTTTTTTTTTTAAATCATTTTTGAAAACTTTTTTGATTTATAATATTTTTATGCAGAATTGTCTTTACATGTCTGGTATTAAATTGTTCATGTAACAATGTAATAACAATGTAATTCCATGTGTCTTCACTTTGTTACTAGTGGATACATGTTCAAAAACAGACTTTAATCACACAGCGTCTGGCGCTCTGGGCTACAACTACCCTATTTTGAGTGCTAGTGCTGTGTGGGGCTATTTTTTTGATAAATATGGTGTGAGTCGGTCGCACTGAGCTGGCGCTACCGTTTGCTCCCATACAGCGCTGTACTGGTGTTAGAGCGACTCACACAATATATTCATCAATGCCGGCCAGCGACTGAGACGCTCTGAAATAGCGAACCATGGGCGAGCCTCTCAAAGCCTCGGTCGCTCTCAAAGCCTCGCTACAGATGCTCATCTGTCAATACCTGGCACTATTAATGAATCAGCCTGTAAGTGTGTTAGCTAGATTTCCCTCAGAATCAGTGTATAAAGGGTTAAATTATGCATCCAGTCTGCTTACTCCCCTCTGGCACCTCCCATGATTACTGTATATTGCATTTGGATGAGCACAGACTTCTTTCCTTTATTTTTATTGAAAAAGTACAGGAGAAGAACTTGGCACCACAGGAATAATATCACAACTGAATATTTCTAAATATGGTGCACCACTAATAATAAGCAAATATAGGCGTGCTCACTGATGCAAATAACAATGGAAGAGAAAAGAAGGTGAACCCGTTGGTCAATCAGACCTAGGGGTCACAAACAGGAGCACAACCAATATAGATTTGTATATATATTGTATATATTTCTATATTGGTTGTGCTCCTGTTTGTGACCCCTAGGTCTGATTGACCAACGGGTTCACCTTCTTTTCTCTTCCACAGGAATAATATCACATACAAGTAGGCAGAGACATAGCAAAATGTTGATTAGACACTTCTACTACAACATTCCTCCGTTAGCCACCAAAACCCACTCCATATATAACCGAGCTAATGACATAGATGGGTCATAAGGAATAGGGAACACAAGGATCACAATAGATGCATACTGGAATTTAACCACTAGGCCTAAAAGTCATCGAAATTGGAGGCACATGAGAGAAGGGAATGTACACTTATGCCTCCCGCCAGCTTTCTCTCCATGGACCAGAGCCTAATATGCACAGCCTTCTTTCTATTCTTGCCATTGGATGTATTATTACAAACATGAATGAGTTAATATGTTTTCTGAATTGTGGCTGAGTTAGTAGCGTCAGCCATTTATGGGGGGGATTTTCATCACTTCCTGTATTCCATTGTGTAATGACTATTTTAGGAGGACAGTGACACTGTGACGTTTTACTTAGGTCTCAGCATTATATCAGCAGAATATAAACAACTTGGTAATTTGTAAAGTCCCGTCCATATGGTGGAGCTACAAATTGGTAACAATACCTTGTATGGTAAGTTACAACCGGTATAGCTAGTCTGTGAGGGACATTTCAAAACAGTTGCGCCTACTCTGCATTCAAGAATATACTGTAGATTACTGTTTGGGGCAATGATATTCCTTCTTTTACCGTCAGAAACAAAATCCTAATAATGACCTGCATTTTGCTGAGCCTTTTCATTTTAGCACACAAGAAAGTCCAATACATGTTATTGTTCAGTTTTTTCCCAACAAAACCACCTGTTCCTGTGATGGGCTAATTTTTAACCACAAAAAAAAGAAAAAAATATTACATTATGTCTGAGAATTTTGGTCTTGCGGGGTTAGGGCTTTAGCACATTGTAAAAAAACTATTTGCTTTCTTATGCCATTTCAAGGCAGCAGAAATCAGATAAATTCCCCCATGCCCCTTAGATTAGTTATATCAAATATCATGTTTCTCTTATTTTACTTTACACATTTATATTTGTACAATAAAACCTTTTTCTTTATTGTTACAATGTAATTGGCTTTGTTTCCTCTACCATCCATACAGCATATTGTTTTTTATTTGCAGACCATAGTGAAAACATGTTTCAACTCTTTTTGTCTTACTCTATACACCATGGCATATATGTCAATTTTTTTAAAAATTTAGCCATCAGAAAATATAATACACATTTAAGTATTTAAAATTCATCATACTCTATTACTTACAATTTGTTATTACATACATGGAACTGGGTCAAGAATGAAGCCAAGTCGACCATATCGATCAGCATGCCTTTTCCATTGTTCTAAACAGGAAACAGGGGGTATAATTGTACTAAGAATTCTCAGCACTACAATCTATTGGAGTTCCCTCCTCTAATAATTTGTACCTTATATATAAAGATCCGTGAGTTCTCACCCTCTGTGGCCCAGGATCGGTTAATCTAGGAGCATTTGGCTGGTCCTTGTAGTGCGTTGGAGGCACCCTCTTGGCTAGCTGGATGCGAGTACAGAGAACCGGCTGCTTGCATAGCTAACATGTTGTTGAATATTGGGATACCTTTCTTCTCTAACCCGCCCCTGTCCTTATTGGATGGCATGCCTGGGTTCCACCAATCACCAGGCTCCCCTCCAGCTGACCTAGTCTCCCCGTGGCACTCTGGACCAATCATGGCGGCGTTATCCTTAGATGCTAGCAGGTGTCATTGGTAGAAGGCGGGTCAATAGGCCCAGTGACGCAGTGCCACGCTCTACACTGCTCTCAGGTCGAAAGAATTCTCGATTGCCCAGAACGCAGGTGAGGTACATCATTTTTTACAAAGAGGTAAGAATATTTTGGCTATGGGCTATGCAAAATAATTTGCCAATGTATTCCTGCATACCTCATAGGGAATGATTTTTTTTACATAAAAAAAAAATATATATATATATTTATCTTTACCTCAGTGCAAACAATATGTACCATATTTGTACTGTATTTTTTGCCCTATAAGACACACCTGCCCATAAGACACACCTTGGGATTGGAGGAGGAAAATAAGAAAAAAAATCTGAACCAAATGTTGTGCTAAAGTGTAGCATTCCCCCTCCCATTCCTTATAGGCAGTGTGGCATCCCCCATCCCATTCCTTATAGGCAATGTAGCATCCCGCATCCCATTCCCTATAGGCAGTGTGGCATCCCGCCATCCCATTCCCTATAGGCAGTGTGGCATCCCGCCATCTCATTCCCTATAGGCAGTGTGGCACCCACCACATTTCATTTTCTATAGGCAGTTTGGCATCCCCATCCCATTCCCTATAGGCAATGTGGCATCCCCCAAACTCATTCCCTATAGGCAGTGTGGCATCCCACCATCCCATTCCTCAGAGGCAGTGTGGGATTCCCCCCATTTTATACCCCATGTGTGGCATCTCCCCTCCCATGCCCCATAGGCAGATACATTTGCTTGATAAGATATACTGACATTTCCACCCACGTGGGGTGTGTCTTATGTGGTGAAAAATATGGTGTCTTATGCCTCATCTGTTTTTGGAAGAACAGTGTGTGTTAAAATGAATTAGCTCACTGAGATGCAGGTTGCAATTCACACTCAGAGTGCATCTTGCTTCACCTAATAATTAGATACCACAAGAAAATGAATAAAGCTAGACATGTGCATGCAGCAGAGATATTATGCAGCTGCTTAAGCTAGACATGTGCATGCAGCAGAGATATTATGCAGCTGTTTAAGCTAGACGTGTGCATGCAGCAGAGATATTATGCAGCTGTTTAAGCTAGACATGTGCATGCAGCAGAGATATTATGCAGCTGCTTAAGCTAGACATGTGCATGCAGCAGAGATATTATGCAGCTGCTTAAGCTAGACATGTGCATGCAGCAGAGATATTATGCAGCTGCTTAAGCTAGACGTGCATGCAGCAGAGATATTATGCAGCTGTTTAAGCTAGACGTGTGCATGCAGCAGAGATATTATGCAGCTGTTTAAGCTAGACATGTGCATGCAGCAGAGATATTATGCAGCTGCTTAAGCTAGACATGTGCATGCAGCAGAGATATTATGCAGCTGTTTAAGCTAGACGTGTGCATGCAGCAGAGATATTATGCAGCTGCTTAAGCTAGACGTGTGCATGCAGCAGAGATATTATGCAGCTGCTTAAGCTAGACATGTGCATGCAGCAGAGATATTATGCAGCTGCTTAAGCTAGACATGTGCATGCAGCAGAGATATTATGCAGCTGCTTAAGCTAGACATGTGCATGGAGCAGAGATATTATGCAGCTGCTTAAGCTAGACATGTGCATGGAGCAGAGATATTATGCAGCTGCTTAAGCTAGACATGTGCATGCAGCAGAGATATTATGCAGCTGTTTAAGCTAGACGTGTGCATGCAGCAGAGATATTATGCAGCTGTTTAAGCTAGACATGTGCATGCAGCAGAGATATTATGCAGCTGTTTAAGCTAGATATGTGCATGCAGCAGAGATATTATGCAGTTGCTTAAGCTAGACATGTGCATGCAGCAGAGATATTATGCAGCTGCTTAAGCTAGACATGTGCATGCAGCAGAGATATTATGCAGCTGCTTAAGCTAGACATGTGCATGCAGCAGAGATATTATGCAGCTGTTTAAGCTAGACATGTGCATGCAGCAGAGATATTATGCAGTTGCTTAAGCTAGACGTGTGCATGCAGCAGAGATATTATGCAGCTGCTTAAGCTAGACATGTGCATGCAGCAGAGATATTATGCAGCTGTTTAAGCTAGACGTGTGCATGCAGCAGAGATATTATGCAGCTGCTTAAGCTAGACATGTGCATGCAGCAGAGATATTATGCAGCTGCTTAAGCTAGACATGTGCATGCAGCAGAGATATTATGCAGCTGTTTAAGCTAGACATGTGCATGCAGCAGAGATATTATGCAGCTGTTTAAGCTAGATATGTGCATGCAGCAGAGATATTATGCAGCTGCTTAAGATAGACATGTGCATGCAGCAGAGATATTATGCAGCTGCTTAAGCTAGACATGTGCATGCAGCAGAGATATTATGCAGCTGTTTAAGCTAGACATGTGCATGCAGCAGAGATATTATGCAGCTGCTTAAGCTAGACGTGCATGCAGCAGAGATATTATGCAGCTGCTTAAGCTAGACATGTGCATGCAGCAGAGATATTATGCAGCTGCTTAAGCTAGACATGTGCATGCAGCAGAGATATTATGCAGTTGCTTAAGCTAGACATGTGCATGCAGCAGAGATATTATGCAGCTGCTTAAGCTAGACATGTGCATGCAGCAGAGATATTATGCAGCTGCTTAAGCTAGACATGTGCATGCAGCAGAGATATTATGCAGCTGCTTAAGCTAGACATGTGCATGCAGCAGAGATATTATGCAGCTGTTTAAGCTAGACATGTGCATGCAGCAGAGATATTATGCAGCTGTTTAAGCTAGACATGTGCATGCAGCAGAGATATTATGCAGCTGTTTAAGCTAGACATGTGCATGCAGCAGAGATATTATGCAGCTGTTTAAGCTAGACGTGTGCATGCAGCAGAGATATTATGCAGATGTTTATGATGGTGGAGAAGGAAAAGGAATTTATTTTCATGGCACCAAACAGTAATTTACAGTAAATTCTTGTATACAGAGTAGGCGCAACTGTTTTGAAATGTCCCTCACAGACTAGTTCTACCGGCTGAAACTTTCCCTACAAGGTATTGTTACCAATTTGTAGCTGTTAGATACAGTCACCTTTTAAAGTCAACCCTTTGGCATGTTATTGAGATAAAAAAACCTTGTTTTGCAATCTGGAAGCCAGCTTGCACTTTTATATCCTTCTGTCAGCTGTATTTCCCCATTGTTATATCTGGGAATGTCTTGATATTGGGCACACAGTATCTGCTTAGAAATCCCCATAGCTGAACTCATCTGTTTCGCCTATTGCCAGTCCCATCTTCACACTTTTTTCCAGAAGGGCTTTGATCAGCAGTTATTTCCATGTGGAACTGGGCTGGCAGCAAATGCATTTTGTGTTTTACAGCTGCAGTGTAGGATTCATTATACACATTACTCCAGGTGAGAAAGAGATTGTACTACACTGATATCCAGTTTAACAAGACCAATGGAAACATTTCCTAAGGGCTTAGAGGGTTAACAATGAGCAGGAGAAGAAGTGATCGTGTAACATCAAGGTGCTGTAAATTGTGCTATAGAAACAGACTGAGAGGAAAATTTAACGTCTTAGCTAAAATAAAATGGGTGATCAATTCTTGACAAAGAAGGGGCTTTGGGGGTTGGCCTTTTGTTACATTAGCCAACAGGTAACACTGTATATTAGGACAAAGTCCTTTCATTCACATTGATTTGGTGCTTGACCTTGCATCCCTAAGGATCAATCTAAAGTTCGGGGCACTTGAAGACTGCTGGACACTAACGCGGAGCTCCTATTTTTGGAATCAGATTTTTCCAGCACACTAAACTGGCATCTTGTGCTCCCATGGATCACCTCTACACCACACACAAATACACAGTATAGAACACATTGAGCAAAACTGGAGAAGATTTCCTGAGCAGCCAGTTGATTTTCTGATCTGAACACACACCGATAAGACGATTTGCTTCAGTTTCTTTGCTAAATAAAACATTTTCTATCATGATGTTATTATTTTATCAGTAACCTGGTCTCTAATGTTATTGTCTTTTTATCTACTGGTTCACGAATTTTCTATCTTTGTCTATGGGGAAAGTCTCCCCATCATATGTAAAAGTCTCTCCACTGCTGGAATTCTGTATAGATTGAAACAAATCCCTTCTATCTTTTCTTTTCCCCTAACTTTATTTAAGCAAATAAGTAGACACATCCAATAAAAATGATGCACATAGTACAGGTACACACTCTAATTTCTGAAATAAGTTACTGCATATACAGCAATTTATTCTGCAAACGTATGAAGTGGCATGAGGATAACAGTGGAAAAGTTATATAGAGGACCTAAACAAAATAAATAAAAGAAGGTGGGTAGTGAGAGCTTGGTCTATGCAATAGGGAAAATGAATGGGTAATGGAACTAGAAAAATGGAAGAGGATAAAACAAACCTAGGGATGGCTAGCCGGAAAAAAAGGGGGCTAGTGAGAAAGAGAACTCGATGTTGATCAGTATCTATCCATGGGATAGGGTGAAGGGATGGGTAATAGAACTGGCATTATGCAGGGGGGATAAAAATAAAAAAAATGCATTAGTGATCATCCAATGGTGCTTGTTACCTTTGTCTGACACATTATCTTTCTTGGTGCTACGTCAGAGACATAAAGGGCAAATCCAGATGTGGGATGCATGCCAGGCTGGCACGCAATAGATAGTATTCACAAAAGGTTAGCTGGCTAACATACTATAGTATAAGTCCCATTTATGCAGCTATATCTCCAATTTTCATTGGATTCATTTGAAGTGGCAGCTTTCAAATAGGTTTTATTGTATCGTTAGGCTTTTAAAGTGGGAGAAAAACCACCTAATGTCTAAAAGATCTTGGATTTCGCGCTGTGTGAAACCTCTTGGATTGCCAGTATACTCATCTTGAGATTCAGTCCCACGGCGCATTCTTTGATGCATTGCACGCACCCCACCCGGCATATATGGATGGTTAGTGGCAGGGGAAAGCAGAGGAGAGTGGTGAGCAGGAGGCGACTAGCAATTTTTCCATTTAGCTTTGACTTGCAATCAATAATATGTACTGGAATGGAGGGGAATGGTGGGGGCTGGGTTTTAAACTCTGTTTTTGGTCTATTTTTTTTTTATCAGGGTTTGTTTTTTACAAATAATAACAATAACAAAGAAGTGGCATTTTTTATAAAGCTTATGTGAACCTGTACTGGGAGAGCACATGACACGTAATCTGCTCATGCTATTTTCTATCAATGTGAATATTTACATTATTTGGTATCAGGGCTTTTCCCAGGGGAGAACAAGCAGATCACCCTGGGCGACAAGGCCATTGGGGGCACCTTTATCCCAGCCATCCTGTTTTCTGCAGATTAGTCAGGGCCACTGTTATTGGTGCCGGCTATACGAGGGCCCCTCACCCTCCTTATATTGGGCCGTCAGGTTGAGGGGGCACTCCCTTCTGCTAAGAAAGAGGCGCAGCATGACACATACTGGTGTGGAACAGCAGCACCATAGGATGTGTGAGGGGGAAGCATATTTTTTTCCTTTCTGCACTGAGTGCTATAATGCCAAGAAACTGCCTTGTCTGGTATTCCCTGTGTACTGACTTAGGCTTAACTATGCCTTTGCTTTAAGTGCATACTTGCCCATTGTACCCTGTGCCGTATCTGCAAAAACTTGACTTATATATTATCAAATTATAGTTACTAATTATAGTTACTTATTGAACTTAAAATAAATTTTATTGCATTAACCTCTCCTAATACATACACACATATTTGTATATGAATAACAGCAATATTCCTTTGAATTGTTGCTGTGAGTAATAGTGGAGGTGGTTAATGGCTTGGCTTTTGAAAGGGGCATTTTAATCAGTTGTTTTTTAGAGGTGGAAGGGGAACACAGTAATGCCCTTATTCATCAAGCGATAGCGCCAGGTAGTGTCTGACGAGCGCCAGGTAGCGGCAGCTAACGGCGACTACCGACTCAAGTACGCCCGCGGCGGTCACAATGACGCATTTATCAAGCAAAATGAGGCTAGCGCCGGCGAGAGCGACGGCTAGCGCGGCATTCATCATGAAGCCGGCTGGACCGAACAGCGCCGCTGCAAATTCCCTCACAGCGCCAGGTATGAGCTGTCGCTCCCTGGCGATGTCCAATGCATTTCAATGGAGCAATCTATAATAATTCATGATTAATTGGTAATAATTTTTTTTTAAATTTTTTTAATGTCAAAAAAACGGAGAACACTTCTGCAATGTTAGGATTTATTTTTAAGTCAAAAAAAAAAAAAAAAAAATTATGTGCAGAATTGATCTAACAGGTCTGAGATTAATGTATTCATATAACAAAATGATTCTAAAAACATGTATTATGTTACATTCAAAAAATATGGTTGTTTAGGGGTTAAAAACTAGTTAATACAGATCGGCGCCAGCGCTCTGGGGTTTAAACAAGGAATGGACAGCGACAGCACATTCGGAGCGTGATTTTTTGATGAATATGAAGCTAGCCGTTCGCTCTGGCCATTCGTTGTCAGGCGCTCACATACAACGCTGGACCTGTGAAACAGCGACCCCCCAGCCAGTATTCAACATTACCGCACACCGACCGAGTCGCTGTCATCAAGCTAACGCCGGCCAAGCACAGCGAATACTGGCTGGCGCTGAAAAAATCACGCTACAGTCGCTCATCTGTCGCTACCTGGCGCTATTGATGAATCGGCCTCTAAGACAAAGATATAGATCTGCCTTTTGATTCTTTATAGTTTAGTTATTTTGTTTGCTGGTATGTGGTGGAGGAGGTGTATGTGGTGATTTCCTCACCTAATATGGAATGCCTTATGCGGAGAGCTCTACACAATTACTTTTGTGAATACCTCATGGGGGTCATTTTAAATTTGAGAGCCACTTCTTTACCAGAACTTCATCCACTAAGCCCAATCCAGCGTGAGAGATTTCAAACCAAAACATTTTTTTTCCAGGTGTACAGCACGGCTTGCTTCATTTCAATGTGGGTAATCCGCCACAAGTGGCGCAATCGACTGCAGGAAGACTTGTGGCCCCTCCCGGCCCATAAAAGGGCCAGAATTACCCAGAAGACCCCAGTCTTCTCCTGCAGTCTGCAGACTGCGAAGTTGGTCTCTTTCTCTCTCTCCATGGACTTTGCAGATAAGCGGGGCATTACTAGCCCGTCGGCCGCTGCAAGCCCTATTCCCACCTGCTTCCGGGACCCTTCTTGCCTCCCAGCCATAGCTGCGGATCAGGTGCAGTTAGGGAAACACCGAGGGTCAGGCTTTCGGCAGAGCTACGCTCTGGGCCGCAGACTTTTCCTCAGAGTAAACAGGTCATAGGCTATGGTGAGCCTATAGGCAGGGGGAGGAACCACCCTTTTTTTCCCTTTTCATTATGTGTCCCACATGCTTTATTCTTGTGCATTTTATGCTGTGTGTGTTTTTCTCACGTTTTTTACCTCACAATATACTTACTTTCCCCGCTCCTGCTTCTCTTGCCTCCTCTACGCATGGCGGCCCTTGAGGTGCTGCTTGGGCAGGCCGGCGCCACGCTCCTCACAGAGTTGCATAGAGAATTTCTGGGATTGAGGCCCAATCCCCGTACCAGACCCGGATCTAGCACTCCTACCACACCTCAAAATAGTTTTAAATCATTGTCTTTATTGAGAAATAAGTATAAAACCAAGATCCAGCCGGATCAATATACAGAAATAAACTAATTGTGTTACAATCAGTTCTCCGGACATATAAATATATAAAAACAGTAATTCATACAACAGCAAGCCCAATTACTGTGATTTCCTGAATAGCAGCATTTCTTATAGCAGCAAATTCTTGGGACAACATTTCAAATATCAGTGTTCATTGTAGCAGCATTTTGTGGCTGATTAAGCTTACTGGTATATTGACTAAACGATAAGGGCAAACATGTTTCGCCGGAATGGCTTCTTCAGTGCCCTGGTATGATTATCAAAAAATTCATATTTTAGTATGTATTTTACATCACAGATGAGGTGATATATAATGATTTTTCTATTGATAAGCATTGCTTATATATATCAACCATATTATTTAATATAAAACCAAAATATAATCAGGGTTAACACTATCCTCATCACTCTCCATGTTTTTCATATTGACATTAGATACAAACATGTAAAACTTAGATATAATCAGTGTTTGTGCTGTCATCATCACTAGGGTGTTGTTAATAAGTATAAAGATGCAGAAAAAAGGTTGCCCACCTGATGTGTATCGATATAGGTCCATAAATTATGCCCAAGTAGGTGGAAGGTTTCTCCTGCTATTATGATAATTAGAGCACAAAGTGCTGATCAGCTGAAAAATCCTTTGGACAAAAAATGTATTGTTACTGTCTTATTCACAAATAAGCTTTATATAAAATTAGGTTGAGGCACCGCCGTACTGCGGCCCTATATATGGTCTAATAAAAGGTACCTCCTTTATAAAGATATAATAAAGATATTCCCTGCAGATTGATGTTCCTGCGTCTTTAATTAGGTTGGAGTTTCTGGTCCTGCTATTCGTATGCCATTTGGCTATGTACGGCCAAAAGCATTCCTATAACAGTACAGAGTATATATGTATTCAAGGGTGATATTGCACCTATATTAAACTAGGATGTATGCCCATTGCAATGGAAATGGTACCTTCAAAACTGTCCTGCCAATTGTCTCCGCAATGGTGCCAAAATGTCACGCGCCGTTCCGTCCTTTTATAAAAGACTCCCCCGGATATATTTATACTGGTGTCAGCCTAAGAAGAAAGTAATTCGTACATCGCGCAATTCGCGCCTTTTTGCTGGGAATCTCTTGCTTGTGTCAGGGGTTGTGGCTGAGTCCGGGCGCGCGTCTGACCACCTCGGCATAAATCTGTGTCTGCCTAAGTGTCGCCATTATATTGTAGACTCGCGGCACTTATGGCAGCAGGCTCAATCAGAAATATATTAATTATATGTAATAAATGAGTATGCTGATTATTAACTGTATTTAAAAGAATATATTAAGTATATATAACTATATTTGAGACTTTCTAAGTTTGTTCTTCATTTGTAACAGATAACTGTATTGGAATGCTATTCCATGGAGCTTATCTAATAAATGATGTTGCAACTATAGTAGGGGGAGGAAATTGCGGAGATATAAATCATGGCATCACGCAGCAATTTAAAGAGCAAGTAAAGGAAAATGTATACTGGGGATATAAGTATAATTACAATATTCGTCCAAAGGAGATGATCTTGCTATGTATTTGACATAAGTGTGGTTTCAACATTTGTCCTAGGGAGATGATAAAACTATGTGTTAGATAAAGGAGGGGATACTTCCATATTTAATACAATTGGCGTATCCGAATAAGAAAAAATGTAGTGTGTTAATCCTATATGGGCAAGAATGGAAGTTTAATATCACAATATAAACCCCTATAATATTAAGAGGAGACCCCCATACATGCCATGGTCACCACTATAATTTCTCTTGGTTGGGGAGGAATTCTCTCACATGGGTGGCCCAATCATTGAGAATACCCTTAAGAGTATAAGTGGACTCAAATAATAATAAATTAGAGAGGATAATGCAGCACCAACTCTGTACATAACAAACAAAAAATCATAGTATCAACTGCTTCACCAAGTGGTTGTGAAACAAACATGGAGCACCCGTAAGTCACATATAATAAGCATATTTACAGAATCCATCTGTTTATACGCATGCTGTTCTAATAACCATTTATGATGTCCTAGCCAAGAGTTGAGCCTCGATCGAACTTGTGAATTGGTGATATGATTAAATTAAATCAAAAATTATTTTGACACTGATGTACATTTCTTTCAGGGGAAACATGGTTCCAAAACCCATTCCCTCCAAGCCGGAACATGGCCCATTGGTAACTCCAGCCCCGTTGGAGACACCGCCATCCCCCCCCCCCTGGGGAGAGACTGATCCAGACCCAATCGGGATAGAATGGGATTATTAGAGAATGTCCTATAACACTATTTATAGATAAGGGGCGAAACTTATAGTTTCATTCAGGCATGGAAATGTATGTGCTTGTAAGTGGTAAATCCATCGTGTCTTAAGTTTAAGTGTGTTTTTTTCCAAGTAACCCCCTCATGTTGATGGGTGTATCCTGTCTAGGCCTTGTACCTTCAGGGTTGTTGGATTACTTTCATGATGTTGCAAAAAATGACGACCAATTGGTGTCTTGGTATTTCCAACCCTCATGCTATAATGATGCTCGTAAATTCGCTTTTTCAGCGGCCAATTCGTCTTCCCTACATAAAACCTCCCGCACCCACAAGTTAGGTAATATATGACATGACACGTATTACAGTTTATGAAGTGCCTGATTTTATACTTCTCTTCTTGATTATGTATAATTTGTGCCCCAGGGGAAATGTATTTACACATGCTGCAATTTCCACAGCTAAAGGTACCCCAATCTTTGCAGCATGTTACCTTCTGCTGTTCTATGAAATGGCTATGAACCAATCTATCCCTGAGGTTCTGAGGGCGTCTGTAAATTATCTTGGGATGCGGAGGCAGAAAGGTTTTGAGATAGGGATCATTTAATAGGATGGGCCAGTTTGAATGCAAAATATTTTGTATGGATAAGTGCGCATCTGTATATGTTAAGATCAAAGCTAGACCCTTCTCTCCTTTCCCAATTTTGGGTTTATACAAAGGTTTTTGTCTATCTAGGCTCCTAGCCTTTTTATAGGCCGCTTTGAGAATAGGTCGACTATATCCTCTAGCCTGTAGTCGTTTCCAAATTTTTGTTAGCTTCAAGTTTGAATGTTTCTATAGTAGAGCAATTGCGACGAGCGCGTATAAATTTCCCATAGGGGATACTGTGTAAGAGGTGGGTGGGAGCTGGTTGCCCTTAGCATAGTACTGGCCGCTGTTTCTTTGCGAAATAGAATAGTGGCAATTTGTCCCTCATGATCCTTTCATATTTCCAAATCTAGGAATGTGACTTTCTCTTGATTAAAGTCCTCACAGAGTTTCCTGAGGTATAGTTCCTGTTTTTACCTCACGCCATCGCTCCTTGGTCTGCTGACAGGCTGCACAGGCTCTTCCCAGGCTCTTCAACTGGCTCCCGCCCCTTGAGGCGGCCTGCCCCTTGAGGTTCCGTTTGGGCAGGCCGGCGCCACTCTCCTCACAGTTTCCTGAGGTAAAGTTCCCGTTTTTACCTCCCCCCGTCGCTCCTTGGTCGGCTGACAGGCTGCACAGGCTCTTCCCAGGCTCTTCAACTGGCTCCCTTTTGGTCCATGAGTCCGGTCTTTTCTTTACCTTTATTATTCTGTTTTATATTGGCTGTGCATGCGATGTGGGACGCTTATCTGCTCCCTTTTGTGTCTTTCAGAGTCTCATATTGAGATTCTTGTGGTTCCTCCCGGTCCATACCCCACCCCCCCTCCACCCTTTCCTGCCCTGTGGGTTAGGGTGCTGAGAGTCAAATTGGGTTTTTTTCTGTACAGTTCTGGACCCTCTTAGTGCCTTGAGACCCGTCTTTCTTATCATAATCACCATAATGGAGGGTTCTGGGAGTAGCGGGCTTGGGAACCCCCTGGGGCTTGCTAAGCTTTGTCTTGTGTGTGGTACATGCCCGCTGAGTGGTCGCAACGTGGTTTGTGTGTCCTGCGCCCAGAGTGTTATTGTGGATCAGGATGGGGCGAGTGTTGCCAGCCCCAGTCCCATTGCTCCTCCGGCCTCGCCGACACCCCCGCGCCTGCTTCTTGCCCCTAGTGAGGGGGAGGCCAGCAGGGACTCGTGTAGTAATTTTGAGCTCAGACTGGCTAGCATTGAGCGTCAGTTGGCGTGTTCAGCCGCTGGCAAGGCCAAGTTTAAGAAGCGGCATTTGGAGCCGGCTCGCGTCATTTTTGTGAATAACGATGAGGATTCTGAGGCCTTCGGTGGCCGAGATTCCGCTGAGGAGGGTGAGTTGCTCCAGGGGTCCGACTCCTCCGGGGGTAGTCGGGGGGACCTTGACAGTCGCCACAGGTCTTCATCTGACGAGGACGAGTGGCCCCAGGATGATACTGAGCAGCTGTTGTCGGCGGTACTTGATACACTGCACATTGTTCCTCCTAAGGCGGCCAAGAAGAAACAGGGGGACCTTTTTCGGCCGGAGAGACAGCGCCTTGTCTTTCCTGAACAAGGCCACTTCTCTAAGATGGTTTTTAAGGAATGGGAGAAGCCTAATAGGTTGCCGTCGGTGCCTAGGGGCACAGACAGTATCCCTTTTCAGAGGATTTGGTTCGCCTATGGTCCCATCCTCCGGAAGTGGATGCTCCTGTTCTGGGGCTCTCCAATACCTCCGTTATGCTGTCTCCTGAGACTTCCTCCTTGCGTGATCATGTTGACAGGCGCATGGATCAGCTAGCCTGTCACGCCTTCACTTCTGTGGGAACCGGTCTGCGCCCTGTCTGTGCTGCGGCCATTGTTTCCATGGCCGTTAAGAAGAAGGTAAGGCGTCTTGTGGATATTGCCAAATCTCACAAGCGAGCGGAGGAGTATGGGGAGCTTTTGGCTTGTATGGACTTCCTTGCCTTTGTTATATCGGCCATGGATGACGCCGTCCGTTTTGGTGGTAGGGCTTTGGCTGCGATGGTCGCGCTGCGTCGCTCTATCTGGTTACGACAGTGGGCAGCGGATGCTGCTGCCAAAAAAGCTCTCACAGGTATTCCCTTCCTGGGACTTCGGCTGTTCGGGGAACGGTTGGACCTCCTGGCTAAGAACGGGAGACTTCCTCAACTTTGGAAGCAGGTACGGTCTTTTCGGGACTCTTCTTCCTTTCGTCCCTCTCGGGGAGGACGAGGATCTTCCTTTTCTGGTGGCTGCAGAGACTCATGGGGGCGAGGTAGAGCCCGAGGTCGTCCCGGCCTTGCCTGGGGATCCAAGCCTAAGCCCCCTTCCCAGGCCCCTCAGGCTTGAGGGGACGCCCTCATCCAGCCGGGTGGGGGGACGGCTTCGGCTCTTTGCTCACGTCTGGAGGCAACACGTCTCGGACCGGTGGATTCAGGAGGTGGTGTCCTCCGGATACAAGATAGAGCTGGCAGCTTGGCCACCCCCAAGATTCATTCAGTCCCGGATCTCCCAAAATCCTGTGATGGCGCGGGGCCTGAGACTGGCCGTTCAACATCTACTGTCATCAGGAGTGGTTTGCCATGTGCCTCTTCAAGAACGGAGGCGGGGGTTCTACTCCAACCTGTTTACGGTGCCCAAAAAGGACGGTTCCCTGAGACCCATCCTGGATCTAAAGGGTCTCAACAGATTTGTCAGGTTCAAACACTTCTGCATGGAGACCTTACGGTCGGCGGTGAGCTCTCTTCGGCCAGGCGATTTCATGACCACTGTGGACATCAAGGATGCCTATCTGCACGTTCCTGTCTTCCTGGGACACCAGAATTCCTGAGGTTCGCTCTGGGGGATCAACACTACCAGTTTGTGGCCTTGCCGTTCGGCATCACCTCGGCCCCCGGGTGTTCACCAAGGTGCTGGCGGGTGTCATGGCCCTTCTGAGGAGCCAGGGCATTCGCGTTCTTCCTTACTTGGATGACCTTTTGATTGCAGCTCCATCTTTGCATCAGGCAGAGAGGGATACTCGGATGGTAGTGTCCACCCTCGAGTCCTTCGGTTGGGTGATCAATTATCCCAAGTCTTCTCTCTCTCCTTCATCGGTAAGATCCTTCCTGGGAATGACGCTGGAAACTTCTCAGGTCAAGGTGTTTCTTCCTCAGCAGAAGGTGAAGGGCCTTCAGATGCAGGCGCGGGCCTTGCTGACTTGCCCTCATCCCTCCATCCGTCTGGGGATGCAGTTGGTGGGTCTCATGGTGTCTTGCTTCGAGGCTGTGCCTTTCGCTCAGTTCCACATGAGACCCCTTCAGTTGAATCTCTTGACCATCTGGGATCGGAGTCAGGAGTCCTTGGAGCAGGAATTTGCTCTATCCCCTCTGGCCAGACGGTCCCTCTTGTGGTGGCTGGACTCGAGGAATCTTCTAGTGGGCAGGTCCTTTTTGCCTCCGTGCTGGGAGATTGTCACCACAGATGCCAGTGTGACCGGTTGGGGAGGGGTTTGGCAATCGGTGAAGTTCCAGGGCCAGTGGGGCCCTCAAGAGGCCCACGCGCCTATCAATCTCTTGGAGTTGAGAGTGGACTGGTTCCCTTCCAGTTGACTCCCCACCTTTGGGGTCATGCGGTTCAGGTCTGCTCGGACAATCAGACGGCGGTCGCCTACATCAATCATCAGGGAGGGACTCGGAGCAAACGAACCCTCAAGGAAGTGTCCCTGATATTGTCTTGGGCGGAGGAGACGGTTCCCTCCATCTCAGCAGTTTACATCCCCGGGGTGGAGAACCAGGAGGCAGATGCCCTGAGCAGAGGGATGTCTCGCCTAGGGGAATGGTCTCTCGACAACAAGATCTTTCATGCCCTGTGTCGCCGCTGGGGTCAGCCGGACGTGGACCTGTTTGCGTCCTGACACAATCACAAGGTTCCGAGATTCGTATCCCTGTCAAGAGATCCTCTGGCCTTCGCCACGGACGTGCTGTCATTTCCTTCGAAGGAGTTTGACTCCTTTATGTCTTTCCTCCCTTCCCTCTTTTGGGTCGTGTGCTGCGCAAGATAGCCCAGGAGGGGGTGCCGACCATCCTAGTGGCTCCCCGCTGGCCGAGGAGGGTATGGTTTGCAGACGTCGTCAAGATGGCGGTGGATCAGTACGTCCTGCCTGACGTTCCAGAGCTCCTCACTCAGGGACAATTGCGCCACCCCAATTTAGCGCTGGCTTTGACTGCTTGGCTGCTGAAACCTCCATCCTGATGAATAAGGGTTTGCCGGCTTTGATCGTCAGTACTATGATTCAGGCTCGGAAACAATCCTCTTCTATGATTTATTACAGGGTCTGGCACGCTTACATTGCCTGGTGTGAGTCTAAGGCCTTCGCTTGCCGCACCTTCTCCCTTTCCAGGATTTCTGGGTCTACAACTGAGTACCCTCAAGAGACAAGTTTCTGCCTTGGCAATTTTTTTCCAAAGATCTTTCGCTAATCATAGGCTTGTCAAAACCTTTTTCCAGGGAGTCACTCATGTACGTCCACCGCGTAAGCCTCTGCTACCGGTGTGGGATTTGAACTTGGTGCTTTCTGCTCTTCAGGCCCCCCCCCCCCTTCGAGCCCCTGTGCGATTTTGCTCTTTCTAGTCTGACTATTAAGGTGGCCTTTTTGGTTGCTATCACTTCAGTGCGTTGCATCTCTGAGCTGGCGGCGCTTTCCATGAAACCTCCTTATTTTGAGCAGCATCAGAATAAGGCGGTGTTCCGTCTTAGGCCGGAATTCTTGCCCAAGGTTGTTTCTGCCTTTCATCTCAATGAGGACATTGTCTTACCTTCCTATTGTCCTGCCCCTGCTAATTCCAAGGAAGGAATCTTCATTCTCTGGATGTGGTCAGGGCACTCAAGTATTATTTGGTCGGCACTGAGTCTGATTCTCTTTTTGTCCTTCCTTACGGACCTAGGAAGGGCTTGCCTCTAGCCAAATCCACTATCAGTAAGTGGATTAAACAGGTGGTGGTGCAAGCATACTCTGCTAAGGGGAAGGAACCCCCTTTCCATGTTACAGCTCATTCCACTAGGGCTATTGGTGCCTCTTGGGCCTTCCAGCACCAGGCTTCAGTTGAACAGGTTTGTAAGGCCGCTACTTGGTCTTCGGTTCATACTTTTTCCAAGTTTTACAAAGTTGAGGTTAAGGCCTCAGTTGACGCTGTTTTTGGCCGCAAGGTGCTTCAGGTGGTAGTGGCTTGAACTGCCTGCCATTGCTCTCTGGGGATCCCACCCTTCTTTTTTGGACACTGCTGTTGAAAGTCCCACATATAAAGATTTGAAATGATGCAAGCCGTGCTGTACACCTGGAAAAATGCAATTCTGTGATTACTCACCTGTAGAATTGTTTTTACGGTGTACAGCACGGCTTGCTTCAGCCCACCCTTGTTATCGTTGTTCTCTTTTGCCTTGTTATGGTGATTTTTGTTGAGAGAGTTTCCTTTTAGTGGGCTGTGTTTTACTAACATGGTCCTTGCCTCCCGGCTTCTTGCATTACTGCATTCAAACACTGGGGTCTTCTGGGTAATTATGGCCCTTTTATGGGCCGGGAGGGGCCACAAGTCTTCCTGCAGTCGATTGCGCCACCTGTGGCAGATTACCCACATGTGAAGAATTGTAATGAAGCAAGCCGTGCTGTACACCGTAAAAACAATTCTACAGGTGAGTAATCACAGAATTGTATTTTTTGAAGCCGAGAGCTCAGCAATGTTTACCTGTCAACCGAGGTGGTGAGTTCTCCATATGGGCTGGTGAGCTCTCCCATTTGAAACATTTCAATGAGCTAGGTGAGAAGCCTGCTTTAAATCATGTGAGTACTTTGCACAGTGACTGATGAGAATGGTAGTCTTTTGTACTTTGTATTGACAGTGAAATTTCCTATGTGTTCGTGGCCAGTATATATGACCACAGTGAAAAAAACAATAAAACCACTGAAAAAAAATGTTACAACAATTATGCTTTCATCGTTAGGAAACAAGGCTAACATTATAATATTTAATCAGCTCTAAATCCATATTAAACCTGATTGCTTTCTTAACTCTTCTGTCGTCAAATGAGGGTCGGCAGCTCATAGAAAAGCTTGCTGGCAGCCAAGTGGCTGTAACATCTATTTTTTAGCTAATGACTTTCCTGCAGATGAAAATAAAATGTCCATATAAAAAGATGATTTATTAGGAGAAGGCTGAGACATGGAGGAGACGCATTAATAGGATCCAGACATTGCCATGCTGAATCTTCTTATTCTTTGCTATGTGCTGTATGAGGAATAAAATGGGGCATATAAAAAAATCAGCAGCCTTGACACGCATAGTCTGAGAGAACAGAGCTGATGAAAGAGGGACAAGGGGCTATAATAGTGGATTTATCTGCCATCAGAAGACACTAGCCAGAGAAAGATAAGCTCTTTAGGTCTACCCAGCAATATCATTAAATACACATATAGGCAACATTTAAAGGGAACCTATCAAAAATGGAAAACCTTATTCTAACAAGCTCTGCTTCTCTGCTGTTAAAGTGGATGGAAACCCTTTCCCCCCCACCCACTTTTCCCCACCCAGCTTGAGTACCTCGGGCGATGCTGTTTCCTCGACTGATATAAGAAATGCTGCATGACGCGGGCCAGCCGGCTGGCTGCATCCCCGGCTTAGTACTCAGATGCATTCTATAGCAGGATGGGTTTTGATCCACTTTAAGAGATGCTAAATTCACTGTTCCTTTAAGCGGTCTAACCATGTCCCATGTTTTACTACAGTAGATTTAAGCCTGTATCACTGTGTGTTTCAAGAATATTTGTTGAGGAATATCTTTTAAGTTTCCTAATTTGTTGTTTATATGTGGTTTGTACAGGTCTCATGCTTCCTGTCTTCTGTGTGGTGGAGCAGATGGACAGTAGAGAAGAACATGCTGAATTTGTACTGGTTCGCAGAGATGTCCTTTTTAATCAGTTAGTAGAGACCGCCCTCCTAGCCTTGGGATACTCTCACTCCTCAGCAGCGCAAGCACAAGGTAAGCGAAGGAGCATCTAATTTCATCTAAATTTGTTATAAAAAGGGTTTCTTGTAACACGTGCCTGTGCTCGGCCTAAGCAAGCCAACTGTGTCTGAGCAATACTCTTGGAGTCTGGAAGCCTGAGCTAAGACATATTTCTGAAACATTGTAACTACCAATTTGCAGAATGTATTGTGAGCAATGCTGGTGATATATGTTCTATATAATAACCTTAGCAATGCAAATGGGCAGCAACCCTCTAGGTCAAATATAGACTATGGTTCCCTTTTCCTTCTTTTCTACTAAAACATTTGCAATGACATCTGTTGACAGATGAGGTGGGGGTGCAGTGGTGAGTGGCATCCAGCATATCTTATGGGGCACTGACTGTAGATATTGTAGACAGAATCACAGCCTAAAAGGTACCAATCACCACCCATAATGGCCCTGGGGACTCCATGGCCAGCTGACTAGGTGTCCCTGGGGCATTTTGATTCAGGATGCCCCTCTGTTGAACCTCATGAAGAAGCCCAAAAACCCCTCTCCATTTTGCGGGCCCATCCCGGCATCCCTATAGCTGCGCGTGATCCTGTGTCCAGCCATTCACATTGGCCGGGTGCAGGGGAATGCGCACTCTGCAGGGAAACTGGGGATGAGGCTGATTGGACAAGAGATCTTGCATGTGCCATGGGAATGACTGAAAGGTGAGTTAAGTGGGCGATATGGGGGGTTGCGCACAGCGGGTCACCCCAAATAGCCATGGCCCAGGGATAAGGGCCAATCACCAGGGTAGCTCACCTCATTCATTAATTCAGGGGATTATTTAAAGTAGATCAAAACCCAGGATTTGACTATCCTGGGTTTTGGTCCTTTCCCCGTGGGCACCCTGATCGGGGGTGCCCTGCTGAGTGAACCCCCCCCCCCCAGATAGCCGCAGCCAACTCACCTTATCCCGGTCCCATGGCGTGTCTAAGAGCAGCGGCTCTGATGGTTGCATCCTCCGCTCCCCTCTAGCAGTGCGCGTACTCACGCCAGTCATTTGTGAATGGCCAGCGCGGGCATGCTCTCTGTTAGAGGGAGGGGGAGGATGCGGCCATCAGAGCTGCTGCAGTTAGACGCACTGTGGGACCGGGATAAGGTGAGTTGGCTGCGGCGTTCTGGGGGGGTTTCACACAGCGGGGCACCCCGATCCTAGGGAAAGGACCAAAACCCAGGATCAAATTTTTTGACTATCCTGGGTTTTGGTCCACTTTAAGAAAGGCTAAGGCCACGTAGTGCTAGGTAGTGCCTGATGAATGTAAGGTTCCAGTCAAAAAGGTGTATGTATCAAGTCAAAAATCGAGAGCGCCCATGATAGTGCCAGGTAGTGTCCAATCTATCACCAGCACTGGTGATGGGATGAGTGCTGGCACCGAGTTTTCTACAGTGCCAGATAGAACCAGGTGCTCACCTAGCACTGTGTGGCCTGATCCCATACATTTCAATGGGCTGGGATGGTTACAATTATTTAAGCATTTTAGTAGAATTTTTTAATTTTTTGGGGGGCTGGTGCATGTGCCATGGGATCCCTGGACTTGTTGGGATTATTTTTATATGCATTTTTAGCACTTTTTTTTGTGCTGCAAACATGTGATTTGGGCCGTGATAAAGATATGCCATGTTAGTCTAATGCCCCTAATGCAATTGCCATTTAAAAAAAAAAAAAAACCCTAAAAAATTAAAAATAATCCAACAGGTGCTGTGTGCCTGAATTCCCTTTTTAAACGCCTCTTGGATTGTCTTGATATTTTTCTGATAAATTTTGTCACCTTGCAGTGCTATCGGCTGGCACTAGGTGTCGCTAGCGCATAGGATTATATAAGCCATACGCTGCGAACACTGCCTGTCCAGGAACACTACAGCTGACAGTGCCGATGGCCAGAAGCCAACTCTTCTGAGTGTCTCGGATGAGGTGCTCAAATGGCGCCCACACAAATAATAATAAATTAGCCCCTTCTTTTCTGTTCTGCTCTGATATTTTTCTGTGTGGCTGGGAAAAAAGCTGAAACATTACATTTTTTCCTGCCCTCTGGTACCTCCGCCAGCATCCTGTCCATCAATAGAAGCCTGTGGGACTCAAATGCACTACTTCCCTTCTCTGCTCTCTGCATGAGAGCCTATCTGCCCCCATGTCTCTCCTTCCTTCCTCCCCCCCCCCCGAACTTTGTTCACAAGTTCGCAAGCCCTAATGGGTCTTGCATCTTCCCCTCCTATTGATTACATGGTTGTTGGGGCACAGGGTGCTA
Source organism: Gastrophryne carolinensis (assembly GCA_027917425.1). Lineage (NCBI taxonomy): Eukaryota > Metazoa > Chordata > Amphibia > Anura > Microhylidae > Gastrophryne > Gastrophryne carolinensis. The sequence continues at coordinate 170,869,335 of CM051240.1, read as the reverse complement.
TGTGTGCTGATATAATCCCACTGCTATTTTTCTGGCAGTAATCATTAAGGGCGCTTTGGTGTGAAAATGATTTGAGAGTCAAGGTGGCATGAACTCTAAATGCAGTCTAAATGCAGCATTTATGCTGTATAAAGGACATACCCTCTGGATTATACTAGATTATACTTACATTTCTACAATTTACCTACAATGTATCCATCCAGGTGTTTTCTTGCAAATGTGCAGCTATAAGATGAGCATCCAAGCCTTGTTTACTACAAGCAATATTACCACTTTCGAGGTGACTTTAAAGGCTTTAGGCCATAAAGAAGCTCCTAGTTGTGGTGGAAGAGGCTGTGTGGCTGGACTGTGTTGTGCTATAAAGTAGTTGATTATTGTGTAAGGTAATATTTTCCTTAGCATTGTGTCATATGAACATAGTTAGCGGCTCCGAGTAGAAATGAGTCACACACCCCACTTCCAATGGGGCCTTTGTCCTATTAAATTACACATGAATGTAAATCTAATTGTATTTATGGTTGGTCTTCTAGTTGCTTTGCAGTTCTAATCTAATATTGGAATAACATCTTTATACTGAGTTTTATAGTGGGTTTAGTGGGTCTTTGGTATTGAATGAGTGAAAATATGCTGGAAAAAAGAATGTATCCAGCTACAATTTAGTCTTTACAAGAAAAGGCATCACTGTAATGAGAACAGAATCAAGTACCAGTTGCACCAAAGCAGTTGCAGTAAGTTGTGAGGACTTGTGCTTATTAGAGGTAAAATGTGCGGTCAGTGAGTGCCTGGAATATTGTACCATGGCAGGCGTGAGCTGGACCATGTTAGTGTAGCTTGTTATGGGCACCCAGGGTAGTTTCAGTTATTTTACACCCTCATTTCAGAAGCTTTCTCCTACATATACTGTATGGAGGCTTATATACAGGCTGTTTTGTGCAAGACAATACACGCTTTTAAAAGAAAGCTACAAGGGTTTCTGAGCTATCCTGAAACAAGAATCCTGCCTGAAAGGTCTGAGAAGACTCTTAACTCTTAAAAGCGGACCTTAAATCAAAAATAATTGGCGGTCTGCTCACGCCCCCACCCACAAGGGACTACCCTAGCTTTGGGTGTGGCACTCTCTGCAATCTGCGCATCCCTGACAGTTTGAGGAAGAAATTTACAGATGCTGGCCTAACTGCTGTATGAGCAGACATATAGGAGGGCAATAGGGCACAATAGGAGGGCAAAACCATGCCTTGCTCACGCAATTCTGCTTGATTCCACCCAGCCAGAGCAGCGGGCAGCGGATTCATTTTAAGCAAACGGCAAAGCAATAGCCATACACAGATAAAAGTAAGCAGGCGCCAAGAGAGGCAATAATGGAAATGGGACATTAGGGTTTCCATGAATTTTAAAACTTGACTACCGCGCACCTCTCATAGATCGATACAGCAAGTGATGAAAACAACTCTGTGCGAAAGTATCTGGTATGTCAGAATTCCCGCTTTTTCACATTATTCAGGAAACACATGCAAGACAATCTCGTACATGAGAAAGCAGTCGAGAAAGACCTCTCACACCGTGTCCTAGTTAAGCGAGAAATGCATGAGCTTTCTCATTACAAAGCATGCTCATATGACTTCTGCAGCTCCAAAGGTTTAGCTGACTGTCCCTTCTTTCTCCTGCCTATTATACATTTGGAGAATATTTGTTCCCCAATCACCAGATTGACTTTCTTAAATGTGGTTTTCACATTCAGCACCCAGCATTCACCCGACGCTACGTGCTGCTACGTAGCACTACCTGGCGTTATTGTTTCTTAAATAACCCCCATCGTCTGCAGATCTGCAGATCCACTAACCACCCTGCTATACCTTCTGTCCTCTGGGTCAGTTTAGTTCAGATGGATTAGAAGTGTGTGGCATACCCTCACTGAAATGCCTGTTGTGATAGTTTGTGCCTGGAACATTTAGTACATTTCCTCGTGGTTAAGTGTGAAATTTTACAGGTTATTGCAAGAGAGAAACTAGGGAGATTTGTCTTAACAGTCTGCTACACAGGACAATGACTTTGATGCTGCTGCCATGACATCAAAGTACACATAGCAATCAATGGGATGTAACCATTTCACTGATAGAGGGGAACTGGATTGCACAACTTTTATATTTTTTAAATTAAAAATGTAATATACAATATTGTTCTTTAGATATCACTAGAATAGTTGAAATACAACCAAATACCACAGTAAATATAGGCCAACTAATAGGCCCACTTCCGTTTTGGAAACGTATGTACGGTGTAAAACTCATTAGGTAATTTTCAGTTGTCAGCTGAGGAACTTCCTGACATGTAATAAATAGTGATTCCAGTCAGTTTGTGGTGTAGTGGGAACCTGAATGAGATACACACTGTATACAAATGGGAGATATTTACCCACCCCAGCACATTTCCTCATTGGTTGGTCTGTCCTCTCTATTGACCACCAAACCCTCCCTAAATGTAATGCTAGGTGTATGTCATTAAAAATGAAAGCTTGGGCTGTATTCTTAGTTTCTATTGCTAAATGCAGCTACACTTATCCAGGCAGGCAGTCATGTGACTTTACTCCATGTTACTCAATAGCAAATGCAAACATAGTAACAAATATTTCAAAGTTCTGTCAAGGTATGAGATATCTGAATGTTGTGAATATTCATAGGAGCACTTTTATATAGTTTCTTTATTATTTTTAGTGATGCTTTGGCGTAGGCACTTCTAGGAAAATTAGCTTTAATTGCAACCTTCTTTCCGATTTCTGCAGGTCCAGGGTAGTGTTGGTGTGCACTATACTAACAACTGAAAATATTCTGAGGCTTAGCTTGTGTGATTCTCTGGGTGCAGTGCAGTCTCTTCTTATAGATCTTGGTGTACCGTTGCCAATAGCAAAAGATTGGCGGTTGTAAAAACTTCCATAAAACACACAGTTGCATAATGAGAAACTTTTTTGGTACAAAAAAAAAATACAATTTAAAAAGATGGACCTTCCTTTTAGAGTAGCTTTGTTACTAAATCTAACCCTCTGAAAATAGATCACACTCATGTAGCGCTTTTAGAGAAATGATTTTTCTATGTGCCTGCTGCTCCTCTGTGGCAAGAGAAACAAAGAGGCTGCCATTGCGCCATGAGAACATGCTAGTTGCCCAGCTGCAGTATGATTTTTTTGGAGATGTCTGTAAAGCCTGTTGTGGACAGGCTTGCTTTAAATCTGCTCCAGCTGAACCATACGCTGTACACAGCCCAACAGCAACCTGGTCATTGCAAGCCAGTTCTTGCCTATAACGCACTTACCCAAGGGCAGAACCAATAAAAGTGTAACAAGTTTGGTATTTTTGCCTTAAAAAATCATAAAATACAAAATATGTCTGTGTCATCGAAAAACCAACCTTACAATGGAAAAAAAACAGCTAGAACTAATTTTGACAATAAGATCTGGAATTCAGCATTTTGTTACAATTGTAATACAAGTCTCGGCTGATGTAAGGGCTAAGCAGCCATTTTATCATAATCAACATCATCAAAGTTAAAGTGGCTGAAAACCCATTTGGCATGGCCCTGAAATCTTTTTCTTTTTTTTTTTTTTTTTTTCCACTCAGCTTTTATATCTCCTTCTTCATGTGGAGTAGCCCGTGTGCCTACCGGCGTTATCATAATGGGCCGACAGCCTGATCGGAGGTACTTGCTTGTCATTGTGGATATGTTTGGAGTGGCGTAGATTTTTTATTTTTATTCTCCTTTTAGTTATATTATCCCCCTGTGTTTCCCCTACCGCCCACCCCCCCCCCCCCTGCTCCCCCATACTTGAAGGAAATTTATTCTATGGTCACTTTAGTGGACTTCCAAGTCCTGTAAGGAATTGGTTTATCAGATCTCTATATATTGGCCTATTTGTTAAGGCCAACTCGCTTTTGAGTTCCGATATTATAGTTTTAAACCATACCCCATTATCTGGTGGATCAGAGCTGGCCCATCGTAGCGTTATAATTTTTTTTGTTGCCCAAAACACCACCGACCCCAGTCATTTTTTCTCTGTAGGCCAGCTCTTGGGAAACAGGTTCAAAAGCCCCCATCTGGGGGTGAGGTTTATTTTATCACCAATCATGGTTTCCAATTTCTCTATAGCAATTTGCCATAGAAGTTTAGAATACTTACAGTCCCACCAGAGGTGCATTAAGGTAGCTGGTACCCGATTGGCCCTGAAATCTAAAAGACTCCAGGGCCAGCCGCTAGCCCCACTGTGTGACATCTGCCAAGTTGGTGGCCACCGCATCCCCGCCTTCCCTGTGGCTGGGCGCGCTCACTTGCCCAGCCTTTCTGAATGTCTGGACATGGAAGCGCATGTCCGAGCAGTGAGCCGGGGATGTGGCCATCTGGCTGGCACGCGTCGCTACGGCACCCTTCAGAACAGCCAATCTGCGATCCTTAAAGTGGCTCTGGGCATGGCTTAAGCGGTGGAAAAACACAGCTTTCTTTGAGTCAACAGTAGCGCCTAGCTGCTTGGTTGGGGGGGGGGGGCAGGGGATGAGCGGAGGAAGCCCAAATGGGTTTTCACCCGTTTTAGAGCTAGCTCTAATGTGGTGAACAGTAAAAGTCACTAAAAATCACTAAAAGAAGAGCAATCCTTCTACTGACCTCCCACTATCCTCTTTCCTTTTTGACCTAATCCAGTCTTAACCTCTTCCCTCTGTTCCCTTTTGATTTATTTGTTCTTTGTGCTCACTGCCATAGAACACCTTCCTCAGGGATCACACCTTGCGTCACAAACCTGCCACAACTCTGTATGTTCCTCAATGTAAGTTGTGGAACCATTCATAGTTCAATAGTACCCCTGAATGTTTATTAGTCAATTATATGCCCCTATTTCCTCCAATCCCATTAGCCCAAGCCATTTTATAAATAGGTTTTATCCAGGTACTGCACTTTCATATCAAAGCGTGAGAACATTATCATCAAAATGGCTTCTCTGCTTGCAAAGACTAATTTCCCAGGCATCTTTTAATTTGCTTCACTGCTTTGTGGTCTCTGACACTGTACATTATACATTACATGAGGGGAGTTAGATTTATCCGTTGCTTCAGGAAAACCGAGAGAGAACATAAAGCTTATGCTGTTGCGCGAACGTGTATAAGGAGCAATATTTTTCTCTGTTACTCTCTGATGGCAGACATTTAATAAATGGTGTCAGTAAACCCTGTACATTGCGCTAGGGATGATTTGCTCAACTGCAAATGCTTGGATCTTTGCAACTAACTTTAAGGCTTTGGTCTCACCTGTGCGTTTGCGGCATGTGTTTTGTGTTAAAATGGAACAACACCCACAGCAATTTCACCCCCCCCCCCAAAACTATCTCCCCACGCTGCATCTACCTTAATAAAGGTCTTGGATCTTGCTTGGTGCTTGTGCACATGCAGTGCACCCTCACGCCTGAGCCTCACTTCCAACAAGTCAGCAATCTCCCAGCCAGTGGGAGCGCACCACGCCGCTTGAGCTGAGTAGCACTTTTGTTTTGCTGGTCACAGCCTCTTTCATTTGCCGGCCACAGTCAGCTTTACTGCCTGAAAACAGTTGATTTTAGGAAAAAGTGAGCCGCACTTTAGTTACAGCAATCCATGAACACAGGAGCACTATCCAGATGGGCAAAACTGTTGTTCCAGTTTAACCCTTTCAGTGCCAAGCACGTAGATACTACGTGCTTGCTTCCACTCCACTTAAGTGCCAAGCACGTAGTATCTACGTGCTTGACTTTCCCCCCTGCTAGTAAAAAAAATAAAAGTCAAAAATACTCACCTGACCCCTCGTTGGATCCGGCCGGGTCTCCTCTTTAATTTGGTGCCATCCGATCCCCCGTGGGGGGTCGGATGGCTCCAGGAGAGCCCCCGGAATAGCCCCCCCCCCGTTTGGCAGCAGCAGCTGCTAACTGTAAAAAAAAAAATAAAATAAAAATGACATTCACTTACCTGTGTGTGCGCTGGCTCCCGCTGTCCCTCCTCTTCACCTGGGGGGCCTCCGATCGCCCCCCAGGACTTACCGATCTTCAGGAGAGAGCCCGGAAGGCTCTCTCCTCTCTCCTCTTCGATGGCGGCCGCCATCTTGCCGCTAAGCCCCGCCCCCTTGGGGGCAGGGCTATGGCGTCATCCCGGTCCGTCGCAGCGTCAAGCCCCGCCCCTTTTGGGGGCGGGGCTATGACGTCATCCCAGCCCCGATCACCGATCACCGGCTTCAGCGTTCTCAGCTGTCAGATGCCGGTGATCGGCAACGGGGAAGGAGGTGGCAGGAGATCCTCTGATCTCCTGCCTCCCCCTTCTCTGATGCCGATCACCGGCATCTGTCAGCAGAGCGGCGCGGGACAAAGGAGCTTACAATCGGAGGTAAGTACAGTAAAAAAAATTTTTTTTTTTTTTTAATAAAAAACTTTTGTGTGGCGTTTTTTTTCATTTAACCCTTTGTGAACTGGTAAGGGGTCCATGAGACCCCTTATACCAGTTCACAAGGCTCTGGGTATGGCAAGTCACCTGCAGCTAGTGGGTGGCTTGCCATTAACCCCCAGCCCCCCATTACCTGCCTCCCCAACGGCCAGGGGGGGGGCAGAAGGGCCCGGGCCACTTAGTGGCTATGTGGGCTAGTAGCCTGCAGGGCCAGGGGCCACCAACGCTGGCCCCTGCGCCCTGTTCTACAAGCCCCCATAGCTGGCCCGGGTCGGTAATGCTGGGTAGGGGGGACCCTACGTCATTTTTTTTTTTGATTTTTAAGGGTTTTTAACCCTTAAAATTCCAAAAAAAAATGGGGTCTCCCCCCCTAGGAGGGGGAACCCTATGTTATTTTTTTTTTTAATTAACCCTTTTGTTTTCTGTCATCCAGCAGCTATAAAGGCTGAAAGAGTGCTCCACTATGGATGGGAGGTAAGTATTAAAAAAAAAAAAAATAATAAATATTTTTTCTCTTTGTGTGTCTGTGTTTTATTTTTACATTTAACCCCTTGTGAACTGGTAAGGGGTCCATGACCCCTATACCAGTTCACAAGGCTGGGGGAGGTGGCAAGTCACCTGCGCTAGCCGGTGACTTGCCATTAACCCCCGGCACCCCCATTACCTGCCTCCCCAAAGCCCAGGGGGGGGCAGAAGAGCCCGGGCCCACTGGCTATGCGGGCTTGTAGCCTGCAGGGCCAGGGGCCACAAAAGCTGGCCCCTGCGCCCCATTCCTCCAAGCCCTGCATAGCTGGTCCCGGGCTGGTTACTTTGGGTAAGGGGGGGCCCATGTCATTTTTTTTTATTTTTAAGCATTTTTAACCCTTAAAAATCCCCCCAAAAAATGGGCCCCCCCTCCCGGGAGGGGGGACCCTATGTCATTTTTTTTTCTCGATTTAACCCTTTGTAGTGTGGATGGTAGTTGTATTTTATTTGTAAATGTTAAAAATTACTTGTTTCAGTTAGGGGGGTCTCCTGGGCAGGAACGGGGGGCTACCGATAAATATGTGGTACCGTTCTAATCGGTAGAAATGGGGCTTTCACATGCAATATGGTTTTCTTTAATAAAATAAATTTTTTATGTAAAATAAAGGAGTCAATTTTCTAAAAAAAAATTTTATTTATTTTTTTTTTTTTACTTAATAATAAATAAAATTAATAATAAATAAAATTTACAAACAAGACATTTCATGTTAAAGCCTAAACTCTGCTGCAAAAAATATATATATAATTTTCCTGAAAATTCCAGCAAAAATGACACAAAACATGGCGCAAAACATGGCGCAAAATGGGGAAAAATGACCTGTCAACAGAGGGTGACAAAATCTCAAGTAAGCTGGCAATTAAAAGGGTTAATAGTACCTCTGCATGTTGGGTATTGTTCTGTTCGGGGGACCTTGCGCTTTCAGACTTAGCTTGTTTTTTCTTGTTTGCATATTTATATTTTAGTAAAAGGTGTTTTTTATTCTGCTTTTTTATACATTTTTTAGGGAAACTCTGCGCAACCAAAGAGTTCTTTGAGGGATTAATTCCAGAAAGATGAGCCCACTACAACAAGCTGGGTACGCTTAGAAAGCTTAACATGTGTACTTTCAGGGAATATATGGTTTATGGGGGATATTCCAAATGTAAAGGGTTGTTTTGGTTGAAAAATCGCAAGGTGCGCACTTTGTCTGCAGAGCTGAAATTTTCAAGAAAAATTACCGTTACGCACATGCTTTACTTTGGGGTGTTTGGCAACTCTTTCCTTGACAGAACCCATGCATGTTGGGTATCGTTCTGTTCGGAGGATGTTGCTTTTTCAGATCATACTTGTTTTTTCTTGTTTGTATATAGTTTTTTTAGGAAAATGTGGCTTTGATTCTGCTTTTTTATCCTTTTTTTAGGGAAACTCTTTGCAACCAAAGAATACATTGAGGGATTACTTCTAGAAAACTGTGGCCACATCAACAAGCCTGGTACGCCTAGAAAGCCTGAGGTGTGTACTTCCAGAGAATATATAGTTTGTTGGGGGTATTTCAAATGTAAAGGGTTGTTTTTCTGGAAAAACTGCAAGGTGCGCATAGCGCATATCACAGTTGTATTTTTTCAGAAAATCCCCTAAAGCTCTGTTTCAGTTTGGGGGAGTCTCCTGGGCAGGAAAAGGTGTCTACCTATACATATGTGGTACCGCTGTAACCGGGAGAAATTGGGGTTTCACACGCAATAAGATTTTATTGACAAACTTACATTTTTTATTACAAAAAAACACTACAAATTGTAAAAAATTTATTTCATGTTAAAGCTCAGACTCTGCTGAAAAAAACAGTATATCATTTTCCTGGGAAATCCCTGGAAATCCCTTCAAAAATCACATTTGAACATGGGGAGCGCAAAATAGTGCAAAATGGTCTGGCACCAAGGGTGACAAAAACTCCAGGTAGGCTGGCAGCGAAAGGGTTAATGGCTTTTGGTAGGCTATTTTTTGGCATGCATTTTTTTGGGGGGCGTCAGTCTTCCCCCCTCAAGGCTACCAGTTGGCACACCAGGTATAGAGGCTGGGGTCCCTATGGCCCGGTTTGTGAACGATCAGGGCCCATGGCACAGCTGAAAGAACACAAGGCCAAGCAGGGGCGCCAAAGTGGCTGATGCCCATTGGCCATGGGCACCCCTCAAAGTGCATTGGACTTGTGCCAAAGTGCAGAGTGGCTGATGTTCTGGCATGGCTTTTGAGCCATAGGGACCCCAGCCCCTATGCCTGATGTTCCAGCTGATAGCCTTTGGGAGGGGGAACCTATATAGGGCTGGACTGGATGCAACAAGGGGCCTTTTCGTTCACTGTGCTGCAGTGTATAGGTACTATAGAGGAGCATGGTGTGATTTATTTTGCAACTCCTCTGTGTTTGCTGCAGAAGTATGAGTGTATGCAGTACTGGACAGCTGTGAACGAGCCCTAGCAGGTATTTGATATCTCAGGAGCAGGGATTGCTTTACTTGATAATATACTTTCCTTAACTGATAAATTCATCTGGTGTGAGGTGTGACATGTCGTAGAGAGTTAGAGAATCTACACCCTCTGCTGGGAAGATGCTGGTTCACAAGGACACTAAACTAACCTAACCTACACCCCTCATGCCATCAGTCAGCTCTCTATCACAAAGAAACTTTTCCCTATCAGAGCACCAGGAAACTGGAAACTGTTGTGTACCATTGAGCCACCGCACCTACCACAATGGGAGAGTGCATGTCTATTTCCTGTCCCACATCATGCAGAGTTCAATGCCTGCTTGTGGCATCCTAAAGATCTTTAACAGTTGGGGCATCTAAATGAAAAGGAAAAAGTTTTAGATGAAGTTGGGCTTCAAACTCAAAACATGTTACTCTTGTTTCTACAGAGTGGAAGGAGGACCTGTATAGGGGAAAGCTTTTCTCTGCTCTGGTAATCTACACAGAATGGTTAGTTCAAAGTACACAGCAGATTTCCTTAGCTCTACAAAGCACCACATATGCCTCCATTTATATGTTTCATATGGAAAGGCTGGCTGGGTCTTGTGTATTTTGCATTGCTTCTTTATAGCATGGCACCAAACCTGGGCACTGTCTGCCTTTATTTTGGTTACAGGGAAATAGCTAATGGTCTGCTGCAGGACTGTGAACACACCATAAATCGCTAATTATTTATAAAAGACAGAACTTTAGTTGGAAAATATGTAAGAGCTTTCCAAGTTCACCGCCGTATGATGATGTCACAGATGCCCATAATGCCCCATTTTATAAGTCATGAAGACCAGGGTCTACCTGCACACTACAGAAAAGCTCATTCATGCCAAGCAGTGCCAAAGGCAACTTGCAATTTCAGAGCGTAAAACTGGCTGGCAGCAGACCCTGGGAGTGAAATAAAGCGAGAAGGAGAGCATTTAACTCTAACCTATGGCATATAAATATAATAGCTGCAATTACTGAAAGTGTTTCATACTTTTCATATCCAAACAGATGGAGACCATGGGAATACCACTGTCCACAATGTAGAGGGGGTGCTGAATATCAGAGCCAGATATACACTCGCTTTTACAACACATATATTCCTTCTGTGCATCTATTCCAAGGACTTCTGTGTGTTGCATGAGATGCTCAAGTGTCGCCCACATATTTTTTATTAAAGTGGACCAAAACCCAAGTTTCTGACTATCTTGAGTTTTGATCCTTTCTCCGGGGGCACCCCTATAAGGGGTGTGTGAACCCCCCCCAGATCGCCGCAGCCAGCTTACCTCTTCCCGGTCCCACTGCGCGCCTATAAGCAGCGGCTCTGATGGTCGCATCCTCTGCTTCCCTATAGCAGTGCACGTGCCCGTGGCAGGCATTTATAAATGGGCAGCGCGGGCACGCTCCCTGTTAGAGGGAGACGAAGGATGCAGCCGCTGCTCTTAGACGCGCCATGGGACCGGAAAGAGGTGTCCTGGGGGGTTTCACACAGCTTTTGACCATCCTGGGTTTTGGTACTTTCCGATTTGGGGTGCCCCGCTGTGTGAAACCCCCCAGGACACCTGAACGGACTCACCTATTCCACTTTAAATAAGGCTGTTAGTCAACTCAGCTAACTGTTGATACCACGGCACATGTATGGGCCAAGTCCGCATCCAGATGTGCCTTCAGCTGTGGGCGCGTACCCACTCCAGGCATTTCTAAATGGCTGCCACAGGTACGCTATAGAATGAATACAGTTCATTCTATAAAGGGTACATTCTGTTGTTGCAAGTTGTAACAATTGCTACAGACATTAGAGAGTATTAAGTAAGCATCATCCAGGGAGGGGCACTTCCATGTTTATTATAACTCGGGGGAGGAGCTTGGGGGGTGCATGCCCATCTTCTAGTTTCAGCTTGACCCCATGTGGCACAGATTCATATAACATTTGGACTCGTGGCTTGTAGGCTCACATTTTGCAGTCTGTGTATTGAGTATGCAAAGTAACTGTCCCTGATGCAATTTTTCTGGCCGAATCTCTCTGCTGTAAAGCATGATGCCGTCACTCTCAGTGCAGCTGTGATGTTGCCAAAGCCAGTGAGCGTGGAATCCCTCTCGCCTTTTCCTGCCAAATTTCTTTCTGAAGTTCAAACTAAAATAAAGTCATGCAGTCATGCAGTGTCAGCGCCTTATATTTGTATTGTACCTTTGGCAGGGTTTGTTGACAAGGTAAGTAAATTAAGAGTTCCCCTTGTGTTGCAGAGAATGCTGTGTGAGAATAATAGCTGTCATTAGAATAGAGCTGCAGCCAAAACATGGCTCCTATATGTGCAAATAATCTGAATTTGAATCCGTGTAAGATGTATGGCCACACCCATCGATATTTAGTGATGTGATTGGCTAACTTAGCAGTCAGCCTCGTCCGGCTGCTGCCCAACATCAAGGGAACGGGTGTCAGCAGCAGGCAGATGAGCATAGTTCCTGATTTCTAGTTCCCATTTTGGGTTCAGCCCCTTCCGAGGGGCAGGTTGAAGTGGAGTCCATGTTTTAACCCTTTAAACGGCAAACACATAGAATCTACGGTGTTGTTTCTTCTACCAAAGTGCCAAGCCCTTATCTGCCTGTTGTTTTCGCCCATTTGATCACCTCCATCCGGGATCCAGTGCTTGGGGTCTCCCCTTTCCCCGGTGGGCCTCATTTGCCACTTCAGGGAGGGGCCTGTGACAGAGATAACATCATTTCACTCAGTTGGCATAAAAGGCTCCTCCCAGTGGTGGGAGTGAGTACAGAGACCAGAGTAATCATTGGAAGCTGGTTGTGGGGTTGAGGGCTTTGATCCTCTGCCCTGCTCTCGACTTCCGCTGATCACTTGTAGCTTGTGACAGCAGCCGCGGATGGCGTGGGACATCAGCGACTAGCAAAGGAAGGCGGTAAGTAGAAAAACGGTGTGTGTGTTTTACATTTAATTCTTTGTGAACAGGAATTCCAGTTCACAGATCAGGAGGTGCTGGTAATTCACCTGCTGCCATAGCCCCTCCGCATAGCCCCCCGCCTGCATCCTCAAAGCCCATGGGGGTGCAGAAGAGCCCGTGACCCATGTGGGCTATGCGGGTAGGTAGCCTTCATGGCCAGGAACTGGCCGCTCGGCCTTTGCGCCCTTGTCTACCAGCCCCCATAGATGGTACCCAGTCTGGTTTTATTAGGGAGGGGGGACCCTACAACATTTTCTAAAAAAATGTCAAGGGTTTAACTTTAAAAATTAAAGAAAAAGTGTGCCCCACCCCCGGAGAGGGGAGACGCCATACTATTTCTGACATTTTTATAAGTGCTTAATGTTTGATAGTGTGGGTAGTAGTATTTTATCTGAAAATCTCATAAAGCATTCTTTTCAGTTTGCGGTGTCTCCTTGGCAGCAATGGGTGTCTACATGTGTACATATGTGGTGCCATTTCCATTGTTGGAAGGAATGGAGCTTTTACACGTAATATGATTTTCTTGAAAACATACATTTTTTATTTTAAAAATGTGTAACTCAATGTAAAAGATATCATTTTTTTTATTTTTATTCCACATATTTCACCCAAAAATATTGAGAAAGCAATGAAAAATGACATGCAAGACATTTCATGTTAAAGCCTAAACTCTGCTGAACAAACAGTATATAATTTACCTGGAAATCCCTGCAAAAATCACAGTTAAACATATATATATATATATATATATATATATATAGCGCAAAATGGTGAAAAATAGTCTGGCAACAGAGGATGACAAAATCTTAAGGTAGGCTGGCTGGGTTAAAGTCCCTGTCCAGGCAGAAAATCTATACTCAACGTTTGTCCACCGCAGCTCCTCCGTGCAGCATCGGCATCTTCATACTAACCAGTGAGGGAGAACAAGCAATACTATTGTCCATTGAGAAGCAGATGTGACGGCATTCAGCAAACAAGCCTTCTTCATTTATTGCAGTGGAGGGGGCATGCTGAACCAGTCTTGGCACACCCCTTTATTGCAATAAATGAAGTAGGCATGGGGGTGGCGTGAACAAAGCCCCACAGATGCCGCAAAGCAAGGTCGCCAGTGCTGAGAGACAGAATCATTGGATCGCTGCCCTCAGAAAGTACAAAGATGCCTGTGCTCAAATGTTTTTTTGTTTGGACATTATCTTTAAAGTGGACCTATTTTTGTGGAGCATCCCAGATTGGGATGTCCTACAATGTGATCCCCCCAGATCACCCACACGAGTCACCTTTCCGGCTCTTGTCCATCCATTAGCATGAAGTGTTGTTTTCACCTGAGCGTGAGCATAGGGAGCGGGAATGGCTGCATTCCCTGTTTCCCTGCAGTCTGCAGTGTGCTCCTGCCCCCAGCCTACCTAAATGGCTGGGCACCGGAGCACGCCTTAGTTATAGGGATGCTGGGGATGCATCCTGCATCCCGCAGGAAAGTGATGGCAGGCCTGTGCGTTCACACAGTGGGGCATCCTGAATCTGGATGCTCCAGGGGGTACTTAGTCAGCTGGCCCTGGAGCCTTGTAGACTGCCAAAATGATGAGGAACTTCAAGCTCTTTGTAAACGCCCCCAACCACCCCTCTTTCACCCTGTGCTAAGCCTAATTTAGTAAGAAAACAACTCACCTGAATGCCACAATTCTTCCCTGATGTTGATGGGGATAGGGTTCTGCATGGCAGCTGTGGGACTTGAGTGACAAACCAGTACACTCATACTACTGCACACTATAGCGTGACTGACCTGCCACTCAAGGTCCAAGCTTAAGCTACAGGGCCAATTGCAATGTTATTGTCCAGTTTGTGCTTAGTACAGGGGGAGGGAGGCATGTTACAAAATGCTTAGACTTCCTCTTTAAGTAAAGCTGTCCTTTACCTAAACCAAGGAAAATCACCAGCTACCCTGTTTCAACAAATCTTTCTTGCTCTAGTGGTTCATTAGGGCTGAATAATACCTTCTTGAAATGATCCTTTTTTTCTCTGTGTGGTTCTGACCAAAATTACAGTGACTGTCCTTTTTGGAATCAGATCTAGAGATTTGCCACTCTCTGGTGTTTCTCGTTAAACCTCCTTTTTAAATATTGCCGGAGCCTTTAATTAAAGAGAGCCCCTTTTAATCCTCCGGTCTTTAAGTTCCAATTAAATGGTGCCACTTGAGTGTGAGGTCTTTATGGAATTTGTAATATAGGCTTAATAATTAATAAGCACATGTCATTGTAACAATCTGTACTGGTAACCGTATACTGAGCAGGAGACCACAAATATGCTGCTGGCTGCCTGGCTTGTAGACAGCCAAGGCTCCAATGCACACAGCACCTTTTACTCAGCTCGCTAAGGATTTTCGAAATGTTTAAGGCTGCCTTTGCATTTTCACACCTATATGCATTTTGAACTTTTTACATGTTTTGTGGTGGGTTTTTATATGGAACCCGCATGCTGGTGCTTTTAAATCACTCAATGATATTGAATCCAATTGAGCTGCATTCCTTAATGAGGAAGATGTTTTTCTGTCAAAATGTATGAATAGTAGCAGCTTATAAGGAAAATGTATATTTAACACATTTTCAGAATCTCAATTTTTGAATGTGTTTGAATTAGGACAAAGTTATCTATTTGTTTTGGAAAAAAAACTTCAGCATTAAGAAAAAATCTGCCCCCGATCTGTAGAACGTTTGATTGCAGGTTCAGATTAAGGTTCAATATATTTTTTTTTCTAAAACTTAGAAGAAAACATTTTTCTTAGTCACATTTTTTGGTCTCAAAGCCTCTTTAAAAAGCCTCTACGAAAAAGAAGCACCTTCTTCAGTAGGAAGCAAAGGCCTGCTTTAATTGTATGAAAGCTTATATAATTAATATTCATGTACCATGGTGATAGTGTGTGCCTGGTTTTATGACATAGCGCTGTTACACTGCGTCAGTGGGTGGTTTTCAGTGGGCCCGGGCTTTCACTTTATTTATAGTATTCGTTGATTTTTATGATGCTACAAGATGTCAATACACCAGCTCCGCTGGACTACCAGGATCTAATTGGCTTAATTTTCACTGGGCATTTGTTCATCTGACAACAGATCTGCAACATCTACAAATGACCTCTTTTTATACCGTACTGCTTAAACAAGTCATCAGCAGCCCCAAATGTACCCTTAAATATTAACCTAAACCTTAGAAAGTAAATTCACCATCATAATCAAAATAGGCGAGGGGGGTAGAATAGATACTCGTTACCCCAGATGACCTCTTTACTACTTTCTCTTGCACATCAAGTCATCACTTTCCACCATCTCTCTTCTTTCACCCTCTCTTCAACATTGTTAGCATCAGCAAGGGAGGTGTTATCTTTTAATAAATGATAACAATTTGAGGTGGTGTCTTTACCACAGGAAAAAAATCTCCTGTGATGTATCTTCTCCATAGGATTAGCTGACCACTCTTTCATTAGCATATTTCACAGGGCATTTGTTCATCTGACAACAGATCTGCAACATCTATAAATGACCTCTTTTTATACCGTACTGCTTAAACAAGTCATCAGCAGCCCCAAATGTACCCTTAAATATTAACCTAAGCCTTAGAAAGTAAATTCACCATAATAATCAAAATAGACGGGGGGGGGGGGGTAGAATAGATACTCGTTACCCCGGATGACCTCTTTGCTACTTTCTCTTGCACAACAAGTCATCACTTTCCACCATCTCTTTTCTTTCACCCTCTCTTCAACACTGTTAGCATAAGCAAGGGAGGTATTTTCTTTTAATAAATGATAAAAATTTGAGGTGGTGTCTTTACCACAGGAAAAAAATCTCCTGTGATGTATCTTCTCCATAGGATTAGCTGACCACTCTTTCATTAGCATATTTCAGACGTTCACTGCCAAGAAGGGTTTCAGCTTCTGTATTGGCAAGTGTGCACACGCTCTGGTCAAGGAAAGGACATATTGCATATTATTAACCTATATGGCAACATAAACCGTATTTACGGTAAACAGGAACTCATAGACATAAAGCATAATTCTGCTGCTTCTGCAAAGCAATACTGTTTGTGTGGGCTTAGCTCTTATTACCTTGTCCATAAATATTGTTGACATGTAAATGTCAATTAACCTTACACAGTTCTCTAATCTATATGATTATTTATTGTACACCATTCTATTATGCATGGTAATGAACGAGTCCCCAGGTCAAGTAATTCAAGAATGAAACAGCACAACATTCTTCAAGATGGGTTACAGAGTTTGCCCGACTTAATAGGTTACTAACCTCATGCCATCACCCACCCCTGCAAGCTAATCCTGATTTGGGCAGAAGCATTTGAAAAATACCTTATCACTGTGATCCTCCACAGATCATGGCGCTGTTAAATGGCTGCTGTGGAGTTAGGAGACCTAATCAGATACCCAATCCAGCAGCATTTGTGTGCACTGATAGGTAACTGACAATGATGGGGTTACTGACATGTCACTGTAGGTCTTCAGCTCTTCATGGAAGTCGGAAGTTCTCCCAATCTGAATGCAGCTGAATTGTGGTGATAGTTTATTTTATATCGTATTGCCCAAATTGGTTCATGACCCATTTTTTGAAGAGGACCACCACCTGGAATTGCCTATGGAATGCAAAAACTCAAACTAACAATAAATGCAGTTGATAATATTAAAAAAGAAATCTCTCTAGATTTCTCTCTAGATTCATGCAAGGTTGCTAGAATTTGGAATTTTGCATGTGAATGTTGTTTGTCCATTTGATTGTTTGTTTTTTTCTGTTGCAATATTTTTATTGAAAGATATATAGGAACAGTTTCTTACGTACAGTATCATATGTATCCCGATTGTTCAGTACACATCAGAAATAAACATTATTACAAATACCAACGGTCAAATGTCTAGCTTGACTTGTCAATATAATTGAGAAAACTTTGATAGTAACTGTCCAGATTAAACCAATATGAAAGAAATACATGTCATTCTAAATTATGTTGCCAACAGCGCACACTGTTCAGTCAATCACATGATCACACTGGCCACAGAAATGCAATCCCATGATCCTATGCAAAGCAAAAATTTGACCTTAACTCAAACTCATGGAGCATCCTTTATTAAAATATGGAATGGATAATAATCTCTATATTAGTTCTCTAACTTTTCTAGGCAGTAAACAAAATGAAAAACGATACACTCCCAGTCTTTTATACTTAGGCCTACATAGGATTGTGTTGTAAAGCTCAGGTAGTACAGTCTGACAAATCTGAATTGATACAATGATTTCTTCCGAACATTGCTTGAATTGATATTATACATTCTTTACAGGAATTATTAAAATTGGCCGCTGGAATCCACTGCCTCTCAGTTATGTTACAGATGCACCAGATGTGACAGTTTCTGACATGTTACAAGATGTCTATCATGTGGTGACTCTAAAGATCCAGTTACAAAGGTAGGCAGCTTTGTTACAGATTTTCTAGAAAATTCTTGAGTGTGTTTGTCACAGATTCAATTCCTTTCATTAAACCCCCCTACCCTAATGCCTAAAGTGACGTTTAGTGTTGGAGCAGATGAATATAAGTGTGCGCGTGTGTGTGTGGGGGGGGGGGGGGCACTTTATGATCATTGTTTTAAAAATAAGAGGGTAAGCATTGTGTTTTGCGGTCTTAATAAAATGACCCTAAATGTGTTCCTGGAATGACCCAGTTAGTCATCTTAATCTGCTTGTTGTATGCACTGTCCAGACTTAAAGAGGACCAACACCCAGGATTTTGACTATCCTGGGTTTTGGTCCACTTCGGTGGGGCACCCCGATCGGGGGTGCCCCGCTGTGTGAAACCCCCCAGAAACCCCAAAAAACTCACCTCTCCCCGCTCCCACGTGAACGCCGCAGCCAATCCCCGCCAACGTCTAGGCGGGGGACAGGAACGTACAAGCCTCTTCCGTCGCCGCCGCCTCCCGCGCGTCACTCTCGGCGCGCACGCGCCCCCGCCGGCCATTCACAGAGGGGGCGGCGGCGGCGGATCAGGTAAGGTCTTTTTGGGGTTTCTGGGGGGTTTCACCCCGCGGGACATCCCGATCTCGGATGTCCCGCAGGGTGGGAGGTGATCGGCCCGGGAATGTTATAGATTTCCGGGCCGATCACCCCTGGGTGTTGGTCCACTTTAAATAATGCCCATAGAGTTTATTTCTATTTATTTATTATTTATCGACCTAATTAAAGCTTTCAATAGTATACATTCAATTACTAAAAGGTGGATTGAGGACTGTGACAGTAACGTTTAGGAAGAGGAGAGGGGGTACGGTATATATTGTGGCTTTATTTATTGCTTTCATACAAACAGGCAAGGACAATAATAAGACAGCAAGGAACTCACTTGAATCCCGCCCTATGTGCTTCTCCTCCATTTCCTGCAGCATGTTGTAGATCAGGTGTCCCCAACCTTTTGTAAATTGAGAGCCACATTCAGGACTGAGAGACTGTCTTGAGCCACATTCAGCATGAAGAAATTGTTGATTGTGCAACTCCCCCACCCCATAAAATATCTGCCCAGTAAGTAGTGGATTCTCTATATCAGAGATGGCTCAGGTAGACAGAGAAGTGTGTCAGCTAACCTGAAGCATCCAGCACAACACTTGATGGGTGCCTGGGAACTGTGCAACTGGAATCTGGTATGCTTCTCCTCCTGCCCAATTCATTGACCCCAGGCAGTCCGTGAGCCGCACAGCAAGGGTTTGCGACTGGCTCCTGAGCTACAGGTTGGGAACCAATGCTGTAGATGCTGTAGCAGGATTTCAAAGTTCACATTTTCCCTACGCGCTCCAAATGTGCGCTTAGAGAGTGAGCGTGGCAAGTGCGATATGTGTGGCTTGCCAGGCTCACTCACACTAGGAATGCTGAGGGACAGGAGCTGTCGTATGAAGTTGGTCAAGGAGGAATAAAATGGAGATAAGGGCAAACTTTGCAACCCAGTGAAATATCAGCCTGGGATATTAACATGTTAATATGTGCACGCTAAGGCTGGAGCTCTAGCATTACAGGTATAGATCATAGGCAAGAGTTGATGTTACCATTTTTAAATCAATGATTTTGACACTGTGGTAGGAGTGGGTAAGACTAAAATGCTGGGGACAGAACATAGACTGGGTTTTTTTGGCTGAAGGCGGGCAGTGCTGGGTGCAGGGGAATTAAAAGGGAGACTAGGAAGGCAATGATTGGATGGAGGAGTTATATGCAGCAGCCTAGTCGACACCAAATCAGCATGGACCACCGGTGATGTTCCAGGGTCTTCCTATAGCCAGTCCGACCCTCTACAATACATAGGCAACACTCTCATAGATTCACCCATGTCTATCTTCCATCCCTTGCAATTGATTGGATGGTTACAAGGCTGGATTTCTGGGTGTACCCGGAAGTTAAAACTTGAAATTATTGAGCCATTCATGGAATATTTTCTTTATTACATGGCACGGCCCGCTTCAGTATTCATAACAGTTGGGTTATTTCGCCACAAGGTGGCGCAGTGGTACTGCAGAAAAGCTGTGGCTTGTCCCGGCTCCCTATAAAAATGGGCTTAACCATAGAGTTCACCAGTGTTTCCTCTGCAGTGGACTGCGAAGTTAGCAGATGGCTCTCTCTCTCTTGCGCAGGTGAGCGGGGCAACCAAGCCTGCGGCCCTGCAAGTCTATTTCCATCCGTTTCTGGACCCTCACTGCCTCCCAGCCTTGGCTGACAGATCGGGTGAAGGTAGAAGAGCACTAGGGTCAAGTGCTCCTGGAGCACAGCTCCAAGCCGCAGACCCTGTAACACAAAGGGTAGCCGGCTATAGGCTTTATGGTGAGCCTATTAGGGATGCAGAGTTTTTGTCCTAGCTTCTGAGGGGGTAAGTGGTTTGGGGACTTGTTCCCTCATTTTCCTTTGGGTCCCCCCCCCCCAAGCTGGTTTGCCTGCTTCGCTTCCCAGCTCTGTGCCTCACTCGGCTTCACCTACTCCCCCGCTCCTGCAATTGGGCCCCAGGGGAATGTTGGCAGGGAGTCACATTCTGATTTGGCTTTGCGGGTGGCTAACATTGAAAAGCAGCTTGCCAGCAATGCTCCTAGGAAGGCCTCTGGCAAGAAGAGACACCTGGACCCCAGGCCTGCTCCCCTTACTGAGATGTATAAGGGGATTGATGAGCTTGGTGACTGTCACCCCCTTGAGATGGGGGAGCTCTCCCAGGATTCTAACTCCTCTGGGAACCAGCAGGAGGGTTGCGATAGTGACCTTGGGTCTGCGTCCGGAGAGGAATCATGGTACCCTGAGGACACTGATAATCTGCTGTCACATATTTTTGAAATTTTGCACATTGCTGCCCCTGAGGTAGCTAAAAGAAAGCAGGGGGAGCTTTTTCGCCCTGGTAAACAGCGTCTAGATTTCCCTGAGCAGGAACATTTTACCACCTTGGTGCTTAAAGAATGGGAACGTCCTAACAAGTTGCCTGTGGTGCCCAAGGGTTTGGATAAAAGGTATCCCTTTCCCGTTGATCTTGTTAAGAGGTGGTAATTTCCCCCTGAAGTGGACACTCCCGTGCTAGGCTTGTCCAATACTTTGGTCATGCCTTCCCCTGATACTACCACTCTGAGGGACGGAGAGGACTGGCGCATAAATCAAGTGGCCTGCCATGCTTTTACCTGTGTGGGGGCTGCGCCCTGTATGTGCTGCCGCCATTACTGCTATTGCCCTTAAGAAACTGCTTAAGCGTCTCATTGATTGCACAACAGCTGGTAGTGTGGGGGAGGAATTTAGGACTCTTTGCACTGATTTTTGTGGCCTTTATCCTTACTGCTATGGGTGATGCTGTGCGGCTGTGTCAAAGGACCTCTGCGCTCTTGGTGGCTATGCGCCACTCTGTCTGGTTGCGCCAGTGGCCAGCTGACGCTGCGGCCAAGAAAGCTCTCACTGGCCTCTCCTTCGTGGGGCTGCGGCTGTTTGGGGGACGTCTTGATGTTCTAGCCAAGGATGGGAGGCTGCCTCAGCGTAGGTGGCAGTCTAGGCCCTTTCGGGGGTCTTCTGCCCCCCTCCCTTCCTTTCGCATTCCCAGAGGGGGCCTTGGCTCCCTCCTCTCCAGTGGTCGCAGAGATTCTTGGGGCCGTGGCAGAACCCGTGGTCGTCCCGGTCTCTCCTGGAATCCTAAGCCCAAACCCTCTCCCAAGCCCCCTCAGGCATGAAGGGGCGCCCTCACCCACCCGGGTGGGGGGGGGCGGCTTCGGCTCTTTGCTCACGTCTGGAGGCTTCATGTTTCAGACCGGTGGATTCAGGAGGTAGTGTCCTCCGGTTACAAGAGTTTGCAGCCTGGCACCCCCAAGATTCAGATCCCAGATGTCTTTAAACCCCCTGTCCGCTCAGGGGTTGCTTCTGGTGGTTCATTGCCTGTTAGAGTCCAGAGTCATTTGTTTGGTGCCTCATCAAGAAAGAGGTCAGGGGTACTATTCCAATCTTTTCACGGTCCCCAAAAAGGACGGCTCTCTGAGGCTGATTCTGGATCTGAAGGGCCTCAACAAATTTGTCAGATTCAAGCATTTTCGCATGGAGACGCTGCGCTCTGCTGTCAGTACCCTTCGCCCGGGCGACTTCATGACTACTGTGGACATCAAGGATGCTTATCTTCATGTGCCTATCTTCCCAGGTCATCAGAGATTTCTAAGGTTCGAGCTGCAGGATCAGCATTACCAGTTTGTGGCTCTACCCTTTGGTATCACCTCGGCACCTCGGGTGTTCACCAAGGTGCTGGTGGGAGTGATGGCTCTGCTATGGAACCAAGGCATCCACATCATTCCTTACATGGACGACATCCTGCTTGTGGCCGAGTCTTTCGGCTGGGTAATCAACTATCCCAAGTCTTCTCTGTCCCCGTCATTGGTGAGGACCTTTCTGGGCATGACTCTGGATACCTCTCAGGTCAAGGTGTTCCTTCCTCAGCAGAAGGTGGAGGGTCTTCAGCTGCAGGCTCGGGCTCTGCTGTCGTGTCCTCATCCCTCCATCCGTCAGGGGATGCAGTTGATGGGCCTGATGGGGTCCTGCTTCGAGGCAGTCCCCTTTGTTCAGTTTCACATGAGACCTCTTCAGTTGCACCTCTTGTCAGTTTGGGATCGGGACCCTGTGTCCCTGGATGAGGAATTTCTTCTATCTCCCCTGGCCAGACAGTCTCTCTCGTGGTGGCTGGACTCAAGGAACCTTCTGGGGGGCAGGACCTGCCCCCGTGCTGGGAAACAGTCACCACGGATGCCAGTCTGACCGGCTTGGGAGGCTCCTGGAAGTCCCTGAGGTTCCAGGGTCGGTGGGGCCCACAAGAGGCCCATGCTTCCATCAACGTCCTGGAACTGAGGGTGTTCAGGTTGGTTCTTTCTCGCCTATCCACTCACCTCCGGGGTCGGGGTCTTCAGATTCGCTCAGACAACCACGCGGCGGTTGCCTACATCAACCATCAGGGAGGGACTCGGAGCAAGCAAGCCTTCAAGGAAGTGTCCTTGATTCTGTCTTGGGCGGAACAGCATGTTCCCTGCATCTCAGCGGTCTACATCCCAGGGGTGGAGAACCAGGTGGCGGACTCCATGAGCAGGGGGACGTCTCGTCTGGGGGAGTGGTCTCTCAACAACCAGGTGTTTCTCTCCCTCTGTCACCGCTGGGGTCAGCCGGACGTGGACCTGTTTGCGTCCCGTCACAATCACAAGCTTCCCAGATTTGTCTCTCTGTCTCAGGATCCTCTGGCCTTCGCCACAGATGCCTTGGCAATACCTTGGACGGAGTTTCAAATTCTCTATGTGTTCCCTCAGTTTCCTCTCCTGGGCAGGGTCATGCGCAAGATAGCCCAGGAGCGGGTACCAGCCATACTGGTGGCCCCTGGTTGGCCAAGAAGAGTTTGGTTCGCAGACGTCGTGCGGTTGGCAGTGGACCGGCACGTCTTGCCCAAGCATCCAGATCTTCTCACCCAGGGGCAGCTACGCCATCCCAATTTACAAACTCTGGCTTTAATGGCTTGGCTGCTGAAACCTCCATATTGATGGAAAAGGGGTTGCCTGCTTCTGTTGCTGATACCATGATTCGGGCTAGGAAGAAGTCCTCGTCCTTCATCTATTACAGGGTCTGGCATGCTTACATTTCCTGGTGTGAGTCCAAGTCTCTTCCCTGTTGGGTGTTTTCTATTCCCAGGATTCTGGAATTCTTGCAACATTGTTTGGATCAGGGCCTTCAACTTAGTACCCTAAAAGGCCATGTTTCAGCTCTAGCAATTTTTTTCCAAAGATCTTTTGCCAATCACCGGTTGGTTAAAACCTTTTTCCAGGGTGTTTCTAATGTGCATCCACCCCGTAAGCCTTTGCTACCAGTCTGGGATTTGAATCTGGTGTTGTCTGCTCTGCAAGGGCCTCCCTTTGAAGCTACCTTGTCTATTCTGACTTTTAAGGTAGCCTTTCTGGTGGCTATCACTTCTGTAAGGGGGGTTTCTGAGCTAGCGGCACTTTCCATCAAACCTCCTTATTTTGAGGGACATCAGGATAAGGTGGTGTTCCGGCTCAAGCCGGACTTCCTGCCGAAGGTTGTGTCTGCCTTTCATCTTAATCAGAACATTGTCTTGCCTTCATTGTATCCTAATCCTGCTAATTCCAAGGAGCGGACTCTGCATTCCCTGGATGTGGTCAGGGCTCTGAAGTTTTATTTGGTCGCCACTGAGCCTTTCAGGAAGTCTGATGCTCTTTTTGTTCTCACTTCTGGACCTAGAAAGGGTTTGCCTCCGGCTTAATCCACTATCAGCAAGTGGATCCATCAGGCGGTGGTTCAAGGCTATTCTGCTAAGGGAAAGGAACCTCCCTTTAGGATTACTGCTCATTCCACTCGTGCTATTGGTGCCTCTTGGGCTTTTCAGCACCAAGCTTCTGTTGAACAAGTTTGCAAGGCCGCTACTTGGTCTTCTGTTCATACTTTTTCAAAGTTTTACAAGGTTGATGTTAAAGCCTCAGTGGATGCTGCTTTTGGCCGCAAGGTGCTTCAGGCAGTAGTGACTTGAACTACTGGCCGTTACTCTTTGGGGATCCCACCCTACTCGGGACACTGCCAAGTCAATTGTTTTTTTTTACCTTTTTCACATTTTTTACTTATTCTCTCCCGGCTTCTTGTCTCACTGCTTGTGTACGCTGGGGAACTCTATGGTTAAAGTGGACCAACACCCTCCGCTGATCGGCCTGGGAATCTATAAGATTCCTGGACCGATCAGTCCCCTGACTGCGGGGCACCCCGATCGCTGTGTGAAACCCCCCAGAAACCCCTAAATCCCTACCTGCTCCTCGATCCAGCGGCGCCCGCCGCCGCCTCCCGCGTGTCCCTCTAGCAGGACGCGCACCCGCGCCGGCCGTTTGTGAATGGCCGCCGCCGGCGCGCGCCCTGTAAGAGTGACGCGCGGGAGGCGGCGGCGGGCGCGCTCTCTTGTCCGTCGCTGCCTCCCGCTTGTCCATCGGCGGGGATTGGCAGCAGCGGTCACGTGGGAGCGGGGAGAGGTGAGTTTTTGGGGCTTTCTGGGGGGTTTCACACAGCGGGGCACCCCCGATCGGGGTGCCAAACCGAAGTGGACCAAAACCCAGGATAGTCAAAATCCTGGGTGTTGGTCCACTTTAAGACCGTTTTTATAGGGAGCCAGAACAAGCCACAGCTTTTCTGCAGTACCACTGCCCCACCTTTTGGCGGAATAACCCAACTGTTATGAATACCGAAGCGGGCCGTGCCATGCAAGAATAAATACAATTCTACAGGTGAGTACTCACAGAATTGCTTTTTTTTTCAACAGATTATTGACTTTGTTACCTGTACCATTCTACATACATTTATGATGCCCACTTGCTATCCCCCTGCTATACTTTTGGTTCCATCAGTTCTAGTCTGTTGTGGACCTGAGAGACTCCCCTAAAGTTACATGCTTCTTTGTAGATGCCGCATGTCTGCCACCTGGGAAAAATATAATAGGTAGCAGTTATTGTTCACAATGTGTCGTGCCTCAGTGATGGATCACGCATTGCTGTGAATGCTATGACAATGCTATGAATGATAATACTGCATATTTAAAGATGGTTTCATTTCACCCTATTAACATATTCTGCAGCACATCTTTCCAGCACATCTTTTAACTCAGCAAGTCACTTGCTTAGTTAAGTTTGCCAATAAAAAAAATTTAGTCAAGAAAATGTATGAAGTCTCATTGTTTCCATCTCATTTTCATTCGTTAAATTTCCTACAGTTCATAACCTGAACAGTTATGTCTTCCCTCTTGGCTAGCACAAATGCATGTTTAATATGTCTGGCGGTATGTTCCCTGGTGCTTATTTAATGTTTCCTGAATAATATTTTTCTCTGTAGTTGCTCAAAACTTGAGGACTTGCCGGCAGAGCAGTGGAACCACGCCACTGTCCGCAATGCCTTACGAATGCTGCTAAAGGAGATGAATCAGAGCACGCTTGCCAAAGAATGCCCTCTATCTCAGGTCAGTAGTGCTTTTTCCTTGTGATAGGCTGGCTTGGCCGGACCTAACAAGGTTCATTGATTACCATGCTGTTGCCCTGTAAGATGATCCATTCCTCTGGCCTTCAC
Organism: Gastrophryne carolinensis; assembly: GCA_027917425.1. Classification (NCBI taxonomy): domain Eukaryota; kingdom Metazoa; phylum Chordata; class Amphibia; order Anura; family Microhylidae; genus Gastrophryne; species Gastrophryne carolinensis. The sequence continues at coordinate 170,843,319 of CM051240.1, read as the reverse complement.
TCTTTTTCGTTATTGCATTAGGCTTGTTAGTTTTGATGAAGGAGAAATACTTTCTATGTAAATGACAATTCTGCTATTGGTTTTTGTGGCCTGGTCACAAAATGTTTGCACTGAAAATGTTCACAGCTGAGCCACATTATTAAAGAGGAACCCAAAGCATTTTGTAAACCCACAGCCACCCTGCCCCCCCCCCCTGTGCTAAGCTCAATTTGGGGGTTAAAATAATAAAACTCCTCACCTGATCATTACACTTCTCCCCTGAATCCGGGGAATAGCAACATTTACCCTATTTTTAAATTGTGGTAAAGGGAGGGCAGGTGTTTTTCAGAATTTAATTATATCCTGTGAAAGTGATTTATTTGTTTTTCCTGGGACCTATAACAGTGCTTCACTATGGTCCTTAGAATCCCCTTACAAGCCCCACCAAATAGTAAGATCCGATGCAGCTGCATGCTGGGGGATAGGCTTGTATGTTCTTGGCAATCATCTGGTTAAGAACAGAGGTCTTGGTAGGCACACATCTGCAGAAGTATGTTGAAGCTGCAGCGCCAAACGCCAAGATGCTTCTGTGTAGGTGAAGTCCTAACTCTTATTCATGAGGGCTCTCCATGGGACATACAATGCAATGAACAAATTGGGAGCAGCTTATCCATGGTTTCCTTACAACCTCGAGTGCAGCACATGGTCAAAAGCCTCCCCCATACAGCTCAAGACATGTGCTTGCACAAAATCATAAGATACAAAGGAATACACACATCTTAAAGGGGCCACATCACTCAACCCTGTTAGCTAGCAACCAATCCTGAAAGTCTATAAAATCTAGATAAGCCCAAACAGAGCTCTTAAAAGCATTGCCCCAAATAGGGGTCATGCTAAATATTTGGTGAAGGATTGCAACCTATGGGCTTTTTAGTGTTTAGGCAAAAAAATGTTTTCTCCCCAATAATGACCCATACCTGTGATGGGGCATTTTTACAGGTGAGGTACATCATATATCCACTGAGATAAAGGTATTTTTGTTTTAAGTTTGGAACTAACAGCAACTTATGGGCTATGCTAAAGCATTTGCCATTTTTTTTCTGCATAGCCCTTAGGGTGCTGCTGTTTCCTAAAAAATAGGAACATGTCTGCGTTCCACATGTGCTGTAACATTAAACTTAAAGGGACATTCCAGGCAAATGGTTAAATTAGCCTATTTTCTGCTCTCCCCATGTTGGTTGTTTGGGGCTGCATTTTTCATTCTGCCTGCTCTATATTTCTCAGTAACTCCCAGTGAACTCGCTCCCTTCAGCAGGGCCTCCTCAGTAGCAGTGGATGACTCACCCGTGCATGCTTCATTGTCGCAGTCCCCTCATAAGTCAATTCATTTTGGGGACCCTGGAAAATGAGTCAGTAGAAAGGGAACAGGTTCTATATAGTTTGCCAGGGATTGCCATGACGGGCAAACAGAGAGCAGGCTAATGTAAGCCTTTGTCTGGGATGTCAAACTCAAAAGTCACAAGGATCTATTGCAAAACATCTTTTACCTTTTACCATGTGCTACATGGTAAATTACTGGGGTAGCCATTGTTTGCATCTTCAGCATGCGGACAGATCTTCCTCTGTACTTGTATAAAATAGCGGCTGTGTAGATCTCACATGGCAATTTCATTTTGCAAATCCACTTAAAAAGTAAATAGCCTGCCATATGTGTGAAATGTTATTATGGGTCCCAATAGGTTAATATGTTATTGTCAGCTGCAGGTTGGAAAGCTGCCTCGCAGGAGCTAGGCCTTTAGGGACAAACTATTTGTGTATTAACCCCGTCCTAGCACTAAGGAAAATTACAGGTTACCACAGGCCTATTAACCCTGTTATGAGGAAGAAAGACATGCTCGATATGAGACACTGGTTTGCCTTAAAATGCTTTTAATATGGCACTGACAAATGAGGTGCCGTTAAATTGGCAATAAACCCGGGCAATAAATAAAACTTGCCCAAAGAGACTGAAGCACTTTTATGGAGATACACTGAGCTGTTTAACCTATCACTGCTTGTGTTACTTATCATATTTGCGCAGATTAATGCTAATGTAAGGTATTGGTCAACAATTAGATATGTTACTCAGTGGTAAGAGTTTTAAAGTCATTGTCCAGGCACACTCAAACGTTTTACCATTGTGATGCACATAGCAATGTCATTTTTTTCTTTCTTTATGAGTACATATAAAATAAAGTTTTACCACCAGTTGTGCTGTCATTTATAATGGTAGTGGCAGGGTTGATTGATACAAGCACACTGTGTGCATTGCATTGGATTGGGGCTCTTTTCTAGCCTATCACGGGGAGGCTGATTCAGTAATAGCGCCAGGTAGCGACAGATGAGCGCCAGTAGCATGATTTTCACAGCACCCGCTAGTATTCGCTGTGCTTGGCCGTTGTTCGGTTGTTGACAGCGACTCAGTCGGTGTGCGGTAATGTTGAATACAAGGTTACGAGTCGCTGTTTGACAGGTTCCGCGCTGTATGGGTGCGCCTGACAGCGAATGGTCATAGCGAACGGCTCCCAGCATATTCATTAACAAATCACGCTCAAAAAATTCTCGCGCAGTGAAATGCTTGTTTAAACCCCAGAGCGCTGGCGGCGATGGCTTAAAAGTAGTTTTTAACCCCCAAACATCCATATTTTTTGATTACAAAATTAAACAAGTTTTTCTAAACATTTTGTAATATGAATACATTAATATCAGACCTGTAATATCAATTCTGCACAAATTTTTTTTTTTTAATTTTTTTACCTTAAAAAAAATATCTAACATTGCCGAAGTGGTCACAGAATTTTTTACATTTAAAAAAAAAAAACAAAAAACATTAATATCAATTAAATATGAAGATTTAAAGATTGCTCCATTGAAATGCATTGGCGAGCGCCAGGTAGCGAGAGGTCATACCTGGCGCTGTGATGGGATTAGCAGCGGCGCTGTTCGTTGCAGTCCGCTACATGATGAATCCCGCGCTAGCTGACGCTCTCGCCGGCGCTAGCCTCATTTAGCGTGATAAATGCGTGATTGTGTCCGCCGCCTGGCGTTCTGGAGTCGGTAGCCGCCGATAGCTGGCGATACCTGGCGCTAGTGAGACACTACCTGGCGCTATCCCTTGATAAATAAGGCCCTAAGAGTGTGGGTGTCAACTTTACATGATCCTCAGAATTGGATCAGACAGGGCGGTGCTGGAGGCAGATAAGAGTAACAGGAAATTCCCCTTCCTTTTTGTAACGGGAGCAGAGACAGCATGGGACTGACATTGCATCAGGTAAGCTGTCAGGCAATTGATTTTAAAGGTCAACTGGTTTCTTCTTCTCCGCGCTAGGAAACGTGTGCGCTGGGTGAGATCTTATCCACAACTTCCTTTAAGCCAGCTTGCTGGGACTTCATACAGTGGTGCAACGCCAAAGGGAGGTTAATACCTCCAGGGAATGCTGGTTATTTAAAAGTATATAAAATGTCAGTATCCGTATGCCGGTGGAGGAGAAAATATTGATGATGATTAGATTTGGATCCAGGACTGGTTTAGCTACCTACGCTTGTATTGTTCCAGTTTCTGGTGAGTGCATTTGAGATTGGTGTGTCGGTGGTGGTTGTATGTCCAGCAAGGACGCTTTTAAACCGGACCTTCACCATAATTTATTGAAAAGCCCAAACCCTTAAAAAATGATTCCCCAGCTTCTAAAATTAATACATTTTAAGTTTTTAGTCACTTACTTATTCTTTCCCTCACTGGGCTGCAACTCTGTTCAGGACTTTAGGATACGGGCGCCGCCATCTTGACTCAGGAGCATCACACTTACTGAGGAGAGGAGAGTGGGATAAAGTGCGGGGGGTGGGGTTATAGCTGTGCTTTGCTCAGACAGGGCAGAGCTGGGGTCAGGAAAAGGTCAGCAATCCCAGAATGCAGAGCAGCACAGTCAGAAGTCACTTCCTGTTTGCAGGCTGCCTGATATTCCATGAGCCGCCATCTTGGATGTTTAAAGGCTCATAACATGCAGTAGAAGCAGGTAGGATGATTTTTAATGTGGACAATCTGTATGTACAGGGTGTGGGAAACATATAAGATAGACTCTTATTCAGAGTGAAGGTCCGCTTTAAGTTTGCTTCAATCTCTTCATTGAAACATGTGCTGTTATTCTTTATGTACCATTTCATACAGAATGTCAGCAATCTGGGGCCTCTGGGCAGGGGTGTAGCTAGGGGGGAGCAGGGGGGGCACTAAAGGGCCTGAGAACAGATGGGGGGCGCCATTTTGAATCTTTGCCAGGTGCCAGAAAGCCTAGCTACTCCTCTGCCTGGGAATTTGAGAGATCTAAGAGGGGGGATGGCAAATCCATCCAAAAGGTTTTGGCGAGGGGGGGGGGGGGGATTGCAGGGAATATTAGTCAAAAAGGGGGTTTGGTCTGCTTTAAAGGTACCTTCTACCTATAGAGGCTTCAGGATTGAATTTGGACTAGCCAAGTTAATGGTTACAATTGCATTTAATATGGACCCAGATTTGTTATAGTAAGTGACAATCCAGACCAAAAGACATTCACATAATTTAGTCTAGGCTGATTGCATGGCCACATTTATATTCTTAGAAGCCCACTAGGTTAAAACTAAGGTAAGCAATGGGTCATATTTTTTACCATGCAGGCCTGATAAAGAAAAAACTCTAGAACAACGGTACTCAACTTGTGGACCGGGGTCCGAATGTGGACCTCGGTGCCAGATTTTCAGACCCCTGCCCTGACAGCCCTGTACTCAGTTGCTTCTGTGTTGCCATGCTCAGCGCTGCTCCCTTCATTTGATTGGCGATGTAGTGCTTAGTCTCCCTGCCAGTGTCATGACTCTGCTCCCTGGCACCTAGCATTGCAATATGAAGTACTGAACAGGCAGGATGTGGCATTGTAAGGTACACACAAACTCTGTCTCTTTTGCCCCATCCAATCCTGTCTCCCCACCCCAGATCTATCCCTGCCCCCCAGCTAACCCCATCCATTCCTGTCCCCCCAGCTTTTCCCCATCCATCTTATTCCCATCTAGTCCTATCCCTCCAGGTTTGGACCATCAATCCCTGTCCCCTTAGCTTTGCCCCATGCAGCCCAGTCTCTCTGCCTCATCCATTCCTGTCCCCCCAGCTTTTCCCCATCCATCTTATTCCCATCTAGTCCTATCCCTCCAGGTTTGGACCATCAATCCCTGTCCCCTTAGCTTTGCCCCATGCAGCCCAGTCTCTCTGCCTCATGCATTTCTGTCCTCCCAGCTTTGCCCATCCAGCCCATTCTCTCAGCCCCATCCAATTCCTGGCCTCCCAGCTGTGCCAATGCATTACTCTTTCTTCCAACTCTAGCCATCTACCCCCCCCCCCCAGCTCGACCCATCTATTCCTGTCCTTCTTGTTTTGCCCATCTATCCCTTCTCACAGCTCTCTCTCTACATACCTCCCTGCCCTTCCTGTTCTGTCTATCCATCTCTCTTCCTTATAGCTCCTCTCTCATTCACCCCTCTCCCCCAAGCTCTATCTATCCATCTATAGCTAATTTCTAACTATCCACCCCCTGCCTGGACCTTCACCTCTCACGAGATGCCTGTAAATGGACCTTTACAAGAAGTGGTTGAGTACCCCTGTTCTAGAAAAACTTTTGTTTCAGTTTTTTGTCCAGAGTTTCTCTTTTAAGAATCAAATTGCGTAATGGAAATGCATCTACTAATTTGGAAGAAACAAATACTAAATAATCAGCTATTTTTTTGGAAGGTTTATCAGCAGAGAGTTGATAAGGACGTGTCACTGGCATCGCTGCAGCATATGATATAGGCTACATACCTCTTGTAAGATGATGAGATGCCCAGAACCTGCACTGAGGATGACACAGCAGTTCCCAGCATGCCGAGTTATTAGCGACCATATTTTCAGACTAAATTCAATTATGTGTCATGTTTAGTTGTGTCCAGAACACTCAGAAACAAGATGCAGTCGTGGGATGGTTTGCACGGTCTTCGTTTCTACAACAAAAACACTTTGCAGAACATTTATTTTCTTGCCCATCTAGTAAAAGCATTTCACAACACAACAAAACTCTGATTTTTAGCATTTGAAAGCTGAGTAGATGTTGATAGACAAACTCATAGGAGGCAGAATGTTGTTATATCTGTCAAAAGGCATCAGGCCATCACTGCCATGGTGTAATGTAAATGCCGAGCCTTGTAACTATTAGATTGCAGCATAATTTATTTTTTATTAATATTTGGATTCATAGCTGCTATAGTAATCTGACTTCAGATGTGAGAATATTGCAAGGTGACCCCTGCACATACTGCTCCATATTTTCCCCAGTGAGGCTGGCTAAAGACATCTGCTGAGTAGAGCCTGTAGCTGTGATTGTAATGAATTCCACTTAACAGGAGCAAAGAACACTGGCAGCTCATAACAGGGTTACATAGAATTGTTTTCACACATGTACGCAGCGCAGGGCCAAGTCATAAACAGGCTAGGTATCATCTCCTTTCTACTAAATTGTTTCCAATCACAGAGAGTGCGTAATACTAGATGGCCCAGCAATTGTATTGCTTGTCTCCTCTTAGATCACACTGCTTTGTTTGCTAAAACTTGATATGGCAGTTGTACTTACACCTTATTAGTGTTGCCGGCTTGTCCCTTTAATGGCTGAATCACATGCTGGTGTAGATCAGAGAATCCATGGATTCATGGTTGGATAGATAGATTCTTGGATGATAAGTCAAGCAATCCATTTCCCCCCAGAACCTGTATATCATCATATTCCAATAATTAAAGCGACAGCTTGCCAACTACAGATTTTAAAGCAGGCTTCAGTTACGATAAAACATTGTTACATATAGCTTTCATACAATACTTTTCTATAAAATGTCAACAAAACTCTGAAAACGGAACAAGACAGGTGCTTTGTTCCCTGACATGGGGGCATCATGATTCGGGATGCCCTGCTGTGTGAACCCCCCCCCAGATCGCTCGGTAAAACTCACATTTCCTAAGTCCTTTGGTTCATGTGTGGGCTCTGGCAATCCAGAGCCATTTGCCCAGTGTATGAAATGTTTGGCTTTGTTTGTGGCAATCGGAAGTGCAACTGAGTGCCTTCCTATCAGCCATCACACTCCGCCCCCAACCTATCTGAATGGCTGGGGCAGGAGCACACACACAGCCCAAAGATGCTGGGGACATGGTGGCCGGTGTTTACACTGGTGAGGAAGCCAGGAAGAATTTTGTTAAATCCAGCACAAGGGCCAATAGATAAACAGGTACTGAAACAGGCTGGCCTATAGGGATACTTGAATGGGAAGATGGAAGGACACACAGAGCGGGGGAAGCCGCTTTGCGCACTGTATGTTCAATATCCACAGGAGTGCCGGCGACCATGCTTGCTCCCAGACGAGGTATGGAGTTTTTTTTGTAACCCCCCCCCCTGCCCTGCCTCAGTACCAGGGTAGGGAGGTTACCGGAGACTGGACCTCCACTTTAAGAACAGAGACATTTTGCACTTGCAGCAGCATTTAATGCACACCTATGGAAACTGCACACAAAAAAATAAGGCGACGGGCCAAGGTGGACACTAATATCAGCGTTAGTATAAATAGGGCTTCCAATGTTTATATGTGGAAATGTTTCTTGTTCTAGCCACTGCTTGATAGCTTAATTAAAAGAGGCCCTTTGGCCGTGAAATGATGGGCATGTATTAAAATTTTAGAGTTAGAGAAGAATTGCTGGAGAATCCTTATTTACCTTTAATACTTGGCTGTGAGGTTTATCTACATTATCTGTTCCAAGGGTCGGCTCCAGGTTTATGTGGGCCCTTGGGCAGTAGAGTCGCAGGGGCCCCATTTGCGGTGTGTCAAATGACGTCATCCCTTCAGCTCGGATGCTGCCGACGTCCCTCCAGTTCTCACTGACACCAATCATCCTCTAGTCCATGTTGCCTTCTCCATTGCCACCAATTGCCCTCCAGTCCTGCTGCTGATCATCACATAGGCTGCCTTCTTTGCTGACACTGAAGACTCCACCATTGCTGCCAATCGTTCTCTGAGCTTCCACAGATTATCCTCTATTCTTCGCCGCCTTCTCTATTTCTGATGTTGGTTGATGATGTCATTGGTCCATTGGCAGGGGCCCACAGCAGAACCAGTCCAAGCTTGAATGGCCCAGATGCCTGGCACTTGCTCTGTTATGCCCAGTGTTGGTGCCGGCCCTGTCTGCCTCCCCTTGTTTGCATGGCCAGTGGCGTCTGTTATTAGCTAATACCAGGCAACTAAATATACTTTCGTTTTTTATTCAATTTTGGTTAATGAGATCTTCATTTATCTAAATGCATTTCTATAATATTTATGCTGCAATTACAGCAAAAAAATGCCATGGCAATTAAATGGCATCTTTGTCTTTAACCTTCTGCTTGACTGGTTAGGATAAAAATGCTCTGTTTTAATTAAAATTATTTACTTTTCATTCTCCTTAACAACTTAGATGCCTATGTGTTTTGAAGAGGTTACCATTATTTATAATATGTCACCTTTATTTCACCCTTGTTTATAATATGTTTAGGAGGATTACATTGTTTTATGTGCTAGAATTTAGCCAGCACGGTGTCCGGCAGCAAGTTAGGGACACGGCACGGGTTAAATAATTCTCCGCCTGGTGAATTTCAGCAGAGGTGCTAATGACACGTTCCTATAACTGATAATAATTTCCTTTATTAGGCTAAGCATTGTACTTGGGGCAGCAGCACGTACGTTCCCAGGCTCTTGGCTGTGTGGTCTTGTTGCAGTTGGAAGCTAAACTGTAACATCTGAGAAGCATTAATGGGATTATTCATGGCAGGGCATCTAATCTTATCTTTTAGGTTCTGCTTCCTAAAACACCATTGTTCCTGTCCATTGTCCCTAACGCGTGTGTCTTTCCATATGTCATTTCTAATGTCTGAGATCCCGGGACAGCAAGACGTTAAAGTGATATTAACACTATGAAGGCAGAGCCGTTTAAACACAGGATTTACTCTGAAAAGCTCAGCTTCTGTGCCCCAAGTGTTAGCAGGATTATCTGTCCCTGAGGACTTTTTAATCCCTTTACAGAAGGAGAGAAGATTAACTGAGCAGTGATAATAAATTCTCCCCATCAGTGAAGCCTATGCATCATGGTATGCAGTAAGCAAATAATGGACCAAACATCCCAGGGCAGTTATTATCTATATACTATATAACTGCCAGTCCCATGCATATAACTGGAACAGGAAGAGTTTGAATTTAAAGGGGGGAACCATGGATTTAATAGAACAGATTTTCAGCACTAGGATATATATATATATATATATATATATATATATATATATATATATATATACATTAGAAGAAACAGATCACCGGCCAGCAAGGTGCCTGTGACCTTGTCTATTTTCTACATTTAGCTGGATCCTATGGGTCCTTATGCTTACTAGGCAGATGTAGGCACTGGGGCTTCTATTTGCTAGTCTCACTATGTCTATTTGTTGAAAATTGAATAGAAAAGGCCTGTAATGTGTGGAGCTGAGGAGGATGTGAGGAACTTCTCTACTCAGAGAAATTCTCTTCTCAACCCAAAATTGCGTTCATTTTTTTGAAGCACCTCATACCCAATTGGGTGATAAGATGGAGCCTTTGAGGTAGGTGGAGAAGTTATTGACACTTTATTACATAACCTTCCTTATGTGTGGCTTAACATTACCAATGTGGACTGATATGGTGTTTTCATTCAAGGAACTAAATTGTAAGGATTTGGTTAACTGACTAGATTATTTCACCACCCCCTTTCTAACAGTCTAGTGATGCTCTCTTCTTTTTATAAAGGTGCATTTTCTGATGGAGGACAAAGAACAGCTGCTGTCACATGTCCTTCAATAGAAATGTTTGCCACTGAAACGGGCATCCGTTTCTTCTCCCCCATTATGCAGATTTCCATGCTAGATTCTTGGGCTTCTAGGTCTCTTAAACTCCAGTTTTCCTATGGTTTTGAATCAGATCCAAGAGCATAAGCTCAGTCAGGCATCTATTGTGAATACCGGGCGCCCCAGTCTGGCCTTCATATTTGACACCATTCTCCTTGAGGCCAGAAGTGCAGTAGTCAGCATCAGACAGCGGACACTGGCGTTGCGGGACACTGGCAGGTAAGACAGAGAGCCTTATTCCTCTGTGGTTTGTCTGATTTAGGATCTGATTAAAAATTAAGGGAAAGGGGACTTTTCCTTTAACTGAATGGTCATCCCAAATCTGGATGCCACCGGGGGTGACTGTTAAATGGGAACTAAAGTCATTTTTCACTTTAAATGTTTCCAAAGGAAATGTGTGGGATTTGCCTGGACTTTAGCTTTTTTGGATGCTCCTTTATGCACTTTTAGTGGTAGCTGCTGATATCTAGTGTGAGTCCTAATATGTTTTAAGTTATACTAAAGGCGAGCCAATTGTTGTCCCATTGTCTCAGGCTACACTGGCATTGTCCTAATCTTCCATCCCTTTAAAAAAAAAAAACCCTGTAGTTTCTATGTTATTTGTAAAAGTATAGAATATAGAGCATTGGAGACTCATAGAATAAATGCAGAGAAACCGTGGTGTGGCAGCAGTGATGTGATGTAAGCACACTGGGATAAGTGTGAGAGGTGAGCGGTGTTTCAGAGAGAGGCAGCCAATCAGGATGTCTGGGCAGGGAGTGGGGGATTGTTTCCGTTCTTGGTCCACTGAAGGTTGATTGATGAACCAGATCAGTGGGGTGGGGACTGAAAGCGGAAAGAGGATGTCATTTTCCTCACTAAGGAGACAGACAGAAGAAGAAGTACAATGCTTGTGCCACTCAATGAAGGGTGATATTTATTTTTTAACTTTTGACTTGCCAATTCCTTTAAATATAAGATTCATAAGGGGAGTTAGTGAGTAAGTTATTCTGACAAAAGTTTGGCAAAAATGTAATTATCCATTTAAAGCAGTGGGATAGGTATCAGAGCTATAACTAAATCAAACAAAGAAATGAATAACATTTAAGACTTGCTTGATGCCAAGCCGTCTAGCATGTCTGCACAAATGGCCCAATTTTTTATAAAAGCGTGAGCAGCCTGTTATTTCTAATAAGGAGTTTTGTGGATAGCACATGTATGAAACTTGATTGTCACGAGCCATGATAGTGAGGATGCCCTATACGCAGGGAACAATGCCTGTTTTTGATCCAAGTATACCACTGGCCAGAGTTGGGTTCATCCCCTCGATTCAAAGAGCAAAAGTTAATTGATTTCGTATCGAGAATCGTAAGTTTGGGTGGGTGTTAGTCATTTTCTCCTGTTTTTTTGGCCATTTCCGACTCGCACGAGCCTACGTACGAATGCGTATATGCTCTTACGATCAGCGGAAGTTCGTTCCTAAATTTTAGGATCAAAACGTAAAACTTAGGATCAAATCCTAAAACTTACGATCAAAACGTAAAACTTAGGTTAATTGGATGTGTTTAGGTGTGATTCAGAGAAACCTCTAAACGCGTTTTAAAAGAAAGCCACAGCCGACACCTTTTAGCAGCCGGATTGCTGTTCGTGAACATGTTTTTTGGCTAAGTGGAGGAGTCTGCGCGTCTTGTGCTCCAATGAACTGCATGTATCAGCATGGCCGAGGCCATAAATTGTATGGCAATGCATACCTGATTCATGTATGCCTTATAAAAGCATTTTAATGTGGACCTTAATTAGTTCTTTGCATGTAAACCTTTATTTTGCAATATATTTGCGTTAATTAAACAAACTTATGTCCTTTGTTATTTATTTTAAAATTGAGGTACTAGAATAATATTTTTAGATTGCATTTATTGGTGTAGTTGTTTACCTTTGCTTTGTTTAATTATTTAAGCACATCTTTGGTCAGATGCATCACACTTACTGAGGAGAGGAGAGCGGGATAAAGTGCAGGATGTGGGTTACTGCTGTATTTTGCACAGACACAGCAGAGCTGGGGGCACGGAAAGGTCAGAAATCAAAGAATCCAGAGCAACACAGTCACAAGGCCCTTTCTGTTTGCAGGCTGCCCGATAATACCTGAGCCGCCATCTTGGCTGTTTCTAGGCTCATAACATGCAGAAGTTGCTGGGTGTTTTTTAAGATTTGTGAGCAATCTGTATGTAGAGGGTGTGGGTAACCACACTAAAAATTTAAAGTTGTACCATTTGAAGCATAAATATTAAAATTAAATCCACAAGTAAAAAATGCAAGTTAACTAAAAATTAAACCAAGTAAGATTTACTTATGCAAATGCATTCATTAATGGTTGGTTACTACAAAATGAATGAAATAAAGAAAAATAAAAGACCAAATATTTAGAATGCACTTTAATGAGGTAAGTTTGTAGTGCGGAGCCGCAAGATCAGAAGGATTTACGTCCAGACAAAAAAGGACAAAGGGCAAAACCAATGTTGCAACCTGAGAAATGAAACGGAAAATTCAGGATGGAAACTGACATAGGTCTGATTCCCGAACTGCCATACGAACGGACGTATATTTTAGGATAGAAACGTATTTGCTTATTGAATCACTCGCAAGTTCATACGAACGCACGAGCGGACGTGAAAAATAGGATGATCGGCACCAAAATCCAAGCTGTTACATGTTTCTTTGAATCAACCCACATGTGTATGTGCATTCATTCATGGAAAGGCCAGAGGAGACAAGTCATTGCTATGTACAACTTTCTCATCCTGATACAGATAAGAAACATTAATGGCTGATCAGTGAATACTTTACTAATCATCTCTCATTTCTCTGCCAAGTCTTCTAAATAATATTTACCCAATCTGTATTCTCTTACAGAGCATGATCAGCTCCATTGTAAACAGCACATATTATGCCAATGTATCAGCTACTAAATGTCATGAATTTGGAAGATGGTATAAAAAGTTCAAGAAGATGAAAGGTAATGATCTCTAACTTTGGATACATTTATGAATATTAGGAAGCTCTAAAATGACTAATTACAGAATTCACTTTTAATAAGTGATTACTCATTTTAGATAATGAAAAGTATTGTTATTATTGTAATTTAAAGCTGACAAAACCCATTTTGCTGGGCTAGCTCATGGCTGTCCCCTGAGGATCTGGATAGCACACCTGCACTATCCAGATTGCTGCCAAACAAAATCATCCCTTTCATTATATGTGATAATGGCAGCTTTTGGGCGCTAAGGCCAGCAAAGCGACCTCGCTCCTGAAAGTTTGATCTGCGCATGCCCCGTTGAGATGGGTGGTGGGCTTGGCTTGAAAAAGCTGAAACATTTTATTTTGACAGCAATCTATGCAATCAATGCAGATGTGTTATCTTGCATTATGAGTCTAAACAGTAAATCACAATATATATATATATATATATATATATATATATATATATATATATATATATTGCTTTGTTTCATTTAAACGGAACAGAGTTCGAAACCTTTGGTAAAATGTGTTGATCATCTGTGCCTCCTGCTGCTCACATAGGCTCACTAGATTTAGGTTGACAGTACATGCACATAGCAATCCTAATCTAGATTTTAGTTAAATTAGTTATTAAAACAGGCAGTAAATACACTGTGTACACACTTATTCTTCCCCATGCTTAAAGAGCATCCATGGGCGTTAACAAAAAAATATAGGATACTCATTTTACCTTTCCATGCAACAAAGTGCTCCTGGTCCAGTGCTTTAAAATGTACCCAGCCCCAACGATCCTGGACATACTTGCTAACTCCTGGATTATTACCACGGCTTCCTAGTTGGACAACACATTGTCATTTGCTGTTTTCATAGTAAATGAAGCTCATATAGTACCTTCTATGTGCAGAAAGGCATGGAAGACACAGGCTCTGGGATCATGCTAATTATTTGGTGAAGCCGAAGCTTTTTAGCACTTATGAAAAACAAAGTGCAACAAAAATGTTTGCTAAACCTTTTTTTCCCCAAAAATCACCTGTACATGTAATTGGACATTTTTACAGGTGAGGTATATAACCTTTCCTGTGAGGGAAGGATTGCAAATAACAGCACCCTATGGGCTTTTTGGGGAAAAAATATGTTTAGAAAAGTTCACCAATTTCAGGTTGCAACCCACACTGCAATGCACACTGCAAGTCACACTGGCTTCACCAAATAATTAGCATGACTCCCATTACTGTAAAACTAAAAAGCACTAAACCAGAAGTGTTGCATGGAGAGGTAAGACAAATACGTCTTGAAGAGGATGTTAATGACAGATAAGGTGACGTATATGATGACACATACATTTAAAATATTTAAAACTACAGTAAAGAATGTTGCATACAATCAAAACCCGTGCAGCCGGACCCTGGAATCTAAAAGAAACCAGGCCCGGCCACTAGCCTACCCCTGGGGCATCCTACACCAGATGCTCCCCTGTGTGAAACCCCCCGGGGCACGGGTGAGCTTACCTGATCCCGGTGGGTCCTGCAAAGCAATCTCTGCTGGCGCCGCATCCCCGGCTTCTGTGCAGCCTTTCTCAATGGCTGGACACGGAAGCGCGTGCGCCTGAACAGCGTGTCAGGTATGCGGCCAGATTGCTGGGGGCGTGTTGTTTCTTTGAACACCAGGCCACCGCCGAGGCAACAGCAGCGGGGCAGGGGGGGTGTTCACACATTAAACGGTGGGTTTCCATCCACTTTAACATACTTAAGAGAGCATGAAAATTGTCCAGTATAATTTGGACTCCTTGGAGGAAAGATGGGTTTGAATACGTTTCAGGAAGAAAGTTGTGTTTTAGAAGGGGCACAAACTAAAGCTAGTTGGGGGGAAGATCAGGAACAATGTCAGGAAATATTTTTTTATTGAAAGAGTAACAGATTCTTGGAGCAAACTTCCAGCTGAAATGTTTTATCAACAGTAAGTGAATTTGTTTGTATGCATAATAAACCGTACATATTTTAAGCATCTCAATGCCCATTTATGTGTCCGAACTGACCAAACTCACAGATGGGAGCTGGACCAACAAATATGAACTGAATGTATTGGATCTCATTTGGTTTAATTTATTCTCTTAACACTATGGGGGTAATGCTAAATATTTGGTGAAGCAAGGTGCAACTCCGGTGTGAATTGGTTTTGTTCATTTTTCCCCCAAAAATCCCCTGTACCTGCATTGGGGCCTTTTTATATGTGAGGCACATTTGACATACCGTAGTTGTATGATTTGTAAACGGCATTTGACAGACTATCCTTGGGCAGCTGAATCAGACCTGTCTGCCCTGTGGTCTTCTAATGGCTATGTTAGACTTACTTTATACGTCAGTTCTAAAATCAGGACTGATAAAGAACTCAGTCTAATTTAAAGCTGTGCTAAAGTAAATAAAGTAATTAAAATACTTTAGTGCCATAAACCTGGGATCTGCAGAAGACAACTTTGATTCACTGAGGTTAAGGAACCAAAGCAATGTTTTTCAGACATTGTGTGCTCAGACAGATTTAAGAGAGGCACTTAGTGGCTTTCTTGTACTGCATTGTTTTCCATATTTGCTCAGGAACACACTGATTTGAGAGGGACTAAGGTGCTGAGTTAAGTAATACACATTGCTTTTATGTTTAATCTTATTTGATTGAATTTTAGGCATATAACAATTCCACAAATATACATGACATAAAACACAGTACAATACACATATTAATACAATACAATACAATACAATAATCTCCCTCCTACTCTACACCATCCTCACTCCTCCTGCCCAGCCCGTGGGCCAGCCGACGCTAGCCCCCTGCCGACCCACCCATACTACAAATCAAATGAAGGGAGCCAGGCCCCCGCACAGAAAAAACGTCCCAGAGTGATCCCCCCTGGGCCCTCTGGCCAGGACCAGCAGTCATCCGGGGCCTATTGCCCCTCGGCCCATATTCAATTTTAAGCCGGATAGGAGGCAAAAAACACCATACGAAAGGAAACACATACAAACACATCCACAAGGACATAGAGACACCAGGCTCCTACCAGAGGGGGAGAAGGGGGGGGCAAGAGACCGACCTCCCCTACTACCTCCATAACCCACTACAGCCCTCACCTCCTACTATTGTAATTCCAATACCCTCTTTTGACCAACATCCGAACCCTTGAACATTATCCAGGCTACCCATGTCCGCATGTGCGCCTCCCCCCTGAGATCCGCCGTTAACTCCTCCATCCTCATAATATTATTAAGTTCTTCGTACCACTCCAGTGAAGGGGGGGCCGTTGTGCTTTTCCAGTATCTCGGGATCACCATCCTTCCCGCTGCCAGAAAGTGTCCCAGGGTCCCCCTCCTCCCGGCCTCCCTACCACCAGGGAGCATGGACAGCAACGTAATTTCTGGAGTATTCGGAATTCATGTCCTATACACTTCCTCATACAGGAGCAGGACCTTGGTCCACAAGCTATGTACACTTGGGCACTCCCACCACACATGCAGCAGTGTACCCTGGGCTGCGTTGCATCTCCAGCACGTGTCCGGCGCCATGGGAAAAATCTGGTGAACCCGGACGGGGCTCCTGTACCACCTTTAGATCAGTTTAAAGTTTTTTTCCTGAGCTTTACAGGGTTTCACCATTTTATGTGTGAGGTAAAACGCCTTTTCCCAGTCTTCATCCTCAAAAGTCCTCCCAATCTCCCTCTCCCGCTCTGCCACAAAGTCTAACTTCCCTGAATCCTCCTCCCCCAAAATAGCGTACAGGGTCGAGATTACTCTCCTGGGTCGCTCCGCAGCCTCCAACACATCCTCAAATTGGGTCCTATCACTTGTTATTTCACCTAGATCCCCTAAAGAGCCCAAGTAATTACGAAGCTGGCTCACAGCCAACTATGACACCCTCCCCCCCGGCCCTCAGCTCCCCCTCCGTGGGAGGTCTGCCATCCACTAGCGTGTGTCTTAATTTTGTTCATGAGGACGCTTCCCATCCCAGGAACCTCGGAACCCTTAAGCCCGGTAAGAACTCCGGGTTGCCGAACAGCTGCAACAACGGGCCAGGTCGTGTTGCGATTTTCAGGTTCCCGAGACAGTCCTCCCATGTCAAGAGGAGCTGGGCCATTAAGAACAGCAGTTTTCCTTTTTGTAAAGTTTTCGGATCCACCCAGGGAAGAGAAGTCGGGCCCCAGACCAGCAAGTCCTGCTCTATCGTAACCCATTGTTTAGAAATCTCTCCATGGTACCAGTCTACCATCCTGGTCAACACAGCTGCTCTATGATAATTCTCCATGTCCGGGAACCCAACCCCCCTCCTCCCCTTAGGCCTGGCCAATTTACGGAGACTCAGTCTTGGGCGCCCCCCCCCCCCCCCACACACAAACCTCACGATTAAGGACCTCAGCTGCCTGAAAAAACGTTTGCTGCCTTAAACAGGTACCGCCTGAAATACGTACAGCAGCTTGGGCAAAACGTCCATCTTCAGCACGTTTATCCTTCCCATCCATGAGCTGTTCTTTCTCCCATAATCCTCTAAGTCCCGCCTCGTCTTAACAAGTAAAGGGTCATAATTCAGACCGAATAGCAAGGCCGGGTCAGCTAGTATAAGGACCCCCAAGTAACTTATGGCCTCCCCGCACCACCTAAAAGGAAAGTTCCCTTTCAGCCTCTGAACCAGACACCGGTCTACCAGACTAACGTTCAGCATCTCCGATTTGGACATGTTGACTTTGAAATTACTGAACTCCTGTATGATTGATGGCAAAGAAGTATGGGGTGATGTAATGTATAGAAGCAAGTCATCCGCATACAAAGCTAATTTATGTGCCTTGCCTCCTACCTCTATCCCCTTAACGTCAGGGTTCCCTCTCAGAGCAACCGCTAGATGCTCCATCACCAGCACAAACAACAAGGGCGACAGAGGGCAACCCTATCTCGTCCCTATCTAACAGCCCCTTCACCTGTGCACCCCTCTCCCTCTTCAACCTCGATGCATGCTGAATGAAGACCCCCCTCAGAGTACACTTCAGGGCCTCCCACTGTATGGGGAGCCTAGTCGAGTCATTCTCATGATTTCTCAGGAAATCAGTGATCCCTTCTGCGATCGCCTTAGAACACAACTCGTCCTGCAGAAGGCCCTCATTCAACCGCCACTGCCATGGCTGTTCTGCCAGCCCAGGCAACTCCAATGACAGGAGTGACAAAGATGACCTCCCCGTTGAGGTGTCTATCAGTGGCTCTATTGCCATAATAAAATCCCCCCCTAGTATCACCACCCCCTCTGCAAAATCCTCCAAGGCCCGGAGGATCCTCTGAGCTGCCCTTACCTGATCAGTGTTTGACAGATAAACATTAGCCTGGGTAAACATTCTCCCCCCTATTTGAACCTTAACGAATACGTATCTGCCCTCCGTATCTATCACGTTATCCAGGGATACAAACGGTGCGTTCCTGTGGATCGCTATTGATACCCCCTTAGTTTTGGCTTCAGGGTTCGGGGCGTGAAACCACGTGGGAAAATTTTTGTCTTTAAAGTTTGGCATCTTATCTACCCTAAAGTGAGTCTCCTGCAAGAATAGAACATGACATCTCTTTTGTGTAAGGAGTACAGGATCTGTGACCTCTTAGAGGGGTCAATCAGGCATTTCACGTTAAATGAACATAATGTGATGCGGGGGCCCCGCCCTCCTCTCGCCTCCCCCATCCCCCCCCCCCCCCGGAACCCCAAGCTCTAAAGGGAAAACACACGGTGTTGGACGACAAACGACAAAGCACAAAGACACACACACAACAAACAAACCAAGTAGCGGCTCCTATCCGGCACTGTGCAACACTATGGAAGGCTGTCCCTCCCAACCTAAACTATCCACTCCGGGAGTAACTCCCAACAAACTGCCCACCCCTGACAAAGTATAACTTCCCAGGGGTGGTCAGTCGCCTACTTGGGGAAGTTAGTCGAACACAGCCGCGAAGAGGTCCGTACAGCCCATTTTAACAGTAAATTTTCAGTGCACAGACAAAGTGCGGGTTCATAATGTAATATCAACAAACAACTTTTCAGAAGCAAGCTGGACATCCCACCCTAGGGTGCAACCAACCCAACCATCAGGGCCCGCACCTAGGTCCCGCACCCGACGGGGAGGAGGGGTGGGGAGAGCCGGGGCGGCTCAACTCCAACCCCACCCCCCCGAGGGCGCCAGGGCAGGCCTGCCGAACATCAATGGCCCCAGTTCCTAAACATCTACTAAACGTTGCATGAATAAAAATGAACACAAACAAGCAAAAGCAACCCCCATGACCCCGACCAGAGGAGGGGCACGGCCCAGAGCTGCCCGAGAAATCTCCGGCCAATCAGAGATCGAACCCCTTGAGTTCTCCTAGGCCATGGAAGTGGAAAGGCACAGTTTCACCCCATCAAGCTACCTCCCCCCGCCAAACCGTCCTCTCCGGTACCGTGGCCCCTCCCCCCCTCACGGCCACCTTAGGTCCCTCCCACCCCCCGCCCCTCCGAAGTCTCCTCCTCCTCCGCCGCATAGCCAAAATGAGGGCAATAGTGTCCCCCCCGCCCATCGGGTACCAGTGACCCAACCTGCGGTGGGAGATCAGCCCGCCAAAACCTGAACGCCCAGTGGCAGAAACAAGAGGAGAAAACGGACCCCACCCACAGTAACTAAACAACGTTCTTAAGCATCTGTCATAAACAAGCAAGGACGATCACAGAAACGCAATAATAAGTATTATTGGATAAACATTAGACCCCCCCGACCACCATCGTTATGCCCGGTCTAACCCGCCCCCCAGACGGAGTCTCCTCAACCTCTGTGGCAAGGGCTGAAGCGGGGCCGGCAATGCCTCCGCCAGCCAATCCGGCACCTGAATCGGGTCCGTCGACAGAAACTCAAACAGCATCGGCAGTTCCTCATGAGACCTCTGGAAAAATGAATCTTGATTCTTCTATACTATTAAATGAAATGGGTGCCCCACTTGTACGAGGCCCCCAAGCTCTTGATTTTATCTAAAAGCGGGCGCATAATCCACCGCATATGAAGAGTTCTCCTGGAGAATTCCGGGAAAAGAGTGATCCTGGTGCCGTTCCAATTCACTGGGCCCCTATCCCAAGCCGTCTTCACTATTTCCTCCCTGTCTTCAAACGACAGGAGCCTGCACAAAACATCCCGAGGAGACCCTTGACCTCCCAACGGCCTACTCACGATTCTATGGATCCGCTCAATCGCCTCTGGTGGCCTCCCCAACAGAGAATTGAAGATCGCCTGCGCCGAAGCTCTCAGCCTGTCGCCCCCTATCTCCTCTGGGATCCCCCTCAATTTCACGTTTATTCCTTCTTCCTCTATTTTCTAGATCATCAAGGTGCAGCTGAATTTCCCTTTGTTGCCGTCGGACTTCTCGTTGTAATCCCGCCAGCTCTGACAATTCTCGGGCCATATCCTCTTGGTTTCTCTCCACCACGACCCTTCTTGCATCTAACATAGCTGTCTGCTGCTGCAAGTCCTCGATATCTTTTCTCACCGCCTTCTCGATGCGAAGTGCCATTGACTCAAGGTCTGCCTAGGAGGGGAGGGATTGTAAGTCCTCTTTAGTAGCCAAGGACTGCAAGAGGTTTCTCAATACAACCCCCCCAAAATCTCCCTCCGCTTGTAATGAATGATCCCTTTGCGGGGTTGTAGCGGGGGGCGTAAACCCCTCCTCCAGCCAAGCCATCCGTGCTCCCACTGCTGGACCCTGGCGCCAAGCTGGTAGGGGAGAGGGCACAGAAATCTCCTGGCGAGGGCTATATCCGCAGAACCATCTCTGCTGCACCAACTTGGGGACTCCGGGGGACCGAGCCTCGTCTCTTCACTGCCGCTTTCACTGCTGCTACCGCTGCCAGGGTCAATCCTCATATCTGGACTTATAATGCGGGAGCGATCTGCCTCCCTTACATTTCTGGAGGGGGGAGTGGGGGGAGCAGAGGGGGGGGGGGGCTCTCCAACCTTGCCCACCAGCTCCGTGTCTCCAGGGCTGCTCATGATGTGGGAGCCCTGATCCATGCCGCTATGGCTCCTAGAGTCATCATTCAAGGTCCAAGACTTCCCGTGCTCGCCCCCCTCCACATTCACATAGGCAGCATGATCGCTGCTGCAGCTGCTCTCACCGCCGCTCTGGCCCGGCTTCTCTCCCACGTGCTCCCCTCCTCTCTCCCCCTCACCTCCGTCGGCGCCGCTCTTCACCTCCTTCAGGCTGCTCGCGCTTAGTGCCGGCGAATGCTCTCCTCCCTCGTCATTCACAGCTGAGCCGGCGGGGGACAGGGTGCTCGCCGGCTCCTCTCTCTTCTGCCGTTCTCGGTCATGCTGCATCCCCGCGGCCGGCGCCATCTTGTCCAGCTCCCCCTGTGGTCTCTGCATGGCAGGGGGGGCCATCGGTGATCCCTGCACGGGACGCCGTCCCCAACTTCTTCCCTCCTCTCCTCTGTGATCCCATCCTCCACGGGTCCCGGTGAGATAGGCTGCGCTGCTCTGCTGTAAAGTCTGGGCCAAACGGAGCTCCACAAAAACGCTGCTCACTCGGCCATGTCCAAGCCACGCCCCCCACCTACACATTGCTTTTAATGGGGTCAAGTGCTTTTGATCTCCATAGAAGTGATGAGGGAATTTACAGAACAAACTAAGACTTCAAGGTAATATCACAATAGTGTCACGAGTTTACAAAATCTTTATTATATGGTAGATGGAGAAATACTAGGGGCAGGCAAGTTTAGCTGTAGTAGATTTTTGCCTGGTCATCTGTCCTATTAGTTAGATAGCTAGCTAGCTATATAGATATCCTGCATTGCCTAAGCATATCAACATTTTCCTAAGCACTGAATGCTAAACATAAATTATTAGAATTTATTCATGATTGTCTCAAAGGTAGTTGACAAACCAAGAGATCATGAGACAATAATATGTTGCTCAGGATACAAGTAATGTTAGTTCGGCACGTCTTGGCTAATGTTTGACCTGCTGGCTTCTTAGCGGACTTACTGTTCTCTGTTGCAGTGAGAATTTCATCAGAGGAGCCACAAAGATGGGTCTAACCTCCAGACCCCCTGTGGCCATAATATAAGCAATTTCAAAACATCTAAATATCTCTGATTGATATGCAAATACATTATTTATTCTAAGTGAAGCCACTTCCTGCTCTTTAATTTTTGGGAATGGATGAGCTAGGAAGGGCATGAGACATGAGTCAGAGGCAGCTGTGGGCTCACCAAGGGACAGGGTGGCTGTTAGACCCCTTTTTGCATGGTCACAGAGGAATACAATTAAAAGGAGTGTAAACCTTGAAGCACTGCTACTGCTTCTTCCGGGCACAGAAGGAAATGAAAGGCAATGCTTTTTGTAAGAATTTGCACATCTAAACATGGTGCTAAATCAGCCCTTATGTGACAGTTTAGTTGTAACTGAATTAATTAGCATATGGCTTACACCATAATACTACTTCCTGTTAGTCTTTTTATTTATATTGGGCAAAGGCTTTAGTAAAAAATGAAACACAGGCTGTTTTGGGGCGCTGGGCTTGGTGATGATATAAAGGTGCACTTTAAAGTGGACCAACAGTCAAAAATAATTTAAACCAGACCAACAACAAACAGTGCTCGTATGCACCCCTCCCTAGGGTAACTGTTGTATGCCACACAAAAATGCTGCAGAAATCAGAAAGTAATATGAGTAAACCACCTGATTTTCTTTCACAAATTGGGACACCTGCTTGGAATGTTAGAAAGTTGGCCAAAAGTCTATGTAGACTTTTGGTCCAGTTTTCCTATTCTCTTCAGTGCTTCATCTGATGGGGAACTGGAATCTACAGTGCACACAGCTGCAGCCGACAACTTTTATTGGAGGATACCAGTCACAACAATGTCAGCTGCAATTTCTGGTCCCCTATCGTAGAAGACCTACAGGCAATAGGTGATTATTTCCTTACTATGGGGCTTGGGGTGCAACGTTACGATCACAGTGGACAAACTTTGCTAGAAGTAGGATGGGTCCATTTTAAAAGATAGCTGTGTGACTCTTGGTGTATTCAGAAAATGAAAATTTACAGTACTTTTCTAGTTCCTCCTTATCACATGATCGCCAGCTCACAGGTTTTACCAGTAAATTCTGTTTATCAGGAATGATATATGTGGGCTTCCTCATAGCTGTTACACGTGAAAAGTGAATAAAAACATGCATTGCCTTACAGCTGTGGTCTATTCCCTCCTAAATGAAAGTAGCCATTTGTAAAATCCTCAGACATTTATTTGTTTGGCACTGAGCATTTCGTTACTGTAGAAGTGCTTACTGTAAAGTAAAATTACTTCCTCTACAGATTTTATTTTAAAACATCCATTCATTTTAGCAGCTGGTAATGTCTACCAGTTGTACTGTACTTTTCCAACAATGTGCGTGGTTTGAATATTTTAAAAGGATAAGGTGTCAGCCATAGATATTTGTATGGGTTTTTGCAGGATAAAGTGTCCCGCCAGTGACTGTGAGTAATGATTCTCTCATTATAGAAGATATCTGAATGGCTTTATTTTTTTTTACAGTTGAACGGGACAATCTAACAGACTACTGTGTATTGGGCCAACGACCAACACATTTAACAAATATCAACCAGCTGGCAAGTTTAGGAAAAATCAATGAGCAGGCCCCTCACAGCCCTCTGCACCATAGCACCCCCATCAGAAGTCAAGTCCCAACTCTGCAACCAGTCATGAGCCCTGGACTGTTGTCTCCTCAACTCAGTCCTTCATTGGTGCGGCAGCAGATAGCCATGGCACATTTAATAAATCAACAGATTGCTGTCAGCAGACTTTTAGCTCACCAACACCCTCAAACCATCAACCAACAGTTTCTAAATCATCCACCAATCCCCAGACCTGTGAAGCCAGTAGAGAGCAGCAACTCATCTGTGGAAGTCTCTCCTGATATCTACCAGCAAGTTCGGGATGAGCTGAAACGAGCAAGTGTGTCCCAAGCAGTGTTTGCAAGAGTAGCCTTCAACCGTACACAGGTAAACATTTTTGTTGATACTTTTAACGAACGATTGTATGGTCTGAGTGATAAGAAACAACTATGCATGTAATTCTTAAAGCCGATTCACTGTAAAGGCCTAATATCACCCTTTCTGCCAGTCAAACTGCATTTTTTTACAATAAGCTTGTCGGCCTGAGGCCATCTAATGAAAGAGGTGATATAGATCAATAAAGGCATCAGAAACATCTTTAACATCTTCGTTAAGATTTATACACAGCTCTTACATTTTCTTTTACCTGGGTGAATATATAACATGCAGTTTTTACACATTTAGAGCTTGTATAAAATTCCTTCCAGCTTATGGGAAAATGTAGGCAGTGTACCATGGAATGCTGGTCTGCAAACCCTGTGTCTTTGGCAAAGTTGTCAAACTTACAGTTTGAGTTGAGTATAGTTTCTCAAAGTGCCTAATTATATGCTCAGCCCAAGCCTGATTTCCCCACCTCCTAGTTAAGTGGGGTTTCTCTACACTCAGATCTATCAGGCAGGTATATGATGGGGATATATAAATAGGTTGGGATTATCCATTATAGCTGTTAACCAAACTGCTTTACCAAAGGCATGTGTTGGTTTAAATTTTAATGACGCAATCTGCTTTAAAACAGCATTTATTTGTCCCTAAAAAAAGAGTATGAAGTTATATTTTCATTGGAAGCATGCCAGAACATCCATTATCTACTGCCTGGCAGCTGCAGAAAGTACAAGCTGGAATACCCTGCCAACAGGGGGTAATGATTCTTGATTATTTGATTATTGCCATTTTAGACAGGTATAGTATACTCTTGGGCTTGTACGTATTTTATTTCACCAGGTCATATGTAGTTATTGCCTCAGTCGCTATAATGAAGTCCCCTCCCCCTCATGCTTATATTAGTTGTATGGTCTGCCAGCGCTGCAGTCCCACCTATATATATATATATATATATATATATGGCAGCAGAGAGCATTGCTGCAACCCACTCATTAGGCACCTGGCAGATCTCCACAGGGAAGGGAATACTCAGTGGAAATCTCATGTCAAAAGAAAAGGCGATTTATGTAGATTATGTATAAGTAGGTCACATTAAATGGAATCCGTAGAATTAAGACTTATTTTAATCATACTTTTGGTGCATTTTTCATGATATTGGAATCTCTCTACTGATTAATTCACTGAGTAGCACATTGTCGGTGTACATGCATTTATTAAAACCAGCCATATAGATTAATCTTTCATAAGTACTCCGCTTCTGAGAGTTACTTAATACTTATTTAACTCAGAACTTTTTATTACTTAACTGTGTCTTCAGACTTCTTTCCTCCTGAATATTTTTTCAATATAAATTACTTATCAGACAGTTGTGAAAACGTCATCTTATCTAGATGGAGCCAGCCACTGGATACAGGCCACTGTGGTCCCCCTGTATATTTATTTCTTAGGTCTGCAAGGAATAGGAGTTGTCCAATTCCTCCTTCATAGACATATAATGGATAGTTACCTGTGTACATGTGAGAAGACTCAACTGACATGGCCATCAGTGATAGGATAATTTGTGTCTGTGAATGTTCTCATTCATTCAGCTCATGATATATCTGTAGGAATAAATCTATGCAATTGGACTTGCTGTTATATTTTCTAGAAGACAATTTGGTAGTTATCCTACAAGGCATACTATAAAGCAAGCTACATTTAAAAGATCTAGCTGTAGGAACCGACCACTCTTACCTGTAGGAGAGTTGAATGCTCCTCTCCTGTTGGAACATCCAAACGTTACTGGGCAGATGGCCTGGCAGTGTGAGGAGACTATGCCTTTCATGCCTACATCCTCTCCCTCACAGCACCATTGTCCCAAAGATGACAGTTGGGATATTTTGGTCTCTGATACATTTACAATGTATTCAATATCCTTTTTTCTTTTTTAAATGTTTGACCCCATTGGGGTGGTGTTATCAAAACTAGTATCTGATTGACCTAGGGGTACTGGTATCTGATTGACATTGAGTGGCAGGGATGGAAATAAACTCAATTCAAATACCATATTCTTGTATGACTACTACTCATCAAATCACATGAAAAGTACCTGCCATCTATACATGCAAGTGTTTTCTGTTTTATTCACTGAACATCAGCCTCTTAATCTGTCATTTCCACAGTGAATAAACTAAGCCTACAATACTCATTTTTCGAGAGTATCAATGGCAGAGTTACAGAATAAGGTTGTGGCTAAAGCAAGACTACAGCTAATGTCAGGGATGTACATAGGTTTTACAGGGTCCCATAGCAAAAGTCCCCCCCAGCATGAAGTAAATTGCCCGCAGTGGAGTGTAGGGACTGCACCCTTGGTTTATGGGCAGACCAATCAGTCAGAGACTGTTGTCTGATTAGAGTACTAGGTTGGTTACAGTGGGGCCCAATAAGGTCCATTTTTACCTGAGGTGCTGTACAAAGAGTTCCGGGGGGGGGGGGGGTGAAGGTGGCGACAACCTAAGGTTGTGGCCCCTGGTGCTCCTTGTAGACAGGGCTCCAGCAATGCTGCTTCACAGGGCCTCCTTATACCATGGGCCTTGTAACTGTGGCCTCCCCTGCCACTTTGGTATGTACATTAGCCCATGGCTAATGTCTATTAATATAAGACAAATATGGCAAAAAAAAGGTATGCAGAATTATCCACCATCATTGTAATGTAACATAACAATGGGTTTATTTGGTCAATAAATGTAGAGGTGGTGTTTTCTTCAGTGCTTATGATTCCTAAAATAATATTCGCAAAATTATCAGTTTCTGCATCCGCGGGATAAAAAGAAAACTCCTTAGACATAATCAATCATTTAAAGCTGCTGTTTATGCTCATGCCTGGTTAGGCACATCATGAAGCCCCAGTTGTCCAAATTTTTCTGTGCATTAAACACCAACCCACCCTTTGCCAGTGTTTCCACACAGAAGCCAAATCTACTAAAACCATTTTAGGCCTAAGTCCAAGAAGCATGAACTCCACCCCCACCAAGGAGACAGATTCCCAAGAACTCAAATTCAGTGAATGGAACACTCGGAGTGCCAGACAGGAGATGCTGGCTAGGAATCAGTGTTCTCATGAGGACACATTTGTCTTCCATGCAATTTAAATTTGGATCTGTCCACTTGTAGATGAATACCAGTGAGGTTGTCCTATCTCACAAGTATAACTTCAGCTGCACTCTGATTAGTTATAGAACCACGATGCCTAATTGTAATAAATGCAACACACATTACAACGGCAAATGCAATAATACAGTAGGAATACATATGAGATCCTGAAAAACTTTGGTTGCTTTGGTTTGGCTTAGTTTTTAGAGTTAAACACATTTAACTTGTAGGGGTTCCAATTAACTTGTTTTATTATTATTATTGTCATGCCTCCTGCTATATAGCATAATACTAACAGCGCAGTAAGTAAAAATGGAATACTAGACATTATCTGTAGCTATAGGTCAAGGTTAAAACCGGATTTACTTTATTTCGAAGACATACAGACATGACTAATTATGAAAAAATCTCTGGTTTATAAATACATTTGAGTGTTCCAATCAGTATGATCTGTCTCAATCTAAATAGCTTTGGGGACCTCATGAAGATGGGGGGTTGATGCATTTGCACAAACGGAGCGATAAGGTGTTATGGTGTCACTTGCTAAATAGCACGTGAAACATCATTGTGTTTGGCAGACAATAAATCACACCCCTCCCCCATTTGCAGCTCCTTTACATATCTGTTATGTCAATCATCTTCTCTTTCTCAATAAGCAAACTTGACTGTCCTGAAACAAGTTTATTTTGTCCTGTATATGTAGATACAGAGGTGAGTCTGAACCAGCTTAGGTATCCCATCTACGTTATGCTGCCTATATGCTGATATAACTGTCTTTAATTTAGTTTGTCCATTGTAAATGTTCATGCTCCCTTCATTGCATTGGGATGATTACACACCATTGTTCATCTTGTGTTTCACTGTTGGGTGAACCAGCTGTTGCCTCAGTGTGTTGCTAGTTTAGTCAGGGTTGTAGGAAGGGATGTTGCATTTATAAAAGAAAATCAGACACCGCGGCCACATACGTGATATACTTCAGCCAAAGGCAAAAAGGGTGTGACATCGACATCGGCAACATACCTCCTCATGCAGGTTATAATAATGCACTATGCTGTTTGGAACTATAACCTGCAGTACTTAAACCTGCACTACAAGCCAGAGCTGGGAAAGGAGTCCTGCGATTGGCCGTCAGACGGTCACGTAGGTGGGTTATGGGCGGGTTGCCCCGGTGGCCGGTGCCGAGGATGTGACCATGGCACTGGCTCATAGTGAAGGTAAGGATATTGGGCGTTCTGGGGGAGTTATGTGTGGGAGGGGCGGGGCTCCAGGATCCTAGCTTGTTTTTATTAGCTGTCTGCCGGACCAATACCTCTTAAAGAAAAAACGTGTGTTGGTCCGGACCAATACCTGTTAAAGAAAAAACGTGTGTTGGTCCGGACCAATACCTGTTAAAGAAAAAACGTGTGTTGGTCCGGTTTGGTGCTGGACATTTCTGTAAAGGTGATGCTGAATTGAGAGCAACTTGGAAGATAAACAATGTCCAGTTTCCTCAACCCATTGCTACAGAAATACAATGACCTAAATGAATGAGAACCTTCATAATGACTCTTAGAGTTGATGTATTTAGATTTATAAAGCAGCAAGTAATGTGTCCAGAAGTGCAACATTGTTGTATTAGCTGCACCCTTCTTTTCGTCATCTTTGGAGAAGACCTCACCTTGCCTCCTGAACTCATGTGCATGTGAGAAGACCGCTGGCTTCCTCCATTTGGCTGAGAGCTACCAGTTAGTCTTGGTTCATACTGGGGTGATGCAGTGATTTCCACGTTAGCGATTGCACAGCATTTTGAAAGGCTATGCAGTTGTGAATGGTATTGTGGCCGACTTTAAATCACTGCAGTTGCAGGGTGACTGCGATTGCTCTGTGGTGAATGTGTTCATAGGCACGTGATTCCCCCTGAAAATAAAGCGGATTGTGCCAGTGTGAAACAGCCCCTACAGTTATGATTTCACAGGCAGGTCATATTAAAAAACAACGTCTTTCAACATGAGGAATAGAGAAAGCCAAAGGCCCCTTTCACACCTTGATGCTTTGGGGCACAACAAAAGCAGTAAAACGCTTCCATCTTTGAAAACGCTGTACTAAAAGTGTGAAAGGGCCATTCAATGACTTATCAGCACACCAGCAGCCTATTTGTATTCATTCTGTATGCCAGGCTTGTTACATGACTGACTCTAAGAGTCATTATGAAGGTTCTCATTCATTTAGGTCATTGTATTTCTGTAGCAATGGGTTGAGGAAACTGGACATTGTTTATCTTCCAAGTTGCTCTCAATTCAACATCACCTTTACAGAAATGTCCAGCACCAAACCGGACCAACACACGTTTTTTCTTTAACAGGTATTGGTCCGGACCAACACACGTTTTTTCTTTAACAGGTATTGGTCCGGACCAACACACGTTTTTTCTTTAACAGGTATTGGTCCGGACCAACACACGTTTTTTCTTTAACAGGTATTGTTTCCTATGAGAAATGATTATAGCAGAGTGGATTGATAATAGTATTGACTATAGTTTAAAAGTATTTACAGCAACATAGTCAGAGGACAAAAAAAAAAAAACCCAAGCTAGTCAGAAGTACTGCAATCCTTACTAAAATGCGCCAATGCTTTATTCATGCTAGTGGAGCAGTGATCATTCTCCGCCTAACAAAAGTGCTGATGCTAATTTCAGGAGAAGTCAGAAGACAGTGGCGTGTGAGCCTGACATGTTAATGAGGTTTCTGTTGCATGCAGCACTACTATAACCATTGCAATACAGAATATGTGATAGCTCACATAGCCCATATGTCATAATTAAAGCTCATGTCAAACTTTTGTAATTGAACTAAACAGCACCAAGAAGTCTTTCCGGGACAATGCTTTGTTTATAGCTACCTTGTCATAATTACAGGGCTTCGTGTGGGTTCTATGTTTGGTTATCATTATCGCAGGAGTTTAGACAATCCTATGAAAGCAAATTAGCCTTTGTAGAGCAGTTGAAGTCTTCAATCTTGACAGATGTGATTTATGGTCAGATTACTCATTGGGGTGGTGGGGGGAGCAGTGCTAATTCCTCCCCACTGCCATTTCCAGCTGCTCTATCTAATAGGAGATGTGCCAGCTTAGTAGCTCTGTACTACTCAACACTTTGCATCTTTGCATGTAGACTTTATTGGATCAGTATGTTAGTGGAACCTTAAGAATGTGCTAGCATCTTGTTGTACATACACACTATTAAAAGGACATACCAGGGTAGATTCATTAGTTTTTATATCAGGACCATAAATGCCACAAAATGATAGCTCTATGTGTGCCATGTTTAATTTAAAAGATGTGTTTGAACAACAATTGAAGGTTCATTTTGTTATCCCCCCAAATCCCTGTCCAGGAACACACTAACTTCCTCCCACCCTTCCTGAGCATTCCTTGCTGTGGTCAAAGACAGCTGCGATACCACTGTCTCTTGCCAGTCTTGCTCACACTGAGATCAACATTGGACAGAGTGACTGTTTCTACGCTGCACTGCATAAAATGGAGGAGAGGCATAGGGCATGCTAAGGTAGTAAGATGTAAAAAAACTTAGCTTTGTATTGGGCTGATTGTAAGAGCTTCTCTGAAGGAGTGGGGCCCAATCATGTCCTTATTAAAGTGGACCAACACCCAGGATTTTGACTATCCTGGGTATTGGTCCACTTCCTTGGGGCACCCCGATCGGGGGTGCCCCGCTGCCCAAAACCCCCCCAAACACCCCGAAAACTCACCTCTCCACGATCCCACGTGACTGTGCTGTCCAATGCCCGCCGACGGACAAGTGACGTCCGTCAGCGGACAAGGGACCGCGCCCGCCGCCGCCTCCCGTGCGTCACTCTTGACGTGTGCGCGCCCGCGCCGGCCATTCAGAGACGGCCGGCGCGGGCGAGCGCACGTCTGGAGGAGCGCGAGTGAGGCGGCGGAAGTAGCGTCTGGAGAGGTAAGGTTTTTCGGGGTGTTTGGGGGGGGTTACACCCCGCGGGACATCCCGATCTCGGATGTCCCGCGGTGTGTGAGGT
Source organism: Gastrophryne carolinensis (assembly GCA_027917425.1). Classification (NCBI taxonomy): domain Eukaryota; kingdom Metazoa; phylum Chordata; class Amphibia; order Anura; family Microhylidae; genus Gastrophryne; species Gastrophryne carolinensis. Next base: position 170,812,176 of record CM051240.1, on the reverse strand, counting down.
GATCTTATAGATTCCCGGCCGATCACCCCTGGGTGTTTAAAAACATAATGACAAACTAACAGCACTACAGCATTATTTATTCTTCCAGTTTACTGTGTGGCATCTTAGCAATTTCCATTGCCAGACCCTTTTGTATTTGGCACCTCAACCAGATAGTACCGAAAAGGACTGCGCTGTGCATCACAGTCTATTAAGGGGTTGCAGAACACAAAACCAAGGGCTTTTTGCGTAAAGAGGAGGCAATATGACGCGATGATGTCACTTCAATTACAATAACATTAATGTGTTCAATGTACAATAAGGTCTTAGAGTAGGTCTTGACTGCTCCTGGATAATTTACTGTTACGGGTCTTAGAGGGCCTCCCACTAAGATTAATGCACAAACTAAATGATTTGTGTTGTTTGGTATATAACTCAATATATGCACCGATTATGAGCAAATAAACATTGTTTTGGTTCTGTGGCTGTTCTAACAGTTGTCATTTGCATTGTGTTGAATGGAAAATTGAATATCTCAGTATCCAAACTGGCCAGTGTCCACATTTTATTTTCTGCCCCAGTAACCCAGAGGTTCAGTAGGACTAGATTGTGCAGGTTTGGCCATATGTATTTAAAGTGGACCAAGATCCACCGCGATCGGCCTGGGAATCTGTAAGATTCCAGGGCTGATCGATTCCCTCCCCCCGGGGCATCCAAAATTGGGATGCCCCACTGTGTGAAACGCCCAAGGTTGCCCCATACACTTACCTTGTTTCCCGGTCCAACTACGAATGCTCGAGTCACGGCAGCATCCCCACTATCCCTCTAGCAGGGCGCGTGCCCGTAGCAGGCATTTGTGAATGGCCGCTGCGGGCACACTCCCTTAGTGGGTAGCGGGGGATGTGGCCGTCAGCGCACTTGGAGCTGCTGGCCTTAGATGAAGGCTTAGACGACATGACGTCAACAGCTGCGAGTGTGCTGATTGGATGAGCGGCCACGCATGTGCCATAGGACCGGGAAGAGGGGAGTTGTTTTCGGTGACCTGGTGGGTTTCACACAGCAGGGCACCCCCGACCAGGGTGCCCCGGGGGAAGGACCAAAACCCAGGATAGTCAAAATCCTGGGTTTTGGTCCACTTTAATAGTGTATCATTCTGTTGATATAATGCTGAGAAAGTCCAAGGCTAAGTCTGATTTGGTAATTAAAATATAAACAACTCACCTGTTCCCCAAAATCCTCCCCTGATGCTGATGGGGGTGATGCTCTGCAAAGGAGTCGTGTACTTGAGTGACAGACCAGTACAGTCACTGGCATTTCCTAGATATCAGTGGCCTGTAAGAGGAGACAGTAGGTACAAAAACAGTTCATGTCAATGAATTGATTGTCAAACTAAAAATCACTAAATCAACAAGAGAAGAAGGGAGCCACAGGCTGAGCATGTCTGCTTTAGACAGGGAATGGTGTTCCAAAGGAAAAAAATGTAACACACTTTTTGTACCCAATGCATTCTTGCCTTTCCTTTCAATTGTCAACCTAAGGGGTCGATTCAGCACCAGATGTAAACAAAGCACAAGGTTTGTGGCTGATCTGGGAAGGGCATGGTGCAACTTAATGAGTCTTAAACATGCTGTCCTGTGGTTAGACACGGCTGTGGGACCACTTTGGCTTGCTGTGCTCACTCACACTGAGAGCACCAAAGGACAGAGTGACTGTTAGACCACTTTTTTGCGTGGTCCTGGAGAAATAAAATTGAAAAAGGGGTAAACTTTGGAGACCTGCTACAGCGTCTGCCCTGCACTACAGGAAATGTAGGAGAGGCACATGGGACAGGCCCCAGGTGAGCTGCTTGCAGTCCCTTTAAATATGCACTGAATTCTGAATGCATCCCTAAGGTCTAGTTAATGTTAAAGTGTAACAAAACTTAGGTTGAGCCACCGCTTACAAATACATGCACAGATGATGCCATTGGACATTCTCATTACCTCTGATCTATAAAGTGACTGTCTATTCAGTGTTTTGGAGCCAGACAAGGATACTGAGAAGTGCTCTGTGCTCAGTTCTTTATGTCTGGGATGAAGGGTGTGGATACTGTTGACATATACTGCGCAACATCACAAATGGTCATTTCAGATTTTTGAGAAATGTGCCTTTGTTCAGCTATATTGGTTAATGGAACGTAATCAAGTCTTCTGTAGTTGTTGGAAGCTAAACGTTCTCTACATAGATGTCATTGTCAGATTCACAAGGAGTTTATGTTCTTATATACAATTTTGAACGTTACGGAAAAGGGAATTAAAGTGACCCATCAAGGTCATTTAAGGTTGGAAAAAATGTTCGTACCTCCGGCTGTCTAGATTTTTCAATAGCTACACGATTAAACCAAGATGAAAGAGGCTATAAAATGCCTCTATATTCCGTGAAGCTCAGCTCTACTGGATGTTCTACTGAGCTCTCACATGCAAATTTAAATGAGGTAATGACTCATTTAAAGCAAAGTTTAATCATTGGTCATGAACGTGAGAACCATTTTTATTAATGTTGTACAGCAAAACCTGATAGTTCTGTTAAAGTGGACCTCCACACCCCCTCACTTAGCCTGATTTGGGACTTATTAACCATTGGGTAGCTAATGAGTCAACAAAGAGTCTTCTGCACTAGAAGGAATCCAGAAGCTGGGTATACATTATCCTGCTCCTGGTATGAACAGAGACGGATTTAAGGGAGCAGGTTCTTTCTTTTAACTACAGGCTAAATTCATGCTTAGTGGCGGCCAGGGGTGAGGTGGTGGGGAGTAATTTTTGACAAGTGGACGTATTGAAGGGTCTCGCTAACAGACAAGCAGCAGGTTATCATACTGTCCACGGTCCTAGGGCACACGTTTCAAACTCTGTCCCTCTCCAGCCCTGTCCCTCCATTCCCACACTGTTAGCTATGAGTGACAGGGCTGGGGCTGTCACAGGGTTATCTTTAAACCATGCACACGACTGCACACTTGCTGTCCAGCCGCTTAGTCCCTTAAAGGTAACAAGCCTGTCCGGCGACCAGATTGCACTGCTAGATTGCAGCCTGGTGACAGCGAGATTGCGAGATTGGGCTTTGATGTAAAACCCGACCTCTGCGATGATGTAGTAGGAAAGCAGTTCCCCCAGTGGCTGGTAAATGCAACTACCAACCAGGCTGAGCAGTCTCCCTCTATACAGGATGACGTCAAGCCAGCTCAGGCAGCCAGTGAGTGTGAAAAGCAACTATGTGAGGTAAAGGAAGGCAGAGAACCCTAACCTATCATGGAAAGTGACATGCTGCATTAAAGAGGACCAATCAGGTATTTGGCTGGCCCTGGAGTATAAAAGACTTCAGGGCTGGCCTGCTAAAGTCAACCAAAAGTGGCCCTGGAGTCTGTAAGACTTCAGGGCCACCTGATCCTTGCTATACAGGGCATCCCAAATTGCTGTTTGAAACCCCCCTGGATCGCTGGTAAAACTCATCTGACCTCTGATCCAACGGCGCATGTGTGGACCGCAGCTGTGCTACACTATACATTTAGCCAGGCACGTGCCTGCGTCAGGCATTTGAGAAAAGCCGCTGCGGGCATGTACCCATCTTGAGCACAGAGGGGGATGTGGCCAGTGGCGCACTTGGCTCAATACAGCCCTTAGCCAACAAGATCTCTTATCTAAGACTAAGAAAAGACGGTTAAATGAAGCAGAGTGCGGTGATTGGCTGTGCACATGCATAGACATTTTTTCAATAAATGTCAAGGTTGGCCTGCGGATTTGTCCAAGTTTTTAATTTTGGCCCACTGTCTTTTTGAGTTTAACACCCCTGGCCTAGGGCGTAGTTAGCCTAGTTTTTGCTAGCATGTTATCATACTTGTCATATGGTTATCAAAAAGTGTCAGGGTGGTGTAATGGGTATATCCAGTTTCTGTTTTCCAAGCTGCAAAGCTCTTTTTGACTTTTCTTTTACTTTTTGAGAGCAGCATAACTAATATGTAAGACAGCTCCCTCAGGAGGAAGGCGCAAATGCCAAAGTTTGGTGACCTCTCAGTCTATGGTGTGGGAGAGAGTCTGGTTTGTTTCTGCCTAGAGTTCAGGTGTAAACCTTCAAAACAAAGCTAAAGCAAATAACACATATTTAAAGAGGAAGAAACAGCTATTCTTCTGCAGACACAGGGAATGTTGTGTTTCACATAGTCTGATTCTGAGGGAGGAGTTCCAAACACCCTTTAAAAGATGGGTATGCAAAAAAAAAGTCCAAAAAACTGGGGGTTTGGTTTTAAGAAAATGATCCAGATCTCAGTTATACCAGAGAGGCAGCAGAATGAAACTGCAGAGGTGGTAAGGAAACTATTTAATTTTACACTAAACCTGGACAAAACCACATTTTAGTGTGCTCGAAGTTCAGCTGAAGAGGGATCATGTATCACAGATCTTGCCATATGTAGCCTGCAATGCCCGTTATGTGATATTATTTTTTGTCATGGCCTGTGCGGCACAGCTGACATGTAAAGTGAAATCTTTGGCCTCTTTGCATCCCATACAGATACGCCACACTGGGTAACACACACCTGGTGTCTATCACTTCAAAAATAAATTCTGCCTCATTAAGGTACAATTAAACAGAATTATGACCATTTGTTTTTCTTGAAGGAGGTTACTTTGCATATTGAGCGACTAATTATTTGCAGGTGACAAAAACGCAGGTTAGATCATTTGCCGGGTAATGGAAAGTTGACATATTTACAAGAAAGGCTGCATGGGAAATGGATATTAATAAAAGCAAATTTTCTGTGAAATAGTTCACTAATGATACAAGTAGGGTCAATTATTTTTTACATAAAAACTCCTTTGCTTTCCATTCTATGCTTTCTAGGTTGCTTTTTCTTTGATACTTTTTGATATTTGAAATCCTGTATGGTATGGAATAAATATGAAACAATCCTGTGCCTCACATGTAATTTATCGGTATAAAGGCATATGTGTATGATGTCACAACTAAGGTGTAGCTAAATGGAGCAAAGGCATGCCTCACCCCCATATTAGAGTTAAAGGGGCACTGTAGGCAAAGTGCATCAACTGTCACTTTAAATGCCTTTAAATGCCTTACTTCTTCATGGCTTCTTCATGGCTGCTCTCTCCCTTCCTGTCAGAATGCAGATGCTCCTTGAAGCCGATCAAGGCAAAGACTAGTGGCACGCCCCCTGAATTCCTTTGCAATAGACCACCAATTATAGGGCTCTATTGGTGGTCTAAAACTCCATCCCAGTTTATCAGTTCATTAAGAACAAGCTATTATTCTGCAGCCTGAGTCATAACAGCCAGCCTCTCTGTCCCCTCTTACCCTCCTTTTTCCTTCCACCCTTGGCTGCGAGTTTAAAGTGCACCTATACTCAGAAAGAAAGTTTATGTGGTCACCTTCCATCCCCAGCCCTGCACCCCAAAAGAGCCTTTGTTTCTTTTTTTTACTTCAGCCTTTGCCCAATATCCATAAAAACACCAGGAAAAATCAACAGGACGTAGTATTATGGCGAATGGCCTACCAAATGCTAAGTAATACAGTTACAACCAAACTGTCACATAATGGCAGTTAGATTAAAGTAGACCAACACCCAGGATTTTGACTATCCTGGGTTTTGGTCCACTTCGGTGGGGCACCCCGCTGTGTGAAACCCCCCAGAACGCCCAGAAACACTCACCTCACCCCGCTCCTACACGAGGGAAGTGCGAGACGTGGCCCGCACATGCGCCGTTGGAATGGGGTTAAGGTAAGGTTTCTGGGCTTCCTGGGGGGTTTCACCCCGCTGGACATCCTGATTTCGGATGCCCCGCGGGGAGGGATCTGATCCCCCCTGGGTGTTGGTCCACTTTAAAGTTATCTCCATTGCTGAGTTGTGTGTAGTGTAACTGATTGCATCATCACTGGGGGTGGGGCTGCTCAGCCAGGGAGTAATATGGCTGACTGCATCCAGTTCATGTTGTTATGAATATTGGGCAAAGGCTGAGGTAAAAAAGAAACACAGGCTGTTTTGGGGCACTGGGCTGAGGATAGAAAGTAACTACATCTACTTCCCTTCCCTGTGTATGGGTGCACTATACTGGTGCACTATACTGGTGCAGTATAATAACACAAGGTTGCAGAAGAAGCTTTGCACTTTAATAAGCATATAAATAGCTGTGCCTAGTTAGTATTTCAATCACAGCCACCTCTAATTATCAGTTGAATTGCCCGTGCCTGACTGTGTGCTTGTGTTTGTAGTCACACGACAATAGAGCCTGCGCTTCCTCCCTTCACTTCTGATCTTCAGTATGTAGCACTGTGACAGCCAGGGTGTCTGAAGCACAATATCCAGCTCCCACTGACCCTGCCCATTATGGTGATTATTATGCAGCATCACAGAGCCAAGTGCCACACCCACATTCTTTAGAAGAGGTGAATTTGTAAACCTCAATATCTTGGCCATTTCTTTTTCAATTTAAAAACAGAAAAACGTTCAGGACAGTGGCAAATGTAGCCCTACACGGTGGTAGCTAAGGACGCTAACAGCTGCTTTTGCCTGTTGTATCTATTTAAATATTTTATTTTCATGTGTGAAATATAATATATTTCACACATCAAAATAAAATATTTAAATGGATTAAATGGACATGGTATCTACCAGCATCCTCAGGCAGTGCGTGGCATATTGCAGATCTCAACAACACAGAGCAGCTAAGATTTTGTAAACCTACAATTACCAATCTGATTCTGTCCTTATGAAGAGAGCAATCTCCCCCAAACGATTGCCATTCTTATTTATTGTTATTGGTCCACTATCATGTGGTGGTGCTATACAAGGTAATATTGTATTCAGGATGCCCTCCCCTTGTCAAACCCCCTGATTGCTACAGGAGCTCACGTATCTTTCTGGCATATCCATGCTGGGTTCGCGGGCCATGACTACACCCCTAACATCGCTGTGGCTTAAGCAATCTCCTGCGTCCAGCCATTCAGGCTGGAAGCAGGAGAGCACCGCAGACCACACAGAGACCAGGGATTTAGCCTCTTCCGTTTCCTGTGCTGGAGCTCTGGCACAAACAGCAGTGTTGTGGTATTTGGACCAGGGCTTGTGAATGCTCTGTGGCAACGTGGGGGAAGCTAAGATTTGTGGGTGACCTGGGGGAGGTTTTCACATAGTGGGACATCGCAAATCGGGATTTCCCAAGGCAAGGACCAAAACCTGGGATAGTGAAAATCTTGGGTTTTGGTCCACTTTAAGCAATTGCATATTTACTACTCTAGAGGGTTAATTCAGCATTGTGAGGCTTTTTATCATTATGCCTTTTCTCATTTTTTCCCTTGGGGCAAAAATTGCACAAAATATGGTGCTGAATTGTACAGAGGGGGAAGTTAACAACTACAGTGCTTATTTAACCCCTATGAGTTCTGAGCGCTGGTTGGCTACCGTAAATAAGACAGGAGTTTATATTAATTTTTGTTCCAAAAGATGCATTAGAGCTTATTCTCAGGGGATGGCTTATTTTTTCCATAAACAAGCTACATTTGTTCTTGGTTTTTGTTCCAAAATTGCTAGAGCTACCTTAAAGGGATTGTAAACCAAACAGAAATAATTAACCAGCAAGTAGCTGACCTGATGCCTGTAGGTTAGGGTAACAGCCATAGCAGATACAAAGTTTGCCCCTTTTTTCAATATCATTTCTTCAGGAACAAGCAAAGTTGCCCTATGGCTACTCTGTCCCTTGGAACTCTCAATATGAGCAAAGCAAGCCAGAGTGGTCCCACAGCTGTCCCTGATGACAGCAGAGTATGCTTAAAGGAGCACTATCGCGAAATTGTGTAATATTAAAAATCCATATAAATATGTCATGTCAGTTAATGAGAGGAAGGGTCAGTCAGTTTGTGGTTTTCTTCCGGCAGGGGTGACTGGTTTCGTCTATCAGGGGTAATAGAGTCTGTCAACCCTGATTTTATCTTCCTTCAATTAAAAAAAACAAGCCTGACTGGATATTTCTTGATGCCGGGATTTTTATCATTGGGCCATTTTTTTGCGATAGTGTTCCTTTAAGACTCATAAATCTTATCCATGCCCTTCCCAGCTCAGCCACAATCCAGAAGCGATGAAATATGTTTTGAATGTGTTTAGAATATGTAATGTATGTATATAATGTATTTACATACATTTAGAGATTCAAGTACTTTGAATTGGCTTATTTTATACGTTTCCCGAGGGGAATAAGGTGGGAGAAAGTGTGGACCGAGACTTAAATATGGCACCCCCCACCTTTTGTTCCTGGTGGGTGCCATCCCCTTAAAAATCTTAATATTTGCTTCCCTAGTGGGTTTAGGGGAGGACAGGTGCTGCTACAGACTGTGCAATGTGAGGTGCTCTGTATACTTACAAGGGCTTATTTTTGGGTGGCACACATTTTAAATACACACATAATATAGTTTTTGTACTTGTTACTCTGTTATTCTGAAAATATTTACACACTTATACACATTGGGGGTCATGCTAAATATTTCGTGAATCGGTATGACTTCCGATGTGACTTCCGGTGTGCATTGCGGTGTGGATTCCAACACACAAAAAGGTGCAAAATAAGGCTTTTTTCCTACATTTTCCCCTGTACCTGTAATGGCACATTTTTACAGTTTAGGTACATTATTTTTCAAGTGATTGTAGGGATATATTTTTAAAGTTAGGAACTAACAGCACCATACGGGCTATTTTTTCTGCATAGCCCATAGGGTTCTGTTGTTTCCAAACTTAAAACAAATATCCTTACCTCATTGAAAAATTACGTGGCTAACTTGTATAAATGCCCCATCACAGATAGAGGTCATTTTGGGGGAAAAGGGTAGAAAAAACATTCGTTTGCACTTTTTTGTGTCTAAACACTTAAAAGCCCACCGATATGCAGGTTGCAATCCACACCACAATGTTCACTGCAAGTCACACTTGCTACACCAAATATTTAGCATTGACCCCCCCCCCCACTGAAATGCCACTGAACTCATGCACTTTGGATGCACTTTTGGGTGTGAACTGAAATTTATCTGAAACATTTAAGTGAGCTTTTTATACTTTTAACACACAAGAAGTGCAATAATAATGCTTGTTCTACAAAATATACAAGCCTACAAAATATATAGCATGATGCTCACTGAAATGCCTATATTCTAAGTATGTCACACACCCCGCTTCCGATAGTCATTACACTTGGGTTATACCGACCTGTAGAGGGCGATCTTGCAGAGATGTCATGAAAAAAAAAGGGAGCCCCTCCCAGTCCATAAATACCTGGGACCCACTCATTCCCCAGTCTTTCATCTCTGCAGATGGCGAGCAAGTCAGAAGATGGATGTCTCCCGGCCTCTCCCCGGCCCGCTTGTTAGTCTATTTCTGCCTGGACCCCCTTCTTAGCATTACTCCTTGCCTCCCAGCCTAGGCTGCTGGTCCGGGCAAGGGTAGATGGCACCTAATGGTGCTTAGGAGCTACGCTCCACCGTGAGACCCTATACTAAGGGGTAGGCGGTTTGCCGGGTTGGTGATCCTGGTTAGGGATGCCCCGTCCCTTGCCCTTCCACCTTCCAGCGTGGATTCCCCCTCTCCCGCATTGCCCTTGCTCCTTAGAGGGGGGGGCTTTCTCCCTTAGTGTAGTCATTTTTTATTAGGTCAGTACTTGTTGTGTGTGTGCGTGTTCACGTGGGTGCACTCCATGGAGTTCTCAGCTGGTGCCGGCTGTGCCGCGGCGCCGGCCGTTGTGATGGCTTCGGTGGGGGAGCTTCTTCCCCTCAGGTGCGGTTGGTAAGGGGGTGGGGTCGGGCGCTCGGCACGATCGCCTACGGACCGCCCCCCGTGCTCTCGGTGCCGCTGCAGAAACTGGCCTCTGGCCGGGAGCGGCCTGTCGTCAGGGGGGAGGGGCGGGGCCGGGCGCGACGTGCGATCCGTGCCGGCCCGCCCTTCTTCTCCCTCTGCTTCTAGTGTCTCCCGCCGCTGGCTGGATGGACGGCATCTTCCTCCGTGAGTGGCCCTTGGGGCCTCATTAGTTCTTGACTGGCATATTCATATATATTTTATATATTATATATTTATTTATTTATTATTTATTTATTTATGTAGATTCCTTATGCCATTGCTACAGTATGTCTGCCTTATTATTATTATTATTTTCTAGTGCTGTGGCCAGAAAGGCCCTGGCTAAGAGAAAGCACTTGTCCCCAGCCACGCAGGCTTCTGACCTTGAGGAGTTTGATTCACTGGACTGGTCTGATTACCCCCCGCTAGAAGAAGGGGAGCTTTTTGAGGAGTCAAATGGTTCTGACGATCAGCAGTTTGTGTGCGCTGATGCCGAGCGAGGTCAGGGGGATTCTTTGGATACCCCTAAGGTCCTGGCTAATATGTTTGAGGTTTTAGCAATCTCTCCTCCTGAAGCGACCCTTCCACAGAAGGGGGAGTTCTTTGAAGAGGCTAAGCCGCTCTTAGAATTCCCTAATCAAAGGCATTTTGACGGCATTATTCTTAAGGAATGGGAGAGGCCTACTCGGCTTCCGGGTGTCCCTCCGGGTTGGGATTAGAAATTTCCCTTTCCGGTGGATGCTGTGAAGCGCTGGTCGTCCCCTCCCGAGGTGGACGCCCCTGTTTTGGGCTTGTCTAGCACCTCTGTCTTGCATTCTCCTGACTGTTCTACTCTCAAGGACGGTGAGGACAAACGCATTGACCAGATGGCTTGTCATGGTTTTGCCAGTGTCGGGTCGGCCTTGCGGCCTGTCTGTGCTTCAGCGCTTTTAATAGTGGCTTCTAGGTTGTCAGGGACCTATTGTCTACCTCCAGGCTGGATGAGTTCACCGCCCTTAAGCAGTGCGAATTGTTTTTGTCATTTGTGCTAGCCGCCCTGGATGATACCATGGTGATGTGTAGTAGAACTTCGGCCTTGCTGGTGGCTATTCGGCGATCGGTTTGGTTGCGCCAGTGGGCGGCTGATTTTGTGTCCAAAAAGTCGCTTACGGCCCTTCCCTTTCTGGGCTTGCAGCTCTTTGGAGAAAAATTGGACTCGGTCGCAAAAGGAGGTAGGTTACCTCAGCAAAAGAAGCAACGTCGTCCCTTTCGGGGGGTGGCTTCCTTTACCCCGTCCTTTCGTGGGGTCAGACCTGGACGGGGATCGGCTATCTTCTCCTCCAGAGGTGATTCCTGGAACAGGGGAAGAGGACGTGCCCGTCCAGGTCACAGCTGGGGCTCCAAGCCCAAAGCCGCTGCTAAGCCGGCTCAGCAATGAAGGGGCACCCTCACCCTCGCGGGTGGGGGACGGCTGCGACACTTCTCTCCGGTCTAGGACCAGGAGGTCTCAGACAGATGGATTCGGGAAGAGGTGTCTTCCGGTTACAAACTGGAGTTTGAGATCCGTCCTCCTCCCAGATTCTTCAGGTCTCGGGTGCCCTGGGATCCTCGGGCCGCGCAGGGGCTCTGGGCGGCAGTAAAAGATCTCCTAGACATGGCTGTCATCTGCTCAGTGCCTCCCTCGGACCGGGGCCTGGGATGCTATTCCAATCTGTTCACGGTGCCCAAAAAGGATGGCTCCGTTCGTCCCATTCTGGATCTGAAGTTTCTCAACAGGTTTATCCGTCCCAGGAAGTTCCGCATGGAAACCCTGCGCTCAGCCATAAATTCACTTCGTCAGGAGGACTTCATGACGTCCATAGACATCAAGGATGCTTGTTCCAATCTTCCCGGCACATCAGAGATTTCTCAGGTCCGTGGTGGAAGATCGGCATTTTCAGTTTGTGGCTCTGTTCGGCCTTACCTCGGCTCCAAGGGTTTTCACCAAGGTGCTGGCGGGGGTGATGGCCCTTCTCAGAGCCCAGGGTGTCCGCATCGTGCTTTATCTGGACGATCTTCTCAATATGGCATCCTCTCTCCGCCAGGCGGAGCTAGATACCAGGAATGTGGTGGCCACTCTGGAGAGATTTGGCTGGGTGATCAACTATCCCAAGTCCTTCCTCTCTCTGTCCAGGGTGGTGTCGTTTCTGGGAATGTCTCTGGATACTTCTCAGTCCAGGGTGTTCCTCCCCCGGCCCAAGGTTCTTTTGATTCCGGGGGATTGATGGTGGCCTCGTTCGAGGCGGTTCCCTTTGCCCAGTTTCACACAAGGACGCTCCAGCTCCATCTCTTGGCGGCCTGGGACAGGTCTCCGCTGTCATTGGATCAGTCTTTTCTGATGTCCCCCCGGGTTCGGCATTCCCTTCGGTAGTGGCTGGAACCAAGCAATCTGATGAGGGGCAGATCCGGCGTTTGTGTCTCTCTCGCGGGATCCGCTGGCTCTGGCAGTGGATGCCATGTCTCTGGAGGTATCTGAGGTTTCTGTACCTGTTCCCTCCGTTTCCCATGGTGGGCAAGGTGGTGCGCAAGCTGTCCCAAGAGGGTGGGCCAGCAATCTTGGTGGCTCCAAGATGGCCAAGACAGGTTTGGTTCGCAGACGGGGTAAGGTTGCCAGCGGATCGGTTAGATCTGCCCCTTCTGCCGGATCTGCTCACTCAGGGTCAACTGCTCTACCCCAATTTACCAACGCTGGCTGCTGAAGCCTCCATCTTGAAGGAGGAAGGTCTTTCTGATGCTGTTATTCAGACTCTGGTTAGGGCTAGAAAGAAGTCTTCCTCTGCCATCTACTACAGGATTTGGAGGTCTTATATTGATTGGTGTGAGGTCCAGGCCTTGCCTTTCAGGGTGTTTTCTATCCCTAGGGTTTTGGAATTTCTGCAACATGGTCTGGACCTGGGGTTGCAGCTTAGTACGTTGAAAGGGCACGTTCCTGCCCTGGCGGTTTTCTTTCAAAGGTCTTTTGCTCTTCATCCTCTGGTTAAGACCTTTTTCCAGGGGGTTACGCATGTGCGGCCTCCTAGGAAGCCTTTGCTCCCGGTTTGGGATTTGAATTTGGTTTTTCTGCTTTTCAGGGTCCTCCTTTTGAACCTTTGCAGGATATTGCTCTTTCTACGCTTACTCAGAAGGTTGCGTTTTTGGTTGCCGTCACTTCCGTTCGGCGTGTATTGGAGTTGGCGGCTTTGTCCATTAAGGCCCCGAACTTTGAGAGGCATCAGGACAAGGTTGTTTTCCGCTTCAAGCCAGATTTCCTTCCTAAGGTGGTTTCTGCCTTTCATCTTAATCAGGACATTGTTCTACCCTCCTTGTGTCCTAAGCCCAGCAATGACAAGGAGTGGGTCTTGCATTCACTGGATGTGGTTCGCTGTGTGAAGTACTATTTGGTGGCTACTTCTTCTTTTCGTAGGACTGACGCCCTTTTTGTGGTGCCCTCCGGGCCTAGGAAAGGTTTGGCTCCCGCCAAGTCTTCCATTAGTAAATGGATTCCCCAGGCCATTGTTGGGGCCTATTCTGCCAAGGGGAAGGTTACCCCTTTTCGTGTTACTGCTCATTCTACTTGTGCCGTTGGGGCGTCCTGGGCTTTCCAGCATCAGGCCTCTGTTGAGCAAGTTTGTAAGGCTGCTACTTGGTCTTCCGTTCACACTTTTTCCAAGTTTTACAAGGTTGATGTGCGGGCCTCAGCGGATGCTGTTTTTGGCCGCAAAGTTCTGCAAGCTGCAGTGGTTTAAGTTTGTGCATTATTGCCTTGTTTTGGATCCCCGCCCTTTATGGACACTGCTATTGGATGTCCCAAGTGTAATGTCTGAAGCGGGGTGTGTGACATACTTAGAATAATACCATTTTGTGATTACTCACCTGTAAAATGGGTATTGTAAGTTTGTCACACACCCCGCTTCACCCCGCCCTTTGGTATTCTGGATCTTTTCTATGGTGAACCTTTTTTACTGTTACTGGTTATTTTGGCCTGGTCCCTTTTCTGCTGTCTTAATACTGGGGAATGAGTGGGAGGTCCCAGGTATTTATGGACCGGGAGGGGCTCCCTTTTTTTTTCATGACATCTCTGCAAGATCGCCCTCTACAGGTCGGTATAACCCAAGTGTAATGACTATGAAGCGGGGTGTGTGACATACTTACAATACCCATTTTACAGGCGAGTAATCACAAAATGGTATTTTTTCTTTTATCTACTCTTCTTTTATCTACTCCTAGCGTGAGTGCTGTGCCCAACTGTCTGAAATGAATACACATTGGGGGTGGGGGGTGTGTGATGCTAACTATTTGGTCAAGTAAGGGTAACTCTGGGAACACATTTGGATGTGACTTGCAGCCTGCATCTCAGTAAGCATCTTACATGCAGCTAAAAAGTTGTGTTCTATTATTTGTTGCCAAAAATCTGTTAGAATGCAGATGGGGTTCATAATTTTTTCCGGTGAAATAAAGATCACTTTTTGAAAGCATATGCTAAAGAATTTACTTTTTTCTAAACAGCCCATAGGATGTTGTTTCTAAACTTTAAAAAAATATTTTTACCTCATTGGAAAAATGATTTTCTCCACCTATCAAATTGCCCCTTCACAGGTACATGTGATTTTTTTGGAAACAATTATAACAAACATTTATTGCACTTTTTTGTGCGTTAAAGCTCACAGAGATGTACTTTGCAATTCACACCCAAACGTTTTAAAAAATTTTCAGAGCCTTATAAACTGTATTAGTAGTAGTTATAGTATCACGTGTGGAGACTGAGACCCGAGATGGAAACTGTGTGGAGGCTGATTTAAGACTAGCGCCACATATCGCATCTGTGTAGCGGTGCTTAGAGCGACTGCTAGTAGACGCTGCAAGTGGGTGTCGGGTGCTGTAACCTAGCTTAGCAGGCGGACAAGTGGTGCTGTACTATCCTGTCCAGCATTGATGAATGTGATGTGTGGTGGGTGCTGTAGAAGCGCTCTCCCTGATTCACTGCAGAGCGAATGCTAGGTGGTGTCCCAAGGTCAAAGCGCCCAAGACTACACCACATCTATCAAGAGGACAACGAGCGATAGGTAGCACCAGTTCAGTGTGTCCAGCACTCATTGCTGAAGCCCGTATTCAAGAAAAAAAACGACACACAAGCAGCTCCGGCAAAACTGGGCGCTCTGGCATAGAGCACCAGGCGCTGTGTGATAAAAATCTGTTTCTCAACACATATACACCAGCACCAGAAATGACTTTGATTTAACAATGTGACAATGACACTGCAATGGCAGATCTGCACATACAATTCTGCATAAAAATAAAAAAAATAAAAAAAACTATAAAAGTGTTTGTTTTGCTGGGCAGGAGAGGCCACACAATGATTTGAGCCAAATATTTTAAATTTTACTTTGGCAACACACTCTTTAAACACAACCAAATGAAAGCCCATTGAAATGTATGGGAGAGCGACACTGAGTGTAGTACCTGTCGCTCAGAGCGCCGGTGCTTTACACTGAGCCGCCTCTAGTGATACATGTGACGCTACATGATTAGAGGCTTTCTTAAATGTGGTTTTCACATACAGCACCCAGCGTTCACCTGGCGCTACGTGGCACTATTGTTTCTTAAATAACCCTCAAAGAGAATTCTCAAACCCAATAGCATATCTAAGGATAACTCACTCATGCCCATTATTATTGATGACGTTAACTTGTGCATCATGAGCCTGCAGGTGCGCAGAGGGGGGGTAAGTATATGTGACATTTTTGTGCATTTAAAAATTTGGAGAGACAATCTTATTGGGAATGCACAGGGGACAGGGAATATAGCAGCCCTAATTACTCTGTTCATGGTTCTGTTCCTACAGTTTAAAGGGAGTAGGATAGCAAGAGACAGAAGGTCACAGAGTTTAGGACTTGTGGAGAACATCCTTAACTAATGTAACCAAGTTACCCACACTTTAGCAACTAAAATTAAAAAGGGGTAGAATGGGGGGGGGGGGACTAATTGTACTGCAAGCAAAATTTTAGTAACTGTTTTTGGAACTTTTCAATTTAAGATTCTAGGCTTTTCCTTGGCTAATATCTGTCGATCACAATTCTAAGGCCAGGTATTTTCTCCAGCAAATTTAAAATTAATTGAATGATCACTTTTAACCATTTTAGGTGACACTATTGATTCCCAGATGAAAGTGTAGCAACGGTGAAAAATAACTGTTAGTCCACTGATCGATTTGGGATGCCCTGCTGTGCACCTCCTCCTTGGATGCCTGAGACTAGGCAGCACATACTTACTACCTCAGCATTGCATTGTGCTGTCTACTGGTCTGCCTGCATGATCACCAGTGACCTGTGGAGTTTACTGGACGAACATGCAGGTGTGGTGCACGCAGATCATATTAGCTTATCCCCTTTGGCTTTGGTTGGCTGTTTGTCTAGGAAAAATAGAAATTGCTACATTTCTACTCTACAGCAACCTTTGATTAATGCCGTTTTTTAATGCAAGATCCACAGTATTGAGATAATTGATTTTTTGCAATGCTTTTCGCTAGGGTTTGCTGTCAGAAATCTTACGTAAAGAAGAGGACCCCCGGACAGCTTCCCAGTCTTTATTGGTAAATCTGAGGGCTATGCAAAACTTCTTAAACTTGCCAGAGGCGGAAAGAGACCGGATCTATCAAGATGAAAGGGAGAGAAGTATGAACCCAAATGTAAGCCTCCTGTCCTCATCATCTAGCAGTCCCAGCTCCTCTCGGGTTCCACCGGTATGTCTATCCTATGTAGTAGTTTTTTTTGCTTTCTAAGGATGCCAATAGTAAACTGCTTGTAATTCAAGTTAGGGCATGTTGTTACTGTAGAAATTATACCCATAAAATGAAGCAGTATTTCTAAGCTAGTTGGTCCAATTTAGAGCCTTAAGATTGCCTAGAAAGTAACTTAGGGTAGTCTTTTAATCTTCAGTTGCTTAGCATAATTATCCATAAACATTTCCTGGATTCTCATACTCCCATGTTACTTTTTCAAGTAAATGTGTGATTAGTTTAAGCAAATGATAACTGGAGGTAAAAATGGTAAGCATGGTCAGTATAAGATGATTGCACTGTCACAGACTGAATGAGCTATGTGCACATAGTAGCAGCACTATTATGTTTCTTTCACTCCAGTTGCAAGACTGTGACAGTATATCTATCAAGCATATAAAAAAATAAAATAAAAAACAGTTTAAAATCTATAGTTTAAAGTGGAACAAAACCCAGGATTAAGATTATCCAAGGTTTTTTCCGTGAAACCCCCCAGTTTGCCTAGTAAAACTCACCTCTCCTCAGTCCAACGGCACATGCGCAGACTCTCCTGCAATCAGAGCCATTTTCCATGTTTATAGCATTCGGTAAGAACTCTCATTGACTTCAGTGGGGAGTAAGAGCAGCTGCATCCCCAGTGGCTTGAACGCTCCGGCCGCAACCTATCTGAATGGCTGGGACGGGAGCATGCACACAGCTCACGGATGCATGGGAGGCGGGAGTTCTGAGCTCTGATTAGACGAGAGCCTACACATGCACGGAAGCCTGGGGAAAGGTGAGTGATTACCAGTGCTTCGTTGGGTTTCCCACATACCCGAATTGGGGTTGGGAAGGCCAGCAGTTGACCCTGGAATCTTTTAGAATCTTTAAGATTCCAGGGCTATCCGTGCTGGGTTTTGTTCCACTTTAACTATTAACCCCTTTACAAAGAACTAGTAAGGACCTTTATGGAATATTTGGTCCAGTTTTGAATCCAGGTGCATACAAAAGAGGGAAACTTATTTATGAGGAGAGACTAAAAGAGCTGAACTAATTTATTTTTGCAAGAAGTCTTAAAGGGAAATAATTAAGAGGGAAATGTAAAGTAAATTCCAAAACAAATCTTAAAAAAGGATTCCTGCCAAGAGTTATCATCCATAGTGGTATAATTATTTTCCCTAATGTTGTATAACACTTTAGTTGTTTTACCATCCTCTCGATCAACTAAAAAACTTTTCTTTAGTTGATCTTGTTAAAAGCATATCTTTCAGCTAAAACAACTATGTACATTTGTGTTTCAAACATTTGGCAAGCATTCCAGCTGTAGACTTGGGGACTTTCTGAGAAACATATATGCAATCTAGGGTCATTCATTAAAGAAAGATAATCCTGTGAATTTGATGAAACTGTTTGCAATACATACTTGGGTTCCAGGGAATATTTTGGTGGGGACAGCGTTAGAAGGCCCAGGGAGGTTGCATAGAAAAGGAATTGTGGGACATGGCTGAGCAAGGTTTGAGCACCACTGGTTTAGATTAATATAAAACAAAGCAGTGGCTTGATTTTGTGTGGAGGGCTTCATTCTAACCTACGCATCATTCTAGGGCTTCATTCTAGCCTACCAAGAGATGGGGTGTGCACTTGGCCCAAGCCTAAGGATTATATTTGTGATCAGGATCAGGGGTGGGGTGCTGGAGGCCGCATAAAGCAAAGAAATTCCTCTTTCTTTCGGAACAAAGAGACAGCATGGGATTGGCACTACATCAGGTAAGATCCGGGGCAATAGATTTTAAAGTGTGACTAGTCAATCCCTTTGAATATGTTATGCTAGACAGGTTTTCTCAGTCCCTTCTGAAATGTGTCCTAAAACTAAATTGTAAAAGCCTGTCAGATTACTAGCAAAATGTTTTCAAGATAAAAGGGAGCAAGTCCAGTTGCATTGATTCATTACTACAGATATAAGAGTGGGGAGTATGTTTGTAAGATTATACATTCTGGAATGGTAATGTAATTTCTGTCTTATTTTAAAAGTTGCAACTCATTGGTATAAACTGATATTGATAAATTTCATTGTTCAAAAGTCCATCTGTAATTGACCAGGCCTGAGAAAATATATGACCAACTATGACAGCAATAGTAACAAGTGTCTAACAAGATCTTTCTGTCATTCTGAGAAATGCATCTCTTTTTGCCCTTCATTTGTCAGAAATCATTCAATTAAAGCCGCATGACAGAATACAGAAAATAACAATAACAGTTTAAGAAAATTAAAGGCACAAATCAAATGCAACCTGGGGCCCAGGATGCGAAAATGAAATTTCTCTTTTCATTTCCGCTCATTTCCTAGGTGAAATTGGGTGTCCGACTGGTTAGCATAATGAGGATAATCGTAACTAGAGCTATGTGCTCAGATGACATACGTACATGTTTAATAAAGGATGAGAGGGACATGAGGGAGTGCCGCAAATTGAGTAGTAATTTATTATTTAGAGACCTGTACCCATTTTCTAATTTTTTCTGGGAGAATTGGTTTCTGCACTGAAGACTTTATCAGACAACAGAAAGAAGGAAGGGAAAGTGCAACACCTCATGTATCAGAACTGCAATTGTTTACCTTGTGTTAACCCATTCATAAATATATCAAAACAGCAAGAGTTTTACTTTTCAGTGCATACCATGCACTAATTATCAATCTGGCCGTCTTTTTGGAATTAAGAAAACCAGTTGGATAACTAGCGAAATGATTCAAGACAAATATAGCAAGTCCAGTTGTCATAATTTTATAATATGTAAACCATTTTGTTCTTTATTCATAGTAAGAAACCAGAAGAAAGCATCCCATGGGTCGCCAGCTTTAGGTTACTGATACCTGGACAACTTTGACATTAAAGTTGACCTACACCCTGCTAAATTTTTACCAATGCATGAGTTTCGAGCAGTAGAAATTAACCTTGCCCATTCCTGCACTTAAGCCAGACCAACACCCGTTTTTACATTAACGGGTGTTGGCCCCACTGTCTGTGCTTCACAAAAACCTCGGGGAGGGGGGCATCCAGAATGCTGGAGCCCCCTCGCAGATAACCTAGCAGACCACTCGTAGTACTCACCTTCATTAATAGCCAGCGCCGGGAAAGGAGTCCCGCGATTGGCTGCCGGCTACCCATCGCGGGACTCCTTTCCTGACGCTGGCTCGTAATTAAGGTCAATGTCATGTCAGTGTGTTTTTGTGAATAGTTCTTTTGAATATGTACAATAAATCTTAATTTTAAATATTCCTCACTATAGTGTGTGTGGCATATTGTCGCCTCTTTGTAGGGAAAGGGTATTATTGTGGATTTATCTGAGAGCTCACCCCTTGGCGTCCCATTCCTGCACTTAACACTGACATTTTTTGAATGCACCTGGTCTCCGGTATTACATTTTTATGAAAAGTTTTTTCAAACATGTTCAGTATGTGAGCTTAGGTGTATTCAAGAAAAATACCAATGTTAAGTGCCGAAAATATCAACATGAGTGACCTTCAAAATGCAAAGAAAATGAGTTATTCGGCAAAAAGATTATACTGTTTAATTGTATACTTGAAAGGTTGATCTCCCTACTCTGCTCTGGCAACATACTGTAGTCACTGGCAAAAAGAGGGTTAATAGAATGCCAACCAATGATTTGTGAAGTACAAAATGACAACCCATGAATGCACATTTTCTGGACACACATTGAAAGCTTGAGGTGTCTCTCCCAACAGCATTTCTTTCCAATCACAATTAACCTGATTAGAATAATGGCAGGAAGTGTCCCACCGTAACTAATGCTCCCTGGCATGAACCCTACAGAGCCCTCTGACAGTTTCTGCACAGATGCTTCAGCTAAAAACATTTTTCTTTTTTTTTCTATCTCTCCTCCAACCTCCCTTCAGATGAAAACCTCCAATACCCCGACAACCGACATTCAGGTGAAGTTGGAGGGGGAAGTGTCGAACGTTACCATCACAGCGGTTGTTTATGACGAGATTCAGCAGGAGATGAAACGAGCGAAGGTGTCCCAGGCTCTCTTTGCCAAAGTAGCTGCTAATAAAAGTCAGGTGAGTGAGTGGGAAGGGCAGCCAGCTGCACAGTCTCCTGTATCCCCCATATACCTTATAAAATGTTACATCTGTTCATAGAAAGCAGAGAGGAAAGGTATGATGTTGACTGTGTCCCCTCTAGCAACCAATCTCATCAATGCCTCTATGGTTTTATCAGCAATATATGGCTACAGTATACATGCAAAAAACAAGTATCACACATGAGGCATTTGGAAAAACCTCTCTATAGAAACTCTGAATTGGTAGCCTTCAAATTCAAAGCAGAACTAGATCCACAATTCTTGTATTTAGTGTAGTGAAAGGTTTATCTTGTTGGCTTGTAAGGGGTAACTGTTCTATTCCCATTAGTAAGATTTCCCTGTACATTGTGTAGGGCTGTTTTGGGGGGGTGATGGTAAACACCCCACTCAAGACACGCTATGGCGCTAACCTGTTGGTAACAAAAAGAGACAGCCTTCGGTAAGTGGAAGAGTGGGTTTAATGTTTTGTGTGCTAGTGCCTCCACCCAGAACAGGGCCCTTGCAACTAATAGGGAACACCTTTCTGAGAAATAAATCAAGTTGTCTAAGCAAAACAATACATTTGGAGCAGAGGGAAACAAAGCCATGTGCTTAGTTCTCGTATCATAAAGGAAGTCTTTCCTGTATTTATAATCTTTGATACATCCAAAAAGGGGCTAGAAACCCCAACTATCAGGAGCAGGAAGTGTACCATCAGTAGCTAGAGAGAGAGTGATCTATAATCTTCAGCAGGCCTTTGATGTTCCAGTTGCAACTCTGTGGTAACTGAGCACTTACCTAGAATTGTTTCCTAGTAACACCTATGGCTTAAATGTGTCTAGAAACAGCCTCCTCATTGTCAGAGGTGGTTGCTGAGAGGTGGAAATTATTCCCCGCTGACTGAGGTGGTATGGGGGTGCAATGGAAGGCCAATAACCATATGTGGTATATCATTAAGATGGTCCTTATTGCATTAGTTGGACATTCCTGTACTTTCAGGGCATCAAGATCTGAGGAATAATCAGACTCATGGTCCAGGTGCAGATATGCATACATGAAAGTGTAGACGGCCAGCTCAATCCCACTGCAGCTTCCACAGATGCACTGAGGCTCAGGACTCACCAGCAAGGTCCATATACATGAAAAATGTCCATTGTCCAGCACTCAAGTGTTCCTTAAAATTTCTCCGTTTATTGGTCAAGTTACATGGTTTCCATTCCAAGAATAGTTCACATATTACGCGTTTCAGGCAACATCCTGTGCCCTTCCTCATGTCTGATATGAGGAAGGGCACAGGATGTTGCCTGAAACGCGTAATATTTGAACTATTCTTGGAATGGAAACCATGTAACAACTTGACCAATAAACTGAGAAATTTTAAGGAACACTTGAGTGCTGGACAATGGAAATTTTTCATGCAGATATGCATAACCAGAGGGCAGTGTCTAACATTCAGAATAGATTGCTGGTGGCACAACCATTTCGGTAGTGTTGAGTTAAGTAAGAATATTGTCGATTCACTGGGATTCACACATGGGCAATTCATGATGCCCCAGTAAAGCAGAATATAATCTAGGTGACTAAAAAACCTTGGTTTTGGTTCACTTCAAGCTCTCTACCTGTCAACACTGTCCATAACCACATAGGCAGATATCTGCTAAAGTGCATCTACCTGGTGTGCAGTATTCATGGGGCAATGCGCTCTGGATAATTTTTCACTTGTGCCATTAAGTGTTTTTTTACATTTTTTGGGGGACAGCCAACAACTAGCTAAGGGTCAAAGCAGGCTAAAGGTCCTGGACCCCCCCCCCCCCCCCCCCCGGGGAATTCCAAATTGGACTTTCTGATTTGGCATGTGTCTTCGGTTAAAGTGGAACAAAACCTGGGATTTTCGCTATCCGTTGTTTTGGTTTGGGTCCCAGGGGCATCCCGATTTGTGATGCCTCGCTTTATGAAACCTCCCTCTCCAATTGCCCCAAAATACATACTTATCCCCCATCACATTGCACATGCGTGGGCTCTTGTCCAATTAGCGCTGCATGTTATTGCCCAGCATACAGTTCTGTTTTGACACAGAAATCGGCAATAGAGAGCGAAAATTTCTTCATCCCTAGTTTCAGCATATTTCAGCATAAGCCCCCCCCCCCCCCCTCGGTATTGCAGCTGTGTGTATTGGGTTTACTCATGCATGCTACTATGTCATGACGAGCCTCAGTCATGTCACTTTGATTGTGGTGTTAGTAGATAATGAAAAGAACCAGTGGTATGGTCAGATGTCCTCAATGCCATGTCACAACCTTTTACGGCTTTCCTAATGCTAATAGACCGCAACCCATGAGAATAGAACAGCCAACTTAAGCTGTGATGGGAACATAACACCTGATTGGTCATGGAGTATGTTAGCATAAATAATAGCCCGGCCTGTTTTGAATTTCACAGATAGTCCCAGGCCTGTCTAATAAGGAAACTTTCACAGACATGAAAAAAGGGCCTAACATCCCATTAGGGAGATATAAGTCATACAGACGTTTCATGGGCTCTGCAGTTAATGACCAGCATTTGGGCGAGGTACCGCCATTGTGCAAGTTTAATAAGAGAAAATAAAGCTCACTTAAAGGAATCTTCTAAATAAGGTATTGAACACACGGATGCTGTTTATGAGGCTTAAGATGAATTATGTTGGAGGTATCAGAGCCAAGTGGTCTGATAATGAGAGCCAGACAACAAAGATGCATTTATACAGGCAGGCAAAGCTGAGACTGGCTGTATGCTGCGGAGGCTCCACTTACTTTAACCATGTGTTGCTTCTTTTTTTTCCACATGGGCATATTCTCATGCCATTGTCATCAAGCTTTATGTAGCACATAAAAGAAAACACCTCACCAGACAGGCACTTATATTTTTACAGTTGAAGGAAGGAACCGATTCATCTTCTCTACTGTATTTTAATGGACTCTAAATAAATAGTAATTTTATTGAAATTTACCAAAATGCTTCACTGTGGCCTATAAGTTGTACAAATGCTGCATAATAGAAAGCTTCATATGTTAGAGCCTAAATATAAAATGACAAACAAGCTTTCCTCACTCTTGTGTAATTTTTCGGGAGGGGCTCCAGACTGGCAAGGTTGAGATGAAAGCACTCAGTGGTGCCAGCCTGGGCAAGCTCCTCTGCTCTAACCAGTGAGGCAGACATAAGAATAGGACACCCTGTTTTATGATATACTGAAAAGAAAACATTTGGGACCCTGGATAAATTGATAATATTTGAAATTATTGTATTTATTATTTATTTAGTACTTTTTGTTTTGAATTATTTTAAATTAAGTGGACCAAGACTATATCGTGTTTTGGTTCTTGCCCCGGGGCACCCTGATTCGGGATGCTCTGTGAACCCCCCCCCCAGGTCGCCCAGGAAACTCACCTTTCCCCGGTCCTACAGCGCATGTACGGCCTCTCATCCAATCAGCATGCGTAGCTGCGCTCACGTCAAATCGTCTATGAGCCGAGTCTAGCTGGGAGGATCCGAATGGAGCCGAGCACACCCACGTCTGCATCCCCGCTGCCCTGTGACAGGTTTTGTGCCTGCACCAGCCACTCACAAATGCTTGACGTGGACACGAGCTAAAGGAATAGCAGGCAGTGGCTGCTGCTTGCATATGTGCCGTTGGATTGGGGAGAAGGTGAGTTTCCCGGGTGACCTGGGCCTTTTTAAACTGCAGGGCATCCCAAATATGGATTCCCTGAAGGGGGGGGGGGGATCAGAACGCCATGGAGTCTTACAGACTCCAGAGCTGCTTCTGGTCCACTAGCAGCATTGGTGCCTGTGTAACAAACGTGTATTCAGGGCTTGTCATCATTAAAGAAAAAAATCCTTACGAGATAAGATAGCAGGAGTGTTTTAAATAGGAAGTCCAAGCATTTTGTAACACTCCACCCCTCCCTTCCTCCCCCATGCTAAGCCTCATTTGATCAGTAACATAAAAAACAACTCACTTGGGCACAGGTAATTGACATGAAAGCTTGATTGACAGGTCACCCACCCAATCCTGTGTATTAGTGTGACTTGTACTAGTCTGTCACTCAAGTCCAACTGTCAATCAAGTCCACCCCCCCCCTTTTTTTTTGCGATCAGCTTGGTTGCTCAAATTAGGCTTAGTGCAAAAGGAGGGAGGGGTGACCAGGGGAGTTACAAAAATCTTGGACTTCCTCTTTAAAGTCCCTGTCCAGGTGCATACTTCTTCTCATCTTATCCCCCTTGAAGACAGTGTATAATTAGCCATTTCTAAGCATCTCCAAGTTTCCAGTTATATATAAATACCATATGTTTTCTAAACAAAGCTTCTTTCTTTGGTCATAGAAAGCAGCTCGGAAGGTCATGTCATGGCGCAGCTTTATGAGTCATGAGCATGCTCTTCTGTGGTCAGAGACAGCTGTGGGATCATGGTGGCTTGCCATAATCGCTCATACTTAGATAGCTAAGGGACAGAGTGGCTGTTAGACCACTTTTTTGTTTGGTCCTGGAGAAATGAAATTCAAAGGAGAGGTAAACTGTTTCTTCTGCAGGCGCTGCAGATAATGGAGGAGAGGCACATGAGATAGGCATCAGGTGAGCTGCTTGCTGCTTTATTATTGCCGTTGCCTGGACTGTCCCTTCTTTAAGAGTCAAGAGAACAATACATTAAATCAGATCTGAAAATGTATTTGACAGGTATCTAACTTTTGGAGGGGGGGGGGGTATGCTAATTATTCAATAAAGCAAGTTTAACTTTGAATGTGATTTGAGGGGTGACTTGAAACCTGCTTTTTTTAAAACACAAGAAAGTGCAAAAATAACTTTTTTACAAATGTTTCCCCAAAATTACCTGCAACAGCAGGGTTTTTCAGATGGGGCACATAATTGTACATTGAGGTAAGAATAGTTTAAATAAAAAAAAAATAGAGAGAAATGCACCCTATGGGATATTGCTTTTGCATCTCTTGAGTGTTAAAGTGGACCAAAACTCAGGATTTGGACTCTGCTGGGTTTTGCTCCTTGCCCCCGGGAAACTCAGATCGGGGATGCCCCACTGTGTTAAACCTCCCAGGTCACCAGAACTAACTGACCTTTCCCCGGTCCTGCCGCGCATGCGCGGTCTTTTGTTCAATCAGCAAGCTTGCTGGCAGCAGTATCCCCCACAACAGGGAGCGTGCATGTGCCGGCCACTCGCAAATGGATAGTGGGGATGTGGCCCTGCTCGCGCATGTACCATTAGACCGGGAAAGAAGGTTCGTTTACAGGGACCTGGGGTGTTTCACACAGGGGGGAGAGAATCAAGCAGCCCTGGAATCTTATAGATTCCAAGGCTGTTGGGGCATGAGTTTTGGTCCACTTAAAACGGGACCTTCACCCTAAATAGGGGCCTATTTTTTATCTTCCCCCCACCCTGCACATACAGATTGCCCTCATTAAAATCATCCTACCTGCATCTACTGCATTTCCTGGAGCCTTTAAACATTCAAGATGGTGGTCCATGGAGTCTTAGGCTGCCTGCAGACAGGAAGTGTCTTCTCACATTCTGGGGTTGCTGTCCTTTTCCTGACCCCAGCTCTACTATGTTGGTGCAAAGCACAGCTATAACCCTGCTCCCTGCACGCCCCCCCCCCTTTCTCTCCTCAGTATGTGATGCTTCTGAGGCAAGATGGCGGCGCCCATATTCTAGAGTCCTGGACAGAGTTGCAGCCCAGTGGGAGAAATTAATAAGTGACCAAAAAACGTACAATATATTAATTTTAGATGCTGGGGAATAGTTTTTTAAGGGTTTGGGCTTTTCATTAAATGATGCTGAAGGTCCAGTTTAAAGTAAACAGTTGACCCAGAAGCAAGTTTCAAATCACATCCAAAAGCACACCCAAAAATAAACTTGCTTTATTAACAATTAGCATGACCCACTGGCAGCCCATGGCAGGTTTGACATTAAAGCCAACCAAAACCCTCCTGCGGTAGCCCTGGAGTCTAATCTCTTTTGCCAATTGTTTGTAGAACATAGAAAGCCCCACCCAACCAACACAAATTGTAGCTGTTAGTTTCGAAAGGGCTGATAAAGTATTTAAATGGATACACACAAAACCTACAAAACTACATCTAGTAAACACAATATCTGAATCCAGCCAACTGTGTGATTCAGGTTTCAAAATAATTACTGCACTGAAAAGCGATTTGCTTAGTAATAAATTGCCTGAAATCTACCAAGTCGGTGACCCCCGAGGCCTTTTGTGTTCATTTGCCTTTCATTTGATTAAAAAGCATGCTGTGAATATCATATCATAGACATCCTGCAGTAAGTTGAGGTAATCACTGACTAAATAAGCAAAGAACGGTCCTGTGATGAAATTCCATACGGAAAAACAGACAGACTTTTCTCATCAAAAGATGCTCATGATGAACTATTGTGTATTTCCCATTATGAGCATCTCAATAAGATTTTTTTAGATGGTAAAAATATACCAGGATGGGTCTAATGGAGTACAGGTTTCAGCATTGGCTGCTGTGATTCAGACAGTGCGTTCCCCGCAGGGTCTGTAGTCACAAGAAAGCAGGCTTCCTCGCTGATTGGCCGCAGGGGAAACATCATGTGATCGTTCACCGCTGATATGCATTTTGCCAGGGACAGGTCATATGTGGGAACATACTTATAGAGGCTGATTTAATACTAGCCCCATGTATCGCTATGTGAGCGTCTGTATAGCGGCGCTTAGAGCGACCGATAGTAGACGCTGTAAACGGGTGTTGGACGCTTTAACCTAGCTTAGCGGGCGGACAAGTGGCGCTGTACTATCTTGTCCAGCATTGATAAATGTGATGTCTGGAGGGTGCTGTAGAAGCACTCTCCCTGATTCACTGCAAAGCCAATCGTGAACTCTAGGCGGTGTCCCAAGATCATAGCGCCCAAGGCTACGCTACATCTAACAACAGTACAGCACTGCAGCGAGCAAGAGGTAGCGCCAGTTCAGTGTGCTGAAGCCCGTATCCAAGAAAAAACTACACACACACAGTGTCGGTGCTCTAAAGCTGGGCGCTATAGCATAAAGCGCCAGATGCTGTGTGATCGAAGTCTGTTTCTAAACACATAAACACCAGCACTTTCACAGACCGGGTGTGGCGGCACAGGTGTGGATCCGCTGTGACCGTGTTACTGATAGCGAGTGCCGCGTCAGGGGAGTGGAGTCTAAGCGGCCACCGGTATTCACCAGAGCCCGCCGCAAAGCAGGTTGGTCTTGCAGCGGCGAGTGACCCCCAGGTCGCTACCCCCCAACAGCGGCTCAGCCACACAGTCAGCCGAGGTAATGCGTGGTACAAAGGAGGCAGGCAAAAGGCGATGTAAAAGTTCAAGCAGAGGTCAAGGCTGGCAGCACAGGTTCAGAGTCGGGGACAGGCAAAGGTCGGTACACGGGTGAGCAATACTGAAAACAACAGACTTTCTGCATACAAAGGAAGACCAAGATGCACTGATGGAAAAGGAAGCGCTCCTTAAATAGGGGAAGTGGATGCAGGATTGGATGACCAGGCACCAATCAGTGGTGTACAGGCCCTTTAAAATTCAGGAATCCGGCGCACGCGCCCTCTACTGGACGGGGGCGTGCGCACACCGAACCATGCGAGGAAGCAGCACGAGGAGGAGGAAGACGGTTGGGAGCAGCCGGCGCACGGCCAGCCACCACGCCGGAAGCCACGGGCCCGCCGGCAGGAGTGGGTAAGGAGAGGAACTGGGGAGGGCTGCGAGATGGATGCGCAGCGCTCACCCGGGCAGCGGGAGCAGCAATGGAGGTGAGGTAAGTGCTGCGAGATGGGCCCGCAGCGCTCACCCTAACAGTACGCCCCCCTTGGGTTTCCCCCTTTTCTTGGGACCAAGAAAATTTGAGATGAGACTATGGTCCAGAATGTTCTCCTCGGGTTCCCAAGATCTTTCCTCTGGACCACAGCCTTCCCAGTCGACCAAAAAGTATCTTTTGCCTCTGGAGACTTTAGAGGCCATGATCTCTTTCACCGTGAAAACGTCCGCGGTACCAGAAATTGGAGCGGGCTCCAGGATTTTCGGAGAAAAACGATTGCAAATTACTGGCTTTAAAAGAGAGACGTGGAAGGAGTTAGGGATACGAAGAGATGCTGGAAGGTGAAGCTTATAGCAAACCGGATTGATCCGTTGCTGAAGGACCCAAATGGTAGCTGGGAATTCGGAAGCAGATGTATTTTGCCCAAAGCCACACCTTATCTCCAGGAGAGTAAACAGGAGGAGTTTTTATCTTTTTATCAGCGCTAATTTTCATACGAGCGGAAGCTTGAAAAAGAGCACGTTGAGTCTCTTGCCAGATGGTGGAAAAATCCCGTGTGAGTTCTTCCACGGCGGGTACTTCTTGGACAAAGGCAGTGGCAGAAGAGGATGACGACCGTACACCACAAAGAACGGGTATTTTCTCGTAGATTCAGAATCCTTAAAGTTATATGAGAACTCTGCCCAGGGCAGAAGGTCGACCCAATCATCTTGACGCGCGGAAACAAAATGGCGAAGATAATGGCCGAGGACTTGGTTTACTCTTTCCACTTGGCCATTTGACTGGGGATGATAAGCAGAGGAAAAGTCCAATTTAATCTTCATTTGCTTACAAAGAGCCCTCCAGAACTTAGAAACAAATTGCACTCCTCTGTCAGACACGATGTGTGCAGGCAGCCCATGAAGTCGAAAGATATGCATAAGGAAGTGTTTCGCCAGCTGAGGAGCCGAAGAAAGACCAGGCAAAGGTGTAAAATGCGCCATCTTAGAGAACCTATCTACTACCACCCAAATAACGGTGTTGCCATGTGAGGAAGGGAGGTCAGAAATGAAGTCCATAGCAATGTGTAAGCCTGCAGGTCTTTGGCGAGGAGTCTTGTCACATGCACAGATGGTACAAGCCTGAATGAATTCCGTCACGTCCTTCTCTAAGGAGGGCCACCAATAATATCTGGAAATGAGAGAACAAGATTTTCTGATACCTGCATGGCCAGCTACATGAGAAGAATGTCCCCATTTTAATATTCTGCAACGCTGGCGAGGAGGCACGAAGGTCTTTCCAGGTGGTGCCTGTACCAGGTTTGCGGGAGCAGAGTAGACTAGACATTCAGTAGGGATAATATGCTGTGGAGTGGATTCTGACCCGGAGACGTCCGAAGAACAAGAAAGGGCGTCCGCCCAGATGTTCTTAACGGCTGGACGGAAGTGGATTTGAAAGTAGAAACGGCCAAAAAATAACGACCATCTGGATTGTCGAGGGTTTAACCGCTGGGCAGATTCTAAGTAAGACAGATTCTTGTGGTCGGTAAAGATGGTAACAAGGTAGGCAGAACCTTCCAAGAGATGTCTCCACTCCTCCAATGCCAACTTGATGGCGAGTAATTCCCGATCTCCAATGGAGTAATTCCTCTCTGCCGGAGAAAACGTTTTCGAAAAGAAACCGCAGGTGAGAGTCCTGCCAGTAGCAGATTTTTGAGTAAGCACGGCTCCAGCTCCAATGGAGGAGGCATCTACCTCAAGGGCAAAGGGTCTATCTGGATCTGGTCTTGAAAGCACCGGAGCAGAAAAGAAGGCATTTTTAAGAATATTAAAGGCCTCTTCAGACTGAGGAGGCCATGACTTAGCATTAGCGTTCTTCTTCGTGAGAGCCACAATAGGCGCAACTATAGTCGAAAAGTGGGGAATAAACTGGCGATAATAATTAGCGAAGCCCAAAAAGCGTTGGATAGCCCGTAGGCCAGAAGGACGAGGCCAGTCCAACACTGCCTTTAACTTGCTGGGGTCCATCTGGAGACCACGACCAGAAACTATGTACCCAAGAAATGGTAGAGAGGTCGGATCAAATATGCACTTCTCCAACTTGGTGTATAAACGATGTAGGCGGATGCGAGACAGGACTTGCCGGACGTGGCAGTGATGTTCTTCAGGATTAGAAGAGAAGATGAGTATATCATCTAGATACACTACCACGCAGGATTAAAGCAAGTCCCGGAATATGTCGTTCACGTATTCCTGGAATACGGCGGGTGCATTGCAAAGTCCAATGGGCATCACTAGGTATTCAAAGTGGCCATTGCGGGTGTTAAAGGCGGTCTTCCACTCATCGCCCTCACGTATACGTATCAGGTTATAGGCCCCTCTCAGGTCGAGTTTAGTGAAGATCCTGGCACCACAAAGTTGATCAAATAATTCCGAAATCAAAGGTAAACGGTAACGATTTTTGACGGTAATCCTGTTGAGGCCACGGTAGTCAATGCAGGGGCAAAGAGAGCCATCTTTCTTGGCCACAAAGAAGAAGCCTGCGGCTGCAGGAGAGGAAGATTTCCGTATGAAGCCTCTTTGGAGATTCACCTGTATATACTCTGACATAGCCTGAGTCTCAGGAACCGAGAGAGGATAGATTCTGCCACGAGGTGGAGTAGTACCCGGCAAAAGGTCGATAGGACAATCATAAGATCGATGAGGCGGAAGTACCTCCTCCGCTTGCTTTTTGCAGAAAAGATCTGAGAAGACCTGATAAATCGCAGGCAGGCCAGGAAGTGGAGCAGAGGCAGGAACAGGTCTGGCTGGAACAGGCTTCAAACACCTCTTGTAGCAGCCTGCACCCCAACTCTTGATATCGCCGGTATTCCAGTCAAGAGTGGGGTCGTGACGTTGAAGCCAGGGTAGGCCGAGGAGAATCTGAGAGGTACGAGGGAGCACGTAGAACTCAATATTCTCTTGGTGAAAAAGTCCAATCTTTAAAAGGAGGGGTACTGTGCGTGTAACGCACGGAGCAGTCAAGCCTGTCACCATTAACTGAAATGATGAATAGAGGCTTTACGAGGCGATTCCCGGAGATGTTATATCGATTAATCAAGGAGGCCTCGATAAAGTTTCCTGCAGAGCCAGAATCCACAAAGGCAGTCAGGTTCAAGGAGATGGTAGCTGCAACGGTGAGTAGCACAGGAACCGTAAGCCGTGGAGAGGTGGCACACACCTAGGGACACCTCTCCCACATTCACTAGTTGCGCCCGTTTCCCTGTCGCGACGGGCGAATAGGACAGTCTTTCAGGAAGTGCTCTGAGCCAGCACAATACAAACAAAGATTCTCATTCCTCCTGCGAGTTCTCTCCAGCTGGCTTAAGCGGGATCGGTCCACCTGCATGGCCTCCTCACTGGAGGGCGCATGTGCGGTCATAGGATGTTGAAACACAGGAGCCAAACGGGATGCCCTCCTAGGGCGCTGAGAGTCTCTTTCCAGGCGGACTTCCTCGCGTCTTTCGGAAAAACGCACATCGATGCGTGTGGCCAAATGGATGCGATTAGTCAAAGATGAAGGCAAATCACGTGCGGCTAGAGCATCTTTATAATTGCTAGACAGTCCCTTCTTGAAGGAGGCACATAAGGCCTCATTATTGCCAGACAGTTCAGATGCCAGGGTACGGAACCGAATGACGTATTCAGCAACGGACAGGTTGCCCTGAACCAAGTTCAACAGGGCCGTCTCTGCAGACGAGGCTCGGGCTGGTTCCTCGAAGACCTGGTGAAACTCAGAGACAAAAGCGAGTATATTGGAAGTGACTGGGTCCTCGCGATCCCATAATGGGGTAGCCCAGGCCAGAGCTTTTCCTGAGAGCAGACTAATAACAAAGGCCACCTTAGCACGTTCAGTGGGAAATTGGTCTGCCAACATTTCCAAATGCATAGAACACTGGGTAAGGAAGCCTCGGCATAACTTGGCATCCCCGTCAAACTTAGCCGGCAAGGAGAGACGGATTCTAGAAGTTGATGCTACTGGAGGCTGTGGCGGCAATACTGGCAATTGCTGTTGCTGAATCGATAAGAGCTGCTGAACCATGGCGGAGAGCTGGTTAATTTGGCGAGACTGCATAGCCACTATTGCAGGTAATTCAGAGGCATCAGGCAGTGACACCTCAGCGGGATCCATGGCCAGATCTTTCTGTCACGGACCGGGTGTGGCGGCACAGGTGTGGATCCGCTGTGACTGTGTTACTGATAGCAAGTGCCGCGTCAGGGGAGCGGAGTCTAAGAGGCCACTGGTATTCACCAGAGCCCGCCGCAAAGCAGGTTGGTCTTGCAGCGGCGAGTGACCCCCCAGGTCGCTACCCCCCAACAGCGGCTCAGCCACACAGTCAGCCGAGGTAATGCGTGGTACAAAGGAGGCAGGCAAAAGGCGATGTAAAAGTTCAAGCAGAGGTCAGGGCTGGCAGCACAGGTACAGAGTCGGGGACAGGCAAAGGTCGGTACACGGGTGAGCAATACTGAAAACAACAGACTTTCTGCATACAAAGGAAGACCAAGATCCGGCAAAAAAGGAAGTGCCCCTTAAATTGGGGAAGTGGATGACCAGGCACCAATCAGTGGTGTACAGGCCCTTTAAATTTCAGGAATCCGGCACGCGCGCCCTCTAGTGGTCGGGGGGCGTGCACGCACCGAACCATGCGAGGAAGCAGCACGAGGAGGAGGAAGATGGCTGGGAGCATCCGGCGCACGGCCAGCCACCACGCCGGAAGCCGCGGGCCCGCTGGCAGGAGCGGGTAAGGAGAGGGACTGGGGAGCGCTGCAAGATGGGCGCGCAGCGCTCACCCGGGCAGCGGGAGCAGCAACGGAGGTGAGGTAAGTGCTGCGAGATGGGCCCACAGCGCTCGCCCTAGCAAGCACCAGGGCAAAAACACATGGAATTACATTTTTTAACACTGTGACAATGACAATGCAATGTCAGATCTGCACATACAATTCTGCATAAATAAATAATAAAAAAAAACAAAGTGTTTGTTTGCTGGGCAGGAGAGGCCACACAATGATTTGAGTTAGTTTACTAACTTTTTTAGCTCTTTAAACATAACCAAATGAAACACCATTGAAATGTATGGCAGAGCGACACTGAGCGAAAGGTAATACGTGGCGCTGCTGAACCTAGAGCACCGGCGCTATACGTTGAGCCACTTCTGGTAATACATGTGACTCTATGTGATGCTGTTAGAGTTACTCACCAGATTCGCTTTGTTAAATGTGGTTTTCACATACAGCACCCAGCGTTCACCTAGCGCTACGTGGCGCTACATGGCACTATCTGGCGCTAGCGTTTCTTAAATAATCCCCTTAGCTTCGCAGCTGGTACATCTGTAAATGAATGATCAGGCCCGTGGGGGGGGGGGGGGGGGGTAGGTAGGTCATCTTTTTTTGTGCCTTTACTGTCAATTACATTATAGAGTAAGAGCATCTACTAGTTGTGAATACCTATAGACTGTTAACTGATTAAAACTTTGCTTTAAACGAAATGTGATAAGCCAGTCTGCTGGAGAATCTGCCCATGTGGTTTCACACAGCCCACTTCAAGTCTCCAGCCTTGCTGTGAAATGCATTGTAGCGAAAACCACTAGGACCTACTTAGGCTGCTAAATGAATAGACACACAAACTCCCTTATATACCACATGGCAAAATATAATGAGGGTTGGAACTGTTAAGTGACTGAAACTGCTAAATGCATAATGCTACTTGGCAAAACTACTGTGCATTTAACGGTTTTCCACTCTGTAATAAATGACATATGTGGAAAACGTGCAGTAAATGTGAAAAACGGCACAATTGGTTTTGCAAACGTGCCCTTTTCTCTCCCAGTTCCCTGCATGTGAATATCAAAGTTGCTCAGCCTGTAATAGATGGTTTTATGGGCAGCTTTAGCAAGCCTTGGGGGTCACACACTCAGCATTCTGAAGCCCTGCTAGATGAATATTTTGGAGCTGTATGTGTATATATATATATATATATATATATATATACATTATATAGACATATGCATAAATGTGCTTAGTTCATCATGTCTGATTAAGGATGATGGCACAAAGCTACACTGCTTAATTTACAGAAATATTCTCCTTAAATGGACAGATAAGTGTATGTATTGTTAACAACATGTACGTCAGGAACATGGCAACCAGGTCACAGCTTTCTCTACAAGCAACTTTTAAATGTGTAGCTTGCAGTTTCAGTGACTCATGTGTGACTGCGATGTAGCTGCCATAGAGAAGCATTAATGTACTTACTACAAAGCACTGGGGTGACTATTTCAAAATGTTACTCGTCTCCTCCAGGTGTTTGAACCACCCTGACAGTAAACCAAAGTGGACAAAACCCCAGGATTTTCACTATTCCGCGATTTGGCCTGGCTTGGGAGGCGCTGCTGTGTGAAACCCCCCCAGATTGCCCATGGCACTCACCTTTCTGCCATTCCCATGATGCATGCACAAGTGCTCGTCCAATCACCGCTTTATACCATGCATACTAATGCATGGCATAAAGCTGTTGTTTTGAGCCTCGTGCTGGCATAGGGAGAGGTGGTGTGCAACCCCCTGGCTCCCCTGTGGATTACGCACTTCCACTCTGAATGGCTGGGTGTGGGAGCGGCTGCAGGGGCGTGCACAGCTGCAGGGGTGCGGGGGATGTAGAGGCGGCAAGCAAACGGGGGCCGGGGACAAGGTAAGGGGGCTTGCAGATGATCTGGCCTTGTGGGTGATTGGGGGGGGGGCTTACACAGTGGGGAATGGCCTGGGGGAAACTAGTGGGCTGGCCCTGGAGTCTTTTAGACCATCAATTGATGAACGGGACATTTTTGGTAAGCCGAAATTATATGATGGGTGACGGATTACCCAATTCTTGTTCATCACTTGATCGCAGTGGCCGTTTCCATGGAGCGATTATCTCTAAATTGTGGTCGCCTTAGCAATTTCTTGCTCGATAATTATTCGATTATTACCGTGTAAATGGCACATTAGATTTTTCTGTCTGAAAATATCAGGATATTCATCTAACCGAATTGTGGTTGTCACTTGTACCAAATGACTCTGACTA
Organism: Gastrophryne carolinensis; assembly: GCA_027917425.1. Lineage (NCBI taxonomy): Eukaryota > Metazoa > Chordata > Amphibia > Anura > Microhylidae > Gastrophryne > Gastrophryne carolinensis. The sequence continues at coordinate 170,776,625 of CM051240.1, read as the reverse complement.
GTACATCAAAGCTATTGTTTCTGTGGGCCATCACCTTTAGCCTTTGGTGGCACATTTTGATGTTACCTTACTGTCTTTGCTGGGAAAACAACTAGTAAGGCTAGATTCCATTCGGATCAGAGACAGAGAACAAGACATTAAAGTGCCCATTAAGAAACATGCTAAAGACGTTTGTCTAGAGTTGGCCTTTAAACCCATGTGTCTCATTTTTTATCTATCACAAAAAATCTAATATTAAAACAATTCCTTATAAACATGCTAGATGGCAAGAGGAGGGATTACTTATACACCGGGCATTAGTGTCTAACTGGGGTGTCTGTACTGGAGAGACTGTAGTAGCCAATCCCAAACTCACATGCAAGTATCAATTAAGAACCCAGGCACAGAAGCATTATGCCAAGCTGTATTGTTTTTGTGTGTGCACTTGGGATGTTACAGATAAGCTATACACAGTGATGACGTTTTTGGTGATGAAGTCCCTCAGAAGGGCCCTTTAGACCAAGGGCCCACCATGGGATTTTGTGGTAACCCCTGAAAAGTTCCCTCCCAGGCGTGTGTTTTCAGAAGAGAGAAAAACAGGGGGTGACTGGTTTTGAATGAACCATTCCACTATAAGGAAGAACGGCCTAACTATAAAGGCCTGTCTGCCAAGCCAACCTGAGCCCATTTATGCTGCAGCTCTTCTGGTGTGTACATATTCTTTTACCCATTATGCAATTAATTAGGCAAAAGTGATACTTTTGCCCCACAGTCTGGTTTAGGAGACTGTTACAGGGGGCTGTTACAGTCAAGCAGTCCTCCCCTGGAACATTAAAAAACCTGCCTTGCTATTTAGTATATTTATATGGATTTCGAATGTTAAAGGGTAAGTCCAGTTCCAGTTATATTTTTATGTGGCAAAATGACATCCCAAATGTGCTGAGCATTTTGTGTGTGTTTTATGGAAACAGTTTTTATCTGTTGCTATTGGCAACGTACATCATGCACAGGAGCTTTGTCAACTGCTGCTGAGGTGAAGACGCATTGTTGTTTTGGGGCCTTTGGAATTAATCAAGAGGGGAACAGGTTCTAGGAATCAAGTGAGAAGGAATACTAAAATATCTCTGACCTTGACTTTGAAAGATTCTGAATACACGCCTTTCTCTCAAAAACTCAAGCAAACATTTCACATTGGTAGTCTCAAGGTGAGAAATACCAGAGTGTCAGGTTGAACCTCTGCTCGTTTTTAATACCACAGAGGCAAAGTAAATATGTTTAACTTGACATAGTTTACGTTCCTTATTCTCTTATCTTGCTGTCACTTGCAAGACTCCCTGTTAAGATCACACCATGGAGATTTATGGGTTCCTGCATAACTTTCAGCCAGCTAATTCCTTCAAAAACCTTGACTTTTGATATTTAAGAGGGCGAAACTAATGAATATGGTGGTAAGATATGTACATGTGTAACACAGGAACATGAAGGGGGAACGCTGTCTGATGGTAAGTGGGACTCCATGAAGGCTTAGTCCACTTCTGTGTTCATTACAAAAAAATTCTACAAGGGGCGTCATGGTAGCAAACTTTGATACGGTATATGACAATGCATTCCTGCCCTTGCTCTTCTTTTCAAAATGTTTGCAAAAAAGCAAAACATCAAAAAAAATGTGGGGATTTTGCCTCCAGACTTAGAACCCTTTCACGCCTCCCTACTTGGCTTAAGATGGGGTAGAAAATAATCCTGCCCAACAAAGCAAATGCCCTTTGCAAAATGTATACTGCAGCTTTAGTCTGCAGCATGACCAAAACAGAGCCCATAGAGGTCTATGGGCATCTTGGGTAAAGCACATGTGCTGCATTGTGGTGCAGTAAAAGGGCCCACCTACTTACTGTCACCTACTGTCTCATTGCAATAAGCCCCCACCACTGCCACCTTCCCCACCTGACGTCTGCTTCAATGACCTCCCTCCGGGTCCTGTGCTTCTTTCGTCCTTCACTTCACTGATGCTGTCCCTACCTCAGGGTTCTTCTTTCAATCCTTGCCGAGTCCTTCCTGCAGTTGCCGCCAGATCCAGGTCTCCTCTACCACTGGATGCCTTCCCACTGCTGCTGGATGCATACCTCCTCGGTTGCTAGATGCTCCTGTTGTCATCTTCCACGGCGAACAGTAAACTACAATCACTGTAGGTTTTCCTCTATTTGTCAATTTGTTGACTAGTTTTATAGGGGATGTTGTTGTTGCTAAACACTTGTCTATACAGTGTATTGTCACATTAGGCAGGAAAGGGGGGCCCTGGTGGTGGGTCTGTTACCATTCGGCCAGACCAGTATTTCTGTGCCTCCAAAATGTCTAAATATCAAAGCAAACATTTGCAAAAGATTTGCTCTCTGCTCATCCATACAGCTGATGTAGAGCTCTCCCAATTAGCGTGCAAATGATTGCTAATATTAGCTCATGAGAGCGTTTCTGCTCGGCAGGTTGTTTATTATTTATAAAAATCACACAAGCAGCTGATACATTCATAAGCTAATTATTTCAGCAGCTGGGTACACACTCGCCAATATGGCTGCAGTGGCAGGAGGGGTTTGCAACTTGCTGTGGTAAAGAGATACGAAGGGCGAGTAGTAAACAAGAGGCTGCCGACAGCCCGACTTTATAACAATGGATTCCACTACTTATGGCAGAAGGGTGTCAAGCAGAGGACATAACATTTATCTACAGCTGGGTATTTGTCAGTTTGCATATCTTGTAATGGAAAAAATGACTATAAAGCAAAAAATGACCACAGCACGTGTATGCATACTGAAGGGATGGGCTTTGTTTAGCATGGGCACTTCAGTACTATACCTTAACTGCAGTGCGAACCAAAATATTACATTCGGAACTCGAAGCTTTTTGTAACCCCTATTATAAGTCAATTTTGGGCGGTAAAGTAATAAAAGATTTACAGAGGGGGGGCATACAGAGGGGGGCTCTGCCATACAGAGGGGGGCTCTGTATGGCAGACATAGACCTCAGTGAGAGACTAGTACTGTCAACAGTGCTGCACATGATTAGATGAATGATCCCCCCTCCCCCGAATGAGTACCAGAAATTGCAGCTCATGCTGTAGCATCCTGATGGAGAAGGGTACTGCCCAAAGCACACAATTTGTATATTATTGGTTGCCTCTTGCCATCCTATAGGATATGCAAACACTATTTACAATAACCCATAGCCACAACTTATGCCTATACCTTATACCTACACCCCAGATGAGAAGTCTGTCCCTGCAAGACAGACTCCCCTTGGAGGAATAATGCATGGTAAACATTTCTGCTTTTGTTTTGTATAAATTTGGCCACACCCTCACATAAATGTCCTGACTTTTTCTTAAGAAAGTCAGATACACATATTTATTCCAATAAGGGCCCTTCCTGCTGAGTCATGCACTGAAAGAAATCTATGGACTACCCTTTGTTCCTCAAAATGTTCATGATTTTTATTTAAATTATATTGACATCTGGTGCAGGCAAATGTAGGTTTTATCTCCTTATATGAGTTGCAGACCAAAACTCCAACCAAAACTTTGTTTTGATTAAAAAATAAAGGGCAAGAGCCATTTTAATATTATATTTGCTGTGCTTGATCTAAATAATGAGTTGGCACAGTTTTGCCAAAATCTGTCTTCGACACCGGCCAGGAAACCAGGCTAAATCTCTCCTATGGGGCAATGTTTGAAAAAACAGTCTTACCTCCAGTCTGCAGAGACCAAGCAAAAAGCAATCTGCTGAAACCAAGGGGGTGTCACTCAAGAAACCCATATCTTGTGCTAGTCCAGAGACACCCATCCAGATTGTATAAAATAGGCTTCCTGTCTCCAATGATGAGCAGTGGTGGCTAACCAGAAAGTCTGCATCTTCTTTAGATTAGGTCATTTCAAAAAGCACTCCAATGTTTCAAGTAGTGAATGTATTGAACCAGACCTTCAGCATCATTTAATGAAAAGCCCAACCCCTTAAAAAACTATTTAAGTTTTTAGTCACTTACGTATCATTCTTTATCCCACTGCCTGGCACCATCTTGCCTCAGAAGCTTCACATACTGAAGAGATGATATGAGGTAAACGTGCAGAGTAGACGGGCTCAGCAAAAGGACAGCAATCCCAGAAGGCAGAGCAGCACAGTCAGACTTTCTGCAAGCAGCCTAAGACCTCATGGGGCACCATCGTGGATGTTTAGGCTCAGAAAATGCACTGGGTGCAGGTAGGATTATTTTGTGAGCAATCTGTATATACAGGGTGGGGGAAACATACAAGATATGCTCTTATTCAGGGTGAAGGTCCAGTTTAATGCATGTCATCAATCCAACATTTCAGGGTCATGCCGGGCCACAATGTAACATGCAAAGCCTTCTTTAGATTAGGCCTACACCTAGCTTGTTCACTGTGATCATGATTTACAATTAAGCGCACAGTGATCACAAGTTCAAATCCTTACCCATGTCAGTCTTTGACACTGAAAGAATTAATGAGTGTTGATTTCCAAAAAATAGTGGAAGCAGGACTTGCATGGCTTGAACTTGCGATCGCGTTACATTGCATGGTGATCCTGGAGAACTGGCTAGGTGTGACATAGCCTTAGATTTCAAGGCCCCCCCCATGCCTCAGATATTATCAGTGTGTATTTGTTGCACTTTGTTTACATCTGACCTATATTACCTTGAGTATTATAAGTATATTATTATTGTTTTGCCCTGTCTGTAATTTCTACCTGGTACAGTGCTTTGGAAAATTATGGTGCTTTATAAATAAACAATATTAATATTAATAATGATTATTTTCACAATCGTGGCACAAATATCTCAAATAATTCAAATAAGACTTATATAACCCTTTCCCTCAAGATTTTGGCTTGAGATTGATTTATATATTTTAATTCTGACCTGTAAGCCTATCAATCTCTCAATCTTCTAACATTAAATAGTTTTGAGTAGCCCTAAACGTTAGTGTTCCAAAAGCACATTGATCTGTCCACCTCTTTGAAGAGTCTCAAAAATCTTTCATGCTTTCCTTCATCCAGAATAGAGCAGGTCTGTGCAAATGTGGCCTTTCTCTTGTAAAAACAAGGCAGTCTTGTGTTACAGATTACCCGATAAATCCCCAGTGCCTTCACAGTTCACTGCCTACAGCTGCTACAGATGGGCAGGAGCTCTTTCTCTCTCTGCTCTGTGCTGTGCAGCCGGCATTTGAAGGAGAAAATGGAATGATCAGGCTATTAACATCGGAGCCGCGAGGAAGACGAAGCACAATAAGAACAGCTGGTGTTTCTGCCTTGGCCGATACAGCGAAGATAATCAAATCTTGCTCCCCCCCCCCCTATTTATTTATGTTTAGGGAGCCAGTGGGATGGAGGATGGGATTTGACTAGGGCATTAGAGGTTAAAGAGTTAATCGGCTAATCTGTAATACACTCACTTACTTTACCGCACTTATCAAAGAGATTGGCTGTACTGTACATAGCGGGAAGAGGGCTTAGGCATGTAACATCTTGTGTTAAATGTCTGCGCTGCTCTCAAATCTGCGATCGTTTAACAAGAATGCAGCATCTGTACAGGAATGTGCTACTGCTTCCATAACTTCTGCTTAGCACAACTCGTACATGGTGACTGCTGCTGGACTTCATGCAAACATGGTGTCCTGGCACTACACACACACACAAATGTCGTGTTACCAAATACTAGATGAGTAGCCTTCTCCCTGGAATCACTTACTGGTTTCATCAGCTGATATTTCAAATCTGATTTTTAGAATCCCACCAAATGCTGTGGCAGGACATGACAAACGTGTTATTGTCAAATATATTAATGTAACAAACATGAGTTAAAGAGGAACATCGGACCTAAAATAAAAAGGGGCCAACCCCCCCATCGGCCTCTACTTACCTTTTGGGGGACAAACGGATGCTTCAGGCCCAATCCCCTGCCCCCCGCTGGCTCAGCCGCCTGTAAGTGACAACACGGCTTTGGCCGTGCTCTTCAAAGTCCCACACCTCTCAGCAAAGTCTTGCAGAATTTCGGGCGGCTCCATTGCATTCCATTCATGGGTCCTGCGCAGGTGCAAGATCGGGGGCAGCACGCAGTGCCTGATGGCATGCAAGATGGCACCGCCCATTGGAAGATTGCCCGGAATCTGAGGGACCCAAAAGATTGTTCCCCCGGCGAGGTTAGTGCCCAAAGGTAAAACCAGAGGTGGGGGGCAGCAGATTGTTGAGGTATGGGGGAGGGTTAACCTCCCCGATGTACTTCTTTAAGGTGCAATCTGTCCTTCATAAAGGCACTTTGAACTGACACCCACATCACCAATGATAAAATGATAGAAGGAACCTACCACCTCCTATAAAGACACACACACACTGAAATGCCATGTTACAGCCAATTCTTACTTGTTCCAGCAGGAATCACTCCTTTTCTGTGGCAACACTTCTGTCAGTGGTCAGCAGTGTGACCTTTATCTGGAAGATCAGTCAATGAAAATGATACTCATTGGCTTGGAAGATTCTAGACTTAGAAGGTGATGTCACGGTGTGGTGACATTATTGCTGGTACCAGGCAGAAGAAGAGCCCACAGGGTTAGATTATGATATTTGGCTCCAGGGGTGAGGCTATTCTGTCAATGTACAGTTATTGTCTATGGTAAAATGCTGGTGCTTTCTCACCACACCTGCCCTCCCCTACCAATAATAACCTAATGGGGGCTGCCATTACTTATCTTCCACTGCAGGTGTTTACAACCAGTGATACACAAGATCCTATAAGGTGGTATGTGGCCAAGCTTTACTCAAGCTTAAATGAAGTTTACAATTGCTCCAAAGGGTGATGAAAAGTTTTTATGTGCATTTCTTGCACTTCATTCACTTTAACATTGGAAGACCAGTCTGCAGTGGCTGATACCTCTCCATCCGGTTCTGAGGTGGATCTGGGCTATTATATTAATTGGCTGAATAGGGGGTAAGCTTTGTTTTTTTTGTTTAAAAATTCCCAAATCCACCTCAGCACCAGTATGGGGGCATCACTGCTTCTGGCTGAAATGTGGTACTTGAATGAACTGACTGAACAGTAGTTGGCTGACCGACATTCTCCCCCTTGCTTAATAATGATCAGCTCATTATTTACCTGCACTAGGCCTGCAAACAAGTAGATCTGACTCTTCTGTCATTCTGTAAAACGATCTTTCTAAGAGGAAAAAAAATTCAGTACAGTTTTCATTGCACACAAAGTTCAGTAAACACGACAAAGGTCACGCAATAGAATGTGCTCTGGCTTAATTTCTCTCAACATATTTTGAGTGTTGTTTGCAGTATATTAGCATTTTTCATATGACAGTTTACCTGTATATGTATAACTACCCCCTCCATTTGTCTGATGACACAAATGATTCCATCTGCTGTCAGCTGTGTGTTATGTACTAAAATTCCTTGTGTCATCACTTAGATTTGTATCAATAATACCTAGATGTAGATGTAGATACTTTCAGCAAAGAGAATGGAAAAGTGTACCACTGTGGAATTTCTGCAGTATCTCTTCTTAATGATCAGTGCGTTTGCATTTGTGATAAATGGCCAACATATTGACTTTTCTTCCCTGTTTAGTGTTTCCAGGTTTCAGCAGGACAGAAAATATAATACTTCCTTCTTCCTGCAGGCATCCCCACATTAATTCTAGACAAGGAAATCATGTCCGTGTGTAATATTGCCTAGAGTTTGATGAAGTAATGAAGCTGTCCAGTATGCTAGGAGGGGGGTCCTGTGTGAGGAGAGCCATTTGTTGAGCTTTTTCCTTTGGATGGAACTTGATAGAAGAGAGTTTACTGTAATTATTGAACTGGTCACTTTAACTGAAAAAGTCTTGTTTCATTCTTGTCATTACAAAAAATATATGATTTGCAAACCATGTAACCACTGACCCTTTTCTCCAGGGCTGGCTCTGTGAGCTTCTGCGCTGGAAGGAGAATCCAAGCCCAGAAAACCGTACATTGTGGGAGAACCTGTGCACCATACGCCGTTTTCTCAGTCTCCCTCAACACGAAAGAGATGCTGTATATGAGGAAGAGTCAAGACATCACCACAGTGAGCGGCTGCAGCATGTCGTACAAATGACCCCCGAACCTGTGCAGGTAAGAAGACATTTTGGTGAATTTCTAGTGTCAATTTTCTGCATTTCAATTTGTGGTTTCTAGGGGTGGGTAGGGCAATTGCCCTCGGAGCCAATTATATTGTGTGTGCCAGAGGACATTTATCCCAACTATCCTGTTTACCCACAGATGGGTCAGTGCCACTATTAGTCGTGCCAACTATACGCCATGCTACTCATCCACCCATATTGGATTCAGTTATGGAGATGGGGCACTGGCAGTTGCCAGGATGAGGCATAACATGGAACAGCAGCATCACCATAGGATGGGTGAGGAGGGGGAAGAATTTTCTTCCTCCACATACCAAGCTATTTTGCCTAGAAACTGCCCTATCAATGGCAATTCATTAATTTAATAAAATGGTTCTTTGGATGGGATTCGTACATATGTTTCATAGCAAGTTGGCTAAATGCAATTTTCAGATGTGTTTGGCCTCTTTGTTTTGCAGTCTGTGGTGGTCCCTGCTATAAAAGTGTTTCACTTTGACTTTGTAATGGTGTGATATGAATTATAGAACCTAAATAGCCTATATAGTGCTAAATCATCAGTAATAATACCTTTCATCATTAATCATTCGTTTTTAATCATATATGTACCGTACTTTTCGCCCTATAAAACGCACCTAGGATTTGGGGGAGGAAAATAAGAAAAATAATATTTTAAACCAAACAAGCACCATTACAGACAGTGTGGCATTCCCCTATCCCATTCCTATAGACCGTGTGGGATGCCCCCATTCCATAGACAGTGTAGCATGCCCCCATCCCATTCCCCATATAAGCAATGTGGCATTCCCAACCCTCCTATTCCCCATATAGGCAGTGTGGCATTCCCCCTCCCATTCCCCATATAGGCAGTGTGGCATTCCCCCTCCCATTCCCCATATAAGCAATGTGGCATTCCCAACCCTCCTATTCCCCATATAGGCAGTGTGGTATTCTCCCCCCTCCCATTCCCCGTATACCCAGTGTGGCATCCCCCCTCCCATTCCCCATATAGGCAGTGTGGCATTCCCCCCTCCCATTCCCCATATAGGCAGTGTGGCATTCTCCCCCCTCCCATTCCCCGTATACCCAGTGTGGCATCCCCCCTCCCATTCCCCATATAGGCAGTGTGGCATTCCCCCCTCCTATTCCCCATATAGGCAGTGTGGTATTCTCCCCCCTCCCATTCCCCGTATACCCAGTGTGGCATCCCCCCTCCCATTCCCCATATAGGCAGTGTGGCATTCCCCCCTCCCATTCCCCATATAAGCAGTGTGGCATCCCCCCCCTCCCATTCCCCATATAAGCAGTGTGGCATCCCCCCTCCCATTCCCCATATAGGCAGTGTGCCCCACCATTCCCATAGGCTGTGTGGCATCCCCCTCCCCCCATTATTCTAGGCTGTGTAGCATCCCCCTTGCCCCATTATCATAGGCTATGTGGCATCCCCTTCCCCCCATTATCATAGGCTGTGTGGCATCCTCCTCCCCCCATTCCCATTGGCAGTGTGGCATCCCCATCCCCCCATTATCATTGGCTGTGTGGCACCCCCCTCTCCCCATTCCCATTGGCAGTGTGGCATCCCCCTCCCCCCATTCCCATTGGCAGTGTGGCATCCCCATCCCCCCATTATCATTGGCTGTGTGGCACCCCCCTCTCCCCATTCCCATTGGCAGTGTGGCATCCCTCTCCCCCATTCCAATTGGTGTGTGGCATCCCTCTCCCCCCCATTCCCATTGGTGTGTGGAATCCCCCCTCCCCCCATTCCCATTAGCTGTGTGGCATCCCTCTCCCCCATTCCAATTGTTGTGTGGCACCCCCCTTTCTCCCCCATTAGTCGACATAAGTAAAAAAAAAAAAAAAAAACTCACCGCTCCGCTGAGTGGCCGGCTCCGTGAATTGGGTGGGCGTGGCCTGCGCCGCGTCAGCATTCACTGAGCTGGCCATAAGAAGCAGCGGCGGGCTGTGCCCCGGCCCTGCCGCTGCGATCACTGTCTTTTACCGGCAGCGATGACAGCGGCGGGGCCAGAGACAGCGGCCGCCGCTCCTCCATCCGCTGCCTCTTCCTGGGCACACGCGAACACCCAGGTCAGGGCAGGCCACGCCCACCCGCTGCCCTGACCTGGGTGTTCGTCCGTGCCCAGGAAGAGGCAGCAGATGGAGGAGCGGCGGGCGCCGTCTCTGGCCCCGCCGCTGTCATCGCTGCCGGTAAGAGACAGCGATCGCAATGGCGGGGCTGGGACACAGCCCGCCGCTCCTCTGTCTTCTTCTGGGCTCTGTCAGTGTGGCAGGCAACGCGGGAGAGAGTTTTTTTTTATTTTATTTTTTTTTTTACATTCGCCCGATAAGGCGCACGGACATTTTCCCCCCACTTTTGGGGGAGAATTAGTGCGCCTTATAGGGCGAAAAATACGGTACCTCCTGTCACATGAGCTAGTTGTCTTTAAAGTGTTATGGATATTAGCTTCCACATGCATAAAGTTACATATATTGTGCTGTAAATATATCCCTCTGTTTTGTAAATAATTATGTAATATATAGCAGCACTGCCTATATCTCAATTGTAAAAGTTGGCCAAAACACCTAATACTCCTAATTTGGAAATCATCCGTTTTTGTTGTGGTGAAGGGAAGGGATATCACCCAAAGCTTGTTTTCACTGCAATAAATAGGGATTATCTCCAGATTAGGAGATTGAAGCCTGGATCTTTATATGTATCTTCTCATCTCTGTGCACAGTAAGGGTGCTTTTTGTAGACCATACACAAGGCCCTCATTGGCTTTGGTGCCAGGACTGGGTATTGCCGGGCAGGGGTCAGGGCCCCTGCATCTTGCGACCACCCACCGCACATGGTGGTCATGTGATACACAACAGGATGTTTTCTCTCTCTCAGCATCCCTGAGCTCCTTTATATACTTACGGAAGTGTCCTGGAGCTTCATACAGAAGGGAAAGGTTTACTGCTGCCTGGAGATGGATGTGCCCTATTTTCTTATTTTCTTTTAATTCATCCTGCCATTCCTCTTATTCTTATATATTTCTTAATGCTTATTCATCCTTTTTTATTATTTGTATTATGTCTTCTTTTATTTGTTCTTTCTTTCTTTCCCTCCCTCTATTATTATATACGCTCTATCTATCTTTATATTGTGCATTCTTTCTGTCTATTTTTCTTTTCCTTCAATCTGTCTATCTATAAATCTATCTATAATATTTCCTTTATTCAGCAAATGCCTTCCTGAGACACAAGGCATTTAGACATTTCTGGGAAGGAAGACTTGACCCCTCCCCCTCTTTTAATGAATAGGTAGTAAAAGAAATAATCACATGACTCTTTGGGGGTTATTTAAGAAAGCATCGCGCCAGGTAGTGCCTTGTAGCGGCAGGCAGTGAACGCTGGGCACTGTACGCAAAACCACATTTATAAAAGCGAATCTGGTGAGCGACTCTAACAGCGCCATGTAGCGTACGATGTATTATTACAAGCGGCTCAGCGTATAGCGCAGATGCTCTAGCTTCCAGAACGCCAGGTATTACCTTTCGCTCCGTGTCGCTCTCCCATACATTTTAATGGGCGTTCATTTTCTTGTGTTTAAACAGCGTTTTTGACAATTTTTTATTTTTGCTTAAATTATTGTGTGACCTCTCCTGGCTGCAAACAAACACTTTTAGAAACTTTTTTGACTTATTATATTTTTATGCAGAATTGTCATTACAGGTCTGGCACTAAAGTGTTATTGTCACAGCGTTAAAACAATGTCATTCCATGTGTTTTCGCTTTGTTACTGGTTTATATGTGTTCAAAAACAGACTTTAATCACACAGCGTCTGACGCTCTATACTATAGCGACCAGATTTAGATTTTGTGTATGTGTCCTTTTTTGAGTAGTATGGTGTGGAGCTCCGAGAGTTGGTTGCACTGAGCTAGCGCTACCTTTCGCTCGCTGCAGCACTGTACTGGTATTAAAGCACCCAACATACATCACATTCATCAATGCCCACCAGGTTACTACAGCGCCCGATACCCGCTTACAGTGTCTACTAGCACTGCTATACAGACGCTCATCTGCCGATACCTGCCGTTAGCAGTGAATCAGCCTCCACGTTTAATCTGTGTTTTTTTATCTGGTGCACCCCAAAGCAGAATCACTATCTGGAGGCAAAGAATTAGACAGGAGGGGCAATTGTCCAATGCAGAGTTTGGCTTAATGCCACAGACACTAATTTAGCGAGACTAAAGTCAGCTATTAAGGTGTTGACATAAACATGGGAGTAAAGCTTTTCTTGTGATCAACAGTAGTACCAACAAACACATTTTTAAATGTCCTCTGCAACCTACATACAGTGACACCTTCTGATGGATTTATAGGGACAATATTAACATAGCACATATGTTCAAGAAAAGCAGGACATATTTATAGTAAGTAAAACTATGCAAATAATCTCTTTTTGTCTCTCTACCACAAGCCACCCAAAAGAGCTGGCTGGGCATGCAGTGCTTGCATATAGCTTCTAGTAATTACACAGCCATCACTTTTACTTGTAGACTAGTGTTTTGGACTAGTGGTCCTTGTCAGCTCAAGGCTGGAAGTGGTGGCTTTAGTGAGGTGATGAGACTTTAGAAGAGCCATTTGAGGGAGAGACACTTTAGGTAGAGACCAAATATTTTAAAGTGTAAGTCTGGCCTCCTGGGCATGGGCTTGCTAAAGGCTTCCCTGTGTCCACTGATTGGTTAACTAAGCAATCAGAGACATTCAGGGTGGTAGGTTTTTCGTTGTTTTGCTGCTGGTTTGACGCAGCACTGGGCAGGGGTCTTGGAACGTTTTTAGTGAGTAGGCAGAGCCATGCAAATCATCTCTTGTGCTACATACTCGCAAAGAATAATAGATATACCCTGTTTTACTTGGTCTGTATGTGCCATTTTAATACTTTCTGTAATAGGACACATTTTACCTTGTCTCATACATCATACATCTTATACATCAACACCTCTGTTTTCTGTTTTTCGAATGAGGCCCCAACAATCGGTCATGTTTGTATGAAGGTCCTGAATTTTCAAGCACACGAGCCTTTAACTGTCATCACAAGCTCTACCGATCTCTACCGGCTGCCTGTATATAAGCGGTTGCAATGGGTTGCTGAATAGTAACTACAAGTAATTTACACCGCTCACCCCAGAGACTTTCTTTCCAATTGCTTCTGAGGTCTTACCTGGCTCCTCTCTCATAAACTTCCCACTGGGGATCTGCTCTGCACCTCTATCTTTTAAGTATGGCCACTGGCATACACACTGCAAGCCCTTATTGCTTGTGTATATGTGTCCAGGCTGAACTACATGATGGATACACTCAATAAGGCTGGAACATTTATACAGGGTGTATTCAACCTGTTCCATGCCGGGATCTTTTTGAGCTTGGGAACAAAGACCATATGAAAGGCAGATGTCAGTGTCAGTTAAAATGCAGTAGTGTAGCTGGAAGAATGCGGTAGGCATTTCTATAGACAAATGAATGTGTCATTCACTAATATTCTGTCTACATCTGTAATTTTTCATTTGTTTGCATGAGGTTGTGAACTTTCTTTTTCAGCAAGTAATACAAAATATGTCTGTTCTTGATGAACGTTTTTTTTTTTTTTTTTAATGGACACATTCCTGAAGAAGAATCCTTGACGTGCCCATAGTTTTCATTGAGCCTATTAGAAATACATTTTGTGTTTACCAGTTAACCAGTTATTTGCACAGTAATATTGTTTATTGAAATTGTAATCAGACCCCTACCTAATATATTGTAATAAGTAATGATGGTCAAAAATTCACGTTTGTTCCTCACTGGCAGGGCATCCTGATTTGGGATGCATGGCTGTGTGTATCCCTCTGGATTACTGAAAAACCTATTTCTGGTTCCTGCTTGAGCCACTCAGTCAGTGGTGCTCATTCCGCTCATACTGAGCAGTGCAGGAAAGTAAATCTGAATGGCGAGAGCGCTGCGGGCTGCCTCTTGCTGTCCATGCCACCCAATCTGAAAATCCTGGCGAACCTGTAGCTAGAGGTATGCCGGGGATCCACCCATGCAGAAACTCATGAGGGCTCCAGGAAGAGGTCGGTAAATTGGGCAATCCAGAGGGGTTTACACAGCAGGGCATCCCAATTCACGATGCCTAATAAAGAAGAAGACCTCCGCCCCTCAAGTCTTTTTAATTCTGTCCACGGTTTCCAGTTTTCTGAAACTTGCCATCTTGGAGAACGGGACCTGTGGTATGCTGAGAAAATGTCCCTTTTGACAGTGAATGGCACTTACTTGAACTTAAAAAAGTTCTAAACTTACAGCATAGTGACTCTTGCGAGACTCATCTGGTTGGCTTCTGGGCACTAGCACAGGGCTTGTAAAAGCCGATGCGCTAGCGACCCCTAGCGCTGTCTGGGAGCTCAGTTAAAACAGACCAGACTCCCCCAAAACAACTCAACCTATTTTGCTCCCCCACCCCAGGTGCTTTACAGTTTGGATGTTTTCTGCTCCCAATGTTGCTTGATATTCCTGTTATAGTGATTTTATTTTTTGTTTTCCCCAGCTATGCCATTCTATGCCCTTGGTTTCTGACAGGATACCATTGTTCTAAACTAGCTGTTTAAGCCCCCCTCCTCCCCTCTCCTCGCATTCTCATGATGGGTTCAAATTGTGGCTATTGAAATCAGTGCTAGAATGAAGATAAGAGATTTAATTTCCCCCACTAAGAGGAGTTTTTATTTTTTGAAATTTAACCTACCATAGGAGCTGGTTGGTCCACTTCAAAGCACAGAATTTAAGAAGAGAAACACAGCGCCCGTAGGGGGGCGCTGTCAAAAGGGATTTGCAGGCATACAGCGCCTGGTGCAATCCCCGTTTTTTGTTTTGGGGGAAATGGCAGCACATTAAAAAGGGAAAAAACACCGGGAATTGCATTGGGGGCACATGAAAGACATGACACAGGTTTTGCATGGCCCAAATGTTGTTTGCAGCGCAACACAAAACTACATAAAATGCATACTAAAACAATTCCAAAAAGCCCAGGGATCCTGTGTCGCATATGCAAAAGAAACAAAGGAGGGGTGGCAGCCACTCAGACCATTTTATAACTAACCTGGGAGGTGCACGTTAGCAGGGCAATTAGGATACAAAAGTCTTAAAGGAGCCACAGCACTCAACCCTGTTAGCTTGCAGGCCAGCCTATAATCTGTCTCTAAACTTGGTTAAAAACAGAGGTTCGGTCACACACATCTGCAGAAGTATGCTTAAGCTGCAGCACCAGCGCCAAGGTGCCCCTGTGACGTGCAGTCCTAACTCTAATCTCTGAGAGAGAGTGGCTCCTTTAAGACTTTTGTATCCTGTGGCACATGCACCAGTGGCCAAAAGAATTACAACCATCCCAGCCCATTGAAAACTATGGGATAAGGCCACACAGTGCATGGTGAGCGACTGGTCTTATCTACAACTGTAGGGAACTCAGCGTAGATGGGACACTACCTGTCACTAGCATTTTTGACTTGATAACTACACCTTTTGCACTGGGACCTGACATTCATCTGGCACTAAAGTCTTAAAGGGGCCACAGCACTCAAACCAGTTAGCTTGCTGACCAACCTACAATCTGTCTCTAAACTAGGTTAAAAACAGGGGGCTCGGTCACACACATCTGCAGAAGTATGCTTAAGCTGCACCACCAGCGCCAAGGTGCCCCTGTGAGGTGCAGTCCTAACTCTAGTACTCATTCTAGTCTCTAAGAGCCCCATTTGGGACATACAATGCAATAGATAAATTGGGAGCAGGCTTACCTGAGGTTGCCCTAAACCTCAAGTGCAAGCCATGGGGTGGAAGGGTCAAAGACCTTGCAATACAGCCTAGACCCCACACTCCATGTGCTTGCACAAATTCAAAAGAAACAAAAGAGGGGTGGCAGCCGCTCAGACCATTTTATAACTAACCAGGGAGGTGCACATTAGCAGGGCAATTAGAATACAAAAGTCTTAAAGGGGCCACAGCACTCAAACCAGTTAGCTTGCTGACCAACCTACAATCTGTCTCTAAACTTGGTTAAAAACAGGGGGCTCGGTCACACACACCGGCAGAAGTATGCTTAAGCTGCACCACCAGCGCCAAGGTGCCCCTGTGAGGTGCAGTCCTAACTCTAGTACTAATTCTAGTCTGGCACTACATGGCGCTAGCGCTTCCTAAATAAACCCCAAAGTTTTTTCTAAAGCTGGGCTTGAAGTTATGTATGTTTTTCCTTCACTATATTGTCCCATGACATTACCATGAAGCTTTTGTGTTAAAGGGGCAGATACTGTTGCAGGGGTGAGTACGGACATCCCAACTGCAATGATGCTGATTCCATAGCATTTCAGAGGGGGGTTACAATAGGCCTGGGTACAGAGGGACTATGGGGGGTTGACTAGAGAGCCAGGAACTGGATGTAAGTGTTAGCAACATCAGCCCAGCCAGCTCTCTGGGAAATTTCCTAGCTCTGGCCAGTGTCATGAATGATTTGCCTTCAGCCCGTGCCTGTGGTGTCCCTAGGCAACTGGCTGGGGTTTCTCCTGCCCAGCAGCCGCTTCTGCCTCAGATGCCAGCTCCAGCGGCGCGTGTGTCGCTGAGCGCGCCCTCCTCCCTCGTCCACTGTCATTCTACTCGTGCTTGCGCGCGAGTACAGTCAGCTTATGTCCTCCGGTGGTGCTATACACAGAGTGGCCACTGGAGGCTGTTTAAAAGAGCTAAACCTAGGAGGTGCAGTTCTGGGCAGTATGCCTTTGGAGTTCAGCTGGGGCAATCAGCCCAGAGCTCTCTAAGTGCACCAATCAAACCACAGATCCGAAGTGCACCAATCAGCACACAGATCCAAAGTGCACCAATCACAGTCACTGCCTCCCTGTCCAATCCAGCCGGGTTCAGTCCTATAAAGGGATTACCTCTTCAGTGTGTCAGTGCCTGTGATAGCGTTTAGCTGGCTTGTTATTGTTCCTGTGATTGCCTGTTTATATCGTTATTGACCATCTGCTTGAATCTCGACCACGTCTTCGTCTCATCCCTTTGTACTGCGGCTTGACATCTGACTTTGCTTGAATTCTCCTGAGCACCCGAATTGCTTCCAGTATAACCTGTTTCCGAAGCACCCGAACTGTTTCCAGTACTTACCCGACATTGCCCAGTCTGGCCTCTGGTTCATCTGCCTTCAACCCCTGTAAGCTCACATCCTTTGTGCTATTAAGTCCTGGGGGCAACCGTGTCAGGCGAGGCGTATAAAGCGCCCCGGCAAACGGGGGCTTGTCTAAAGGTGAAGCTAGCAGCGGAGATTGGGGGTTGTGGGCTTACTCTGAAGGCGGGTGTCCCACGGGCCTGACAGCCAGTCTAGTGAGGGACGACAACTTTATAGTCTCTATGAGAAATGCCAACTGTAAAGGTGAGTTTTGGCCATATTCTGCAGATCACCACACAGAAACACCTGAATTGATAAGTGCTTAGATCGAGCTATAGGGACAACTATATGTAGATCCACAAATCATGACCTGTTGATGGGCCTTAAGAAGGAGGGTTGGGGAACATTGCTTGTAGCTGACTGCACCAAGTTTTTGAGTCAGCAATTTCAGAACCCCTCCCATTGAATAGCAGTGATATCCCTTTGTGTTCCTTCAATTAAAGAGCTGCAGTGCCTTATTTCATCAATTATATTTTAGAAGATTGCTGCTGACCTAACTTGTCCTGTAATTTTTGAAATACGGAACAATGTTTACCCCTCTGTTGTTTGTTATACTATCAGGAGTAGTACCCCATTCACAATGGCACAGGGTATATACACTAAAACCTCTGCTTCTAGTAGAGATGATATGTACATAGCATTTGCTGGCACTTACTTGTCACTTTTAGCTATTTCTTCCTTCCTGCATAGATCATCATTTGATCATGAAAAACCAAAAGCATATTGAAAACTGAGTATACACATGAAATAAAAGTCAGCTTCAAGAGGTGTCTTTTTAGGTTTCTAATTTTCTATGAATACTGTCAGCATGGGATGACCCAGCAGGCCCTATACTTACCACTTCTACATTTCAGTGATGGCAGACGAATAAGCGACCACTGCAACAACTCAGTTTTACTGTGCTGCTTAATTCATCAACCTGGTTGGTCACCAGTGGTTATATGTTTGCTGGAACATGGAAAAAGAGTATCATTAAACTGGGTATCAGGCTTGCCAGGACTGCAAACTGCTGAGATTAGAGAAAGAATAGAGTATTAAGAAAAACAGATCGATTAGTTATCGAAACACAAAAATGTGGCAAACCACCATTTGGGACTCACAAAAAGCTGTCATGGTTTAAAATGTCACTGTCCAGATAGGAAATCTAGGAAAGGTAATGCCCATCCTGGAGGTGTAACAATAGCAAAGGGAGTGAATATGAGGTGTCTTCTAAGGACCATATGGGGAGGCCGATTCATTAATAGCGCCAGGTAGCGACAGATGAGCGACTGTAGCGTGATTTTTTCAGCGCCAGCCAGTATTCGCTGTGCTTGGCCGGCATTAGCTTGATGACAGCGACTCAGTCGGTGTGCGGTAATTTTGAATACGGGCTGGGGGGTCGCTGTTTCACAGGTCCAGCGTTGTATGTGAGCGCCTGACAACGAATGGCCAGAGTGAACGGCTAGCTTCATATTCATCAACAAATCACGCTCCGAATGTGCTGTCGCTGTCCATTCCTTGTTTAAACCCCAGAGCGCTTGCGGCGATGTGTATTAACTAGTTTTTAACCCCTAAACAACCATATTTTTTGAATGTAACATTATAAATGTTTTTAGAATCATTTTGTAATATGAATACATTAATCTCAGACCTGTTAGATCAATTCTGCACATATTTTTTTAATTTTTTTTTTTTACTTAAAAATAAATCCTAACATTGCAGAAGTGGTCTCCGATTTTTTGACATTAAAAAAAAAAAAAAAAAAAAATAATACCAATTAATTATGAATAATTATAGATTGCTCCATTGAAAAGCATTGGACATCGCCAGGGAGCGACAGCTCATACCTGGCGCTGTGAGGGAATTTGCAGCGGCGCTGTTCGGTCCAGGCGGCTTCATGATGAATGCCGCGCTAGCCTCATTTTGCTTGATAAATGCGTCATTGTGACCGCCGCCGGGCGTACTTGAGTCGGTAGTCGCCGTTAGCTGCCGCTACCTGGCGCTCGTCAGACACTACCTGGCGCTATCGCTTGATGAATAAGGGCCATAGTATAGTTATTGGCTGGATTCATGACTGATCTTTGTTGCATGTCTGTAGCTAAAGGCTCTGCTGATTATGGCGAGATACCTTATCAGGGCGCCAGCACACACCCTCTACCATCCTTTGCAATATGCTGCCAATCAGGCCTTTAAAATAGGTTAATGACTGTGGAATCCTCGGAATGTGACAGCACCTGCATGTCCGCTGCTGTTTACCGTAACATCCACCAGCTCTGCACAGCTTCTATTAGACATGATAAATATACAGCTGTCCTGTAACTTGGAAGTCACTGAGCCAATTACAGCAGCCGATTACAAGAATAAACCTATAGGGAACATGAGTCCAGCCAGACAAGAGGGGTCAGCCCAGCCTGGAGCAATACATTCCCTTCCCTACATTTTCACAGCTTAGAATCAGATACATCTATGAAAAGTCTTGTTGTAAGGCAGATGAAAACACATTTTATTGTTTTTGAGTATTTAGGGAAAAAAAGGGTTTGACATCTTCTTGGAATAGCAACTTTCCAAAATGTATCATTTTAAGTTTAAAGGAAAACTCTCTTTTTTTGTCAGGTTTTTGGGGTTCTGCTTTATGGTTTACCTTTTCTGGGATGTAAAATAAACATTTGTGTTAGGATTCTGCCCCTATACCTGTGATTTACTTATCAGCATGCTGTTTCAAAGTTTCCTATATTCCTGTGTGTCTGTGATCCTAAGAGTGGTTTTTCTGGCCTTGAGTAAAATGTTTTGACAGCATATCACAGAATACTTCCACTGTAACAGGTAAGCATTTTAGCAGCTTTTGCTAAGTCAAGCAGCAGTAATGACCCTTCCCAGCTGGGACAGCTGCCAGTAACCCTTTAGCTACTGGAATGCAAGAGTGTGATCCTCCCTATCTGAATAAGTTGAATTACAGCAGAATGGGTTAAACCTGTCACACTTGTCTTAGCCAATCAGACAATTAACAAGCTAGAGTGAGTAAGTCTCTGATCAGTACATTTAATGCGACAATTTAGGTACATTGCTAAGGTAAACACATTTTTGTTATGGAAAATGGTTTTCTTTTATAATACAGGGTTGCAAATATATGAAAAAATAACTGATAATCTTAGGTTAAAAGGCTAAAAAAGGTTAAAATATACAAATCATGTCTTGCTGTCAGAGATCCCATTTAGAAGAAGCAGTCCAAATGTGACCAACCACAAAGTTTATGTAATAGGGTTCTCAGTGGCTCCATCTTCTGTGGCCACCCATACTGGTGGGGAGGAAGCTAGCCACTGGCAGTCTGGATCTTTGGGGGGGGGGGGTCCTAAGCTTTTACAGTATAAAGCAATGGACCAGTGACAGGCTCAGTGAAACAAGTTTATTGTATCTAATTGAGCAGTGAGGAGATGTTCTTTCATGGGAAAGCCAGCAGCAGACCTTTTCTTAACATCTTTTCATTTTAGAAAACTAAAAACTATGTAGCTTTTATCTGTTTGGTTATATGTTTGTATGCCTAGGGAGCATAAGGAAGGAAGCATCATCATATTTTGTGAGGTAGACAATACTATACGGGCTTTCTATCTTACCTATAAAGCAGTGTTACCCAACCCACTCCTCAAGAGCCAGCAACAGGTCTTGCTTTGTGGATTGAAGCTAGCAATTCTCCCATGGATTGTGGCTGGAGTTTTTTTTCATCCCATAGGTTATAAAACCTTGTAGACAGTAAACTGTAGATATCCTATTTGTCCTTGGCTTTTTAGGTCACTGAATAGAAGGCTTGAACTGTGGTCTGATTAATCACATCCACATCTGATATAATCTGGCTGGTAAGATAATGCACAAATTCCCACACGGGATACATTGGGTTATGGTCATCGGGCCTGTCTTTGTTTTCTGCCCAGATGGGCAATGGGGTGTTTGAAGAAAGCAATAGTCCCAGTAGTTAAGTTCAAAGACCGAGTATTGTCTGAAGAACCAAGAAGGGAAACTGGTATTACATTATTTCAGCAGGTTAGAGGGTGATAGAAAGCCTTGGATCGGTTTCTAAAGACAACAGCGACTGTTTTTGCCTAATATCTCTGTCTGTCCAGCTCTAGTCCAACACTGCATCATCAGTCAATAATCAAGAAGAGTTATTTCCAACTAGTGTTTTCATTGAGAGATTTACTTTTCTGTCACCATCCCACAGCATTTTATGGGTTATATTGCCCCAAATCCCAGTCCAACAAAAGTTTTGTTCACAGCGGCATGTTACATTGTAACGCAAGGCTGCGTTTGGGGATGTCAGCAAGTTTTGAAAGCATGGATTAAATATTTATTGTGGCCATGGAGCACAGAGAGGGTAGTTGGAGCTACAGCCAGCTGGTAAGAGATGCCGGCTTACTCTAGAGAGCCGCACTGTATTACAAGCAGGAGGCACACGCTAAAAAATTGTGGCAACTTAACTCTCTGATAGCTTGGGGACCAGCAGCAAATTTCCATGCTTTCGAAAAATGAAAATCCATTTATGTGGAACAAATCAGATCAAACTACTGTGCAAAGAACTGAGCTACTGCTATCTCTGCAATGAGTGCCTCAGTGTTGCTGTCATATATGACTGGTAGAAAGTATAGCATATGGAGGAAAACATTAATTTCATATTATAAACTGCTAACAAAATTTATAGACAAAGCCTTTCTGCTGCCTCTCACATGGTGACTCCTGCTTTGCATCTGCTAGGTAAGCAGCAGAGCACTAAGTCATCTTTGCTTTAACTGGCAATTAATGTTTGCCCCCTTTAGGAATCCATTCATAGTGCAAGGCCCTGATGATTTTCATAATTGAGACCAGATTTTGCCCAAGTGAAATCCTAATGTTGACCATTTTAGTCAGTGTGAAACCAAAAGCCATAGTAAAGAGTGACACATCAGCTGAAATCCAGCTGGCATTCAGGGTTTGGTTCCTGAGGTGCATAATTTCATGAAAAGCCCAAACCCTTAAAAAACTATTTCCCTGCATCTAAAATGTATATATTTTACGTTTTAGTCACTTTTTATTCTTTCCTCTGCTGGACTGCAACTCTGTACAGAACTCTAGGATGTGGGTGCCACCATCTTGCCTCAGAAGCATCACACACACTGAGCAGAGGACAGTGGGGTAAAGCACAGGGGGTGGGTCAGAGCTGGGGTCAGGAGAAGGACAGCAAATCCAGAATGCAGAGCGGCAAAGTCAGAAGACACTTCCTGTCTGCAGGCTGCCTGATGCTCCATGAGCTACCATCTTAGATGTTTAAAGGCTCAGAATACACACTTTAATGTGAGCAATCTGAATGTACAGGGTGGGGAAACATATAAGATAGACTAAATATTTCCATTTCAGTAAATTAAATTGGTACATTTGCATAGGTTGTCAAAGGTCTGTGACCACATTGCAGCATTTTTTTTTACTAAAAGAGTTCATTACCTTATGTAGCCTTCTTGGTTGGCCAGTATTCTTAAGGTCACAGACAGCAAAAGGAATCTTTGCCATTCTGACCAAAACTTCAAAAAGTTTTGGGCTTGAAATTATATAAAGCAGAGACATAATTTTCAAGGGAAGCAAATTGATTTACTGTCTGAATATCCCTTTTTTAATCTGAAATTTAGGCAGTGTCCGCTTCCATCTGAGGCTTCTTTCCTGACTGTTTAGTTCCATCAAGCCTTTCAAGCTGTTTTAAAGTATGTTATATAATGTTAATAAGCTAATTATCAGTGTAAAGAGTGGCAATTCCTGCATACTTGGCCCTTTTAACAAGGATTCATATTAACAAATAACTTATTTACCCAGCATGTGTTTTGCGCCATAATATGTTTTTACTCCTACTTAAAGTAGGGAATCAAAAAATGTTTTGGCACAGGCACAGCGCTCTGTTGCCCCCAATAAACTATGTATAGATACAAAAGCGCCATTCACAGTAATAATCGGACACATGATTTTAATAAACACAGCAGCCCTTTAAAAGTAAGATAATACATTAAGATCTTAAAAGCCCCTATTTATGAGGTAGTATTTTGGATTAAGTGACAGGTCTGATCTTTTATCTTATATAATGATATCACAAAATTTAGCTTGAATAGAAGTCTAGTCTCGGAATATGTGCTTGCAGGATATAGCTAAGTAAAGGGCTACTAAACATGTAAAGTGAAAAAACAATTAGATGTATACAAATTAAATAGCATACAGTTGAAATTATGCGGTCAGGGATCCCAGGATGGGAACACAGACAAAAAGACATTGAGGCCCAGAAATCTTTATAAAGTTAATTTAATAGTGAGCACCAGCAAATGATATACACAATAAAGTGACAAAGCAAAGTGTGGGGGGGGGCATAAAAAATAAACAAAAAATGGAATAGCAACAGGGCACACAGTGTATTTTGCTTACTTTAACCCTTTCGCTGCCAGGCTACCTGGAGTTTTTGTCACCCTTTGTTGCCAGACCATTTTGCACTATTTTGCGCTCCACATGTTCAACTGTGATTTTTTAAGGGATTTCCAGGGATTTTCCAGGGAATTATATATTCTTTTTTTCAGCAGAATCTGGGTTTTAACATGAAATGTGTTTTTTGTCATTTTTTAGGTGTATTCTCAATATTTTGGGGTGAAATATGTGCAAAAAAATAAAAAAAAATCTATTTTTTTACAATTTGTAGTGTTTTTTGTAATAAAAAAGCAATTTAGTCAATAAAATCTTATTGCATGTGAAATCCTAATTTCTCCTGGTCACAGCGTTACCACATATGTATAGGTAGACACCCTTTCCTGCCCAGGAGACTCCCCCAAACTGAAACAGCGCTTTAGGAGATTTTCAGGTAAAATACAAATATGCTAAGCGCTAGGCGCACCTTGCAGTTTTTCAAGAAAAACAACCCTTTACATTTGAAATACCCCCTACAAACTTAATATTCCCTGAAAGTATACACCTCAGGCTTTCTAGGTGTAACAGGCTTGTTTACATAGGTGCAGTTGTCTGGAAGTAATTCCTCAATTAATTCTTTGGTAGCACAGAGTTTCACTAAAAAAGAATAAAAAGCAGAATCAAACTCATATTATCTGAAAAAAAAATATGCAAACAAAAAAAAAAACAAGCCCAATCTGAAAAAGCCCTGTATTCTTGTTGGATCCTAAAGGGGTCCTCCCTGTCCTAGGGTCCCTGGTTTAATTTTAGAACTCCTCATAAATCCTCCCACTCGGGACACAGAAGGGGCATCCCGGGTCGCTTATATTGCGTAATTCCCTCGGGTATTGCGGCTACCTATAAAATCACCATATGGAGGCTTCCCAGGATACCGGGATCGGGCTCCCCTCGGGGCAACCCCGGCAGTGTTTGGGGTGTGGGGCATCCCTTACAGGGGATGATGTATTCCTCTGCATACCATGTGCACAGCACAGCAGACTATTACGCGGCAGTCCGGATCCCATGCGTCGGGTTCTGCACCGCCGGTCCCTTCTCCTACCACTCCCCGCCTGATCCGTACCCTGGGTGATGTTGTCACGAGTGGGGAGTCGCAATCTGAGGTGTGTGCCAGATTGTCCAATCTTGAAAAATTATTTTCTAGTGCTGTGGCCAGAAAGGCCCCGGCTAAGAGAAAGCACTTGTCCCCAGCCACGCAGGCTTCTGACCTTGAGGAGTTTGATTCACTGGACTGGTCTGATTACCCCCCGCTAGAGGAAGGGGAGCTTTTTGAGGAGTCAGATGGTTCTGACGATCAGCAGTTTGTGGGCGCTGATGCCGAGCGGGATCAGGGGGATTCTTTGGATATCCCTAAGGTCCTGGCTAATATGTTTGAGGTTTTGACAATCTCTCCTCCTGAAGCGACCCTTCCGCAGAAGGGGGAGTTCTTTGAAGAGGCTAAGCCGCGCTTAGAATTCCCTAATCAAAGGCATTTTGACGGCATTATTCTTAAGGAATGGGAGAGGCCTACTCGGCTTCCAGGTGTCCCTCCGGGTTGGGATAAGAAATATCCCTTTTTCGGTGGATGCTGTGAAGCGCTGGTCCTCCCCTCCCGAGGTGGACGCCCCTGTTTTGGGCTTGTCTAGCACCTCTGTCTTGCATTCTCCTGACTGTTCTACTCTCAAGGACGGTGAGGACAAACGCATTGACCAGATGGCTTGTCATGGTTTTGCCAGTGTCGGGTCGGCCTTGCGGCCTGTCTGTGCTTCAGCGCTTTTAATAGTGGCTTCTAGGTTGCTTGTCAGGGACCATTTCTCTACTTCCAGGCTTGACCCGGCTAGTGATAAGTTCACCGTCCTTAAGCGGTGCAAATTGTTTTTGTCATATGTGCTAGCCGCCCTGGATGATACCATGGTGATGTGTAGTAGAACTTCAGCCTTGCTGGTGGCTATTCGGCGATCGGTTTGGTTGCGCCAGTGGGTGGCTGATTTTGTGTCCAAAAAGTCGCTTACGGCCCTTCCCTTTCTGGGCTTGCGGCTCTTTGGAGAAAAATTGGACTCGGACGCAAAAGGAGGTAGGTTACCTCAGCGAAAGAAGCAATGCCGTCCCTTTCGGGGGTGGCTTCCTTTACCCCGTCCTTTTGTGGGGTCAGACCTGGACGGGGATCGGCTGTCTTCTCCTCCAGAGGTGATTCCCGGACCAGGGGAAGAGGACGTGCCCGTCCAGGTCACAGCTGGGGCTCCAAGCCCAAAGCCGCTGCTAAGCCGGCTCAGCAATAAGGGGGCTCCCTCACCCTCGCAGGTGGGGGGACGGCTGCGACACTTCTCTCCGGTCTGGGACCAGGAGGTCTCGGACAGATGGATTCGGGAAGTGGTGTCTTCCGGTTACAAACTGGAGTTCGAGATCCGGCCTCCTCCCAGATTCTTCAGGTCTCGGGTGCCCTTGGATCCTCTGGCCGCGCAGGGACTCCGGGCGGCAGTAAAAGATCTCCTGGACATGGCTGTCATCTGCCCGGTGCCTCCCTCGGACCGGGGCCTGGGATACTATTCCAATCTGTTCACGGTGCCCAAAAAGGAAGGCTCAGTTCGTCCCATCCTGTATCTGAAGTTTCTCAACAGGTTTATCTGTCCCAGGAAGTTCCGCATGGAAACCCTGCGCTCAGCCATAAATTCGCTTTGTCAGGAGGACTTCATGACATCCATAGACATCAAGGATGCTTATCTGCATGTTCCAATCTTCCCGGCACATCAGAGATTTCTCAGGTTCGTGGTGGAAGATCGGCACTTTCAGTTTGTGGCTCTTCCGTTTGGCCTTACCTCGGCTCCAAGGGTTTTCACCAAGGTGCTGGCAGGGGTGATGGCCCTTCTCAGAGCCCAGGGTATCTGCATCGTGCCTTATCTGGACGATCTTCTCATTACGGCATCCTCTCTCCGCCAGGCGGAGCTAGATGCCAGGACTGTGGTGTCCACTCTGGAGAGATTCGGCTGGGTGATCATCCCTATCCCAAGTCCTTCCTCTCTCCGTCCAGGGTGGTGTCGTTCTTGGGAATGTCTCTGGATACTTCTCAGTCCAGGGTGTTCCTCCCCCGGTCCAAGGTTCTTTTGATTCAGGAATTGACTCAGCTTCTTCTATCCATTCCTCGTCCGTCCAGTTTCACACAAGGACGCTCCAGCTCCATCTGTTGGCGGCCTGGGACAGGTCTCCACTGTCATTGGATCAGTCCTTTCTGTTGTCCCCCCGGGTTCGGCATTCCCTTCAGTGGCGGCTGGAACCAAGCAATCTGATGAGGGGCAGATCCTTTCTGACCCCTTGTTGGGAGACGGTCACCACGGATGCCAGCCTGTCAGGTTGGGGGGGGGGGGTTTGGAAGGATCTTTAGTTTCAGGGACTGTGGGGGCCTCAGGAGGATCACGATCCCATCAATGTTCTGGAGCTGAGAGCCATCAGGTTGGTTCTGGGTCGCTTGACTCATCAGTTACAGGGTTTGCCAGTTCAAGTTCGGTCGGACAATCGGACGGCGGTCGCCTACATCAATCACCAGGGAGGGACTCGCAGCAGGCGTGCCCTCAGGGAAGTATTCTTGATCCTGGCCTGGGCAGATAGCAATGTCCCATGCATCTCGGCGGTGTACATTCCGGGAGTGGAGAACACGGAGGCGGACTCCCTGAGCAGGTGCTCATCTCGCCGGGGGGGAATGGTCTCTCAGCCCCATGGTGTTTCGGTCGCTTTGCCACTGGTGGAGGACTCCGGAGGTGGACCTCTTTGCCTCTCGTCACAATCACAAGCTTCCGGCATTTGTGTCTCTCTCGCGGGATCCGCTGGCTCTGGCAGTGGATGCGATGTCTCTGAACTGGAGGGATCTGGGGTTTCTGTACCTGTTCCCTCCATTTCCCTTGGTGGGCAAGGTGGTGCGCAAGCTGGCTCTAGAGGGTGCGCCAGCAATCTTGGCTCCAAGATGGCCAAGACGTGGTAAGGTTGGCAGCGGATCAGTTAGATCTGCGCCTTTTGCCGGATCTGCTCACTCAGGGTCAACTGCTCTACCACAATTTACCAACGCTGGCTTTGACGACGTGGCTGCTGAAACCTCCATCTTGAAGGAGGAAGGTCTTTCTGATGCTTTTATTCAGACTCTGGTTAGGGCTAGAAAGAAGTCTTCCTCTGCCATCTACTATAGGATTTGGAGGTCTTATATTGATTGGTGTGAGGTCCGGGCCTTGCCTTGCAGGGTGTTTTCTATCCCTAGGGTTTTGGAATTTCTGCAACATGGTCTGGACCTGGGGTTGCAGCTTAGTACGTTGAAAGGGCACGTTTCTGCCCTGGCGGTTTTCTTTCAAAGGTCTTTTGCTCTTCATCCTTTGGTTAAGACCTTTTTCCAGGAGGTTACGCATGTGCGGCCTCCTAGGTAGCCTTTGCTCCCAGTTTGGGATTTGAATTTGGTTCTTTCTGCCTTTCAGGCTCCTCCTTTTGAACCTTTGCAGGATATTGCTCTTTCTACGCTTACTCAGAAGGTTGCGTTTTTGGTTGCCATCACTTCCGTTCGCCGTGTATCGGAGTTGGCGGCTTTGTCCATTTAGGCCCCGTACTTTGAGAGCCATCAGGACAAGGTTGTTTTCCGCTTCTAGCCAGATTTCCTTCCTAAGGTGGTTTCTGCCTTTCATCTTAATCAGGACATTGTTCTGCCCTCCTTGTGTCCTAAGCCCAGCAATGACAAGGAGAGGGTCTTGCATTCACTGGATGTGGTTCGCTGTGTGAAGTACTATTTGGTGGCTACTTCTTCCTTTCGTAGGACGGACGCCCTTTTTGTGATGCCCTCTGGGCCTAGGAAAGGTTTGGCTCCCGCCAAGTCTTCCATTAGTAAATGGATTCGCCAGGCCATTGTTGGGGCCTATTCTGCCAAGGGGAAGGTTCCCCCTTTTCGTGTTACTGCTCATTCTACTCGTGTCGTTGGGGCGTCCTGGGCCTTCCAGCATCAGGCCTCTGTTGAGCAAGTTTGTAAGGCTGCTACTTGGTCTTCCGTTCACACTTTTTCCAAGTTTTACAAGCTTGATGTGCGGGCCTCAGCGGATGCTGTTTTTGGCCGCAAAGTTCTGCAAGCTGCAGTGGTTTAAGTTTGTGCATTATTGCCTTGTTTTGGATCCCCGCCCTTTATGGACACTGCTATTGGATGTCCCTATTGGATGACTATCTGAAGCGGGGTGTTTGACATACTTAGAATAATACCATTTTGTGATTACTCACCTGTAAAATGGGTATTGTAAGTTTGTCACACACCCCGCTTCACCCCGCCCTTTGGTATTCTGGATCCTTTCTATGGTGAACCTTTTTTACTGTTACTGGTTATTTTGGCTCTTCCTGGTCCCTTTTCTGCTGTCTTAATACTGGGGAATGAGTGGGAGGTCCCAGGTATTTATGGACCGGGAGGGGCTCACTTTTTTTCGTGACATCTCTGCAAGATCGCCCTCTGCAGGTCGGTATAACCCGGTGAGTGATGTCATAAACCCCGTCTTCAAAGGGGTGGGGCTTAATAGCAAGATGGCGGCGCCCATCGGGAGAGGAGGGGGAGAGCCCTTTCAAGCTCTCCCCTGAAGCTGAAGAGCCGGGGGGGGGGCGGTCGGAGGCCCCCCCCCAGTGAAGAGAAGACTATTTTTTTTTATTACAGTTAGCAGCTGCTGCTGATGCGGGGGGGCCTATTCCGGGGACTCTCCCGGCGCCAACCGAGCCCCCACGGGGGATCGGATGGCACCAAATTAAAGAGGAGACCAGGCCAGATCCAACGAGGGGTCAGGTGAGTATTTCTTATTTTTATTTTTTTAACTAGCAGCGGGGAAAGTCAAGCACGTAACACCTACGGGCTTGGCACTTAACGCCCAGCCAAGCCAGCACGTAGGTGTTACGGGCTTGGCAACAAAAGGGTTAAAGCAGTCACAAAGTGTTCGTTATTTATAAAGTATAACAGCAAAATAAAAAAGGTAATTGATAAGCATGCAAACCGCTGCCAGCGACCTACTCATGTTACCTGCCTGCCGGCTCCTAAGTTTCACACTTCCTCACTGCCATCTTGCTGCACCAAGAGGGGAATGTATCCAAAATACTCCCAGTGCATCATCAAAGTTTCTGTCTGTGCACTGGCTGCATTGATTCATTAAAAAGTCTCCAGGGCCATCCGAGTTTCACTCCTTGGGTCATCCCAGAAGCCCTGATTCACTCACCTTCTCCCGGAGCCCTCTTCATGTCTTTGTGCTGCGGCCGCATCCCCACTCACCTCTAGTCGTGTGCCCATGGGTATGCCACAGCTAGAAGGTGAGCTAGGGTTGCAGCTGGAGGCGTCTTCGGTTCCCTTCCAGGCGGCTTAGCCGTCAGCAGAGCCGAAGTGAGCCAAGTTAAAGCGAGCGCAATTGCTCTCATTCAAGTCTGCGTCGTGGGAGCGAAAGGAAGGTGAGTGTGTGGGACGTCATGGGGGATACTCTCCCCCCCCGGAGAGGAACAACACACGGCAATGTAAAATGGCCATGTGTTGTTCCTCTTTAATGAATCAATGAGAGTAGCGGCGAGGCAGTGCACAGTTCCGCAATGGCCAAATGAGAAAATTAAAGTCCTGTACAATAAGACTTTCGCTCTGCTTTAACCCTTTCCTGACACATGATGTACTATTACTTTATGTTCTGGCTTAAGCAATTCCTATAACCTTCAAATGGCACATGCAGCCCAACTCAACTCCAGCTCTACCACTTGTGATCCCTACCTTTCGTCTCCACTCCCATCCTTTAGACTGTAAGCTCGCAAGGGCAGGGCTCTCCTCTCTATTGTCTTCTGTGCTCACAACACTTGGTTTAAGCCTCGTGGCATCTAATTTTGTATTGTTCCCTGTACTATATGTCTTACCTTGTCTGTAATCATACATTGTAAAGCGCTATGAAAGATGATGGCGCTATATAAATAAACAATAATAATAATAATAATAATAATGTTCATATGAAACTTCCCGCAATGTGTTAATTCCTGTGAAGCAACTAAAAGTTTTGCATACGTTGAAGAGTGTAGTTTTAAAATAGGGTCTTGTTTGGGTGTTTTTCTGCTTTATCGTCCCCTTGCGGAACTAACAAACCAACCTAATCCAACATCTTATTGTGGCAGGAAGGGGTTAAGCTCGAAGGATCAAGTCAAGGGCTAGCAGGATCATTGCAGACTCCTGTCATCCTGTTATCCTGGTCACTCTTTCCTTTTAAGGGTGTGTCTCCTATACACACATTTTGCCTCCCACAGCTTTTCCGCTGTTAAAACTTACTGATTGCCAGTATCACGCACCCTGCAATCCATTACCAATCTCCATTCCCAGAGAAATAACCACCTCCTCCCAGACAAAGGTCTTCCCCTCTGCATGCCCACTCCATTCATTGCAATTAAGGAGGTTTGCCAAGACTTTTCCCACTCCCCTCCTCCCCACTTTATGTATTTCAATATGAATCTACACAACGGAGAAAATAAATTGTCGAGACTTTTGACTAGTACTGAAGGTATATATGTGGGGTGTCCCCTTTTTCTTTGGGTGCTCTAATTTATAGAGGTTTTAGATTGAGTTCAGTCCAGAAATCTACACCAGTTGGAATCATATCATTCTCTAGAAAGGCAATATATTGCATACGATTTCCCTTTTTTTTCCCCTAGCATCAAACATATATGGCTGCTGCTATGCCTGCAAATAGCTTGCATTGTCTCAGCATTAGTCAGTTATAATACTTAGCGTATATGCCTGTTGCTGTTAATCATTGCTGCCTTGAGGTGATGATGGTTCTGACTGGAATTTGTTCTATAGTACAGTATAGCGAGCCCAACATATTGGTTACCAGAACTTCTGCCTTGAAGGGATGCACCTGCCTAAATTTGTGTGATAAATCATCCACCACAAACCAAAATCCTTTACACTTCTGAGTGATTCTGCATGAAGGTTTTTACTACAAACAGGTCAGGAAAGGCCAACAAAATGTGAAACCTAATCCATGGTGTCTTTATGTGCTAAGGCTTTCATGCAGGTGTAGCCTGCTGTAACACATAGTCTGGTTTATGGCTCACGAAAATGCTAACACGCACACAGCCAACTGCAGCTTTGTATGGCATCTTTAGCTGCTGTCCACAATGCATTCTCCATATGTCAGTGCTCTGTCACATGGTGTATTAGATCACACCCAGATGCTCACAGTGGCTTATTATTTATGTCAGTGCTTGTATAGAATAGGCAGCACTTTGAAAACAATACACAGCATTAACCCGATAATAAGAGCCTCTAGCCTCTTGGCCAGTGGCAAAAACTTCATGCCTTACAGATATGTCAACCATATCTAGGACCATCAGGTTAAGGGGACCAGCTTTTTGTGTTCACAAAATCGAGTTTGATTAAAAAATATATAGATGACTGAATGTGCGTAGTGGGGGCTTCGTTGAAGGTTTGCACCCTGTGACTGCTCTGTAGGTATGAACATTGTAGGTGTGCACATTATACTGTAACTGTTTACTTGGATGTAGCTATATCATTTTTACTCAGATTTTATATTGGTAGCAGATACACAAAGATGTGCTAGCACTGTCACTGTGTAAAAGAGCAACCACAAGCACATCATCATCATGCATAAATACATAGGATTTTTAATGGGGGGAGGGTAAAGGTGTGACAGGAAAGAACAATAGTAAAATGTAAGCAATGGGTCCCAGGAACCCTCTACTCAGGGCATCGCCATTTAGAATGTCTATCTGCTCAGAGAGGACAAGGGGAAGACCGAAACGTAGCCCCAATACTTTTGCTACCAGATGGTGGCCCTTCGAGAAGTAAGTGGGTCACTCATTCTCAGTCCCCTCAGAACTGTCTGTAGCCAATCCTGTTCACCTGTGATGGATCCTAGAAGGTTAGGTATGAAAAGCACCTGAGGTTTTCTAAGGAGTTGTTAAGGAGGAGGGCAAATCAGAATGCATTGCAGGAATAATGTGCAAATAATATTTGACTTACAGTCAGCTTTAGTTTACTTTGAGTTGTGCATTTTTTATTAATGTTTTCTAGGAGCAGCAGAAGCATGTGCAGCTCTGAGTAAGAAAAGGAGGTGGATTTCATGTGGCATTTTTAGTGAGCTTGGAATGCTTAAGCATATGCATGTTAGATTGCAGATCTTTGACCTTATATTATAGTTTTATAGTTGGGTGAGTAAAATTACAATTTATACATTGAAAAGGCTTTGCATTGCAGATGTATTAAAAAACAGTAAAATGCTTTGCCAGTGGGGTAATTCAGTTTCATTTGTTTTACATCTTCATATAAATTAATCTGGAACACACAGGCACGAAAACATTGAAAGAGCATTGAACAAAGATTGAGCCATCACTGTATGCTCATCATTCAGAAGCCAGCATTAATAGTTTCATCCCTAACGGCCTGTTGCCAGAATTTCTACAGTACAAGTATACACTTTCTTCAAAAGCTTTACTGTGTTTGTTGTCTTTCTGTTGTGCACTAATTAATTAGCAATTTTAATTGAAACAATATTTTGTTATGAACATCGTCATCGGAATCAAAAGAACTTCATATTTGTGCTATTCCCTGGGGATAAAGGCTAACCAAGTTAATTCACTCCCTCCCCCTTCACAGGGATATTGAGCAAACCAATTGCATCTTGTGAGTCTCATTTTGGAAGTTGAAGAGAAGCCTTTCCCCAGCGGCTTTGGAAACTAATAAATCCACAATAAATACAATCATGTCTAATACCATAACTGGTTTCCCTTGGCATTAAGCAGCTACAGACCACATCATGACATGAAATAGCTTCACTCTGCACAAGCTGAGCTTTTATTTGCTAAATAAACTTGGCTCGCTAACAGTTCTGTGTATGCAGCCATTAATACAATACCCTATGACAGCCTTTAATTTATTTATTCTTAGTTGGTACTAAATTGATTAAAATTAGTTTGATATTGCTGCTTCTTCAACGACTGGAAATACATTTTATTTATTTCTAAATGTTATAAACAGCAAATATATACTCTTGTACTTATCTGATTAAATTATAGATATACCTACATAGACTTATAACTAGGCTGTTATACTAAAAGGCTACCTTAAAGCCTACAGATAAAGTCACACAGTTAGTTACATAAAACATACCCAGCAAAGATTGTTTAATAGCGGTCAACTGACTGACAGCGTCAGTCAGAGATGTAACAGAAATCCTGGGGATGTTATGGAGGCGCCCCAAGCTTTTATGGAATTTAAAAATCATAACTGATCGAATTAATAAGAAGTTTTATCTATAATGTAACATAGAGGCCGATTCATTAATAGCGCCAGGTAGCGCCAGATGAGCGACTGTAGCGTGATTTTTTCAGCGCCAGCCAGTATTCGCTGTACTTGGCCGGCGTTAGCTTGATGACAGCGACTCAGTCGGTGTGCGGTAATGTTGAATACGGGCTGGGGGGTCGCTGTTTCACAGGTTCAGCGTTGTATGTGAGCGCCTGACAACGAATGGCCAGAGCGAACGGCTAGCTTCATATTCATTAACAAATCACGCTCCGAATGTGCTGTCGCTGTTCATTCCTTGTTTAAACCCCAGAGCGCTGGCGGCGATGGGTGTTAACTAGTTTTTAACCCCTAAACAGCCATATTTTTTGAATGTAACATTATACATGTTTATAGAATCATTTAGTAATATGAATACATTAATATCAGACCTGTTAGATCAATTCTGCACAAATTATTTTTAAAATTTTTTTTGACTTAAAAATAAATCCTAACATTGCAGAAGTGGTCTCCGAATTTTTGACATTAAAAAAAAAAAAAAAAAAAAAAAATTAATACCAATTAATTATGATTAATTATAGATTGCTCCATTGAAATGCATTGGACATCGCCAGGGAGCGACAGCTCATACCTGGGCTGTGAAAGAATTTGCAGCGGCGCTGTTCGGTCCAGGCTGTTCGCTCCCCCCGGCGCTAGCCTCATTTTGCTTGATAAATGCGTCATTGTGACCGCCGCCGGGCGTACTTGAGTCGGTAGTCGCCGTTAGCTGCCACTACCTGGCGCTCGTCAGACACTACCTGGCGCTAGCCCGTGATAAATAAGGGCCATAGTATTAACCTGCATTTCACCCATCCATGCAGTGAGACAAACACAAATCAGTAAAAATGCGCCTGGGGAACTGTTGGGGGTAGGTACTTTGCTCAAGATCATTCAGTCATCATTCAGTCGAGAATCAAACCTGCAACCCTCGGTTCACACGATTGATTCCTTGACCACTAGACAATAACTGCCTATGGAGGGTGACCTGAAGTTTGAAGAAGGAGAAATAAATACATTTCCAACAACAAACATGTAACAAAATCATGTCACAGTGGGGGCTATTAGCAAATAGTTATGAAACATTTAAACATTCTGGAAATGGAAGTCCCTGTATGGGCAAACCCAATAAACCGCACATACTTACCTACAGTTTCACTCAGCTTAATGGTACAATGCCAGTAGTTTGAATGTTATCTGCAATCTCGTTCCCGCCATTCGAGCGCCGAGTGCCGGACCCACTGAGCTGGCGCTACCTCTCACTCGCTGCAGCGCTGTAATGTCGTTACAACGGCCAACACACATCACATTCATCAATGCCGGCAAAGTTACTACAGCGACCGAGATGCTCTGTTACAGATTACGATTCCCGCTTACAGCGTTTACTAGCAGTCACTCTAAGCGCCGCTATACAGGCGCTCATCTGGCAATACCTGGCGTTAGTAGTGAATCAGCATGTGCGTCTTCTCCCACTTCATAAATATCTTGCCATACTTGGCATAGTCAGTGAAGGTGTAATCCGATACAAAAGGATACTGGCAACAAAATATATATTGGCAGGGCTAGCTTATCAGGCCTACAAAAAACATGTATTTTTGTCCCAAATAAAGGATATATAAATGGCCAGGCCTGTGGCTGTTGTTACAGTGTAATAATGGCTGCTCCCTGCTGTGTGCTATGTTGCAGCGTAAGCCGCTTCACAGCTGAAAAACAGTTGAATGTGAAGCCTTGTGTACAGCCGGCTCCCACTAAAAACAAGGGCTGCTGGCCATAGGTGGGTGTGGCCTTTTTATGACTGGCTCCCATTGACAGGCCACACCTCCGGAACAACCAGAACCAGGGTTGTGGGAAGATGAACAGCAGTGTGGGAGCGATGGTAAAATGAGTGAACTTTTCTTTTTAAGTGTGTGTGGCGTGGCGCAGCAACTCTGTTAGTGGAGGATGGGTAGCCTGCATGGGGGGGTGGGGAGGGTCCTGTACACTTATAGGCTCTTGGGGGGGGGTTCTGCAGACTGCTTGTTATGGGCTCTTGGGGGGCTCTGTACACTGCCTGTTATGGGGTTATTGGGGGGGGGGCTCTGAACACTGCCTGTTATTGAGGGGGGGGCTCTGAACACTGCCTGTTATTGAGGGGGGGGGCTCTGAACACTGCCTGTTATTGAGGGGGGGGGGCTCTGAACACTGCCTGTTATTGAGGGGGGGGGCTCTGAACACTGCCTGTTATTGAGGGGGGGGGGGGCTCTGAACACTGCCTGTTATGAAGTTGTTTTTGGAGGGGGCTCTGCACACTGCCTGTTATGTGGTTCTTGGGGAGGGGGTTCTGAGTGCTGCCTGTTACTGGATTCTGCTCACTGCCTCTTATAGGTTTCCTTTTGCACTTCATTTGGTTCAGAATATTTATCTTCTTATTTTCCTTCGGTTGTGATGTGAAAAATATGATATATCTAATTAAAACATAATATGTATATTTAAATATAATGTGATTTGACAATTTCTCTAATCCTCCAGTAAAGTTAAAAATAGAATAAAAAGGATAAAAAAACAAATCTTTCTTTCAATCTTCATGTGATTCATCTTCAAACATAATAAAAAGTAAATTCATATCTAAAAGCAATGAAAGATAGATATTTTAGGCATCAGCTCCCTTACATTTTCCTTATTTAATTACAAACAATAAAAATATGTTAGCCGTGAGTAAGAAATTGCTACACCCCTGTTTGTTTGTTTTTTTGCTGTGCTTATTTTTATTTTGTGTTTGAAGGCTAAATGAATGTGTTCTAGAACCTTTAATGAGATGTTTAGTGTTCCTTTCTTTTTAGAGAACCTTTTACTTGTTTAGGTAAAATAGATTATTAACCTTTCGTAAACCACAATGAGTTAAGCACTCAGGTCATAATAAACTAATTACTAAAACTGTATAAGGCTTCTTTTTTTAGTTCTAAAATGAAAACTTTTTTTTGTCATAAATTCTTTAAAAATTAGCGTTTTTGGTGTCTGACTTCCACATGAAAATCCCTTAATCGTACTAAAGCCATGCAAATATCCATGACATCATTAAGATTTGCATCTCTGTTGTGCTGTTGATAGCCAGGCCTGTATTTGCATTGATGATGAAGAGTGGGGATGGAAATCGGTATTAATAGTTTATTGGCAGTTTAATGTCTTGGCACCTACCCTTCCTACGAAATATAATAAACAGGAAGCTGATTGATGCAGAGCCGCTCAATAATATTTCCAATCAAAACCTTTCAGCAGATTGCAGGGCAACCTTATTGTAGGACCATTAACATTCCCCACTAAAAGGATGAAAGCTCTTTAACCCTACAGTTGCCAGAATGTATACAGGATACCTCAGGCAAGTTACTTAATAAAAAAGGGATTGAAGTAGAGGTGACTACTCCGTCATATAAGCATTGCATTTATCTTTGCATCAGTGTCACTTGTTATATCCAGATCTAGTTACACTTTACAATGAAAGAGAAATATATGATTTGTCACTTGTCCTTTATTACAGCACACTGTTCTGTACATTGTAATATGTTGTCTTACTTTAAATAGCCCAGGAGTTTGACTATTGGGGGGGGGCAGAGGTACCTACTGCATCAGGCCCATGAGATCAGGGGGGCCCCTTTGTAGCTTCTCCACTGTGTTTATTAGATTCGTTATAACATGGCATCGTGTATAATGTATAGATGCTGAGCGGATCATAGGGTGTCCCCTACCTAACCTAGATGAACAATTTAGGGAAAGGATCCGCTCAAAGTCAAAGAGAATAGTAGGCGACCCCACACATCCAGCGAACCCCTTCTTCAATCTTCTACCATCTGGACGAAGGTACCGGGCCATCTCGACCAGAACCTCACGGTATAAAAACAGTTTCTTCCCGCTAGCCGTCAAAGCCCTGAACAACCACCTCTAAGACTCCTGGAAAACCTCTGATCCCCAGCCACTTAAAGGATCATTGCATGTACATAGTTCCACTGTAAATATGTAAAGATGTAAAACTAGCTACTGTTGATATATATATGTATATAGTCGTAGGTCTAGCGTTTGTTTAAGCTCTATGGAGAACCTCCCTTCCAAAAAGTATTCCATGTTGTATTCTGTACATACTTGGCGACCAATAAAGTATTCGTATTCGTAGAAAGGGATAACTAGTTTCCTCTGCTGTCTCAGTCTTTAGAAGTCTTGATCCATGGTGGGACCCCTTTGCTAAACGCTTTAATATAAGAAAAACATTCTAAAATCAAAATGATTTTTAGAGATTTATGCAAATTTGCAATACAGTAACACACATAAATGTGGCCCTTTTAGATAAGAGGTACATCGTGCTGTTCTGAATGTAGGAACAAGATCACCCTCATATGGGCAAAGAGGGAGCATATTCTGCCTAGAAAGGGTTAATGCATGCTAAGTGCCAAGAGTGTGGTTTGCGTTTGACCTCCCTAATTTCTGCATTTAGTTTCTCTAATTTCTGCACTGTGTACCTAGATCACATCTTGATAAGCTACAAAGGCATTCAGGAAGTGTTGGGGGTAGCTTGTGGTACGGCCTTAACTGAGAAACAGCTGCTCCCAGGGTGAAGGCAGATCCAAGGGGAGTGCATGGGGCGCTGAACTGTTTGGCTTTATTCAAGAATAACTTTTCTGAGTTAAGGCAAAGGGTCACTTGAATGTCTTTCTTTGAACGCAAGGTTTACAATTTTCTGCAAAAGACCACCAGTGCTCTCATAGACAAAATAGATTGTAATCTCCCCCCCAAACTCCATATGTTACAATTACTGTTACAAATGCATACAGCAGCATATGTTAACCTGCAGCCTTCCAGTGGCTAGGGAACTAAATGTCACAGCATGTGCTGACAATCATCTCAGCTACTGTGTCCCAACATGTCCTGTCAGAAAAATATGCATTCCCTTACACCCAGAAGGACAGTGGGCTTCCTAATATAGGGTAAAGCATATATGCCTTGGGTTTTTTAAAATGTAAAATCTTCATCAGCTTGGGGCTTGGATAAATGTCTGAGAGTCAGCATGTCTGTACCAGTACATGATAAATCACTGATGCACTGCAAAGTCAGTGAAAAGTAGAGTAACCCACTGACCAGGCCAATGTCAGTTACCTGATGTCAGTCCTAGAACTATACTCTATGCTGTGGAGCAATATTTTTTCAATCTTGCAATAGGGACAAGGTCAAACATTATCTGGTCCAGGCTGCACTTGTAGTTAACACTTTCAGTACCAGCCTTACTTGAAATGTTGTCCCCCTTTTTTGCCAGGCTATTTTCACCATTCTGCTCTATATATTTTTAACTGTGATTTTTGAAGGAATTTCCACGGATTACCAGGATAAGTATATATTGTTTTTTTCAGCAGAGTTTGAGCTTTAATATATGTCTTGTTCAGGGTGGATTTGATTTAAATCTAACTGATTTAAATCACGATTTAAATCACGAGTCAGTAAGGCTTGATTTAAATCAGTGATTTAAATCAAAGTTTCTACCTAAACTAGTTCTTGCTATTTTAACATGCAAGTAGATGAAGATTTTTAGAATCACTTTTTATATTACTTTTTTCTCCCCTGTTTAATGGGTTAATCATTCATATTTGGACACCACTGTTCTGTTGTACTTAGGAAGGAGAAAAATAATCCTGACCTTAATAACAATTTAAATAGATTTATTCAACTGAAACAATAACAACATTACAGCATAAGTTATTTGCTTAAACAAACATCCATTTTTTGTTAACTAATTTGGCTAAACAAAATATATATATATTTTAAGAAACTTAGACTGTCAGCCCAGCCGACACATGAAAAACTTAAATACTACTGTCCCTGCTGTCCTCTGTAGCTCACTAGTCATAGGTTTGTAGAACAATAGGATTAAGGTCTTTTTCTCAACTCTGTTCATGTTGTAACATTTTTGCTGTGAAGAAGAGGCTGGGACCTCTGCGGAGTCCAATTCAGTTTTGAGAACTGCGTAAGTAAAGCGAGCGTCTGTGATAATATAGGAGAGAAACTGCCCACTAATCCTACAGAAACCTCTGGAAGAGCATGGCATTGTGAATGTTACACATATACAGCCTTTATTCTACTGAGTTAAACAACTCAGCTTTATCTCATGATGGAAGAACCTTTGGATGGTAAAATATTTTCCTCAAAAAGCAGTTTATTGAAAAAAAATCCGATTTTAATCAAAAAAATCCGATTTTTTTTTAAAAAACATTGATTTTTATCCACCCTGGTCTTGTTTGTCATTTTTTGAGTGCTTTCTCAATATTTTTGGTTGAAATGTAATCGAAAATCAGTTTTTAAAAATTCTGTAGCTTTTTTTAAAAATAAAAATGGTAAGTTTTTCAAGAAAATCATGTTGTGTGTAAAAGCCCTATTCCTCACGATTACAACAGTACCACATATGTATCTGAGATCCCCCAAACTGAGAAGAGCATTTTATGAGATTTTCAAAGAAAGTGCAACTACTATAAGCACTATCAAGGGTTACATTTAAGAAAAAACTGTGTGGATTAAACCTTTAATTATCAAAAACAATAGTGGGGGTCCCTCCTATCCAGCAAAACCAGCTCAGTCACCAGCTATGGGGGCTGGTAGACCAGGGCGTGGTGGCCGAACAGTTGGCCATTCAGCCCTGAGGGCTACCAGCCCGCATGGCCCTCATGGGCCACAGGCTCTTCTACACCCCCCGAACTTTGGGGATGCAGGTTATGGCATGTCACCTGTCACAGGTAACCTGTCTGCCCTGTGAACTGGCATAGTGGGTTTCAAGGACCCCCTACCACAAATAGTTAAGTGTAAATAAAACACACATACACACACACAGATTTTTTCTACTTACCTCATCTCCAATCGCTGTGTCTCTAATCGCTGTGATCTGTGCTGATTACTGACAGCCAGAAGTGATTGGTGGAAGCTGGTAGTGGGGGGGTATCCGCTACCGCTTCTGACAATCACTCCCAGCCTCTGACTGCTCCCTGCTGGTGGCAGAGGAGACTTTTATACTGGCAGAGAGAGATTACATAATCTCACTCTCCATATAAAAGGCCCCTCCCTGCGATGTCAGTGAGCTGTCAGAAGCTGCGTTCTCTGCCACGCTGAAGACCCGGAGGGGGGATCAGAGGCCCCCTGGGGAAGAGGAGCCTCCCGGAGCTGGATCATGGAGGTGAACATTTTTTTTGGAGCTACAACAGGGGGAAAACGCCAGTTCTGTCGAATTTATGTAGCTGGCACTTAAGCTTATACTAAAGGCAAGCCCGATTGTTGTCCCATTGTCTCGGGCTACATGTTGTACTGTCCCAAACTTCAATCCGTTGTCAGGAAGACCCTATAGTTTCTAAGTTATTTGTAAAATTATTAGAGCATTTAAGTTAATAGACATGATGTTTATGATAGTCTTGCATTAATTTTATATAGCGGAAGGGTGGGTCCAGATATTTATTTCACTTGGGCCCCAAGAAAGCTTTCCTCTGGTGGGTCCAAGTTACTCCAGTTAGCTAGGCAGGACAATCCCCTGATAACAGCCATGTAATATTATCTCTTTTTTACTTCTCGGTTGTGTTTTAAATGAAGCATTGTGTACAAGGACGAAATGGAAATTATAAAGAACAGTATGTTTTTGTTTTCCTTACTGTTGTTAAAACTGATTTAAAGCCTGTTTTCCCCTGAGCAAATAAATTGCTCAGAACTATTCTGATGACTTCAACATCACCATTTAAAAACATATTTTCTAGTAAAAGGTCTTATTAGTGGATTGAGGTCCTCCACAGCTGCGAGAATGGTTCAGTCTGTGTCACAGACTTTGTATCAGTGCCCTCAGTTACATCAAAGCTGTGGTTTCTTGGAGGGGGGGGTCATCAGGTCCACCATTGGTCACTTGTGAAGATTGCTTTAAGATTGTGGTCTGTCAAAACTACCAGCTTGGAAGAGTATGCTCCAGGCCAGCAGCTCATATGCCCAAGCCACTAGCTTTCTAAATAATAGGACTGATTGAGTCCTTATACTCCATTGATTATATATACATCTAAATACATATATGTGTGTGTTTTGTGTGGGCAGAAAAAAGCCAAGCTTTATAATCAGGGGTTGCATTTTAGTGGCAATAACTGCACAAATGACAGGGCTCTTGTACTGGTGATGCTCCATTGTAATTTTAGTTCTTAAGTTGGCTGGCTGAAAATCTGGAGTGCCATCACTGCAGATGCATATTTCTTTAAACATCTCAAGTTAGACTTGTGGCAAGATCTTTTCAGTAACACATAAAGTAATAGCAAGACAAATACCCGAATAAAGATAAGATTATGCATATCACAAGTATGTTAAAAGGGAAAAATATATCACGTGAATATATAGAAACTTTCCTAAATGAATAGATCATTTGTTAGGCAATTCCAGCTTTCCCAAAAATAGAAAATTATATGAACCCTTAAATTAAAGAACTTGCTTTCTCAGTATTTAACATGTTTGGTGTATTGATTTAACTACCCTATTGTTCACACATGACAGCCCCTCAAAAATGACTCTCCCCCCTCAACCAGAACATGATTTGCCTGACAGGGGCCCAGGCACTGATAGTGTGTTTTCCCCCAGTGCTCTGTCCACTGCACCCTTATCTCTGCCCTGATGCCACACTGCACCCCAATTTCTGCCCTGCTGCCTTGATGCACCCCATCTTTTCCCTGTTCCTTGCTGCACCTCCATCTCTGCCCTGCTCGCTACTGTACCCACATCTCTGTCCTGCTCTGTGCTGCAGCTCTATCTCTGACCTGGTGACACTCTGTACCCACATCTCTGCTCTGCTCCCTGTTGCACTTCATCTCTTCTCTGCTGCTTGGTGCACCTCCATCTCTGGGCTTTGCCCCATTATGGTGTCAAGTTTCACAATAAGATGCTTTCTGTTCCTAATGAGCACTCTGCTTTAATACAACCATGGGCTGGGCTGCCACCCGCCTTCTCCCCTACCGCAATTGCAGCCTAATTCCTGGTTGCATAATTTTTCACACTGCCACCAAACCCCAGATCCCACTGTGGGTTTTGCCCTGCATTGGCTTCATAAGATATTTCCCCATAATTTTGGATTAAAAAGAATGGAGTGAAAAATATAAACATAAAAGCATCCAAAAACATATGGTACTTGAAATCGATATCTTTAGTAAATGTAAAACTAGCCTTGTAAGAGTCAAGGTTTATCTACGATATCAAAGAGAAATCTACATGTATGATAATTGCCTTTTTTGACAAAATCTAGAAGTTTAGCTTGAATAATGAAAGTTTAGTCGCTCAGTATAGCTGAGCCTCTGTCTGGGCTACCAGATTCTATTTAATATTATCTTAACTGGAACCATTGGGGCTAGTGCTAGCTCTGACTGATTTGAGCAGTCCTCGTATGTTACGATATTAGAGGAAACTTGTTTCTTCATATGGCTCTTTCCCGAGCAGTTATTACATGTTGCTGCAGAAAACCCACTTTTATTCATGTTACTAAACACCAAAACAATTTTGACCCAATTTTAACAATCTTGCAAAATGTATTTCCTTTTCATATCATTCTGCTTTGAGACAATTATTATCTTGTGTTGTATTACAACAATATACCAAAGCTGCCACAAGCAACATATACAATATTAAAGAAAGAATGGACTGCGGGCCGGATGAAATTGAACACATATTTCCATGTCTGACTTCCTACCATTTTGCACGCTTTTATTGATTTTACCTGAAACGCTCTCTTTTATTAGACAACATGTTTTTTTTTTCTTCTCTTTGACTGAACCTACAAGGAGAAACGGTAACAAAAAATAGGAAACCAAAGTAATATTAAACCTGCCTGAAGAAAAAATCTAATGTAACACCTGTACACAACAATTTTTTGTTGTAAATATATAAAACTATATAGATGCCCATTCTCTCAAGGGTTCTTGAAATCAGTAGTTTCCAAAAGATTAACTTTTTTTTCTCTCTGCCAAAACTTATACTTAAAAAAGACAGATTTCTTTTTCTCCCCTGCAGAAGATCATGCCCATTCTGGATTTTCAGTTGTTACCCATCTTGAACATGTATTTTTGGAATTTTAAATGGTCAAAGATGTTGTGTTGGTTCTGGTTTCGGTAGGACCAGGAAAAGCTCTTCCTCCTTCATGGTTTTTATTTTGGGGGCCTCAAATGTGAAAAGGAACAATTGCACAGCAAGTAGAAAATGGCAGAGAAAAATATAGCTCGTTCACAATGATCCATAACACCATGGGAAATGTTTCAAATATTGCGAGTAGGTCATCAGTTTAGAGGTTAGATTTAAAAAAAAACTTTCATCCTATGGCCTAAAATAAGTGACTGTTCCCAGTCAATGTGACTGTTCCCAGGGAAGTACAATTACTTCCCCTCCCTTT
This sequence comes from Gastrophryne carolinensis, assembly GCA_027917425.1. Taxonomy (NCBI): domain Eukaryota; kingdom Metazoa; phylum Chordata; class Amphibia; order Anura; family Microhylidae; genus Gastrophryne; species Gastrophryne carolinensis. Next base: position 170,732,140 of record CM051240.1, on the reverse strand, counting down.
CCCGGTTTTGTTATTGTCCATTGCCAAACCCCTAATCAAAGAAAATTCCTCTTATGTTGTGACAAATGGTAATTGGTTAATAAAATTGATTATGGTTCTTATTCTATATTAAGATTCGGATGGTGCCAATCTATTGTCAACTATAGTTGTAGCAAAAAGATATTAACAAATGCCTCATTTACATGGAGTGACTATTGAATGAGAAATCACTAAAACAACCACAATTAAGTGATAGTTGCTCAAAGGATACAGCCTTTGTGATCAAAATATAAACAATAAGTGCTTCATCGGTCACCCATCATATCATTTTGGCTAACGAAAAAAATCTTGTTCATCACCCAAATGCTGAAAAGTGGAAACCGGTCTCGCAAAACAAAAATGTGTGTTTGCTATGAGAACAAGCAACATTTTTCATCACCATTTGAAGCAGTGATTTACTGATTTATTATGGAAGAAATCAGGTTTAAGTTAAGACAGCCACCTTGCTGTGTTCCACCAGATAGGCTCTAGCGTGGTTGGAACCCCTCGCACTATGGGAATCTATGTGAATTATTTGGTAAAGCAGGGTGCACCAGCAAAGTGCCTTTCAGTGTGAATTGCAACCTGCATGTCAGTGTGCTCTTCAATTTTAGCACAAAGTGTTTTTGTTCCGTTTTTTCCTAAAATATTACCTACACATCTGATAGAGCATTTTTTAAAGGGGATTTTTCAAATGCCATAAGAGTATGGCAATAACAGCACCCAATGGGCTATAAAGAAAATGTTGGCCCCCATACGGCCCTGTTGTTTTTAAAATCCTAAAAAAGAACCATAGCTCATTGGAAAAATCATGTGCCTCATCTGTTAAAATGCTTAATCTCAGGAACAGCTGTTGGGAAGAACTCAAACAAACAATTTTATTGCACTTAAAATTGAAAATCTCTGCTGCCGCTGATGCACCTTGCCTTGCCAAATAATTAGCATGACCCTCCAAATCTATATTTTTAGGATCGAGTTAAGGGCGACTTTGCCCGCTTTCAGTTTGTTCTTAAAAATTGTGCACAAAAGCTTTTAATTATAATCTAGAAAACCCCCGATATCTAATAAGCAGCAATATTTTCTGTTTTGTTTTCTGATCGTGGAAGGCATATTTTACCAGACTACCATAATGACGTGTGTCACTGTAGAAAAAGAAATCTGTTAAGGAATAACTTTAAATGATTGATGTCTGGCCAAAACCAAGTACAATTTAGGACTCACAAAACTAAAAGCTTTCCAGACATTGGTTTTGCTGGACACGCACATTCCTGGTCACCTAAATAGTACACATCTCTACAGTCATCTAAAACAATGAGGGACTCTTTCTTTGGATTGGTGTCGGTAACCCCTTCAAGCTGCTTATTAATTCCCTGTCTGATAGAGAAATCCCACTAAACCAGGGCTTATTACATGTAATCCAGATCACTGGCATAATGATACAGTACATTATATACTTTCCTAAACTCGTTCATTCAATATCTCACTTCCTCCCCTCCAGGCAGTGACCATTATATTTTACACATGGGTCCCAGCTGCTTTCCATTCTCCCATTCAAAACATATTTAAACACACAGAGATTGAAGGCGAGACGCTTTATCTAATGTAGTCAACTTTTAGCAAACAAGCCGATACTCTTTCCTACTCACATGTTTTATTAATAGTGGTTGATTATATCAGGGAATGAGTGCAAGACTTTACTGGCAAGTAGGTTTTCATGCGCTGTGCTCCTCTGGAATGCCACCATGCTAGACTCCCAAGAAACAGTAGTTACAGAACAGAGCAATTAGACTGCATGAGGTGTTTCTACTAAGAGTTCCTTTGTGCACTTAAGTGTAATGCTACAAAGAAACCATATCGACTTAAAAAGATGGTCTTACGGGGTAAATAAGCAATTTTTATACACACGCACGCAAGCACACACACATGCACTTTGTATCTTTTGTAATATTGGTATGGGTTGTGTTCTTCATAAACATTCAAAAAAAGAAATATTTCATGCTATTCCTTTTTCCCCAGGTACTCTTGGGACAGCAAGCCCTACCAGCCAAAGAGTCCTCACCTCCACGAGAAGAGGCACCACCTGTCCCACCACCATCAGAAGACAGCTGCACCAAAAAGCCACGATCTCGTACCAAAATTTCACTTGAAGCCCTGGGAATTTTACAAAGCTTCATCCACGATGTTGGTCTTTACCCAGACCAAGAGGCCATTCATACCCTGTCTGCACAACTGGATCTCCCCAAGCACACTATCATCAAGTTTTTTCAGAACCAGCGTTACCACGTCAAACACCATGGCATACTCAAAGAACACCTAGGCATAGCAGTGGATGTGGCAGAATACAAAGATGAGGAGCTCTTGACAGAATCTGAGGAGAATGACAGTGAGGAAAGCATGGAGGAGATGTATCCTGTAGAACAGAGTGAGGAAAATTGTGGAAAAACCAAATCCACTCTACCTGAGGTGGACCAGAGATAATGGAGTGTATCGCCTCACTTAAAAACATGTCAGCAATACATATGTGCAAGTGGAAATCACTTTTAGTACTCGTTATGTCCTAACTCTTCAGCGCGTAGACTGCACAGAACAATGAGTTTTTTGTATTGCTATCTCTGAAACTTGCCTTGACACTTGAGTGTATAAATGACATTTGACTGGAAGAAAACTAGTTAAAACTATATCTTCAATCATCTTGCACTTACCTGGATGATTCAAGCAGATTACAGGACTTACAGGACCTCAAGACCAATAATATCAATGAAGGAGAAGTATTTATATGTCTAAGTATACATACACACATATATGCATATGTGCTTACATTGATTTATATGTGTTTATGTATGTGTGGATTGGTGTGTGCAGTGTACTATATATATATATATATATATATATATATATATATATATATATACACTTTCACACGTTGCATGGAAAGCAAACATTTCATTCTTAACATACAGACTGTGAAATGAATTCCATAAAGTAAAAGACTGAGCTACATATTAAAACCACTCTACGATGAGATGTAATTCCTTCTAAAAGACTTTCTGTTCTCATTGAGTGGTTACATGATTTTTTTTTTTCATGTTCTCTTTATTTTTTTTTTTTTTTTTGTGTTTATTCTTGATTTATGTTTTTTTCTTAGTCTCTGCTTTCGTTCTGGCCGCATGGTGGATAACTTTTATTTAAAAAATACGTGTTTGAGAGTAAAATACAAAAACTGCAATAAAAATATATAATATAGATGCATCAAAAGGTCATTTAATGTTTAAGGACACGTGTTTTATTTGTAAACAACAAGGTGGGAGTATATTGTTATTTTGACCATAAAGTGATGAAGTACATAGTAAAATGTGGCTATATTTTAACTGTATGTTTAGCCTTTATTTCACTCTAAAGGATTTCAGATACATACAGTAAGCCAATTGCAAGTATACAGTTATACGTGAAAGCCATTTACAGTTTATGAATGTCTGGAGTCAGACATTTAGGATTACTCTACTAAATGCAGAGAGTCTCTACAAATTATTGGAGAACCTCTCTGCATGATTTCAGTGGTATGTAGTATAGACGGAAGAGCAAAGTGAGCTGTACATGATTGTATTTCGATAAAGTTGAAGAGACTCTTTATATATTGTAGAATGCAAAAAGGCTCTCAATTAATGTGGCACATTTCTCAACATTTTAATGACTTATGTCACACTTACATGAGCTGATAAACTGACGGTTTGCTCAGTGAGGATATGACCATACAAATATTCTGCAATTGAAAGACCATTCCACATTCCAATGATCACGCATTGAATGACAAGCCAAAACGATAAGATGAGCAACCGATGAACCAATTCTCATTTATCGTTTGATCGCAACAGCTGTTTCCACAGAGAAATGAAAGCTCAATTGCGGTCTCTTTCTCGCTCAAAAATAATTCCATGTAAACAGGGCATAACGTACTTTTCTTGGTTACATCACTGCATTATTAGCACTATAAAGCAGCACAATGTCCGGGAATTATAAAATGCCTGGAATACCTGAGTGGGCTTCATTTTAGGTTCAGGTGCATTATGTGTATTTCCTTTCTGGAGCCAAAATACTGCAGTTTTGATTAGATGAAAGAACCAGTTTAAAGCTCTTTTTGCTTTTTTGTATCTATTGTGGTGATAAGCCTTATTCCTCATATGTGTAGGCTGAAAGGGAACAGAAATTCAAAGAGTGTTGCCCAAGTTCTTGTTCTGGTACAGTAACATCATAATAAAGTGGGTCTAACATCTAGTCCTGGTACACAGGGACAGTAAACTAACCAAATCCACCCCCGTAACACATCTGCAAGCCCTGCATTAGAGAGACCTTCTTCATTAGGTGTTTCATTGTTGTCGGATTTTGGCTTCCTTACTCTATAATGCTACAGGCAACCAGATCTTAAAGGCTAAAATGTCTTCTAAATGTGTACATGCTAGTCCCTTTAGTATTGGCAGACTCCTGATTTAGGCCACAAAGCATTACTTCTGTATTCTACTGTAATAAACATCGGTGGTGTGCCCACTATAAAATCATTTTCTCACAAAGTTCACTGGAGTACCTTGATCTCACCCTAGTTGTTATGGTTGCTCTTTTCCTTGGCTGACCTCCTGCTACATATTCCTAAAATATTTTTCTGCCTTATACAATACCTTTGTTGACACTGCTGATTACAAGCTGAGGAGATAGTGCTTGAAAAAAGGGTAAAACTTACAGGGAGGTGTGGCCTGAGAATCCAATGCAGATTTGAGGCAAGCTATGTATCTTTGAATGATTCCAACCACTTTTGTCACAAATGATTCCTTTAATTTTTCTACTACAGGTTCTAAGCTCACATAAGTGCTCCCATCCCCTTCTTTTGAATTTTTACTGGTCCTGGAAATTCACCAAATAGTCAGTAAAAGCATACCTCTTAATTTTTGAAAATATGAAAGAGGAACATGTGAGTCATTCCTGTTCCCAATGCCCATACTCCACTGCCATGTATTAGTATGCACCGCATAAAGCATTGATCGGAGAGCCCACCCATTCTCTGTGGGAATGATGGAAAGGTGAATGGAGTGGGTGAGCTGAGGGGGTTTCACATAGTGGGGCATCCCAAATCTGGATGCCGCAGGGACAAGAACCAATCACCAGGATAGTGAAAAGCTCCCTCCCACACACACCAATATAGGCAAGCTCTACACACACACACACATACAGGTAAGCCCCCCACTCACACACACATATAGGCAAGCTCTACACACACACACACATACAGGTAAGCCCCCCACTCACACACACATATAGGCAAGCTCTACACACACACACATACAGGTAAGCCCCCCACTCACACACACATATAGGCAAGCCCCCTCCACGCACACATACAGGCCAGCTCTCCACACACACATACAGGCCAGCTCCCCACACACACATACAGGCCAGCTCCCCACACACACATACAGGCCAGCTCCCCACACACACATACAGGCCAGCTCCCCACACACACACAGACAAGCTCCCCCACTTACACACACACATATATGCAGGCAAGCCCCCCCCCCCCCTACACACACAGGAAAACCCCCCACTGTCACCAAATGAAAGGTCACAAAACAAAACAGCTCAAATCCTTTTTTGCCAGGTGTTAAAGCATATACAGTTCATTACTGCAATACTCGTAGTGCAGGTAACCAAGTTGTAAGGCCCTCATGAGCATGATAGATTTCATTTCAATGGCGGCAGGTAAGCAGGGGGACTCAGAGGTCCTGGTCTGGTGGGAAAGTTCACCAGTCCAATTGTTGTTAGCTGTTTTATTTTTTGTGGTTGGACAGTTTCTTCTTCTGACACTTAAAGCAGTCCTTCACTCTGAATAAGAGTCTATCTTATATGTTTCCCACACCCTGTACATACAGATTGTCCACATTAAAAATCATCCTACCTGCATCTACTGCATGTTATGAGCCTTTAAACATCCAAGATGGCGGCTTATGGAAGCCGCCATCTTATCAGGCAGCCTGCAAACAGGAAGTGACTCCTGACTGTGCTGCTCTGCATTCTGGGACTGCTGACCTTTACCTGACCCCAGCTTTGTTCTGTCTGAGCAAAGCACAGCTATAACCCGCCCCCCTGTACCTTATCCCACTCTCCTCTCCTCAGTAAGTGTGATGCTTCTGAGTCAAGATGGCGGCGCCCGTATCCTAAATTCCTGAACAGAGTTGCAGCCCAGTGGGGGAAAGAATAATTATTTAGTGACTAAAAACGTAAAATATATTAATTTTAGATGCTGGGGAATCGTTTTTAAGAGTTTGGGCTTTTCATTAAATCACGCTGAAGGTCCGGTTTAAATGTCTTGGGTCTTGGTCCCCACCACTATATGACAGGCTGAGGGGACCATTCAAAATGCTGGAGCCCCCCACACATAACCCCCCAGAACTCCATAACCATAAATCTTACCTTAACTTCAATCCACCAACGGGAATCCAGTGCTGCTCGCGCTAACGTGGGCAGGACATTCCGGCGGGTGGAACAATGGCGGCTCTTGCTACCCACATGAGAGCCCGGCAGCCAATCTCTGCGTCCAGTCGGTGGACTGAGGTAAAGGTAAGCGTTATCAGCGTTCTGGGGGGTTATGTGCGGGGGGGCGCCAGAATTCTGGATGCCCCCCCAGCATATCTTATAGACCAACAACTGCATCACATGGGTGTTCGTCCCCTTTAAAGCAGAAGTCCTGTGTACATTTTTTTTCCCACAAGTAGGCAGATTTAGGAGCATTGGAAATAGATTTAATAGGTGTAAAGAGATCATTTGCATTGGTCTACCTACTGCAAGAGATTCTGGGAGAAATTCTGTTATCCTTGACTTTTATGCCCCATACAAATACTTTCCTTGTTAGGAGAGCACTACTGTCTTTTTTCTGCATCTGTTATACTAAATACGCTTGTTCATCCTTCCTCAGCTTAATCAAAGTATTGCATTTTGAATTGGTTTTTGGTCTGCCTTTAACAAAAAAAAACACCAGGCCGCAGGGCATCCCAAACCTGCATTAGGCAGCCTATCTGTTATACTAAATACGCTTGTTCATCCTTCCTCAGCTTAATCAAAGTATTGCATTTTGAATTGGTTTTTGGTCTGCCTTTAACAAAAAAAAACACCAGGCCGCAGGGCATCCCAAACCTGCATTAGGCAGCCTATCTGTTATACTAAATACGCTTGTTCATCCTTCCTCAGCTTAATCAAAGTATTGCATTTTGAATTGGGTTTTGGTCTGCCTTTAACAAAAAAATACACCAGGCTGCAGGGCATCCCAAACCCTGACATTTCAAGCTTATCAGTGGTGCCAACCAAATGTGAATTTTCAGCAGCAAACACATTGCTGCTTATATCTTGGCACCTACTAAGAAAGCAACCATTTACACAATCATAATGGCTGTGTTGGAACCAAGTGTTTGGCTAACACTACAATAGAAAAACCTTTTCATTTTAATTACATTATTTTAGATGTGTTTTTGATGAATGAGGATCTGCGGAAAGAAAAGTGTATAATATCTTAAGGTATAAAGAGGAGACCAAGAAACATCTTATTTCTTCATCTTGAGTGTAAGCAGAATTATTAGACCAGTTAAAAGTTTTAAATTTAGAGATTTGCTAATTCAACCTGAAGGCACATCATCGAATAGTTAAAGGTATTGTCCAGGCATAGCCAAGTGTTAGCCCATTGTGTAGGTCTACACGTGGCAGGTTGGCATTCCTCACGCTGCCCCCTGCACTCTAAATTGCTATAGTTGCTTTTTAAAGACCAGATTCCTGCCCCATTATGTTGAATAAGGTTCAGGCCCAAACAAATCCTTGACCAAAGACGTACTTAAAGGGATACAAAAGGCAATTGTTGTGTCGGGCTACATTTGGCACTGTCCTAAACTGTTTTCTGTTTTTAAATTGAAGAAACAAAGGCCAATATCAAGGTTTACAGTTTCACCTCATGATTTATCTTTTGAAATATTTGGTCCTGGCTCTTGGCTCTGTGATGCCGCATAATAATCAGCATTATCGGCAAGGTCTGTAAGACTGGCATTATGATCACCCTGGCTGCTCTCCCTCTCTCCCAGCATCCACAGTCTTATGATGCAGAGCTTTAGACCACCAGCTTAGCCCTATTATTGGTGGTCTGCGACAAAGAAATTCAGGGAGTGGGGCTCTACTCTTTGCCTGTTTGTCTGAAAAATGTCATTGTTCATGCTAAATCAGTATTTATTTTTGCGGGGGTGGGGGCTTTATAAACTGGCAGTACAATCATATTATTTAATCACTAATTTAGTGTATGTGACCTTTTAATGTGAAAAACAGTGTTATCAATATTCTGCCACCACCCCCCAACCAAAGCCTTTATATGAGTTATAAAGATCCACATGATCTGTCAGGGGTGTGGGACATAGAGTATGTTTTTCAAAAAGCAAAACCTATATATACATAGATCACATTGACAAATAACAGGGGTCATTTGAAAGACATCATGGAGGAGGAGACCATGATGTGTGACCTGATAACGGACTTTTAAGTGTTCTACAGTTAATTTGCTGAATGGACCGATTTACAGATGGCGCATATATTTTTTATGACATACACTGCAGAATGTTTTATTAAAACAAATAAAAACAAAATCACCCAAACGCAACATTATATACACATTTTCAACTTTGTACACTAAAATATTTACATTTACCTAAATGAACTCACATTTACCTAAATGAACTACTCGCAGTTTTTTATCCGCCTGATGCAGTCATGCGTAACAAAAAAAGATTTGAGGCCCACTTGTAGCAGATGTCCTTGTGTCAGGGATGAAGCCTGACTTAACCAAAATGATTCCTCATTTCTTGAGACAGTATATGATATGAAAGAGTGTTGCCTTATAATTAAAAAAAAATGTTATATAAACATACTAACCTGGATGAACAAGAAATACAAAGAATGGAAGTTGGGTAGACCCAACATGTTTCAGCCTCAGGGATGTCTTCAGGGCTGGGTTCTGCATGTGTTTCTCCAGTACAATAGGATCTGATGTATAAACATTAACAAAGAAATCTGTAAACATATTGTATATACTTATCGACTACTGATACACTTATGGACAATAGGCTCGATTCAGAGACACATTCGTCCGGACTTCCGTAGCTGTCTGTGAAAGTTTTGGTGGGTGTTTGTCATTTTTTTGCTTTTTTTCGTTCATTTTTCATTCGTACGAACGGTCGGGAAAATGTGTATATGCGCTTTTGATGAACGGAAGCAAATCGGAACATTTCCGTTAGTTAGGATCATTTTCCAAACAAAATCGGAAATTTTTCGTTCGTTCAGATAACTTCCGTTGTTGGGATGGTTTCCATCTGATTCAGAGAGCTGATTTCCCACGGACCACCACCCTATAAATCCGTTTCATTTCCGATCCACTTACGGGACCTTTGAGGACTCGGATTGCTATTGTTGAACATGTTTTGCGGCTATGTGGAGGAGTCTGCGCGCCTTTAGCACCAAGGCATTGCATCTATCAGCATGGCCGAGGCCATAAATTGTATAGCAAATTGTATAGCAATGCATACCCGAATCAATACATTTCATGTATGCCTTATAGAAGCATCCATATAATTGCTATATTTTTTTAGACTTATGTCCTTTTTTGAATTATACTTGGATTGTTGAACTTGAATCTTAATTTGTTGTAGGAGTTATTGTTTTAGTTGGTTACCTTTGCTTTGTGTAATTATTTTATATTTGGTTGCAGGAACTGCAAGATGTGACACTCTCCCTTGCTCCTGATGCCCGTTCTTTGCCTGCAGAATGCGGGCCAGGGGTTCTCTAATCGGGCACTATGCAAAACCCAGCCCGTGGCGAGGGCCCTCTGGCTTTTGAAGTCCAGATTTAGGTGTTTGGACCATACCATACGGGGGGGGGGGGCACTGCAGTATGACCCCAACAAGGTTATACCAATATTTTAATTTACGTTTTTTAACAGGGACCACACGTGCCAGAGTGGCACAACTGAGTGTCAGGGTCCTTCAGTTGGTGGGCGAGATGCAGGAGCTGCGCAACTCGTTGGGGACCACAGATGAAGAATAATGTTCAGTGGCCTGCCATTGCTATGTATTTTGTTTTTTATAGTTGTAAAAATTTTAAATTTTCATAATTTTTTACAATTTTATATTTTATGATGGAATAAAAAAAAAATGTTACATTGTCATTTCATTTACAAAATACATTAACACAAAACTAATGGGCCCAGAAATATTTAAAGATGAATATTCACATGACCGAGAAGTGATTTGGGTAAGTTTTAGGGGGCTAAAATGGAAGAAGAACCTAACCGAGAAGTGGTTTGGGTGAGCTTTAAGGGTCCAAAAGGGAAGATGGAGGATAGTGCTAAGTGGTTTGGGTGAGCTTTAAGTGTCCAAAAGGGAAGATGGAGGATAGTGCTAAGTGGTTTGGGTGAGCTTTAAGGGTCCAAAAGGGAAGATGGAGGATAGTGCTAAGTGATTTAGCTAAACATTGTAGTAGAAGTGAGGGTGGCAAATATGTAGGCGAGCATTTTAATGAGTGAAGTTTGTAGTGCGCAGGCGCAAGATCGTAAGGATTTCCGTCTGGATGAATATTTATTGAAAAAGGGAAACAGAATCGAACGGGAAACGTAAAGGATTCGTTGGAGGATACGAGGGGAAAAGGGCAAAAACGAAAGCCTACGTTGTAACGTGAAAATGAAACGGAAAAGTCTGGATGGAAAATGACATCCTCGTAATTCGTAATCTGCCGTACGAACGGACGGAAACTTTACAGAAGGTTTTCAATGCATGCATAGAATCGCTCGTACACTCATACGAGAACGGAAACATTTCCAAAAAAAAACAGATCGGAACTAAAACTGTAGTTTTTTTTTTTGTCTCTCTGAATCAAGCCTAATGACATAACACAATTTTATGTAGTAAACTTACTACTGCTAAGTACATCATGGATTTATAATCCCTGACCAGGTACAAGCTATTCCCAATGGGAACAGTGTAAAATAAGCTATTTCAAAGTATCTTAAAATTTCTGATTATACATAAATAACTCGTAACCTAAGTAAAGCCTTTGGGTTTGCTCCCATTTCTGGATGTAGCTGAGCTGAGAAGGGCATGTCATAATTTGCTTTATGTAGCTTTATGAGACATGTGTGTGCTCTTCTGTGGTCAGAGCCACTGTGGCTTGTGCTCACTGGTGCTAAGAGCTCCAAGATATAGAGTGGTTGCTAGACCACATTGTTTTATGGTCCAAGAAAATGAAATTGAAAGACAGGCAAGCTTTGGAGCCCTGCTACAGCTTCCACCTTGTGCTCCAGGAAATGGAGGTGAGGCACATTGGAAAGGCGTCAGGTGAGCTGCTTTCTGCCTTATTATTGCTGTTGCTTGGACTGTCCCTTTGCCCTCTCAGTCCTTCCTCCGTTGTGCAAAGCCTGATCTAGGCTTTAAAGTAAATTAAAAACCACTAACCTCATCACCACACTCCTCCAATGCTGGCAGTTGAACAGGGCTCTTCACAGCCTGCTGTAGACTTGACTGACATTTGCACATGACAGGTCAGTCAGCCAATTCCTGGAGATACTCTGCTTGGGGTATTGGATGGCTGGCCTGTCACTCAGGTGCTCACAGCTTCTGTGTGGAGGGCCTGCCCCCCATATAAAGGTTAAATATTATAAATCCTCACTCTATACCACATATAACAAATAAAAGGAAATCAAACAGATTTGAAGAGTATGTGTTTAGATTTACCCATAGGCTGTTGTTATCTTAATACTCCTAAAATTAAGGCCCTTATTCATCAAGCGATAGCGCCAGGTAGTGTCCGACGAGCGCCAGGTAGCGGCAGCTAACGGCGCCTACCGACTCAAGTACGCCTGGCGGCGGTCACAATGACGCATTTATCAAGCAAAATGAGGCTAGCGCCGGCGAGAGCGACGGCTACCGCGGCATTCATCATGAAGCCGCCTGGACCGAACAGCGCCGCTGCAAATTCCCTCACAGCGCCAGGTATGAGCTGTCGCTCCCTGGCGATGTCCAATGCATTTCAATGGAGCAATCTATAATAATTCATGATTAATTGGTAATAATTTTTTTTTTAATTTTTTTAATGTCAAAAAATCGGAGAACACTTCTGCAATGTTAGGATTTATTTTTAAGTAAAAAAAAAAAAAAAATGTGCAGAATTTATCTAACAGGTCTGAGATTAATGTATTCATATAACAAAATGATTCTAAAAACATGTATAATGTTACATTCAAAAAATATGGTTGTTTAGGGGTTAAAAACTAGTTAATACACATCGCCGCCAGCGCTCTGGGGTTTAAACAAGGAATGGACAGCGACAGCACATTCGGAGCGTGATTTTTTGATGAATATGAAGCTAGCCGTTCGCTCTGGCCATTCGTTGTCAGGCGCTCACATACAACGCTGGACCTGTGAAACAGCGACCCCCCAGCCCGTATTCAACATTACCGCACACCGACTGAGTCGCTGTCATCAAGCTAACGCCGGCCAAGCACAGCGAATACTGGCTGGCGCTGAAAAAATCACGCTACAGTCGCTCATCTGTCGCTACCTGGCGCTATTGATGAATCGGCCTCCCCATATCTATTAGAAGATAATTTGCTTCTAACCTGTAGAACTTCCCTACTGAAGGTGCAGGGATTTATTGTCTGCAGAGAAAAGCTCTTACTGTCTTTCCAAAAATTCCAAATTTCCAAATTTATATGGATAACCTCCTTCCTTTCCAAATATAGAACATAGACGTTATACTCAAGCTGAAAAACAGGGCGCCAAGAATCCTAGAACAAAAAATGGGAAAATTGTTTTTTGGTGTAATTTAACAAAAAACATTTTTTTTGGGGGGGGGGGGGGCAAGAAATCTACAACTTAAAAATGGACAGCAAACCTTTGGTATTTTTTTTATTTTTAACAAAAGTGACATATTCATGTCATAGGACCATTAACACATTTTCAACATTATGTATTGCACACAAATTCATCAGGAAAATAAATACAAAGGAGCATTTTCCCTTAAATCTATGAAAAGGAAAGAGAAATATTCCATGATTAGTAATGTACAGTGATGATTTAAAGTTTGTAAACCCATCAGATGTATATATTTCTGCATACATTTGACCCAAAACTACCTTAGATTTTTCCCAAAAGTCCTGTCAAGGGAAATGATCCAATATCACATCAGCTGCAAAAGTATGTGAACCTTTACTTTTAGTATCCGATACCCCTTGTGCAGCCATAACTGCATCTTTTCATCAATCCTTGACTGCAAATTGCAAATCGGATTAGAGGAATTTTAGCCAATTGCTCTGTGCGAAAAAAGCTTTAGCTCTGTTATCTTGGTGGGTTTCCTCCCAAAAACGTCTTGTTTCAGGTCCTTCTACAAGGTTTATATTGCGTTGAGGTCAGAGCTTTCTCATTGCACCAACTAGAGAGAAAATTGCATGCATGACTTTACATAGAAATAATAATGCAGCAGCAAAATTGCTTTGACGTGAAAACTGCTATCTAGGAGGTGACACGTATATTATTTGATTTAAGCCCAGCTGGGACTGATTCTTTGAATCTTTACTTTTTAAGCTGAGTTTCCTCATAAAAGTACCTAGGACATTTTATGGGAACTCTAAATGCTGATGTGTTTGTTCAATACATGGTATAATTTACCATGAAAAATAGTTAATTACAACTTCTAATATGATGGGAACCAATGGAATTAGTTCTGATAAACTTCTGGAGTGTTTGTTGTCTCAAATGTATTTTTGCTATCATAACATTTATCTACAGCAACAGAAGCTCTATTTGGGTAAAATATAATCCAATTCTTGTCACAACCTGTATGGGAATGTCCATACTGATGAGACGTCATTTATCTTTAGGACCTATAAGGCTCTGTTTGCACCCCTCCGTTGGGCAACACAGTCACAGTGCAAGAAAATGTGCTGCACATTGTTTTTAATTGGCCAGTTGACATATATACACTGCATCTATATGTGAACTGGCCCATTAAAAATGATGGGCAGCATTTTCCTTTACGTTGTGACTGCGTCGCCCAACGCAGTGCAGGCGGAGAGGTGTGAATAGAGCCTTTTTGGGGGTAATAGAGCTTACAGACTGGCTGTTTTAAAGAGGAACATCAGACTTTGCTGAGCGGTGCGGGACTCTGAAGAGCATGGCTAAAGCGGCGCTATCACTTGATGGCTAAGTCAGCAGCAGGGGTAAGGATCTGGCCTTCTGCCTGCTACAGCGACATCCGGCTACTTTCGGTCCTGATCTTTACCGCCCCTGATCTTCACTTTTGCGGTCCCTCTCTGTGAGACGGCAGCTGATTGGTCATTGCATAGGTGTGGCAATGACATCATTGCCACTAACAACAGTGGCAATGATTCAAGGAGGCTTTACAGCTAAAATAGGTGCCATTAGCTGGGACCAGAGTGAGGTAGGGTCAGTGAAAAATGCCAAAAGATACTCTTCATGGGGGATAGATTCAGGGGATCCTATGGATCCTCAGTATCCTCCATAAAGGGAGTGTAAACCCAACAACAATAAAAGGCAGCACAAAGCTCACCTGATGCCTGTTCCATGTGCCTTTCCTCCTTTTCATGCAGCACAGGGTAGAATCTGTAGCAGGGCTCCAAAGTTCATCCTTCTTTCAATTTCAGGACCATGAAAAAAAGTGGTCTAACAGCCGCTCTGTCCTTTCAGGATGAGCAAGCATGGCAAGACACAGTGGCATCACAACTGTCTTTGACCACAACAGTGCATGCTCATGACTTATAAACCTATGCCATGACACGCCCTTCCCAGCTTAGCCTGACCCAGAATTACTAGTGAAGAAAATGGCTTTGCTTAGTATATATATATATATATATATATATAAAGTATTTATATATAATCACAGATTTTGGGATGCTTTGAAAAGTCTTAACATGATCACATTAGTAAAGGAATCTTAAAATATTTATTTGATTTGCTGTTTATTTGAAACACAACCCTTACATAATTATCCCAGGGATGTTTAAATTCACTGACGATTTTTCAACTACCTCTGCTGGAAGTTTGTTCCAAGCATCTACTACTCTTTCTGTAAAATAATATTTTCTAACATTGCTCCTTATCTTCTCTCCAACTAGCTTCAGTTTGTGCCACATTGTTCCCTTGTTACATTTCTTCTTAAAAAAACTTCCTTCCTGAAACGTATTCAATCCTTTCACATATTTAAAGGTTCCAATCATGTCCCCTCTTACCTTTCTTTCCTCCAGACTGTACAAATTATGTTCTTTAAGTCTCTCCTGATAAGTTTTACGTCTTCTAGCTTTTTTGTTGCTCGCCTTTGGACCCTATTTGAATCATGTCTCTTTGCAGGTAAGGTCTCCAGAGCTGCACACAGTATTCTAAATGTGGCCTCACCAAGGCTCTATACAGCGGCATTACAACCCCCCTCTTCCTATTGGTGATGCCTCGAGCTATGCAGCCGAGCATCCCGAGCTATGCAGCCGAGCTTTTCCTGATGCCTGACTACACTGCCTGCTCATCTTGCAGCTTTCAGTAATTAGTATCCCTAAATCTCTTTCCGAGGAAGTCCTGGCTAACACAGTATTGGCCATATGGTACTCAGAGCAGGGATTCCTTCTATCCAGTGCTTGATTTTACATTTAGCGACATTAAACTTCAATTAAATTCCAAAGTTAAGACCAGTTATCCAGTAAAGCTAAATCATTTTCCATGTTGCAGACACCTCCAGGTGTATCCACCCTATTACTAACCTTTGTATCATCAGCAAACAGGCAAACTTTTACTAACAAACCTTCTCCTATGTCACTTACAAACATATTAAAAAGAATGGGGCCCAGGACAGAACCTTGTGGTACACCACTTGTAACTTGCCTTTGTTTAAATTGCACGCCATTAACAACAACACTCTGATACCGATCCTTCAGCCAACTGGGAATCCACTAAACTATCCAGAGATTAAGTCCTACCTTCAATAACTTATCTATGAGCTCTTTATGTGGTACAGTGTCAAAAGCTTTGCTAAAATCCAGGTAGGCAATATCCACAGCCCCACTTTCATCTAACACTTTAGTGACATTGTCAAAGAAATCAATAAGATTGGTTTAACATGATCTACACGTATAGGAGCCTGTATATTGCCTGAAAGACACCCAGGATTTGGCAGCAGCATGAGGAGACCATATATTGCCTGAAATACACACTCTGCAGTTGGCAGCAGCATGAGGAGCCCATTTATCACCTGAAAGACACCCTGGAGTTGGCAGCAGCATGAGGATACCATATATTGCCTGAAATACACACCCCGGAGTTGGCAGCAGCATGAGGAGGCCATATATCACCTGAAAGACACACTGGAATTGGTAGAAGCATGAGGAGAACGTATATCACCTGGAATACACACCTTGGAGTTGGCAGCAGCATGAGGAGCTCATATTTTGCCTGCAAGACACTATGGAGTTGGCAGCAGCATGAGGAGACAATATAAAGCCTGAAACACACACCCTGGAGTTGGCAGCAGCATGAGGAGCCCATATATTGCCTGAAAGATACCCTGGAGTTGGCAGCAGCATGAGAAGCCCATATATTGCCTTAATGACACACCCTGGAGTTGGCAGCAGCATGAGGAGCCCGTATATTGCCTGAAAGACACAGTGGAGTTGGCATCAGCATGAGGAGACCATATATTGCCTGAAAGACACACCCTGGAGTTGGCAGCAACATGAGGAGCCCTTTTTTCACCTAAAAGACACACTGGAGTTGGCAGCAGCACGAGGAACCCATATATTGCCTGAAAGACACCCTGGAGTTGGCGGCAGCATGAGGATACCATATATCGCCTTAAATACACACCCTGGAGCTGGCAGCAGCATGAGGAGCCCGTTTATCACCTGAAAGACACACTGAAGTTGGCAGCAGCATGAGGAAACCATATATTCCCTGAAAGACACCCTGGAGTTGGCGGCAGCATGAGGAACCAATATATTGTCTGAAAGACACCCTGGAGTTGGCAGCAGCATGAGCATACCATATATCACCTGAAATACACACACTGGAGTTGGCTGCAGCATGGGGAGACCATATATTGCCTGAAATAAACACCCTGGAGTTGTTAGCAGCATGAGGAGCCCATATTTTGCCTGCAAGACACCCTGGATTTGGCAGCAGCATGAGGAGACCATATAAAGCCTGAAATACCCTGGAATTGGAGCAGCATGGGGAGCCCATATAGTGCCTGAAAGACACAGTGGAGTTGGCAGCAGCATGATGAGATCATATATTGCCTTAAAAACACACCCTGGAGTTGGCAGCAGCATGAGGAGCCCATATATTGCCTGAAAGACACAATGGAGTTGGCAGCAGCATAAGGAGCCCATATATTAACTGAAAGACACCCTGGAGTTGGCAGCAGCATGAGGAGACCATATATTGCTTGAAATACACACCCTGGAGTTGGCAGCAGCATGAGAACATATATCACCTGAAATACACACCCTAGAGTTGGCAGCAGCATGAGGACAACATATATTGCCTGAAAGACACCCTGGAATTGGCAGCATCATGAGGAGCCAATATATCACCTGAAATACACACTCTGGAGTTGGCAGCAGCACGAGGAGCCCATATATTGCCTGAAAGACACACCCTGGAGTTGGCAGCAGCAAGAGGAGCCCATATGTCACCTGAAAGACACACTGGAGTTGACAGCAGCATAAGGAGTCCATATGTCAGCCGAAAGACACCCTGGAGTTGGCAGCAGCATGAGGAGAACATATATCACCTGAAATACACACCCTGGAGTTGGCATCAGCATGAGGAGACCATATATTGCCTGAAATACACACCCTGGAGTTGGCAGCAGCATGAGGAGCCCATATATTGCCTGAAAGACACCCTGGAGTTGGCAGCAGCATGAGGAGACCATATATTGCCTGGAGTTGGAGCAGCATGAAGAGCCCATATATTGCCTGAAAGACACAGTGGAGTTGGCAGCAGTATGAGGAGACCATATATTGCCTGAAAGACACACCCTGGAGTTGGCAGCAGCATGAGGAGCTAATTTCTCACCTGAAAGACACCCTGGAGTTGGCAGCAGCATGAGGAGCCAATATATAGCCTGAAAGACACCCTGGAGTTGGTATCAGCATGAGGAGACCATATATTGCCTGAAAGACACACCCTGGAGTTGGCATCAGCATGAGGAGACCATATATTGCCTGAAAGACACACCCTGGAGTTGGCAGCAGCATGAGTAGCCCATATTTTGCCTGAAAGAGACACTGGAGTTCGCAGCAGCATGAGGAGACAATATCATACCTGATACAAACACCCTGGAGTTGGCAGCAGCATCAGGAGACTATATAAAGCCTGAAACACACACCCTGGAGTTGGCAGCAGCATGAGGAACCCATATATTGCCTGAAAGACACCCTGGAGTTGGCAGAAGCATGAGGATCCCATATATCACCTGAAAGACCCACTGGAGTTGACAGCAGCATAAGGAGTCCATATGTCACCCGAAAGAGTGGAGTTGGCAGCAGCATGAGGAGAACATATATCGCCTGAAATACACACCCTGGAGTTGGCATCAGCATGAGGAGACCATATATTGCCTGAAAGAAACACCCTGGAGGTGGCAGCAGCATGAGGAGCCCATATATCACCTGAAAGACACCCTGGAGTTGGTAGCAGTATGATGAGATTATATATTGCCTAAAAGACACACCCTGGAGTTGGCAGCAGCATGAGAAGCCCATATTTTGCCTGAAAGACACAGTGGAGTTGGCAGCAGCATGAGGAGCCCATATATTATCTGAAACACACACCCTGGAGTTGGTAGCAGCATGAAGAGACAATATAAAGCCTGAAACACACATCCTGGAGTTGGAAGCAGCATGAGGAACCCATATATTGCCTGAAAGACACCCTGGAGTTGGCAGTAGAATGAGTAGCCCTTATATTGCCTGAAATACACACCCCGGAGTTGGCAGCAGCTTGAAGAGACCATATTTTGCCTGAAACACACACCCTGGAGTTGGAGCTGCATGAAGAGCCCTTATATTGCCTGAAAGACACAGTGGAGTTGGCAGCAGCATGAGGAGACCATATATTGCCTGAAAGACACACCCTGGAGTTGGCAGCAGCATGAGGAGTTCATATATAGCCTGAAAGACACACTGGTGTTGGCAGCAGCATGAGGAGCCCACATATTGCCTGAAAGACACACTGGTGTTCGCAGCAGCATGAGGATACATATATGGCCTGAAATACACACAGGCAACCATATATTGCCTTAAAGACTCACCCTGGAGTTGGCAGCAACATGAGGAGGACATATAAGAATTTTGGGCACATATGTTATCCTAAGAATATCCTAAGAATATTATTAAGTTAAGTTTTGCATTTCTACAATAATTAATTGTGGTCTGATGGGGAGGAATGTCTGTAACTGGATAGCAGCAATGTAAATCTGTTTTGCACTGTTTGTGAAGTGTTAGTGTGGCACCATGATCAATCTACTCACATGCATCAGCCATTGGTGGGTGGAAATCCTGGCTGATCCATGCCTGATTCATCTTCACAAAGCAGCATCAGGAGACTATATAAAGCCTGAAACACACACCCTGGAGTTGGCAGCAGCATGAGGAACCCATATATTGCCTGAAAGACACCCTGGAGTTGGCAGAAGCATGAGGATCCCATATATCACCTGAAAGACCCACTGGAGTTGACAGCAGCATAAGGAGTCCATATGTCACCCGAAAGAGTGGAGTTGGCAGCAGCATGAGGAGAACATATATCGCCTGAAATACACACCCTGGAGTTGGCATCAGCATGAGGAGACCATATATTGCCTGAAAGAAACACCCTGGAGGTGGCAGCAGCATGAGGAGCCCATATATCACCTGAAAGACACCCTGGAGTTGGTAGCAGTATGATGAGATTATATATTGCCTAAAAGACACACCCTGGAGTTGGCAGCAGCATGAGAAGCCCATATTTTGCCTGAAAGACACAGTGGAGTTGGCAGCAGCATGAGGAGCCCATATATTATCTGAAACACACACCCTGGAGTTGGCAGCAGCATGAAGAGACAATATAAAGCCTGAAACACACATCCTGGAGTTGGAAGCAGCATGAGGAACCCATATATTGCCTGAAAGACACCCTGGAGTTGGCAGTAGAATGAGTAGCCCTTATATTGCCTGAAATACACACCCCGGAGTTGGCAGCAGCTTGAAGAGACCATATTTTGCCTGAAACACACACCCTGGAGTTGGAGCTGCATGAAGAGCCCTTATATTGCCTGAAAGACACAGTGGAGTTGGCAGCAGCATGAGGAGACCATATATTGCCTGAAAGACACACCCTGGAGTTGGCAGCAGCATGAGGAGTTCATATATAGCCTGAAAGACACACTGGTGTTGGCAGCAGCATGAGGAGCCCACATATTGCCTGAAAGACACACTGGTGTTCGCAGCAGCATGAGGATACATATATGGCCTGAAATACACACAGGCAACCATATATTGCCTTAAAGACTCACCCTGGAGTTGGCAGCAACATGAGGAGGACATATAAGAATTTTGGGCACATATGTTATCCTAAGAATATCCTAAGAATATTATTAAGTTAAGTTTTGCATTTCTACAATAATTAATTGTGGTCTGATGGGGAGGAATGTCTGTAACTGGATAGCAGCAATGTAAATCTGTTTTGCACTGTTTGTGAAGTGTTAGTGTGGCACCATGATCAATCTACTCACATGCATCAGCCATTGGTGGGTGGAAATCCTGGCTGATCCATGCCTGATTCATCTTCACAAAGGTGAGTCTCTCCACATTTTTCGTGGACAGTTGAGTTGTCCTTGGGGTTACTATGCCCCCGCTGCACTAAACACCCGCTATAATGGCACACTACTGGCCAGGCAGGACAGCTTTCCCAGGGAAAACTCTGCTAGTTGCGGCCACAAATCAAGTTTTGCTGCCCAGAATTCCAGCGGATCCTCAAGGTGTGTTGGCATTGTCATGTCAAGGTATGCCACCACCTGCTTGTTCAGGTTCTGCTCCAGGTCTACCTGCTACTCATGAGTTGCCTCACTATGTGGGTGAAGAAAGCTACTCATTAGTGACTGTAGACTCAGGCTGCTGCTGATGGAGTTGGTACTGCTCCTGCCACCCCTCCCCAGCAGCCATGGCAGTGGAAGTTGAGCGCAGAGGGCTTCCTGAGTCAGACCTGCAAGAGGATGGATGATGGCGCAGATTGGCATCGGCCAACTGACTATGTAGGATGTCTCTGTAGTAGGTCAGTCTGTCCTCCCTCTCAGTGGGTTTAAAAAAGGCCCCCATTTTGTGTTGGTGGCGAGGGTTCAATAAGGTGGAGAGCCAGAAGTCATCCCGCTGCCGAATGGTGACAATTCGGCAGTCACTACGCAAGCACATGAGCATGAATCATGCCATTTGTGCAAGTGACTCGGGGGGACTACCTGTCTCCATCTCCACTGCATACTGCCACGTGTGTCTGTGTCCTCTCTTTCGCCTTCCTCACAACCCTCTAGCTCCTGCTCCTCCTCTCCTGTCAGTTTACTAGAAAAAAATTTCGCCAAAACCTAAACTGTGCTTCACTGTGCCCCTCCCCCTCCTCCAGTTCAGCCCCCATACGGTTCATGTGGCCGTGAGATGTAGGTGCCATGCCTCCAGTGCCCTGACCAGCCATGGTTTTCAACATGTGTTGTAGTACATGAAACAGTGGAATCACGTTGTTCATCCCGTAATCCTGGCGACTGACTAATAAAGTGGCTTCCTCAACAGGCCTGAGCAAACGGCAGGTGTCACGTATGAGCTGCCATTGGTTTACATTGAAGTTACACAGGGGAGTCCCCCTATCCAATTGGATCATCAAGAAATCTGTGATGGCTTCTCTCTGTTCGTATAGTCGATCCAACATATGGAGAGTGGATTTCCAACAGGTGGAAACGTTTCAAATCAGACTATGTTGGGGGATCCCATTCTGACGCAGCTCAAGAAGTGGGGGGTGCTTTGCATTGTAGGAGTAGCTGAAGTGCATGCAAAGTTTCCCTCCCATTGTTAGGATGTCTTGCAGATGGGGGGAAGACTTCAGGAAATGCTTCACAACTAGATTGAACACGTGTGCCATACACAGCGCATGGCTCAGGCTTTCTTGTCGCAGCACAGACAAGATGTTCTTCCCATTGTAGGTTATCATGGTCCCATTTGCAGTTTTCATGGAGTAAGCCATGATTTGATTTCTTGATTAATGAGTTTTAGCAGTTCCTCTCCTGTGTGACTCCAGTCGCCAAGGCAAACCATGTGAATGACAGTTTGACACCGCCGTGCCATGCACATGGTAGACTGGAGGGGCACTGAGACTTGTTTGTGCAGTGGAGGCTGAGGAGATGGCGGAGGATGAGGAGGCGGAGTCGCACACTGTCACAGGCACAACAGCATAGGAGCGTGGAGGCTGAAGCAGCGTGACCTGTCCAAGTTGCTATTGTGGCTGTGCAGGAGCCACATTCATCCAGTGGGCCATAAAGGACATGTATTGTTCCTGACCGTAGTTACAGCTCCAGATGACGGCGCTGCCGTGCACTTTGGTACACACCGACAGGCTAAAAGACTGGCCCACCTTCTATTCAACAAAATTGTGCAGGGCTGGTACTGCCTTCTTTGCAAAGAAATAAAGGCTTGGGACTCTCCACCTCGGCTCGGCACAAGCCATCAGTTCTCTGAAAGGTGCAGAGTACACCACCCGAAAAGGGAGGGACTACAGCACCAGCAACTTAGGAGCACATTTAGCTTCTGGATGAGTGGGCACATACTGTTGTCTTTTGGACATGGCTTCGCTGTTGGATTGCTGGCGGAATGACTGACTCGTAGTAGGAGGAGCATCTGGAGCGACAGAGGATGGGTATGACACACAGCTCTCTTTGGCTGAGGTGCTGCATATGTTGCTGTGGGGCTGTGGTGTCAACATTGGGGCCCTGGCCACGCTTCACCTTCTGCCTACACATGATGAAAAACTGCCACACTGCTGAGTAGCTGATTTTCCTACCAACAGTCCACACTAATTCACTGCTACTGCCGTCGACTCCAGGAACCACTGTTCCACTACCTCCAGGGAAAGTAGCCTGCCTCGCAGCAGATGGTCTAACGCGGCCCCGGGCATGTTTGGCTCCAGACTTTCCAATGCTGCCATCATGCTGACTGCCAACCATGCTACCACCTTGCTGCCACAGCTGCTGACTCACGGGCAACCTGCGACCCTCTTCTCCTGATGATGATGAAGCCTCTTCTGCATCTGGCTCCCAAGTGCGATGGGCTTCATCGCCATCGAGTTGTGTCTGCACGTCACTGATATCCTCCTCAGGTTCCTCAACAGTGTCTGCTGCAGGAGCTGGAATGTTTGCAACACCACCTCCCACGCCACTCTCCTCATCAGTACTTGGCTGCCTAGCGACGGAACGGCGAATGTTTCCTCCACTTCTTGGCTGAGCAGTAGCTGCTGACTGTCCTTACTGAATAGTAGAGCTGAACACAAAGAGGCCGATTCATTAATAGCGCCAGGTAGCGACAGATGAGCGCCAGTAGCGTGATTTTCTCTGCGCCAGCTAGTATTCGCTGTGCTTGGCCGGGGTTTGCTTGTTGACAGCGACTCAGTCGGTGTGCGGTAATGTTGAATACGGGCTGGGGGGTCGCTGTTTCACAGGTTCAGCGTTGTATGGGTGCGCCTGACAACGAATGGCTAGAGCGAACGGCTTGCTGCAGATTCATTAACAAATCACGCTCCGAATTTTTTCGCGCTGTGAATTCCTTGTTTAAACCCCAGAGCGCTGGCGGCGATGGATTTTAAATAGTTTTTAACCCCCAAACAACCATATTTTTTTATTGTAAAATTATACAAGTTTTTCTAAACATTTTGTAATATGAATACATTAATATCAGACCTGTAATATCAATTCTGCACAAAATCTTTTTTTTTTTTTTTACCTTAAAAAAAAATCCTAACATTGCAGAAGTGGTCACAGAATTTTTGACATTAAAAAAAAAAAACATTAATAGCAATTAATTATGATTAATTAAAGATTGCTCCATTGAAATGCATTGGACATCGCCAGGGAGCGACAGGTCAGACCTGGCGCTGTGATGGGATTAGCAGCGGCGCTGTTCGTTGCAGTCGGCTACATGATGAATCCTGCGGTAGCTGTCGCTCTCGCCGGCGCTAGCCTCATTTAGCTTGATAAATGCGTCATTGTGGCCGACGCCGGGCGTACTTGAGTCGGTAGCCGCCGTTAGCTGGCGGGACCTGGCGCTCGTCAGACACTACCTGGCGCTATCGCTTGATGAATAAGGGCAAAAGCATAAGATACGCAGGTGTGTTTGATCTGTAACACTAATTACGTGTCAGGGATTTCCCAGCGGAGAAATCCCAATTGTAAAAAGTGACCAGAAATTGAGACTGAGAGGCAGAAATGGATATGGGGCAAACCGTGTTTAATAGTGAAAAATCAGTGGTAACTACACATCAAACACACTACAATCAAACTGCTGTACAGATTACAAAGGGGAACATATATGTGTAAGGGAACTATACATATATACAGGTGAGAATAATACACAAGATGGAGTCCGGAAACAAGTATGCATAGGGATCAAAGGAAAGTCCAAATTCCAAGGCGGAAACATGGCTGAGATAGGGGGAGCAAAACACAAGAGCTGAGGCAGGAGTCCTGGGTGCAGGGTTCAGATTTTAGAGTACCTGGGATCTAGGTACAGCGTTCTGGGATCAAGATGACAAAACACAATGCTAATCCGCTGCCTGAATGGGCTGATCAGCTTATATAGGCTGAGGAGTCACAGGTGCTGGCTGATTACCAGCACCTCTGCAGGACAGAGCCATCTCCTGGTGGATCAGCATATTGCAGGGGAAGTTCCAGAGAAAGAGCCAGCCAGAAGCAGTATAAACCAGCAGCACACTCTGAAGCTTAAGGAGGAACTCCAACACTGACATTACGCTTGCAAAACCTGGGCATAAAACCAAATGCAAACACACTGTACACTTTCTCTCTCTGTCACTGTCTCTCTCTGTCTCTTTTTTCTCCCTGTCTCTTTCTTTTACTGTCTTTTTCTTTCCCTGGCTCTATCTGTCCCTGGCTCTATCTCTCCCTGACACGTTCTCGACACAATTCACCACTGAAATGAGCGCCCGCAAGATGGTTGCCGCTAGGGCTGTGACATCACTGGGGTGCCTGGCTGCTGATAGGCTGCATGTGATGCCTTCCCAGGATTCTTTGCCCCATGGGACATGTCCTGACATGTGGATCCACCATTTTAGATGGCCTGGACCGCACTAAACAGAGTTTAAGGAAGCGATTTGCACGATCGAATCGCGATATTCGGATTAGTTTAGAATCACATTTTTCCTGAAATTCATAACGAATTCGGATTCATCAGATTCGATTCACTCATCCCAAATAGTGACGACTGGGCACTCACTTACTGAAGTGGAAGCAGTGTGAGCTGAACCTCAAGCTTTTGCTTCATTGGTAAATGCACTCATTGGAAAAATGCACAAAAGTAGAAGCAGTGTGAGCTGACCCTCAAGCATATAATACTGTATAATAACTTGTGAAATCTTGATAAATACAGTTGGATAGGCTACCAGAAGTTTCTTTTTCTGAGCAGCCATGTAAAAATAACTGCAAATTGCTCTAAATATATCTTGCACTGCTACTCTTTTTTACTTCATTCTCCGCAAATATTTTCTGTTTATAATTAAAAACCACATATGATCGCTTGTCAGGAAATGTTAGTAGCACATGTGTATATAGTTACTGGACATAATAAAAGGCTTATTTTATTTATAGAGGACATGCTGAAAAGGCAGTCCAGACATAGAAAAGTGCACAAATGATTTATTTTCCCGAATTAAAAATGAAGTTTTCTGCATAGAGTGTACACAAGGCTCAGACAACACAGACAGCGTCTTTTCACTTTGCACCAGTTGCTAAGCTATAATTTGTAACACTTAGTGGCTTCATATTTCAGTGGCTGCCGAGATGCTGATATTTCAACGTGTCATTATAATTCAGGAATAAAGGGCAAGCCTCTGGAGAGCACACGGATCAAGTCCAAGTTACCCAAGCTGTGTATGCAGTGTGCACAAGGCCTGCCTTTCGCTTAATACCAGAACCATTCTTTATTTTTTCTTTGTCACTTTCTGGCATAAATATAAATGTGAATCGTGTCATCTGTCCAATTTAAAAAAAAAGAACACATTGTGGATTACATCTGTGTAAAGGCAACACTGACACAGGCCAGAGACTAGGGTACTACTACAAAAGATGATGTCCGGTTATCCAGACACTGCATTTCACCCCACCCCTCCCAGGTGATACGTCACAATCGGGCACTAAAAAATAAGTGCCTGAGCCCGCACTGAGAGCTGCGCTGTATAACAGCATTTTCGGGTTCCCAGCTGCGAGTGATTGCTAAGTCACCCAAGCAGTGCTGCAGCAGTAATTTGGTAGTTCCTTGTTATTCTTAAAGTGGACCAACACCCAGGATTTTCAATATCCTGGGTTTTTTGTCCACTTCCGTGGGGCACCCCGATCGGGGGGGCCCGCTGCGTGAAACCCCCCAGAACGCCCCAAAAACTCACCTCACCCCGTTCCTACGGTGCATGCGCAGCCGCTCGTCCAATCAGCGCGCTCGAAGCCGCTGCGGTATGCGCGTCCAAGCGACGTACAACCACAGTGGCTCCGAGCACGCTGGCGGCCACATCTCGCGCTTCCCTCTAACAGGATGTGCACCCGCGACGGCCATTCATAAATGGCCAGCGCGGGCACGCGCCCTGCTAGAGAGAAGCGTGAGGCCCACGCATGCGCCGTTGGAGCGGGAGTAAGGTAAGGTGAATAGGGCATCCTGGGGGGTTTTTACACAGCGGGGCGATTTTGGATGCCCTGCGGGGAGGGATCTGATCGGCCCGGGAATCTTATAGATTCCCGGGCCGATCAGGCAGGGTGTTGGTCCAATTTAATGAGAGCTGCTCCACTGGCTGCTGTTGGGAGCCCCGTAAGAGTTGGGAAGGTGGTAACAGGTAAGCTTTGTCCGTTTTAAATGTTCCAATTGAACATACTGGCAGGGGAGGGGAATAACAGTTTTAAACTTGACAACTAAGTTAAGGCACATGGATTCTTATTTTATAGTATTTGTATGTGTTTGTAACATGTAGCATCTTTATAGGAAAAGTCCGCTTTTGTAAAAATGGGCACAAGATGAACTGCTTACCATACCGTACTGTTCCTAGCCTGCTGGCCTCCCGTAGCTCCAGTTTTTAAAGCCGGGGGACTAGCTTCTGGAGGGGGGGTGGCAATGCCCGCCCACCAGCCAGAATCAGGAAACGCAGACCAATCAGCAGCAGGGGAAAGTGGTAAGGTAAGCATGCCATTTTCTTGCTTTGAGGTCTGTGGAAAAGTCAATAAAGACAGCTGTGGGCAAAATTAAGTATCCTTAGTTCTAATAGGTCGCTTAAAAGTTTCCATTTTGTACTAGTAAAAACATTTTCTTACTAGTGCAAAAAAAAAATTCCTTAGCTTTTTGTCAAGCTTCCTGGCTACAACCATGGGGAGAGCTGAGCTGAGCTTCAGGTATGGGGCGAAGTGAAGCAAATAATCCCAAAGAGCGAAAATGTAAAAATAAAATGTCTGGGCAGAGTCCAAGGATGAATCCGGGGTCAGAGGCTGGCAGAAAACAAAGTCCACTGAGCAAGTCCGCGTCAAAACCGAGTTATCCGTCCGTGTGTAAATACAGGTATTCAGATCAAGAATTCAGGAGTCAGGGAAACAGAGTCCAGGATGTAAGCTGATAACACAGCATTGGCTGTAGGCCAGCTGTCCTCTTAAATAGGGCTATCAATCAGAACAGGGAGGGATGTGTCAGAGTCTGCATGAAGTCACTTCCTGTCCATTCAGACTCTGGAAACCAGGAAGTGAAATCAAGCCCAAGAGCTTACACTCTAGGCTTTGTGTACTTGCAGTGGGCTGAACACCAGGTGTCGCTGTGGAGCATTGCGACAGATGAACCGCCTGCTCTGTTACAAACATCCAGCCGAGCATGTCTGCTGCTGCATGCAGTCCATAACATAGTGCCCTCACGATGCTTTAAAGGGCAGGAAAGGCGAGGAGACCGACATTGCCCTCCCCCTTAAAGGACGCCTCCTGGCGGCCGACCTAGAGAGTCTTTGCTGAAAAGCTCTGATTAATTGTGGAGCATTGAGATTACTAGATGGCTCCCAGGAATCTTCCTCTGGGCCGTAACCTTTCCAACGAACAAGATACTGAATAGAGGCACCTCTCTTCCGTGAATCCAGGATCTGTTCGACCTCATATTCCTCTTCACCACCCACAATAATTGGATCAGGAGGTTTATCTTGGGAATCTTTAAAAGTTCCTTTCTTTAAAAGGGACATGTGAAAAACTGGATGTATTCCAATTCAAAGGCAACTTCGTTAATAGCTCTCCTGATCTTAAAAGGCCCGATAAACTTAGGAGCCAACTTCTTTGAGGGAAGATGAAGCCTTAGATGAGTGGTAGAGAGCAGGACTTGATCTCCTACTGCGAAATTGGAAGCTGAAGACCGATGGGTGTCTGCTGTCCGTTTGTAACATTGTTGGGCAGCTCGAAGGGTTGTTCGGAGCATCTGATGAGTGACAGTTAGATGAGCGCCTAGATTTGCAGCTGCCGGTACATTCACCAGAATGCAGGTATCAGGCAAGGTCTTGGCATCAAATCCATAATGCGCGGAAAACGGAGTGAGGCGGGTCGAAGAATGGACAGAGTTATTATAAGCCAGTTCAGCTAATGGAAGTAACTGTGTCCAATTGTCCTGCAGGGCTGAAGAATAACATCGTATGTACTGTTCCAGCAATTGATTCACCCTTTTAGTTTGCCCGTTGGTCTGGGGATGATAGGCTGATGAAAGTGATACGTAAACTCCTACAGAGCGCAGTCCAGAACCGGGCGGTGAATTGGGAACCACGGTCAGACACGATCTTAGAAGGCAAGCCGTGTAAGCCGACAATCTCTTTCACAAAAACTTGCGCTAATTTCAAGGCCGAAGGAAGACTGGGGAGAGCTATAAAATGAGCGTACATGGTTAGATAGTCCACCACCACCAAAATAGTGTTGTTGTTGTCCGAAGGCGAAAGCTCCACAATAAAGTCCATAGAAATCTGTTCCCAGGGACGTTCTGGCACCGGGAGAGGCATGAGAAGACCTGCAGGTTTGGTGGTTAAGTGTTTGTTCCGGGCACATGTCCCACAAGAGGAAACATATGATATACAGTCTGCTCTTAAGGTGGGCCACCAGAAATGATGTTGGATCAGATGTAGTGTCTTCTTGAGCCCGAAATGGCCCGCCAAAGGGTGATCATGGAATTCAGCTAGAACCCTGGAACTTAAGGATTCAGGAACAAACATTTTTTCTTGATGTACAAGAATTCCGTCTACTCGTGATAGTTCAGATTGTAGGTTCACTGGGATAGAATCGGATGCTTGTCGAATCTCAGCAATGAGTTCGGATTCAAGTAACAAGAAATGGTTAGGTTGCAAAATAGTGGGTTCAGCAGGTTCAGGACCTTGGTCAGAAGGTTGAAGACGGGAGAATGCGTCAGGTTTGGTATACTTGTTTCCTGGACGGTAAGAAATATGAAAGGAGAATCTGGAAAAGAATAGTGACCACCTTGCCTGACGTGGCCGGAGTCTTTTTGCAAACCGAAGGTACTCTAGGTTCTTGTGGTCCGTGAGGATCAAAATTGGATGTCTGGCAGCTTCCAATAGATAACGCCATTTCTCCAGGGCAAGTTTGATAGCAAGAAGTTCTCGGTCACAAACATGGTAGTTTTGTTCTGCTGATGACAATTTTCTGGAAAAGAAGGCTACGGGATGGAGTTCTCCTTGCTCAGATTCTCGTTGAGAGAGTACTGCTCCTACAGCATTGACGGAGGCATCTACTTCAAGTACAAAAGGAAGCTCAGGGTCGGCAGGTCTCAAGATAGGGGCAGAAGTGAAACGCTCCTTGAGATGAGAGAAGGCCTCTTCAGCAGCTTTAGACCAGACAAACTGAGTATTCTTACGGGTGAGATCAGTAATCGGGCGAACTATTCATGAGAAATCTTTAATAAAACGTCTGTAAAAGTAACGCTGTACTTCCTTGCGATTCATAGGTTGTGGCCAGTCCAAGACAGTGGCCACCTTCTCAGGATCCATCACAATGCCGGTGATAAGTAACCCCAGGAACTGAATAGAAGACTGTTCAAACTTACACTTCTCTAGTTTGCGTATTTCTCTAGTTTTAGGTATTCAAAATGACCATAACTTGTGCGGAAGGCCGTCTTCCATTCATCACCCTGACGGATCCGAATTAAGTTGTATGCTCCCCTCAAGTCTAACTTGGTAAAAACCAAGCGGACCCCAAACGCTGGAAGAGTTCAGAAATCAAGGGCAAAGGGTATTGGTTCTTGACTGTAATCTCATTGAGGGCCTGGTAATCTATACAGGGTCTCCGAGTCCCATCCTTCTTCTCCACAAAGAATATCCCTGCAGGCGAAGTGGAATGTCTAATAAAACCTTTAGCCAGGTTTTATTCAATATATTCGCAGGGATTCTATAACTCGGCTTCAAACAACGGATAAATACATCCAAAAGGGATGGCCGACCCAGGGAGAAGGTCTATCGGAGGAGGTAGCCGGTCTGCACCTTTTTTTGTCAAACACATCCTGGAACTCTAGATACGCTGGCGGAAGAGAATCCGGTGGAATAAGGGTTACTACAGAGAGGTTACTCTCCTTCTGTCTGCAAAATTGGTTGCAATAGGGAGAGAACAAAGAAACTGAACCGGAAGACCAGTCGATGACAGGGTTATGTATTGAGAGCCACGGGAAACCCAAAATGATAGGGTACAAAGGAGAGTGCATTAAATCAAAGTGTATTGATTCTGAGTGTCCATCAGGAGTAGAGCAGCCGAACGATTTAGTTCTATGGGACACTGGTCCGGACTTGACGGTGGTTCTGTCGGCCAAAGTGAGAAGCAGAGGGGTAGGCCAAGCTTCACATGGAATATTGTGAGTCTGTACGAATTCTAAGTCCATGAAACAGCTGAGTCTATCATGGCCCTGGCCTCAACCCTTCCTCCGGGAAGTTGTAAACTAAGAAGCAAGAGACGTGAGAACCAGGCAAAGGAAGTGGTGTGCTCTTAACTAGAGGTGTTGCTCTCTTCATAGCTGCGAGTCTGGTCGGACAATTAACCCAAAAGTG
This sequence comes from Gastrophryne carolinensis, assembly GCA_027917425.1. Taxonomy (NCBI): domain Eukaryota; kingdom Metazoa; phylum Chordata; class Amphibia; order Anura; family Microhylidae; genus Gastrophryne; species Gastrophryne carolinensis. Next base: position 170,700,719 of record CM051240.1, on the reverse strand, counting down.
TCCAGGGTTCCCGCAGTACATGCAAGAGGTCTTTCCTCTTGGGACAAAGCAGCCCGAATGGTTCCCAGTTGCATGGGCTTGATAACCCCCAAATTGGTCTGCGGAGAGTCAGGTGTTGCAGGCGAGGACCGTGGAGTAAACCATTGGGCAGAAGCTGAGCACTCTTCATGGCTTTCCCGCAGCCGGCGATCCACCTGAATGGCTGCAAGAATAAGTTCATTTAAAGTTTCAGGAGTGTCAAAGTGGGCCAGTTCATCCTTAATCAGTTCAGAAAGACCTGAACGAAACTGATGTTTTAAAGCTGGCTCATTCAACTGGGTGTCGAAACTCCAGCAATGAAAATCGGCAACATAATCCTCAACTGGACAGCGACCCTGTCGCAAATTACGGAGAGCTGCCTCAGCAGATGCAACATGTCCTGGATCATCATAGATGGCTGCCATAGTAGAAAAAAAAAAGATCAACAGAGGCCAGACAAGGATGATTTTTCTCCAGAACACAATGGGCCCATGTTTGGGGAGGCCCTTGCAGAAAGGAAATAATGACTCTGACCCGGACTTCCTCAGCAGCATAGGTTCGTGGTTGCAGAGAAAATAATAACTGACAACTGTTCCGAAAAGCACAAAACTTCTGGCGATCTCCTGAGAAGAATTCTGGGAAAGGAACTTGGGGTTCAGGGGTGACCCCGGAATCTGCCCCCTGTGTGGTAGGAAAAGCTGTAGCAGAAGATACTGCCAGGGGCGTGATTTGATTTAGCCGATCCACAAGCTGAGCAAAGCCTCCCTGTAAGCCCTGAACGGCTGCACAAAGGGAAAAGACTTGCTGCATCAAAATATCAAATGGACGAGGTTCCCCACCGAAGCTCATGTTATGGCTGTGTTATACTGTCAAGCTTCCTGGCTACAACCATGGGGAGAGCTGAGCTGAGCTCCAGGTATGGGGAGAAGTGAAGCAAATAATCTCAAAGAGCGAAATAAAAAGTCTGGTCAGAGTCCAAGGATGAATCCGGGGTCAGAGGCTGGCAGAAAACAAGCAAAGTCCACTGAGCAAGTCCGCGTCAAAACTGAGTTATCCGTCCGTGTGTAAATCCAGGTATTCAGATCAGGAATTCAGGAGTCAGGGAAACAGAGTCCAGGAAGTAAGCTGATAACACATCATTGGCTGTAGGCCAGCTGTCCTCTTAAATAGGGCTATCAATCAGAACAGGGAGGGATGTGTCAGAGTCACTTCCTGTCCATTCAGACTCCAGGAAACCAGGAAGTGAAATCAAGCCCAAGAGCTTACACTCTAGGCTTTGTGTACTTGTAGTGGGCTGAACACCAGGTGTCGCTGTGGAGCATTGCGACAGATGAACAACCTGCTCTGTTACAAACATCCAGCCGAGCTTGTCTGCTGCTGCATGCAGTCCGTGGCATAGCGCGCTCACGATGCTTTAAAGGGCAGGAAAGGCGAGGAGACTGACACTTTTGTTTTTTCATCTGAAGCAAGCCACACTTCAAAGTGGACCTCTAGTAATATAAAAGATCCTATTTCATTTCATTAGTGAGCACTTGTACTAGGATTTTTTTTTGCCTATAGATGCTTGGGTGACAGCTGAGCAAATCGAGATGCATGATGGTTGGGAGGAACCCAAAGGCAGCTGAAAAATGTTGGACATATTTAATAAGATAAATGGACAGTCCAGGCAAATATTTTTTTTTTATTTTCCTCCGACTGGCAAGATTCCATTGAGTGCCATGGACTGCAAAGGGTCCCGATTCAGCCCCACTGCTGACAACATGCTGCTTTGCCATCCTTGTTGCCATTCACAAGGGACCAGGCTCCATTGGCCACAGGGGGTGTATCACATGAGCAGCGGGCTAGACAGACAGGGCTTCAGCAACCAAAGGTTCTAAAAATTAAAAATTATATGCATTCCCTAGGGGAGATGCCGCCCCCTGGATGCTGCCACCCTAGACACCAGTCCTTTGGTGCCTAATGGAAAATACAGCCATAAGTGCAGACATGCATCAAACGAAACATGTTCTAGCAACCTCATCATTACCTAATTTGTTAAACACTGAAATAAAAGGCAATTAACAGAAAGTAGTTGATTCCCTTAGCAGTATCATAAGAAAATCAAAGTTTTGTTTAAGCCCTAAAGCACATCTGATTAGGAGCATAGCGCAAAGCCTAGTGGTCGTTAAGTGGTTAAGGTCAGAAATTCACAGCTGTCAGCAGAATAATAGCGAGTGAAATTTGGTTCCAAAACAAATACCGCTGTTATTTTTTTGTTTTGTGATAAATATAGAGTTATATCATAAAAATGGGGAAACAATAATAATCTTTTACTGGAAAGACTTGATATGTAAGATATCTAAAGTGAAAAGAATGCGTTCTGTACAAACAATACCTGCATGGTTACTGAATAAAGCACGAGTGCTGTCGCCTGCCAGAAGGTGGGGGATACATGTTATATAAATGGTGTGTTCTGGAGCCAGACTGAACAAAGCTTCTATGCCATGTTGTTTGCAGCCATCACTTTGCAACCTCTAGCTCTGGTGCCACATGTGGCTTGTAGATCCTTGTTTTATGGCTTGAAGGCTGTCTGCTAGACCAGAAATGTTGAGAAGGTATAGCATGCTTCTCCACTTTATTAATCAGATTTGTAGTAATATTACATAATTTAGAGAAAAGAAGAAAGTTTTCTAGCTGCATCCAATTATTTTAAAACAGAAACATTTTACTGTATGAGTTGTGAATGGGCTCCATTTAATGTTCACACCAGGGTCTGTCACATTAAGTTATGCACTGCCTGGAGGGATACACTGAGCCCAGGGTTGCACCATTCATTGGGTTATTGCAGAGTTGGTCAGGAGAAGAAACTACCTGTCTCAGCAACTTTCAGCACTGTACTTGGTTTCCTAGCCTTCCTGTGGGTTTTTTATGGGGCAGGGAATCTACATGCACACTGAATTTTCAATTTTCATGCTTTCAAAATATTCCACAGCATTGGTTTTTGCAACCGTTTCCAGTTTCTTGGCTTCTACATTCTGTTCACCTTGAATTCGGCTCCTGACCTTTGAAATGTGGTGCTCATGTCAGGAAAAGTTGGCGAGCCTTGCCCTATAGCAGTGATGATGAACCTTTTAGAGACCTAGTACCCAAACTGCAACCCAAAACCCACCTATTTATCGTGAAATGCCTGAACCCGAATTCTGAAGTTTTAGTTGCTGTCTGAGGTGAAATATAGAAGGACGCCTTGTCAACTAGTAAACTAGTAAACTACCCATATTTAAAATAAGGTGGGAACGAATCAGAGTTTATTTTACTTCTTATTTGGGATGCTGCTCAGTATAATACCCCCCCGACCCACCACATAATCGGTTCATTTCCCATATATGTCTCTGTATGTCTGGCGGACCTTACTATCTCCAGGTGGTGACTCACAGAATAGAGAATGTCAGGATGCTGCGACAAGGCAAAGCACCCCACTCTATCCCTCAATGAGCCATTGTGTGGACAAAAGATGAGGTGGGTATACATAGAAACATAGAAGGGTGACGGCAGAAGGAGACCATACAGTCCATCTAGTCTGCCCTTATGTGTATACTGTATGTACTCTTTGTCTTAGGATAGATGTGTGCTTATACCAGGCATGTTTAAAATCAGTGACTGTTGATTTTTTAACTACCTCTGCTGGAAGTTTGTTCCAAGCATCTACTACTCTTTCTGTAAAATAATATTTTCTAACAATGCTCCTGATCTTCCCCCCCCCCCCCCCCCGACCAGCTTCAGGTTGTGCCCCCTTGTTCTATCATTAAGTTTCTTCTTAAAAACACTTCCCTCCTGAACCTTATTTAATCTTTTGACATAGTTAATAGTCTCAGTCGTGTCCCCCTCTCTCTCTCTTCCATCCCCTAGACTGTAAAGATTAAGTTCTTTAAAGTGGACCAACACCCAGGATTTTGACTATCCTGGGTCTTGGTCCACTTCGGTGGGGCACCCCCGATCGGGGTGCCCCGCTGTGTGAAACCCCCCCGATCACCCTAAAAACTCACTGCTCCCCGCGCCGACGGACAAGCGATTTGACAGCCGCTTGTCCGTGGCTCCTCCGCCGCCGCCTCCCGCGCGTCCCTCTTGACGCGCACGCGCCGGCCATTCACAGACGGCCGGCGCGGGCGCGCGCACGCCTAGAGGGGCGCGAGGGAGGCGGCGGCGGAAGCTGAGGTAAGGGGGTTTGGGGGTTTTGGGGGGGTTGGGGGGAATCTTATAGATTCCCGGGCCGATCACCCGAGGGTGTTGGTCCACTTTAAGTCTCTCCTGAAGTTTTAACCCTTTCGCTGCCAGCCTGCCTGGAGATTTTGTCACCCCTGGTGCCAGACCATTTTCACTATTTTGTGCTATACAGGTTTATCTGCAATTTTTTAAGGGATTTCCAGGGAATTTCCAGGAAAATTATATATTGTTTTTTTTCAGCGGAGTCTGAACTTTAACATAAAATGTCTTGTTTGAATTTTTTTTAATGTTTTAATGGCAAATATGTAAAAAAAAAATTTAAAAATTACATTTTGTGGGGTTTTATTTTATTAAGATATGTAAATTTTTCAAGAAAATCATATTGTGCATAAAAGCCCCAGTCCTCCCAATTAAAGCAGTGCCACATATGTATCACTAGACACCATTTCCTGCCCAGGAGAAACCCTAAACTGAAAAGAACGTTTGAGGAGATTTTTAAAGAAAATACAACTACTATGCGCACCTTGCACTTTGTCAACAAAAACAACCTTTTACATTTGAAATACCCCCCCAAACCATATATTCCCTGAAAGTACACACCACAAAGTAAAGCATATGTATAAGAGTAATTTCACGTCAAAACGATGGCTCTGCAGACGAAGGGCGCACCTTGCGCTTTTTCAACAAAAACAACCTTTTACATTTGAAATACCCTTCCCCAAACCATATATTCCCTGAAAGTACACACCTCAAACAAGAAAAAACAGGCTAAATCTGAAACGCCAAGGTCCCCTGAACAGAACAATACCCAACATGCATAGCTACTTCCAAGAGTAGGGTTGCCAAACTGCCCAAAGTGAAGCATATGCTTAAGAGTCATTTCAAGTCAAAACGATGGCTCTGCAGACAAAGGGCGCACCTTGCGCTTTTTCAACAAAAACAACCTTTTACATTTGAAATACCCCCCCAAACCTTATATTCCCTGAAAGTACACACCTCAAGCTTTCTAGGTGTCCCCAGCTTGTTGTTGTAGCCGCAGATGTCCAGGTGGAATCCATCGATGAAAGCACTGGTTTCAAAGAGTTTTCTGAAAAAATAAAAAAAGGCGAATAAAAACCACATTTTTCTGAATAAACAATAGGCAAACAAGAAAAAACAGGCTAAATCTGAAACGCCAAGGTCCCCGGAACAGAACAATACCCAACATGCATAGCTACTTCCAAGAGTAGGGTTGCCAAACAGCCCAAAGTAAAGCATATGCATAAGAGTCATTACACATCAAAACGATGGCTCTGCAGACAAAGGGCGCACCTTGCGCTTTTTCAACAAAAACAACCTTTTACATTTGAAATCCCCCCCCCAAACCATATATTCCCTGAAAGTACACACCTCAAGCTTTCTAGGTGTCCCCAGCTCGTTGTTGTAGCCACAGATGTTCAGGTGGAATCCATCGATGAAAGCACTGGTTTCAAAGAGTTTTCTGAAAAAATAATAAAAAAGCAGAATAAAAAACAAATTTTTCTGAACAAACAATGGGCAAACAAGAAAAAACTGGCTAAATCTGAAACGCCAAGGTCCCCTGAACAGAACAATACCCAACATGCATAGCTACTTCCAAGAGTAGGGTTGCCAAACAGCCCAAAGTAAAGCATATGCATAAGAGTCATTTCACGTCAAAACGATGGCTCTGCAGACAAAGGGCGCACCTTGCGCTTTTTCAACAAAAACAACCTTTTACATTTGAAATACCCCCCAAACCATATATTCCATGAAAGTACACACCTCAAGCTTTGTAGGTGTACCTGGCTTGGTGTTGTGGGAGCAGACTTATTTCAAAACTTTTAAAGAAATATTTGGTTTCACGCGGTTTCACTTAAAAAATTGATTAAAAAAACAAAACCACATTTTCCTAAAAAAATAATAAGCATTCAAGAAAATGCAGGCTAAATCTGAAACTGCAAGGTTCCCCGAACAAAACGATACCCAACATACATCAGTACTTTCAAGAGTAGGCTTGCCAAACAGCCCAAAGTAAAGCATGCACTATAAAAGCACACTAAAAAACCTTTTACATTTTTCAATGGTACTAAGGAGGTGCTATTAGGATAACTTGAGGTATCAGCAACCGAGATCCAGAAAAGGGCCCCATGTTTTCATCACGTACCAAAAGCAACCAGCTGCTCCTCCTCCAGCGCTTCCTTTCGCATCATAAAGTACAAAAAGAAAATAAAGGAAAATATACCACTACAGCATACATTATAAATCAAAGTAGAACAAACCCATTATTGTAACTATACTGGGTTTTGGGATGCCCAGCTGTGTGAGAGCCTGCCACTCAAATGGCCCAGAAAATTCACCTTTTCCTGGTCCTACAGTGAATGTGCAGGCTCTCATCAAATTAGACCCATTTGCCGTGCATATGTAATGTACGGCAAACGGCTCTGCACTCGTCATTTGAGAGCAATTGTGGGCGCATCCCCAGCAATTGGGGAGCACATGCACAGGCTAAAGATGCTGGGGCACCCAACATTTGGGAAGAAGCAAGAAAGATGAGTTTTATGTCACCTGCGGGGAGGGGGGTGGCACACAGCAGGGCATCCCGATTTAGGATGCCCTGGGGGATCCACCCCCACCCTGCCCCTCTCCTCTGACGCCGAGGCAAGATGGACAGGTTCCAAAGAAGGAAAAAAATAAAAATAAAAGACACAGCGGCATCCCCCTGGCTCATGCCCACACCCACTCATTCACTTGAATGGACAGGAGCCGAAGGATTCTGCTTTGTGTGGCACCCGCACAGAAACAGAAGTTCACTGCGAGCAAGGTAAGGGCTTCTTTCTTTGCAATCCTTCATTCCTGTCTCTGTGTCTGAGTGGGTGACAGAACAAGGGGTTAACCTTAACTGGAAATCCTGCTTTAACTAAAAAAAACAAAAAAAAACAAAAAAAAAGGCCCACCTGCAAAGATGCAAAATCATATACATCAATCAATACTCTAATTGCGTATGATAAATTTCAAAACAATTTTCTAAACATAACCCGGGTTGGCTGGGACATGTCGGGCAGTAGTAACGCAAGTCCTTCCTAACGCCACGCTTCCTATACACCCTGCAGGACTTCTGGGAATACCTCTTTTTCTCGGTGGAGGGAATGCACTTAATAAAATGCTTCCCAATTAACCTTGCCTCGTTGTCATTAACAGCCACCTCTAGTTGTTCCTGAGCATCCCCAAAAAGCAAAGCAGGGAGTAACTGCTGCTGGTACTGTATAAAGCTCAAATTTGAGTCTGGTACCGCTGCCTTGAAGACAACATAGCTGTTAAAAGTTGCAAGCTGGACCAAATGTATAACTTTTTTATACCAGACTCTGGATTTTCGGGTGGCGTTATAATAGGTGAGAATTTGGTCAGTTTTATCCACGCCCATAAATTTATTGTAATCCTTAATGCAACGTGGCTTTTGGGTTAGTGCTTGGGAACCACGTTGCTGCACATTCATTACTAACGCATCATGGATTGTTGTTCATGGATTGTTGTCAGCATGAAAACATTTTTATGATCCATACATTTTTCGACCAGGAGCTCATCACTTCTTAATGCATAGGACTCTCCGCGCTTCAGTTTTTTAGCCAGCAATGCCGCTGGCAAGCCTTTCCGGTTACGGTTGACTGTGCCGCAGGCAAGAGTGTCCAGGGTGTAAAGGGCTCTAAACAGGGGCAAACTGGAATCAAAATTATCCACATACAAGTGGTAACCCCTCCCTAGCAGAGCTCCCAAACGATCTTGCCACTGATGGACAAATCAAGGGGACAACCAGGGAGGTCTAAATGTGTGTCCCTTCCTTCATATACTCTAAAGAATTTTGTGTACCTGGTCGTATTTTCACAAAATTTATAAAATTTTATCCCACAGCGAGCACGCTTGCTGGGGATATATTGACGTAGGCCAGAGCCTCTTACGCAGTAAACCATCTCCCAGCCATACTCAAATAAGTTTCTCAACAATATCAAAACTAAACTAAAATGCTACAACAAAGGGGGGCTGTATTAGAACTCAAACACTAGTTTTTATATAGCTAAAATGTACTAACTGAAAACAGTAATAAACTAAACAAATAAAATATGTGTGCGTATAGATACGATATGAAGCAAAGCGGTGGAGTCCGGAGCAGCTTCAAACACGCAGATCCATGGAAAAGAGGGGAGAGAGGGATGAGGAGAGGGTATGAGAAAAGGAGAAAAAGAGGGGGACTGGGTCCCAAAGAGGGGCCAAGGGTGAAAGGAGAAGAAGGTTAACAATTAGTTTAGTTAAACCTGAACAAAACCTAGGATTTTTATTTTCCAAGGCTGGACACCTGTACCATCGGGACAGAATCTTGTAGTTTTTCTCCTGTGCCCTGCATGCCACGAAGAGTTTGTGAGTTAATGTAAAGGATTTAGCCTAGTCTTCGTCACTAATCTCGCAGCCTAACGCTAATTCCCATTTCCTAGCATATCTAGGCCTCTCCTTCATTTAGCAAGATCCGGTAGGTAAGCGAAAGGGTGTGTGTAGGTGTTGAATCTGCCCTCAGCAAGCTCTCATAAGGGGTCAGGGGATGTAAGAGGGACGACTCGGGACTGTGAGACCCGAGGAACGCCACCAGCTGTCGATGAAGCAGCCAGGACATCCTCCCCTGGCCCCCCGCCTGAAGCTCCTGGAGAGAGGGGGGGGGCGATCCCCTCGCAACGTATCTCCAAGCCTAGTTCCATGTGTTCTGTCCCAAATCAAAAACCCGCCCACCCCTACACCAGGGGGGAAAGCGGGGTTATCAAAAAGGGGTGTGAATGGGCCCGGCCTGGTTGACAGGTTTCCTCTCTTAAGCTCCGTGTCCCAAACAGACAGCAGTGAACGTGTCAGGATCGACATGGTGTGTGCTCCAGGTCTCAGCCTGGGGTCTATCCATGGGAGCATTGTAAGGCTCAGCGGAGACACACCTTCTTCAATGGCCACCCATCTTTTATCCGATCTGTGGTGGAACCAGTCCGACATCCTGACCAGGGTCGCCGCCGTATGATATAGCTTGAAGTCCGGCACTCCTAGGCCCCCTCTCTCCTTTGTTCTAGTTAGGGCTGTGTAACTGATCCTCGGTCTCCTATTATTCCAAATAAATTTGAGAAGGCCTGTTTTTAGGGCTTTGAAGTAACCCCTGTCTGGTACAATAGGGACAGCTTGGAAGATGTAAAGGAAGCGTGGCAAAATATCCATTTTCACTATGTTTATGTGACCCATCCAAGAACACTGGGATTTGTTGTATTTTTTGAGGTTCTATAAAGTCTTGGAGAGTAATGGGGCGTAATTCAGCCTGTATAGGTGGCCAAGGTCAGAAGGAAGGCAGACTCCCAGATACCTAAGGGACTTTTTTTGCCATTTAAAAGGGAAGTTTGACTCCAGTAACCGTTGAACCTCCTGAGGCATAGACACATTCAAGGCCTCTGTTTTTGCTAAATTGATTTTAAAGTTACCGAGGCCGCTAAATCTATCAAATTCTTTCATTATGGAAGGCAGCGAGAGGTGCGGGTATGTTATGTACAACAGGAGATCTTCTGCAAACAATGACAGTTTGTGTTTCCTCCCGCCGCATGTAAGTCCCTTAATCGAGGTGTTGGCACGCAATTCCTGGGCAAGATGCTCGATTACTATTACATATAAAAGCGGCGACAGTGGACAGCCTTGCCGCGTACCATTCCCTATGGCAAAGGGAGATGACAGTAGGCCATTAACCCTGACCCTGGCCGAGGGCCCCCCATATAGCGCCATGATTTTCCCCAGTAGTTCAGGACCAATTCCCACCTGGACCAATGCCGCCCTCAAGAACTTCCAGTGGACCCTATCAAAAGCCTTTTCCGCGTCCATGGACAGCAGGCATGCTGGGATCTTGTTTGACTGGGCGTGGTGCATGAGGGTGATTGTTTTTAGTGTATTGTCTCTGGCCTCCCTCCCCCGGACAAACCCCACCTGATCCCCATCTATGACCTCTGCTAAGAGCGCTTGCAGTCTTGTAGCTATCACTTTTGCGTATAATTTGATATCTACGTTAATTAGTGATATCGGCCTGTAGTTACCTATTACAGTCCTGTCTTTATTGGGTTTTGGTATAACAGAGATGTGGGCCTCTATGGTTTGACCAGGGAAGGGGCAGGACTCAGATACACTGTTGAATACCTTTGTCAAGAAGGTGGATAGCTGCCCCTCAAAGGTCTTATAGAATCGTGGCGTGTACCCATCCGGTCCCGGGCTCCTTCCGCAGGCGTCCCCTTGATGGCGACCCCCACTTCATCCTCAGAGAAAGGTTCTTCCAAGGAATCCCCAACCTCTTTGGCCAAGGGGGGTATTGCTGTATCCGCCACATATGATTCTATTCAGGCGTCTAGGTCTTCAGCAGGCAGAGAGTCCCACCGTCCCTTGATATTATATAGTTCTGAGTAAAACACCTGGAACTTGTCCACTATCTGCGCTGGCTTGTAGACCTCACGCCCCCCCCCCCCCCTGCCCTTGATCGCCTGCACGTATGTCAAGTTTTGTCTGGGGTGCAACGATCTCGCCAACAGTTTCCCGCATTTGTCAGAGAGCTCTACATTTATCTCTATACTTTAGGAAACGCTGGTCGTAGAGCCTCTTCAACTCTTCCCTGGCCGCAATCAGCTGCAGCATCTCTTCTTGTGCAGCGGTCTGTTTATGGGACCCTTCAAGTGTCCAGATTCTGTCTAGGGTGGCCTGAATCTGCCGTGCTCCCTCCTTCTTTAGCCTCTCCCCCTGCTTGGTGAACACCCCACGAAGGACGCACTTCAGAGCCTCCCACTGGATGGGTAAGGGAGTGTCATAATGCCTGTGACCCACTAGGAAATTTACAATGGACTCTCTAACCTCTGTGAGGCACAAGGTATCCTTGAGTAGATTGTCATTTAGTCTCCACATGAACTGTCTTTTGGATCTTCCGGGCAAGGGAAGAGTAAGGAACACTGGAGCGTGATCCGACCACAGGATAGGACCAATAGATGCCCCTATGTCTCTAGACAGTGCGTGATGGCTAATGAAAATATAGTCAAGCCTGCTGTAGGAAGCGTGCACATGAGAGAAAAAAGTATAATCCCTAGCCCCATATATATATTTTTTTAAAAATAAAAATACTACAAACACAAAGCAATTCTGACAGGTTCCCGAATCCCTGCCCACTCCTACAGTACCTTTCACTTGTCTTAGGGAGTGATGAACCCAGCAGCCCCGTCACGTGGTAGACAGTGAGCAGGTGGGCCAGCCCGGCCCTGCAGCAAAACCAATGGCCGAAGGCTGGCGCCCAGACGGCAGGGCGGGGCTAGTACGGTCGGGGCAGGTTCGGGGGGATTACAGGCTGAGGCGGGGAAGGCGGGACACAACCAATGGCCGGAGGCTGGCCGCCCAGACGGCAGGGCGGGCTGGTACGGTCGGGGCAGGTTCGGGGGGAAGGTGGGACACAAAACCAATGGCTGGAGGCAGGCCGGCCAGACAGGGTGGAGGGAATGGGCGGGGAGGGTCGTGTACCGGTGGGCTATTATTCAAGGGGGCAGGATCTGTTGGGGGTGCGGGCGCTCCCACGGGCGCGCCCAGCTGAACTGGGAAAGAAAAAAAAAATGTAGCACGGCTGCACCCAGGGCCGTATTTAGGGTTCACGCTGCCCTAGGCACTATTTGTGCGTCCGCCCCCCCAACCAAGTGGGAGAGGTGGAGTGAGTGTAACAGTAGTAGAGGAGGCTACAACTGTGGAGTACATGCGGGATGCAGCAAGAGAGCAAGTCAGCTAAGACTGAAACAAGGGATCAGCAGTGAGTGAGTGGAGATAGTTCATCGGTGCCTGGAGAGCTGGTTGTTGTTGTGTGTGTTGTTGGCAGATGCCCGCACCTGTGTAAAAAAGCACTGTTGGCACCCGTGATCAGGGGTGAACCTAGCCTCTCTGCTGCCTGAGGCGATCTTTAGTTGACTAGCTAATTGTCTAAGAAAAACACCACTAACTCCAGCTGCCTTGACGTATTACTACAGAATAGGGCAGTCGTGGCCTAGAGGTAAGGGTGCAGACATGAATCTTGGTCCTGGGATATGACTGAAGTGCTCCTAAGCAAGGTACCTAACCCCCAAATACTCCCCAAGTGCCACCCTTCGGGGATGTGTACACCCAATGCATGGATGAGTTAAATGATAAGGAAGAATACCTGCGTGTGCCATCTATACCACAGAAAAAAAGCCTTACCCAAAGAGATAACAGAATAAAGCAAGCCCAAAGAAATCGCAGAATAAACTGTATCCAGATATAAAGCAGTGGACCTCTTTTTGAAAGTCAGTAGCCAAACTAATACTATTTTTACCTTTTGTTGAGTCGAGAGTCAAAACTTTCGTAGTCTGGTTGTTCAGCAGCTTTAGGCTCCTGATGCAAGAATGGAGCCCACAATTAATAGGCATAATACAAAAGGATCAACCCACATCCCACAATTAATAATCAGAACCCCAAACACAACTTTTGGCTTAGCCGGCCAGTCAGTGCAGTAGCAGCCCTGCTCTCACAGTGATTAGCCAGTTAAGCAGAGATTCAGTTATAGCCACCGAGTGCAGGGGAATGGCCATCTGTCGTGGGCTAGGTCACATTTTTTATTTTTAAAGTGGACCAATCACCAGCCCAGCTGGCTCTGAACTCTAAAATACTCCAGGGTCAGCTGACTAAGCGCCCCTGGGGCATCCTGATTCAGGATGCCCCATTGTGAGCCCCTGCAGTGGCCTGAAAACCCATTACATTTCCGTCTGTCCCTTGCTTGCATGCCGCACCCCCCGGCATCCCTACTGCAAAACATGCTCCTTCTCCCTGCCATTCAGATTGGCTGGGCGAGGGAGCGTGCATAGGGGAACTAGGGATGCGGCTGCTGTCACTCCCGATTCTGACGCACAGTTCAAAACAATGACATTAGTATGCACAGCATAACACAGATTGGACGAAAGCCCGCACATGTGCAGTGGGAACCGTTTTTTTTATTTAAAAAATATGCTCACTGTGCTGATGCTCATATACTACCCCTGCAAACCCAATCTGTATTACCCCAATAAAACAGGGCTCTAAGATTGTAGACCGGTGGCCATTGGGTCCACACCCCATCAACCCCTCACACCATTAGCCCCACAAACCAGTTAACCCACAAACACACACCATTATCCTCATTACACCGCCCAACCACTCTTATACCCCAAAACACACACACACACACACACACACACACACACTAATAACCCCACACATGTGAAACCAGACCTTAGCCAGTTTCATCCAGCCCTGTAGTGGCATGCAGCGGCATCCCTTTGTCTTAATGGCCAGCACAGACACACAGCAGGAGGGGAGCAGCCAGTGGGTGGTTCCAAGTCTTCTATTCATTCAGAATAGAAAACTGGCTGGTTTAATCTATACTGCATTACTGGAAGCCTGTGCGAGCACCACGGGGGATAGTCAAGATTTTTGGCGTTCCTTGAGGTTTCAGGATGCCCCAGTAAAGGGGTGCCAAAACCCAGGTGTTGGTCTGTTTTAACCTCCCACACATACAGTCAAAGTGGAACAAAACCCTGGTTTCTGACATTCCCGGTTTTGTTCCATTCCTAGGTGGCATCCCAAACTGGGATGCCCTGCTGTGTGAAACCCCCCCCCCAGGAAGCCAGGATTCACTAACCTTTCCTGCATCCAATGACTGATGCATGTCTCTTCTCTACTGCAAGCCATTTACTGTGACTATGTCATTCAGCAAATGGCTCTCATTGACTTCAATAGAGAATGCAAGCGGCTACATGCCAAGCGGTGTCCAGCCTGTCTAAATGGATGGGACGGGAGTGTGCGCACAGCCTGAGGATGCAGAGGATTGAAAACAATGAGAGCCATTTGCCGAATTACATTGTCATGGCAAACAGCCCTGATTGGCCAGGAGTTCACACATGCACAGCTGGAACCAGGAAAGGTAAGTGATTACTCGCACCCCCGGGGGCTTAACTCAGCAGGGCAATTCAGGGATGCCCCTGGGGCTGGCCAGGCTGGGTGTTGTTCCACTTTAACCTCTCACCTACACACATACACAATTACCCCCCAAACACTCTACTACCCCCACTACACACACTTCACACATATTGTAAAAGCATATCATAACCGATTTGGACAGCCCTAAAGTCTAAAGGACTCCAGGGCCAGCCGTTTCCCTCTTTTGATCTAGGATATCCCACTCTGTAAAACCCCCTCGGATCCCACAGTGCATGCGCAGCCAGAAATGGCATCTTCGTGGCTAAATGGCCAGTGTGGGCACGCAGAGCGGGAGGTTCCTGGCACTTCATTCATTCAGAATAGATTGCAGGGTGATGCAAAATATTCTAATTTGCTGTAAGCCTGGGCATGCGCCATGGGAGCATTACCTGGGGTTTCACACACAGGGGCATCCCCAGGTTTACCAGCTTTTAAAGGGGAATAAAACTCATTAGTGGTCGGCCTGAAAGATTCCAGGGCTAGTTGCTGGCTTTCCACGGGACATCCTAATTCCACATGCCCCACTGTGTGAAACCCCGAGGGCGCCTGTAAACACTCACCTTCCCCCTCTCCAGCAGCGCTTGCGTGGGCTCTCGTCCGAACAGAGCCATTTGCTGAAGGATGTAAACACTGCAATGGGCTCGGATTGGACAAGAGCAGATTGGTGAGGATTGGGGGGAGGTTTTTATCTTTAAAGCAGAACCAAACCTGTGACTTTGACTTTATTGCTTTGTTCTATGCTGTCGGGGCATCCTAAAGACGGATGCCCTGCTGTGTGAAACCCCTGGGGAAGCCAAAAAAGCTCACCTGCCTGGCCACGCCTATCAGAATGGCTGGGGTGGGAGCACCCATAAGACGCACATGCTCTCCATTGTAAACAATGACGTCAAAGCAGGCGGCTCTCATTGGACGAGAGCCCGCGCATGCGCCACTGGAGTGGGGAAAGGTGAGTTTTTATGGGCGTCTGGGAGGGTGTCCACACAGTGGGGCATTCCAATTGGGGAAAAGCCAGCGGCAGGCCCTGGAATCTTTTAGATTCCTTACCGGCCGCTGTTGGATTTTGTTCTGCTTTAATCAGGGTCCCATCATGCAAACCATAGCCAGATTGGTCAGTGCTTTATTAAATGGTAAATACATATAAAGTCTTACAGAGAGAGACACGGACACACACACACACACACACACACACACACAGACAGATAGACAGTGTCACAGACAGACAGACAGACAGACAGACAGACACACACACACACACACACACACACACACACACACACACACAGATAGACAGTGTCACAGACACACACACACAGATAGACAGTGTCACAGACAGACAGACACACACACACACACACACACACACACACACACACACAGATAGACAGTGTCACAGACACACACACACACACACACACACACACACACACACACACACACACACAGATAGACAGTGTCACAGACAGACAGACACACACACAGATAGACAGTGTTACAGACAGACAGACAGACAGACAGACAGACACACACACACACACACAGATAGACAGTGTCACAGACACACACACACACACACACACACACACACACACACACACACAGATAGACAGTGTCACAGACAGACAGACACACACACAGATAGACAGTGTCACAGACAGACAGACACACACACAGATAGACAGTGTTACAGACAGACAGAGACACACACACACACACACAGATAGACAGTGTCACAGACACACACACAAACACACACAGACAGTGTCAGTGTCACAGACAGACAGACACACACACACACACACACACACACACACACACACACACAGACAGATAGAGAGAGAGACACACACACACATAGACAGATAGAGACAGACACACACAGATAGACAGTGTCACAGACAGACAGAGAGAGACACACACACACCTACCTACACGAAGCTTAGCAGTGCTGCAGATTTCCTCCTCACAGGCTGGGAGAAACAGGCAGCAGGTTGATGATGCGTCTGGGGGGCGGAGCCTCCTGAATCAGGAAGCCACGCGCTGCTTCTCTGCCTGTGCGGCCCCAGTGATCACACACACAGCCTGGCTGTCCTTCTTCTAACTCCCGCCCCCTGGCAACACAGCGCCCACCCCCCACGCTATGCCCCTGCATCTTACCACAAGGTCAGCATTATTGGTGCTCCTCCATTAATGCGTACATGTGATGCAAGAAGCCACGCCCCCATCTCCAGCACGTCGCTCCTATCATAGGAAGAAGACAGGCTGCAGCTGCAAGCAGGGATGGGGCGGAGCTGGGCTGGCCGATGAGGAGCTGGGCTTGTCAGGGCTGGAGATCGCTCGCAAGTTTATTTATTTATTTTTTTATTAAATCGATACGGCCCTGGCTGCGCCCCCTTGCATGAAGCTGTAGCTGCGCCTGAGGCCAGTGCCTCATTCGCCTCATGGCTGCTACGGCTCTGCTCCCGGGTGCCGCAACTATCTTTTTTACTGTACTAGGCGCGATGCGGCGGGGGGGTCGGATGTGCGATCGCACAGCGCTGATCACTGGCAGATCACACATCGCATCCCCTCCGCCCCGTCGCGTGGCTGCCGCCGGCGCCGCTGCGTGTGTGGCAGATTAGCATTGTATGTCATGTATAATCATGGCATACAACCCTGTTGAGACACAGAGCTCATCCCCAGTTCTCTTGCAGTGTGTGCGGCACACACTCCCACCCCCAGTCTATCTGAATGGCTGAGTAGGGCATGTGGCCGCGGCCCACAAACACCAGGGTGCCACGGAAAGATGAGTGCTTTCTGTTGCAGTCAGGGGGTTTCACAGTGTCAGGGGAACAGCTGGTCTTTTCAGCTTCCGGGCTGATTTACAAGGTGGTTGGTCTATTTTAAGTGTTGGCAAGGGTTGTAGCTGTGTGTTCTGGTCTATGGAAAGCAACTAAAGCAGCCAAACACCCGCATGAAAAGCACAAATCACCTGCTACACAAAAAAGTTCTCTTTAGCCCTTTAAACATACATAAGTTCATTTGGCGTGGGGGTATGAGTAGTTTAGTTCAATTAAAGCTGCACAAAGGTATCGCCAGTGTTGTGATCGGTAGATGATCAAATGAAACATGGAATAGAATATGGAATCGAATGATATTGTTGACCACACTTCCTCCTATGCCTTGAGCTTCAAGCCAATTTTGCATCTCACTACATATGTGTGTGTGTTGCTGGTGCTGATAGAAGGTTTAACCGTCAGTATAGTGTGGAGATCAACTTCAAGCAATTTCTGATCGACTATATTAGGCCATTTTTTTTCCTGTCGTCTATCATATAATAGCTGTTTCATTATAATGTGAAATAATTTGGATAAGCTTGATGTTGAATGTGAGCCCCCCCCCCCCCCCCCCCCATATCTTACAGGAAGACTCAGAACCTAATTCAGGAACAAATGCACCCCTGAAAATCCTGTGTAGTGTTTCTTTTTTCAGGTATGAGCTCACATCACGACTATCTCAGGCTTGGCTTTGTGTTGTCCTCATATGGGCTCTGCATAAATAAACTGTGGGATAACATCCAGTGATTTATGAAAAAAATATTAGAACATTCCCTGGCAGCACATCTCGGTTGGCCTCTAATAAAGGGGTAGTCTACATCTTCATCTCTCCCACAAACACAGGCTTTTGTTACGATCCAGACCTACTGGGAACAGATAACAAGGCAAGCTATATGTCTCACATGCAGGGATAACCGCTTCTGAGGAAGAATCAGCTTTCTGGCAATTCCCACACCACTAACTACCTAGATGCCAATTTAAGGTTTTCTGTCCCCCTTGTATCTGCAATAACTGAGTTTCAAATAGGAAAATGCTAATTACAGACTGGCTAGTATCCCTTTCAAAGAATCTTACTGTGTGACGAAGCATCTTACTTTCTCTGCAAGCTCACCAAGTTGTTAGTGTTTAACTCTAATTCTTCCAAATAAGTCAACGCTTCACCAAACATACAAATATGTCCCCACCCTCCGGGGGACTAAGTAATTTCCCAGTATTTCATGTTATAAACAATCAGAAAGTCTGATGGGATTTCAGAAAGTTACAGAATGCACTGTATGATGGCTGTAAATAGAAAGGGTGAAGTCCAAGCCAGGTGTAGACTGGATCACAGGGCGACAAGAGAATCCCACAGAAGATCCGGAACTCAAATTTGGTCCAGTCCCATAGCTGCTCCCTGATCTGGGCACCCTTGGGTTTCTGGTTCATGGAGGTCAGTGTTTTCTTCACTTTGATCCTGTGTACAGTTATGTGCTCAAATGATACTACACAAATGGTGCACTATGTGGTCACATGGCGCACGTTGTTATGTGATGTATGTTTCTATGATAGACGCAGCAGGTAATGTTGGATGTCACCGTTCTACAGCAGGAGAACATGTACAGCAGGAGAGTTCAACCTTCCACAGCTACTTACGACACAGGTCTGGTCACTGACCTGCATATGTAACTACAAAAAAAATGTAAAGGGCAGCACTCATCTCTTATTTAGCCATGAGGGGAGGTGCGAGAGGGGAGTAATCACTCTCTAGACATGGAAACACAAATTAACCCTCTGCACACTCATTTCATAAATATACCCCTCTAGCACCTCCTCTGATGAAGACATATATGGGATAAGTGCTAACCACTCCATTTGTTTCTCATCAATGAATGTGCTCTAGGGCTGAAGCAGTAGCATTACTTTGACAGATCATGGATAGGGTGAATGTACCACTGTTAAATTGATGATATAGACCATCCATGGGTTGGGGTGGTATGGCTAGGGGGCACAGTGGGGCAACTTACAGGGTAAATGGCTTGAGGAAGACTTGGGAGGCAGAACAGGAGGGAGTAACATCTGGTACAGGCTATGTGTAAGGTTAGCTGTGTGGCCTGGGGGTGACATTCATTCCAGCCTGCTCCAAAACAATCTGGCCCTATGGGAACTCTCTTTATGGGCAGTCTAACCCTGCTGAAGGAGAATTATGTAAAGCTGGACTGTCACCATTTGTGCTATATTGTTCGTATCGCAGCCCTACACTATGTATATCTTAATTCTGGCATCCAAAGTGCACACACACAGACACACACGTACACTTTACAGTGTACCATAATCTCTGTGTACATGATCCCTAAACTAAACAGGTCATAATTGCAATTAACAGTAGGGTGTTTTCATAACATTCAGTCCAGTTCTGGACCCCGAGATTCTGCAGGAAAAAGAAATTACATAGCTACATGGCTACAAATGGTTAAAAAAACCAAATAATTAGACATAAAGAAATTGCATAACATATTTCTTCTACCAATGTGTGAAAAATTATTTAAAATGAGATATCGCTGAGGAAATGTTGTTCTTTGGAAGTGTGACTAAGTGTTTAGCACCCTCACCTTGCAGCAACCGAGTGCTGTTTTCCCCAACAACCTAAAAACATACCAGGGCAGGTTAATTGGTGTCAGACTAAATTGGCCATAGTGTGCATATGGATAAGTGCTATGGCCATTGTGAGCTCCTTTGGGAAATGGGGAGAAATGTAAATTCGGCCAGGTTCTCTGCAAAGTGCTGTATAAACACCCCAAATAAATAAACAGGCTGATGTTAGCTAATGCTGGAATATGGTGGTAGTAGTGGTGGTTAGTTTTAGCCGGTCTGCTTGCCTGTGAGAATGCCCCCCCCCCCCTCACAGAGCTGGAAATCTTTCCAGCAGTACACAGGGAAGTGCTTAGGGGAGTTTTAGTAACCTAAGAGGCTGCTTATGCTTTGTGGTAGTGTCTATCTAGATAGTCTATTCCTTTTCTAGGCAAACAGATCACTGGGTGTATCATCCTGGCAGTACTCTCGAGATATGATAGGAGGACTATAAACAGTGATCTCCAGCCATCAGTTTTCCTTAGAAACCTATAAAGGTTTTTAAACTATGATTGGGACAGGGGGTTACTATTGCACAATGTAAAATAAGATCATTTTTTTCCACTGGAGGTTCATTTAAGTAAATGAAAATATGGCAGTAAAGAATTCAGTCTTTGGAAGCAGTGATGTCAAGCAGTGTACACAGTGCAAGGAACAGCTATATCAGGGTAAACTCCTTGGCAGGCAGTGGAACTCAAATGTTGCGTCATCCATACTGCACCGATGTTACCTAAAAACACCAGATACTCTAGGAAAAGTCGCCGGAGGACTGCATTACTCCCAAAATCTGAGCCTCCAGGGTGTAACACTGCCCAGTGGTTAAAAGGTACAGATGGAGTGTCCAGCAGTTAAGTTATTCACCATGATAGCAGCTTAGAATAGTAACAGTCAACAGATAAATTCTCTACTAAAAAGTTTATTTTACAATGCTTTGGAAATGTTTAGATTAAATGGAGCTCTCCATGCGTCACCCAGCAGCCGCTATAGATGTGTGTTCTCCGGTGGTGTAGGACACAGGGGAAGCCAGCAGAAGGAGGAGGCATGGAGCAAGAGGTGAACCCAGGGGGGAAGGCTGACAGGAAGGAAGTGGAAAAATATGAAGGAAGCAGAAGCGGAAAAGTGAAGACCAGGAGGACTGATGAATCAGTGGAGACAGGTGGAGGCAGAAAAGATCATCAGTGGTGAACTGGGAGGAGACAGTAAGTACCAAACTGCACCGCAATGCAGGGCAGGTAAAGTGCTGCCCATAGACTTATGTTGGCTGCATTACATTTACATTGTGGGCAAAATGCTGCATGTTGCTCATTGCATGCATAGATACAATCTCTTTAGTTTTTTGATGTGTTGGAATATTCCAGCACAAACTGGATCCAAGTGAGAAGGTTTAAAATGCATCAAATAACAACAACAAAACATACCTAGAGTTTAATTTACATGAGGGCCATAATGCATTCCACATTATGGGGTTTATTTTAGAAATGCTAAGGCCATGTTGTGCCAGATGAGGGTCAGGTCCCTGTGAGCGCGCCAGGTAGTGTCCCATCTATCACCAGTGCCGGAAATAGGATGAGTGTCAGTGCTGAGTTCCCCACAGTGCCAGATAAGACCAGACATTCACCCTGCACTGTGTGGCCTTATCCCATAGATTGCATGAGCTGGAATGGTTAATTATTTTTCCCACTTTTGTTTTCTTTTTGGCTGATGCATTTTGAACTTTTGTGTTGGGCTGCAAACTTGAGATTTTGACAGTGCAAATCATGTGTCCTTAATGCAATTCCTGGTGCTTTTTAATTTTTTGGGTCCCCAGCACCCCCCCCCCCCAAATATACACCTGGAATCCCCTTCTTTTTTCATAAAAGCGGCTGCTTTGAAGTGCTCCCAGCTGGCGCTAGGGGTCGCAGCTGCATTGGCCTTCACAAGCATAGCACTGCCTCGCTACCTGCCGCTGAGAACTGCGGGCGCAGATAGCGGCTTGTGCGAGCCACTCATCTGGCACCTGCATAAAAATTATGATTAAAAAGGCTCTATATTTACACAGGAATATATTATTTCAGTGATTACATGGGGTCATGACATAATTTCTATACTAGGGGTGTTGGTAAGCAAGCCTTGGGCATTTAATAGTTGGCTATTAGAAAGTAATTGTTCTTAATTGTTGTAGTCGTGGTTTTCAGGACCATATACATTTGGACTGCTAGCAGGACACCATGGCTTTGACAGGTTCTCTGGCTAACCCCCCAAAAGTTTTCTAAACATTGTGTTAACCTAAAAACCTAATGGATATTATTTTCCCTTCTTATTTTTGTCTTCCTGCCTGAGCTTGCTGATGTATAGTGTGGTTTTCGAATGAATTACCACACCCACAGTTATATTAAACAACAAGACGATTGCCAAAATACACTGAACAACAGTTCATAACAAACAGTATATACAACATAGTTACATATTTAATATGGTTTAAAAAAGACCTGTGTCCATCAAGTTCAACCAAGGTTGTTGGAAAAGGGGTAGTTATTTTTCTTTTTGTTACTGATAAAAGTTAATAGTGTTAATGTTATTTTTTTCTAAATAAGCATCTAATCCTTTTTTGAAGCTGTCAGCGGTTGATGCTGTAGCAAGCTTCTGTGGGAGGCTATTCCACAGATTTATAGTTCTTATGGAAAAATATAAAAAATGATTGGCGTCTCCAGAGATTGAATTTCTGTATATATTCCCCTAATAGCCCCTCAAGCCATTTTTCCACAATGGATGTTAAGCTTACAGGTCTGTAATTGTGCAGAGAAGACCTAGAGTCCTTTTTAAAAATTGGCACCACATTTGCCTTGCGCAAGTCCCTTGGACCACTATACCAGTGGTTAGTGAGTCTTTAAATATCAAGAACAGGGGTGATGAGATAACTGAGTTGAGTTCTTTAAGAACTCTTGGGTGAAATCCATCTGGTCTTGCAGTCTTATTCACATTTAAATTATTTTGTTTTTCTTGGATGATATCCGTGTTTAGCTTGTTAAGTATTATATTTGGGCTATTGCTATCAGTGGCAACTCCTGTGTTGGCTCCTTTCTCCCCTCTTGTGTACATAGAGCTAAAGAAACCATTTAACGGTTACACCTTCTCTTCATCCCCAGTGACCATTTCCCTATTATCATTAATAAGGGCACCTACCTGTCCTGATTTAGTTTTCATTGAATTCATATATTTAAAAAAATGTTAGAGTTTGTTCTGCTTTCATTTTGTGCTTTTGCCAATCTTATTTATTTCTTACATGCTGATTTACTAATAATATACCTTCCAAGGGTTACAGCTGAGAGCTCAGCCTTGTCATTTTTGAATATCATTTTCTTTTTTTTAATGCCCTTTAACCGCTAACCTGCGGTTAGCAGGTGTCAGCCATGAGGGGTTAAATTTTAGCCACTTATATTTGTTTCCCATAAGAATACATTTTACAATGTTGGTACTCACAATTGATTGAAAGCACTCCTATGTGGCATCTGTATCCTTATTCCTCAACAGATGCTCACAGTCTATGTCCTGGAGTGAGCTCTGAGCCTGTGGAAGTTGGCCTTCCTAAAATTCAGTGTTTTTGCCCTCTCAGACAGAAAAACTTTCTGTTACTAAGATTTCATGGACTGTTACCGTCCCTATCAGGTCATCATTTGATATTACCAGATCAAAAGAGCATCACCCCTAGTAGGTGCCTCCACAAACGATTCATACAGTTATCTTGTACCAAGCTGAGGAATGCTCTCCCCCTTGTAGTAGAAGCAGAATCATGCCCCCAGTCAATACCTGGGTGGTTAAATTGCCCCATCACCACCACTGTACCAGCCTGTGATGCCCGCTCTATCTGTTTATGCAGCTGACCCTCTATTTCCTCAGTTGTGTTTGGGGTCTATAGATTACACCAAATTGTATTTTAACAAAAGAGAGAAAAACCGAAAGAGAGCAAAACCTTGAAAATTGACAGTCCAGGCATTTGTGGAATCCAGCCATGTCTCAGCCACACCAATAACATCAACATTTTCTTACAGTACCAGAGCCTCAAGGTCCCCCACTTTACTTGCCAGACCTTGCCAGAAAATGCCTGACATTTTAAGTTCCTATTTAGTTTGATACATTGAGCTATTAGCTTCTAGTATTAGTATTAGCTTCTGCAGTAATGCATCCACCTAATTTTTCACTGGTGGTTTGCAACACATGGATCTCCTTATCCATCATAGCAGTCCTCCCACCTACTAATTCTCCACCCACCATCATATACTGTCCACTATGTAACCTGTCTTCCCCTTTGTTTTCTCTCGTGCCCTACCCCCCATCTCTAGTTTAAATTATTGCTGTATAATTGATATATATTTGATACATGTGAACAAAATGCAACCCTGTATACTAAAATTATACTTTATAAAGTTCTCAAACCTTACCTTCCTTAAATAATTAAACATAAATTCACAGAAGAGGACATATCTGACATTGTGTAAAATTAGGTAATTGTGAGGTGCTGCAAAAAATGAAAATTCCACCTACAGCCAATAAAAGTACACCAGGCAGCATCCAGAAAATGTGGTGTCTCTGACATCAAAGTGCATCTTGCATGCATGTGATAATAAAAACCGCTGTGTGTGTACTTTTAACAGCCCAGTCAATGCCATGTGGTTAAAAGCAGACTTCATGCAGTGGAACATTCAGAAACATCAGCTGGGGATGATATTTACATGTTGGATAAGATCTGAGACTCCTACTACGGCTACTACATCAGTGTTGGAAAGCATCCTAATTTTAGTCAGTGATTTAAAATATTTTGCTTTCTTTTACAGAAATATAGAGCTTTGCGAATATATGTATGCATGTTATCGTATACAGTTTTTGAAATTACATGGGTATTAATTACAATTGTAAACCATTGATTTTACTGTCATCCCTATGTATATCGCCATGTATTTCAATACTAATAAACATTTTTACATCCCTTCATTCTATTTCATATTATTGTTCAGAATATTTCAGTAATGAAGACGTCAACTATTATAATGAATGAATTAATCAAAATTATAAACAGACACTCACCCAGAAAAATTGGGTTGGGGGGAGGAGGGGAGGTTGCCAGCGACTCTGGACCAGTAACTGCATGTTTAGATTTCGTATTGG
The DNA here is from genome assembly GCA_027917425.1 of Gastrophryne carolinensis. Taxonomy (NCBI): domain Eukaryota; kingdom Metazoa; phylum Chordata; class Amphibia; order Anura; family Microhylidae; genus Gastrophryne; species Gastrophryne carolinensis. The sequence continues at coordinate 170,675,892 of CM051240.1, read as the reverse complement.
ATGTTCAACATGTATTGGGCCCATGGGTTTCAAATTTTCTCATACTGAGACATTTTATTGTTAAATTGATGCGAAAGCTTCAATGCAACTCAGAACTACTCCTGTTTTGCAAAAAAAAAAAAAATGCCAAATTGCCAGTTGCCAAAGTGTGGCAACACAAAACATTCTTTTGTTGTATGGGCTTTGATACTTAGATAAGACAGGGAGGAACTGTAGACCTGACAGCCACAAGCCTGAGACATGACTTCCCTTACAGATCCGTGTCTGCCTCATCCTTCTCCTCCACTGGGAAGTGTCCTCTTCCACCATTCGTAGGCCCTTCTGATGCCGGCAGCAGCATCTTAGGCTGAAGCCCTACGGGCAACTCTTAACACGGGTCCCCTCTTCCTTCCACCTTGGCTGCTGGATTTTGGGGAATGGAGGCTTTAATGCTAGGGAGGCAGATCGTCTGTTGATTCCCCCATGTGACTAAGGGGAGAGTTTATTTACATCACCTGGAGGGTTATGGGATTTCCTTGGTTATCCTCCTCCATGCCACTCCCCTCCAGTGATGAAAGAGTAACATAGAGGAGATTCCACAGTTGCTCTCCATCTGTAGTATATAAGCTTCCCTCCCCCGGCTCCCCGCATTACTCCTGGCTGAGAGCCCAGATGCAATGGGGGGGGGGGGAAGAGAAGCAGCCAGGGTGTCTGCATTAGATGACCCCCACATCAGAAGTCTCCACACTGGACAAGGACAGTCTGGTGGAAAAGGACACCACCTCGCGGGGGGACAGGACGAGGCAGAAGCGGATGGATAAGTAAAGTAATTTAGAGTATTACATTTTTACTACTCTAGGATTGATAGCACTGTGAGAAATATGGTTCCCATGTTATAAGGGGACCCAAAAGCCCCTAAGGATTCCCCTATGTCCCTGCGGACCATTAAGCGTGTTTGTCTGTATGAATATTGACTAGAACAATTTAGTGCATATCTTCTTCTACTATAATGTTTTTTTTTAAACATATCATTTCATGTCCTCTCTGCTGTACATTTCCTCTATTATACAGTAGATTGGTTTTCAGATGTTATTTTCTCCCGCGCCATTCTCCTGGCTCCAGTCTGAGCCTATGCCACAAAAATGATTACCACATGTGCTGACATGACATTTATTGAGTGCTTTAATAGCCCCAGATAATAGGATAATAAGATACAGCGCAACGTATCTAAACGCTGCAAACAGATATATAATGTGACTGGAAGGTTGCTGACTGATTGCAAGTGACAGGGTGGTGGCATGTAGTTGTTTTCATTATCAAGATGACACTTTTTTTTTCTCTTAAGGCAAGCATTACGCTATATTTCCAGTATATTTAACCTATGGGCAAGACAAATTGCCATCATAATAGAGGGTAAGTCACAATTTTTTCGTCTGGTCAGGGAGACAGCCGTGTGGGAAATACATACACAATGCTAATCTGCTGTTATCAGCCACAAGCTGTGTATGACAGTGTAAAAATAAGGCAATACCTTTAGTAGGCTAACTAATATCTTATAGTAGACTAATCACTGGCCTGCCGACCCTGGAGTCCTGGAGACTCCTATTCGGGATGCCCCACTGTGTGAAGCCCCCACAGTGGCTGCATCTCCAACATTCACATGCACACATTCTCCACAGGAAAAATGTGGATGCGGCTGCCCCAGCTCCACATGCCGAAACTCAGTTTAACTGATGCTTTATACTGTGCACAGCATAAATTGCTGATTGGATGAGAGCCCCCCATGAACCTTGGGAATGGCGTAAAGGTGGCGATCTGGGGTCTTTCACACAGCAGAGCATCCCGATTTGGTAAGAGTTAAGAGGACCAATCACCAGGATACTCAAAATCCTGGTGATTGGTCGACTTTAAAGGGGGACTTTTTGCGAAAAATATATTAATTTGTGTGTATAAGTGACCCCTCCTCTCATCAGCCGTGTGTTTGTATTAATATTACACAATTTTGGGATGCACCTTCTTTATGGTGAGCTTTCAAGGATAACTTGTTATCTTCATCAGACATGATGTATAAGGAACCAAAAAATCAATAGATTAGATTTAACAGACATGAAGAGGTCACACTCTTAAACTAAATGTATCTGTTTTTTGGCAAGAGAAACAATTTATATGGCCTTAGAGAATAGACAGCGACACTCAATTACTCATATAACTGGGACATACAACTTAAATGAATATTTAGGCCAAACTGCAGATTCTGAAACTTTTCGCACACATTTATATTCCAATTCTTATCTCTCTCTCTATGTTCCCGAAATCGCATTCACAAAGTGTCATCTTGAAGGGAAACAAAATCCTTTACACCCCCATACCCAGCACCCACCCTCCCCGTCTGGGTTAAGTTTAACTGGTAGCCAGTAGAGGACAGAGGTAGATGCCTAAGATCCAGAACTTGATAAATCTGACAAAACATATAAAGTGTTGTAGTGCCTGAAAAAAAAATATATATGCAAACAAATATTACACTGTGTTATCAAAATGAAGTGCAAAAGTGCACCCAAAGAGCATCAATGTGAAAATCAAACAATAGCCTCGATTCAAAGACACATTCGTCGGGACTTCCGTAGCTGTCTGTGAAAGTTTTGGTGGGTGTTAGTCTTTTTTTTGCTTTTTTTCGTCCATTTTCTACTCGCACCAACGTTCAGGAAAATGTGTATATGCTCTTTCGATGAACGGAAGCAAATCGGAACATTTCCCAACAAAATCGGAAATTTTCCTTCGTTCAGATAACTTCCGTTGCTGGGATGGGTTTCTGTCTGATTCAGAGAGCTGATTTCCGTCGGATCACCACCCTATAAATCCGTTTCATTTCCGATCCACTTACGGGACCTTTGAGGGCTCGGATTCCTATTGTTGAACATGTTTTGCGGCTATGTGGAGGAGTCTGCGCACCTTTAGTACCAAGGCATTGCATGTATCAGCATGGCCGAGGCCATAAATTGTATAGCAATGCATACCTGAATCAATACATTTCATGTATGCCTTATAGATGCATTTTAATGCTGACCTAAATTAGTCCTTAGCATGTAAACATTTATTTTTCCACACATCCATATAATTGCTTATTTTTTTAGACTTATGTCCTTTGTAAATTATATTTGGATTGTTGAACTTGAATCTTAATTTGTTGTAGGAGTTCTTGTTTTAGTTGGTTACCTTTGCTTTGTGTAATTATTTTATATTTGGTTGCAGGAACTGCAAGATGTGCCACTCGCCCTTGCTCCTGATGCCCGTTCTTTGCCTGCAGAATGCGGGCCAGGGGTTCTCTAATCGGGCACTATGCAAAACCCGGGCCGTGGTGGCGAGGGCCCTCTGGCTTTTGAAGTCCAGATTTAGGTGTTTGGACCATACGGGGGGGGGGGGGGGGGGGGCACTGCAGTATGACCCCAACAAGGTTATACCAAAATTTTAATTTACGTTTTTTAACAGGGACCACACGGTCCTTCAGTTGGTGGGCGAGATGCAGGAGCTGCGCAACTCGTTGGGGACCACAGATGAAGAATAATGTTCAGTGGCCTGCCATTGCTATGTATTTTGTTTTTTATAGTTGTAAAAATTTGAAATTTACAACATTTTAAAAAATTTAATATTTGATGATGGTATATAAAAAACATGTTACATTGTCATTTCATTTACAAAATACATTAACACAAAACTAATGGGTCCAGAAATATTTAAAGATGAATATTCACATGACCGAGAAGTGATTTGGGTAAGTTTTAGGGGGCTAAAATGGAAGAAGAACCTAACCGAGAAGTGGTTTGGGTGAGCTTTAAGGGTCCAAAAGGTAAGATGGAGGATAGTGCTAAGTGGTTTGGGTGAGCTTTAAGGGTCCAAAAGGGAAGATGGAGGACAGTGCTAAGTGGTTTGGGTGAGCTTTAAGGGTGCAAAAGGGAAGATGGAGGATAGTGCTAAGTGATTTAGCTAAACATTGTAGTAGAAGTGAGGGTGGCAAATATGTATGCGAGCACTTTAATGAGTTAAGTTTGTAGTGTGCAGGCGCAAGATCGTAAGGATTCCGTCTGGACGATTATTTTTTGTAAAATGGAAACAGAATCTATCGGGAAACGTAAAGGATTCGTTGGAGGATACGATGGGAAAAGGGCAAAAACGAAAGCCTACGTTGTAACATGTGGAAATGAAACGGAAAAGTCTGGATGGAAAATGACATCCTCGTAATTCGTAATCTGCCGTACGAACGGACGGAAACTTTACACAAGGTTTTCAATGCATGCATAGAATCGCTCGTACGCTCATACGAGAACGGAAATATTTCACAAAAATAACAGATCGGCACGAAAACTGAAGTTTTTTTGTGTCTCTCTGAATCGAGGCTAATATACAAAGAAAAATAAGAAATAGCCCCAAAAAGAGACACATGCTCACAAAGGGCACGCAAAATCTATGCCATCACATGTAATCACAAAGGCCTATCTCCCTTTTCAAAAACAACATCTCACCAAGCACTGGCCACGCATTCTGTAGGGCACATGCCTCACTGTATCAGGTCAACAACATATAGCTGTCAGTCCTACATGTTCTTTCTATATCCAAATCCTCATATGTGAGAAAGAGACAGGTGCATCCATTGTTGGACTGGCCAACCAGAGGGACATCCAATGGGCCTCTGTCACTGACCCAGACATGTGATTGGCTGGTGCTCACGTGGGTAGGGGGAACATTCTCAGTTCCCATAGTTGGAAAGCCCCGTCCACGACCAACCCACATGAGTGCTTGCTGCCAGCTGCGCAACTGCTTTCTTGGCAAGGTGCAAGGATAAGATAAGAATATTGGGTGTTCTAGGGGGTGATGCGAGAGTGGGGGGGGGGGGCTCCAGCATGGTAAACTTATTTTATGTTACACTCATTTTATGTTACACTTTTTTTACACTTCACAGCTACTTGCTACTTAGTGTTGCACACGTAAAATCCCAATAATCCCAATAAAATCCCTTTAAGTTTCTGGATGTAATGTTTAAAAATGTGGGAAAAGTTCAAGGGATATGAATAACTTTTCAAGGCACAATAAATCAAGTAGTAAAATGGATGTCAATATGGCAGCCAAACAAGTAGAGGTAGATTATCCTTTTTCAAATTTGATGTACAATGATCCTAAAGTAATCCATTTTTGGATCGCTAGTACGTAGAGCACGGCATGCAAGGGGCCATGCCAATTTGAAATGTGCCGTTCGCACAGAAATAAAACCCAGACTGTTTTTGGGCCATACCCTTAGCATACTTCCAGGTTCCCAACACAGCAGCAGATGTGGAATTTGCCATGCATGTGGTATCCTCACTTCTGCTGTGAAAACCAAGCAAAGCATCAGGTGCACAGGACACGGAATCAAGGTGATTTCTGCCCTGGCAGACACTGGGTAACAGTAAGATATATATGTTTTTCTCTTTTAAGTTTAAATGTGCAGAGCATCCCAAACTAGCATGCCTCTTTGCATGCCTTGCCTTACATAGTAGTGATCTTAATATCTTGAATATATGCATCACTTTAAAAATGGCGTAATCTTGTTCCTTGTGATTACACTTGTCCATCAGATTTCAAGAGTTTGTCTGCATTCCTACAGGTTCACTACATCCGTAAGTACCTATTTAATTTATTAGAATTCATTTAATAAAATAAACTAAAAAGACTTATGAAATATTATGAAATATTTCTTCAAAAAGTAAAACCTAAAAAAAACTTCAAAACCTAAATTGAAATTCCTAATAATTTGTGTTCTCTGTATATTTGCTATCTATGTTTTTATTCACAATACACCGGAGCTATCAAACAACATTCGGCCAACCAGATTGGCCACTGGAGAGCACACCATCACCCATGATTGAGTGACCATGGAGCACACCCAAACTACTAGAGACTAGAGACTGAAGGTAGGGAAGAGAACAATACAGTATGGGATGACTGGCTAAGATGGATAACCTCTAATCACTGATTTAGATAAAAGGATACTTTAAACTTCTTTTACTGTACCATTAAGTCATGGTGGACTTGCAACCTAATCAATTCATTTTTTGATGTCATTATGAGTAAACATGGCATCCCTTCCAGATTGGCCGACTGTACTGCACGATGGCATTGTGAAGCCTGTTGTAAGGCTTCTCCGGTTTCTACTCTTTCCAAGATCCAAGTCTTTTAGTTCTTCAATATAAATGAATGTTGTTTATAGGTGTGCCTTGCATGGGTGTAAATGAATACCCTTGCATTTGAGCTAATTGGTGTGCACCTAATGATCAATAAGGCAGATTTCCTCTGAACACTCTAGCTATTTTCTTTGCTCTTGTGAATCTCTTAATCTTGGATTCTTCCGTAGATGGCTTGGCATGATCGTGGACTTTGCGTATTGGATTAACCCATGCCAGCTTGTTGCCTTTTGACCTAGGTTCTGCTTCAGGGCTGTTTCTAGGGGAGAGCAAGCAGGGCGATTGTTCTGGGCACCAAGGCCATTTGGGGCGCCTTTAACCCAGCCATCCTGTTTTCTGTAGGTGAGTAAGGGCCACTGTTTGTGTTGCAGGCTACAAGACAGACCCCTCATCACCACACATTGGTCATAAAAAGAGGCACAGCATGGCACATACTGGAATGAAACAGCAGCAGCACAATAGGATGAGTGAGAAAGCCCCAGGATTTTTTCTTCCCAAACTGAGCACTATTTTGCCCCAGAAAATGCCCCGCTCTTCCTTACAGATTTACCCTTGCCAGCTGCCACATTTTGACCTTGGCTCTGCTTTATGGATTAACCCTTGCCAGCTTGATACCTTGACAGTGGCTTTTGTAAAGGACTTTCTGTGCCTTCTGCCATCCCCAACCAAGTCAAGTACTATGCTGCTCTCTCTGCTCCTTACTTCAGCTTTTTTGACCATGACTTATAATCTTCCATTGTACCATCTGGACCAGGGAAACACTGACTGCCTGCCCAGGCATCTGATCTAATATGTCTTTTCACCTCCCAGGCAGAAAGCCTATCCTTCCATGAGGGGGGCTTTAGAAAAGACCGGAGAGGCCCATTGACCATGATATTCCAACTTCCAAAATTCATGATTGGTATGGTGTTTTTGGGGGGTGCAGTGCTGACTTTGGTCTCATCTGACGAGACTATATTCTCCAAGTATTTTATAGGCTAGTCTAAATGTTTAAACTTTAAATGCGCTTCAGCATGCTTTTTCTTCCGCAATGGAGTCCTGCGTGCCCATGGCGATTAAGTGTGTTATTTATTGTTCTCTTTGAAAAATTTGTATTTGCTGATTCCAGGTCTTTCTGTAGCTCTCCACAGGTGGCCATTGTCTCTTGGACAACTCCTCAGATCATTTTTTTCATTGTTAATGGTAAAATTGTTTTTTCCACTTTCAGATCATGGCCCAGAAAACAGGGCTCACTGGAACTTTCAGTGGTTTAGATATTCTTCTGTAACCAGGGCAATAAGGTTGTTAAAGTGGACCAACACCCAGGGGGGATCGGCCTGGGAATCTATAAGATTCCCGGGCCGATCAGATCCCTCCCCGCAGGGCATCCGAAATCGGGATGTCCTGCGGGGTGAAACCCCCCAGGAAGCCCAGAAACCTTACCTAACCCCATTCCAACGGCTCATGCGTGGGCCGCGGCTGCGTCTCGCGCTACCCTCTAGCAGGGCGCGCACCCACGCCGGCCATCCTGTTAGAGGGAAGCGCGAGACGCGGCCTCCAGCGCTCAGAGCTGCTGTGGTTGGACGCCGCTTGTACGTGCATATCACAGCGGCTCTGAGCGCTCTGATTTGACGAGCGCCCGTGTAGAAGCGTGGTGAGGTGAGGGTTTCCGGGCGTTCTGGGGGGTTTCACACAGCGGGGCACCCCCCGATCGGGGTGCCCCACCGAAGTGGACCAAAACCCAGGATAGTGAAAATCCTGGGTGTTGGTCCACTTTAAGGTCTCAAGAGAGCTCAATGGTTTTACTTGAGTTTTACTCGAGTTTGCTTGCTAATGCTGATACTATGATACTGATACTGAACTTTTATTTATGAACATCAATGGTGTGAGTTATTTGAATGTTTGGATTGGTTGGGTTATTACCAAAATCTGTGTGTTTTTAATGTTAATAGCACGTTTAGAAATATATTTACTTAGAAAATTGATGATGTGTTCTGTATTTAATTCACCTGCTGTATTTCCCTTCTGTGTGAAAACTTTATGTGAAGGAGACTCTTCATTTTCTCCTTTTTTTAACTGGAGGTAACATCTGCCTTGCAACCTCTCCACTTGTGGGGGTAATGACAGTAAGGAAATGAACAGTGTTTTTCTTAGACACCTTATTGCGCCTGAACAGCTCTAGAGAGTGTTTTCAATGGGATTATAATTTACTTATCATTTACATAAGACCACAAAGTACCATTTTTAGCAGCCATGTCTCTAGTGCCCTAATGTTAAACACTATTCACTAATGCTTACTTATTCATGTTTAAATGATAATTGGTTATTACAGAAACCTTTGTGATTCTGTTAGCACAGCTGAAATCCATTATTCTACTAAAAAATCAAGTAAATTGTATTTTCTTTGGGTTAAAAGGTGCCATTCCAAAAGTTAATATTTGGGTTCAAAATCACTAAGGCACAAGAGGCTAAACACACCATAGTATGCGGTTTTGAAAAAAAGACACCCCACCATCATTTGGATGATTACTTTGATATGAAAAATACAAATCTAATAAATAAAGAAAGGTACCGATGACATCAGGCACTACTGTTCTGCATTTCTGAAGCCTATGTGGGGGTGCACACATAGGTATAAGCTGAGCTGGTATAAGCTGCTGCAAGGAGCAGTATTTATACTCTGTGCAGGTGTTTTCCAGATGTTCCCTGGTGTCACCGTGATGTAAATTGTAATGTCAAAAAGACCCCAAGCATATAAATGATGATTTCTTTGGTGACCCTGACAGTTCTCAGGCCAGAAGCCATAAAAAAGACACTAATCGTGTCAAGAAAAGGATTTAAGCAAGCCTAGATGTCATGGTCAATCTGAGAAGATGTTGAGATGCAGGTAGAAGAATTTGAGATTAAGAATAAATATGCTTTTTTTGCCAATTTTATTTTAATTAAACTGGCAAACAAGAGAAGGACATTTGTTTTTACTTAAATAACTGGGCTGTTACTTAGTTCTCAGACCTTAAGAAAACTGTTTAAATAGTAGTGATGGAGCAACCTCCCCCCCCTTTTGCTCAGTATTAAATACATGAACTGCTGAAATTCATTGATCTAAGCCCCAGCATGAGATTTCCTATGTTAAAAATTGCACAACTAAAAAAATTACACTTAGGACATTTAGACCCAATAATGTGAGATATTACTAAAATTCATAGTCATACTCGGCTAAACATATTACATAACTTCATTTGCTCAAATAGGTTCATTAGACTTCACAAATTTCTCTAGCACTAAGCCACCATATTTACTAACCGTTCTGCTTGAGCGAAAAGAGCAGGTTGTGTAAGTTTGGACTTTCAAGAGCTGACACTAGTAAATCGCACTACCATATTACCCATTGGTGGAAGCAGCAAAGCTGAAGTTATAATATTACCATTTTTTGGATAACGTAAAAGATGAAAATAGGACATTTCAGACCCCTTTAGGTTATGCCTCAAGAATAGACCTGAACATTTTAAATGCTTGTATATTCATTCTCTTAAGTATCCCAGTAAATCGTAAACCTATAACGTATATTATGCTTAATGGGTGACACTGAAATGCTAAAAGTCATTAAATGTATTTCCATTAAATATGAGATTCAAAAACTCAATTTTTTTGATGGACTATTGCCCTTATTTAGAGAAAATTTTTTTAAGCCTTTCACTGATAGCCTACCTGGAGGTTTTGCTGTCCCAAGCTATTTTTCATCATTGTTTGCTATGTATGTCGACCATCCCAGTTTGCTGCCTGAACCGACCTCTGCTTGCCTGACCTTGAACCTGCCCCTTTTGGATACCTTGCTACCTCGGACCTCCTGGCTCAACCGTTTCGACTCCTATCCTGTTTAATCCTCGTTCACAGACGCATCCTCTGACTGACTGTGTATGACCTCGGCCTTTGAACCTACCTTGTGGTTCTTCCGTCTTCACCCTAAGCTGACATCTTTTGCGCCTTTTAAGACCTGGGGCAACTATGTTTGGTGAGGCGTATAGAGCATCCCAACAAATGGGGGCTTGACTATAGGCGAAAGCGGTGGTGGAGATTGGGGGTTGTCAGCGCACAGAAGGCGGGAGTCCCACAGGGCATTACACACAGGCTGCCTAATACATACCGCTTTTGAAACTTCCCCTTTGTTTCCACTTCCTAAAGAGAGGATTAATTATAAATGTTAACACAATAGGTAGGTCACAGGCCTTGTAGCACTTTCAAAGCAAGAAGGATAACATTACAGTTAAATACAATATACCAGACTCATCAGACTCCCCTGTTGGTGCACTCTGGAATAAAGCCCTATACCCCCTGGGATATGCATACCACAGGTTTAGACGCTGAGCTTATAAAGGCAGTGCTCTACAACAGAACTCTATTGTATCTTGTCTATAGAGGAGTGTTTCTGTATCATATATATTTTGTGCAAGCCTCCCTTCATATTCAAACGTATACTCAGTGTAAAACCTATGTGTGTGTTTAGAAAAATGTCTCCTCGAGCAGAGGATCCTGCAGTGTAATTATAGGGAAGGCTGACATTATTAGCATTGCTGCAAAATCCCAGTGCTTACCCAGCCTTTTTTAATTTTATTTCTTTAAAGCACAAGCCACATCAGTCTGCAATTATTCATCTATCGAAGAATTCTACAGAGCAGCTCCAAACCAAATGTGACTTGAGTTCACGGTGGTCCTCCAAGCAAGCCTTACCCTAAAAGCCACATCCTACTAGATATTAGTTACAAGCTCAGCAGAGAAAATTAAGTATGGGAAGATAGTTATCAGATGACTTATAAAAAGGCAAATAACAAATTAAAGCAGGAAGTGTACTATTTAGCCTAGAAGAAATGCATTAATAAGGGCACTGTAAACAAAGCACTTAAAACACATGTACTATTCATAGAGTGTTACATAAAATAAAAAGTTATATTAATATTACAGAATGTCTATTATAGCCTTTCCCAACTGGAATGATTTTTGTTTTTGGCACTGTATTAGGTTATTTTCTACCTTAGGTTAACTTATTATTTTGTACAGTATTTATCTGAAATGTTTCCATTACACATGTTTTCTTCTTTGTATTTTACAAAAAATACAGAAAATATATAAAAGAAATACTAGTTCATTTACCAGCTAGCTAATAAAAGGTACATTATATAAGCACAACATAATACTTTAATATACCCATAACCAAAACAATGCAAAACCCTAAATGTCACTATACATACCTCAGGGGTAGTTTTACATGTATTAAAAGTGCAAATTTATTTCTTTATTTTTTTATATATTATTTTATGTGACACAATGGGGCTCCTGGATAATGAAGGATATGCATGCGGTAAGATGGGTACACTCTCCCAGAGATATAATAGTACTTAATAGTATAAATGGTAGAATCTCTAGCAGATCACTAGGTGGAGCTAGCAAATAAAACTTTAAAATACAGTCACCAATGTAGCCTTTAATTCTAGCTTAAAATGTTCAAAGTAAAACATACACTGCTCAGTGTTTAACAAGAGCTGCAGTGCTGTCATCAGGATCATTTATGTAGGCCCTATATAGCTAGACAGTATGGCTCCTCCCTATGTTTAATATCTAATCTAGCCTCTGCTCTGACCTTTTCCTATCCTCCACCCTGGTCTCCTCCTCTCACCCCCGCCTCCAGGACTTCCCACTCACCTCTCCAATTGTCTAGAATGCCTCCCTGCTTAATATACTACACTTCAACCCTTCAAACTTTTGAGTGACCTCAAAATCCACTTATTCAGAGAGACATACAACCTGGTTGTACAGGCCCCACAAAGAGGGAGCCCATTGGCATTAAAGGTTGCGGCTCTTTACATTTTCTAGCATCTAAATAATTGATGTCAGCCAGCTGCATAAAAACACAGGTCTTATAAATGGTGCTCTGGAGTTTGCAATCTCAGGTTCCGCTTTTGCTCAAGGGAATCAGAGAGCTTGCTCAATGTTTTACCTCAATTCCAGTTGAACAAATTGGGCTGGAGAAAGTCAAGTATTACATTAACTAGGAGTCTGCTACTTTTCTATGAAATCCTGAGAAATATAATAATGCTACATTTCTGATTCTTTATTATAATTAAATTACAATTTTACTTTATATTAAAACAAATTGCATTTGCATGATAACTCTTACCCTGTCTAACCCTAATTTAAAAAAATGATTTTATGGTTTATTATTTGATAAATTCTTGATATGCTGTGGTAAGTCCAAACCTGTGACATATTTGCCAGCCTATAGGAAAAAAGTTCTGCATACTGTACATGATGTCTTTTGATACAAATACACTGTTAGTAGTAAGCAGCATTCAGTCTCTGATAAAGGAGAATGTGAGCCATAAAAGTAGAGGGATAACCCCCGAGGCTGTGAAACTGCATGCTGCAGACCAGTGCAAATGCACAGATGCCCTGAGCAGGCTGAGGGAGATGAAGGTCTCATCTCTGCTAGGAAGTAATGCATTGTGACAGCCTGATCATTCTGTCACTCCATACATTATTGATTAACATCTTTACTGTGTATCTACTATCTTGAATTGTATAGAAAAAAAAACAAGATAAGTTCTAGAGTAGCATCAGATTGGGCTTTGTCTTGTAAAATTCATAGCAACATTTCTGTGTTCACAGGTCTTGTGTTCGGAGGGAGGTTAATGCATTTTTGGGGAGAATATCAACATTTTTGAGAGCCCCTCCAATATCCAACATATACCAGTGAACTAAGTTTTATGAGCCTTTACAATGTTACACACAGTAAAAATCTCCTTCATCCGAATGGGTTCATTAGGTATGGAGGGAGATTTCATTATTAGTTCCATGGATGTTTTCTGCTCATGTTACTTAGGAGGACAGATGGCCCAACCAACACGCACTCCCCTCTACATGCGTTGACCTCGGCAGCATGAACCTCGCCAATCTGGATGGTCTGCTGGTCAAGCTGGCACAATCTATACATCCAAGACTATGATGGTGACAGATCACTTGGCGGTCGAGCGGAGGTGGCAGGATGGCCACTGGGTTCCAGGGCTTTGAGCACCTTGGCCCAGAATCCCCTGCTCCTGCCCCTCGCTGAATAGGGGACATATCAGTCTTTTGAACTGCTCAGGGGCAGTCGCACAGCACTCTAAGCCAGCTTGCAGGCCACAGCATTGAAAGTTCCTGTCACATCGCACTTTATGACAAGCTCTGTATCAGAGTAATCCTCATATTAGTGACTTATACTGGCCATCCAGGACTAGCTGCAGTTGGATTGAGGGGGCGTCTGTTGTGCAAGTGCAAAACATGTACGAAAAAGGATGACTGTGCAAGAGTGCCATATTTAGAACCAGGCTCTTGTCAGGCATTGGACTGCCATCTGAAGCACTTTTGATCCATAAACAATGTCCGCGGATGCTCAGATATCCACCTTATAAACAGGGAAGGTGTGAATCGATGGCCAAATTGCAGCTTTGTACATGTGATACACTGGAGCCTGGTGCCGAATGGTCCATGACGTACCCACAGCTCTACTAGAGTGAGCTGTTACATGACAAGGGGGTTCTCTACCCCTAGCAGATTAGGCTTAAAAACAGCCTGCCTGATCTAACAACTAATAGTGGGTTTGTCAGCCGCCAAACCCTCTTCTTGGTATAAGTAGGAACCACAACAACTAATCTATTTTATATAAGATGTTGTTGCCTCCAAATATTATTTTAGTGCATGCACTGCCTCAAGAGAGTGCAAAAGCCGTTCCTTCAAATGAACAGGAGTGGGGCAATAGAAAAGTAGGATGATAGGGTTGATTCAGAGAGACAAAAAAAGACTTTAGTTTTTGTGTCGATCTGTATTTTTCTTTTATTTTCCCGCTCGCGTATGAGTGTACGAGTGATTCTATGCATGCATTGCAAGCCTTCTGTAAAGTCTTCGTCCGCTCGTATGCCAACGAGAATGTCATTTCCCGGCTTTCGTTTTCCATTTTTTTTTCTCATGTTACAACGTCGTCTTTCGTTTTTGCTTTTTCTTTTTTCCATCGTCTCCTCCCACGAATCCTTTACGTTTCCCGTTAGATTCTGTTTTCCTTTTACAAGAAATATTCGTCCAGACGAAAATCCTTACGATCTTACGCCTACGCACTATAAACTTAACTCATTAAGTCATCAAGTGCTCGCCTACATATTTGGTTCACTCACTTGTGCTACAATGCTTAGCTAAATCACTTCGTGCTCTCATTCTTCTTGCATTTCTCACCCCTAAAACGTACCCAAATCACTTCGCGGTCTCATTCTTTTTCCATTTCTGACCCCTAAAACTTACCTAAATCTCTTCGCGGTCTCATTCTTCTTCCATTTCTGACCCCTAAAACGGGTTAGGTTCTTCTTCCATTTCTCACCCCTATAACTTACCCAAATCTCTTCGCGGTTAGGTTCTTCTTCCATTTCTCACCCCTAAAACTTACCCAAATCACTTTGCGGTCATGTTCTTCTTCCATTTCTGACCCCTAAAACTTACCCAAATCACTTCGCGGTCATGTTCTTCTTCCATTTCTGACCCCTAAAACTTACCCAAATCACTTCGCGGTTAGGTTCTTCTTCCATTTCTCACCCAAACTATATACAAAGCAATGGCAGGACCCAGAACATTAGTCTTCTTCTGTGGTCCCCAATGAGTCACGCAGCACACACAAAAACATACACAGACAGCTACGGAAGTCCAGACGAATGTGTCTATGAATCGAGGCTGATGTCCTTATTCAATTAAAATGATTAAAAAAATGTTCTCACAGACACAGAACCATCTTGTCCTTATGAAAGGGCAGCTTGTAAGATAATGCCGCCAGCTCTTATACTCTGCGACATGAGCCATCCTCTGCAAAAATGTGCGGACCAAAGAATTCTCCGCTATCAGGCACTGAAACAGAATGGATAATGCCGAACCTGACCCCTAAGCGTGCTTAATTGCAACCCTTCACACAGACCCTTTTGCAAATATTATCATCTGTCGCTAACCATGCAAAATTTATCTCTGGGTGGAGAGCTGGTTAAGGACTTCTCTACTGAGAAGTTCTGCACTGCTGTTGTCTACACCTGGAGTGGGCACAGCCAGACTGCAAGGAACTTGCTGTTCCACCCATGCAATAAACCTGGCAGTTCCCAAAGTGTTCTCTAGCTCTTGGTGTCTCCCTGATGACTTACATGCAATGGCAATCACATTGTCTGATTAAATTCTGATAGGAAGCCCCTATGGATTGCTGGTCTAATGAGACAGGCACAGTACATGTCTGGTGACCATCGAACCTGAGTGGGTACCACACTGCTCCCCAAACCTTCAGACTGCTGTTGGCTGAAATCACAAACAGAAAGGAATGGTGTTGGCTTAGGGATCGTGATTGGAGTCACCATTCTAGTTATGATCGAGTCACCCCAGAAAGAGTGAACAGTCTATCCAGGCCCAAGAAAGACCAATCTCAATGGAACTGGATATAGTGACATAGTAACAATGTGTCAGGCTGAAAAAATAATCAGTCCAACCAGTTCAGTCTGTTAGTGATGGCAAACTGCAGAGCCCTGGTATGAATCTGGGCATAAGGGACTCCCTTGAAGGATGCCACCATGAGACCCAGAAGCTGCATGCACAACTGCACACTGGGCTGAGGATTTTAAAGAAAGTTCACCATGCTCCCCTGCAGTTTCTGGAGCTTGGCTTCCCACCAAAACACATTGGCCTGAGCTGTATTTAGGAGCATCCTAAGGAAACAACCCTGTTGGAAGGGTGTTGAGTGGAATTTGGGATAACTTATCAGCCACCCAAATATCTTCAAAGTGTCCAAAACCATCTGCACATCCCTGCTAAAAAAAGGAAGTCTAGATCATCCTAATGTGGTTCAATGCAAATCCCCTGACAGCGGAGGATTATCATGTCTGGCGAAGACAGGGTTGCTGTGGCGATTCCTAACGGAAGTGCCACAAACCGATTATGGTGTTGACCCAGCACAAGGTGAAGATGTTACTGATGCCCCTGTGATGATCAGGATGTGTAAGTACGCATCCTTGATGTTGATTATCACCACGTAATCTGCCGTTGGAGAGCCAACACTACCAACCACAAAGATTCCATCATGGTTAGTGGCATCCACTGGCCTAAAGAATGATTTTCTCTGGTGAGTGGGGCTGTCCTGACACCACAAATCAAATGAGATCTTGTACTCAAAAGGTCGGAACCTCCCTGACCCAGATATCCGTCACCTCGGTTTGCCAAACGTAAGAAAATGGAAATAGACATCCACCCCACCTGACAGTGTGAGGGCATCCCTTCATGTCTGACTGGACATAGGGTTTACCTGGGCATAGGGCACCAGGGAGACTTGAGCTTACATGTGGGCTTTTTTTAAGCAGCCTTATTCCCCCGGGGCAGCGCATGCGCGATGCTGCACTAAAATACTGTGAATCTCCAAATAACCAGACAAAACACCAACAGCATAAACCAGATCTAGAACACACCAAGAAGGGAAAACATTTATCTGACATCCTTTCCCGACAAAGACTAGAGCAGAATGGTTTGAGGCGTATGAATACTTTTTCAAGGCATTGTATGAATTAGAAGAACTGGGCCACCTGTAGGACTTCAAGAAATTGGTATAAGAGTAAGAACTGAAATCCAATTTTATTAAGGCAAAGTTTTCGTGGCATATACATGTTATGAGATATATAGATTGTATTATAATTTGCCATTTCTAGGGGTAAAAATCATTTGGTGACTACATTTTAAACAGACCTGCACACTGTGGGCTGGTACCCCCTGCCCCCAGACATATGTAAATAAGGATTTTGTAACCCCTAATGCTCCAGTTTGTTTCAGTCAGCCCTGTGACCTGTGAGTAAGCAATACGGTTAGCTGGTAGAAGTTGCTTGATGCCAAACACAGCCACCTGATGAACCACATTGGTTCACTGTGAAATTTTTTATCTAGGGTAAGTCCTGGGTGTAGATGGGCTTTGGCTTGTGGTCCTTAGTCCACTACCAATAGTATATCCACGGGGTAAACTCAGGAGATTCTCCATAGCCAGAGGAGAAACAAAGGGGGGGTGGCAGCCGCTCAGACCATTTTATAACTAACCTGGGAGGTGCACGTTAGCAGGGCAATTAGTATACACAAGTCTTAAAGAAGCCACAGCACTCAACCCTGTCAGCTTGCAGGCCAGCCTATAATCTGTCTCTAAACTTGGTTAAAAACAGAGGACTCGGTCACACACATCTGCAGAAGTATGCTTAAGCTGCACCACTATGCCAAAGTGCCTCTGTGGGGTGCAGTCCTAACTCTAATCTCTGAGAGCCCATCTGGGACATACAGTGCAATAGATAAATTGGGAGCAGGCTTACCTGAGGTTGCCCTAAACCTCTCAAGTGCAAGCCATGGGGTGGAAGGGTCAAAGACCTTGCAATACAGCCTAGACCCCACACACCATGTGCTTGCACAAATTCAAAAGAAACAAAGGGGGGGTGGCAGCCGCTCAGACCATTTTATAACTAACCTGGGAGGTGCACGTTAGCAGGGCAATTAGTACACACAAGTCTTAAAGGAGCCACAGCACTCAACCCTGTCAGCTTGCAGGCCAGCCTATAATCTGTCTCTAAACTTGGTTAAAAACAGAGGACTCGGTCACACACATCTGCAGAAGTATGCTTAAGCTGCACCACTACGCCAAAGTGCCTCTGTGGGGTGCAGTCCTAACTCTATAGCCAGAGGAGAAGTGCACAACTCGAATTGGTTGGGCAACCAGTTGTTGAAGTAAATAATTAAAAGTCAAACATGGGTTTTATTTTATTTTCAAATTTTATTACTAGAAATGAATATTTTCACTGCGCTGTGGCCTACTATTATTTTTAATATATCCCCAGCCTTAGCTATGTTGTGATATTTTACCTGTAAACACTAAGATTAAAGTTCATCCAATTGAGGAAAGATCAAGAGACTTAATGATATGGTCTATTTATTAAAATATGAGAGGTTATCTAGGCCTATCCTTTTGCAATTTTAAAAGTTACCCCCACAGTCATTGCTAGGTAGATCTTAGTGCAGGACATATTGGAAGTGTGGCTAAATAATGTACCAAATCAAAAATTCTTCTAAATTAATTTAACCCATAGTTGCTCTATGCCCAAAAATGTTTTGGGGTTGGAATTGAATCCCCCTTTTGCCATTTACAGGCCACATAAAAATAGGATGTAATAGGTCATCACTAGTGTTGGGCAAACCCAAACCATTCAGATGCATACCCAACTTTTGTGAGTACAGGTTCCCAAACCCGAACGCCGACTTAACCCAGAAGTCCATATTCGAGTACTGCCCAAACAAGGAAAAGCTGGTTGATGGGTTGCTAAGAGTGTGCCAGCTGACACTAGGAGAGTCCTTACTCATCTTTCTGTGGCCCCGTCCATAGCCTATTCAAAAGGAACACCGACCGCTGACCATGGACCAGGTCGAGACTCAGATGAGTTACAGCAGTGCTTCCTGCTGCACACTCTGCGCCCACCGCCACACCCACCATCGCAATTTTTGTTTTCATACCTGATTTTGTCTCTGGGGGACCTTTTACAGGCGACCCCCCTTCGCCTAAGTTGGTGAGGAGTGTTGGGGGGATGCAGAAGTGCTGTCAAAGGCAGAATCAGGTGAACTTGCTGAAATCGAACCTTGGGGGGTTTGCCCAACTACCATATGTATCCATTTTCTTTTATTCACAATCACTATTGATTTTTGAAGGGTTTCTGTCGCCGTACCTAAACTAGCACTATCATGAAAAATGGTCCAATGTTCCATATAAATATGCTAAAAAATACATTTTAGCCTGCTTCTCTCTTTCATCAAGAAAAAACAGAATTCGGGTGACAGGTTTTAAACATTCCATTTTGCTTTTACAGGGGAAATATGTTCAACTTCAACGGCTTGCTGGCTTGCGCCCCTGAGCAATCCTGGACTGGAATAGTAGTGTGTTGCTATTGCAATTTTTCTGTTGTGTGTAGATGATTTTATCCATAATGCAATGCTTTGGGCAGATGTGTTAATGCTACTGTCACAGGCTGGCTCAGAAGGTAAGGTGAGTATGCCTTTTATTTAACCCTTTAGATGCCAAGCAGGTAGTTTCTACCTGGTTGCTTCTCCTACCGTTAAGTGCCAAGGACGTAGAAACTACGAGCTTGGCATTTCCCCCTGCTAGTGTAAAAATAGAAGAAAAAAAAACTCACCTCTGGTATGTGTGTAAAGCTGGTGGTCTCCTCTTCCTCCGGGGCACATCCGATCCCTCCCCCGGCATTTTCCGGCTTCAGGAGGGGTCCCGAAATTGTCCGTCCCCCCCTGCTTTCACCGCCGACACTTGTGGCTGTAAAAAAAATGACATTCACTCACCTCCTCACCTGATCCCTCCGGCCGGGTCTTCTCTTCACCAGGAGGGGTTCCGATTCCCCCCCTGGGCTCCGCAGACTTCAGGTGAGGACCCGGAAGAGGGTCCGCCCCACCTTTAATGACGGCTCTGGTGCCTGCCCATGACTCCGTCTTTTTGTGGGAGGAGCGGGATGACGTCACCCCGCTCCTCTTCGTCTCTCACCCGGCTCCGGCTCTGACAAATGCCGGTAGTAGCGGTGCAGAGTGGGTGTCGGGCGAGAAGGCTTTGATCTTCTGCCCCTCACCCGCCCTGAATGAATGCTTTTTCAAGGCATTGTATGAATTAGAAGAACTGGGCCACCTGTAGGACTTCAAGAAATTGGTATAAGAGTAAGAACTGAAATCCAATTTTATTAAGGCAAAGTTTTCGTGGCATATACATGTTATGAGATATATAGATTGTATTATAACTTGCCATTTCTAGGGGTAAAAATCATTTGGTGACTACATTTTAAACAGACCTGCACACTGTGGGCTGGTACCCCCTGCCCCCAGATATATGTAAATAAGGATTTTGTAACCCCTAATGCTCCAGTTTGTTTCAGTCAGCCCTGTGACCTGTGAGTAAGCAATACGGTTAGCTGGTAGAAGTTGCTTGATGCCAAACACAGCCACATGATGAACCACATTGGTTCACTGTGAAATTTTTTATCTAGGGTAAGTCCTGGGTGTAGATGGGCTTTGGCTTGTGGTCCTTAGTCCACTACCAATAGTATATCCACGGGGTAAACTCAGGAGATTCTCCATAGCCAGAGGAGAAACAAAGGGGGGGTGGCAGCCGCTCAGACCATTTTATAACTAACCTGGGAGGTGCACGTTAGCAGGGCAATTAGTACACACAAGTCTTAAAGGAGCCACAGCACTCAACCCTGTCAGCTTGCAGGCCAGCCTATAATCTGTCTCTAAACTTGGTTAAAAACAGAGGACTCGGTCACACACATCTGCAGAAGTATGCTTAAGCTGCACCACTACGCCAAAGTGCCTCTGTGGGGTGCAGTCCTAACTCTATAGCCAGAGGAGAAGTGCACAACTCGAATTGGTTGGGCAACCAGTTGTTGAAGTAAATAATTAAAAGTCAAACATGGGTTTTATTTTATTTACAAATTTTTTTACTAGAAATGAATATTTTCACTGCGCTGTGGCCTACTATTATTTTTAATATATCCCCAGCCTTAGCTATGTTGTGATATTTTACCTGTAAACACTAAGATTAAAGTTCATCCAATTGAGGAAAGATCAAGAGACTTAATGATATGGTCTTTTTATTAAAATATGAGAGGTTATCTAGGCCTATCCTTTTGCAATTTTAAAAGTTACCCCCACAGTCATTGCTAGGTAGATCTTAGTGCAGGACATATTGGAAGTGTGGCTAAATAATGTACCAAATCAAAAATTCTTCTAAATTAATTTAACCCATAGTTGCTCTATGCCCAAAAATGTTTTGGGGTTGGAATTGAATCCCCCTTTTGCCATTTACAGGCCACATAAAAATAGGATGTAATAGGTCATCACTAGTGTTGGGCAAACCCAAACCATTCAGATGCATACCCAACTTTTGTGAGTACAGGTTCCCAAACCCGAACGCCGACTTAACCCAGAAGTCCATATTCGAGTACTGCCCAAACAAGGAAAAGCTGGTTGATGGGTTGCTAAGAGTGTGCCAGCTGACACTAGGAGAGTCCTTACTCATCTTTCTGTGGCCCCGTCCATAGCCTATTCAAAAGGAACACCGACCGCTGACCATGGACCAGATCGAGACTCAGATGAGTTACAGCAGTGCTTCCTGCTGCACACTCTGCGCCCACCGCCACACCCACCATCGCAATTTTTGTTTTCATACCTGATTTTGTCTCTGGGGGACCTTTTACAGGCGACCCCCCTTCGCCCAAGTTGGTGAGGAGTGTTGGGGGGATGCAGAAGTGCTGTCAAAGGCAGAATCAGGTGAACTTGCTGAAATCGAACCTTGGGGGGTTTGCCCAACTACCATATGTATCCATTTTCTTTTATTCACAATCACTATTGATTTTTGAAGGGTTTCTGTCGCCGTACCTAAACTAGCACTATCATGAAAAATGGTCCAATGTTCCATATAAATATGCTAAAAAATACATTTTAGCCTGCTTCTCTCTTTCATCAAGAAAAAACAGAATTCGGGTGACAGGTTTTAAACATTCCATTTTGCTTTTACAGGGGAAATATGTTCAACTTCAACGGCTTGCTGGCTTGCGCCCCTGAGCAATCCTGTACTGGAATAGTAGTGTGTTGCTATTGCAATTTTTCTGTTGTGTGTAGATGATTTTATCCATAATGCAATGCTTTGGGCAGATGTGTTAATGCTACTGTCACAGGCTGGCTCAGAAGGTAAGGTGAGTATGCCTTTTATTTAACCCTTTAGATGCCAAGCAGGTAGTTTCTACCTGGTTGCTTCTCCTACCGTTAAGTGCCAAGGACGTAGAAACTACGAGCTTGGCATTTCCCCCTGCTAGTGTAAAAATAGAAGAAAAAAAAACTCACCTCTGGTATGTGTGTAAAGCTGGTGGTCTCCTCTTCCTCCGGGGCACATCCGATCCCTCCCCCGGCATTTTCCGGCTTCAGGAGGGGTCCCGAAATTGTCCGTCCCCCCCTGCTTTCACCGCCAACACTTGTGGCTGTAAAAAAAATGACATTCACTCACCTCCTCACCTGATCCCTCCGGCCGGGTCTTCTCTTCACCAGGAGGGGTTCCGATTCCCCCCCTGGGCTCCGCAGACTTCAGGTGAGGACCCGGAAGAGGGTCCGCCCCACCTTTAATGACGGCTCTGGTGCCTGCCCATGACTCCGTCTTTTTGTGGGAGGAGCGGGATGACGTCACCCCGCTCCTCTTCGTCTCTCACCCGGCTCCGGCTCTGACAAATGCCGGTAGTAGCGGTGCAGAGTGGGTGTCGGGCGAGAAGGCTTTGATCTTCTGCCCCTCACCCGCCCTGCTCCGATCACTATCAGCATCTGTCACCAGCAGCTGTCATCAACAGCAGCGAGGGACACAGGATCGGAGGTGAGTAGAGGAAAAAAAACATTTTTTTTCTCTATCTGTGTCAGTGTGTTTATTTTTACATTTAACCCCTTGTGAACTGGTAAGGGGTCCATGAGACCCATATTCCAGTTCACAAGACTGGGGGCTGGCAAAATACCCCCGGCACCCCCAATTACCTGCCTCCCCAAAGCCCTGGGGGGCAGAAGAGCCAGTGGCCATAGGCTATGCCGGCTTGTAGCCTGCAGGGCCAGGGGCCCACCAAAGCTGTCCCCTGCACCCTGTTCCTACAAGCCCTGCATAGCTGGTCCTGGGCTGGTTATGCTGGGTAAGGGGGACCCCATGTCATTTTTTTTTTATTTTTAAGTGTTTTTAACCCTTAAAATTCCAAAAAAATGGGGTTCCCCTATGTCATTTTTTTTATTAACCCTTTATGTTCTGTCACCCAGCAGCTATAAAAGGCTTCCAGCAGGTGAGCAGAAGCCAGTGATTGGCAATAGATACAGTGCTCCAGGATGGATGGGAGGTAAGTATTAAAAAAACTGATAAAATATTTTTTACTCTGTGTGTGTTTTTTACATTTAACCCATTGTGAACTGGTAAGGGGTCCATGAGACCACTATATCAGTTCACAAGGCTCGGGGGCTGGCAAGTCACCTGCGGCTAGTGGATAACTTGCCATTAACCCCCCCGGCACCCCCAATTACCTGCCTTCCCAAAGCCCGGGGGGGGCAGAAGAGCCTGTGGCCATAGGCTATGCCGGCTTGTAGCCGGCAGGATGGGGGGCCACCAATACTGGCCCCTGCGCCCTGTTTCTACAAGCCTGCATAGCTGGTCCTGGGCTGGTTATTTCGGGTAGGGAGGACCCCATGTAATTTTTTCAGGGATTTTTAAGGGTTTTTAACCCTTAAAATTCCCCCAAAAATTGGGGTGCCCCCCCCCCCCCCGGGAAGGGGACCCCACGCCAATTTTTTTCTCGATTTAACCCTTTATAGTGTGGATAGTAGTTGTATTTTATTTGTAAATGTTATAAAGTACTCGTTTCAGTTTGGGGGGGTTTCCTGGGCAGGAACGGGGGCTACCAATGCATATGTGGTACCGTTGTTATTGGGAGAAATGGGGCTATCACATGCAATATTGTTTTCTTTAATAAAATAAATGTTTTATTTAAAGTAAAGGAGACAATTTTCTAAAAAATCTTTTTTTATTTTTTTGGTTTTTTTACTTAATATTTTAAAAAACAGTAGAAAAATTACAAACAAGACATTTCATGTTAAAGCCTAAACTCTTCTGCAAAATATATATATATATATATATATATATATATATATATATATATATATATATATCATTTTCCTGGAAATTCTTGCAAAAGTGGTGCAAAATGGTGAAAAATTACCTGTCAACAGAGGGTGACAAAATCTCAAGTAGGCGGGCAGTTAAAAGGGTTAAAAGTATCTATGCATGTTGGGTATTGTTCTGCTCGGGGGACCTTGTTCTTCCAGATTTAGCTTGTATTTTCTTGTTTGCATATTGATATTTTAGGAAAAGGTGCTTTTTATTCTGCTTTTTTATATACTTTTTTATATATTCTACATTTTTTAGGGAAACCCTGTGTAACCAAAGAATTCTTTGAGGGATCACTTACAGAAAGATAAACCCACTACAACAAGCTGGGTACGCTTAGAAAGCTTAACATGTGTACTTTCAGGGAATATATGGTTTGTGTGGGGTATTCCAAATGTAAAAGGTCGTTTTGGTAGAAAAAACACTGTTACGCACATGCTTTACTTTGTGGTGTTTGGCAACTCTTCCCTTGACAGGACCTATGAATGTTTGGTATTCTGTTCGGGGGATGCTGCTTTCTTAGATTTTACTTGTTTTTTCTTGTTTGCATATAGTTTTTTTTAGGAAAATGTGGCTTTGATTCTGCTTTTTTATCCTTTTTTTAGAGAAACTCCTTGCAACCAAAGAATACATTGAGGGATTACTTCCAGAAAACTGTGGCCACATCAACAAGCCTGGTACACCTAGAAAACTTGAGGTGTGTATTTCCAGAGAATTTATAGTTTGTTGGGGGTATTTCAAATGTAAAGGGTTGTTTTTATTGAAAAACTGCAAGGTGCACCTAGTGCATAGCATAGTTGTATTTTATCTGAAAATCCCCTAAAGCGCTGTTTCAGTTTGGGGGCATGTTCTGGGCAGGAAGAGGTGTCTAACAATACATATGTGGTACCGCTGTAACCGGGAGAAATTGGGATTTCACACGCAATAAGATTTTATTGACGATCTAACATTTTTTTATTACAAAAAAACACTACAAATTGTAAAAAATAGATTTAAAAAAAAAATTTTGCACATATTTCACACAAAAATATTGAGAATACACCTAAAAAATGACAAACAAGACATTTCACAGTAAAACACTATATCATTTTCCTGGGAAATCCCTGGAAATCCCTTAAAAAATCACATTTGAACATGCGTAGCGCAAAATAGTCCAAAATGGTCTGGCAACAAAG
This sequence comes from Gastrophryne carolinensis, assembly GCA_027917425.1. Taxonomy (NCBI): domain Eukaryota; kingdom Metazoa; phylum Chordata; class Amphibia; order Anura; family Microhylidae; genus Gastrophryne; species Gastrophryne carolinensis. Next base: position 170,650,750 of record CM051240.1, on the reverse strand, counting down.
GGTGACAGATAGGCTGGCACTTAAAGGGTTAAAGAGCCTAAAATGTGACATCATATTTTCCTTTACATTTAAATCTTTTCTAAACAAATCTGAATTTGAGTTGGGAAAAAGTTTATATATATATATATATATGTGTATATATACAGGGTCGGATGGGGAGGGCGATTCATTAATAGCGCCAGGTAGCGACAGATGAGCGACTGAAGTATGGCGCTATGAGCGCCGCTAGCGTACGCCGCGGGCGGTAGCGATTCGCTATAGCAGGCCTCCTCAGTCGCTACCTGGCGTTGTTGGGAACAACGCCTACATTGCTGAATATGATGTTGGAGCTCAGCTTTGTAGGCGCTGTCAGTCAGTTTGACCACGCTATTCAACACAGCGCCTGCGCTTTGCTTTGCTGTGGGCTGGGAATCAAGTACCTTCAGAATTAAACACATTGCAACATGTTTCTTTAGTTTTTTTTTTTATTTTGTGTTGAAAAGGAACTAAAATTAAAACAGAAATTAGAATGAAAAGGAAAATTAAAACAGAAATTAGAATGAAAAGGAAAATTAAAACAGAAATTAGAATGAAAAGGAAAATTAAAACAGAAATTAGAATGAAAAGGAAAATTAATACAGAATTAAACACATAGCCACATGTTTCTTTAGTTTTTTTTTTTATTTTTTGTAGAAAAGGAACTAAAATTAAAACAGAAATTAGAATGAAAAGGAAAATTAAAACAGAAATTAGAATGGAAAGGAAAATTAATACAGAAATTAGAAAGAAACGGAAAATTGGCTTCAGGGTGCATCTCGGGGTGCCTGAAAAAGATAAAAAAGTGCAGTTAGTATATATATTTAAATTTGTTTTTTCGCTGTAAAAAAATATTGCATTAATTGTTAACCAACATTTGCGTCAATCTTGCACACCAACCCTAATTGTTATGTTGTTCAGCTTCCACCCCCCCTTAGAGTGGTTTGGGTCATCTTACACATCCCTTAGAGTGGTTTTGGTCATCTTACACCCCCCTTAGAGTGGTTTTGGTCATCTTACACCCCCCTTAGAGTGGTTTTGGTCATCTTACACCCCCCTTAGAGTGGTTTGGGTCATCTTACACCCCCCTTAGAGTGGTTTGGGTCATCTTACACCCCCCTTAGAGTGGTTTGGGTCATGTTACACACCCCCTTAGAGTGGTTTTAGCCAAATTATGATGGGAGGTCAAATAAATTTACCCAGTAGTGCAGTACTTGGATTAGAGTGAAGGGTAGTTAGCTTACCGCAAAAAAGGAAGTGATCATCCTTTCCCTTAGCTCATCGCCAGTCTGGGTGTCCTCACTTCTTCCTGCGGGCAAGTTGGGGATTTCTGGCACCAGTGCTGTCTCCTCGGGGGATTGAATTCGGTGACATATGCAGATATTGTGGAGCACACAGCAGGCGAGGATGATCTTGGAGACCTTCTGTGGGCTGTATAGCATCTCTCCTCCTGGGCGTGCCAAACATAGAAAGCGTGCTTTCAGCAGGCCGATGGTTCTTTCCACAATGCTTCTGGTCTTGCGGTGTGCTGCATTGTAGCGTTCATGGGCAGAGGTCCGTGGGCTCCTGACCGGAGTCAGCACCCACGTTCTCTGCCCATATCCCTTGTCCGCTGTAGAAAAAACACAAGGAGAGAGACAGCAATTAGTACTAGTACATGTTTTGTTTTTCTTTTTTTAGAATTTGGCTTACTAGGCCACATATTTGAGTCAAAATACTTTGACATGGTTAATTATTTACCCAGTAGCCAGCCAGCTGGCATTTCGTTGTTCTCAAACTTCCGGCACAGGACTGTCCGCTGCAAGACGTAAGAATCGTGGCATGAGCCGGGGAACCCCGATCTCACCGCCCGCAGCTTCATCTCATGGTCACAGACCAGCATAACATTGATAGAATGAAATTGTTTCTTGTTTCTGTAATACAGCTCCTGTGCACGGGGAGGGCGGAAAGGGATATGTGTACCATCAACGCACCCTAGCACATTCGGGATCCCTCCCATGAGATAGAAAGCATGTTTTATTTTGGCAACCTCTTCCTCATCCTCAGGAAACTTGATGTAAATTGGGATTAAATCACAAATCGCCAGAACTACCTGGATTAGTATGCGGCTCATAGTAGCCTGGCTTATCCCGCTGAGGAGGGCAGAGGTTGCCTGGAAGGTCCCTCGTGCCAAAATATTCAGAGTGGCACACAGGCGTACTATGCCTGGAATGGATTGAGTGCGTTTGGTGGATGGCTCGATTTTGTGCTTAATCTGATCATATAGGGACTGTAGTGCAGCACGATTCAGACGGAAGCGGCTCCTGATCTGCTCGTCACTTAAGTCCCATACTGAAAGGCGGATTCCAAAGGAGCGGGGTGCCCTAAGCCTCACAACATCCCGCTCCCTGGCCTCCTGCTCTTCCAGCATACGCATACATCCATCCACCCAGACACCATACATCACCCTCTTATCCATCACACACACTCAACAGATATACAAAATCAAACAAACAAAAACAAAAACCACAAACACACCACACACACAAACAATCACACTCCTCACACACTCACTACAATGCAGCTCACCACAAAACCAGAACTATAGTGGTCCAAACCACCAGCCTGCTGAAAAACAGCTTTCTAAGTTAGGCACAACCAAGAGGGGAGTTGCTGCACAGCCCACAAAAGGCCCCAAAATCAAGCCTCACTTGCTGTATGCTCCACAATATTTGCATATGCCACCAAAAACAATCTCCTAAAGAAACAGCACTGATGTCAGAAATCACCCAACAAGCCACAGAGAGTGAGGACAAAACCCAGACAGAGACTCAAATGAGCTAAGGGAAACAAGCACCACACCACAGCCTTTGCCACAGTGTAACAATACCAGAAGCTTGCAAATTCCTTCCATTTATACTTCACTTTGAAAAAGGACAGGTCCGCTTTGCCGCCTTTTGCGTTGCTCTGCTATTTCCGGGCGCCAATTAGCCGACCCAGGTGTGCGTGAAACGGAGTGCGCACGCGCACGCTAGTAGCGCTACTAGCGTACGTGAGCCGAAACTTGCGTGCATTAACGGACATGGCGAAAATTCAGTGGTGGGCCAATGAAAGGTAAGCTGCTGTTTATTTAAATAGCCGTTAGGATAGCCACATGTCACAAGGGTTTCAGATACATCAGTCCATTGTTGTATTTGGGTGTGTGTTGTTTGGTTAATGAGGTCTGTAATTAGTTAATTGGCTAACACACATGCTTCAGTCAGTGCAGTGGAGGTGTGGCTAGAAGGACCTGGGCTGTATGTGTGAATCAATTAAGTGGCTGGTTTGTGATTGGCTGTTAGAGCACATAAAACCTGGCCAACCCAAAGAGAGTGTGATGCCATTCTGTAGTCTGCATGCGTGCTTGTTGGTTGTGTATTTGTGTGTGTGTGCAGCTACAGGATGGAGCCAAATTCAGGACATCTGCCGGCCACAGCAGGCCCAAGTAGGAGTTTGGTGTGTGCTGTGTGCAGACCTCCCTTACAGAAAAGGGCCCAGCCTGAAGGTGGTGCAGCACCCCAGGCTAAGCGCCCAGGTGCCAAGAGGGAGCCTGAATTTAATTTGGCGGAGAATAATCATCTTGTGCGCCTTACCCTTGCTAAATTGGAGCTACTCTTTGGCTCCCAAAGCAAGTCAATAGGCAAACAAGAAAGAAGCAAACTGTGGGATGCCATTGGTGTGGAGCTTAGTAGCACTGCTCAACACCCACGTAGTGGCCCATCCTGCAGGAAACGCTTCTACACTTTAAGAGGGGCCCTTATGAAAAAGACGATCTTGATGTGGACAGTGGGACCATCCAGGCTCCAAAGAGTACCTACAGGCCGTATGAGGAGATGCTGAAGGCCAAAATTCCACTGGCTCGGCTGCAGGGTGTGGATCCTGGGGATGACACCACAGGTTGGACTGAAGGTACATATTTTCTGCCTTTTTATAAAAGCTAATGTTAATGTATGTGATTAGCATTTTCTCTTTCTGCCCAACTAACAGGAGGACCTGTGAAGTAGTACATTAGACCTCATACATTTTTTACTTTCCTGTCTGTTGCTTTCTGCATAGGTGCACATAGTGCTGTCCAGGATTTGCCTCAGGACACACAAACTCCTGCCCTTCAACCAACCTCAAGCCTAACCCAGTCTGCCATTGAAGGTATTTACCACTAATTTAGGTGCTGGTTCTTTGGGGAACAAATGGGTGTGGGAGCAGCTCCAACAATCGAGTGGGGCACTGTTGAGTATTAATAATATGGACCTGCGGCCTAATTTCACGCCCACTTTAACCCTCACAGCAACTAACTAACAAGGCCCTAACATGTGTAGCTATGTTGGAAGGCAGAGATGTGTGGCCATATATCTGCATATAAATGTGGAAGCCACACTGGCCTTGATTAGTGAATATTAGTGAATGAGCTGCTCACACACACCTTAATGCATGTTGGATTTTTGCACGCACATTAACAATGGCTCAATGTTTGCTTGATTTTTGCCTAGCTGCCCCGCCATTGGCCCCAGCATCTCCTCAGGAGCCAAGCTACTCTTTGGATGTCGGTAAGTGCATGTGTCAACCTTGCTTTATCCACTTTAACCCAAGTGCATGTGTCTCATTCCTCTTTTTTATTGGTAGGCCAAGTGACTGGTTCATCTTTGGACCCCACTTCCGATGTTGCAGGTCAACAGGACCCTGTTGGTGTGTATAGCAATACATAATGTATCCTTTATGCTGTTTCTGTTACACTGGTTCGATTTTGTTAGTCTAATAATCTACATGTTTGCTCTGTCAACTTGAAGATGCCTCTTTGGAGTGCTTATTCCCTCCCCAGGGTCAGTCTAATAGTTCTTGGAGTGATTGCAATGCATTTTGTTTGACATATTTTTGGACAAACATTCACCCTAGTAGTTTGAGGAATATTTAGAGCCATTACTTGTGTTTTTTAGTTGGCCAGAATATCGGAAGCGGCTGTCCGGAAAGGGCCCTTCAAGTTCAGGCTGCCAGAGATGAGGGTAAGTTGTTTTGGCTTGCTCTAGTATGTATTTTGGCTCTACTTTTGTGGCACTTGCTTCAGGCAACTTGTGTGTCCACATGTATTTTAAAGGTCCAAGCTCGAGTGAGGGCCCCACTCCAGACATCTGGGAGATTGCGGGTATGTGTAATTTAAGCAATGTGTCTGATCTTATTTGGCCAAATTATTGCCTCTTATTCCTCTAACATACATGTTACCAATCTGAGTTTAACAGATACCTTTTGTCTAGTGTGTAATTTGGCACTTTGTGGAGGTATGGCCTCGATAGCCTAGCCATGTTACATTTGAGTTTGGTCCACTGACCTACTAACCTGACTTTCCTGTTTAGCATATGCCAACTTGCCGGAGATCTCAGATGTTGAATTGCCCCTCTCTGGCAGCGATACCTCGCTCCTACCTGTGGCGGACGACACGGAGGTAACATGGCTGATTTAGAGGACCAATAACCACATTGCCATGTTCGTGGGTAGTGGATGAAGCAACATGTCACATTTCCTTTCTTTGTCGTTTTGGCAGGAGGCGGAACCAGAACCCCAAGCTGGGACCTCTTCCCAAGTCCCATGTGGCCAAGCTTCCGAGGCTCAGACAAGGGTAAGTTGTATAGTGACTGTTTGGGCAAATGATTTTGAGGGGCATACCTGCATTGGTTCGGTTTGTCTAAAATGTTGTTTTCTATTTTGTTAGCCTCAAACCACAGCAAGAGGAGGTGTGGCACCAACCAGTGCAGATTTTTACGAGCTAGGGGTCCGGATGCTGGAGGACTACAGTCACCAACAGCCGCGTGATGGAACTAATGAGCGCATTGCGGCGTTGGAACAGCAGGTGCTGATGTGTCAGCAACAAAATGAGGCCCAGCAGCGCCAGATCGACCAGTTGATGCGTAACCAGCACCAGAACCAGGAACTTGGTCGGCTGGCCAATCTAATGGAACAATCTCTCCAGCAGCAGCAAGAAGCTATACAGCGGCAGGACCAAACTTTGTTGTTGATACAACAGCTCATACAACAGCAGTCTATATTTTTTACTGCACTGTTGTCCCCCAACACCGCCGCTAGCAATGACTCCCAACCTCCCCGGCCACCCAGCCAAGAATATTAATTTTGTTAGTGTTTTTTTTTCTGTAAATATATTTGATTAACCCACCTCTAAATTGTGTTTTTCCTAAGACATAGCTAATAACACAGTCAGGGATGAGTATCTTGATCTAGATATGTAAATGTATTTGTAAATTTATGCCACACATTTGTGACCATAGCTTACTATGGTTTACACATGAAATGGCTCCAAAGGTATGGCTAAGTTTACACACAAATGGGTTTTGAGACAGTTAAACTATGCTTGCCAAGGCACAACACTGTAATTATGTAAATAGAAAATTTTTTATTACAAAGGTGGCCAACAGGGCCAACATTGCCCAACAAAGGGCGTCAACCAACGGGCCAGTCATCCCCCCACCCTAACGACGCCGCCGCCGCCTCTTCTTGGCCAGCAGCATCAGCTTCAGACGCCTGATCTCCCGCCACAGTCTGCGATGCTGGTTTTCACAAGCTGTAGAGATGTATAAACAAAAAATTATTAATAAATGGAATGTGACCTCAACAGACACAGATGTAGCAATGTAATGTCAGTGTGTCCAATTAGCTGACACTCACATTAACATTGTTGCCCACTGTGCGCTTATTTGTTAACATTATATGAGTACTATTGACTGGCAGAAATTTGGACACCACATCCCAAGCATACATTTACTCTTAAAGTGGACCAACACCCACCGGTGATCGGCCCTGGAATCTATAAGATTCCCGGCCCGATCACCTCCCTCCCCGTGGGACATCCGAGATCGGGATGTCCCGCGGGGTGAAACCCCCCCAAACCCCAAACTCCTTACCTCAGTTTTGGCGGCCCCTCCCTCGCGCCCCTCTAGACGTGCGCGTGCCTGCGCCGGCCGTCTGTGAATGGCCAGCACGGGCACGCGCGCGTAAAAAGGGACGCGCGGGAGGCGGAGGAGGAGGAGCCGCTTGTCCGCGGCTTGTCCGTCGGCTCGAGGAGAGGTGAGTTCAGGGGGTTGTCACACAGCGGTGACGATCGGGGGTGCCCCACCGTAGTGGACCAAGACCCAGGAAAGTCAAAATCCTGGGTGTTGGTCCACTTTAACTCTTGGGAAGCAAAGAAGGTATAAGTCCCAGTGTGGACATTTATGTGTTTAGTCACAGCCAAACATCAGGGCCTAAGTCCTAACGCGTAAACTAGTTTTGACAAGATTCTTAGAGGTCACGACCTAAGCAGCCCCATTTGGTTGTGTCTAAACCACTAATTGACTCAATGTGGCAAAATCCAGAATGTGAGGCAACAATCAAGCATGCAGACAGGCATGTAGGATTGTTGACCAAACACATGTAACCTAGATGTGTGTTAAATTAACACATAGGTACATTGTAAATGTCTGCAGATTGGACTCGAAGACATAGGGTTCACAAGTGCATAGGAAGTGGGATGTACTCACCATCGCAGCTGTGGCGGGGGCCCATGCTGCTGGCCGTCCCTGGAGCTGGGGTGGGGAGGATGGTGACTGGCCCCGTCTGCGTAGAAACACCTGTCAGGAGAAAGCAAAAGAGAAATCCTAAATTAGTGGGACAATGACACCTGACTATTTGACATCCATCTGGTTAGGGAGTCTGAAAAACCAAATGCTTGCATGGTTACATACATGTTGTCCAACATAAGCATATTTCCTGGACCATGAGTTCATGTAAATTATTTATGGTTGCAACATGGACCCCTAAAGATAATGTGCCAATAACCTTGACAGTGCAATGTTAAGGACTAATTTGCAGTTGATTGTTGAATGTTACTAGTGTGCAACATGTGTTAGCCGGAACAACTTAACCAAATAACACATTTGCTAGCCCCCATCATGTTGTGGGCAGAAACATAGGGGTGGTTGCCAGTTGGCTAGCACTGTAGTGGGGTTTGTGATGTTAATGTACATTATCAAACCACCTTGTACTATGGACCAGGAAACATGTGTCTCTTAAAAGTGGGCCAAGACCCAGGATTGATACTATTCTGTGTTTTGGTCCACTTTGGCAGAGCACCACCATTTGAGTGAGACACTCATCACTCCTCCAGTGTGTGCGCACGCGCAGGCCATTAGAAAACAGAGAGCGCAGGCGCACACACATCTAGAGGGGCACGCAGGAGGCTGCGCCGGTGGCTTCTTCCACCCCCAATGAGGTAAGAAGTTTGTGGGGTTTTTTGGGGGGGGGGCCCTGGGTGAGGGAGGTGATTGGGCAGGGAAGCTTCGAGATTCCAAGCACAATCAACCATGGGTGTTGGTCCACTTTAAGGAATGTCATAACATAGTGAATGTGATGGATAACAACAAACACTTACCATGACTATGCCCGTGGAGAATGCGTCGCCAAAAGGCCATGGAGGTGCCGCCTATATGATGCCCTGCAAATTAGAGAGGAATGGCAAGGGCTAAGTACAAATGGCCAGATGAAACCTGTCACAGACTAACAATGACAAAATGTGCACTCACCAGGGGATGATCCGCCACTTGAAGCCCAGGGAGGGCTCTGAGGAGGAGGCGGGGAGCCTCGGCTCCTCACACTCTGCTCGGAAGATCCCCCAGCCAAAGGGCCACCCTCCTCCCTCTCACTCCCTGCTCCTTCAGGGAGTGTGGGAGAGTCCATTCCTTCCACCCCACTTGGACTCCCCACTTGAGAGTGGCCCCTTGGCTGGTGAGACTCCTCAGAGTCAGAGTGTGAGGAGCTGAGGCTTGAGTCTGCCAGCCCCCCAGCAGCACACTCCTCTGGGGCATCATCCCCTTCCTCCCCTGGGTCCTCCAAATAGGATCCGCGAGAGGCACCCTCCCCCGATGACTCCCCCGAGTCCGCCTGCCTGGTTCGGGGGAGGAATCCCTTCCCACGTTTACCCAGGGGAGGACGCTTATCTGTGTTGAGGGGGTGAAAGAAAATAATTAATATTACGACCACAAATGGACACAGCTTAGCAGATGATTTAAACTAAAGTATAAACATAGCATAAGCTTAAATGTACCTGATGCGTAGGCATCATATAGGCGGTACACGCCTTCAGGGTCCCGGCGCTTAAAGTCGGACCATTTTTGCTGGATGGCACGGATTGACAGCTGGGTATTGAAGCGCCGGGACACTGTGGCCTTCACCTCCATGGCAATGCGCTTCTTGCCCCCACGGGCATAGTCATATTGGTGGATGCAGAAATCCTATGACAAATGAAAAACAAACACAAATCAATACATGACATCCGAACTATGGCATAAACAGTTAGGTGGGGGAGGTGAGGTAGGTGGGGGAGGTGGGGGAGGGGTGGAGGGGTCTGATTCTGAGGAGGAGCTGGGGAGGCGCTGGATCCGTCTCCTGGGCAGCATGGTGGAAACGCTAAGGAGGAAACAGGAAACGGATATGACCCAAGCGACAGGGACACCAAAAAAAAAAAAAAAAAAAAAAACGCTCCGCGCACCAGGCACAAGCTAATATCAGCTATGTGCAAGCTAAGTGGCGGAAAAAGTAAATTGACGCATTACAACCAGCTATTGGCCTAAGCGCTAGACATTTTTTTCCTTTAGGTGGCTTTGAAACGCAAAGGAGGGAACCGGAACCGGATATGACGAAAGCAACTGGGAAATAAATTTGAAAAAAAAACGCTCCGCGCACCAGGCAAAAGCTAATACCAGCTATGTGCAAGCTAAGTGGCGGAGAAAGTAAATTGACGCATTACAACAAGCTATTGGCCTAAGCGCTAGACATTTTTTTCCTTTAGGTGGCTTTGAAACGCAAAGGAGGGAACCGGAACCGGATATGACGAAAGCAACTGGGAAATAAATTTGAAAATAAAACGCTCCGCGCACCAGGCACAAGCTAATAGCAGCTATGTGCAAGCTAAGTGGCGGAAAAAGTAAATTGACGCATTACAACAAGCTATTGGCCTAAGCGCTAGACATTTTTTTCCTTTAGGTGGCTTTGAAACGCAAAGGAGGGAACCGGAACCGGATATGACGAAAACAACTGTGAAATAAATTAAAAAAAAAAAAAAAACTCTGCGCACCAGGCACAAGCTAATATCAGCTATGTGCAAGCTAAGTGGCGGAAACAGTTAATTGACGCATTAAAACAAGCTATTGGCAAAGACGCCATTATTTATTAGCTTCATTTAGCTGGGGGTTCAACATACTGTAGTGCATAGGTCCTTGAAAACCAAACAACTTGGTGCTGAAAAAGACAAATCTTATTCCTTCATAAAATCATCACACAATAAAACTATCCAACTACATGATAATGTGGCACACATGAGAATGCATAACGGGTTGTTATGAGCTTGTACGCCTGAATTAAATCCTGCACAATGTGGACATGCACGCTCACAACTACAGTGTATTCATTAAGAACGACTGGGGTCGCGGGAAGTGAATTCCTTGCAAATGGCAGAAGGGCACATGTATGAACAGCACAGCGCCGCACAACGCAGCGCAGCGAAGCACAGCGCCGCTCGCGCCGCCACATAGCGAATCAAAACAGCGACTGCACAAACTCTGACCACCACAGATTCATCAAGGACAGGGCTGCCGAATAGCTTGGGCGTTGACAATTTCGCAGAGCGAACGTGACCGCCAAACTGGACTGGCTAAAAAGTAGCTTTACAAGCCCCGAGTGTGGTGAAAAAAAGCGATTTAGAGCTCAATGAGTTTGGTGGGAGGAGATGCATTTTAGATGTCACTCACAACATTACAGTGTAAAAATTACTACTTTGTCCAAAAAAAGTAAAATAACTAGCCAGATTAATAAAACATATCCCAATAAACATGTGTTGAATTTTGTGCCCAAGACAAGAACACAAAAACCACTTAAAACAATCATTGCAGCGTCTGCCATTGAAATGTATGGGAGAGCGGCAGGTAGCGCCAGGTCATACCTGTCGCTGTGATGGGATTAGCAGCGGCGCTGTTCGTTGCAGTCGGCTACATGATGAATGCCGCGCTAGCCGTCGCTCTCGCCGGCGCTAGCCTCATTTAGCTTGATAAATGCGTCATTGTGACTGCCGCCGGGCGTACTTGAGTCGGTAGTCGCCGTTAGCTGCCGCTACTTGGCGCTCGTCAGACACTACCTGGCGCTATCGCTTGATGAATAAGGGCCTAAGTGTGACAGAAAATCTGGTGGAGGCCCCTAATGCAGTTTTTTTTTTCTAATTAAAGTCCAGTGTCTTCATAACCCTATCCTCATATGGGTGGGAGAGGAAAGGTTTTTTTTGTAAACACCCCCCGTCTCAGCATCTGGTGGGGGTGGGGTTATGAAGACACTGGGCATCCTATTTAAAGTAATAGTCCAGCTAAGTAGCATAACAAAAACATTGCTTGCCTTTGCTTGCACACCAGATAGAATGTCAGATCCAGTCGCCTGTGCCATCCTTCTCACATCATCTCCAGGCTGCCTCTGCGATAAACAGGCCACCCCCTATCATCTGTCATAGTGATGCTGTCACGCCCACTCCATTCATTGCAATAGAGAGGGCATGCCAGGGTTTTGCGTGCATGTAAAAAGAGGTTACCCACCCCTCACTTTACACACTGAGTGGATAAACTATGCTCCTTCCCTGCAAAACTAATCATTGATCCTTGCTCCAATCACTGTAATGATCACAACACTACGCCCTATTACACCAATGTTCACACATGTCAGTAACCAACACCAATAAGAAACAAGGCACAAGCCAATTTCTATTATGAGTGGATAAGCTGTGCTCCTGTTTAAAACCATTATACCTAGTGCTGTACATCGGTGCTGTGTGCGGTATATGTGTGGACCCTACCCGCCAAAAAAAGATGACCTCCCTGTATCTCCTAGGTAGGTGGATTATGCTAGGAAAGTAGGTGGGTAAGCAGAAATGCATATAGGTGAGATCTTCAGCTGCAGAACAAGCCCAATCCATTGCTTTTTAGACCCCAGCTCCGGTGAGCAACAGTATCAAGACTTTGCAGTACTGCTGATTGGATCCACAGGCCGTTGCAGAGGTATATAACTGAAGTCCTCCTCCTTCCAATACCACCTCCAGTGGGTTTTTAGCCTTCCTGTAACCCAAGCTCCAAATCATCCTGGGAATCAACGGTACCGCAAGGTCCTCAGTACCGCAAGGTCCTGGTCCTGATCCTGGTCCTGGTACTGCTAGCGGCTGCCAGGGTGGTAGATTTCTGAGTGTCAGATCTCAAATCCCAGTACTGTCGCTCAGGGATGCTGGGGTGGTGCCTTTTCGAGTGTCAGATCTCTGGACCTAGGGGGGCTAATGACCCACTGGAGGTGTCCTTGGAAAGGAGAGAACCTCAGGTATACATCCATACAAGGGCATGTGGAATGGAGCTGACTGGACCAAGCAGTGGCACTGAAAATGTCCAGTACTGTTGCTTGCGGCTTCTAGGGTGGTACATTTCCAAGTGTTGGACCTAGGGGGGCTAACGACTCACTGGAGGTGTCGTTGGAAAGGGAGAGCCTCAGGTATTTATCTCTAAATACCTGAGGGCATGTGGATCAGGGTTGACCAGACACAGCAAAGTTCAAAGTCCTGGCACCCCAACCATTGTCCCACAGTTAGTGGAGGCCCTCTTGCAGGGCAAATGGTGGAGGCCCAGGGACGCTTTCCCCTTGCATCCTACCTATGATCCAGCCCTGGATGTATATGTATATATATATATATTTATTTATATCCCTTTCCTGTTTTTCCCTAGACTTGCCATAATCTTAATTTATGCTATCAGCTCATCTTAAATTGGTTGTGAATTTCTGTAAATTCCCTAATGAGCCCAGCTGAAAAGACCCCCTCCCCTCCCGCCCCTCCCCTGACAAATCGCTTTTCTTTCTTAAGAATAATTATCAGTAGTGTGTTCTTAATTGTAAATTACAGTCATTATTACAGTTGAATTAATACTGAAAGTTGGTTTTGATTTAGTTATACTGCACTTGAACAGCACATTTCTGCTTCATAGCTCCATTCTGAGATATTTCTGCTTCTTGCACTATAATGGAGATGGCTATTCAAGGCAGATAAGACAAATATGGTCTATTTGAACTTATTAGCAGCAGCTAACAGCCCATAAACATTGCCATCATCATATTTTATTAAGGGCGGATAACTGTAGCTATTTAAAGAGCTTTATTACAACACATAGAAGCACAAGTTAGGACATTTTACTCACTCTAGTCCGCGTATCCATAGTCTCTACTTAAACAGAACAAAACCTGTTGTTTTGACTATCCTAGGTGTGTTTTCTGGCCCCAGGGGCTGTTTCGTTTCATGTTCCCAAGTTGTTGGGAACTGGCAAGTCACCTGCAGCAAGGAGGTGTCTTGCCATTAACCCCCTGCCTCAATTAACTGCCTCCCCAAAGCCCAGGGGGAGCAGAAGAACCCTTTATAGTGTGGATAGTAGTTGTAGTTTATTTGTTAATGTTATAAAGTGCTCTTTTCAGTTTGGGGGGGTCTCCTGGGCAGGAACGGGGGGCTACCAATAGACATAGGTGATGTAGGTGGTACCATTCTAATGAGGAAAAATGGGCCTTCACATGCAATATGGTTTTCTTGAATAAAATAAAGTTTTTTTTTCAAATAAATGAGACACATTTTAAAAAACATAATATGGCATTTCAGATTTCTGTTGTTTTTTTCTTGTTTACATATTGATAGTTCAGGAAAATGTGTTTTTTTCAGCTTTTTATACATTTTTTAGGGAAACTGTGTGCAACCAAAGAATTCTTCGAGGGATAACTTCCAGAAATATGAGCCCATTACAACAAGCTGGGTACACCTAGAAAGCGTAACATGTGTACTTTCAGGGAATATATGGTTTGTGGGGGGTATTTAAAATGTGAAGGGTTGTGTTGGTTAAAAAAATCACGTAAAATGACATGTTTTTTTTCTTTGGAGTGTTTGCCAACTCTTCTCTTGACAGTACCTATGCATGTTAGGTATTGTTCTATTCAGGGGACCCTACTTTTTCAAATTTAACTTGTTTTTTATTGTTTTTAGGAAAATGTGATTCTGCTTCTTTATTCTTTTTTTAGGGAAACCCTGTGCAACCAAATAATTTATCGAGGGATTACTTCAAATATATAGAGTTGTTTTACATGAAAAACAGCAAAGTGTGCATAGCAGTATCCTGGGCAGGACCGGGTGTCCACCAATACACATGTGGTACTGTTGTAACCGGGAGAAATAGGGCTTTTACACTCAATATGATTTTATTGAAAACCTACATGTGTTTTTACAAAAAAACACTACAAATTGTAAAAAATATATATTTCTTGGCACGTAATTCACCCAAAAATTAGACTACACCTAATAAATGACAAACAAGACATGTTAAGGGCTTTAAAACCAAATCCCTGGGAAATCCCTGGAAATCTCTTCAAAAATCACGGTTAAACATGTATACTGAAAAATAGTCTGGCAACAGAGGTGAAAAAATCTCTAGATAGACTGGCACTTGGTATAAAGCAGTTCTGGGTATGATCATTTTTTGTTCCTATTTTAAAATTGTTCAATAGTTGTTATCTAGCATACAGTTTTTATAGAATATGAACAGATAATGGGTATGGATGCATGATGACTGCTGATACCCTTTATCTTTTAGAATTTTGGACATTTTTAAGGGAATTGCTGAAGTACTGTTGACTATTCTTGTTGGTTGTGGAAAAAGTGTGGAAATCTCCCATCCTATTCCCCATAGGCAATGTGCCATTCCCCTCATCCCATTCCCCATTATAGGCAGTGTGGCATTTTCCCATCCTATTCCCCATAGGCAATGTGCCATTCCCCATTATAGGCAGTGTAGTATTCTCCATTCCCATTCCCCATAGCCAGTGTGGCATTCACCCATCCATTTCCCCAATAGTCAGTGTGGCATTTACCCATCCCTTTCCCCAATAGGCATTGTGGCATCTCCCCATCCGATTCCCCATAGGCTGTGTGGCATTCCCCCAGCAGCAGGTGGGTGTTACCTGCGGTGACACTGGTTGTGGCCGCCCAGTCAGCAGCACGGGAGCATTGTGACATGTGCAAAAAATACAATATATATATATATATATATATATATATATATATATATATACCGTATTTTTCGCCCTATAAGACGCACCTGCATATAAGACGCACCTGCCTATAAGACGCACCTAGGATTGGGGTAGGAAAATAAGAAAAAAAATATTTTAAACCAAAAACGCACCATTACAGACAGTGTGGCATCCCCCCTCCCATTCCCATAGGCCGTGTGGGATGCCCCCGTTCCATTCCCCATATACCCAGTGTGGCATTGCCCCCTCCTATTCCCCATATAGGCAGTGTGCCCCCCCAATTCCCATAGGCAGTGTGGCATCCCCCTCCCCCCATTCCCATTGGCAGTGTGGCATCCCCCTCCCCCCATTCCCATAGGCTTTGTGGCATCCCTCTCCCCCCATTTCCATTGGCAGTGTGGCATCCCCCTCCCCCCATTATCCCCCTATTAGTATAGGCTGTGTGGCATCCCCCTCTCCCCCCATTAGTATAGGCTGTGTGGCATCCCCCTCTCCCCCCATTGGCAGTGTGGCATCCCCTCTCCCCATTGGCAGCGTGGCATCCCCTCTCCCCCCATTGGCAGTGTGGCATCCCCCTCTCCCCCCATTGGCAGTGTGGCATCCCCTCTCCCCCATTGGCAATGTGGCATCTCCCTCTCCCCCCATTGGCAGTGTGGTATCCCCTCTCCCCCCATTGGCAGTGTGGCATCCCCTCTCCCCCCATTGGCAGTGTGGCATCCCCATCTCCCCCCATTGGCAGTGTGGCATCCCCTCTCCCCCATTGGCAGTGTGGCATCTCCCTCTCCCCCCATTGTCAGTGTGGCATCCCCTCTCCCCCCATTGGCAGTGTGGCATCCCCTCTCCCCCCATTGGCAGTGTGGCATCCCCTCTCCCCCCATTGGCAGTGTGGCATCCCCCTCTCCCCCCATTGGCAGTGTGGCATCCCCCCTCCCCCCATTGGCAGTGTGGCACCCCCTGTCCCCGCATAGGCAGCCGGCATAAGTAGAATAAATTAAAAAAAGTATAACTCACCTCTCCGCTGACAAGCGGCTGGCTCCGTGAATCGGGTGGGCGTGGCCTGTGCCGCATCAGCGTCGGCGTAGGCCACGCCCACCCAATCTACGGAGCCGGCTGCAAGAAGCAGCGGCGGGTTGTGTCCCGGCCTTGCCACTGCGATCGCTGTCTTTTCAGGCAGCAATAGCAGCGGTGGGGCCGAGACACAGCCTGCCCGCTCCTCCATCTGCTGCCTCTTCCTTGGCACACGCGAGCACCCAGGTCAGAGCAGCGGGTGGGCGTGGCCTGCACCGAGTCAGTGCAGGCCACGCCCACCTGCTGCGCTGACCTGGGCGCTCGCGTGTGACCTTACAGGAAGAGGCAGCAGATGGAGAAGACAGCGATCGCAGTGGCGGGGCCAGAACACAGCCCGCCGCTCCTCTGGACTTTCTCAGTGTGACAGGCAACGCGGGAGCGCCGGGAACGGGTGAGTTTTCTTTTTTAATAATTTTTAAAAAAAAAATTTTTTTTTTTTACATCCGCCCGATAAGGCACACGGACATTTTCCCCCCACTTTTGGGGAAAAATAAGTGCGTCTTATAGGGCGAAAAATACGGTATATATATATATATATATATATATATATATATATATATATATATTTTTTTTTTTTTTTTTTTTTTTTTTTTTTTATTTTATATTACACATAAACATATTTATTACACATAAACATCACTCAAGGATGTGTAGAATGAAAGTGACTTCTGTATATATCACTTATATCAGTTTATCTGTTTGTTCTTCCTTTTGCCACACTTAGTAATATGTAGGTATTAGTTTGGCACTAGACCTTTAAGACTTATCATATATTAATTATCTCTAAGACAAGCAGAAAATACAAGGTCAAGAGTTCACATAAGGTGCGAAAAAGATGGTCACATAATGTACTAGCTAAACACATTAATGCTGCTCAACTGTTATTTATTAATCTGTTTTATTAAGTGTTAACTTGAAAAATTAACAAAGTTGCATATTTATAATAAATGGTGGTGGTGGGAATGTTTCAATACAAACATTGAAATGACCGGTGGAATTTGGCTCAGTGGAATCATTAACAGGTATACGGGTTATGATGAATTCAGGGGATTTATTATACAGAAGCCAGAAAAACACACTATAAATCTTTCATAGGAAAAGACTTGTTGCAGTGCTATGAAATAGGTAAAAAGTCTCACAAATACCGTAAATATGATATTGATTTTAACTTCTGTTAAAGGAAACAGTATTTGGAAAATATTGACGGTTATTCTCCTTTGCTAAATGTGACTTTGGCTTTGTTTTTATGGGGAATTCCTGTTCTTGTGTTGTTGTCAAACAACAGACAAAGGCAAAAACAACCACTTTGTAACATATATATATAAGCAAGAAGAGGTATAATAATAAACTACAAACCAAACCAGTGACCTGTTACGGTTATTTGCAACCTTAGAACCATAGATACCTTAACATCAACAAAGGAATTGCAATGCAAGCACTGCTCAGATAAAGTGCATTGCATTATAACTGTGTTATGCTTATGTTACCATGGTCCTCCATTGACCTACGCTAGTTTTGATTTCCACGTATATGTGAATTGACCCACTGAAAACCATTGGCAGCAATTTCCCTGTGTTGTGATTGCACTGCACAATGCAGAGAATGCAGCTTTTCACAGGATTTAACTGAGATCACAGTTACATCACTGGGACACTAGGAAGCGCCAGGGAAACACCTCCTTACTTACCTGCGGCAGCTCTTATGTAGTCCCTTAAAAAACCCATTGCCCCAGCTACAACTCAGACGCCATGTGTCAGCTTCAGAGTGTACATCAAAGAAATTGCTCTTACAGGAGCCACAGCACACAACCCTGTTAGCCAGAAACCAATCCTATAGTCTCTCTCCAAAATCTACTAAAAACAGAGGTCTTGGTTGGCACAAGAAAAAAATCTTGAGTCATGGCCTTTTGTTTTCACCAACACACAATATGGACCCCTTTGAAACTGTAATTGAGGATTAGGTTGCCCTCTTATGATGTTCCCTTATGGGGGGACCTTACAAGGGTTTTCCAAGATGAACTGGACAGAGTACTGGAGGATGGGGTTGTTATGGGTGTTATTAACCCAGAGATTATCTGAGCAGTTGAAAGCAGAATTCCCAATAACTCCCATTTTCCTTCATCTGCCCAAAGTTCATAAAGATCAATATCCCCCACCCGGAAGACCTATTGTCTCCGGTATAGGAGGCGTAAATAAACCCTACGGCAATTGGTAGATGCTCAACTCTAACCCATTATAAAACATCTTCCAGGGTATGTGAGGGATTCTGGCCATATATTACCCTGGTGGGTAACCTTTAATGTACAGGCCCTGCATTCCCACATACCCTGACAAGTCGGGCTCTGGGGGTGATTTTAGCCAGATTTGCTCAGTATGAGAGTCATCATATCTTGTTTATTTGCATGGTGGTTCAGTTTCTACTAACAACTTTTTTTTATTTGATGACCAATTTTTTTTGCAAAAATGCTGAGTATGGGTGCTCCTTTGTCATCGTATTTAGCCATAATTCATATGGCCTGGTGGGAATTGTCTGTGCTCCTGGGCTGCCTGTGGGCAGAAAAGGGGGAACCGATGTGGCTGGCAAAGCGGAAGCACTGCTCAGCCCAAGCTCGAGTGGAGCGCTCCCGCTGACTGGGAGAGTGCTTACTTGCTGGAGGGGAGGGATGGGCCTGGTGGACATTGCGAGTGCATGTGCCCTGTCAATAGAGCAGCGTGAGGGTGGCAACATGTGCTCGAGAGTGTGGTAAGATCTAAGATGGCCGCCCCGAGCGCTGCAGGAGGATACAGCGTTTCGGGATCAGTCAGAATTCTAGGACAAATGTGGGTAAAAAAAAGACCTTTATTAAGGTAGATGCAACATGGGGGGATAGATTGGTGGGGAGAAAAATGGGAAATTGCTATGGGTGTTATTCTAGTTTAAGTGTGGTCATAACCACCATAGTCACCGGCCCCTCAGCTATGCAGCGGACTCACTGACCATCTGAGAAGCACTTTGGGGGTGGAGCTCCGCAGATTCTGGACTGGTCATAGGTAGACCAGGGTCAGTGAATTCCCAGGCTGATTTTTGTTCCCAGATTTCAGCAGTGTAATGTTTCAGCTTGGTTTTCCTTTCTATGAGGTCATTGCTATTAGGGATGAGCTAAATGCTCCTTTAAGCTGAGATGCTGTGTCCAGGTTTCCCACAAAACTAGTTAAACTACCGGTAATTCATGTTAAAAACATATCCTGTACCCCGTCCCTTTTGGTTGAATTTCTGTAGAAATCGGCTGTTTTTACTGCTTTTTGGGTCAGGAGTTCTCCTGATTTTCAAAAGTAAATCAACGTTTACTGGAAAATGCACTTGCTTCTTTCCTAGACGTAGATGTAATGGTTTCATGAAGTTCTTTAAAAACATCTGATAGCGAAAAAAATGACATATTCTAAATATAGCAATCTGGCCACTACCCGTACTTAGTAACATTAATGTGTGTCTTTGTTAATAAAGCGGAGCACGGAGCTGGAGTTTGACCTAATTGACTCCTCATTGCTGGATTAGCAGACCACACTATGTGACACCTGCTGCAGTATCAGATCAGATGTGAACAGATTGTGAACACGAGCGCTTTTACCATTCAGGGTCACTTCCAGAAAGGAATGTTGTGACTGCTGGATGAGTGTATGGATGAGCCCGCATGACATTGTGGGGGCGGCACAGTGTACAACTAACCCAGTGACCTGATAAACAGAACAAATAGGTTGACCTGCACTCGCTACCCATTGCTTCTCTGTATATTGTGTGGGAGAACTGCTCAAATATTAAAAAATGAAAACATCAGAGTTGTAGTCAAAGGACAAGTAATTCTCCATTTTGTGTCAGCAGTAAGTATTTTCTGTGTTGAGATTTTTGTCAGCTAAATTATGTGTAGATGTGTAGTATGAGGGTCATTCTAATCAATCCTCTCCCATAATAAAATGATTGAAAATGTGTAAATCCTTATATGACATATAACTATATAAGATCTTCACAGTCCTACATGTAGATAAGGAGGACCAAATCAAACATGTAAGGGTGAATTTAGAGTCCAGTCTTTTCAATCAATGGCATGAAAAACAGGTGTTTGTGGAAGTAAACTGTGATTTCTGAGAACCCTGAAAGTAGAGTTGTTGGGCTGGAAAAAAGAACAAAACCATTTCAATCAGGAGGACACTGAACAACAATGGTGTACATTGTAGGATTGCAAGGACAAAGCCACTGCTCCACATTACACCTGTCCAGAAAGCTGTTGAAACAATGTGTTATCAATTAAGCCTCTTATACACAAATGTCTGATTGATAAGAAAAGGCTGAACATTATATATATATATATATATATATATATATATATATATATATACAGGTTCTCACAAAAGTCATGTATTCACTTTTATTGTAAGTGGTATGCATATATATATATATATATATATATATATATAAATATATATATTTATATATACAATTTTTTATTGGTAAACTATTTTTATAGTTTCCAGTATGCTGGGTGAGAGATAAAGTTGTCATGCATTATGCAGGCAATGCTGGGGGCAAGTTACCTACTGGCATGGCAGCAGGTGACTTGCCATTTCCCCCATTACCCATGCTTCTAATGGCCAGGGGGGTACAGAAGAGCTTGGTACCCATCTATGTGGGCCCAGTGTTCACTTCTGGAGGAGCAGTGAACCTTTGCTGAAGAGCAAGGGACTAGTGTTCTGGAATGGGGGCTGGCCGGCCCCTGAGCCATGGTGACCCCACCCCCTATGTCTGGCTGGCCGGCTGTTAGCCTTGAGATAGACTCCACATAATGTTTTTTAAATGAAAAATAACCAGGGCTAGTTTCAAAAAGCCCAGGTTATGCTGGTTCTCCCATATGTTTCATGTTTTATTTTACAAGCATCATAAATCCCCCTTTATCTTGTTTTTCACAGGGGGCAAAGGTCCTGGCACAAAGCCCCACTATGAATGGTGGTCGGGTTTGGAGGGGAGGATTTATCGATTCCCCTTATCGCGTTACCACACTGGCGTGAAAAATCAGAAGAATCTGCATCAGATGAAGCTGAAGGTTAGCTTCATCAGCGTAGGTTTATATTGATAGGCTGATAGGCTGATAGTCAATTGAAACACAAGAGCCTCAATTCAGTAAACTTTCCATAAAATATGCTTTATTTCAGAATAAGACATGAGATAAACTAAGGTGTGATTCAAAGAAGAGAGAACATTATTGGTGTGTATAAATGCTTAAAAGTGCTCACATTTTGTTATTAAAATCTAAAACTTTTTACTTCTGGTCAATAAAAAAGATAGATCAACTGCCTGTAAAATCTAAGATTTACTGAAGTTTTACATTAAAAAAATAGAAAAGTTGTTACATTGATCTGTATTACACCATTTTTTTATCTCATTATCTTTATTCTGAAATAAAGCAAGAAACAGTCCTGGTTTTCTTGAGATAGGTAAAGGCAAGTTTATTGGAGGCCAAATGGTTATAATCCCATTGGTCCCTGGTAGAGGGAAGTGTGGAGTGGAGGAGATTTAAAGGGCCCCATGTAAGCATAAATATATTGTCCTTAATATTTAATTTGGAGACCAAGATGTTAAATGGGGCAGACCCAAGTCTATCAGCCTTTTTAGTTTTCACAAGCTAAGACAATGGGTCTCCTCTTGCCTTATTGCAACAATTTGCATTCTGTCCCCTGACAAATGTTGTGGTTTTAGGCAAAATGTCAAGATAAACACACTTGTTTTCACATTTACCTTGCATGGTTTTTATTAATTATAATATTATATTAATTTTATTAATTATTAATAATAATAATTTTGTATAAATAACAGTGATTGAGCTGCTCCCACCCCCTTTATTCATTTGAATTGCCATGAGCACAAGCAGGGAGGAATTCAGTCAATATGGATTTCTCCCTGTGAAGTGTTCTAAAGGGAGGCTGGCAGCTTCCCAGGTGAGTAGCTCTCAGATATTTGTCTGCATTGCATGTCCCAACTTTGGGGACTCAGAATTAAGAGTAGGGACCACACTAAACACAGAGTGCCTTGCCGGGGCAGTGTGGCTTCCACATGTATCTGCAGATATATGCAACCAAATCTCTGTCTTTCCACATAGCTAGACATGTTTGTTGCTTGATATTTAGTTGATGAGAGGGTTAAACTGGGCGGTAAATTAGTTCCCAGGCCATGAATAATAATAATAATTTTGTATAAATAATAGTGATTGAGCTGCTCCCACCCCCTTTATTCATGGTTTTTATTAACCCTACACACAAAGAGGCTGTTTGGCAAACACATTTTCAAAAGTGATAAATAATTGTTTCAGCCTTTGACATCAGAATTGGAAGGGTCAAAGTGTGATGCATTTTCATGGTTAATACTGAAGAAAGGTGTTTTTGTGTCATGGACAGACTCTCGCTAAGTTGTTTTAATTTCACAATGCAGTGCAAAATGAATTTCTATGTGCCCCCCCTCCTTTTTGATGCTGCCTAGGGGTCTACTCAAAACCAGGTTTAAAAAGTGTATTTTTAATAAATTGAAGAAGAAATGGAAGAGATCAAGGTTTTCAATTTTACCCCATGATTTCTCTTCTGAAGCATGTGGGCGTGGCCCTCGAAGTTGTGATGCTCCATAATCCCTAATCAGCATAATGGGTGGAGCAGGGGTGGGAGTGCTTGCTAGGAGGAGGCTGAGTGAGGAGGAAGGAAGAAGGGGTTAGCTGGGCTTGAATGGCAGCTCTGAGAGTGCCATTCAAGTTATCAATACAGTAGGAGGCGTGGTCTGGACTAGATCCTTGAACTAGCAGGGTGGTGCTGGAGAGGCAGATAATGAGGTATATTCAAGGTGCAGAGCTGAGAGGAGACACAGCGCTGGAGGAACACTTGGAGGAAATTACATGTAAGATTCCTATAGTGTGTAATATAATAATGCCATCAGTCAACAAGGCTTACAAACACTACCAGCTAGGGTTGGATGAACCCGAACTCAATCACGGATTCCAAATTGAAGACCTTGCATGCGTTCGGTGCTCATCCCGAACCCGGCAGCCAATAAGCCTTCTTCCCTCCATTGGCCCGACACGTGACCCCGTCGTATAAAAGGCAAAGTTCACGTCACGCCCCTCACCATTGCTGATCGCTCTGCATTAGAAAGGGAGAGGTACTGCTGCTTAGGGACAGTTAGGATTTTTTTTTTTTTTTTTTTACATTTTACTACAATTGTCCTTGTAAGGACATTTATGTAGGAAAAGCATCTGGAGGCTGGGCTAGATAGGTGTTTAAGCACCCTATTGTCCTTTACAGGACATTTAGTCAGGGAAAGCATCTAGAGTGAGGGCAAGATAGGTTGGGTGTCAGTACTCATTAATAGCATCTGAGTGTAATTAATCTGTAATAGCACCTGAGTGTCAGTACTCTGTAATAGCACTTAAGTGTCAGTACTCTAATAGCACTTGAGTGTCAGTAATGTGTTATAGCACCTAAGTGTCAGTACTCTGTAATAACACTTGGGTGCCAGTACTCTGTAATAACACTTGCTCCAGGGCACTTGTGTGTCAGTGCTCTTTCAAACCAATTGTTAGTGGAGTATCCACTGGTTTAGGCAATTAAGACCCTCTTAAAAATAAACAAAAATAATAAAAAAAAAGGTTTTGTGTGGTGGCCATTGGTTTCAGGCACTTTTGTATTAGTACTCCTTAATACCAATAGTTCAGGGCACTTGTGTGTCAGTGCTCTTTCATACCAACAGTTCATGGCACTTGTGTGTCAGTGCTCTTTCATACAAATAGTTCTAGCACATGCTCTTTTATACCAATTGTTCAGGTAACTTGGGGGTCAGCAATCTTTAATACCAATAGTTCAGGGCAGTTGTTTGTCAGTGCTCTTTCAGCACTGGTTCAGGGCTGACCAAAACCAACATTTTTAACTAGCATCCCCTGAATTGTTCCTCCCATGAATTACGTTTTGGCAATTTTCAGTGCTCCTGCTTTAATCTAATCCCAGATAATGCTGCCTGTTTTAGCTGTAAAGCTCCGCCTTCTCCATTTATTGACATTGTTGTGTGGGGCAATGATGTCATTGCCACACCTATGCAATGACTGATCTCCTGCCATCTCACAGCGAGGCACAGCAAAAAAATCAGTGTTCCAGGACAATTAGAAAAGCAAGAATATAAATTTTCAGTTTTACATCCTCAGAAAGAAGTATCGGCAGGGGCTTTGGCCAAAGTTATTTCACAAGTTCAATGGCTTTTGGACCACATCGATGATTAGGCACCTGCAATCCAAACCTGAGCTGCAGTAGCAGAAACACCTAAAAAAAGTGGAAAAACCTTAGGATCGCTTTGCTGCTTCGGTTGACTGGGCCGCTATCACCGCCTCCTCAATGACAAAGCCACCTGTTTACCCCCAAAGGGAGGATGTGGGACCGCCACCACCAGCAGTAGCAGCAGCACCACCATCATCAAGCCAGTTCACAACATTCCAGGGAAGTCTTCACCTTTCCATTCCGCAAACTTTGGAGAGAAAGCAGAAGTTGAGCCTATCCCACCCAAGAGCCATGGCCCCGAATGTGAGCATTTCTCAATTTTTGACCTTTGAAAGCTCCCATTTTGCCTGGCGGCGATGGACAATTTAAAAGATTGGATGGCGGCAGCTGTTCCACAATACACCGTTGGCAGCCGCTACTGCTTTTCTCACCAGGCCATCCCTGCCATGTTGGTTTTTCTGTTCCTATAACATAACAATTTATATAGTAATCAGACATCAAATTAAATAAAGTAATATTGTGTACATGCTGAGCGGTGCTCCTTACTGCAGAGATTTGTTTGGAGGGTGGTCACGATGCCCCACCAAACAGTCTATAAATACAGGCACATACACCAAAACCACACTAGAACCAGTGTATGAGTGCATGACACTTCCCATTTGGGTACAGGTATCCCTGATATGGATTTTTTCATACTTAAAGATCAACGCAGGACCACACGTTGCACATTCTCCAGTATTGGTAAGTTTTACACTGGAGCTGGATCTGTGGCTGTAGAGGTCAAAGGGTCAGTATTTTTTTTTAGTTTGGACAACCACTCTGTCATCTTGTAAAATCAAGATATTTTTTGTAATTGATAATAATAGGCCTTCCAGCTACACCCAATACTGGAACTACAAATTACCCTGTGTACCTAGATGCCAATACAAAATAAGACTTCACTATTTAGTGTATATATATATTGGGTGATAACAATTCATCTCATTTATATGTTTATGTGTTGTTTTGCATTCTTAACATGGTAATTCCAGCCTAGAGAAATAGAACATATGTTGGCAACAATAAATCCATTAGTTCAGCAATACTAATTTGTTGTGTTTTATTTCCTCTTTAATGCTGGTATATATAATAACTTTGCGCACCAGGATGCCTCTCAATGACAAGGTGTCATCATCTTTTGTATGACTGGGTAGCCTACGTTAAAAAAAATATATCACAAAATTGTATATCACCTTTTTTGAATGTGCAATAATCTATGCATAAACCAATCTTTTTTTTCCCCAATGCTCAGGAGTCCGGCAGGGATGGGATTAAGCAGGTTCTCCCCAAATCTTTGGAACCAGAAACTGTATCCAATTAACAAAACTGGGGAGAACTGACAGAATCGTAGGTCCAAGTAGTACAATCCCTTACTGTTGCTTTTACACACTTCATGGTGATGTTTATTAGGTTGTGTGCTAATATTTTAGATCCAAATATGAATATGTGCAACTTGTGGCACTCCACTTGATGAATTTAGGTAAAACAACCTGGTAAATAAAGAAAAATTGCACCCCTGAAGTCCTGCACTTCCAAACCTTCAGGTAGTGGAAAACACTTGTGACACAGTAAATTCTACAACCAGCTAAGGATGGTATGAGGGTTAAAGACACAAAGTTTGTTGTTGCCTATGACCTAATCCTGGAAATGTAGCGTGTGGTGGTCAAACAGGAAGCTACTCAGATTGTAAAATCCATGGACCAAAAGAAGGTGACTCCAGTAGCTGCTTCAAAAGCCATGATTAAAAAATTACACCCCAGTAAAATAACTATAATCCCATTATTTATATTTTTTTATGTATAACATGAATAAACACAACCAATTCATTACATATCAATTTGTTAATATATATTTGCAGTTGAGCACACTAGCTTATATTGTTTACCCACTGTCTATCCCTTTCTTCCCTCAGCATCTTTAAGAGTCTTGGTGGTCCTATCTATTGCTAGTTAGGAATGTTACTGGGGTGCTTGCATTTTATTGGCTCAGCCCATGACAATCAAACGAGCCCCCCAAATGTGCTTATCAGCTAGCCAATGTGTGAGATTGTCTGAGACTTTACAATTGTAGGGACAAATGGATAGAGGTAGCTATGTCCATTCCTAAAGCAATGGTATTGGAGCCTTGTTATTGTAGGGACAGGTACTCTGGCAGAGGGGTGGGCATAGCTCTAGCAGTACAGGGACTTAACATGGGAAGGGCTGTATTGGCTGTGGGGTACAGTAGGGCCAGGTACAGGGAGAGGCATAGGGGGGAGACTTAAAGGGAAAGTCCATAGAAGTGAACGGCAGGTAAACAGGGGAGTCTCGTTCCAAAGGCATTCTGATCTGAGGTTGGTCTAATCTTTCGTGGAAATTTCCTTTGCAGGAAGTTTGTTCGAAGAAAATTTGTGGATATCAGCACAGGGTCAGGGTGAGGTTGTGGCCATGCCAAGCCCAGTTTGTCGCGCATGCAGGGTTACCCACTGAGAGTTTTCTATGTGCTCGGTATGGCTAGTTTGCCACTTTCATTATATTAGCAGTTCAACAGTCCATAGCGGCAGCTTGGAAAAAATACTTTTTCTGAATTCTGAGCCTGCAGCTATACTGCAGAATACCAAAAAATTCAAAAGATCTGGGAGCCCTGGGTAAAATACGCCCACCCAACCATTCAGCCAAGTAGTGTCACATCTCTGTGACTATTTGTAGCTAGTCAGGAGTCTCTCCACCACCCACCTTTTCTTGCCCGCACCATTCTTGGTGGGCTCTTAATGTTCCACAATTTGTTAGACCCAAACTCTTAAGAGCACATTCTGTTAACCACAGTGGGTCCCAGTCAGATAGTACTAAAAGCGGACCAAAACCCAAATTTTTAACTAGCATCCCCTGAATAGCTACCCCTATGAAGAGCACCTTTCGCCAATTTTCATTGCTCCTGCTTCAGTCTAATCCTAGATAATGGCACCTGTTTTATCTGAAAAGTTATGTCATTGCCACACCTATGCAATGACTGACCGTCTGCCAGAGAGGGACAGCAAAAATTATGTGTTACAGGACAATTTGAAAAGAAAAATATCCATTTCTAGTTCTACACCCTAAAACGGAGTATTTTGGAGGGGCTTTGGCCAAATATATTTCACAAGTTCAGTGGGCTTTGGTCCTCTTTAAGCAGATTGCTTACACCAACCTTAAAACTTGAATAAAAATCTTTGAAACAGAAAAGAAAGTATTTATCCTTGAATGTTGCATTATTGTGATTGCAATGCCCCCAAGGTGGTCAAGCTGCAATAAATCAAGGCAGCAGTGATCATGTCTCACTTTAGGGAAGGGGGAGAATAATGTTTTGCCACTTGTTCAGTTTAGGGTGTAAGTGATATAATTAAGGTAAGTGAAGAATCATAAAAGAAAAGGTGGGTGCACAACATTGTAGAATTGGACTTGAATAGGATTAAAAGTTTTGCGTACCTTGTTTAGAAAAAAAACATTTGTTTATGAGCAACATTTGTTTGTGACTCGATCATAGGAACATCTCTCAAGAACACTTTATAAAACTTATATAAAATATATTTTTTTGTATTCACTAAGTATACACTCAAGCTTCAATGAGAACAATAGGGCAAATATAAAAGCAGGCGTTTGGGGGAAGGAAACGTTTTAAAAAAGATTGTCTTGTACTTGAACACACACAACATTAAGATCCTTTATAATGCCGGGAATATTTGCCTCGCTTTCCTTCCCTTGTACCTTTGAGCTCAATTAATGCATCTGTTTCATTCTTCATCATCTAGTGCCTTTTATAAATATTTTGTTGGTGAGATGATGCATAAACCTTCATCTCATCTGTCCTTCAAGTTTTATTATAAAAGGGTCACCTCACCTCCTCTCTGTCTATACAGATTTCTCCTTCAATGATGGACAGCAACACACGTGGCATTTTTATAAGTCTTATTTTACTCCTTGTTGATTTATTCTCAACATCTAAATCAAACTACAATTGCTTCTGTAACGCAACAAAGTAATTGTTAAAGTTGACCTATACTCTAGGTAAAAAAAAAACATTTGGATACTAAAACCAGGTAATACTATTATATTCATATTCATTATATTGTCAACCTGAGCATTGAAAATGATACAGCAGGCAAAGGTAATTGTTACACCATTTTGTCGGGCTACATTTGGCACTGTCCTAAACAGTTTTCTGTTTTTAAATTGAAGCAGAAATGACTAAGATATTGGGGTTTACAGGTTCAGCCTATGACATTCCTTTTTTCATCCTGTTCCTGAATCAGCTCAGCAGAGTGGAATAAGATTGCTGGTCCCTCCCTCCTCCTCCACATTCATCACATTGCTGTCAGCACACTTTCATTGTCTACCTTGGGGCTGATTCAGAGCCAGGTAAAAATACCCCGTAGACAATGAAAGTCAATGACAGTTTTATCTCCTAAAAAAGAAAAGAATTCTCACCTGGCTTTGAATTATCCCCATTGAGTGACCAGATTATAGTAATATCCTTTTAACATTCATATGCTAATATATTTATTAAAAACTCTCAGACTCCCCCAACCTGAATTTGGTATATGCAATAAAGAAAAATTCCCAATCCACGTGAGGCATTCTTTCCCCAGTTTCTGTAAATGCCATGACTCCAGCATTGCAGGAGATGATGGGTGAACATCTCATCGCCAGGTCAATGAAGCTGCTGGCCCATGCCCGCCAGTTAGTGGGTGACAAAAGGGTCCCATGAGAAAAGTGGGGAAACAGGCAGGTTTCTTTTTTTTAAGATAAGAGGAGTGGGGTGTCATGTGACAGAGTTACATTAAGAATGTAGGTATCATTTGGGGGGAATGGAGAGGTTCTTTTAAAGGTATCCAGAAGGTCCATTTGTCAGTTCAGTGTTGGTTGTAGGGAAGCTAGTTCTGTCCATGACTTTGGCTTTGTGCTTCTTGGAAGGTTAGGAACTTGGCTCTTGTATCATAACTTGTAATTTCAGGGAAACTTAGTAGACGGGACTTCCTAACCAAACTGACAGCTATTCATTGTTCTTGTTTCCCGAACAATCCCTCACTTCTCCAACAATCATTGTAGTAGAAATAAGAATGACCACAGCGTATAAAAAGTCAGCAGAGCCATATGCATCTATGTTCATTGGCCCACGCACTGCCCAATGTTAGCTCCTCCAAAGTGGTTGTGTTTGTGAATTCCAAGCACAGTTCTCCTAGAAGGAGAACTAAAACCCCAGTTTTTTCACGTTCCTTGATCCAATGGTATATGTGCTGGCCTGAATGTCTTCTGGTGGGGGTGTGCAGAGTAATAGGAGTAGGGATGCCAAGGGCTGCTGTGGCTAAGCAGAACACCCTGCAACAACTCTAGCACCCAGCAGCATCTTTGCTCCTTTCGCCCGGCACCACGAGCAAACATTTAAAGGTAGATGCTGCCGAAAGCCTATTCATACGTTGTGAGAATTGAGTATATGGCAAAAACAGGGGACTTTACACTGTGACCCATCCTAAATGGTTGTTCATCGCAGTGCGAAGAAGGAAATCCAACTGTTGTCTCCCCCTCCGAAATTCTTGCATTCCAACTGGGTTTCAGGCAGCCAAACACCAAACACAATGAAAGGAACAAGGAACCCTGGACTGGATGCCGGAGGCCAGTTGTGATCACCAGCCAGACAGCTGCTCAGCTCTGTGAATGGCCCCTGTACTCACACAGGGCCTGGCCTCATTGGAGGAACGGGCTTGCAGGAAGACAATTTGGGGGGGCGTTAGCATATGGGATGCCCCTTGTGTTGCTTTCAACACTCATTTTGTATTCATTGAGTGTTAGATCACTTTAATATTTGCATTTACATATAGACTGGGGCCCCAAAGTCAGTCCTACTGAGTGTGAGGCTGAATTTTTGTAATTGAGCGGTCCACTCATCCTGTATGTGCATAAAGGAAACACCACGTCTAAGTTACTTTCCTACCTTTGTCTCAGAATGCCGGCTCTGCTAGAAGGGTGCAAAATATGGAATTGAGCTTAATGGATTTATGTTTTATGCCTCAGTAACTACGCAGAGAGTAAAGCAGCTCCAAGCATGATTTGGCCACTGATATATTTATACTGCATTGCCTCCGGTCTCTGTACAGGTGCCAGCAGATCAGACTGCCCTATATATGTATTTGTTGTAAATGGGGCTCTGAGGGATGATCTTGCATGTGGATAATATCTTATGCTCTAAATATAGCTAGCAGGTCTTCGGCTCGCTAGAAAAACCCACAGTTTGTGGTCCTGAATTTGCAGTGGGAAGCTGGAGTCAGCTGAGAACAGGTGCAGAGGTATAGTGCAGGATGCTACATGCATTAACCCTTCTGCTGCTGGGGCCTTGGAGCCCTGATCAAAAAATATGTATAGGTACATAATGATTCAATCATATATTAATATTTTTGTATATGTCAGTAAATTATGTAGTAAATGATGACAGTATGTTTATAATATTAAACTCTGGTAACCTTGCTTTTACCTTTATTTCATCTTTGTTTGTTATCTTATAATCTTCTTCTATTTGAGAATATATAATAAAATGCAATAAGAATTTCCCTATAACTATAGTAAAACTTTTGTAAGTAAGGAAAAATAGTTTTAGGGTAAAAAAGGAGCCGTCATTAGCTCCAGCAATTTGTTTTCTTTTATGGCAACTATTATTTGGCTATAGTGAAAAGGGATAGTAAACTTTTTAAAGTGATTGACCACCCAAATAAAAAAAAAAACAGTGGTCACCTTTTGTCCCCTGCTGCATATCAGTCCAACTCCAGGTAAATAATGAATTACCTGATCACAAGATTGCATCCTGCATCGGCTGGGCCCCAATCCTAGTTACCATCAGTCACAGGGGCACTGCCATGCTCTCTCCATTCACTACAATGGAGCAGGTGTTTTAGGTCACAGCACACTCAGCACTTGCAGTGAAACAAGAGGGTGAGCAGCACCTCTGTGACTGATGGCGAAGGGGTGTGAGTCTGACATGGAAGTGCGGTGAATAGAGTACAGGCCTGGCCGGAGCAGGATAGGATTTGCTGATCACCGGAGAATGAAAGATCTGATAAAAGGTAAGTACCCTATTGTTTTTTATTTGGGTCAAAACCCTTTAACCCTTTTACTTGTAACAGTATATTTGGGACCATGTCTAAGATCTGGTGAAGCAAGTTTACCTTTTCGTGTGCTTTCGGATGTCAGCTGAAGCTCATATCAGTGAGCTTTTTAACACACAAAAAATTTCTATGAAAGTGATGTTCATCACCTTTCCAATGATTATTATGTCTTGCGTATTTATTTTTTGGTTTGAAAAAGTTTGAAAAAAACAGCAACCTATGGAATATGCTAACGAATTTACCAAATTGCTGTTGTTTCCAAACTTTGAAAAAAGATCCTTACTTCAATGATACACCTCAGTGGTAAAAATGTCCCATCACAGAGGTAGGTGTTTTTGGGAAATTTTTGAATGAAAAACTTTTATACATTTTTTTTTTTGGTGGTCACATAAAAATGCTCACTCAGGTGTAAGCTTCAAGTGAAACAAAGCCCGGGATTTTGACTTTCCCGTGATCTTTCAGTAAACAGGGGGCATGCAGGTTTGGGATGCTCTGCTGTGTGAATCACCCAATTCACTCACCCTGTTCATTGGGGCATGCGGGGGTGCTCAGCTAATGAGAGTCATTTGTTGAGTTTATGTCTTATGGAAAACCACTCTTCGACTATAATGGGGTACGTGCACTGCCACATCCCCCTCATTTTCGGCCATGCGCGCACTCTCGCCCCAGCCTATCTGAATGATTGGGACTTGATCAATGAGAGCCGTCTGCTGACTTGCGTTAGTTCAGCGGGCGGTTCTCAATGGACGAGAACCTGTGCATGCACAATTGGACCAGGGGAAGTTGAGTGTATGAGCTTTTGGGGGGGGGGTGACACAGCGGGGTATCCCAATTCGGGATGTCTCTCAGTATCTAAATGACCTCGTTAGAAATTCTAGAAAACACTACTGATATGCCTATTGCCCATGTTGCTCTGGAATGTGCCTACAGTAGAACACAGTGGTCAAGTTTTTCTGCATTTCCAGTTGAAAGATCCACATGATCTAACACAGTAAGGTCAAGCTGAGTGAAAATGAAGTATTAAAATGAAAGACAGGCCAAGAGAGGTGAACTAAGGAAAGCTATGACTGGAAGAAAATGAAGCGGTGTAAAATGTCTTCTTAAAAGGATCGTCAAATACAAACTTCACTCTCATCTTGAATCCCTATCACTGCAGTGTAATGGCTAAAGAATGAGCTGAGGCACACACATCTCATGCAGTAAGGTTCACTAGTTCAAAACTGTGTAGAATGTCTATTTCTACACTTGATGCCAACCACTGATTTGTTTCCTTTGGAGTGATCCAGCCATCTCACTGGACTGATGTATTATTCTTTGTCGAGTATGATGTGTTTTCTCAGCTGCGGCCTTCTTCTGCATGTTTTACACATCGCCATGCTTTGCCGTCTTAAAACTGTGAAGATGTGACAACTCGGTGCATTCTTACACTCTGTACTCATTAACCTGAATAGAAATTTCCTGCCAATTTAGCCTGTACGGGATTGTCAAAGGCACTGGACATTTTCCACATTCAGCAAAGTCTCTCTGTTCCACAAAGGAAATAAAAATTACTAAGGTTTCCATATTTAAAAAATAACGATCAGCAAAGTAATACCCATTATAAGGTAATTTATCAGCTTCCATTAAATTATCTCTGACTCTGTTTATGAGAAAACGATCTCATGCATATGTTGATAATTAAAATTTTCCCAAGTCCACATTTCCATTCTAAAACTGGATAATGTTGGGCAAGATGACAAATTCTGTCATTAAAGGGACATTTTGGTCTGAGCACTCTCAAGTGTTTTCCGTTGTCGTAACTTCCAGTATTCATCTATTAGGGGAGCATAGTGCATGGACAAATCTATGGCACAACTAGTTTCTGCAGGTGTGTAGTTCTGCTGAAGCTTGCTAAACTGCCTGTGACATCACTGAAGTAGCTGATGTAACTGGTGACTGGCCATCACTGCCAATAATCTGATATAGTGCACTGTATGTTCACATATTAGAGTGTTTTACTGTACAGTATAGATACGGTATCAAATTCTAAAAAAAAGAAAAAGAAATCCAATTTGCTGTTGCAAAGCTCAATATTCTAATGCTTATATAGTTTTTGGAGACACCAATATGGTGTAAAATGGATGTCTACAAAGTTGCTAATTATGTTCAGTTTCAAGACCTTCGAGGGGGAGAGATATTCCTCTGTCTTTGTACTCTATATTTGGGGATTCAACCATAAAATATTTCCTTCGAAAATTATTGGGGGGGGGGGGGGCTCAAGGTAAATACATTCTTCATTAGTAACTCCTAATAGTCATTAAAAGAATGCAACCCACAACTCCAACATCTCTTATTAAAATCTAAAATGTTATTGTTTAAAATCCAAATGTCCAAATCTCGAAACAGTAAATATAGCGTGTACAGTAGCTTTACAGAGCAATAGGTGCAGATCTTTCTAATACAAGTCAAAGGTGTGCACTGAATGAATGTCTATGTGTGTTAACAATTAATACATATATTTAAAGTGGACCAACACCCACCGGTGATCGGCCCGGCCCGATCGGACGCGCGGGAGGCGGCGGCGGCGGAGCCGCTTGTCCGCGGTTTGTCCGTCGCCGCGGACAGAGGTGAGTTCGGGGGGTTCGGGGGGGGTTTCACACAGCGGGGCACCCCGATCGGGGGTGCCCCACCGAAGTGGACCAAGACCCAGGATAGTCAAAATCCTGGGTGTTGGTCCACTTTAAATAGCTTTTTTAAGCATCTTATTTTTTTTTTATTGTACATTGTGTTTTATTGCACACTTTTTTTTCTTTATCTTTAATGTAGTAATGCTGACACTGCTTGCATCAACATATATATATGCAATAAATTATTAGCTATTCAGCAGGCAATGTACGTATTTATATTTTTGTCAATAAAATTAATTAGTACATAATTTATGTCCCATATTCCTTACTATCAATTTACTACCTCTTATTTAGAAGCTTTACCTAATATTGTTTATGGCAGTATGACAACTTGGATTGTTGTAAGCTTGATACCATCATGGTGAAGAATGCATTAAGAATTTACAGGGGTAAAGTTTAGAGAAACTAAAAGACATTAAAAGCAGTAGTCTGAATATTATGGATTTTTAATGTGAATGAGTTAAGTTTTTTCTGTGGGGGTCTGGAATTAAAAAAAAAAAGATTTCTCCACATGTAGGGGATTTTTCCCTTTATTTCTATCTGGGCTTCTTGGGGTACCACCACCAATTACTATCACTACTTTCCTCCAATCCACTATTGTTACTTCTGTGTGCCAATGATCTCCTCTTAAATCACTTGCCACAAAAGCCGATCCCTACTGAGCCTCCACAGTCTTTATCTCTACAGTCTTTATCCTTAATGTGCCAGTTCTATCTTCCACACCCACTATCCCCAAATCATCATGATTACGTTCCTTCATGCATAATTTCCTATCTAAGCTGTGTTCTTCGTTTACTAGGTTTAAGGTGGGGGCCACATCAGACAGCTTAGGGGGCCACATGCGACCCATGTCCAGCAAGTTGAGCTTGTCTGATTCAGTGTATACTTTTGTAAGCTGAACATAATTCTCCCAACTTGGAATCACTATTTCCTCAATTCCTCTCTATTCTATCTAATGTAAGAAAAAATAGAAAGGTTTCACTGCAATAAGACTTTGAATACATTTTTCCAAATATGCATGATATGAAAATCACTTTAGGTCCAACGCCAGGCAAAAATGTTACTTTAGTTTTGAAAATTGTTGTCTGTGGTCACTGAATAAAATAGAGGTTAGCTTTCCCCAGCGGGGAGAGATCAACTCTCTTAAATGTAATCAAGCACTGAGATACTAGATAACCTATAAATAAATAATATATATAAATAAGATAATCATTTCTGTTTCCCGACCCTTTTAAAAACAAGGTAGGGCTGACTCATTTAATAAAAAGTTAGGATATTTATACCAACATACTAGAGGGATAGGTACTTTTGAAAAAGAATGACAAGGAACAATAGCCTACATGGACTTTTTTTACCTAAAAGCCCATGTAAACCTGGCAATTCACCTCCATAACAACTAAAACAAGGTGGAAGGTTAACCTGAACATAATGATCAAGTGACAGGTGACATCACCTAATTGTGGGAAGGAAAAGGTCACTTAAGATCTTGAAGCTTACACTCATTTTTAACCATTTTTAAAATCAAAGGTAATTAGATTCACAGTCAGGGGCTAGGAAAAGGCAAAAGAAGAGCTAACCTAGGGTACATGAGGGTGGGGAAACAACACCCTTTGAGGGATGGGCTAAGAGTCTTACTAGTTTACTAGCTTAGAGTACATTTCTCCAAAAGGCAAGATGAAAAGCACAGTCCAAAATTTCCTTTGGCTTTTGTTGGTTTTGATAGGCTACGCATGACGATAAAGATGCCATTGATGAAATTAAGAGTAAACAGCGATTATTCAAAATAAAGATTAGAGGGAGGTGTCACAGATTACTTTTGGGTATCAGAGGATGCATTTTGGCATCTTGCCTTGGGCGTCTAAAGCCCTTTTTCCAGTGTTCATAAAAATGTTACTGTTATTCCTCTTTGTCATTTTGCCAAGCATCCTGGTGCCCCGCCCTTGGACGTAATACAGTAAAGCTTGGTGACTTCCGTTCCTCATACACTTTATGACTTTCAGATAGTGTTATTGTATTGTAAGAAAAAGAACACTTAAACATAAAAAATAATTTAACTACATTTTCATTCTTTTATAGACCAAATTATTTAAAAGTAATGCCAGATTTCAAATCCTGTTCATTACCAATATTGCAAACACTGAGCACTCAATACCTGCATTGCAGGTTGCCAAGAGCATAGTACAAAGCCGTTCTCAAGCTGAAAGACCTGGCAGGACATTTAGAAGGCTTTGTGCTCTTCCTTAAATAAAACAAGCAGTAAAACAGCTTCAATACTGTATATTACTCTTTTCTATGGCCTGGGCCTTTAGCCTATAGATAACCTTATTCTTCAGCTATACAGCAGTTGCAAGTTTTGTTTGCTATTTGACTATCACATGTACATGGGGACTGATAAGGTATACCTGTTGGGTTAGGGTGCCAAATAGGAAATAGGGCTGAGCTTCGGCTTTGGCTCATTATCTTACATGTGGCCTGAATATTGCCGATTTGGTTGGGCATGGTTTTCCTTAAATAAATGTGCCCCTCCCAGATTAGGTAGGGGCTGGTAACTCAGGACTAGGCGGCTGACCTTCATCCTTGCAGATTTAACAAGCTGGTACGTTTTAAAGGTTGCTTGAGCTACTTGCTGTGTCAGGCTAGTAACTTCTTATCTTTTTTCCGTTAAAAACATAAAAATCCCAAAATCCTAAACAACAGCAATAGTTACACACCTTCAGCCAATGGCATCCAATTCGAATAGACCGCATTTTAACCTATCTTCTACCAAACAGGAACTAAAATTCAGTGTCAGTAGCTCCATTGTTTGAAATAAATGCATAATACACAATGGCTTAAAGTGGACCTCCTGCTTATCAAACTCAAACATCCCCATCTTCAGACCATTCACTAATTGACCTATAAAAATGGCTGAAATTTGACCTAGTGACACATGGCACATGCTCTCATGTACAGTGAACCCTATTGGTTGTCAATGTGGAGGTGCACATTCAGCTGCAGCTGCTTATGTCTCAGGAGCGCAAGTCTCTTATGCCTGATTTTCACTCATAGTAATACAGTAGTTGGTCCGACCAATTCTGGAAGTGATACCCAGGTTCGCTTAAATTGCACAGCTTCCTAAATTAATACCCTGGTGTTGAAAGATCACAGCTAATGACTCCCTAAACTTTCATGATGAGGTTTAGTAAATCACTAAGTACAAGTTGTGGACTAGCTCCTCTGTCTCATTTTCCCATTATTTACTATACAGTATGTATGAAAAAATATGACCATTGGCTCAGCACATTGTCTCAGTGCTAGTATCTGTTTTCAATGCTCTGGATGAAAATGACAGACTCAGGTTATTGACCCAGTATCTAAAAGTGAGTCAAGCCTTTTAAAATTAGGTCAGCCTCACTCTTTGTTGGGAATAGGTAATAAATACTCCTTGCTGACTGTGCTGACACATTAGACAGTGTCAGCCCAAGCTGCCTTACTGACCTCAATTTAAAACAATTTAGCAGAGCAGAGAGGGCATCTATCCTTAGCCCCCGCTAAATACAAACCTGATTTTACAAAGAGGGCCTGTCATCTAGTCACTTTTCTTCTATGTGTGTTTTATTATTTAATGACTTAACATACTGTATGACAGTGTTTGTATATAGATACATTTAAATGTATATAAAATACTATAAATATTAGGCATCAGAAAATAATGGCACACAATGTTGTTTTATTACTTTTACTTCTCAAAGTCCAGTGCAGAACTCAGCTTTGCATTTTGTGACCCACACTTTTATTCATCCAGCTCAGGTTTATTTCCCAGAATATTAGCAGGTGTGTTTTTCTTTGTCTTTTTAACACTTAGGGGGACTTTCAACAGATTTCTATAACTGATGTTGGTTTAAATATCTTGATTTCTGGCTCTTCCTGCCATATGGACTACTGAAAATATGTAAGTTGGATTAAGAGACAACTATAGCAAACAGTGAACATAAACAACTTGTAAAATGGATGCAAACATGAACACAACATGTTGGAATAGATAGATAATACAATATACATACTACTGAAAAATTAAAAAATAAGTCATGGTTCATTTATGTTATGTAAAAATATCAGTGCATGTATAGGTAGGGGCTGTCACAAATACGTTTTTAAAATAAAATATTTAACATACTATAGGAAACAGTTCAAACTATTAGGGTGTTCATTGTAAGTGGTCATATTTCTGCCAGTTAGTTAAATTGAGAGTTAGGAAAAATGGTTTTATATGGTGTGGCTGGGACCTGATCCACTGTTCTTACCCTTGGCTGAACGCCTCATCAGCTGACAATACAGTAAACAGCAGATTACTTACTGTTAGAAGCTTCTGTTTAGAGACGGACTAGGATGGACGACTAGGCTAGAAATCAGCCTGAGATTTTATTAGTCTTAGCCAGCCAGGCTCCTGACCAGGCGTTGCTCTACCCCTAATGATTTTCCCATGCCATGTATTCTACGGCAATACAGGAGGAGCTGGAACTGAAACTTTAGTATTGTAGGGCGGGGGGGGGGGGGTGCTGTGGCAGGGGCAGATATTAACTCAAAAACCCTAAAGCATGGATGCTGGGGATACAGAATTGAAGCTAAAGAACAAGGACTGGTTTGTTTTGCTAACACCAGCACCATGTGGTTAGTGTTATTTGAATATGCATCTCTTCAGTTCAAAATAAATGTTACCAAAGTGGTCTGTTTGGTTGGCCCCAAAGCACAATTCAATTATTTGTGGTGACGTGTTCTGGTCTCTGGGCAAATCAACAAATGCATCAGGAACACTTCAGGAAAACCTTTATATATCTAAATAGGAAAATGACTTGGAAGACACTCTTGCTATGGGGGACTAGTCAAAAGCATTTTGGAGCTGCTAGAAAATGTGACTTTTCTGATATCTGACTCCAGAGTAAGTAGCATAATTGAATCCTTCTGTAACACTGTTTCAGGGGCTGTGCTACTGATTGCTCATTATTGCATATGTGCTGGGATTGGCCACTAGTTATTGGATATCAAGGTCAGGTTTATGACTCTAAACACAATCCCTGGGAAGCACTTTTAGGTAGAACAATATATACCCTGAAAAAAGTGTGTCACGATACTGGTGAATACTGATGTCCAATGACAGAGACTAGGCCAGAACACCGGAAGTCAACACAGGAGTAGCTGGAAAATATGCAGAGATCCAGGCGAGGTATCAGAAAGAGACTTGATAAGTAGTCAGCAGGTAGCAAGGATTTGCAGGGTAAACCGCAAAAGGAGGAACAAACCGGAGAGCAAGTTCCAGGCTGGAGAACTGCACAAGCAGGAAGTCAAACACAATACTCAAGCACTGAGCAATAAGCCTGAGAGGTTTATGTATATGACAGGAAGTAAGATGGCACCCAGCTGAGACACAATCCGCCATCTTAACTAAGGGAAAACTAAAGGGAAACAGTCCAACTAGACAGACGTAACAAGGCTATTCCTGACATTACTCCCACCTCAACAGCGGACTCTGGACGTGACCTGCCTCGGCCTCCCAGGATGTCTTTGATGAAACTGCTTGATCAGTCAGGGAGCATTAATATTACTCACAGGTTCCCAAGAATTTTCTTCAGGCCCATAACCTTGCCACTTAACAAGGTATTGTAGTTGGTTCCTAAAGATTCTAGAGTCCAAGATTTCTTCTACAATAAATTGTTCTTGCCCATCTACCTCCACTGCATCGGGAGGAGAAGGAATACGTTCCAGAAAAGGGTTGAGCACAACAGGTTTTACCAGAGACACATGAAACACAGGATGAATCTTCATGGACTGAGGGAGTTGGAGCTTAATAGCTACAGGACTAGTAATCCTGATAATCTTATAGGGCCCAATAAATTTCTGTCCCAGTTTTGGTGAAGGCAACTTGAGTCTCAAATTTCTGGTGGAAAGCCATACTTTATCTCCGACTTTTAACATTGGTGCTGGCCTACGAAATGTATCTGCCGCCTTCTTGTAATTTTCTTGAGCCTTCTCCAACGTTGTCTTGATTAGTTCCAAATTTTGCTGTAATTTAGAGATCCTTTCCGCAACTGCAGGCATAGGTAAAACAGCAGGGAATTTTGGTAGAATATTTGGATGATACCCCAAATTTGCAAAGAAAGGAGTTTGCTTAGTGGAGGCATTTTGGGAGTTATTGTAGGAGAACTCAACCACCGGAAGCAGATCGACCCAATCATCTTGTAAATGACAGATATAGCATCGTAAGTACTGCTCCAGGGTCTGATTTGTGCGTTCAGTTTGTCCATTAGATTGGTAGGTGAAAGGTGGTTGATAAGTTAACCGCAATATCGAGTGCTAAACAAAAACTCCGACAAAATTTTGATGTAAACTGTACTCCACGATCCGAGATGACTTCATCCGGAACTCCATGAAAACGAAACACATTCTGAACTACAAGGTCAGCAGTGTCTTTAGCGGAAGGTAGGCCGGTACATGGAATGAAGTGTGCAGCCTTGGTGAGCCGGTCAACTGCTACCAGAATTGTATCTTTTCCTTTAGAGGTAGGTAGATCTACGATAAAGTGCATGGAAATGGAACCCCAGGGACGAGAGGGGATCGGCAAAGGCTGTAACAAACCCAAGGGTGAAGAACGTGGAGTCTTGCATCTAGCACAAATGTCACATGACAATACATATTTTCTTACGTCCTGTTGATAATTGGGCCACCAAAAGAAACGAGATAGGAATTCCTGTGTCTTCTGCACTCCCTTGTGACCAGCAATCTTAGAATCATGAACTAGCTTTAGAATTTTCAATCTTACTGTTTTGGGTATGTATAGCTGTTGCCCATGGTTCCATGTCTTGTTTTTAAGCGTTAAGTGCACCTCATCAGATGGTTGAGACAGCAAGGAATCGGTGTTATAGGCCTCTTTTATCTCTTCCAGCAAGTCCTTATTTTGGATTACTCCAATAAAATTAGACTCAGGAACAATAGTTTTGGGTGGAATAATAAAAGTGGAACCATTGGAAAAAATTCTAGATAGAGCATCCGCTTTGCCATTACGAGATACAGACCGGTATGAGATTACAAAGTTGAATTGGTTGATAAAGAGACTCCAACGAGTTTGGCGGGGAGATAGACACTTGGCAGATCTAACAAACTCCAAGTTACGGTGATCAGTTAGAACAATTATTTGCTGTGAGGTTCCTTGCAGGAGATGCCTCCATTCCTTGAATGCTGCAATAATGGCAAGCAGTTCTTTATTCCCCACATCATAATTCTTCTCAGCGGGTGATAAACGTCGGGAGAAAAAGGCACAGGGATGCAATAACCCCTTGTCTCCTGTTCTCTGAGACAGAATAGCCCCTATAGCACAGTCTGAAGCATCTACTTCTACAATGAAGGCGCATTCTGGGTCAGGATGGACTAGCACTGGGGCTGTAGTGAACTTGGACTTTAGGAGACAAAAGGATTCTTGTGCTTGAGGAGACCAGGCAAAGGTATTTCTTTTCTTAGTCAACTGTATAATAGGAGTTATGATCTCCGAGAAATTTCTAATGAAACGTCTATAAAAATTGGCAAAACCTAACGTTGAACATCCTTTATGTTTTTTGGAGTAGGCCAGTGTACTATTGCATTAATCTTGCTAGGGTCCATGTGTAGACCACGGGGTGAAATTATATAACCCAGAAATTGGATTTCATTTTTCAATTTTAATGTAGAGTTGATTCTTCCTTAGACGATCCAGAATCAATTTCACATGTCTCTGATGTTCTTCCATAGAGTTGGAGAAAATTTAGATACCATCCAAATAGACGACTACAAACGGGTCCAAAAGATCTCTGAAGATATCATTGACAAGATGTTGGAAGGTAGCAGGAGCGTTGCAAAGACCAAAAGACTTCACGAGATGTCCATAACGTGAACTAAACGCTGTCTTCCATTCATCTCCGGGTCTTATATGGACCAAGTTATAAGCGCCACGCAGGTCTAACTTGGTGAACACCTTTGCATGTTGTACTCTCTCCAAGAGCTAAGGAATCAGTGGTAGAGGGTAGCGGTTCTTGATTGTAATTTTGTTAAGTTCCCTGTAGTCAATGCACGGTCTTAGAGAACCGTCCTTTTTTTTTACAAAGAATATGGGAGCCCCCGCAGGTGAGGAAGATGGGCGAATGAACCCCTTAGCCAGGTTTTCTTCTATGTAATCCTTGAGGGCTTTTAGTTTGGGGTCTGCCAAAGGGTAAATGCGTCCAAAGGGTATAGGTGCACCGGGAAGCAATTCTATGGGACAGTCATAAGATCGATGTAGGGGAAGCTTGTCGGCATTTTGTTTTTCGCACACGTCCGCATAGTCCTTGTATACAGAGGGTAATTCTACCATTTAATTATTTTCAACTGGTTCTTTAGAATCTTGTTCAGAGTACCCTGTCGAAAGACCATCCTCCCCAGGGAAACTTATTTCTTTAGTTTCCCAGTTGATGACAGGGTTCTGTGCTTGCAACCATGGTAGGCCTAAAATAACCAGAAAATGTGGAGACGAGATCAACAGGAAAGAGAGGACTTCACGGTGCTGGGGTGTTATAATGATCTCAAGTGGCTCAGTCTCTTGATCCACAGGCCCTGAGCTTAGTGGAGATCCATCTACGGTTTCCATTACCAAGGCTGAGAGTTTTTTGTTAAATCTGATCCCATGCTTTTGGGCAAAAGAAAGGTCCATGAAATTGCCACTAGCCCCAGAGTCCACCATAGCAGAGGCAGAAATCCACTGAGAATTAGTCAGAAACTTAATGGGAAGGAAGCAGTGGGAGTCTTTATTTTCTTTCTTAATATGAGGGGCCACCGATGAGATAGAATGGATAACTGCTTTCTCTGATAATTCTGTTTCAGAAACAATTGATTCTCTGTCCGAAAAGTCAGGATCCATAATAGCTGCTACCAATCTCCGAGGTGCTAGGACAGTTGATAAGGAAGTGGTCAGATTTTCCGCAGTAGAAGCACAAACTTTCCCGGAGCCTGTGCTCTCTTCTGTCAACTCTTTCACGCCTTAGTATGGAATCTACTTGCATCGGCTCACTTCCCGATTCCCTTTGAATCTTTCCTTGCGGTTCCTTAGAAGTAGCTACAGGAAAAGAAGGGTACTGCTTAGTATCAAAATTCAAGGTAGCCCATTTCTCTTGTCGTCGTTCAGACAGTCGGGTGTCAATTCTAATACAATGGTTAATAAAGTCGTCTAAGCCTAAAGGGGCCTCTGCATGGGCAAGTTCATCTTTTAATGCGCTGGAAAGTCTTTTCCTAAAGAAAGACATTTTCGCTGCGTCATTCCAATCAGTGTCGATAG
Organism: Gastrophryne carolinensis; assembly: GCA_027917425.1. Taxonomy (NCBI): domain Eukaryota; kingdom Metazoa; phylum Chordata; class Amphibia; order Anura; family Microhylidae; genus Gastrophryne; species Gastrophryne carolinensis. Next base: position 170,607,127 of record CM051240.1, on the reverse strand, counting down.
CCCACCTCTTGAACTCCATTGCATACTCTGTGACGGGGCGTCTGCCTTGGCGCAAAGCTAGTAGTGCTGCTTCAGCTGTGGCACCTCGATTGGGATCATCAAACATTTGACTCATGGCGTTGATGAAGTCTTCAAGGTTGTTCAGCCGGGGGTCTTGGGTCTCAATCAGAGGACTAGCCCAGGCAATGGCTTTATGTGTCAGCAACATGATGATACACAGGACTTTAGACCGGTCAGTAGGAAACTGGGTTGGATTTGCATCATAGTATAGCCTACATTGATTGAGGAATCCCCTGAATTTGTCACGATCTCCGCCAAAAGTATTTCAAGTGTTTGCCTCCTTTGAATGAATTATGTCCAGACCAACAATATTTCTTAGGTCTAGCATTCATTTTATACAGAATGCAAGGCAAGATTAGAACAGCCTGAAGCCTTCAATTCACAGCTCCCATGGAACCACTTAGCTTAATATCTAAGACTGCATACAGTAATAATTTTATTTTCGACAAGTACATAAGTACATATATACAAATTTTCTACAATTGAGTTTAGGAATAAAAAGATTTAAAATCACTATAGCTATCAATATACAGAAGTTACACACAATGAATAATAAATATTGTGGCAGGGCATACTTTTCTCTCTATGTCAGCCTTTCATTCTGCACAATATCATTCAGCAGCAAACCAAAAAAAGAAAACATAATAAAGTGTAAAACATGCAGTCAAATAAAGGGCTTTACTTTTGTGCCTTGAGCCTCATTAGGTGACAGTTTTGTAAATTGTATTAGCTATGCAATGTTCTTCTCTCTAAAAACACTCTTCTTACAATACTGGTGTATTGTCTAAAATTATTTTTTTAGTACTTTTAATTTTAAGAACAACACAAGATGACATGGACGTGGCAGTACATCACTATCAGTAACAGTTTAGCCTTTTGGGTTTGCTTATTACAAAGTAATACTTGTTACCTAATGCACATGGAATGCCATTGCAAAGCAGAAATACCTTTCTTGGTATCAAAAAGAATAAATGAGGGAAGTAGAGGCAGAATACTATTAAATGGGCCTTCCTAGCAAAAAAACTTACCTGGGTAATCAGAAGAGGATTATTTTACCCCTGGAGTTCTGGCATTATACTTTATACATACTATCTGATAAGGCAGTGAAAACTTTTTCTGGGCCACTGTTTTAGTAACCAATGCCAAGAGATCCTCATCTCATTCTATCAATCGATCTATTTCACTCAAGACTGACTCAAGGTTGCTGCTGCTTATCACTGTTATAAATAAGGGACTTAGATTGAAAGAACAAAAATATATTTATAAATAATGTTTCTTTCCTCAGGTAAGCCTGCTCCCAATTTATCTATTGCACTGTATGTCCCAAATGGGCTCTCAGAGATTAGAGTTAGGACTGCACCCCACAGAGGCACTTTGGCGTAGTGGTGCAGCTTAAGCATACTTCTGCAGATGTGTGTGACCGAGTCCTCTGTTTTTAACCAAGTTTAGAGACAGATTATAGGCTGGCCTGCAAGCTAACAGGGTTGAGTGCTGTGGCTCCTTTAATACTTTTGTAAATAATGTTTCTTAACATAATTATACAATATTAGCGAGGGATTTACTTTTTATGCTGGAGTCTTAGTACATTTTTTCAGACTCTATGACCATGACTTCACATTGCTTGGTTGACCTTAAGGGTTTGTAAGCCACTGTATGGTATAGATGGGGTACAAAGTTGTATAGGGTCTCTCCAAACGTGTGTAGTATGCTAGAGGATGGTAAAATGATGGCTTGAACTTGTGTTCCCCGAGGTTTTTTTCACCGAACATGACATTCTTTGACATTGACCCAGACCTATTTGTAGCCATCTGAGCCCAGTCTATTGACCTTCACCTCATTGCCCCAAATAACCCGTTTCCAATCTTATACTATTCACATTGCCTGCTTTTATGCTAACTCAAGCCTGTGCTTCTCATTAGGGTTCATTCGTCACACCATTCCATCCCACCTTATCCCACAGCTGCCCTCATTCCTTACTATGGCTCTCACATAACTATTCAAACTCCTTCTCTCTCTCACCTGGCACCTTCCTTTCACTATTCGAACATGTAGTCATGATCCCAATACTCCAAAAAATCCTCTCTGGACCCATTTGCCCTCTGAAACTGAAACCGTCCTCACCAAAATAGCTAACGATCTATTAACAGCCAAATCTAAAGGCCACTACTCTATGCTTATCCTCTGCTTTCAACACTGTTAGCCATCCTCTTCTACTCCACACTCTGGCATCCCTGGGAATTCAAGTCCATGCACTCTCATTGCTCTCCTTTCACCTTTCTGATCGCACATTTAGTGTATCCCACTTAAACATGGTTTCCTCTCTCCAACCTCTGTTTGCTGGTGTACCACAAGGTTCTGTTCTTTGACCCCTGCTCATCTCGGTGTACGCCTATGGTCTTGGGCAACTCATAAATTCATTTGGCTCCCAACATCACTTCTATGAAGACATCACTAAGGTCTACCTCCCAGGCCCAGATCTCTTTTCTCTCCTATCCCGTGTTCCTTACTCTCAGACAGCTATCTTTTCATTCATCTCACCTCGCAACACTCTCCTCTACCAAGAAACACAGTGGCACCCCTGGAATCTATTCTCAACTCTGCTACTCGACATATTAAATTTAAAATACTAACCTTAACTTGCAAAGCACTCTACAATCAGGCCCCTGCCTATATTTCTCCCCTTTTAAAAAATACCATGCCAGACTCTGCTATGCCTATGACCTCTTTCTGTCCTCAACCCTAATCACCTCCTCCCACTCCCTTTGTTCAGGACTTTGCACGCACTGCCCCATTACTCTGGAATGCCCTTCCCTTTACGATTCCCCACTCCCCAAGCCTTCATGCCATTAAGAGTGCCCTAAAAACCCACCTATTCAGAGGAGATTATAATTTGGCCAAAAAAACAGACAGCCGAAGCTACTTCAGTTCACTTGCCATCATATTAAGAGGGTCATTTACAAAACGATTGGCTGGCCAATCGCTCTTTTTCGCACTTACAACTCACACCGCCGATTGTTTGACTGGTGATTTTAGTGTTTGCTAGATTTATGTTGAAGTCATTTTGCGCAGCACACGCTGAAGAACACCTTTTCCTTTCACCAGAATTAAGTAGCAAATCCCATAGGAATCAATGTTATTTTTGGAGAGATTGTGTCTATAGTTCTTTTTAGCATCTTATTTTTCGTGCATGAACATTAGAAAGTTACCCAGTATGTAGAAAACAAGAAGGATAATGTTTTTACATGACTTTTATATTTTCAAGTACATTTTTTTTCTTGAGCTTTTCAAACAAACCAGATACTCCCAAGATACCTCACATATATTCTGAGATCTCTCCAAAGCTGACATATGCCCATATGCCATAAAAGTGTGTTTTCAGCAAGATTTCATGTTTTTTCTAAAATAATTTTGCCACTGCATTTCACAGAATATTGCCGGCATTCTTCAAACCACTTTTCAATGTAAATACCATCGACCTTCGCCTGCAGCAAACACAGCACAAACACAGAAAAATACATGGAGTAAGTCTCTGGTTAGCTCAATTTGCTGCAGTTTTCTCCTCTGGCTGCATGCATGGAGAAAGCAGGAAGTAGGACACGTTGTACTTGTTCCCTACCTTTTGTCTCCACCAATTATCCTTTAGATTCTAAGCCCAAAAGGGCACTGATCTCTCACCTTGTGTATTTCACTATGACTGTGCATTTGTGCATTTTTGTTACATCAGACTCATATGGCCTGATGCAGAGCCTCCCCGTTCAGCTATCCCGTACGTTTTCCCGTTGGTTTTGGGCTGTGATCGGGTCATGAAAGGGTGCTACGTTGCTTTTTGTGTGCGTGTATGCGCTCAGGTGTGTCGGCATGTGCCTTTCCGATTGACGGCTCGCAAGCGGCTGAACTCCGTGAAAACGGACGGCCCGTTGGTTGGTCCATTTTTTTAATTGATGCAGAGCCTTGATTTCCAATTGAGCCCAGCCCAATTTAACGAGGGTGTCGACGCTTCACTTACGGCCAGTCTTAGCAGCCGTATTTGCTCTCCGGGAGCTTGAAATGCATTCTTCTGTGCGCGATCATCAAAGGTGTCATCTCTGCGGGCTGCTTCTTTTGAGCATGGCAGAAACCAGGCTGCACCGAACATGTTTGGACATCCATGGCATGCATGACCTTGAGCTATTCGAGCTCACCCGCCTTAACCGTGTTTCTCTCCAGGACTTGTATAGCCAGCTGCGGCCATGGTTAGCCCGCACCACAAGGAAGGGGCATGCAATTGCAGGTATGACCAAATTGGTTGGCTGCCTGCAGTTTTTGGCAAACGGCTCGTTCCAGAGACTGGGTGCCTTCTCCATGGGGATGTCCCAGTCTACACTGAGCCGCAGCCTAAACAAGTTTTTGGATGGCATGGCTACCCTGGCACCCAAATTAATTTTTTAATTTTTAACACAGCGGAATGCGGTTAAGCTGGGCTTTTATGACATAGCCGGCATGCCCAATGTCATGGGTGCCATCGATTTCACACACGTATCGTTGATCCCGCCTGCTGACCAGGAATATCTGTTCAAGTATGTGGTTTTCTCAAAAATTAGAAATAGGGAAAATAAATATATTGACGGAGATAAGGCTGTGGCTGACCATCTGAATAGCTACTTTTGTTCGGTATTTTCAGATAGTAGCAGGCATGGTCATAGCACAACATCCAGCTGGGAGGGCACAGCTCCGGAGTTTCTGGAGGCTGATGTCTTAGCCAAGCTGGCACATCTAAAGGTAAGTAAGGCAATGGGTCCAGATGGAATCCACCCCAGAGTTTTAAGGGAACTTAGGTTTGTGATTGCAGCCCCTCTGACTGATTTACTTAACCATTCCCTTTCAACTGGTGAGGTTCCAGATGATTGGAGAATGGCCAATGTCGTACCAATCCATAAAAAGGGGAGTAGAGAAGAAGCCAGTAATTACAGGCCAGTTAGTTTAACATCTATAGTGGTCAAATTAATGGAAACACTCTTAAAAAAACAGATAATTTCCCATCTAAAAATTAATGACCTATTGGACCCAAAACAGCACGGCTTTACTGAGGGCAGATCATGTCAGACCAATCTTATTGATTTCTTTGACAATGTCACTAAAGTGTTAGATGAAGGTGGTGCTGTGGATATCGCCTATCTGGATTTTAGCAAAGCCTTTGACACTGTACCACATAAGGAGCTCATAGATAAGTTATTGAAGGTAGGACTCAATCCCTGGATAGTTCAGTGGATTTCCAGTTGGCTGAGGGATCAGTATCAGAGCGTTGTTGTAAATGGCGTGCAATCTGAACAAAGACGAGTTACAAGTGGTGTGCCGCAGGGCTCTGTCCTGGGCCCCATTCTTTTTAATATATTTGTAAGTGACATAGGAGAAGGCTTGGTAGGAAAAGTTTGTCTGTTTGCTGATGATACAAAGGTTAGTAATAGGGTGGATATTCCTGGAGGTGTCTGCAACATGGAAAATGATTTAGCTTTACTGGATAGATGGTCAAAACTGTGGAAACTAGAGTTTAATGTCTCTAAATGTAAAATCATGCACTTGGGTAGAAGGAATCCCTGCTCTGAGTACCGTATGGGCAGTACTGTGTTAGCCAGGACCTCGGAGGAGAGAGATTTAGGGGTACTGATTACTGATAGCTGCAAGATGAGTGGACAGTGTAGCCAGGCAGTGGGAAAAGCAAGCAGGATGCTCGGCTGCATAGCTCGAGGCATCACCAGTAGGAAGAGGGAGGTTGTGATGCCGCTGTATAGAGCCCTGGTAAGGCCACAGCTAGAATACTGTGTGCAGTTCTGGAGACCTTACCTGCAAAAAGACATTATTCAAATAGAACGTGTCCAAAGGCGGGCAACGAAAATGGTGGAAGGGCTTAAACTTAAAACTTATCAGGAGAGACTTAAAGAACTTAATTTGTACAGTCTGGAGGAAAGAAGGGAGAGGGGGGACATGATTGAGACCTTTAAATATGTGAAAGGATTGAATAAGGTTCAGGAGGGAAGTGTTTTTAAGAAGAAACTTAACGATAGAACAAGGGGGCACAACCTGAAGCTAGTCGGGAGGAAGATCAGGAGCAATGTTAGAAAATATTATTTTACAGAAAGAGTAGTAGGTGCTTGGAACAAACTTCCAGCAGAGGTAGTTGAAACATCAACAGTCACTGAATTTAAACATGCCTGGGATAAGCACACATCTATCCTAAGATAAAGAGTACATACAGTATACACATAAGGGCAGACTAGATGGACCGTATGGTCTCCTTCTGCTGTCAACCTTCTATGTTTCTATGGTTTAGGTCATTTTTTTTTTGGGTTGGTTTAACCCTTTAACTGCCAGCCTACTTTGAAATTTTGTCACCCTTTGTTGCCAGACCATTTTGCACTATTTTGTGCTCCCCTTGTTCATCTGTGATTTTTGAAGGGATTTCCAGGGATTTCCCAGGAAAGTGATATATTGTTGAGTCTGGGCTTTAACATGAAATGTCTTGTTTGTCATTTTTTAGGTGTATTCTCAATATTTTTGGATGGAATATGTGCAAAAAAACCCCCCAAAAAACTATTTTTTACAATTTGTAGTGTTTTTTTGTAATAAAAAATGTAAGTTTGTCAATAAAATCTTATTGCGCGTGAAACCCCAATTTCTCCCGGTTACAGCGATACCACATATGTATAGGTAGACACCCTTCCCTGCCCAGGAGACTCCCCCAAACTGAAACAACGCTTTAGGAGATTTTCAGATAAAATACAACTATGCTACGCGCTAAGCGCACCTTGCAGTTTTTCAAGAAAAACAACCCTTCACATTTGAAATACCCCCGACAAACTATATATTCTCGGGAAGTACACATCTCAAGCTTTCTAGGCGTACCAGGCGTGTTGACATGGGTGCAGTTTTCTGGAAGTAATCCCTCAATATATTCTTTGGTTGCACAGGGTTTCCCTAAAAAAGTATAAAAAAGCAGAATCAAAACCACATTTTCCTAAAAAAAACTATATGCAAACAAGAAAAAAACTGAAAATCTGAAAAAGCAACATGCCCCGAACAGAACAATACCCAGCATGCATAGCTACTGTCAAGGGAAGAGTTGCCAAACACACCAAAGTAAAGCATGTGCGTAACGGTAATTTTACTTCACAATTTCAGCTCTACAGACAAAGTGCGCACCTTGTGCTTTTTCTACCAAAACAACCCTTTACATTTGGAATATCCCCCATAAATCATATATTCCCTGAAAGTACACATGTTAAGCTTTCTAAGCGTACCCAGCTTGTTGTCGTGGGCTTATCTTTCTGGAAGTAATCCCTTGAAGAATTCTTAGGTTGCACAGGGTTTCACAAAAAAATGTATAAAAAAGCAGAATAAAAAACACCTTCTCCTAAAATATCAATATGCAAATAAGAAAAAACAAGCTAAATCTTAAAGCGCAAGGTCCCCGAGCAGAACAATACCCAACATGCATAGGTACTATTAACCCTTTTAATTGCCAGCCTACTTGAACTTTTGTCACCCTCAGTTGGTCATTTTTCCCCATTTTGCGGCATGTTTAACCATGATTTTTGTCGGAATTTCTTGAAAAAAAAATATATATTTTTTTGCAGCAGAATTTAGGCTTTAACATTAAATGTCTTGTTTGTAATTTTTCAACTGTTTTTTAAATATGTTTGCGTAAAAAAACAAAAAAAAAATAAATAAAATAATATTTTTTAAACAATTGTCTCCTTTATTTTAAATAAAACATTTTTTTAGTATTAAAAACCATATTGCATGTGAAGGACCCATTTCTCCCGATTACAACGGTACCACATATGTATCGATAGCCCCCCCATTCTTGCCCAGGAGACCCCCCAAACTGAAAAGAGCATTTTATAACATTTACAAATAAAATACTACTATCCACACTATAAACATAAGGGGTTAATTTAAAAAGAAAATGACATAGGGACCCCCCTCTCAGGGGGGGACCCCATTTTTTTTGAAAATTCCCCAAAAAATTCCAAAAAAACCCCTTAAAATTAAAAAAAAATAGTGGGGTCCCCCCCGGGAGGGGGATCCCTATGTCGTTTTCTTTTTAATTTTAATTATTTAAAACATTTTTTTTTAATTTTTTCTTTTTAATCCCAGGGGGTGGGGAGACCCCATTTTTTGGGGGGAATTTTAAGGGTTAGGGTTAGCCTAACCCTAACCCGTAAAGTGGACCAACACCCAGGATTTTCACTATCCTGGGTTTTGATCCACTTCCGCGGGGGCTGCCCCGCTGCGTAAAACCCCAGAGAAAGGTATAAAAAACTCACCTCAGCCCGCTCCTACGGCGCATGCGCGAGCGCTCGTCCAATCAGAGCGCTCAGAGCCGCTGTGGTATGCACGGATAAGGGACGGACAACCACAGCGGCTCTGAGCACGCTGGTGGCCGCATCTCGCGCTTCCCTCTAACAGGGAGCGCGCCCGCATCGGCCATTCACAAACGACCGGCGCGTGTGCGCGCCCTGATAGAGAGAAGCGCGAGATGCGGCCCATGCACCGTTGGAACGGGGATAAGGTAGGGCGAATGGGGCGTCCTGGGGGGTTTCACACAGCGGGGCATCCCGATTTCGGATGCCCCACGGGGAGGGATCTGTTCCAGGCCGATCAGCCACTTAAAAAAAAAAAAAGTAGCGTCCCCCCTCCCTAACGGCTAAACATTTTTAAAAAAATGACGTAGGGTCCCCCCTGGGGAGGACCTAATTTTTTTTTGAATTTTAAGGGTTAGGGTTAGGCTAACCCTAACCCTTAAAATTAAAAAAAAATGACGTAGGGTCCCCCCTACCCGTCATAACCAGCCCGGAACCATCTATGGGGGCTTGTAGGAACAGAGTGGGGGGCCAGCTTTTGTGGCCCCCCCACCCTGCAGCCTATGAGCCCACATAGCCTATGTGGGCCCGGGCTCTTCTGCCCCCCCCCCGGGCTTTGAGGAGGCAGGTAATTGGGGGTGCAGGGGTTAATGGCAAGTCACCCGCTAGGGCAGGTGACTTGCCAGACCCCAGCCTTGTGAACTGGTACAGGGGTCTCATGGACCCCTTACCAGTTCACAAAGGGTTAACAGTTAAATAAAACACACACACAGTAAAAATGATTTTATTAAAAAAAAAAAATTTACTCTTTACTCACCTCCGATCGTCAGCTCCTGTGTCCCTCGCTGATCTGCTGTCAGATGCCGGTGATCGACAGCCAGAAGAGGAGGGGAGGCAGGAGATCAGAGGATCTCCTGTCCCCTCCTTCTCTCACCACCGATCACCGGCATCTGACAGCTGAGAGGCCTGGAGCTGTCAAGACGCTGGCCAAGTGACGGCATAAGCCCCGCCCCCAAAGGGGGCGTGGCTTTGTGGCAAAATGGCGGCGCCCGTCGGAGGAAGAGGGGAGAGAGCCTGAAGGATCGGAGGCCCCCCGGGTGAAGAGGAGGGCCGGCGAGATCGAGCGCACATGGAGGTGAGTAAATGTCATTTTTATTTTTTTTTATTTTTAAAGGAAAAGCCAGTAGCTGCAAAAACGGGGGGGGGGGGCTACTCCGGGCTCTCCCCTTCCTCCGGAGGAGCCCCAACGGGGGATCGGAGCCCCCCAGGGTGAAGAAGAGACCCGGCCGGTTCAAATGAGGGGTCAGGTAAGTGTTTTTTTTATATTTTGCAGGCACTAGCAGGGGGCAAAGCCAGGCACATAAATTTTACGTGGCTGGAGTTTAACGGTTGGAGAGGCAGCCACGTAAAATTTACGTGGCTGGCAATAGAAGGGTTAAAGCAGACCTACACCCTGTGTATCTCAAACATCCATTGTTTAGAAATTGTGTGGATGTCTAAGAATATATTTGAGCATCTTTACACTTTTGTCACAATAATTCCAGTTATCTTTGGTTTTTGCAGGAACAGGAAGATGGGCCATTCGATTAATCTACAGGCAGTGTCCGGCCCAGATCTGCTATTTTTAAGTTTATTTGCAGCCTTCCCTGGTTCCACGCATGATTCCCAAATTTTGCGGAACTCCAACCTCTTTCAACGTTTTCACTCTGGAGATCTGTCTGGTGGATGGCTACTGGGTATGTGTCTCAAACTTGTTGTTGCTGGGCACCATGTTTTATTTATTTTGTCTGTGCCTGTACCCCACTAATCTGTGCTAGATAGCAATGAAACAGTACAAGTTGGCATTCACTTACTTACCACAATTTGCTCTTATGAATTATTGTTGTTATTCTCCACTATTCCGTCCTGTCCTGGCCCTCTTAGCTATGTTGCATCCCACTGTCATTGTACAGGATTGTACTGGTTGGATGTGCATGTTGCCTCATCATAACTGTGCTTTGCTCTGACACAGCACAGCTCACCTATTGTCCCTGTTCACTAATGCTGGAATGCAAAGCAAAACATTATTGAGGTTCTTCCCCTTAGGGCTCTGTCTGTTGTTCCATGTTTTTAGCCTTTTAAAGTAACATAACATGCCCTTTTTGTTTATTGCATGTAAGGTACTTGTGGCTAATCTTTAGGGTTTTTTTGGACTTGTTATATATGTTCATTTTGCCTTATAGTTATGTGTTGACTAGTTATGGTGCAAGACACTACATATGTTGCAAAGAGGCACATTTGTCATGTGTGTTTGTGTTATTGTTAGTGCTTAATTTTTTGGGGGGGGACTTGCAGGTGATTCTGGCTATCCATTGCTACCATAGCTACTTACCCCCATCCTGCACCCATCTTTGCTGGCCCAGGAGCGGTATAACACTGCGCATAGGAGGACTCGCTCCGTGGTGGAACGTGCCTTTGGCTTGCTAAAGATGCAATTTCGTTGTCTGGACCAGACTGGTGGGGCCCTGCAGTATGAGCCCGCCAAGGTCATAAAAATTATAATTGCGTGTGGGGTCCTGCACAACCTAGCCATTAGAAGCCGTGTATCCAGATATACTGACCTGGCTGAGGACACTTTGCAGATATCTGAAGAAGTGACACCTCCATACTCTGGATCCCAAAGTGGCCCAGCACAGGCGATCCGTTCACAACTTGTGGAAAATGTTTTTGGCTAAATAACATTCCTTATTTTTGTTGTTTGTTATTATTTTATTTGTGATAAAATAATCTTTAAGTGCACAAATTATTTGGTGTATTTTTTCAAGCTTAACGTGTGTTCAAATACATTAACACATACATTTAGTGGTATGTTGAATATGATGTCGAAGTAGATGGCTGGTGTGTTTGAATGTTAGCAGCAATATGTGCAAGGCTCTGGTTATTGAGCTGCCATTGGTGGACCATTTCACCCATATGCCTGGTTTGGGTTCTGATTTCTGCCAGCAGGCCAGAGACATTCTCATTTAAACACTGTAATTGATTGGACATGTTGGTTATTTGGTTACACACAGTGTCGTTAAATCTCTGTGTATTTTCGTTAAATACTACATTTTCATGGTGCCAGGCTTCCTCCATGATTTGTAGCTGTCTCCTTTGGCTGATATGTCGCCTTGGATTAGTTCTGCCACTGGCACGGGCGGGTGGTTGTGCTCCAGAATGAGTGGGTGGTGGTGGCTGGGTTGGCACAGGGTCTGTTGTGCGGATGTCAGAAGTGGTTGTTGGCACTGAGGTGCGGTTAGTGGACACCAGGTGTTGCATTTGCTGGGCCTGTTGGTTCTGTTGTTCTGCCACTGGTTGGCTTGGCCTTGTCGGCATCTGAATTGTGTTCGATAATAAGTGGACTTGGTAGGTTCTGGCAAGAAATGTAGAATGTATTGAGTACCCTTTTTAACCAAAATGGATGCAAGTGCAAATTCAGACCATTGACTTAACTCAACACTCAGGTTGGTTGGTGTGTACAGAAGGCAGGGGATGCATGGTCGTCTGGAACAAGCCAGGGGTAGATTGGCCTTGTGCCATGTCTTGAGCTGTTTCAGGGAGGAGAGAATGTACTTTTAGTGTATTTGGAAAGCACAGTGTGTATTAATGAGTAGCAAACGTTTTGGTTCGCCATTAAAAAGGCTCAATGTTAAAAAATAATCACCTCCGGACCTGACATTCGTGTCTGTGTCTAGTCCCCCTGCCAGGCCATGAAGACTTGCCGGATGAATATATGTGAAAACATGTTCTTCTGCAGGTGTTAGGATTATTTTATTTTGGACCCCACCCCCTGTCTGCAGGCTGTGGAAGATTAAAGCACACATAATAAGGCTAACATCCTGTTACCTATCAGCCTATACAGTCAATTATACTATAAATGGACTTTACCTCTGCTGGCGGCGCATGTCCATTTTTCTTTTGCCATAATATTTTAGGTCTCCAAATTTTCGCTTAATTTGCGCAATATCTCTCCTCACTGAACCCACGCTATTAACTTGGCTGCAAATTTTTTGCCAAATCTCCTGCTTGGCCTGCTTTGTGGTGGATTTAGAATAACGCCCAAATAGGGCATCATAGTGCTCACAAACACCAGTGGCTACAGCCATGCTTTGTACTATGCATCGCAAAAACGGGCTGTAAGTGAGCCACGGCGCAGCTGGCCCCCACATGGATGTGTGGTGTCCCTGGCAGCAGACGACATTGATGGCTGGCTGTCTGGGGAGTAGTTTGGATTAGTTGGGCTGATGGGTGAGTGGGATGGAGTGGGTGTGGTGGAATGGGATAATGGCAGGGTGCCTGTCGAGCTGTCACCTGTGGAGCTCTCTCTTGATTCTGTGGTTATGCTACTTGGGGACACAGAATGTGGAGGAGGAGGGGTGGTTGGCCTGGGTGGGGTATTGGTTTTGGACCTACGCTTCCCCTTGGTGGTGTGTCTTGTTTTTGCTGCATGCTTTGTGTGTGGAGGAGGTGGAGGCTGCAGGGTTTGACGAGATTTGTGACCCTTGTGAGGCCTGGCTGATTTAGTAGCTGTGGGTGAATGTGGCAAGGGCTCCTTGCTCCTGCGTTTTTTGTGAGCAGACTGTGTGGCTGGCTTCTCCACCCTTGGAGTATGTGCATGTCCCTCCCTGCTCTTGTGCCTGCTCTTGTGTTGTTTTGCTTGAGGTCTTTGCGAGTGGCTAGTATGTGCCTCTGGGCTTTGGTGGGTCTTACGGCTCCCTTTTGGTCTGGCCATAGTGATATGGTATCCAACACAGAGCTGAGTGCATTGACCTTTAAATATTTTTCCCGTGTGGGCGTGTTCTGCAGCGTCTGTGCCTGCGTGCGCGCGTGCACGCACGCCACCGCGGGGGAACGTCATAGCCATACCCGGAAGCTCAACCAAGATGTCGCCAGCGATATACACGGAGGAGCAGGACAATATAATAATGGATGTGAGTAGGCGAGCGTGCATTTATGTGTGTGCACAAGCCGCCACACAAAATACCTATAGCAGGACAAGATTAGTGAGGAACAACTGACTTGTTAAAGTAAACTACTACACCAGCTTAGTTTTAAACATGTGCGCAACAGAAAACTAGCCTAGATGCAGATTGAAGAACTAGGCCCATGTGAGTAGGAATGAGGGGCAAAAAATGACTTTAGGTAGGACATGAGACTTTGACATGTATTTGTGTGACTAATGCTGTACCATTGTGTTTTTTACAAACAGATGATGCTGAGGAACCGCTACGATTACCTGCCGTGTGATTTCGATAAGAGGACGTTGGCGCTGGCGGTGGTGGACGCGATTGCCCGCATTTCGGGAACCACCTATACCTTCACCCAGATCGCCCAACACTGGTCGGACTTAAAGAGGAGACATAGGCCCCGGGTGAGGCGGTTCTTCGCTAAACATTTTCCAGGTAAGTGTGGTTACTTGACATGCACTAATCACGCTGCCCTTGGCTGGGCCTGTTTTTACGATTGTGTTTATATTGCAGCTCATGAATGGAATATGCGTTGCCACCCCACCCGGAAAAGAGCCCACAGCCCAGTGTTGGCAGAATCTGGGGAAGGTATAGGTGGTCCACCGCCAGTGCCAACGCCCACCCCCTCCTCTGCCAGTGAGTATGAGGGCCCATTAGACCTCAGTATGCAGGGGGGGGGGGAATCGCACAGCAGGGAGTCTAGCCTCAACGAGCAGCAACCTGACGTCGGTAAGACTATCAAAATAACATATGTCCTGATACATGCAAGAAAACATATACTAATGTGCACTATTGTTCTTTGTAGATTCTGACGTCGCAGGCCCATCCCAAGGGATAGTCGAGGGAGGTGCCGAACCAGAAGAGGTGGCTGGGGAAGGTGAGTGATTTGATGCATAGAAGCATATCCTCATCTGACATTCAGGAGGCACAAAGAGTAAATAATATACTTGTGTTTTGGATCCAAACAGATTCACAGCTGGACGTTCTGCTGGACCCAGGGAGGAGGCTGCGGCCCAGACGCCCTGTTGGCCAAAAGCCATGTAAGTTTGAGTGATTTCTTTGAAAAATAGTTTAATCCTTTAAATGCCAAGCACGTAGTTTCTACGTGGTTGCTTCTCCTACGTGCCTGGCATTTCCCCCTAATAGTTAAAAAATAGTTAATAGTTAAAAAATAGAAAAAAACCCCACTTACCTCTGGTATCCACGTTTAGCTGCAGGTCCCCTCTTCCTGGGGGGGGGCATCCGATCCCCCCCCTGTCGTCCTCCGTCTTCAGGAGGGGGCCCGAAACCAGCCGCCCCCCCTCGTTTCCAGCGCTGACAGTTTGCTTGTTAAAAAAAAAACAAAAAAAAACTGTCACTTACTCACCTCCGCGCCCGATCCTCCTTTCCGGGGCTCCTCTTAACCGGGGGGGGGGTCCGATCCCCCCCCTGGGCTGCGCAGGCTTCAGGTGAGGACCCTTTTCCGGGTTTAACCCTTTTTAACCCTTAAAAATCCCCCCCCAATAAAATGGGGTCCCCCCCCCCGGGAGGGGGGACCCTGTGTAATTTTTTTTCTCGATTTAACCCTTTGTAGTGTGGATGGTAGTTGTATTTTATTTGTAAATGTTATAAATTACTTGTTTCAGTTTGGGGGGTCTCCTGGGCAGGAATGGGGGGCTACCGATAAATATGTGGTACCGTTCTAATCGGTAGAAATGGGGCTTTCACATGCATTATGGTTTTCCTTAATAAAATAAATTTTTTATTTAAAATAAAGGAGTCAATTTTCAAAAAATTTGTATTTATTTATTTATTTTTTTTTTACTTAATAATATTGTAAAAAACAAAATAAAATTTACAAACAAGACATTTCATGTTAAAGCCTAAACTCTGCTGCAAAAAAATATAAATATAATTTCCTGAAAATTCCAGCAAAAATGGCGCAAAACATGGCGCAAAATGGGGAAAAATGACCTGTCAACAGAGGGTGACAAAATCTCAAGTAGGCTGGCAATTTAAAGGGTTAAAAGTAGCTATGCATGTTGGGTATTGTTCTGTTCAGGTAACCTTGCGCTTTCAGACTTAGCTTGTTTTTTCTTGTTTGCATATTTATATTTTAGGAAAAGGTGTTTTTTATTCAGCATTTTTATACATTTTTTAGGGAAACCCTGCGCAACCAAAGAATTCTTTGAGGGATTAATTTCAGAAAGATGAGCCCACTACAACAAACTGGGTATGCTTAGAAAGCTTAACATGTGTACTTTCAGGGAATATATGGTTTATGGGGGATATTCCAAATGTAAAGGGTTGTTTTGGTTGAAAAATCGCAAGGTGCGCACTTTGTCTGCAGAGCTGAAATTTTCAAGTAAAATTACCATTATGCACATGCTTTACTTTGGGGTGTTTGGCAACTCTTCCCTTGACAGTAGCTATGCATGTTGGGTGTTGTTCTGTTCGGGGGATGTTGTTTTTTCAGATTAAACTTGTTTTTTCTTGTTTGTATATAGTTTTTTTAGGAAAATGTGGCTTTGATTCTGCTTTTTTATCCTTTTTTTTGGGAAACTCTTTGCAACCAAAGAATACATTGAGGAATTACTTCCAGAAAACGATGGGCACATCAACACGCCTGGTACACCTAGAAAGCTTGAGGTGTGTACTTACAGAGAATATATAGTTTGTTGGGGTTATTTCAAATGTAAAGGGTTGTTTTTCTGGTAAAACTGCAAGGTGCGCATATTGCATTGCATAGATGTATTTTATCTGAAAATCCCCTAAAGCGCTATTTCAGTTTGGGGGAGTCTCCTGGGCAGGAAAGGGCGTCTACCTATACATATGTGGTACCGCTGTAACCGGGAGAAATTGGGATTTCACGCGCAATAAGATTTTATTGACAAACTTACATTTTTTATTACAAAAAAACACTACAAATTGTACAAAAAAAATTTTTTTAATTTTTCTTTCACATATTTCACCCAAAAATATTGAGAATACACCTAAAAATTACAAACAAGGCATTTCATGTTAAAGCCCAGACTCTGCTGAAAAAAACAATATATCATTTTCTTGAGAAATCTCTAGAAATCCTTTCAAAAATCACAGTTGAACATGTGTAGTGCAAAATAGTGAAACATCGTCTGGCAACAGAGAGTGAAAAAAGCTGCAGGTAGGCTGGCACTTAAAGGGTTAAAGTCATGTCCACCAAAAAAAATATATATATAAGCACAACATACTTACAAGCCAAAACTGATGATGTTTTTCATTCACAGATCAAAGAAAACGCCAACAACATTAAAAAATACAGGATTTTTGGGAGAAAATTTTAAATTTTTATTTTTTTTTAATTTTAACCTTTTAAAGAATTCTGAAAAAAAAGTTACAGTAAAAAAAACACAAAAAAACAAAAAGGTGTGGTGTGTTTTTTTTCATCACAATGTACGTTATCACAACATAATCATACAGTTACATGTCCAAAAAGGTAAGTATATGGGACAAGGAATAGAAAGAAGAAGGAGAAGAAGACAAAGAAGAAGAAAAAGAGATTAAGGTAAGCATTAAAAACATGGAAGAAGAAGTAAAATAGATTAAGGTAAGCATTAAAGACAAGGAAGAAGAAGAAAAAGAGATTAAGGTAAGCATTAAAGAGAAGGAAGAAGAAGAAAAAGAGATTAAGGTAAGCATTAAAGACAAGGAAGAAGAAGAAAAAGAGATTAATGTAAGCATTTAAGACAAGGAAGAAGAAGAAAAATGAATTTGGTGTGTTAAGTTTGGGTATGTGAATAAGTGTCAGTTTGTGGGATAGATTAAGGTTTAGGGAGTATTATGGATGTGCGCTTGCGTGGACCCAGATTTACAACAGCAAATACATGGAGATGTAAGTATACTTGTCAAAAACATCAAAATAGGGGTGAAAACGGAAACGGATGGCAAGAAGGTACGTTTGGAAACCCATTAAAAAGGAGGCAAAAAAGGATCGTCCGCATGAACGGGAACAGAAGCCATGACGAAATAGCATGCCCCCGAGAGGGGCAAAAAACCCTTCCCGATTGAAGACACAGAAACGGAGCATTAACGGAGCTCCCCGACGGCGGCTCTGCATCACATTTTAACCCCGTGACAAATGTAAGCAAAACGGACCATAGGAAAAACGGAACAAAATAAGGTTAGATCGGGGGAGGCTCTACATCAGGCCAGTTATGCTTATGCATTGTAAGTTAGTTGTTTTACCCTGTCTATAATTCCATGTTGTACAGCGGCATGGAAGGTGATGGGGGCAGACTCTTTACGGCCTATATAGTGCCTCCCCCACAAAAAAAAAACCTGTAATGTGAATGTTTGAACATTCATTTCTTAAATAGACTACTGATGAGAGTCTGGTTGCCTTAGGTCAAGGTGTCAAACCCAAGGTTCAGGGGTTGGATGTGGTCCACCAAGACTTTTTGGGTGGCCCTATGACAGCAGCTTGACAGCAGTGGCTGTTTGGTGTCCCATTGAGCTGACCCGCTGACTCCAGGGCTGCTGACACTGGCTTGTGGTTGGCACTGCTAAGTGATGGCTATCACAAGCTAAATAATTAAGAATCTACTTCTATCCTGACCAAAATAATTTTGCGTCTGTCTTGAGCAAAATATTTCTGTGTCTGCACCTTTCCTGTGCAAAGTAATTCTGCTTCTGCATCTGTCCTGGGCAAAATAATTCTGCATATGCATCTATCCTGAGCAGAATAATTCTGGGACTGTCCTGGGAAAAATATTTTTCTGGCTTTTCTGTGGCTGTCCTGGGCAAAATAATTTTGGGACTGTCCTAGGAAAAAACAATTCTTAGCCTGTAATCTAATTTGAATTGTTGTGTTTGCATTTTGTTTCACGTTTGGTGGAGGAATCTGTAAAGATTGAACAGGGTCAAATAGAGCACATACACAGGGCAATTTCATCTTGGGGCGCCAATGGCTCACCAAACTCCAATATCATGCCCCTATTTGCTGTCTGTCAACCTATTCTGCCTGGTGACCAAAACAGCTTGGCTGAAAAATCATTCTACATTCCATTTGTCTTTTTCTCCTTTCCATATTACCTCTGTCTCTGCTTTTCCCCCTTTATCCACATTCATTCCCTCCTTTTCTCATTTCCACATTTTCTCAGTCTCCTGCTCTTTTTTACATTCACCCTATCATTCTCTCTTCTCCACATTTCCAGATATTTTTTTTCTTTTCCTGCCCACTGTGTAAAGCCCTCCCCCCCCCCCCGGGGCACAGCAAAACTCTCCTGCTTCCTGCCACGCTTGGCGATGTAAACAAAGGGCTTTGATTGTTGAGACCCTACATGTAAACAGAGCCATTTGCCGACCATTACATATGCACGGCAAGTGGCTCTGCTTGGATGAGAACCCGCAATGCACGGTATGACAAGGAAAAGGTGAGTTTGTGTAGATATTGGGGGTTTAACAGACATCCCAATTTGGGATGCCCCTGAAGCATAGAACAAAACCCAGGATAGTCAAAATCCCTGTATTTTCTACTTTAACCCTTTAAACGCCAGCCACGTAAAATTTACGTGGCTGCCTCCCCTGCAGTTAACCGCCAGCCACATAAATTTAACGTGCCTGACTTTCCCCACTAATAGCATAAAAAGTAAAAAAAAAGTCACTTACCTGACCCCTCGTTTGATTCGTCCAGTTCTCCTTTTTAACATGGTGAGCTCCATCGTCCGTCGGACCTCCTCCGGCTGCAGGGGAGGGCCCGGAATAGGGTGCCCCCGTTTCAGCTGCCACTGGCTTTCCTGTAAAAAAAAAAAAATAAATATAAATGACACTTACTTACCTGCGTGTGCGCTGGCTCCCGCCGACCCTCCTCTTCACAGGGGGGCTCGCCCCTACTCTTCTGTCTTCTGGGGAGGGCCTAACAGCCCTCCGCCTTCGGATCCTCTTGATGGCCGCCGCCATCTTTAATTCTAGCCCCACCCCTTCGGGGGCGGGTCCGATGACTAGAGATGAGCGAACTTTTGAAGAATTTGATTCGACTGATTCGCCGAATTTTCCAACAAAAATTGTTTCGACCCAAATTTATTTGCGATGAATCGCTATTAAAAATGGCTATTTCTGAGCTTCCTAGAGCCTCAATAGGGTTGTAAACCATTCTGCCTTGCTGTAACATGCATAGGATGCGTGCTGGGTTAGTGAAATAATACTGTGAATAATTAGGACATGCAGATCAGAGGAATCGCTATTAGAATCGCAGAGCGGCACAATTACAGAGATTTGAGGTGGCATCACTATGAGGGGCCCCTATATTGCCTGAAAAACACACCCTGGAGCTGGCAGCGGCAGAAGCCCAAACATTGGATTTGGCTCAAAGAGACATTGGAGTTGGCAGCAGGAGCAGCAGGAGCCCAAAAATTGGCTGATTGACACCCTGGAGTTGCAAGCAGCAGCAGCAGGAGCCCAAACATAGCTTGAAAGAGACACTGGAGTTGGCAGCAGGAGCCCAAAAATTGGATGAATCACACCCTGGAGTTGCAAGCAGCAGGAGCCCAAACATAGTTTGAAAGACACACTGGAGTTGGCTGCAGGAGGCCAAAAATTGGATGAATCACACCCTGGAGTTGCAAGCAGCAGCAGTAGCAGGAGCCCAACATTGGCTGAAAGAGACACTGGAGTTGGCAGCAGGAGCCCAAAAATTGGATGAATCACACCCTGGAGTTGCAAGCAGCAGGAGCCCAAACATAGCTTGAAAGACACACTGGAGTTGGCTGCAGGAGGCCAAAAATTGGATGAATCACACCCTGGAGTTGCAAGCAGCAGCAGTAGCAGGAGCCCAACATTGGCTGAAAGAGACACTGGAGTTGGCATCAGGAGCCCAAAAATTGGCTGAATACCACCCTGGAGTTGCAAGCAGCTGGAGCCCAACATAGCTTGAAAGACACACTGGAGTTGGCTGCAGGAGGCCAAAATTGGATGAATCACACCCTGGAGTTGCAAGCAGCAGCAGCAGCAGCCCAAACATAGCTTGAAAGACACACTGGAGTTGGCTTCAGGAGCCCAAAAATTGGATGAATCACACCTCGGAGTTGCAAGCAGCAGTTGCAGGAGCCCAAACATTGGCTGAAAGAGACACTGGAGTTGGCTTCAGGAGCCCAAAAATTGGATGAATCACACCCTGGAGTTGCAAGCAGCAGGAGCCCAAACATAGCTTGAAAGACACACTGGAGTTGGCTTCAGGAGCCCAAAAATTGGATGAATCACACCCTGGAGTTGCAAGCAGCAGCAGTAGCAGGAGCCCAACATTGGCTGAAAGAGACACTGGAGTTGGCAGCAGCAGGAGCCCAAAAATATACTGACACACCCTGGAGTTGGCAGCAGCAGCAGGAACCTAGAAATTGGCTGGAAGGCACCCTGAAGTTGGCAGCAGCAGGAGCACATACATTAGCTGGAAGGCACACCCTGGAGTTGGCAGCAGCAGGAGGCCAAAAATTGTCTGAAAGAGACACTGGAGTTGGCAGCTGGAGCCCAAAAATTGGATGAATCACACCCTGGAGTTGCAAGCAGCAGCAGCAGGAGCCCAAACATTGGCTGAAAGAGACACTGGAGTTGGCAGCAGGAGCCCCAAAATTGGATGAATCAAACCCTGGAGTTGCAAGCAGCAGGAGCCCAAACATAGCTTGAAAGACACACTGGAGTTGGCTTCAGGAGCCCAAAATTTGGATGAATCACACCCTGGAGTTGCAAGCAGCAGCAGTAGCAGGAGCCCAACATTGGCTGAAAGAGGCACTGGAGTTAGCAGCAGGAGCCCAAAAATTGGCTGAATCACACCCTGGAGTTGCAAGCAGCAGCAGCAGGAGCCCAAACATTGGCTGAAAGAGACACTGGAGTTGGCTTCAGGAGCCCAAAAATTGGATGAATCACACCCTGGAGTTGCAAGCAGCAGGAGCCCAAACATAGCTTGAAAGACACACTGGAGTTGGCTTCAGGAGCCCAAAATTTGGATGAATCCCACCCTGGAGTTGCAAACAGCAGCAGCAAGAGCCCAACATTGGCTGAAAGAGACACTGGAGTTGGCTTCAGGAGCCCAAAAATTGGATGAATCACACCCTGGAGTTGCAATCAGCAGCAGGAGCCCAAACATTGGCTGAACGAGAAACTGGAGTTGGCAGCAGGAGCCCAAATATTGGATGAATCACACCCTGGAGTTGCAAGCAGCAGCAGCCCAAACATAGCTTGAAAGACACACTGGAGTTGGCTGCAGGAGGCCAAAAATTGGATGATTGGATGAATCACACCCTGGAGTTGCAAGCAGCAGCAGCAGCCCAACATTGGCTGAAAGAGACACTGGAGTTGGCAGCAGGAGCCCAAAAATTTACTGAATCACACCCTGGAGTTGCAAGCAGCAGCAGGAGCCCAAACATTGCTTTAAAGAGACACTGGTGTTGGCAGCAGCAGGAGCCCAAAAATTTACTGACACACCCTGGAGTTGGCAGCAGCAGCAGGAACCTAGAGATTGGCTGGTAGGCACCCTGAAGTTGGCAGCAGCAGGAGCACATACATTAGCTGGAAGGCACACCCTAGAGTTGGCAGCAGCATAAGCAGGAGCCCAAACATTGCTGGAAAGACACCCTGGAGTTGACAGCAGTTGCAGCAGGCGGCCAAAAATTGTCTGAAAGAGACACTGGAGTTGGCAGCTGGAGCCCAAAAATTGGATGAATCACACCCTGGAGTTGCAAGCAGCAGCAGCAGGAGCCCAAACATTGGCTGAAAGAGACACTGGAGTTGGCAGCAGGAGCCCAAAAATTGGATGAATCACACCCTGGAGTTGCAAGCAGCAGGAGCCCAAACATAGCTTGAAAGACACACTGGAGTTGGCTGCAGGAGGCCAAAAATTGGATGAATCACACCCTGGAGTTGCAAACAGCAGCAGTAGCAGGAGCCCAACATTGGCTGAAAGAGACACTGGAGTTGGCAGCAGGAGCCCAACAATTGGCTGAATCACACCCTGGAGTTGCAAGCAGCAGCAGCAGGAGCCCAAACATTGCTTTAAAGAGACACTGGAGTTGGCAGCAGGAGCCCAAAAATTGGATGAATCACACCCTGGAGTTGCAAGCAGCAGCAGCAGGAGCCAAAACATTGGCTGAAAGAGACACTGGAGTTGGCAGCAGGAGCCCAAAAATTGGATGAATCACACCCTGGAGTTGCAAGCAGCCGGAGCCCAAACATAGCTTGAAAGACACACTGGAGTTGGCTTCAGAAGCCCAAAAATTGGATGAATCACACCCTGGAGTTGCAAGCAGCAGCAGCAGCAGGAGCCCAAAATTGGCTGAAAGAGACACTGGAGTTGGCAGCAGGAGCCCAAAAATTGGATGAATCACACCCTGGAGCTGCAAGCAGCAGCAGCAGGAGCCAAAACATTGGCTGAAAGAGACACTGGAGTTGGCAGCAGGAGCCCAAAAATTGGATGAATCACACCCTGGAGTTGCAAGCAGCAGCAGCAGCCCAAACATAGCTTGAAAGAGACACTGGAGTTGGCAGCAAGAGCCCAAAAATTGGATGAATCACACCCTGGAGTTGCAAGCAACAGCAGCAGCCCAAACATTGCTTTAAAGAGACACTGGAGTTGGCAGTAGCAGGAGCCCAAAAATTGACTGACACACCCTGGAGTTGGCAGCAGCAGCAGCAGGAACCTGGAAATTGGCTGGAAGGCAACCTGAAGTTGGCAACAGCAGGAGCACATACATTAGCTGGAAGGCACACCATGGAGTTGGCAGCAGCATAAACAGGAGCCCAAACATTGCTTGAAAGACACCCTGGAGTTGGCAGCAGCAGCAGGAGGCCAAAAATTGGCTGAGAGAGACAATGGAGTTGGCAGCAGGAGCCCAAAAATTGGATGAATCATACCCTGGAGTGGCAAGCAGCAGCAGCAGCAGGAGACCAAACATTGGCTGAAAGAGACACTGGAGTTGGCAGCAGGAGCCCTAAAATTGGATGAATCACACCCTGGAGTTGCAAGCAGCTGGAGCCCAACATAGCTTGAAAGACACACTGGAGTGGGCTGCAGGAGGCCAAAAATTGGATGAATCACCCTGGAATTGCAAGCAGCAGCAGCAGCAGCCCAAACATAGCTTGAAAGACACACTGGAGTTGGCTTCAGGAGCCCAAAAATTGGACGAATCACACCCTGGAGTTGCAAGCAGCAGCAGCAGGAGCCCAAACATTGCTTTAAAGAGACACTGGAGTTGGCAGCAGGAGCCCAAAAATTGGATGAATCACACCCTGGAGTTGCAAGCAGCAGCAGCAGGAGCCCAACATTGGCTGAAAGAGACACTGGAGTTGGCAGCAGGAGCCCAAAAATTGGATGAATCACACCCTGGAGTTGCAAGCAGCAGCAGCAGGAGCCCAAACATTGGCTGAAAGAGACACTGGAGTTGGCTTCAGGAGCCCAAAAATTGGATGAATGGATGAATCACACCCTGTAGTTGCAAGCAGCAGCAGCAGCCCAACATTGGCTGAAAGAGACACTGGAGTTGGCAGCAGGAGCCCAAAAATTGGCTGAATCACACCCTGGAGTTGCAAGCAGCAGCAGCAGGAGCCCAAACATTGCTTTAAAGAGACACTGGTGTTGGCAGCAGCAGGAGCCCAAAAATCTACTGACACACCCTGGAGTTGGCAGCAGCAGCAGGAACCTAGAGATTGGCTGGTAGGCACCCTGAAGTTGGCAGCAGCAGGAGCACATACATTAGCTGGAAGGCACACCCTGGAGTTGGCAGCAGCATAAGCAGGAGCCCAAACATTGCTTGTAAGACACCCTGGAGTTGACAGCAGCAGCAGCAGGCGGCCAAAAATTGTCTGAAAGAGACACTGGAGTTGGCAGCTGGAGCCCAAAAATTGGATGAATCACACCCTGGAGTTGCAAGCAGCAGCAGCAGGAGTCCAAACATTGGCTGAAAGAGACACTGGAGTTGGCAGCAGGAGCCCAAAAATTGGATGAATCACACCCTGGAGTTGCAAGCAGCAGCAGCAGCCCAAACATAGCTTGAAAGAGACACTGGAGTTGGCAGCAAGAGCCCAAAAATTGGATGAATCACACCCTGGAGTTGCAAGCAGCAGCAGCAGCAGCCCAAACATTGCTTTAAAGAGACACTGGAGTTGGCAGTAGCAGGAGCCCAAAAATTGACTGACACACCCTGGAGTTGGCAGCAGCAGCAGCAGGAACCTAGAAATTGGCTGGAAGGCACCCTGAAGTTGGCAGCAGCAGGAGCACATACATTAGCTGGAAGGCACACCCTGGAGTTGGCAGCAGCATAAGCAGGAGCCCAAACATTGCTTGAAAGACACCCTGGAGTTGGCAGCAGCAGGAGGCCAAAAATTGTCTGAAAGAGACACTGGAGTTGGCAGCTGGAGCCCAAAAATTGGATGAATCACACCCTTGAGTTGCAAGCAGCAGCAGCAGGAGCCCAAACATTGGCTGAAAGAGACACTGGAGTTGGCAGCAGGAGCCCAAAAATTGGCTGAATCACACCCTGGAGTTGCAAGCAGCAGCAGCAGGAGCCCAAACATTGGCTGAAAGAGACACTGGAGTTGGCTTCAGGAGCCCAAAAATTGGATGAATCACACCCTGGAGTTGCAAGCAGCAGGAGCCCAAACATAGCTTGAAAGACACACTGGAGTTGGCTTCAGGAGCCCAACAATTGGATGAATCACACCCTGGAGTTGCAAGCAGCAGCAGCAAGAGCCCAACATTGGCTGAAAGAGACACTGGAGTTGGCTTCAGGAGCCCAAAAATTGGATGAATCACACCCCGGAGTTGCAAGCAGCAGCAGGAGCCCAAACATTGGCTGAACGAGAAACTGGAGTTGGCAGCAGGAGCCCAAATATTGGATGAATCACACCCTGGAGTTGCAAGCAGCAGCAGCCCAAACATAGCTTGAAAGACACACTGGAGTTGGCTGCAGGAGGCCAAAAATTGGATGATTGGATGAATCACACCCTGGAGTTGCAAGCAGCAGCAGCAGCCCAGCATTGGCTGAAAGAGACACTGGAGTTGGCAGCAGGAGCCCAAAAATTGGATAAATCACACCCTGGAGTGGCAAGCAGCAGCAGCAGGAGACCAAACATTGGCTGAAAGAGACACTGGAGTTGGCAGCAGGAGCCCTAAAATTGGATGAATCACACCCTGGAGTTGCAAGCAGCTGGAGCCCAACATAGCTTGAAAGACACACTGGAGTGGGCTGCAGGAGGCCAAAAAATTGGATGAATCACACCCTGGAGTTGCAAGCAGCAGCAGCAGCCCAAACATAGCTTGAAAGACACACTGGAGTTGGCTTCAGGAGCCCAAAAATTGGATGAAACACACCCTGGAGTTGCAAGCAGCAACAGCAGGAGCCCAAACATTGCTTTAATGAGACACTGGAGTTGGCAGCAGGAGGCCAAAAATTGGATGAATCACACCCTGGAGTTGCAAGCAGCAGCAGCAGGAGCCCAACATTGGCTGAAAGAGACACTGGAGTTGGCAGCAGGAGCCCAAAAATTGGATGAATCACACCCTGGAGTTGCAAGCAGCAGGAGCCCAAACATAGCTTGAAAGACACACTGGAGTTGGCTTCAGGAGCCCAAACATTGGATCAATCACACCCTGGAGTTGCAAGCAGCAGCAGCAGGAGCCCAACATTGGCTGAAAGAGACACTGGGGTTGGCTTCAGGAGCCCAAAAATTAGATGAATCACACACTGGAGTTGCAAGCAGCAGGAGCCCAAACATAGCTTGAAAGACACAATGGAGTTGGCAGCAGGAGCCCAAAAATTGGATGAATCACACCCTGGAGTTGCAAGCAACAGCAGCAGCCCAAACCTAGCTTGAAAGACACACTGGAGTTGGCTTCAGGAGCTCAAAAATTGGATGAATCACACCCTGGAGTTGCAAGCAGCAGCAGCAGGAGGCCAAAAATTGGCTGAAAGGCACACCCTGAAGTTGGCATCAGCAGGAGGCCAAAAATTGGTTGGAAGGCACACCCTGAAGCTGGCATCAGCAGGAGCCCAAAAATTGGCCTAAAGACATAAATATGTTTTGCACCATTTAGAAAGTGTAAAATGTGGCACCATGCTCAATCTAGTCGCATGCATCAGGCATTGGTGGGTGGAAATCCTGGCTGATCCATCCCTGATTCATTTTGACAAAGGTGAGTCTCTCCACATTTTTAGTTGACAGACGAGTTCTCCTCGCCGTAACTATGGCCCCCGCCGCACTAAACACCCGCTCAGATGGCACGCTACTTGCCGGGCAGGACAGCTTTTCCAGGGCAAACTCTGCTAGTTGAGGCCACAAATCAAGTTTGGCTGCCCAGAAGATCCTCAAGGTGTGTTGGCATGGTCATGCCAAGGTATGACATGACCTGCTGGTTGAGGTCCTGCTCCAGGTCTTCCTGCTGCTCATGAGTAGCCTCACTATGCGGGTGTAGAAAGCTACTCATTAGCGACTGAAGACTGAGGCTGCTGTTGATGGAGCTGCTGCTCCTGCCAACCCCCCCAGCAGCCATGGCAGTGGAAGGTGAGCGCAGAGGTCCCCTCGAGTTAGACTTGTGAGAGTATGGACCATGGCGCAGATAGGCATCGGCCAACTGACTACGTAGAATGTCTTTGTAGTAGTTCAGTTTGTCCTCCCTCTCGGCGGGTTTAAAAAATGCCCCCATTTTGTGCCGGAAGCGAGGGTCCAATAAGGTGCACAGCCAGAAGTCATCCCGCCGACAAATGGAAACAATTCTGGGGTCACTACGCAAGCACGTGAGCATGCTTCCTGAGCCTTGAGCCTACAGTAGAGGGTGAGGAGATGGCAGAGGATGAGGAGGCTGAGTCGCACAGTGTCACAGGCCCAACGGGCAAGGAGCGCGGAGGCCAAAGCGGCGTGACCTGTCCAAGTTGCTGCTGCTGCTGCAAAGGGACCACATTCACCCAGTGGGCAATAAACGACATGTACTGTCCCTGACCGTAGTTACAGCTCCAGACGTCACTTTGCTACACACCGACAGGCTCAAGGACTGGCCCACCTTCTGTTCAACAAAAGTGTGCAGCGCTGGTACTGCCTTCTTGGCAAAGAAATGACGGCTTGGGACTCTCCACCTCGGCTCGGCACAAGCCATCAGTTCTCTGAAAGGTGCAGAGTCCACCACCTGAAAAGGGAGCGACTGCAGCACCAGCAACTTGGACAGGAGCACATTCAGCTTCTGCGCCGCAGGATGAGTGGGCGCATACTGCTGTCTCTTGGACATTACTTCGCTGATGGATTGCTGGCGGGATGCATGACTTGGAGGAGGAGGAGCAGGAGCGACAGAGGATGGGTATGACGCACAGCTGCCTTCGGCTGAGGTGCTGGAGCCTTGGCTGGCAGAAATTGGGAGCGGCGTGCCACTTGGTGAGGAAGCAGACTGGACCACCCCTTGGGAGCCTCGGCTGAATAAATAGGGTTAAATAGCATGTGCCTTGGGATGCCAGTGTGGCGTAATGTATTTTAAACTGAACAGAAACTTTTAACACTAATCCAATAATGAGAAATGCTTTTGTTGAACATATAGGGTTAAGTAGCATGTGCCTTGGGATGCCAGTGTGGCGTAATGTATTTTAAGCTGAACAGAAACTATTAACACTAATCCAAGTATGAGAAATGCTTTTGTTTAACAGATAGGGTTAAATAGCATGTGCCTTGGGATGCCAGTGTGGCGTAATGTATTTTAAGCTGAACAAAAACTATTAACACTAATCCAAGTATGAGAAATGCTTTTGTTTAACAGATAGGGTTAAATAGCATGTGCCTTGAGATGCCAGTGTGGCGTAATGTATTTTAAGCTGAACAGAAACTATTAACACTAATCCAAGTATGAGAAATGCTTTTGTTTAATAAATAGGGTTAAATAGCATGTGCCTTGGGATGCCAGTGTGGCGTAATGTATTTTAAGCTGAACAGAAACGTTTAACACTAATCCAATAATGAGAAATGCTTTTGTTGAACAGATAGGGTTAAATAGCATGTGCCTTGGGATGCCAGTGTGGCGTAATGTATTTTAAGCTGAACAGAAACTATTAACACTAATCCAAGTATGAGAAATGCTTTTGTTTAACAGATAGGGTTAAATAGCATGTGCCTTGGGATGCCAGTGTGGCGTAATGTATTTTAAGCTGAACAGAAACTATTAACACTAATCCAATTATGAGAAATGCTTTTATTTAACAGATAGGGTTAAATAGCATGTGCCTTGGGATGCCAGTGTGGCGTAATGTATTTTAAGCTGAACAGAAACTTTTAACACTAATCCAATAATGAGAAATGCTTTTGTTGAACAGATAGGGTTAAATAGCATGTGCCTTGGGATGCCAGTCTGGCGTAATGTATTTTAAGCTGAACAGAAACTTTCAACACTAATCCAATAATGAGAAATGCTTTTGTTGAACAGATAGGGTTAAATAGCATGTGCCTTGGGATGCCAGTGTGGCGTAACGTATTTTAAGCTGAACAGAAACTTTTAACACTAATCCAATAATGAGAAATGCTTTTGTTTAACAGATAGGGTTAAAATAGCGTTCAGGGATAAATAGCAGAAAGGGTTAAATAGCATGTGCATTGCATGCACAGTGTGCAGCTGTATTTAAACCAAACCAAATATATTGAAATATGAATAATAGGCAGCACTAGGCACCCTGTCAATGTGACTTGTATGCTGCTGGATTGTTCCGGTTTTAAACCTATCTTTTCCTAGCTCTGTGTACCACTCTAAATCTCCCTAACTATCTGTCTCTCATCTATCTGTAACTTTCTCTAGCTATCGCTAACTCTCACCTAACTATGACTAACTGTCTGTCCGTGTCTGCAGCTAGCTCCGTTCTGTCTGCAATGCAAGTCTCAACTCCGCAAAAGGAAAATGGCCGCCGCTTTATATAGCACGGTGACGTCACCGGGCTTCCTGGCTGCTGATAGGCTGCATGTGACTGTCCCATCGTCACTTGCCCCTGGGGACATGTCTGAACATGTCCGTCCACCATCTTAGAATGCCTGTCATTGAGTTTAAAGGAAAACTTCGATCGATCGAATCGCCGGGAAATTCGGATTCGTTCAGAATCGAATTTTTCATGAAATTCGGAACGAATCCGGGTTCGTCCGGATCGATTCGCTCATCCCTACCGATGACGTCACTGCCAGGTGTCATCTGGGCACCCGGCAGTTCGGCTGTCAGATGCCGGTGAAGGCTGGGCAGATAAGGAGGGAGGCAGGCGATCCTCCGATCGCCTGCCTCCCCCTTCTCTGCCCAGCCGTCACCTGCATCGGATCGCCGCGGGACACTGCATATGAAGATCGGAGGCGAGTAAAGGTAAATTTTTTTTTTTAATAAACATATTTGAAAACTGTGTCTGTGTTTATTTTATACTGTCAACCCTTTGTGAACTGGTAAGGGGTCCATGAGACCCCTTATACCAGTTCACAAGGCTCAGGGGTCTGGCAAGTCACCTGCGGCTAGCGGGTGACTTGCCATTAACCCCTGGCCCCCCAAATTACCTGCCTTCCCAAATCCCGGGGGGGGGCAGAAGAGCCGTGGCCCTAGGCTATGACGGCTTGTAGCCGGCAGGGCCAAGGGCCACTAAAGCTGGCCCCTGCGCCCTGTTCTACAAGCCCCCATAGCTGGTCACAGGCTGGTTACGCTGGGTAGGGGGGACCTCACGCCATTTTTTTATTTAGATTTTTAAGGGTTTTAACCCTTAAAAATCCCCCCAAAAATGGGGTCCCCCTCCCTGGGAGGGAGGACCCTATGTCAATTTTTTTTTAATTAACCCTATGTTACCTGTAACCCAGTAGGTATAAAAGGCTTCCAGCAGCAGGAGAGCAGAAGCCTAAGTGATTAGCGTGGGATTCAGGGATGGATGGGAGGTAAGTATTAAAAAAAAAAAAAAAAAGTTATTTTTAAAGTGTGTCTCTGTGTTTATTTTTTTTACCTTTAACCCTTTGTGGACTGGTAAGGGATCTATGAGACCCAGTTCACAAGGTTCTGGGTCTGGCAAGTCACCTGCGGCTAGTGGGTGACTTGCCATTAACCCCGAGACCCCCCATTACCTGCCTCCCCAAAAACCCTTAAAATTCCCCCAAGAAATGGTGTCCCCCCCCCCTGTGAAGGGGGACCCCACACCAATTTTTTTTATTTAACCCTTTATTATGTGGATAGTAGTTGTATTTTAGTTGTAAATGTTATAAAGTGCTCTTTTCAGTTTAGGGGATCCCATGGACAGGAACGGGGGGCTACCAATACATATGTGGTATCATTGTAATCGGGAGAAATGGGGCTTTCACATGCAATATGGTTTTCTTTAATAAAATAAATGCTTTTGTTAAAATACAGGAGACAATTTAAAAAAATATATTTTTTTATTTTTTTTTTACTTATTTACTTAAAAATATATTAAAAAAGTAGAAAAAATGCAAGCAATTTCATGTTAAAGCCTAAACTCTGCCACAAAAAGAAAATATGCCATTTTCTTGGAAATTCCTGCAAAAATCACGGTTAAACATAGTGCAAAATGGTGAAAAATATCCTGTCAGCAGAGGGTGACAAAATCTCAAGTAGGCTAGCAGTTAAAAGGTTACAGGTACCTATGCATGTTGGGTATTGTTCTGCTCGGGGGACCTTGCGCTTTCAGATTTAGCTTGTTTTTTCTTATTTGCATATTGATATTTTGGGAAAATGTGTTTTTTATTCTGCTTTTTTATACATTTTTTGTGAAATCCTGTGCAACCTAAGAATTTTTCGAGATATTACTTCCAGAAAGGTGAGCCCACTACAACAAGCTGGGTACGCTTAGAAAGCTTACCATGTGTTCTTTCAGGGAATATATGGTTTATCGGGGATATTCCAAATGTAAAGGGTTGTTTTGGTAGAAAAAGCACAAGGTGCGCACTTTGTCAGCAGAGCTGAAATTTTGAAGTAAAATTACCGTTATGCGCATGCTTTACTTTGGTGTGTTTGGCAACTCTTTCCTTGACAGAATCTAGGCATGTTTGGTATTGTTCTGTTTGGGGGATGTTGCTTTTTCCGATTTTCAGTTTTTTTCTGGTTTGCATATTTTTTTTTAGGAAAATGTGGTTTTGATTCTGCTTTTTTATTCATTTTTAGGGAAACCCTGTGCAACCAAAGAGTACATTGAGGGATTACTTCCAGAAAACTGCACCCATGTCAACAAGCCTGGTACGCCTAGAAAGCCTGAGGTGTATACTTCTAGGGAATATATAGTTTGTCAGGGGTATTTCAAATGTAAAGGGTTGGTTTTCTTGAAAAACTGCAAGGTGCGCATATTGCATAGCACAGTTGAATTTTATCTGAAAATCTCCTGAAGCATTGTTTCAGTTTGGGGGAGTCTCCTGGGCAGGAAAGAGTGTCTACCTATACATATGTGGTTCCGATGTAACCGGGAGAAATTGGGGTTTCACACGTAATAAGATTTTATTGACAAACTTATATTTTTTATTACAAAAAAACACTACAAATTGTAAAAAATATTTTTTATTTCTTTGCACAATTTTTACCCAAGAATATTGAGAATACACTTAGAAAATGACAAACAAGACATTTCATGTTAAAGCCCAGGCTCTGCTGAAAAAAACAATATATCACTTTCCTGGGAAATCCCTGGAAATCCCTTCAAGAATCACAGTTGAACATTGGGAGCGCAAAATAGTGCAAAATGGTCTGGCAACAGAGGGTGACAAAATCTCAAGGTAGGCTGGCAGTTAAAGGGTTAAAGTAACTTACCTAGAATAAGGTATTGGAATATAAGGAACTTAGGTCATCATTTTATTAGCATAATTAGCATAATTTTTGTGGCTATAGCGCCAGCTTCGGAGCACCGGCATTACCGTTTTATCTGGCGCTGTGCTGTGTACTACATTGGCGCTAGCAGTTGCTGCACGAAATGCTACAAATTAGCTTTAACTGTCAGAGCCTGTTGGACCCACCTCCCGATTATCCCAGCGGCAGTGACTGCCACTTTGCACTTCCCTTTTCCCGGCGCTCCCCAGCATATTTATGCATTTTCTCCTTTAAATCTTTGCCGCTGTACTTTTCCGGTGCTGGTCAGCATTTCTTCATTGCAGTTACAAGAAATCTCTGCTGGGGACAAAGGGGACAAACTTTACAGTGCGTTTAAGTTGCGTTTTAGTTGCTGTTGTCCAAATTACACAATGTTAAGCAAAAGAAGCCATTCAAATCAATTTTAATAGCCCCCCCCAACGTAAACATTTAGGTCCTGCGTTTCAATTATTGACAAGTTCCAATGCAAGTACTGTTCAAAAAAAGGGTTTAAAGTGGATCACACCGGGGAAATTCCCTCAGGTCGCCCGAACAAACTCACCTCTTCTTGGTCCTATGACGCATGTGTGGCCGCTCGTCCAATCAGCGTGCTCATATCCGCTCAAGCCCCTGAGTCCAGGAGCTCGTCTAATGCGAGTGTATCTGCGCACACTGGTGGCCACATCCCCGGCTACTCTCTAAGAGGGAGCGTGCCTGCGCTGGCCAGGCACAAATGCCTGGGGCGGGCACGCACCCTGCTAGAGGGATAGCGGGTATGGGCAACCTGGGGGGTTTCACACAGCGGGGTATCCTAATTTTGGATGCCCTGGGGGAGGGAATCGATTGGTCTAGGAATCTTATAGATTCCTGGCCCTATCACTGTGGATTTTGGTCCACTTTAATATTAATTATAAGCAATAAACATGTCAGTCAAGTACTACTCATTGTGCTCTATGGGAGCTTCAGCTACAGTGCCAGGTTTCATCTGGCGTTGCTTCAACCAGAGCGCCTGCCACTGCATCTTCAGTGATTTTTTCTTTCTTAAACCCTGTGTTGAGTGTCACTGAGGCCAAATAAGTGTGTAATGCTTCTTAAATAAGGCTCCCAGTCTCCACTGAGAAACAAGAGTAAGGCCCTTATTCATCAAGCGATAGCGCCAGGTAGTGTCTGACGAGCGCCAGGTCCCGCCAGCTAACGGCGGCTACCGACTGAAGTACGCCCGGCGTCGGCCACAATGACGCATTTATCAAGCTAAATAAGGCTAGCGCCGGCGAGAGCGACGGCTAGCGCGGGATTCATCATGTAGCCGACTGCAACGAACAGCGCCGCTGCTAATCCCATCACAGCGACAGGTCTGACCTGTCGCTCCCTGGCGTTGTCCAATGCATTTCAATGGCAGACACTGCAATGATAGTTTTAAGTGGTTTTTGTGTTCTTGTGTTTTGCACAAAAGTCAGCACATGTTTTTTGGGATATGTTTTATTAATCTGTCTTGTTATTTTTGTGTTTTAGATGAAAGTTGTAATTTTTACAATGTAATGTTGTGAGTGATATCTAAAAGGCATCTCCTGGGGGGCGTGGCCGAACGCTGGAGAAGATGGCTGCTTCTCCTTAGTGCTCGTCACCTCGAGGCACAGAAACCACCCCAAAGCAGCTTTTTCTCAGCTACAACGAGCACCCATCTGATAGCATTTGCCCCACATCGCTTACCTGAGTCCTCGGATGGGCAGAAGCGGGGCCAAGACGAGAGAGAGGAAGACGGGCGGCGAGATGAGAGGTGCCGCATGCTCCCGCCAGCCAGACATCATGGCGGAGCTCAGGCGGCAGTCCCAGGCCGCCCACCAAGCGATCGCTGACCGGGACACGCGGCACGGAGGTCAGCTACACCCGCCGGACCATGCCTCACCGGTCCCGCGGAGCACAGTGCGGGAGCCGGAGACAGAGGTAGGAGCGGAGGGCAGCCCCGACCACGTGGGCGGGAGGCGGAGGTCCCCGCAGCCGCAGCGTTTACCTCGGCCGCACGAGGAAGGAGGGAACACGGCTCCGTCACCGGGCCCATCAGGCCCCCTCCCGGACTCGGGAGCCGACGGGGGCTGGAGGGGGGACGCGGGAACGGACTTCCCGCCCTTGCAGGCGCCCCTGCGCCCTCAGTCTGCGCCCCTGCCTGCCTCATCACAGCCCCCCACCCCTCATCCATGGCCACAGCACAGCCCGCAGCACCTGTCGCCTGCTGCTGATCCCAGACCCCCACAATCTGGCGCGCTGCCGAGGGGGAGCCATGGAGGTGCTGGACCCCCACATCTGAGCCCGGCTGGCCCCAATGGAGACATGGATGAAGGATTGCCCTTGTCCCTTGCTAGCAGCAGAGACTTCCCTCGCATATTTGAAACGACCCCCAGGCCGGGCAGCAGCGTTTCCTCCCAACCTTTGATAGAAGATGTTCAGGAAGATGACCCGCGGAGTGCCCAGGGGTCTCCCTGCCCAGCTGATTCTATTAT
Organism: Gastrophryne carolinensis; assembly: GCA_027917425.1. Classification (NCBI taxonomy): domain Eukaryota; kingdom Metazoa; phylum Chordata; class Amphibia; order Anura; family Microhylidae; genus Gastrophryne; species Gastrophryne carolinensis. The sequence goes on along the minus strand of CM051240.1, from coordinate 170,572,470 downwards.
ACGCGACGAACAGTTGTTGGCCAAATTTAAGCTGTTATTACAACAAGAACTGGCCGCAGCAGTGTCCCAGCTTTCCACCAGCTTCGCCAACGACATCAGAGATCTGGGTGACCGGACCAACACACTGGAGGAAAGAATGGATGAAATAGTGACGGCCCTGGACTCTGGTGAGTCTTGCACCGCAGCAGTGCGAGAGGATGTGACCCTACTTCAACAAAAGCTGGAAGACCTTGAAAACAGATCCAGGAGAGAAAATGTCCGGATTCGGGGTCTCCCGGAGTCCATGGAGGATGTTCCCGCCACAGTCAGAGCGCTGCTTCGTGAACTACTCCCCTCTATGCCGGCTGAACGCCTGGAATTGGACAGAGCCCATAGGGCCTTAGGCCCCCAAAGATCGGACGGTCGCCCTAGGGACATTGTCATCAGGCCTACATTCTACCGTACAAAGGAGGCCATCCTAGAAGCTTCCAGGGCGGCAACCCACCTTTCTTTCCAGAACCACGCTTACCAGATTTATCCAGATGTTGCCCCCCAGACGCTCCAGCGGAGACGGGAGATGAAACCGGGCCTGGAGATCTTGAAATTACATGGTATCAGGTATCGATGGGGGTTCCCCTTTAGACTGATGTTCTCCCACGCGGGCCGGCAATGCGCTGCGGGCTCCCTTGGTGAGCTTCAAAGTGTCATACGGGAGCTGGGCATACCCTTAAAGGACCCGCTAGTGGCTGCACCTGACCGGGCGGCCCAGCGGGAGCCCCGGCGTCAGCCGTTGCGGCCCATCTGGGAGAAGGTTCGCTCGCGAAGGAGACGGGATCGGGGAGTTGGCCGCCGGCCGGTCTCCGACTCTGATCCGGGCTGAGGCCTTTCGGGGCCGGATCGGGTCGGAGTTGGTGAATCATGCCCAGGCGCCTGATTTTGGGTGAGCCCTGTTGGCTGAACGCAGGCTTCATATTCCCATTTCCCTGGATCTCGCCTTCTTCTCCCCCTCCTGAGTTCCTTACGTTTATATGGGTTTAATAAGTCAGCTTTATAACGTTATATGCCTAATGACAATGAGCTTAAAGTTGTATTTCTCTCTAGATTGTTCTGTTATGGTGGCGTAAACTGGGGGCCCCCCGCCCGCTTGCTGGGGATGGGCGTCTGCTGTGGGCCCTCGGGGTACGGGGGCTCTAGGACCCTGTGCCCGGGATGGTCTGCGGTGACGCGCGATGATCCACCGAGCGGCGTGGCTGCTCCCCTCATAACTTGGGTTGGATGGGCGTGCGGAGGGGGGGGCGGATCTCTCCCCTCTCTCTCGCGGGGTCAAAGTATTAATGTGTACTGTTCCTTATCTGGTTGCCGTTTCTTTTTACACTGGGGTGGTGGCCAGTGCCTCCGAGTATCACCCCCCACACTGTACGAGTCGTCCCGGACTGGGATGCTTTTGCCCCCGGTGCCTGGACGGCTTCCTGCCCCGGCAGGAATCTTCTGGGTCTTACGTGACCCAGAGGGTCTTATTGGACTTAGGTCCTTACTGTTTTTTGCTTTGTGTATATTTAAATTTTTCATTGTTCTTGAATTGTTTACTGTGTTAAGTTTTTTCTTATCGTTCCTTCTCGCTACCTGTCCCCTTCCCCCCCTCCCCCGCCCAAGCCCTCGCTCCCCTCCCCGCCCCCCCCCCCCCCCCCCGCGCCTGGTCTGCTCTTTTTCCCACTAGTAAACCGATTCTACCTAGATGGTGGGGCTTAACATTAAATTAATTTCCCACAACGTCCAGGGCTTTAACAGCCCTGTTAAGAGGAACAAAGCTTTTCACTATTACAGGTCCTGCAAGGCGGATATACTCTTCCTGCAAGAGACAAGGTTCTCGACCCACTCCAGGCCAAGGTATCTGAGCCACCACTACCCGGTGTCCCATATGTCATGCGCTAGAGAAAAGAAAAGAGGGGTGTTGATAGCTTTTAGTAAAAACCTCCCCTTTATCTGTTGTAAAGAAATCATTGATCCAACGGGCAGATATGTGGTTCTTCAAGGGTCCCTATACGATATCGATATCACTCTGGTCACATATTATACACCCAACTCCTTTCAGACACGCTTCTTTAAACACCTACTGTCGGTAGTCCAGAACAACACTAAGGGCATCTTAATAATGGGTGGAGACTCAAATATGGTTGTGAACCCTAAGATGGACAGACAGAGAACGGGGCAACCCGCTACTGTGTCACGGGGGGCAGATCTCCACACTACTGGCTTTGGTGATCTTCTGGACACATACGGCCTTTGCGATGTCTGGAGGGAAAAAAACCCCACTACCAGAGACTTTACGTTTTACTCTAATCCTCATGGATCCTTTTGTCGGATAGATCACATCTTTGTCCCCCAGGCTATACTCCCGGCAATAATTAGCTCTAAAATCTATAACTCGACCTGGTCAGACCATAATCCTGTAATGGCGGCGGTTGACCTACTGGTCCCAACCAAACGATCTTACAACTGGAGATTAAACGACTCCCTCCTGTGCTCTCAGGATACATGCCTGAAGATCCAAGACGCCCTTAAGGATTATTTTGCCCTGAACGTCGACTCAGTCCGCTCCCCGATCACCCTTTGGGAGGCTCAGAAAGCTGTTATGCGGGGTAATATTATAAATATTGCTTCCCTTAGGAAAAGAGAGAGACAGAAGCGACTCAAGGAACTGACGGTGAAGTACGAGCAGGCAGAGGCACAGTGGAAGAGAGCCCCGAACTCTAAACATAAAAAGATCGTTGATAGGCTTAGGACGGAGCTCAATGCGCTCTTAGATGATCAGGCTGAAAAACGGCTCCGCTGGGCCAGACAAAGATTCTATGCTAGGGGCAACAAACCGGATACTATGATGGCCCGGAAACTGAAAACTACTGCCTTAGATAAACAACGGCCAGTGAAGCTTAGGCTTGGTTCAGGTTCCATAACGGCCAATCCGGACAAAATTGTAGCCGCATTTCGGGGGTTTCTAACTACATTGTACTCGGCCCCCCCAAAGGCCAATAACGCCGACCTTGAGAGATTCTTCGAGCGCGTTGAGCTACCGCCTGTGACCCAAGACCATATTGCCTTGATGGATTCCCCAGTCACACCTCAGGAGATAATAGCGGCCATTAAATCTACCAAAGCCTCTAAGACCCCGGGACCTGATGGCTTCAGTAACCTTTATTATAAAAAGTTTGCTCCCCTCCTGGCACCCCACCTGGCCAATCTCTTCAATGCCCTGTGTGCGGATGCCGCCTTGGGCCCTTGCTCCCTGTTGGCAGACATCTGCATGATACCGAAGCCTGACAAGGATAGCCTGCAAATACCTAACTACAGACCCATATCTTTAATCAATGCGGATGTGAAGTTGCTGGCCAAAGTACTGGCAGCCAGATTGAATACGTTTCTGGAAGACCTTGTTCACAGAGATCAGGTGGGTTTTGTACCTTCCCGGCAGGCAGGGGACAATGTCAGGAGGGTTGCTCACTTAGTCCACCACACCCGGGCAAGAAACATCCCAGCTTTTCTGTTGTCCCTCGATATACAAAAGGCTTTTGACACCATTTCCTGGGACTACTTGTTCTGGGTGTTGAAGAAATGGGGTTTTGGGCAAAGATTTATTGACTGGATCAAGGCCCTCTATAACAATCCAACAGCACGGGTACGGTACTCGGGTTTCACCTCCGAGACCTTTCGGATTTCTAGGGGTACGAGGCAGGGATGCTCCCTCTCCCCAATCCTTTTTATCTTGGCTCTGGAGCCTCTGGGTACAGCAATAAGGCAAAATCCAAACATTAGGGGACTGGAAGTGGCGGGGGTCCACCATAAGGCTCTCTTCATTGCGGACGACGTTGTGGTGGCGATCTCGCAACCTCTTACTTCTCTCCCAAACCTGTACGCCACCCTGGATCAATTCGCCCGCATTTCCGGTCTGACTATAAATAGCGACAAATCCCAGGCCCTTAATATATCTTTGACCCCAGAGACGGTGATGCAAATTAAGAATAACTTTTCCTTCAAGTGGACGACAGAGCCACTTCAATACTTGGGGGTACACATTACGGCGACTTATGAGGATCTTTACGGGGCTAACTATCCACCCTTGTTCAAATCTTTAACACAGCTACTCGATACTTGGAGGTCACACTCGCTCTCCTGGCTGGGACGAATAAACGCGGTTAAAATGTCCATCCTCCCTAAACTCCTATACCTTTTTAGAACACTGCCAGTACCAATCCCAATGTACAGACTGCGTGCGATGCAGAGGAGAATATTGATTTTTATCTGGTCCGGCGCTCGTCCGCGAGTACCCAAGCGCACCATGTTTTGCCATAAATCGCTGGGTGGGCTTGGTGTCCCCAACATTAGTTTGTATTATAAGGCCGCCCAGATAGCCCAGCTGGCCCCCATGCATTCCCTCTTGAAGCCTCCCCTCTGGACGTTTCTGGAACTCCCAGACTGCTCGCCAACCCCGATAGATGGCCTACTATGGATGGACCCGGCGTCCAGACCCGAGACACTTAGCCCCCTAATGAAGCATTCACTTTCAGTATGGGACTCAGTGAAGTACTCTGCCTCCCTGATGTCCCCCCATACCCCTCTAGCTCATCTCTGGGGTAACCCGTCCTTTCCTCCAGGAATGGATAATAGCTCAACTTATAAATGGTGGAGGGAACATGGGATGACTAAGATAATTCATCTTTTGTCAGAGGAGGGGTTCTTATCTTATGGCTCCTTGAGAGAAAAATTTGACGTTCCCCAGAGGGCCTTTTTCCAATATCTACAGTTGAGGCATTGGTTAACACCTCTAACTAGATTGGGGCAACCCTTTCGAAGGTGTACCCCCTTTGAGGAGATCTGTAGCGAAGACCCGTTCCGTAGGGGATTGATATCCATGTTGTACTCCAAGTTGAATAGCATGGGGGCGGGAGTTCATACCTATGTGGAGAAATGGGAGAGCGACCTGGGTCCATGTAAATCAGACAGGGGGTGGGAGGAGATCTGGAGTGCGACCTCCTCATGCTCCATGAACATTCTGACAACCGAGACGGCTTATAAAGTCCTGTTTCGTTGGTACTTGGTGCCTAGTCGCCTCGGTAAGATGTTCCCCGGGCAGGCCAATACGTGCTTTAGAGGTTGTGATGCCGAAGGTACCTTCATGCATATTTGGTGGACCTGCCCCATGCTAACCCGTTTCTGGTCCCATATGCACAAGATAGCCAGCAGAATGTTTCAAAAGAACGTCAAAAAGGATCCCTGGGTGGCCCTCCTTCATTGTAGACCTCCAGAGCTTACTAAGAAACAGTGCAAGCTGTTCATTTACTTGCTCCTGGCGGCAAAGCAGACCATCGCCAGAGCCTGGAAAAAACAGATTGTTCCGGTATCGGAGGTGTCATCCAGAATGAATGGATTCCTGATTAACGAGAGGCTTTCGAGCATTCTGGCCGACACCCAAGATAAGTTTCTCTCCATCTGGGAACCATGGATACAGTATACCTGGCCCAGTGCTCCATTGGGTTTGCTCCATTAGGCGATCGTTGCAGACCGGGCCGCGGGGATTCCCCCCCCTCTCCCTACCCTACCCCCTCCTTGTCCCTTACCCCCTTCTCTCACTCTGTTCAACCCCCATTCCCCCCCCCTTCCCCTCTTTATTCCTTTATTTTCTTATGTTTTTTCTGCCTCTTGTCGTGTGGCTGGCCCCCTGTCGGTCTCCTCGGCCTAGGCCGGGATGGGGCGGCGGGGGGGTGGGCCGCGATGAGATGCCACTATGGTTTGTATAGGACGGCAAATAACTGGCGCAAGAGACAGCGCGATTGAGGATTGATAAAAATTGACAAATCTCGATGTACTTATTGTTTATTCCAGCTTTTATCATACTGTAACCATGTTGCCAATTGTTTTATTGTTGAAATGAAAGGTTGCACATCGATACTGGCTTAGATCACGAAAACTTGCTGTACTCTCTGTGTTGTTCGCCTCCCCTGCGTGGGAAGGATTCCTGTGTTGGCTGACTATATATTTCCTTTGTATTGCCTCTTTGAATCGAATAAAATAAAATATTGAAAGATAAAAGGCATCTCCTCCCACAAAACACATTCGGCTCAAATTAGCTTGTTTTCACCACACACGGGCCTTGTAAAGCTACTTTTTAGTCAGTCATGTTTGTCGCTCACGTTCGTTCATTGAAATTGTCAGCGCCCAAGCTATTCGGCAGCCCTGTCCTTGATGAATCTGTGGTGGTCAGAGTTTGTGCAGTCGCTGTTTTGATTTGCTAAGTGGCGGCGCGAGCGTCGCTGTGCTGCGCTTTGCTGTTCATACATGTGCCCTTCTGCCATTTGCCTGGAATTCACTTGCCGTGACCCCAGTCGTTCTTAATGAATACACTGTAGTTGTGAGCATGCATGTCCACATTCTGCAGGATTTATTCTGGCGTACAAGCTCATAACAACCCGTTATGCATTCTCCTGTGTGCCACATTATCATGTAGTTGGAAAGTTTTATTGTGTAATTATTTTATGAAGGAATAAGATTGTTATTTGTAAGCAACCAGCTTTTTGGTTTTCTCAGACCTATGCATTACAGGATCTTGAACCCCCAGCTAAATCAAGATAATAATTAATGACGTCTTTGCCAATAGCTTGTTGTAATGCGTCAATTTACTTTTTCCACCACTTAGCTTGCACATAGCTGATATTAGCTTGTTCCTGGTGCGCGGAGCTTGTTTTTTAAAATTTATTTCACAGTTGCTTTGGTCATATCCGGTTCCGGTTTCCTCCTTTGCGTTTCAAATCCACCTAAAGCTAAAAATTACTAGAGCTTAGGCCAATAGCTTGTTGTAATGCGTCAATTTACTTTTCCCGCCACTTAGCTTGCACATAGCTGATATTAGCTTGTTCCTGGTGCGCGGAGCTTGTTTTTAAAAATTTATTTCACAGTTGCTTTGGTCATATCCGGTTCCGGTTTCCTCCTTTGCGTTTCAAAGCCACCTAAAGCTAAAAATTACTAGCGCTTAGGCCAATAGCTTGTTGTAATGCGTCAATTTACTTTTTCCGCCACTTAGCTTGCACATAGCTGATATTAGCTTGTTCCTGGTGCGCGGAGCGTTTTTTTTTTTTTTTGGGGGTCCCTGTCGCTTTGGTCATATCCGGTTCCTGTTTCCTCCTTAACGTTTCCACCATGCTGCCCAGGAGACGTATTCGTCGCCTCCCCAGCTCCTCCTCCGAATCTGACCCCACCACCCCTCCCCCACCTCCCCCACCTACCTCACCTCCCTTTGTGTTTGTTTTTCATTTCTCATAGGATTTCTGCATCAAGCAGTATGACTATGCCCGTGGGGGCAAAAAACGAATAGCCATGGAGGTGAAGGCCACAGTGTCCCTGCGCTTCAACACCCAGCTCTCAGTCCGAGCTATCCAACAAAAGTGGTCGGACTTCAAGCGCCGGGACCCTGAAGGCGTGTACCGCCTATATGATGCCTACGCATCAGGTAAGTTTAAGCTTATGCTATGTTTATACTTTTGTTTAAATAATCTGCTAAGCTGTGTCCATTTGGAGTCTTAATATTAATTATTTTCATTCACCCCCTCAACACAGATAAGCGTCCTCCCCTGGGGAAACGTGGGAAGGGATTCCTCCCCCGAACCAGGCAGGCGGACTCGGGGGAGTCACCGGGGGAAGGTCCCTCTCGCGGCTCCTATTTAGAGGACCCAGGGGAGGAAGGGGATGACGCCCCAGAGGAGTGTGCTGCTGGGGGGCTGGCAGGATCAAGCCTCAGCTCCTCACACTCTGACTCTGAGGAGTCTCACCAGCCAAGGGGCCACTCTCAAGTGGGGAGTCCAAGTGGGGTGGAAGGAATGCACTCTCCCACACTCCCTGAAGGAGCAGGGAGTGAGAGGGAGGAGGGTGGCCCTTTGGCTGGGGGATCTTCGGAGCAGAGTGTGAGGAGCCGAGGCTCCCCGCCTCCTCCTCAGAGCCCTCCCTGGGCTTCAAGTGGCGGATCATCCCCTGGTGAGTGCACATTTTGTCATTGTTAGTCTGTGACAGGTTTCATCTGGCCATTTGTACTTAGCCCTTGCCATTCCTCTCTAATTTGCAGGGCATCATATAGGCGGCACCTCCATGGCCTTTTGGCAACGCCTTCTCCACGGGCATAGTCATGGTAAGTGTTTGTTGTTATCCCTCACATTCCCTATGTTATGACATTCCTTAAAGTGGACCAACACCCATTGTTAATTGTGCTTGGAATCTCGAAGCTTCCATGCCCAATCACCTCCCTCACCCAGGGCCCCCCCCCAAAAAAGCCCACAAACTCCTTACCTCATTGGGGGTGGCAGAAGCCACCGCCGCAGCCTCCTGCGTGCCCCTCTAGATGTGTGTGCGCCTGCGCTCTCTGTTTCCTAATGGGCTGCGCGTGCGCACACACTGGAGGAGTGATGTGCGGAAGGCAGCGGCGGCGGACGGTGTCTCACTCAAATTGTGGTGCTCTGCCAAAGTGGACCAAAACACAGAATAGTATCAATCCTGGGTCTTGGCCCACTTTTAACAGACACATGTTTCCTGGTCCATAGTACAAGCTGGTTTGATAATGTACATTAACATCACAAACCCCACTACAGTGCAATCCAACTGGCAACCACCCCTATGTTTCTGCCCACACCATGATGGGGGCTAGCAAATGTGTTATTTGGTTAAGTTGTTCCGGCTAACACATGTTGCACACTAGTAACATTCTACAATCAACTGCAAATTAGTCCTTACCATTGCACTGTCAAGGTTATTGGCACATTATCTTTATGTGTCCATGTTGCACCCATAAATAATTTACATGAACTCATGGACCAGGAAATATGCTAATGTTGGACAACATGTGTGTAACCATGCAAGCATTTGTTTTTTCAGACTCCCTAACCAGATGGATGACAAATAGTCATGTGTCATTGGCCCACTAATTTTGCTTTTCTCTTTTGCTTTTTCCTGACAGATGTTGCCACGCAGACGGAGCCGGTGACCATCCTCCCCACCCCAGCTCCAGGGACGGCCAGCAGCATGGGCCCCCGCCACAGCTGCGATGGTGAGTACACCCCACTTCATATGCCTAAAGACTTGTGAACCCTATGTCTTATAGTCAAATCTGCAGACATTTACAATGTACCTATGTGTTTAATCAACACACATCTAGGTTACATGTGTTTGGCCAACAATCCTACATGCCTGTCTGCATGCTTGATTGTTGCCTCACATTCTTGAGTTTGCCACATAGAGACAATTTGTGGTTTATACACAACCAAATGGGCCTGCTTAGGTCGTGACCTCTAAGATTCTGGGACAAACTAGTTTACTCGTACGGACTTAGGCCCTGATGTTTGGCTGTGACTAAACACATAAATGTCCACACTGGGACTTATACCTTCTTTTATTCCCAAGAGTTAAGAGTAAATGTATGCTTGGGATGTGGTGGCCACATTTAAGGCAGCCACTAGTACTCATATAATGTTAACACCTAAGGGCACAGTGGGCAACAATGTTAATGTGAGTGTCAGCTAATTGGACCCACTGACATTACATTGCTACATCTGTGTCTGTTGAGGTCACATTCCATTTATTAAATCTGTTTTTTTTTTTTAAATCTCTACAGCTTGTGAAAACCAGCATCGCAGACTGTGGCGGTCGATCCGGCGTCTTCGCCTTATGCTGCTGGCCAAGAAGAGGCGGCGTCGCTAGGGTGGGGGGATGACTGGCCCCTTGTTGTAGCCCCTTTGTGGGCAAATGTTGGGCCTGTTGCCCGCGTTGAATATTAAAATTTTGATATTTTGCTAATTACAGTGTGTTGTGCCCTGCCAAGCATAGTTTAAGTGTCGGCAAACCCATTTGTGTTTAAATTTTGCCATACCTTTGTAGCCATTTAATGTGTAAACCATAGTAAGCTATGGTCACAAATGTGTGGCATTAATTTTGGCCTACATTTACATATGTAGATCAAGATACTCATCCCTGACTGTGTTCTTAGCTATGTCTTCGGAAAAACACAATTTAGAGGTGGGTTAATGAAATCTATTTACAAAAAAAAAATACAAACACAAACAAATTAATATTCTTGGCTGGGTTGCCGGGGAGGTGGTGAGTCATTGCTAGGGGCGGTGTTGGGGGCCAACAGTGCAGTAAAAAAAATAGACTGCTGTTGGATGAGCTGTTGTGTCAACAACAAACTTTGTTCCTGCCGCTGGAGACATTCTTGCTGGCGCTGTAGAGATTGTTCCTGGCGCTGGAGAGATTGTTCCTGGCGCTGGAGAGATTGCTCCATGAGATTGGCAAGGCGACCAAGTTCCTGGTTCTGTTGCTGTTGTTGTGCTTGTAGCAACTGGTCGATCTTGCGCTGCTGGGCCTCATTTTGTTGCTGACACATCAGCACCTGATGTTCCAACGCCGCAATGCGCTCATTAGTTCCATCACGCGGCTGTTGGCGACTGTAGTCCTCCAGCATCCGGACCCCTAGCTCATAGAAATCATGACTGGTTGGTGCCACACCGCCTCTTGCTCTGGTTTGAGGCTAACAAAATAGCAAACAACATTTTAGTCAAACTGAACCAATGCAGCTATGCCCCTCAAAATCATTTGCCCAAACTGTAACAATACAACTTACCCTTGTTGGAGCCTCTGAAGCTTAGCCGCATGGCACTTGGGAAGAGGTCCCAGCTTGGGGTTCTGGTCCCGCCTCCTGCCAAAACAACCAAGAAAGGAAATGTGACATGTTGGTTCATCGCCTACCCACGAACATGGCAATGTGGTTATTGGTCCTCTAAATCATCCATGTTACCTCCGTGTCGTCCGCCACAGGTAGGAGCGGGGTATCGCTGCCAGAGAGGGGCAAATCCACATCCGAGAGCTCCGACAAGTTGGCATATGCTAAACAGGAAAGTCAGGTTAGTAGGTCAGTGAACCAAACTCAAATGTAACATGGATAGCCTATCGAGGCCATACCTCCACAAAGTGCCAGATTACACACTAGCCAAAAGGTATCTGTTAAACTCAGATTGCTAACATGTATGTTAGAGGAATATGAGGCAATAATTGGGCAAAATAAGATCAGACACATTGGTAAAATTACACATACCCGCAATCTCCCAGATGTCTGGAGTGGGGACCTCACTGGAGCTTTGCCCTGGAAAATACATGTTTAAACACAAGTTGGCTGAAGAAAGTGCCACAAAAGTTGTGCCAAAATACATACTAGATCATCAAGCCAAAACAACTTACCCTCATCTCTGGCAGCCTCAACGTGAAGGGCCCTTTCCGGACAGCCACTTCCGATATTCTGGCCAACTAAAAGACACAATTAATGTCTCTAAATATTCCTACAACTACTTGGGTGAATGTTTGTCTAAAAATATTCAAAAAACAATGCATTGCAATCACTCAAAAAACTATTAGACTGACCCTGGGGATGGAATAAGCACTCAAAATAGGCATCTTCAAGTTGACAGAGCAAACATGGAGATTATTAGACTAACCAAATAGAACCAGTGTAACACAAACAGCATAAAGGATACATTATTTATTGCAATACACACCAACAGGGTCCTGTTGACCTGCAACATCGGAAGTGGGGTCCAAAGATGAACCAGTCACTTGGCCTACAAAGAAAAAAGAGGAATGATACACATGCACTTGTGTTAAAGCGGATAAAGCAAGGTTGACACATGCACTTCCCGACATCCAAAGAGTAGCTTGGCTCCTGAGGAGATGCTGGGCCAATGGCGGGGCAGCTAGGCAAAAACAAAGCAAACATTTAGCCATTGGTAATGTGCGGCACAAAATAAAACATGCATTAAGGTGTGTGTGAGCAGCTCATTCACTAATATTCACTAATCAAGGCCAGTGTGGCTTCCACATGTATATGCAGATATATGGCCACACATCTCTGGCTTCCAACTTAGCTACACATGTTTGGGGCTTGTTAGTTAGTTGCTGTGAGGGTTAAAGTGGCCGTGAAATTAGGCTGCAGATCCATATTATTAATCCTCAACAGTGGCCCACTCTATTGTTTGAGGTGCTCCCACACCCATTTGGTCCCCAAACAACCAGCCCCTAAATTAGTGTTAAATACCTTCAATGGCAGACTGGGTTAGGCTTGAGGTTGGTTGAAGGGCAGGAGTTGGTGTGTCCTCAGACAAATCCTGGACATCACCATGTGCACCTATGCAAAAAGCAACAGACAGGAAACTAAAACATTTATGAGGTATAATGTACTACTTCACAGGTCCTACTGTTAGTTGGCCAGAAAGAGAAAAAGCAAATCACATACATTAACATTAGCTGCCAAAAATATGCTGAAAATATGTACCTTCAGTCCAACCTGTGGTGTCATCCCCAGGATCCACACCCTGCAGCCGAGCAAGTGGAATTTTGGCCTTCAGCATCTCCTCATACGGCCTGTAGGTACTCTTTGGAGCCTGGATGGTCCCACTGTCCACATCAAGATCGTGATTCATCTTTTTGATAAGGGCCCCTCTCAAAGTGTAGAAGCGTTTCCTGCAGGATGGGCCACTACGTGGGTGTGGAGCACTGCTACTAAGCTCAACACCAATGGCATCCCACAGTTTGCTTCTTTCTTGTTTGCCTATTGACTTGCTTTGGGAGCCAAATATCAGCTCCCATTTAGTAAGGGTAAGGCGCACAAGATTATTATTCTCCGCCAAATTAAATTCAGGCTCCCTCTTGGCACCTGGGCGCTTAGCCTGGGGTGCTGCACCACCTTCAGGCTGGGCCCTTTTCCTTAAGGGAGGTCTGCGCACAGCACCCACCACACTCCTACTTGGGCCTGCTGTGGCCGGCAGATGTCCTGAATTTGGCTCCATCCTGTAGCTGCACACACACACCAATACACAACCAACAAGCACGCATGCAGACTACAGAATGGCATCGCCCTCTCTTTGGGTTGGCCAGGTTTTATGTGCTCTAACAGTCAATCACAAACAGGTCCACTTAACCCTTTAAGTGCCAGCCTACCTGGAGTTTTTGTCACATTCTGTTGCCAGACCATTTTGCACTATTTTGCGCTCCCCACGTTTAAATGTGATTTTGGAAGGGATTTCCAGGGATTTCCCAGGAAAATGATATATTGTTTTTTTCAGCAGAGTCTGGGCTTTAACATGAAATGTCTTGTTTGTCATTTGTTAGGTGTATTCTTAATATTTTTGGGTGAAATATGTGCAAAAAAAAAAAAAAAAAAAAAAAATTTTTACATATTGTAGTTTTTTTGTAATAAAAAATGTAAGTTTGTCAATGAAATCTTATTGCGTGTGAAATCCCAATTTCTCCCGGTTACAGCGGTACCACATATGTATAGGTAGACACCCTTTCCTGCCCAGGAGACTCCCCCAAACTGAAACAGCGCTTTAGGGGATTTTCAGATAAAATACAACTATGCTATGCAATATGCACACCTTGCAGTTTTTCCAGAAAAACAACCCTTTACATTTGAAATACCCCCAACAAACTATATATTCTCTCGAAGTACACACCTCAGGCTTTCTAGGCGTACCAGGCTTGTTGATGTGGCCATAGTTTTCTGGAAGTAATCCCTCAATGGATTCTTTGGTTGCAAAGAGTTTCCCTAAAAAAAGGATAAAAAAGCAGAATCAAAGCCACATTTTCCTAAAAAACTACATACAAACAAGAAAAAACAAGTTTAATCTGAAAACGCAACAACCTCCGAACAGAACGATACCCAACATGCATAGCTACTGTCAAGGGAAGAGCTGCCAAACACCCCAAAGTAAAGCATGTGCGTAACGGTAATTTTACTTGAAAATTTCAGCTCTGCAGACAAAGTGCGCACCTTGCGATTTTTCAACCAAAACAACCCTTGACATTTAGAATATCCCCCATAAACCATATATTCCCTGAAAGTACACACGTTAAGCTTTCTAAGGGTACCCAACTTGTTCTAGTGGGCTCATCTTTCTGGAATTATTACCTCAAAGAATTCTTTGGTTGCGCAGGGTTTCCCTAAAAAATTTATAAAAAAGCTGAATAAAAAACACCTTTTCCTAAAATTTAAATATGCAAACCAGAAAAAACAAGCTAAGTCTGAAAGCGCAAGGTCTCCCGAACAGAACAATACCCAACATGCATAGGTACTATTAACCCTTTTAATTGCCAGCCTACTTGAGATTTTGTCACCCTCTGTTGACAGGCCATTTTTCCCCATTTTGCGTCATGTTTTCGCCATGTTTTGCGCCATTTTTGCTGGAACTTTCAGGAAAATTATATATATATATATATTGCAGCAGAGTTTAGGCTTTAACATGAAATGTCTTGTTTGTACATTTTTTTTTTTTTTACAATATTATTAAGTAAAATAAATAAATAAATAAATAAAAAATTTTTTTTGAAAATTGACTCCTTTATTTTAAATAAAAAATGTATTTTATTAAGGAAAATCATATTGCATGAGAAAGCCCCATTTCTACCGATTAGAACGGTACCACATATTTATCGGTAGCCCCCTGTTCCTGCCCAGGAGACCCCCCTAACTGAAACAAGTACTTTATAACATTCACAAATAAAATACAAATACCATCCACACTACAAAGGGTTAAATCGAGAAAAAAAATGACATAGGGTCCCCCCTCCCAGGGGAGGGGGACCCCATTTTTTTTTTGATTTTTAAGGGTTAAAAACCAAAAAAAAAATTGACGTGGGGTCCCCCTTACCCAAAGTAACCAGCCCGGGACCAGCTATGGGGGCTTGTAGGCACAGAGTGGGGGGGCCAGCTTTTGTGGCCCCCCCACCCTGCAGCCTACGAGCCCACATAGCCTATGTGGGCCCGGGCTCTTCTGCCCCCCCCTGGCCTTTGGGGAGGCAGGTAATGGGGGTGCCGGGGGTTAATGGCAAGCCACCCGCTAGCGCAGGTGGCTTGCCATCCCCCCAGCCTTGTGAACTGGTATAGGGGTCATGGACCCCTTACCAGTTCACAAGGGGTTAAAAGTAAATAATCACACAGACACAAGCAGAGAAAAAAATATTTTATTAATTTTTATTTTTTTTTTTACACTGTACTCACCTCCCATCCATCCTGGAGCACTCTGTCCCTCGGCGATCACTGGCTTCTGCTCACTTGCAAGAAGCCTTTTATAGCTGCTGGATGACAGAACACAAAGGGTTAATAAAAAAAAAAAAATGACATAGGGTCCCCCCTCCCAGGGGGGGCGGACCCCATTTTTTTTTGATTTTTAAGGGTTAAAAACCCTTAAAAATCAAAAAAAAAAATGACGTGGGGTCCCCCTTACCCACAGTAACCAGCCCGGGACCAGCTATGGGGGCTTGTAGGCACAGAGTGGGGGGGCCAGCTTATGTGGCCCCCCCACCCTGCAGCCTACGAGCCCACATAGCCCATGTGGGCCCGGGCTCTTCTGCCCCCCCCTGGCCTTTGGGGAGGCAGGTAATGGGGGTGCCAGGGGTTAATGGCAAGCCACCCGCTAGCGCAGGTGGCTTGCCATCTCCCCAGCCTTGTGAACTGGTATAGGGGTCATGGACCCCTTACCAGTTCACAAAGGGTTAACAGTATAAGAAAAAAGACAGACACAGGTTTTGTAATATGTTTATTAAAAAAAAAAAAACATTTTACCTTTACTCACCTCCGATCTTCATCTTCTGTGTCCCGCGGCGATCTGATGCAGGTGACAGCTGGGCAGAGAAGGGGGGAGGCAGGCGATCGGAGGATCGCCTACCTCCCTCCTTCTCCGCCCAGCCATCACCGGCATCTGAGAAGAGAACTGCCGGGTGCCCCGATGACACCCGGCTGTGACGTCATTAGCCCCGCCCCCGAAGGGGCGGGGCTTAACAGCAAGATGGCGGCGCCCGTCGGGAGAGGAAGGGGAGAGCCCTTTCAGGCTCTCCCCTGAAGCTGAAGAGGCTGGGGGGGGGCGATCGGAGGCCCCCCCAGTGAAGAGGAGACCCGGAGGGAGGCAGCGCGACTGCAGGTAAGTAAATGTCATTTGTATTTTTTTTTTTTTTTACAGTTAGCAGCTGCTGCTGCCAAACGGGGGGGGGGGTGCTATTCCGGGGGCTCTCCTGGAGCCATCCGACCCCCCACGGGGGATCGGATGGCACCAAATTAAAGAGGAGACCCGGCTGAATCCAACGAGGGGTCAGGTGAGTATTTTACTTTTATATTTTTTTTACTGTGGGGGTTTAAAGTCAGCTACGTGAGTCTCACGTAGCTGGCACTTAAGTGGAGTAGAGGCTGCTACGTGAGACTCACGTAGCTGGCACTAGAAGGGTTAATAGATTCACACATACTGGGCAGGTGCTTGTAGCCACACCTCCACTGCACTGACTGAAGCATGTGTGTTAGCCAATTAACTAATTACAGACCTCATTAACCAAACAACACACAACCAAATACAACAATGTACTCATGTATATTAAACACTTGTGACATGTGGCTATCCTAACGGCTATTTAAAGAAACAGCAGCTTACCTTTCATTGGCCCACCACAGAAATTTCTGCCATGTCCGTTAATGCACGCAAGTTTCGGCTCACGTACGCTAGTAGCGCTACTAGCGTGCGCATGTGCACTCCGTTTCACGCACACCTGGGTCAGCTAATTGGCGCCCGGAAATAGCAGAGCAACGCAAAAGGCGGCAAAGCGGACCTGTCCTTTTTGAAAGTGAAGTATAAATGGCAGGATTTGGCAAGCTTCTGGTATTGTTACACTGTGGCAAAGGCTGTGGTGTGGTGCTTGTTTCCCTTAGCTCATTTGAGTGTCTGTCTGGGTTTGGTCCTCACTCTCTGTGGCTTGTTGGGTGATTTCTGACATCAGTGCTGTTTCTTTAGGAGATTGATTTTGTTGGCATATGCAAATATTGTGGAGCATACAGCAAGTGAGGCTTGATTTTGGGGCCTTTTGTGGGCTGTGCAGCAACTCCCCTCTTGGTTGTGCCTAACTTAGAAAGCTGTTTTTCAGCAGGCTGGTGGTTTGGACCACTATAGTTCTGGTTTTGTGGTGAGCTGCATTGTAGTGAGTGTGTGAGGAGTGTGATTGTTTGTGTGTGTGGTGTGTTTGTGGTTTTTTGTTTTGTTTGGTTGAGTGTGTGTGTGATGGATAAGAGGGTGATGTATGGTGTATGGGTGGATGGATGTATGCGTATGCTGGAAGAGCAGGAGGACAGGGAGCGGGGTGTTGTGAGGCTTAGGGCACCCCGCTCCTTTGGAATCCGCCTTTCAGTATGGGACTTAAGTGACGAGCAGATCAGGAGCCGCTTCCGTCTGAATCGTGCTGCACTACAGTCCCTATATGATCAGATTAAGCACAAAATCGAGCCATCCACCAAACGCACTCGATCCATTCCAGGCATTGTACGCCTGTGTGCCACTTTAAACATTTTGGCACGAGGGACCTTCCAGGCAACCTCTGCCCTCCTCAGCGGGTTCAGCCAGGCTACTATGAGCCACATATTAATCCAGGTAGTTCTGGCGATTTGTGATTTGATCCCAATTTACATCAAGTTTCCTGAGGATGAGAAGGAGGTTGCCAAAATAAAACATGCCTTCTATCTAATGGGAGGGATCCCGAATGTGCTAGGGTGCATTGATGGTACACATATCCCTTTCCGCCCTCCCCGTGCACAGGAGCTGTATTACCGAAACAGGAAACAATTTCATTCATTCAACATCATGGTGGTCTGTGACCACGAAATGAAGCTGCGGGCGGTGAGATCGGGGTTCCCCGGCTCATGCCACGATTCTTACGTCTTGCAGCGGACAGTCCTGTGCCGGAAGTTTGAGAACAACGAAATGCCAGCTGGCTGGCTACTGGGTAAATAATTAACCATGTCAAAGTATTTGGCCTAAAATATGTGGCCTAGTAAGCGAAATTAGTAAAAATGAAAACAAAAACATGTACTAGTACTAATTGCTGTCTCTCTCCTTGTGTTTTTTCCACAGCGGATAAGGGATATGGGCAGAGAACGTGGGTGCTGACTCCTCTGCCCATGAACGCTACAATGCAGCACACCGCAAGACCCGAAGCATTGTGGAAAGAACCATCGGCCTGCTGAAAGCACGATTTCTATGTTTGGCACGCCCAGGAGGAGAGATGCTGTACAGTCCACAGAAGGTCTCCAAGATCATCCTCGCCTGCTGTGTGCTCCACAATATATGTATATGCCACAGAATTCAATCCCCTGAAGAGACAGCACTGGTGCCCGAAATCCCCAACTTGCCTGCAGAAAGAAGTGAGGACACCCAGACTGGCGATGAGCTAAGGGAAAGGATGATCACTTCCTTTTTCGCGGTAAGCTAACTACCCTTCACTCTAATCCAAGTACTGCACTACAGGGAAAATGTATTTGACCTCCCATCATAATTTGGCCAAAACCACTATAAGAGGGGTGTAAGATGACCAAAACCACTATAAGGGGGTGTAAGATGACCCAAACCACTATAAGGGGGGGTGTAAGATGACCAAACCCACTATAAGGGGGGTGTAAGATGACCCAAACCACTATAAGGGGGGTGTAAGATGACCAAAACCACTATAAGGGGGGTGTAAGATGACCAAAACCACTATAAGGGGGGTGTAAGATGACCCAAACCACTATAAGGGGGGGTGTAAGATGACCAAACCCACTATAAGGGGGGTGTAAGATGACCAAAACCACTATAAGGGGGGGTGTAAGATGACCCAAACCACTATAAGGGGGGTGTAAGATGACCCAAACCACTATAAGGGGGGTGTAAGATGACCCAAACCACTATAAGGGGGGGTGTAAGATGACCCAAACCACTATAAGGGGGGGGTGTAAGATGACCCAAACCACTATAAGGGGGGTGTAAGATGACCCAAACCACTATAAGGGGGGGGGGGTGTAAGATGACCCAAACCACTATAAGGGGGGTGTAAGATGACCCAAACCACTATAAGGGGGGGGTGTAAGATGACCCAAACCACTATAAGGGGGGTGTAAGATGACCCAAACCACTATAAGGGGGGTGTAAGATGACCCAAACCACTATAAGGGGGGTGTAAGATGACCAAAACCACTATAAGGGGGGGGGGTGTAAGATGACCAAAACCACTATAAGGGGGGTGTAAGATGACCCAAACCACTATAAGGGGGGGTGTAAGATGACCCAAACCACTATAAAGGGGGTGTAAGATGACCCAAACCACTATAAGGGGGGTGTAAGATGACCCAAACCACTATAAGGGGGGTGTAAGATGACCCAAACCACTATAAGGGGGTGTAAGATGACCCAAACCACTATAAGGGGGGTGTAAGATGACCAAAACCACTATAAGGGGGGGGGGTGTAAGATGACCAAAACCACTATAAGGGGGGTGTAAGATGACCCAAACCACTATAAGGGGGGGTGTAAGATGACCCAAACCACTATAAGGGGGGTGTAAGATGACCAAAACCACTATAAGGGGGGTGTAAGATGACCCAAACCACTATAAGGGGGGTGTAAGATGACCCAAACCACTATAAGGGAGGTGTAAGATGACCAAAACCACTATAAGGGGGGTGTAAGATGACCCAAACCACTATAAGGGGGGTGTAAGATGACCCAAACCACTATAAGGGGGGGTGTAAGATGACCCAAACCACTATAAGGGGGGTGTAAGATGACCCAAACCACTATAAGGGGGGGTGTAAGATGACCCAAACCACTATAAGGGGGGTGTAAGATGACCAAAACCACTATAATGGGGGTGTAAGATGACCGAAACCACTATAAGGGGGGTGTAAGATGACCAAAACCACTATAAGGGGGGTGTAAGATGACCCAAACCACTATAAGGGGGGTGTAAGATGACCCAAACCACTATAAGGGGGGTGTAAGATGACCCAAACCACTATAAGGGGGGTGTAAGATGACCCAAACCACTATAAGGGGGGTATAAGTTGACCAAAACCACTATAAGGGGGGTGTAAGATGACCCAAACCACTATAAGGGGGGGTGGAAGCTGAACAACATAACAATTAGGGTTGTTGTGCAAGTTGGACCCAAATGTTTGTAACAAATTAATGCAATATTTTTTTACAGCAAAAAAGCCACATTAAATATAAATACTAACTGCACTTTTTAATCTTTTTCAGGCACCCCGAGATGCAGCATGACAGTCCTTTTGTTTTGCTATAACATTTAAGTTAATTTTCTTTACATTTCAAACCAAAATAAAAAAAAAACAAAAGAAACATGTTGCAATGTGTTTACTTCTGAAGGTACTTGATTTCAAGCCCACAGCAAAGCAAAGCGCAGGCGCTGTGTTGAATAGCGTGGTCAAATTGACAGCGCCTACAAAGCTGAGCTCCAACATCATATTCAGCAATGTAGGCGTTGTCCAACAACGCCAGGTAGCGACTGAGGAGGCCTGCTATAGCGAATCGCTACCGCCCGCGGAGTACGCTATACTTCAATCGCTCATCTGTCGCTACCTGGCGCTATTAATGAATCGGCCTCTAAGTCTTTATCATACAATCATTTCTAAGCAATCTCCATTTCTGAAACTAATTTAAAAGGCAACTAGAATCTTTGACTTCTCAATCTATCCGAACAAAAAAGTAGACTAAATTATTAATACATGACTGTCTCATATGACACTTCACTATCAATATATATAATGCTTTGTATCTATCTATAACAAAACCAGAAGTGGAAAGAAAAAGAAAGCAAAAACAGGGGGAAAGGGTATAGGGAGGGAGATATACCCATGTATTTTCTTCTCCTCAGGACCAAGTTGCATGAAGAACCACCATGTGATATTTATTACCATGTTAAAATAAACAATTACTCAGAATATCCTGATATCATGGTTTCAAGAGTCGCCCTGAAATGAATTTACCCCATAAAGTAGATTCCATGAATCCCTTATTTTATTGAACTTTGACATATACTCTGTTAAGGTAGCAGAGATTCCTTTATTCAGCACAATTTGTCCCAGCCTATCCTTCTCCTGCTTTTTTTTTCTCCAGTTTCCTTTGTCTTTTCAACCTGTCTTCCCTCCTCCTCTTTTTTCTTTCTCCCTATCGTTCTTTCTTTTCACATTCCCAGCCTTGTTTTCTCTTTAACACATTTCCTCTTTCTCCCTATTTTTCCACACATGCTCCCTCCTTTTGCTCTTTTTTCAACTTCTCCCTGACTTTCTTTCTCTTCACATGTCCATCTTATCTTTCTCTTTTCCACAATTCTTCAGTCTCCCTCTTTTTTCAACCTGTCTTCCCTCCTGCTACTCTTTCTCACATTCCCTCTATGCTTCTCTCTTTCTCTTTTTTCTACACACCTTTCCTCCTCTTGCTCTTTTTTTCAACTTCTGTCTTTTTCTTCACATTTCTGCCTTATCTTTCTCTTTTATACCTTTCCTCAGTTTACCCACTTTTCTTCAATGCCTACCATCCTCCTTCTCTTATTCAGATCTATCTTTCTCTCTTTCCCATTTTTTTTCTTTTTTCCACATTTCTTCAGTCTCCCTCTTTTCTCAGCATGTCTTTCCTCCTGCTGCTTACATCCCCCTATGTTTCTCTCTTTTCCTAATTTCCAACTTCTTTTTCTCTTTCCACATTCCTTGTCTCCCTTATTGTGCCACATTTTCTTCCTGTCTTTTCTGTGCTCTGTTCCTCTCTCTCTTTTTCTATTAGTCCCTTCATGTCTCTATCTTTTACACAACCTCTCCCCTTCTCTCTATCCTTGTTTTTATACTTTCTCTCTATCAATCTCTATTCTTGCCTGAGAAAGAATGTGTGTTTGTTCCACACCATCCTGGGCACCTCTTGCCAGCCATGAAGGTAAGTCTCTTTTAACCCAGAGACATAGCAGCAGCATGAGGGGTGGGCTAGCTTTGTTGCCAGGGGCAGTTTAGGTCCACATTAACCTACCCAGGAGAAGATTGTTTTAGAGTGACATATAAAGCTGCTTAACTCATAAATGTGACCCTGCATTCAGCCACGGTGCTAGTTCCTCAATCTGCCACACCTATCATTACCCGATTATATAAATATTTCATTATAAAGAAGAAAGTGGATTTTGTCCTGCTGGTTTCGTGACAACTAAAATGAATCGCTTTATAACCCCGCTGTTTATCAAATGTTATCAAATTATTAGTGATAGGAATTAGTCCAGCTGAAATAGTGCCCTTGAAACGACATTTAATAACTTGCAGTTCCCTAATAATGTGGCTTTATTAATGCAAGTGATATCGTGAGCGTGTAGCTATGTTACCTGGTCTTCTGGTTTATGATGATGTGTGCAGTGATACATTTTCTCTTTGTAAATGCAAATATACTTTTATTGCCAGCTGTTATGAACTAAACAGACTTTCCCTGAAGATACTAAACCATAATGTACTCCCAGAGCACATCTCAAGTGTATTAATCCGCTATGGCAAGGCTGTTATCGTACATTGCAGTAATGAAGAGCTCTTGGTACAGGCAATTATAGCTAGCCCTGCTAGGAGCCTTACTAATGAAGAGATTGCAGAAGGTGAATTATCTGATAGTATGGAAAGGATCACAAGACCCTAACACAGCCACATGGGTCAGGGGAGGGCAAAATGTGCAGGACATCCCACAGGGGGGCTTATGTTACTATATCCACAGGCACAAGAGAATCAGAAATAAAATGTGATCAAAATAACAAGTCATTCAAAAAGAGGTCAGCCCCCCCCTCTCAGTTTTTCATCATTTTTCACCATTTAGAAGAGAATAAGATGCCCAGAAATGTGCAAAATGACTTACTGGTTCCATGCTCTTGTGCCACTCACCCCTTCATGTTACTGATGGCGCTCAATGTGGTTCACCGGCAGCCATGCCCACCTGGCTATTGGTTACTGGCAGAGTGAGAAAATTCAGAGTGACTAGCTGTGGACTGGGGAATGGTTAAAGTGATTGTCCATCTAAATAACAAAAAGAGTTCTCACCTTTTTCCCCTCACAGATGATTGGTCCGGCTCAGGTTCTCAGCAACTCACTTGATCATTGTATCAAATCCTGCGCTGCCTGGGCCTGCACTTCAGTCATCGGCGTCTCTGTGTTGGGTTCACGCTGCATAACCTTCTCAATTTAATTTATTCAAACAAGGACGTGTCAAAACCTGCGCTGCCCAGGCCCGTACTTCAGTTATCGGCGTCTCTGTGTTGGGTTCACGCTGCATAACCTTCTCAATTTAATTTATTCAAACAGGGGCGTGTCAAAACCTGCACTGCCCAGGCCCGTACTTCAGTCATCAGCGTCTCTGTGTTGGGTTCACGCTGCATAACCTTCTCAATTTAATTTATTCAAACAAGGACATGTCAAAACCTGCGCTGGCCAGGCCCGTACTTCAGTCATCGGCGTCTCTGTGTTGGGTTCACACTGCATAACCTCCCCAATTTAATTTATTCAAACAAGGACGTGTCAAAACCTGCGCTGCCCAGGCCCGTACTTCAGTTATCGGCGTCTCTGTGTTGGGTTCACGCTGCATAACCTTCTCAATTTAATTTATTCAAACAAGGACGTGTCAAAACCTGCGCTGCCCAGGCCCGTACTTCAGTCATCAGCGTCTCTGTGTTTGGTTCATGCTGCATAACCTTCTCAATTTAATTTATTCAAACAAGGACGTGTCAAAACCTGCACTGCCCAGGCCCGTACTTCAGGCATTGGCGTCTCTGTGTTGGGTTCACGCTGCCTCACCCTCTCAATTTAATTTATTCAAACAGGGGCGTGTCAAAACCTGCGCTGCCCAGGCCCATACTTCAGTCATCGGCGTCTCTGTGTTGGGTTCACGCTGCATAACCTTCTCAATTTAATTTATTCAAACAAGGACGTGTCAAAACCTGCACTGCCCAGGCCCGTACTTCAGTCATTGGCGTCTCTGTGTTGGTTTCACGCTGCATAACCTTCTGAATTTAATTTATTCAAACAAGGACGTGTCAAAACCTGCACTGCCCAGGCCCGTACTTCAGGCATTGGCGTCTCTGTGTTGGGTTCACGCTGCCACACCCTCTCAATTTAATTTATTTAAACAGGGGCGTGTCAGGCCTCTGCAAAAGCTGAGCACACTTGTTTTTTTATTTAAGAGGTTAATGTTTAGTAAATTGCTTCCCTTCTTATGAAGTTGTGGAATGGCATAAAGATTATTCTCTCTAGAATTACATGGGGGCGGCCACCTTGCCACACACCTGATAGTCCTGCTTATACATGTGAATTAGGGGGGTGCTGAGCCGGCAGCAATTCACACCAAATTGAGAGAGATATATGCCTCAGAGACAAGGAGAAGCTCGCCTGTCATATTTCACACACGCAAACACTGAATAAACATCTAATGTAGCAAAAGCAATCTGTGTGATGAGAGCTGATACAATGTATCTCTATGGCCACCGCGTCTCCATTCGGGGATACAATGTACACAATGTATTTTATTTAAAGATGAGTGATTTCAGCTGAAGGCTGACTACTTCTGGCTAGAAATAAGAGATGATTACACAGAGCTATGAGGAAATTCTGATGGAGAAACTTGTTTTTTCAGAATCAACTTCTTCCTGTGTGTGGCAAGATGGCCGCTACCATGCATGTATAAGCCTGACGAATCTGCCTGCTACTCCAAACATCTGCATGATGTTAATCTCTCTCAATAAGCTTATGTCAATGATTGCCACAAACGGGCTTTAGGGGAGAAATTTACTAAGCTTTGATTTTTTGACTGGAGATCCGCTTTAAGTAATTTGCTCAATTTCAGGAAACCCAAATCATGTTATCTCTGAGGTGAAATTAAAGGAACCTTTGGTCATGGGGAAAAGGTATGTACTTTGCCCTGTTTCAGGCACCTCAAATCAGAATCGCAATGAGATAAATATAAATGATCTTTCAGTCATGGGGAATGGCTTAGTATTTTGACCAATTTTGAGCATCCCAAATTGTGATTTCCCACCCCCCCCCCCCAAAAAAAAATGAGCAAACCTTCAGTCATGGGGAATTGTTAAGCATTTTTCCTAGGTTTGGGCATCCCAAGTTGGGATGGGGCTGAGGCAAAGCTTCATTCATTTAGATCTTCATCCAGGCACCTCATTTCAAGATGTCCCTTGAACGTAAGTGGACGTTCAGTCATGGGGAATAGTTAAGTATTTTCCAAAATTTCCAGCATCCTACATTCGGATGTCTCAGATAAAAGTAACCAAACTTTATTCATGGTTTTCACAGAATTTTAGGCATCCCGTATCAGAATGTCCCTGAGGGAAAGGTAAGCACACCTTCAGTCAATGGGAATGGTTAGGCATTTCTCCGAATTTCAGGCACCCCAAATTGGGGCATCCCCAATTGGAATGCCTTTTAGGCAAAAACCAGTAGAATTTCCGTCAGACTGGACATGCCAATACTCACCATTTTTTGTGTGTGATGACAGTCATTCATGGCCAGTTGGAGTCCCTGGGTGGGGGTGGCACACCATGTCTGTAGTGAACCTGAGTGGTCACCGGCAGTCACATGGTGCTGTTGACTCTGAGTGATCACAGAAGCAATATATATGGGCTGCCCAGTCAAAGGCTTGCAGCCATGGGACATGCAATGGGGTATCCTGAATCAGAATGCCCCTATGCTACAGGAAGGAGAACCTGCAGATTTCCTGATGAAAGTACATATGTAGGAATCCAATATTTGGCCACCACTGGTGGTGACATGCTCTGGCTATACAATGTAACACAATATGGATATGCCATTGTTGAACTGTAAGCAGCCACAAGGAGCTGGGCAGCTTGTTACATTGTACTGCTGCCTCTTTACCACAGAAAAAAAAGAATACAACATTCTAAGAAGCCTCTTCTTTTGCATAGACTCTTGAATATGAGATTTTCCACAGCTGACAAAGGATTTATGTCACATTTAATATTATATCAGCCTGCACTGGAGCTGGAGGTTTTTTTTATGAGTGATCTGTTTTGGGTCAAGTGCTTGGCAGGAATAATCTTTGTTCAAAAGCCGTGAGAATTTTATGCTCTGCTACTAGGAAACGTTAACAGGGAATGACGTTTAGTCAGAAAACAAAACATAAAATGTGTTTTAGTGTTTAATTTTGAGAATGTTGTAACTGGGCCTATATGCAATAACAGTGCCAGAACAGTGGGAACATTTGCTCACAGGACGGGTTGGCATGGAGAAAAGGACAACATTATGGTAGTGGGCATAAAAACATGTTAACCTTTGAGACCAGGTTACAGGGTGATGGTGTGGCAGGGATGTAGTTTGGGGTGTGTCTTATTTGCAGGCTTTTAAGAAACATTTTTTTTTCAACCCAAAGGAAAGTAGCTTTAAATAAGTTAAACATGGTGCAGCACAAATATATAAGCAATAAATACAACATTTTCAAAACAATGAAAGATATTGTCTCATTTAATCCAGATTTGTCCTCAACTAGACTGAGCAATAAGACCAATCACTATAATAAACATTTATGTTTAAACAAAACAAAAATGTGTTAATTTTTTTTTTTTTTACAGTCATTGGCGTTTTTACATTGAAAACATATTAAATGTCTCCTTTGCCCTACGCGTTTCAAAGGATTGCTGTTCCTCAGGGAGTGGAGATATATCCATAGGGCCATATTAGCCTCTCTTTCTGAAAACATTTGTTATTGCATCATTGTTGTGGCATCATAATTGACTACAAATTTCAATTGGAACATCTAGAATGCCGTTGTGCTTTTCTTTTTGCTCTGCAATGTATATAATGTCATATTTATTCTTAAAAAGGACCCATGCCCCCTACCCATACCTTCACTTGAGTACCTGAGGTGATGCTATTTTCTCAGCAGCGGGTTGGTTTAAAAAAAAATGTTTTTTTTGCTGCTGTAGCAACACCCAGCAGGAGATATGAGATCGCCTTTTGGCTGATCTCAAACATGTTGGCTGCTCTAGTCTAGTGCCCCCAAACTTTTAGACTCCAGGGTCAACACTCACAGGTTTAAATTTTAATAGTATATATTGGTTTTAATGTATTAATAGTATTTAAAATAGGGGCATATCTGGAAATAGCCTATCCTTCCTGTAACTCTTTTCACCCATTCTCCTCCATCTTCCATTGTACTTACTTTAAACTATGCCTTACTTGGCCCTTTTTTTTTCTTCCCTATTATAACTCAGAAAGTTTTTATTATTGTGTGCTAGAATCATGTCTTCAAGGTACTGAGCTTATATGTTTTTTCTTTTTTATTTGTTTGCAAGGCTGTGTTACAAAAGAAAATGAAGCAATGCACACCAAAATGGTGTGTTTAGATTATAGGCCAGTCATGACCTAGTGGTAAAGAATGTCTTGTGACCGAAGGGTTGCAATTTCGAATCCCAGCTATGTGACATGACTGAAGTGCTCTAACCCCCAACGGCATAATATACAATATACTCACTGCAAGGATGAGTTGCAGGGGACAAGTTCCTATGTGTGCAAGAAATGGCCATCAGTGCAAGCTTACAATGGTCATCAATGCCCCAAAAAATTAGTGTACAGAATAGAGACTTTATGACTCTGGCTTCATATTCATCTAACTGGCCAAGGCAGAGACAGCAGGTTTAACCCCTTTGGGGAGAAGCATTAACCCCTTTGGGGAAGAAAAATAATGTCATCCCCAAAGGGAGAAGTTATGTTTTCCAGTGATTTTAAATACAATCATGGTTATTTTTTTTACATATTACTTACTGTTTTATTTTGTTTTTTTTCTTGGGATCTTAATGGGGGGCATGATAAAGATTTGGTGAAGCAAGTTCAACTCTTGGTGCACATTTGAGTGTTAATCGCAGCCTGCATTTTGACGAGCTTTTTAATTTCAGCACACAAAAATGGCAATAAAAAATATTTGTTCAAATTATTTGGTGAGGCATTTGGATGAGTGGATAAGTTGTAGAGCTGCATTTCCCACCGCTCCCATCAGTGTAAAATATGAGAAGACAGAAAATGGCATGGCAAGAATTAGAAATGTGAAAGGAGTAGAAAAGAACAAATAAGAAGGAGGAAACATGGGAAAGAAATTAAAGAGATAAGACAGGAGGTAGAAAGAGAAATGTGAGAGGAAAACTACGACAGCAGTGAACAACTTGAACTTGAAAAAGATAACAATGAAGAAAATGTGGGGAGAAAAGAAGAGACAGTGTGAGGAGTAAGACAGAAAGTCAGAGAGACAGCTGGAGACTGAGAAAAAGCACTGAATCACCAAAAATTAAATTAGAGTAGAGGTTAAAGCAGATAGAAATCCAGAAATGGGTCCATCACTCACTGCCAAAACCGCACCATGCTGCACTGTGATGAGGGTGCAGCCAGCTGGCAGCATCCCCGGTATGCCCCCGGTATAGGCGCGCTCCTGCGCCCAGCCATTCAGAGGGGCTGGGTGTGTGGGTGGGGAGGGGCCACAGGGAGGCCGGGATGCAGCCAATGGCGGAATTGTGTTGTGGGTCTGCAGGGATCATGTAAGATCACCGGCACCCTGGGGGGGTTTCACACAACAGGGCATTTGTTGTAGGATGCCCCAAGGGTAAGCAAACGGCTTGACTTGGAATCTTTTAAATGGGACAAAACAATGGCATGTAAACCAAGTATAAAGATGGCCCACTGGCCCACCAAAACCGTTCAATTATCGAGTGAAACCTATTCCTAATGTATAGATTTCCCCGTTGCGCTTATACCCTAATTGATAGTTAAGGAGTGAGAAGGTGTGTA
Organism: Gastrophryne carolinensis; assembly: GCA_027917425.1. NCBI lineage: Eukaryota > Metazoa > Chordata > Amphibia > Anura > Microhylidae > Gastrophryne > Gastrophryne carolinensis. The sequence continues at coordinate 170,543,798 of CM051240.1, read as the reverse complement.
AGTGAGCTCTATGTAGGTGCCCCCTGGATGTCCAGCTCTAGCCCAGGCTTGGGCTGACCTGGATGGGGTCGCTACCCAGGCAGGCTCCAGGCTTCTGAACCTAGTCATGGAGTGACTGTGCGAGGCCTTGTTACTGTGGAATCAGTGTGTGTGACATCGGCGTCTGTGGATTGCAGTGATGGCGGCACAAGCAGCACTGGTAGAAAGAAAGACCTGGTGGCAGCAATGTAAGTCCTGCGGGGAAGGTGTGCACTGATATGAGAGGTAAAACTGTAGTAAGGCTGTTGAAATTTAATCTGTGCAGCATGGAAAAGGTGGGATGAATGTGACAAAAGCAGGCTCAAGTGTAAAGCCCTGTAAGAAGCCATCATCTCCTAAACAGAATGCTTATTTAGCTTGGAGTCCTTCCATAACCCCCATAGCCAGGCTGCAGAGCTGATGGGGGGGGGGGGCAAGGGATGAGGAGGCTCTAATGTCTAGGGAGGTAATGACAGAACCACAGGATGAGCAAAATCAGGCAGGTAGATCCCCACAGCCCAGTATCCAACCCACACAGGTAGACCCAAACCCAGCAGTTAACCCTTCCCCCACAAGAGCCCCTTCCTCTGGGGACACCAGAGTCTCTGGGAGTAAGAGGAGGAAAGACAAAGACATGTCCAACTGTAAATTTGGGAGTGAGTGGACAGTGGTAGAGAAACCAGCACAAAAGACACAGAGGAGATCAGCAGGAAGGGTTGACTGCCACCTCTAGCAGGTTCAACGTGTTATCAGGGTCAGACGCTAAGTCTTCTGTGCCAGATGAAGAGCAAGAACCAGAACCAAATAGCAGAGAGGCCAGTGACGCTACATCAGAGGAAGATCCTCCAACCAAAATGGTTCCCTTCAATGTTACTGCAAGTAGACTCTGATATGGAAATGGGTGGTGGGCAGGAGAGCTGACACTCATCATTATTCCCAAATAGTGCTGTCATGTGATAACTGAAGTTAAGTTGACTGGTATTTCAGTTAAATACAGCAAGAAGGTAACATAGTATGTGATGCTGAAAAAAGACTGTAGCATCCAGTTCAGCCTGTTTATTAGTGGTCTAGTAGCCATAGCTGGTAATGTTATTACATGCATAGAAGGTATCTAGGCAACCTTTGACCTATTTTAGTGTATTATTCATGACTACCTCCTCTGGTAGAGAGTTCCATAGTCTCATTGCTCTTACAGTAAAGAATCCCCTCCTATGCTGGTGTAAGAATCGTCTTTCCTCTTACCTTAATGGATGCCCCTGAGTTTTACTCACAGTCCTGGCTTTAAAAAGATCGTAGGGACCGATCTTTGTATTGACCCTGGATATATTTATACATAGTTAGTAGGTCACGCCTCAGGTGTCTCCTTTCCAAAGTAAAAAAACCTAACAATGACAATCTTTCAGGGTACTCTAGTTCCCTCATTCTATTTATTAATTTAGTGGCTCGTCTTTGAACGCGCTCATGTTCTGAAATGTCTTTTAATGCACTGGTGCCCAGAACTGTACACAATATTCTAGGCTGACCAGTGACGTATACAGGGGTAAAATTATGCTCTGGTCATAGGCACCTATGTCCCTCTTGATGCACCCCATGATCCTGTTTGCCTTGGCAGCTGCTGTCTGGCATTGATTACTAAAACCCCTAGGTCCTATTCCATTTTTTTTCCAGTTTTACCGAACGTTTCCCTATTTAATATCTAATCATGGCACAAATTTCTCCTTCCCATGTGCATAGCCTTAAATTTATCTGTATTAAACGGCATTTGCCACTTTTCTGCCCAAACATCCAATTTATCTAAATCTGTTTGTAGCTGAGTGTTATCCTCTTTTCCGTTAGTTACTTTACACTGCTTAATATCATCCGCAAATATTGAGATTTCACTGTTTAACCCATTACCTATATAATTAATATATGTATTAAAAAAAATTGGGCCCAGCACTGATCCTTGTGGTACTCCACTAGTAACGGTGACCCGAACAGTTTCCTATCATTAAGACAGTTCCTATCATTAAGCCAGTTACTCACCCATGTACACACGTTTCCTCCAGTCCAAGCATTCTCGTCTTTTGTACCAGTCTTTTATGTGGCACAGTATCAAATGCAGTATTAAGGCGATTTTTTTTCAGTTATTAATAGGAAAATAGACAAGACAATGAGCTTAATTCAACAAACATGGAAAAAAATCCTTTTGGTTGGAAAATTGGATCGCATGCGAAAAACTCAAGTAACTCTGAGTGATTCAACAAAGCTGACTGATTACATTTGTTCAGTAGGATAGGTTTGAACATACTGTGAAAAAATGTGCGTTTCCATGCGAAAATTGCTTTAGTAAGCGAAAGTTTCTAGAAAATCGGCTTGAATTTTCCAGCTGAAAATCGTACATCTCTGAAAGCATCTCTGGTGCTAAGAAGCCTTTACCCAAAATGGTATTTGCTATTTCACACAGCTTCAGAATGATCAGGTGACGTCCCCATGTAATATATCTCTGTGAATTTGTGACAATTGTTTTTTAATGCACTTGTGCAACTAGCTTTGTTATGAAAGATCACATTCATCCATGTAATGCCAGATATGCATTTAGTAATAGATAAAGACAACTGGACGTGCTGTTCCTTTTGCTTCACACATTTTTTTTTATTCATCCCACTATTAGGAAAGGCAGCTGGAGGACTTGTTGAATTGAAAAAAAAATATTGCAGTAGCCTAGATTTATTCCTACAGATATGCAGGGGTTAACAGTTTAAAGTATTGATTTAAAATAACAGATATTTTTTTTAACTGTTTCAAATTTTTCGAAAAATGAAAAAAGAATCATGGCCCTTCCTCCAGATTACCAGACTGGTGCACCAGTCATAGTAAGCTCAGGGTCAAAAGCCTACCCCTGGCAACTTACCAGCCCCATGGCCTCTTTGTTGAATCACAAGAATTTGAAAAAGCTAAAACTGTAGTATTTTCATCTAATTTCTTGTTACATACTTTGGAGTTTATTTATCAAGGGACAGCTGTTCCTTTTCTTCTGTTTAAACAGGGTTTTTTGTTTTAAATTTTTTTTTCTCTCAAATAACTTTGTCAACTCTCCTGGCCTAGAAAACCTAGAAATCTTTTTTGATTTTAAATATTTTTATGCAGAATTGTCATTACAGGTCTGGCATTAAAGTATTAATATCCCAATGTTACAACAATGTCATTCCATGTGTTTTTGTTTTGTTACTGGTGGATATGTATTCAAAAACAGACTTTAATCACACAGTGTATGGCGCTCTGTGCTATAGCGACCAGATCCAGAACGCCTACTCTGTTACAGCGCCCAATAGCCAATCACAGGGTATACTAATGGACTCTCTAAGCGCTGCTATACAGACGCTCATCTGCCGATACCTGGCGCTAGTAATGAATCAGCCTCCCCGTTGAATTGAGGCCAATGAGTAGTTTGTAATTTCCTGATTATGTTTTCTTTATTTTTTTAAATGTTTTAATGTGGAGTAACTATGAGGCTGATTCAATACTAACGCCAGGTATCGGCAGATGAGCGTCTGTATAGCGGCGCTTAGAGTGACTGCTAGTAAACGCTGTAAACATGTATCGGACGCTGTAACAGAGCGTTTCAGTCGCTGTAGTATCCTGGCCCACATTGAGGAATGTGATGTATGTTGGGCTCTCTAACATCAGTACAGCGCTGCAGGGAGCAAAAGGTAGCACCAACTCAGTGCGACCGACTCTCGACGCTCGTTATAGCATAGAGCGCCAGACGATGTGTGATTAAGTCTGTTTTTGAACACATATCCACCTGTAACAAAGTGAAAACACATGGGATAACATTGCTTTAACACTGTGAAATTAACACTTTAGTGCCAGACCTGTAATGACAATTCTGCATAAAAATATAAAGTTTCTAAACGTGTTTGTTTGCAGCCAGGAGAGGTCACACAATGATTTGAGCAAAAAAATCAAAAAAAAAATAAAAATGTCAAAACACTGTTTAAACACAAGCAAATGAATGTCCATTGAAATGTATGGGAGAGCGACAGTGAGCGAAAGGTAATACCTGACGTTCTGGAAGCTAAAGCGCCGGCGCTATACGCTGAGCCGCCTGTAATAATACATCGAACGCTACATGGCATTGTTAGAGTCGCTCACCAGATTCGCTTTCATAAATACGGTTTTGCGTACAGTGCCCGGCGTTCACTAGGCGCTGCCTGTCGCTACAAGGCACTACCTGGCGCTATCCCTTCTTGAATAACCCCCTATATTTCTGTTTGTTTTTTACTAATGAAAAAATTCCCTTTCCCACCGTATCACCCTTCTGGTGCTTCTAGACCCTCAGTCAGCGATATTCACATTATCCATTCCCAATCCCCATTACCCTGGGCAGTCCAAAAGCCATCCTATTGAAACTGCTACACTGGTGACATCTGCTGTCCCCCATAGAAATAATGATGCCACCTATTCATTGCAGTGTGATCAGATAATGATTATCATCCAATGTATAAGCAGTGATTTATGTGGATATACAGAAGGATAGTTTGCAGGATACGGTTAACTCCGATCTGACTGGGCATATTGTGTAAACATCTGTTTTTGGCTGTTGATTAATGAGACATGATTTAAACCTCCACTAATAATAATTATTTATTGATTTCCAAAGCTGTAAAATTCTTCCTGCCTGTCTCATGCTTGTCAGCATGCTCTGAATGATATGAGGAATGATTAGCAGCATGTAGCCCGGTGTAGTCCAGCCCCGTAGCTGCTACACTTTAAAGCTGTGTGAAGGGGGGTAGGGGGACCTAACGCCATTTTTTAAGGGTTATTTACTCCTAAAAACCCCTCCAAAAATGCCCCTTCCCGTAGCTTTTTTTAGATTTAACAATTTTTTTCTTGTTTACATATTCCTGGATATCACAGTTGAACATGTGTAGTGCAAAATAGTGAAAAATGGTCTGGCAGCAGAGGGTGACAAAAACTCTAGGTAGGCTGGCACTTAAAGGGTTGAGCTCAGCTCAGTACCTTGAGTACATCCTTTTGGTACAAAAAAACTTGAAAAAATTCCATTGAAAATGGACTCACCATTTAAAGATTTAGTGACACCTGAGCTTACGGAGCATTAAATCCTTAGATCCATGTTGTAGGTAGCAGCAAGTCAACCACCTCAAGTGCGCCACAGAGTATAATCTTCTATCCAAAACTTTTAATATATGCAGGAGGTGGAGCCATTTTAATGTCAACAAACATCTTGGCCAGTGAACCTATATTAAAGCTTCTCTGGAGTTCAGCAGCCCTGTAAAGCTAAAACTGTTTTTCCTCCCATGCAGAATATGTAGGTAATCCCTGCTCTTACCATCCAACAGGTTTGTATGATTTATAGTGTTAGGCTCTGTTCACACCTACCTGCTTATGCTGCCCTGGGAAACACAGTAACAACACAACTGAAAGTGCTGTGCATTATTTTTAATGGGCCAGTTCACGTACATGTGCTGCATTGCGCAAGTATTAAAACAATAGAAGAGGCCAATAGAAGTCTATGACTACGCAACACATGTATAACGCAGTGTACCTGCATTGAGCTTGCATTACTATTGACTCATCCTGTTGTGCAAAGCACAAACGCATCAAAAACGCATTACATAATTTAATACAGTGCACCTTTGGCATGCTCACAAAACTCTTAGCACAACGGATAGTTGTGAACATAGCCTTAGACCATTTGTTGATAGATCTCTTTAAAATTCATGTTATATGAGGTCACACGCTAACAGAACTTACTGGTCAGTTTGCTTACGTATGGTCACACACTGCATACAGTTAAAGGACATCTGTACCTTAAAAATAATAAAATAATATATATATATATATATATATATATATATATACATTAAATATAAATATTTGAAAAAACATACATAACTGGTCATTTTCTCCTGGCATTCCATTTCCATCATTAGCACCGTCTCCTCTACTAATTCTTCTACTTCCTGCTCCAACACCCAGTCAACAGTTTCATATCAGCGTGAACAGTTATGTAGGAGGAAGTGGGCTCTGAGAATGCAGGTTGGAGCAGGATGATGAGTTTGATGAGAAGAAGATCCTGACAGATTAAAGAACCCCCAGAGGATATCCTAGAGGTTACTTAGGTATATATATGCTTTTTTATGTTAAGGTGCAGATTTCCAGTTGTGCCCAACTCAAGTGATTTTTAAAAACATGTCCAGCTCTCTTTCATCCAGTTGGCTGGGGGAGGGGGAATAAAAGCATTTTCTGCAATATAAAGTTTACTGCTCGATCAGTGAAATGAACAGCTTTGTGTCTATTATGCTTAAAAGATAAACTTTCTAGCAGTCAATTTATTGTGTAGATGTAGAACCGAGGACACATTTGCCCCTACTACATGTGAAAATTGTATTCTTCATCATTTTAGATTTGTATGGGACACTACTAGCCTAATTTATGATGTGCGCCTTTTAGCAACTGTTTTATGGCTACAGCGCCAATATTTGCGTCCAATCTGGAGTAGTGCTGTACACTACATTGGCGCTATCAGGCACTGCACTGAACACTGCTAATTAGATTATCCAAATTACACATTAAGCAAAAGAAGCCATTAAAATCCATTCTTTTCAATTATTGACAAGCCTCAATGCAAGTTCTGTACAAATAAATGTGTCTAATATTAATTAGAAGCATTAAGCAGTTCTGCCCATTGTGCTCTATGGGATCTTGACCTACTTCAACCACAGCGCCCGACTCTGCATCCTTTTCGACGCTAGTGTTAAATAAGATGCTAGCCTGTGGCCGCATCAGCGTTAGATTTTTTTAGTTGTTAAATCAGAAGCCGCTGAGGTAAAAAAAAAGTGGAGTTGTGTGGTGCTGACGATTCTTAAATAAGGCTCTTCGGTTTTAGTTTCACATCCAACAACAGAAAATGTGTCGCACAGTCATGTGTGTCGCACAAGAGGGCTCTCAGAGAGGGTCATGTTAATTATTTGGTAAAGCAGGGTGCACCAGCGGTGTGTCTTGCGTTGTGAATTGCAACCTGAATCCCAGTGAGCTTTGTAATTTTGGCACAAAAGAAAGTGCAATAAAATGTTTTTGTTCCATTATTTCCTAAAATATCACCTGCACCTGTTATGGGACATTTTACAGGTGGGGCATCATTTTTCCTATGAGGTACGAGTATTTTAGTTGGGAATAACAGCTCCCTATAGTCTATGCAGAATCATTTGGCATTTCTTCTGCATACACCATAGGGCCCTGTTCTCTCCAAATTCCTATAATCATTGGAAAAATTATATACCTGATGTGTAAGAATGCACCATCACAAATACAGCTGATTTAAAAAAATAAAAAACTTTCCTGTATCTTAAAATTAAAAAGCTCACTGAGATGCAGGCTGCAGTTCACATTGCAAGGCATACAACGGATGCAAATCATTGGTGGTACCAAAAATCAAATGAGGTGGTATGAGGTGGTAAAGGAAAGGAAGAAAGTAGGCGCACTGATCTGAAGCCCATCTTGATCTACTGTCCTACTTTACCAAAGCATGATCTTACATATTCCAAACCAAGCCACTGGCTTTGCTTCCATTACTGGATGGACATGTCATGGTGCAGCTTTGTGAGTCTTGAGCAGTGGTCAGAGCCAGCTGAGTACGACCACTGTGGCTTGAGTTTCAAGAGACAAAGAGACAAAGACCACTTTTTCATGTCCGGGAAGAATGACACTGAAAGGAGGTTGGTTCACAGGTCAGAAATAAAGACCATAAATGGAGAAGAGGCAAATGGGACAGGCATCAGGTAAACTAATTGCTGCCTTAAGATTGCCATTGTCTGCAGTGTCCCTTCATTTTTAACACAGAATTAGGTGACTGGTAACCCATACGGACAACCCAGGTAGTACCCAGGTCATTAAGAAAATGTAAAGCAACTATAATGAATCCTCTGTTTTACTACATCATAGGCAAAAGAGGAGTCTCATCTTCTTGTTATAAACCTATAAGTTTGGAATGACTGGTTAAGTAACTATAGTACTATTTGACTATTTGACCTTGCTTAATTTATGTTTTCATTAAATTATAAATGTGATATGTAAGCATATCTCTTATGGTGATGATTTATAATTTGATTAGGCCCATGCGGTTTTGTCAGTTGTTTTTTTCATTTTTTTATTTAATAAAAATCTATTGAGAACTTAAGAAATTGGAAAACGGTACTTCTTGAAAAAAGTTTGGGAACCCTGAGTTAAAAGGATACATCTTTTTTTTTCTATAAGAGATAATACCATTTTGTGAATACTCACCTGTAAAATGGGTATTATAAGTATGTCACACACCCCGCTTCAAGAAATTCATAACGTGTGGGTAATACTGACCTGTAGAGGGCGATATGCAGAGATGCCAGGAAAAAAGAGAGCCCCTCCCGGTCCATAAATACCTGGGACCTCCCACTCATTACCCAGTATAAGAACAGCAGTAAGGTAAGGGACCAGGAAGAGCCCAACACAAAGCATAACAACGCAAAGTTCACCATATAAAGGATCCAGAATACAAAAGGGCAGGGTGAAGCGGGGTGTGTGACATACTTATAATACCCATTTTACAGGTGAGTATTCACAAAATGGTATTATTCTAAGTATGTCACACACCCCGCTTCAAGAAATTCATAACGTGTGGGACATCCAACAGCAGTGTCCATAAAGGGCGGGGATCCAAAACAAGGCAACAAGGCACAACTTAAACCACTGCAGCTTGCAGAACTTTGCGGCCAAACGAAACACTTTGGGGCTGAGAGACCATTCCCCCTGGCGAGCTGAGAACCTGCTCAGAGAGTCCGCCTCCGTGTTCTCCGCTCCCGGAATGTAAACTGCTGAAATGCACGGGACGTGGGTCTCCGCCCAGGCCAGAATCAAAGACACTTCCTTGAGGGCACTCCTGCTGCGAGTCCCTCCCTGGTGATTGATGTAGGCGACCGCCGTCCGATTGTCCGACCGGACTTGAACCGGCAATCATTGCAACTGATGAGTCAAGCGAAACAGAACCATCCTGATGGCCCTCAATTCCAGAATATTGATGGACTCGTGAGCCTCCTGAGGCCCCCACAGTCCTTGAAACTGACGATCCTTCCAGAACCCCCCCATCCTGATAGACTGGCATCCGTGGGGACCGTCTCCCAACAAGGGGCCAGAAAGGATCTGCCCCTCGACAGATTGATTGGATCCAGCCACCACTGAAGGGAGCACAGAACTCGGGGGGGTCATCAGGAAGGACTGATCCAACGACATTGGCGACCCGTCCCAGGCCGCCAACAGATGGAGCTGGAGTGTCCTTGTGTGGAACTGAGCAAAGGGAACCGCTTCGAAGGAGGCTACCATCAATCCCACCAGCCTCATCCCCAGTCTGATGGCCGGACGAGGGATAGGAGAACCTTGGACTGAGGAAGAAACACCCTGGCCTGGGAAGTATCCAGGGACATTCCCAGAAAAGACACTAACCTGGACGGAGAAAGGGAGGACTGGGGGTAGTTGATCACCCACCCGAATCTCTTCAGAGTGGACACCACAGTTCTGGTGTCCAATACCGCTTGGCTGAAGGAAGATGCCATAATGAGAAGGTCATCCAGATAAGGGACAATGCGAATACCCTGGGCTCTGAGGAGAGCCATCACCCCGGCCAGCACCTTGGTGAAAACCCTTGGAGCCGAGGTAAGACCGAAAGGAAGTGCCACAAACTGAAAATGCCGATCCTCCACCACGAACCCGAGAAATCTCTGGTGCGCTGGAAAAATCAGCACATGCAGATAGGCGTCCTTGATGTCTACGGATGTCAGAAAGTCCCCCTGCCGAAGAGAATGGATAGCTGAACGCAGCGTTTCCATGCGAAATTTCCGTGGACGGACGAACCTGTTGAGGATCTTTAGATCCAGAATGGGTCGAACCGAGCCGTCCTTCTTGGGCACCGTGAACAGATTGGAATAAAAGCCCCGACCCCTGTCTGAGGGGGGCACTGGGCAAATAACTGCCATATCCAACAGACTCTTTACTGCCGCCTGGAGCTCCTGCGCGGCCAGAAGGTCCGAAGGCACCCGAGATCTGAGGAATCTGGGAGGGGGCCGGAGCTCGAACTCCAGCTTGTAGCCGGAAGTCACCACTTCCCGGATCCATCTGTCCGAGACCTCCAGGTCCCAGATCTGGGAGAAGTGTTGCAGCCGTCCCCCACCCACATGGGTGAGGGCGCCCCCTCATTGCTGAGCTGGCTTGGCAGCAGGTTTGGGCTTAGAGCCCCAACTGTATCCTGGGCGGGCACGTCCTCTGCCCCTGTTCCAGGAATCTCCTCTGGCTGCGGGGAAAACAATTCCTCTGCCAGCTCTAGCCCCACGAAAGGAAGGAGCAAAGGAACCCGCCCCCCGAAAGGGACGACGCTGTTTTTTTTGCGTTGAGGTAACTTACCACCCTTGGCAACTGAATCCAACTTCTCACCAAAGAGCCGTAATCCCACAAAGGGAAGAGCGGTCAGCGACTTTTTAGACACAAAATCAGCCGCCCACTGCCGCAACCAAACCGAACGCCGAATAGTCACCAATAGAGCCGACGTTCTGCCACACATCATCAGTGTGTCATCCAAGGCGGCTAGTACAAATGACAAAAACAATTCACACCTTTTAAGGCCAAGGAACTCGTCACTCGTACGGCCAAGGAACTCGTCACTATCCGGATCTAACCCGGAAGAAGTCAACAGGTCCCTGACCACCGACCTGGTAGCCACCACCAGCAGCGCTGAAGCACAAACCGGCCTCATGGCTGACCCAACACTGGCAAAACCATGACAAGCCATTTGGTCAATGCGTTTATCCTCACCATCTTTAAGCGTGGAGCAATCAGCAGAATTTAAAACAGTAGTGTTGGATAAACCCAGAATCTGTGCATCCACCTCGGGAGGGAATGCCCAACGCTTAACCGTATCCAAGGGAAAGGGATATTTTTTGTCCCAACCCTGAGGGACACCTGGGAGCCGGGCAGGCCTCTCCCATTCCTTAGCAATAATCCCATCAAAATGCTTTTGGTTAGGAAATTCCAAGCGCGGCCTGGCTTATTCGAAAATTTCCTCCTTTTGCTGTGGAACCGCCTCAGGAGGAGAAATAGCCAAAACCTCAAACATCTGAGCCAGAACATTAGGAGTATCCGAAGACCTCCCCAAGCCCCGCTCGGTATCAGCACCCACAAACTGCTGATCGTCTGAATTATCTGATTCTTCATATACCTCCCCTTCCTCAAGTTGGGAGTAATCAGACCAGTCCAGATTATCAAGATCATCCAAGTCGGCCGCCGGTGAAGATGGCGACAAGTGCTTTCTCTTAGCCGGAGCCTTTCTGGTGACTGTGCTGGAGAATAATTTTTCAAGATTGGCCAGTCGGGCACACATCTCCGATTGCAACTGCCCGCCCATGACAACGTCAGACTGGGCACGGATCAAACTGGGAGGGGGGGGAGGAGAGACTGGCGGCGCTGTACCAGACGCCTGGGGTCCGGACTGCCGCGTAATAGTCTGCTGTGCGCATGGTATACACAGATATACATCATCGCCAGTAAGGGATGCCCCACACCCCATACACTTCCGGGATTGCCCCGAGGGGAGCCCGAGCCCAGTATCCGGGGATGCCTCCATAAGGTGAACTTATAGTTGGTTGCAAAGACCGAGGGAATTACGCATATAAGCAACCCGGGATGCCCCTTTAATGTCCCAAGTGGGAGGATTTGCAATAAGCCAATTAAGAACCCAGGGACCCTAGGCCCGGGAGAAACCCCCTAACACCACTGTAGGTTATATCTGAAAGACATAATAAAAAAGGCTAATAAGAAAAGCGGAGTATAAAATGACAATGCAAAAAGGCCGGCTCCGCAGCCATGTGCGGCCGCGGCGCCGGTCTCAGAAGAGACAGAAGGAGGGGAGCGGGCCGTGGCTTTGACCCTGACGCCCGGCCCCGCCCCTTTTACCTCAGGGAGAAAGCCTGCATAAAAATGGCGGCCACAGCGCCGTTTTGACAGAGAAATACACGCTGTTATGAAGTAATAAATAAGTTAATAACTATTGGGAGGATAATTTAATAAATTAATACATTAAAACATTATTAAGAATTAATGATTACAAAATTTGGACCTAACACCGAATAAGGGGCCCTGCTCCTACCCTCCGCTATCCCGCTAGAGAGAGGGGCATTACCCAAAGGGGGGGACCACCCAAAGTGTAAGGCCAAGGGACGGGGCATCCCAAACCGGGGTCACCGTCCCGGATGACCGCCTACCCTCTTATATAGGGTCTCACGGGAGAGCATTTGCTCTTAAGCACCAAGGGTGCTTTTCTACCCTCACCCGGACCGTCAGCCTAGGCTGGGAGGCATGAGGTAACAGAAAAAAAAGATCCAGGCGGAAATAGATAACTAAAGGGCCGGGAGTCATCCCGGCTACCTGAAATCCCCCTGTGCAAGGAGGAGACCACATCTTCTGACTTGCTCGCCGACTGCAGAGATGAAGACTGGGTAATGAGTGGGAGGTCCCAGGTATTTATGGACCGGGAGGGGCTCTCTTTTTTCCTGGCATCTCTGCATATCGCCCTCTACAGGTCAGTATTACCCACACGTTATGAATTTCTTGAAGCGGGGTGTGTGACATACTTAGAATAAAGTATTCATTCATTCATAATTCAAGTATATCAGTAATATATTCAAATTATATGATATAGTTAAAGTAGACCAAAACCAAGGATTTTGACTATCGTGTGTTTTGGTCTTTGTCCCCCTGGCACCCCGATCGGGGGTGCCCCACTGCGTGAAACCTCCCAGGTTGCTCAAGCTCCCTTACCCTTCCCCAGTCCTATGGTGCATGTGCAGCCCTCTCGTCCAATCATCCGAGCCCCTTCGTCCAGAAGCTTGCCTAATGAGAGCGGATGCTACCCTTTAATAGGGAGCGTGCCCCTGCCAGCCATTCACAAATGCTGCTAAAGGGAAAGCAGGGATGCAGCCGCTGCTCGCACATACACCATTGGACCGGGAACAAAGGTGAGTTTTCGGGCGACCTGGTCGGGGTCCCCCGGGGGGGGGGGGAAGCAAATATGCCTGCTCTGGAGTCTTATAGACTCCAGGGTGTGTTTTGTTCCACTTTAAAGAGGTATTCTTGTATTTTTTCTGTCTGAACATAAATTATATTATTAAATGGGACATTGCCATTACCTAAACATAATTATTAAAAATTAAGCTAGCTATATTTACAATTTAACCCAAATTCGAACACCATCACTGGTTATGGGAAGCTGATGCATTCTAAATAAACATAAAAATGATGCCTAAGCTTGCTTTACAACTGAATGTTTCATTATAATGCTGTATAGAAGCGAGGAAGCAGCTACCTTGATTTGCTGTTTCCTTTTTTTTTTTTTGGAGGCAGTAGTGGGATCGCTAAGTATGAATGGTAATCATATAGCTAAGCACACTCCATTCTGAAGATAGAACATGATGCAGCAAACTTTGTTTCTGTCTTTAGACATTTGATACCAGGTTTTTTTTGGGAAAACTGGGTCACTAGGCTAGGTAGAACATGGCTGCTCTAGTAACCTTATTCCAATCAGTGGATCAGCTTTTCTTTTGACTCACCAGATTAAAGCATGAGTGGGAGTTGAATCCTGATGGAAGTGACACAGACCATGTTCTATTCTTACCAAGCAAACAAAGTTGGAGGGATTATCTGAATGCTGATAAAACACGGATTGGTGGCACAGGAAAACTCCCCAGATCAAACTGAACTATTAAATTTGACTCAACTTAGAAACCTTCTTGGAAACTTCATTCTTAAATTTCACAAACATATTAATATCTCACCGGCCGTATCTCTGTTCCTGACTGCAGCCAGTAATCCCCCACGCTAGGGGGAAGATGAAGTGCAAGACTGGGTCACACAGGGGGCAGGGAGAGATCTCTCTCTTTAAAAAAAAAAGCTGACCTTGACTTTCAAAGGTGCAGTTTCCTATTTTTTATTTTTCCAATATTTAGGACATTAGGACATTTGTGGAACATAACCTTTCAGCAAAGGCAGAGAACATTTTTGCATGACATTTATTAAAGGGTCTGTCCAGGTGTAATCAATAAAAAAAAAGCTATACTCTAGTTTTGTTCCCTGCAGCTCTTCCCACCATGCAGTGCTGGCTCCATTCTCTGCCTCAATTTATTGCAATGTAGGGGGCGTGCCAAGGCGGGGGGGGGGGGGGGCCTGATGAGAAAGGGTCATGGAAGTGGCAGAATTCTGTGTTGAAGGAGGTGGAGAAGGGAGACCAGCACTGCACAGTTCTTCTCGGCGATAGGTATGCTTAAAAACACCAGAGCCAGATGGAAAATCTGCAGGGGAAAACGTTAAGCATAGTATATATTTTTTGTGTGTTTGCACCTGGACAGTTGATAAAAAGCAGACCTTACAGTCTAAAAAAGTTAGTAAATTCCTCCCCTAAACCCCTTTTGACGATCAATAGTGTATGCTGTTTGAGAGGGTGTAACCTTATTCAGATGTTGAGGAATTTATTTGCAGATGCTGCATTTCTACTGCATGTGAGTGATCATTTTGCTATGCACCGGCTTACAGATGAGTATAGGTGAGCTATGTGGGGAGAGCCTTTACTGACACACTGCAACTTGGAGCTTCCAGCTATAGAGAAATTTTACCTGTATCCACAGAATGTTAGGAGGTGATAAACTCTCTTTATAGCTGTCTGAATTAATGAAAAGATAGTTCCCAGCTGGACTGCAGTGTGCCTGTGTGATTCTGTCTCACCACACAAGGCTAGTTTGGAAGCAGCAGCAAAGCTTGGAGTTTTGCTATAGGCTGCCCACACCAAAGTGAGAAAGATATCTGCCTCAGAATAACAGGACAGCATCTCTGTCATAAAGCACACACACAGAGCAATGATGAGTTATTGATACAAGCAAAAGGTACTGGCGACAGAACCAGTGCACAGAAAGAAATGGCTGCCATATCCTGGATCCACAACAAAACCGAAAACAGTTAATTCAGCACAGTCCTTTCCAGCAAGCATTAAAACTTGGTGTTTCACAAGTCAAAAGTAAAAAAAATCAGTAGCTTAACTTTCATTGAATTGCTCCAGTGGTCTGCTTCCTCCTCTATCAGTCCCAACCTTGCTGACTTGGTCCATCAATCATCCTTCAGGGGACGAAGAACGGAAACACCCCCCACTCCCTGCCCAGGCATCCTGATTGGCTGCTCCTCTCTGCAGCTCTGTAACCCCTCCCTCCTCTCTTCTCTCACGCTCATCACAGTGTGCTTACATCACATAATTTGTAATTTTTTCTATGAATCTCCAATGCTCTAATACTTTTAAAGATCACTTTGGAAGCACTTTTTGAAAACGCATTGTAGTTTTGGACAGTGCAATGTGTAGCCTGAGACAATGGCACAACAAGCCACTGACACTATCTTCAGACATGGAGCTGTTCTCTGCTTGAATTTTGAGCAGCTGGATGCTGTTGTGTCCTGGAGAAGGGGCATAATTTGTGTAGCTAGAGTCTTTAGAGAGTGCATCGACTTCGAACAGTTATCTGATCGTGCCCTCTATGAACTAATCCAAAAGAAAATGAAGCCGCTAAGCACTGTACCTCTTGGTTGTGAGTGCCAGACTGGGACTCCTTGTGTACCGAGAAAGCATCAAGATAGAAATGTGTAGCGGCACAGCTAAAGTTATTAAAATGTCCAAAACGTATTCCAGTTATTTAAAATCAGCATTAGTGTGCCCCCTTAACCCACATCTTCCTTTAAGCACTGGGCTGTATCCCCTTGTTCTACAAGAAGCTATAAACACTGTGTTTTGTGTGCCCTCTTAACGCACCTTTTTATTTAAACACTGGCTTTTGTGTGCAGCTTTAACCTGCCTTTTCATTCAAGCACTGGAGTTGGAATGCCTGATTAGCTCACCTTTTCATGTAAGCACTTGGGTTTGTGTGCCCCCTTAACCCACCTTTTCCTTTAAGCACTGGGGTGCATCCCCTTATCCTACAAGAAGCTATACGCACCCACCCGCTCCACCACCGCTGAAAGTGCACCTCATCCCCCAAAAATCCTGCAAGGATGTACCAGAGAGAAGTCACGGAGTCACTAATGCTCTATGGTGACATGCCTGGCTGGGATACCATGGCCCATCTGCCTGCCCCTGCCTCAGTTGCAGGGCTCATTGATGCCCAAGAGCTTCTGTGGGAGAATGAGGACGTGGCCACAGGACACCCTGGATGACGATGAGACCCAAGTGCCAGGTGCTGCAGCTTTCTGCAATGCTGAGGCTGAGAGGGAGGCTAGCAGGGAGAAGTGGGTGGAAGAGGCTTCCAGGGGTGATGACGAGGTGGTAGATTCGTGGACTAAGATCCATCAGAGTTCGAGAGGTAGTGGTCACACAGCCCCAGACAGCTAGAGGAGAAAGGTAAAACCATCAGTGACCAGCCAGTTGCGACTACTGGTCACCAAGCCCAGTGACTAAGCATGCCAAAACTGCCTCAAAGTTTCTCACCAGCATGCCATTTTTTCAAGCAACGCACAGAGGAAAAGACACGTGTCATCTGCACGCTGAGCCAACAATCACTCAAGTGAGGGAAAACTGCTAATCATCTCTGTACGTCATGCATGACCAGGCATCTGCAAACAAAACATGAGCTGCAGTGGCAGAACTACTAGAAAAACCTGCAAACACCTGACTCTTCCTCTGTCTCAGCCTCCAGCTCCACCTCCTCAACAACAAGGCCACCTGTCTGCCCCCCAAAGGGAGAATATGGGAACCCCACCACTTCTAGCACCACCACCAAGCTTTCCATCCTACAAACTTCGGAGAGAAAGCGGAAGTTGGGCCCATCTTAACCACAAGCCCTGGCCCTGAATGAAGCATTTCAAAATGAATGGCCTTTTAAATGCTCCCATTTCTCTTCTCTTTTCCATCTACACAAATGACTTCAAATCCTCAGACCTATCTATCAATATAATCAAGTATGCAGAGGATACCGCCTTGGTAGGCCTCATCAAAGACAATGACGAGTCTCCCTACCGAACACAAGTAAAAAACCTGGAATCCTGGTGCGAAGAGAACAACCTTATCTTGAACATCCAGAAAACGGTTGAACTCATAATTGACTTCAGACTTTCCCACCTAACACATCGTCCCATTTCCATCGGTAATGGAGAGGTCAATATCGCTACCAGCACAAAATTCCTTGGCACCGTGATCACGCAGGACTTGAAGTGGAGCATGCAAGTTACCGTCATCTTGAAGAAGGCCCAACAGAGACAACTAGCAAGATACGGTATGTCTAAAAAAAACCTTTTACAATGGTGCCATAGCCTTACTTCTGACCTCCTCCTTCACGGTCTGGTTTTGCTGGGCCACAGCCAAGGACAAGAAAAGGCTGAGGAGGATTACTAGGACTGCCGAGCGGATCATTGGATGCCCCATACCATCCCTAGAGGAACAATTCATGGAAAGAATCTGCTCAAAGGGCCCAACACACCCAGGGCATTATTTTTTCAAACTCTTGCCCTCTGGCCGGAGGTACCTGGCACTTTCGACTAGAACCTCCAGGTACAAAAATAGTTTTTTCCCTCTAGTCGTTAAGGTGCCAAATAATCACCAATGAATAACCTGCCGTGAACTTCCTGTCTCTACGATGTCACTGAGTTACCACCAATATCATATGTAAATATGTTTAAATGTATAATATGTAAAATATGTAAAATGTTTTATTTTATATTTAATGTTTATAGCTCCAACGGGGTACCTCCCTTCCAAAAAGCATTCCTTGTATGTATTCTGTACTTACTTGGCGGTCAATAAAGTATTCATATTTGTATTCGTATTCTTTTGGTGGGGATGAACAGTTTAAAAGAGCCTATGGTGGCGGTTGTTCCACAATACGCCGTTTTCAGCCTCCACTACTTTTCTCACCATATGTCCCTGCACTAAGAGGTTGTGGAAAAAAATAAAATGTACACTGGGCAATGCCATTAGTTCCAGTGTCCACCTCACCACGGACATGTGGACAAGTAAGCATGGGCAGGGACGTTATATCTCTCTTACTGCCCACTGGCTCAACATAGAGGCGGGCAGCACTGTGGCACAGATTCTTCCACCACCCAGGATTGCAGGACATCAGTCAGTGCCTCCTGTAGCCTCCTTCTCCTACTCTGATTCCTCCTCTGCATCCTACTCAGGAAGTCAGTGCAGCCCCTACACCACCAATTTGAGCACTGCCATGGAGAAATGGCAGCATGCGGTTCTAAAACTCGTCTGTCTGGACGAAAGACCTCACACTGCGCAGGAGCTGTGGAATGGCATCCAGGACAAGACAGGTTGGCACCCAGCCCAAGATGTGGGTCAGGGGGCTTCACGGGCATCACTGGAGCGTGGCTAGAGGGAGGAGCAGGAGGAGGAAGAGAGACCAGACACAGGGGGCAGCTTCTCCTTGACTCAGGACATCCTGGCTTACATGATCCACTACATGCTGAGTTGCCCGCATAGTCATCAGTGCAGATTATTGGCTGGCCACCCTGTTTAATCCCCGCTATAAAGACATCATCACCTCCTTGATTACAGCACTGGAGCGGGATTGAAAAATGAGAGAGTATAAATGCACCCTGGTGAATGTACTACTGGCAGAGTTCTCACTGTGACTTTGAGGATTCAGTGGTGACACGAGGAGGAGTAGGAGGAGCAAATTGCCAATGCAGCAAGGGCACTGGCAGCACCTCACATGGAAGGGTGAGCATGGCCACAATGTGGAGCAACGTATTCCCTTTTCCACCACATTCACCACCATCGGATACTATTGCCCGTAATACTAGGAGGCAGACTTTTGACTTGCATGCTGGATGAATACCTGTCCACACATCTCCTGTGACTATCCATTTATTTATGTATATATTATGTATATATTGATTGATAAATGTATTTATTTTTTTTTCTTAATTTGTGTATTTCTTTAATTTTTTTTAGTGTTCTGTGATCATTTTGAGTACTTTCCCTAGCCCATTTTGTGCATGGCAATTGCCCTGTTGTTACCCCCAAATTGGCACACATTGAAAAAATAATATTTTAAGCCACATAACAAGACTGACTGTAAATAACACTCACGGCAACACTCACATTCACATATAACTGTATCCACAGAGCAAAGTCAAAACGACGAACTGTAAATATACAAACCACTCAAATAAGTGGGTCCAATAACAATAAATGTACAATAAATCGATACAAAGCAAAACTACAAAAACACCCAAAAATGACACACATATCAAAGGAAAACTGCAAAATAAAGGTAATAAATGTTGAACAATGGCATGTACTTTTCAACATTAATTATAAAGTCAGGAAAAACAAACCCCATAAATTTACAGTGAACAAAGTGCAACAATGGATCTTCGAGCTTCGCTACAAAATAATAAGCAGTAAAAAAAAATGCAAACTGTTATGGAAAATCCATGCACTTTTTCTCTGAGTTTACCAGTTTTAAAGTGATTTTCAGCTGCACACGAAAAAAATGTGCCCACAAATTCAAGTGCATTCGAGCCCACGTATTTTTTTTTTTTGCAATTAAACGTTTTTATTGAAGGAAGCAAGAATTACAGTGCTTGGCAACGCAGTGCCACATAAGTATACACATAGCAATAAGCGTATAAACGGAGTCGCACAATATCAATTATAGAGGGTCAAAAAAAACATACGGATAAAGTGCAGGGCCGCAGCAGGCCCCACTCCCCAAAACTCTAGGCAGCGAACCCGTTCAGTAGCTTACTTTAGCTACTGCAACCCACGCCTCCAACTTTCTTTTCAAAGGGTAAAGCAACAAAGCATAGCAAAACCATTCGGGAATAAGTAACAAGGGGGGAAGGGGAAGGGGGGGAGAGACAGGACAGACACACTCAAGGAAGAAGCAGGAGGGAATGTACAGTGTGGGGTCTAAGAGGAGAGGAGCGAAGGGGCCATCCCACTAGTAGCCTGCCCAGGCCATGTTACGTATAAAGGAGAAAGTCTGATGAGAAGGTGAAACAATCCCATTCCTGCCAAATCCTCCTATGTTTTTCATAAGTCCCCCTTAGCGAGGCAGTAAGTTCCTCCATCCTACATATCTCCTGGACAGCGGCCAGCCACTGTGCTGTAGTGGGGGGTTCTGTGGACTTCCATTTAGCTGGTATGCATGTTCTGGCAGCACTCAGAAGTGGGGCGAGAAGGGATCTACGCCTTAATCTCATGGAGGCCGGAGCCAGGTTAAGCAGGTAGCATGCAGGATCCTTACCGAGGTCAACATCCGTCAGTTTCCTAACAACCTCCCTCACCCCCCTCCAAAAACCAACTAACTTCTCGCACTCCCAAAAGACATGTATCATGGTCCCCCTATCACGCAGGTACCTCCAACAGAGGGGGGAAGAGGATGGGAACATGGTTGCCAATAGCGCTGGGACATGATACCAGCGGGAAAGAACGAGCTCTTATGCGCCAACTGAATCATGGCAAGCCTTTGCTCATCCGTAAAGGTTCTTCTCAGTTCCTTCTCCCATCCCCTTACGTAGGGTGGAACAAAGTTATCCGGAGGCTCCACCAGTAATGAATACGAGTATGACAGGGCTCCCCGAAAATGGCCGACCCCCAGACAGGTTTGTTCAAATTGTGTTGGCAGCCTTGATGCGTCAGCTGTGAACGCGACCGACCGCTGATAGTGCAAAAGCTGAAGAGTCTGTAACTGCGTAATGTGTCTGAGGGCAAGATCATCAACCAGGGCCTCCGGCCTCCTCCACTCGCCACCAACCTGCATGTGGAGTCTCCTGAAACAGTTCTGCTGGATCCAAGCTTTAAAAGGACCCCCAGTTATCTCCACCGGGAAGTCAGGGTGGCCCAAAACAGGCACCAAGGGGGACTGCCCGGGGGAGAGACCCGGCCTAGGAAAAAATCTATCCACCACTCTCCTGGATGGGCCAATTGTGGGGTGTTTGTTCAGCTATGGAAGTCTATTCAGTGGGACCCATGGTAAACCCGGGAGAGGGCAAGGGGAGGCAACTTGTTCCAACTGGACCCACTGTTTCAGAGCGGAGTGTCGGCACCAGTCAATAACCCGGCTCAAATGAGCCGCTGCATGATAGCACCTCCAGTCCGGCAGACCCAACCCCCCCCTAGATTTAGAGACTGTCAAAAGAGAAGCCGCCATACGAAAAGAGTGGTCGCGGTTCGAAACTGCTCCAGTGAGTCGCGTATTTAATGCAACTGCCTTTCTGAATCTCTCCTAAGTGTTAAGAATTCTCAGATGCAATCCAATTTTTCAAGCATTTTTCAAGGTCATTGTTCCTTATATATGCTCCCATACCCGCCACTTAATCTTTCTGCTAATACAACCTATAGTGATTCAACAAAGCTGACTAATTAAATTTGTCTGAAAAATGTTCGTTTCATGCAAAAATAGCTTTTCTCCTCGGTGAAGAAGGTCCAGCGACCCTGGAATCTTATCGATTTCAGGGCCGATGAGGCGTGGGTTTTGGTCCTCTTTAAGGTACATTTTAATTACAACATTTTCAACAGGTTCAGGAGTGAATTATTACAACCTAAAAGCCTGACACTGACATTTACACTTATGGTAAATGGTATTTCCCCATTTTAGAAGAAAGCTGTCAATTGTGTATTTTGCATTTAGTACAAAGAAAGCCAACCACAGTTATCTGGGAAATTATATCATATTTAAGAATATCAAAACACATTTAAAAGCATATAAAATCAATAAAAAATAGACAAACCACCACAGCCCTGTTGACAAGTGTAAATAGGGGGTTGAGGAACAGGAGGATAATAAATAATAATCATAAATTAATAATACATGATAAATATCAACTGATAAGTGCAGACCCCTTGTATAAGTATAAACCAAAGCTATTATAGACCTAGAAACCCAACATATAAAAAATAGCAGCAACTCTGGCTAAATCTTTTATTTTAGAATATATAATGGTTAGAAATAATGATATGGTCTTTTTGCTGTCTGTTTCCTTATTTGAAATGTTTGCACACCCTTTTTGCTTTGACTTAAACCCATGTGGCATGGCCTTGGAGTTCTAAAGACTCCAGGGCTGTCCGCTAGCCTGCCGCAAGTAAGGTTGCCATCTGGCCGGTATTTTACTGGCAGAGCCTATATTTTTTACCCACAGCCTTTCACCTTAGTATAGCAGGCTCCCATGCTATATGTCAATTTTAACAACTTAAATTTGTTTAATAATTACATAAAGACACAACTGCATCAAATATATCAATTTAAAGCCACAATCCTAACAATGCCCTGCAATCAGAAATATTGGCTGTAAACAGCCATTCTAGTAGTGTGTGTGTGTGTGTGTGTGTGTGTGTGTGTGTGTGTATTTCAAAGTTATAAATTGATTTAGCACACTATAGGGTTGATTCAGCACTGTGAGTATTGTTTACTTGCATTTGTTTGAGAGAAAACACTGTGAAATGCAGCACCATATTTAATTGTGCAATTGGTGCAAGTGTTTTCTCTCTAAAAGCAATGAGTAAAAAATACTCACAGAGCTGAATTAACCCTTATTCCACCCTATGCCTGTTTGTCAGCAACTGCCCAGATTTGATTGTGATTCTTTGGAGGTGTCTGCTTTCCATGGTAAATCTGTCCTCCTGCATTGTTTTGCCAATTGATTTTCTTTTTTTACATGTGTAGATGCCTAGAAACCATTTAAATCGACTTTATGGATGAATAGTAACTAGAGTTTAGTATTGAAGCAGGGATTATATTTCACACATCCCCAAAAACCATTGACAAAGGGGTACTTATTCTGCCCTGAAGTGCTGGCTATTTAATGGTTCCTCCACCTTGATGAAGAGGTGTTTATGCTGCCCCAAAACTTTGGCCATTTACGGGTTCCTCTGCCTTGATAAAGGAGTATCTATGCTGCCCTGAAACATTGGCAATTTATGGGTTCCTCTGCCTTGATAAAGGGGTATTATGCTTCCCTGAATACATTAGCTATTTATGGGTTCCTCTCCCTTGATAAAGGGGTTTCTATGCTGCCCTGAAAGGTTCGCTAGTTATGGGTTCCTGTGCCTTGATAAAGGTGTATTTATGCTGACCAGAAATTGGAGTGCTGGTTATGCTTCCTTTCCCCAAAAATCCTAAAAACTCATGCTAGGGCTTATTTTTATTTTTGGGGAAACAGAGTAGCTGGAAGGCTTTTGCTCATAACTCAGCAGCAGTATGAAAGTATATGAAACCTTCAGTGTCTGACCATGCAGAGGCAAAACTAGCTTAGTGAATACTACTTAAAGCAGCACTATCACTTTCAGCTGAGAAGCCAGATGTAAGTGAAAATTGTCATGTGGTTTTAATGATAAAGTTATGTGTGTTGGCCAAAAATGCTTACATGGTGACGTTGAGGAGAGGCAGCTCTTAAAAAAGTAGCCTGGGTGACGGCACCTGTCAACCAACGAGAAATCAAGTTGTGTGCGGGGGAGCAACCCCCACCACGCTGATGTCTTGTTAGGTCAGCGACACCTCTGCAGTGGCACACAGGAGGGGAGTGGGGAATGAACAGGGGGCGGGGTGGGGCTGGGCCAGAGCTCCAAGTGGGCTGTAGTATGATGCTGATGTTTAGGCCGCTTGTTGGGTAAGAGAGAATCATAGTGTGGCAGTATAGTTCTCAGGTATTATACTACATAGAGTCATAGAGCTTGCACAAGCTAGATAGCTCATTTGGTAACGTGATTAACTCTAAATTAGAGAGTACAGGGTTCTAACCCCCACTTGGGTCAGTGGAATTTTTATTTTTTTCACCATTGTTTTTTTCTGTTTCCACCCTATTGCTCTCAAGATTTATTTAATTGTTACAGTTTTTCTTTCATGTTACCTCTGCTGCTGTCTGCAGTATCTTTCTTTATTTCTCTTTCTTATTCTTACAATGAAATTTTGCTTTTTCAGTGTTTTCCGTGTATTTTTCTTTTCGGCTTTTCATTATCCCGAGTTTTGTTTTTTGCCCCCAGTTCGGCCTTAAAACATGCCTTTCCTCAGTCCATGGTGCATGGATGGGCAAGGGGCTCTGTTTGCATGCAAGGCTCGGAAACAGGAAGCCAAACCAGCTGCATCCGTGTTCGTCCAGCCTTTCTGAACGTCTATCCGTGGAAGCGCGCCTCAGCTCAGAGATGGTGAGGATGTGGATGCAGCTATTTACATCACCATGAGAGCTAGGAAAAAGGTGGGTTTTGTGACGTTTCACACATTGGGGTATTCTGATTTGGGATGCCCCAGGGGAAAGCCAGTGGCCGCCACTGGTGTCTTTTAGACTCCAGGGTTGGATACTCAGGGTTTTGTTATGCTTTAATACCTTTAAATATACCTGCACAGTGATTCAAAGCAGAATTTTTTTTCAGTCAGTTTAGTTTATTTTATTGTTGTTATTGTTGTTGTTGTTATTTTGCGCCCAGGTCAACATAAAATTCTTAGCAAGTAGAATGGCTTGTGATGCCACCAGTGGTCTTCTGTTGTGTATTTATTCCATAAAAGAATGCAGAATGTTTGTAAAGTGCTGAAGGTGGCTCTGTCGAGGATAAGCACTATGAACTGATCCTGTTCAAAGTTTATTGGCCGGACAATGCGGTGACTGGGTTTTGCTCTCGTCATAGCTGCCGTTGGCAGGGTAAGCAATGGCAATAAATGGCAAGGCGTGTGATTGTGTGTTAGGGATGAGTAGATGACAGCCAGGAAGTCCACTGTGAATTACACAATGTCACTCTCCCGTTTTTTTTTTTTGCATCTTATTAGAATGAAAATAAATAGGAGTCATTCATTTTTTATTGTTTAACTGAGCTGCGAAGGGGGCGGAGCAACACATGTATATTAAAGATTCTGTTCTGTTGACATTCTATAGAACAGGAACAACCAATAAACCAGCATAGACGCTCCCCTTTATATATGCAATATTTGAGTGGCCTCTGTAGGCTGGTGTTTCCAGTGAAGACATCATTTAATAGCAGTCATCTGCTCTTGTAGGAGGAACAAGCTCTGATAATAAAGATAAGCTGATGGTGAGATAAGGACAGGGCACCACAAGATAGGGGTTATTTATTGAAGGCTTTTATTACACCCCCGAGAACTCAAGGTGCTGATACAAAGCAGCTAATTATTGGTTACTTATGAACTTGGAAGCTTTTAATGATAAAAATAAAACTTAGGGCTAGGGAGCCAGACACGTTTAGACTTTGAACAGCACATTCTTTTAAGAACACTGGTGCAATAATTACTAATAAAATAAATAGATAGCTAACCAGTCAACTGATAATTAACTGATCTGCTCTGCTGAAGGTTAAAGGGGCAGGCTAGTATAATGAGACCATTTGCAGCATTACATTTAGCCCAGGTTTTTTTTTAATTATAACGTACCATGACTGTTATAGGGGTCGTTTCAGAGGCTGGTAAGAAAACTCACTCCTTTTTTTAGGAGAGAAAATTGCCATTCACTTTTATAGGGTTATGCTAAATATTTGGTAAAGTTAGTGTGACTTTTTAGCGTTTAGACAAAAAAAAGTGCAAAAAGAAGTCTCTGTCCTCCATTTTCCCCCAAAAATCACCCGTACATGTGATGTAAATTTTTACAGTTTAGGTATATTATTTATCCAGTGATGTAAAGTTATATTTTTTTTAAGTTTGAAAATAACAGCACCCTATGGGCTATGCTAAAGATTTCACCAAAGGTAGAAAAAACATAATTTTGGTTGCACTTTTTTTGTGTCTAAACACTAAAAAGCTCACCAAGCACATCCACACCGCAATGCACACTGCAAGTCACACTGGCTTCACCAAGTATTGATTCAGAGCCAGATGAGAATTGCTTCCCTTCTTATGTTAAGATGAATAAGATTTTTGAGAGGGCTTAAACCCATACAGATGTTGTGGAATGCCATAAAGATTATTCCTTCTAGAATGACATGGGACAGCCATCTTGCCACATACCTGTTAGCCCTGCTTACACATGACAATTTGGAGGGTGCTGTGATAGCAGCAGGGCTGGATTATAGGCAGTGCACAAGGGGCACGCCACCATTTGCTCAGCAAGAGGGCCTCCATCACCTTTGGTGATATGGTTGGGGGGCATTGGAAATTTGCGGCACTGCTAATTGGTCTGGTTGGCCCCGATCCTTATGCCCTTGCAGGGGTTGTATACCTGAACTTCTCTTCCCAATGGCATTGTGGGTCTTTAGCACCCCTAGGTCAGGAGATTCGGGTCTTGGAAATGTACCACCCCGGCACCTGTGAGCTTTGTCCAGTCTGCCACTGATCCACATGCCCTTATAGGGGTGTATAGCTGAGGTTCTCCTCTTTCTAACAGCACCAATGGGTCATTAGCCCACCCTGGCGCCAGCGAGCAATGGTACTGGGATTTTGCGGTACTGCCGCCTGGTCCATTCGGCCCCAATCGACGACAACTCCAGTGGGTCATTAGCCCCCCTAGGTCTCGAGATCCAGTGCTTGGAAGTGTACCATCACGGTACACTGGACACTGCACCCAGACACTGGACATTTGCTTTAAAGAGGAACATTTCAGGTATCAAGGAGTTAATAAAAACTTTCCAAACCTAGCTTGCTCGCCACCCCCACCCCTCTGGTTTCACATTGAACAGCTTTTGACTTACCTGTCCGATCACACTCTGGCAGCAGCGCCATCTTGCTGCCGCCGTCTCTGTCGGCAGCGCCATCTTGCTGCCCCATCATGCACTGCGCCGCCTCTCAGATCTTGCACTGCATAGGCTGCAATGACCTCGCAGAAGAACGTGAGTTCTGAGGAGTGGCGTGCAAGTTTTGAAGAGAGGACAACTAGAGGTAAGTACGGCTAAGCCTACTGCAATTACTCTAAGAGGGGGGAAGGGGCCAGGACAAGCCTTTAGAGAAGGTCTGATGTTCCTCTTTAATGGAAAAATAAATACTGCATCCGGGGCCTCCATGAGATTTTCTGTCCAGGGGCCTCCACCAAACTTAAGCTGGCTCTGGCTACTGGCTACCAAATTGTGAGAGATATATGCCTCAGAAACAAGGAGGAGCTTGTCTTTCATTTTTCACACACAAACACTGAATAAACAGCTAATGTAGCCAAAGCAATCTGTGTAAGAGGAGCTGATACAATGTATCTCTATGGCTGCAGCAGTCGCAAAAGCACTCTGTCAGGGGATACAATGTATACAATGTATTTTACTCAAAGATGAGCAACTACTACTTCTTGCTAGAAATAAGAGAGATGATTGCACAGAGCTATGCAGAAATTTTGACTAAGAAACTTGTTTTTTCAAAATCAGCTTCTTCATGTGTGTCACAAGATGGCCACTTCCATGTATGTTTAAAACTGCAGAATCTTCCAAACACCTGCATGATGTTAATCCCTCAATAAGCTTGTCACTGATTGTCACAGAGGGGCTTTAGGGGAGCAATTTATTAAGCTTTGATTTTTTGACTGAAGCTCTGCTTTAATTCAAATACGTAGATGGGGTTGGGTCTGCTGAAAGCATACATTTTGTATATCAGAATGTTTGGCTTTGCAAAGAACATATACACTAATGTGCCTGTATGGGGTTAAGGTACACCTCGAAGTTTTCCAAATACTTAAGATTCTAGAGGACATGAATACTTTCATGTTTTCGGAGTAAAAAAATGAGTTGTGTTTAATGATGAGTGGATCCAACCTGCAATGTTCGGATCTGTGCCAAACTTTGCAGGTTCGGCCCCCAAACCGGAACACAGATTTCAAGCCCTTCTTCCTTCCCTAGCAATCATTCTGCACATGTCTGTGATTGGCCAGGTAGGGCACTGGCACTGGTATATAATAGACAGTTGTTGCTGCTGCTGTTTAGGGAAAGATGGGCCTGTTTGGTTAAAAAACTGCCCTCTTCAGGGCAATATTTAGTCAGGGATAGTGGCTGGAGTAAGGGCTAGATAGGTGGGGTGTCAGCACTACCATTTAAAATGACTTCTTGCCACAATTTAGGTGTGTGTACCCGGTAAACACCTGGGTGTACCTCTTTATACCACAACAAGCTCTAAACACTAGGGTGTGCCCCGGTATACCACAAATAGCTCTAAGCACTGGGGTTTATGTACTCCTTATACCACAACTAGCTCTAAGCACTAGGGTGTACCCCCTTATTCCACAACTTCCTCTAAGCACTGGGGTTTGTGTACCCCCTTATACCACAACAAGTTCAAAGCACTGGAGTTTGCGCCCCTCCTTATACCACAACTAGCTCTAAGCACTAGGGCATACCCCCTTATTCCACAACTTCCTCTAAGCACTGTGGTCCGTGTACCCCCTTATACCATAACTAGCTCTAAGCACTGGAGTGTACACCCTTATACCACAAATTCCTCTAAGAACAGGGGTTTGCCACAACTAGCCATAAGCACTGGGGTTTGTGTACCCCCTTATACAACAACTATCTCTAAACACTGGGGTTTGTGTATCCCTTATACTACAACTAACTCTAAGCACTGGAGTGTACCCCCTTATACCACAACTCCCTCAAAGCATTGGGGTGTACCCCCTTATACCACAAATTCCTCTAAGCATTGGGGTTTACCCCCTTATACTCCAAATTCCTCTAAGCTTTGGGGTGCACCCCCCTGATAGCACAATTAGCTCTAAGCACTTTTGGTGTAACCCCTTATACCACAACTTCCTTTAAGCATTTGGGTGCACCCCCCTGATAGCACAACTAGCTATAAGCACCGGGGTACACCCCTTATACAACAACTTCCTCTAATCACCGGGGTTTGTGTACCCCCTCATACCACAACTAATTCTACGCCTTGGGGTGTATCCCCTTATACCACAACTTCCTCAAAGCATTGGGGTGTACCCCCTTACACCACAACTTCCTTAAAGCATTGGGGTGTACCCCTTATACCACAGTTTCCTCTAAGCATTTGGGTACACCCCCCTGATAGCACAATTAGCTCTAAGCACTGGGGTGTACCCCATATACAACAAATTCCTTTAAGCACTGGGGTTTGTGTACCCTCTATACAACAACTATCTCTAAGCACTGGGATTTGTGTACTCCCCTGACACCACAACTAGCTCTAAGCACTAGAGTGTACCCCTTGCACTAGAACTTCCTCTAAGCACTGGGGTTTGCCGGGTTGGTAATACTTAGAGGGGGACCTCTACGTTTTTTTTTTACATTTTTAAAAAATATGCAGGGTCCCCCCCCTCTAAGCATTACCAGCCCAGCAGACCAAGCATAGGGGCTTGCCCCTGACCATTACCATCCTGTATGCCCTATAGCACAGGTCTGGTGCCCAGCACTGGCCCATGCTATGGGCCACCAGGCTCATACCCTGGCTATTGGTGGTGCGGGTAATGGAGTATGAATGGTCCATGGGTCTAAGTGTAGTAAAATATACACACGCGTTTAAAAAAGCATTAATTATCTTTATTAACTTATGCTTACCTTGCCCCTCCGGGCTCCCACACAGGCTCCTTTAAATGTATGCTGCCAGAGCATCCTTAGACGCTCTGGTGGCATTTAGAAAGGAGAGGAACACAGGTTTCCCTCCATTCATCCCGGCTCCTGGCCGGGGGACTCCATGATGAGCCGAATCCCCTGTGGAATCCCCTTAACATCACTTATCACATCACAAATGGAGAGGGACCTAGAGGGGGTGACACAAGAAAATCCCCTAGGCCTCTCCCCCTCTGTGATGCCAGCAATGACATCAGGGAGATTCCATGGAGGCAATGCCTCCAAGTATAAAGCCATCTCCCTGGCACTCACTTCATTCCCTTGCTGCGTATCAAAGATGAAAGAAAGCCCCCCTTATGCCCCCCTTCATTCAAATGGCAACGCAGCCATCAGCTTCTGGTGGCCTGTGCTGCCACCTCTACATGCTGGAGGGGGCCCCAAAGAGCCCTGAAGAAGGAAGAGGAGATGGGGCAGGACAAAGAAGACCTGCCAGACCCCAGGAATATAGCGCCCGGCAGGTAACGGAAGATGGAAGACGGAGATTGGTAAGAATACGTTTACGGCTTTCATGAATGCCTGTTAGGTGGCATTTAATAAAACAAGGGAAAGTGACAAAAAAATCGGGCAAATAACAACAACTACAATAAAAATGATCAAAAAAATATAACAAAAAACCCATTGGCAGTTTTAATGGTAAATGGGATGTTTTTAAAAAGCTGCATTTAGTAAAACAGTTAAAACTGAAAAAATACAATAAAAAATAAAAATTTGGGCTATTCTTTGTTAGACAAATTGTATCCAACAAAAAATTTCCAAAAAGTATAAAAAAATACATGTTCAATGTTTAACTGAATGCATTTTATAACCGGCATTTAGTAAAACACTTAAAACTGAAAATATACAATTAAAAAATAAAAAGTCAGGCTATAAACAATGCGTCTAACCAAAAATGCCAAAAATTTAACAAAAGATATAAAAAAATCTTTCTTATTTTATTTATTTTATTTATGTATTTAATTATTGTTCTTGCTTTCTGTGATTATTCCTTTCCCTACCCCATTTTGTGGAGGGCAATCTCCCTGATGTTACCCCCCTAGATAAATACATTTTAAAAAATATATACATTTTTTTGGGTGTCAGAGGGGGTACCTCTGACACCCAAAAACATTTATATATTTTTTAAAATGTATTTATCTATTTATGTATTTCTAAATTTGTTTCTGTTCAGTGCTTTCCCTACCCCATATTGTGCAGGACAATTGCCCTGCCCCCCAATTTGCAGCTCCCGTTACCACCATTTTACAGCCATTTTTGGGCCCCCATGTTTGGGTCCCCATTGCCTTCAATGGGTTTCGGAGTTGGGTGCAGGGTTCGGGGGTCCGAACCGGGCTTGTTGAATCCGAATTTCAGTGGATTCGCCCATTCCTGTTGATGATCTGTGGAATAATATGTATAATCTTTCATATGAGGGTTGCATTCTTTCCAGGTGTCTATTACATCTTTGGAAGAGAACATACTGGCTAGATGGCTATTTGCTTTTGATGGGGCTCTAATTCATCTACTGGGAGGCGCCGCTTTATCTACTGTTGCTTCCAAGGCAACATTAAAGTCCGCTTTACCCTTGATTCAAAGGCTGAGTTCCCTAAACATATAACAGAGAAATTTTCTTTTGCATAGAGATACAAATAGCTACCCCTGGTTTGGAGAGGCTTAGAAATACAGTCAGAGCTTTTTTATTTTTTCTTGCAATGGATTTTTATTGAAAATGTTACAAATAGCTCATATAGGCAGGGGCATACATAGGTGTCACATGACCCCATAGCCAAAGTCATAGTGGGCCCTCCGTTGGATCAAACCTCAGCAGCAATAAAATAACCCCCAATCTCAAAGAGTAAATTAAATACACACATTACCAGCTTTCAAGTAACAGGGAAGGAATACCACCATAGTGGGCCCCCCTCGGATCAACCCTCAGCATCAATAAAATAACCCCCAATCTCAAAGAGTAAATTCAATACTCACATTACCAGCTTCCAGGTAGCCAGGGAATAGGGAATATCACCATAATGTGCCACAGACATCAGACCTCTGTGCTTGTTTTGGCCATAGAGGGAAATAAAGCTGGCAGCATCCTAGTTCCAGGGCAGTATGCAGTGCTGGTGCGTCATGTTAAGAGACTGGCCCTGCCCATGCCTATCTGGCTTCCAGGGGCCCAATAACAGTTGGGGGAGTCCAAACATTGCCCCATGTTCAGCAAGGTGGGGGATACAGCTTGCATGGCCCTCTTTCTGCCTTGGGAACGATATAAACTGCCTTCCCTGCCTCTATGCTAAGTACGCATCTGCATATAAGGCTTGATTCAGAGATACATTCGTCTGGACTTCCGTAGCTGTCTGTGAAAGTTTTAGTGGGTGTTTGTAATTTTTTTGCTATTTTTCGTTAATTTTTCATTCGTACGAACGCTCGGGAAAATGTGTATATGCGCTTTCGATGAACGGAAGCAAATCGGATCATTTCCGTTAGTTTGGATCATTTTCCAAACAAAATCTGATATTTTTCGTTCGTTCAGATAACTTACGTTATTGGGATGGGCTTACGTCTGATTCAGAGAGCTGATTTCCGACGGACCACCACCCTATAAATCCGTTTCATTTCCGATCCACTTACGGGACCTTTGAGGGCTCGGATTGCTACTGTTGAACATGTTTTGCGGCTATGTGGAGGAGTCTGCGCGCCTTTAGCACCAAGGCATTGCATGTATCAGCATGGCCGAGGCCATAAATTGTATAGCAATGCATACCTGAATCAATACATTTCATGTATGCCTTATAGATGCATTTTAATGCTGACCTTAATTTGTCCTTAGCATGTAAACATTTATTTTCCCACACATCCATATAATTGCTATATATTTTTAGACTTATGTCCTTTGTGAATTATATTTGGATTGTTGAACTTGAATCTTAATGTGTTGTAGGAGTTATTTTTTTAGTTGGTTACCTTTACATTGTGTAATTATTTTATATTTGGTTGCAGGAACCGCAAGATGTGCCACTCACACAACATACAAGCAGTGTTTCATCCAGCTATGCGATTCCTCAGTGTTCTTGCAGGGCATCCAGGGTCGTCCCATGATGCTTATATATTGCAGAGCTCCGGCTTATTTCGTCAGTTTGAGTCAGGAGAATTATCTGGTGGATGGCTCCAGGGTAAGTTTGCTCACATTCCATCAATCCATTTTCACTGTATGGCAATGAATATAGTTGATGACTCATGTCTTAACCTATGGCTGTTTTTAGCCCTTGATGACATGTTAAACAATATTGTAGCTTAGAATGTGTATTTTATGTTAGTATTTTTAAATTCTTTCAGGGGATTCTGGATATCCACTCCTGCCCTTGCTCCTGATGCCCGTTCTTTGCCTGCAGAATGCGGGCCAGGGGTTCTCTAATCGGGCACTATGCAAAACCCGGGCCGTGGTGGCGAGAGCCCTCTGGCTTTTGAAGTCCAGATTTAGGTGTTTGGACCATACGGGGGGGCACTACAGTATGACCCCAACAAGGTTATACCAATAATTTATTTTACATTTTTTAACAGGGACCACACGTGCCAGAGTGGCACAACTGAGTGTCAGGGTCCTTCAGTTGGTGGGCGAGATGCAGGAGCTGCGCAACTCGTTGGGGACCACAGATGAAGAATAATGTTATGTGGCCTGCCATTGCTATGTATTTTGTTTTTTATAGTTGTAAAAATTTGAAATTTTCAAAATTTTTAAAAATTTTATATTTTATGATGGAATAAAAAAAAATGTTACAGTGTCATTTCATTTACAAAATACATTAACACAAAACTAATGGGCCCAGAAATATTTAAAGATGAATATTCACATGACCGAGAAGTGATTTGGGTAAGTTTTAGGGGGCAAAAATGGAAGAAGAACCTAACCGCGAAGTGGTTTGGATGAGCTTTAAGGGTCCAAAAGGGAAGATGGAGGATAGTGCTAAGTGGTTTGGGTGAGCTTTAAGGGTCCAAAAGGCAAGATGGAGGATAGTGCTAAGTGATTTAGCTAAATATTGTAGTAGAAGTGAGGGTGGCAAATATGTAGGCGAGCACTTTAATGAGTTAAGTTTGTAGTGCGCAGGCGCAAGATCGTAAGGATTTTCATCTGGACGAATATTTATTGAAAAAGGGAGACAGAATCTAACGAGAAACGTAAAGGATTCGTGGGAGGATACGATGGGAAAAGGGCAAAAACAAAAGCCTACGCTGTAACATGTGAAAATGAAACGGAAAAGTCACGCTGGAAAATGACATACTCGTATTCGTAATCTGCCGTACGAACGGACGGAAACTTTACAGAAGGATTGCAATGCATGCCTATAATCGCTCGTACACTCATACGAGAGCGGAAACATTTCACAAAAAAAACAGATCGGCACTAAAACCTATAGGGTGAAAAGTTCAATGCAATGGTCAGGGTCATGCTAAAGATTTATTGAAGCAAGTTCAACTCCGGGTGTGGGTGTGAATTGCAGCCTTCATCTTGATGAGCTTTTCAATGTTAACACAAAAAAGTGCAATAAAAAATATTTGTATATAAAAAAAAGCAAGTTTGGAAGGGCATTTTCACAGGCGAACTGCATTATTTTTACAATCAGATGAGAAGAGAATAATCGTTTAAAAGTTTGTGGTATACAGATAAAAATGACAAAGTCAGGGAAAGTTCTCAAAATAATAATATACAGAAAACAACAAAATTAAAGAAATACATACAAAAATAAATTAAATATATAAAGAAAATATTAATTTTTTCACAGGTGTCAGACTCAGAGGCCAGTCTTTGGGTAATGCCGGGGCAATTGCCCTGCACAAAATGGGAAAGTACTTAAAACAAAAAAAATAAAACATTATTTTTTATACGGGTGTCAGAAGTCAAATCGGGGGTGACACCAGAGAGATTGTCCTGCACAAAATGTGGTAGGGAAAGTACTGAAAACAATAACAGAAAATAAACAAAAATAAATGCATCTATCAATATGTACATAAATACATCGCGGACCATATTGGTGGCGTACTGGATGCACTGCAATATCGTGCAGATGTCCCTCACGGAGGCCCTTTAATTGGTGGTAAAGTGCTGTTAGTCTGCACTTCTACTCACCCGGGCATTTTGGATCTGAAACTCCACTATTGCCAGCTGCTGCTCACACACCCATTTCAGCATATACAACGTGGACTTCCCCCTGGCGGAAAAATCACATATGAGACGGTGGGTGGGAGGTCCAAAATTCCTCTGCAGTCCGGTCAGGTGAGCGGCTGCAGGGTGAGAATGCTGAAAGTGCGTGCACATGCTAAGTCATTTATGTAGCAGCTCCGGCATCTCTGGATAATGGGCCAGGAATCTCTGCACCCCCTAGTTGAGCACATGTGCCAGATGGAGATGATTGTCAACCTAGCTCGGCCCAAGGCTGTTCCAAGGTTATGCCCATTGTCGCACACCACCTTGCCAGGCTTCAGCTCCTGGGCAGTATGGGGTCTTTCACTCAGGCAGATGAGTTTTAGCTCCCCATGCTGCCTTTTCCCCATGGCTTTTCCCCATGCTCAAATTGGTGGTGAATGACTGCATGAGTAGGAAGCAGAGAAGGAAGCATAGTAGGGGGAGGAGGCAATAGGAGGCACCGCCTGATGTCCAGCAATCCTTGGTGGCAGATGGATATGTGTGCTTCCCTCTCAGTCCCAGCCGCCACTACCTTGTCCCAGTGGGCAGTTAGAGAGATGTAACATCCCTGGCCATGCTTATTTGTCCATGTGTCAGTGGTTATGTGGTTATTTTTTCCACAACCTGGAGAAACCACATGGGTGAGCAGGGTCCACTTTCGTTTTCTCTCTAAAGTTTGCGGAATGTAAAGCTGAACACTTCCCTGGGATGGTGTGGACACGCTTGGTGATGGTGGTGATGCTGTTGCTGGTGGTCTCACATCCTCCCTTTGGGGGGGAGACAGGTGGCCTTGTTGTTGAGGAGGCGGTGGTAGTGGCTGAGTCAACCGAAGCAGCAGAGGGAGCCTCAGGAGTTTGCATGTTTTTAGGTGTTTATGCCACTGTGGTGCAAAGATTATTAAGACTTTTCCCTCACTTCAAGATGATGAAACCCTAGTGTTGACTGCTGCAGCTTTTTGCAATGTTGAGGCTGAGAAGGAGGGTAGTGTGGAGGAGGGGGTGAAAGACGATCCCAGGGGTGATCTTAAAGTCCTGTACCAAACATGGACTAAAGGTCATCAAAGATCTGAGGAAGAGGTGGTGTAAAGAAACACCAGAGCAGTATTAAGTGGTTTTAATTTTGTATGTGCTCGCTTGTGAGATTTAGTATTAAAATGATTCATTTGCAAATATTACATTGTTAGTGGTTTTGGTGTACAGGGCATACTGCTCTGGTGTTTCTTTACACGACCTTCTTTACACGACCTTCTCCTGAAGATTTTGACTATCCTGGGTTTTGGTCCTTTCTCTGTGGCCACCCCGATCGGGGTGTGACCCCCCCCCCCCCCCACGCAGATCGCTGCAGCAACCTCACCTTATCCCGGTCCCACGGCCGTCAGAGCCACTGCTCTTAGACGTGCCATGGGACAGGGATAAGGTGAGTTGCTGCGGCGATCTGGGGGGGGGGGGGGGTTCACACAGCAGGGCACCCCCGATAGGGGTGCCCCCGGGGAAAGGAACAAAACCCAGGATAGTCAAAGCATTTAACTATCCTGGGTTTTGGTCCACTTTAAGGGCCCCATCATTATTGCTCCCCCTTATTTATCATGTTTGTGCTCACTTGGCATCATTTACAGGCAGGACAAACCATTTGTCTCTGCTGTTTCAGTCTTTGGTTGTCTAGCTTCATCCAACTGAGACAGAAAAAATTTACTGTATGAACCTTGACAGGGCCCCATTTAATAGTTGCACCAGGGCCCCGTCACATTTAATTATTTCACTGATGACAGCTTTAATCAGCAACACTCCAGGATGAAAGCGTTTGTGTCAGCTATTATGCTGATTCCTTGCCCCAGTGTAAAAAATAATTAGCATGATCCCCAACTTTGCAACTGACATGGGATATATATATATATATATATATATATATATATATATATAGAGAGAGAGAGAGAGAGAGAGAGAGAGAGTATTAATAAAAAATAGAATAGAAATGATCTGTTGCACTTGATGCTGGAGCTGTGTCATCTACAGGCTTGTTACATTTACTGCATAGTCGGCGCACTGCACGTAACAGAAGTGCACAGAGTGTGTAAATTGTGTTGTCAGAGGTAACCCAGGGCCAAGCTCTTCCCAGCCGGAGGTCCAGTTAAGCAGCCACTGGCCTGACATCCAGAAGCCCTCGGCGTGTGTGTGCCCCGGGGGCTGTGTACAGCCAGTAATAATGCCCCTAGGAAGTGGTTTGGTCGCTGGGTCGCCAGATTTGTGATTCAGTGCTTATGTCTAACAGTTGAAATTCAAATCTATAATTTAAATAATCTGAATGTTTGAACCCTATCTGCTGAATAAACACACAAAGGAAGTCTTTAGATCTGTAATCACCGACTTCTTTAACAGGGCTGGCCTACTCCAGACCAGACAACTGCAAACAATTAGGCAAATTAGTGGCTCCAACCTCACCATCAGGCTTCATTCTTGTTTATAATTTAATCGAAGAAAATGTCAAAACAGTCAAGGGTTGAAAGAAACAAGATGCATTTCAGAGATGAAATTAAAACTGCCAGCCTGGAATATCGGGGGATGTTTGTTTAATAGCATGTGATCCAAAGCATGGTCCTGATTTTCGGGAATTTCTATTAATCTGGGCAGCTCAGGGGGGGACAGGGAGAAGGCTGGGAGCATGCTCTCCCTCCGGGGCAATGGCCTATTAATGCAATAATAAGTACAAGAATAGTAATCACTCTGGACGCGGCCGTACACACCACAGGCTCATCTGTTGCGCATGGCCAGGAACACAATGGAGGCGTCTGTGGCTGATGTCACACTATGGAGGAAACTCGCAGTGACCCAGCAACCCGCTGCCCCATCACTGCTGCTTTTATCTTCATTTTTTTTAAATTGACATGGCAGCTAAGTCTTTTATTTACGGATGTGTATGATATTCTGCACAGCTAGGCAAGTATTAGCATATGCTATAAAACAAGCTAGGATTATAAGGATATATTTAGCTAGGACATTTATTTAACTTAGATTTTTAAGAAAAAAAAATAAGAGAGGTGTTACATATGGGGAGGCCGATTCATTAATAGCGCCAGGTAGCGACAGATGAGCGACAGTAGCGTTATTTTCACAGCGCACGCTAGTATTCGCTGTGCTTGGCCGTTGTTCGGCTGTTGACAGCGACTCAGTCAGTGTGCGGTAATGTTGAATACGGGGTTAGGAGTCGCTGTTTGACAGGTTCCGCGCTGTATGGGAGCGCATGACAGCGAATGGCCATAGCGAACGGCTCCCAGCATATTCATTAACAAATCACGCTCAAAAAATTCTCGCGCTGTGAAATGCATGTTTAAAACCCAGAGCGCTGGCGGCGATGGGTTAAAAGTAGTTTTTTAACCCCCAAACAACCATATTTTTTGAAAAAAAAACAAACATGTTTTTCAAATCATTTTGTAATATGAATACATTAATATCAGACCTGTAATATCAATTCTGCACCAATTTTTTTTTTTTTTTTTTAACCTTAAAAAAAATATCTAAATTGCAGAAGTGGTCACAGAATTTTTGACATTAAAAAAAACAAAAAAGACAAAAAACATTAATTAAATAAGGGCCAAAGACTATGTACAGGCTGCTAAAAAAAAAATCTCCACCCACAGACTTATTGCATCTGCCTGGTGCCCAGTGTCCATTCTATCAGCTCTGGTGCATTCTTGCCAGCCCTGGCATGTGTCTATCTGCTGCTAGTCATGATGGAGCAGGAAAGGAGAGTTTATGGGGGGTATAGGGGGATCTGGCTTTTAGTCCACTATAAAGATCTTCACATCTTCTGGCCTGGGGCATCCGGATTTGGGATGCCCCAGGCCAGAAGATGGTGAAGATCTTTATAGTGGACTAAAATACAGATTTTTTAACTCACTGGGTTCTGACCCACTTTATTGGGGTTTCCTGTGTTTGAAAATCAGTATTCTTACCTCTCTAATGATCTTATGTTGCATGTGCGGCTCTCCTCTAATAAGAATAGATTGCTGGGTGAGGACAGCCAATCAGAATAGATTGTAATATGTGTCAATCTATTCTGAATCAATTGAGTGCTGTGTGCCTTCTGCCAGGTGCTTCCCTCTAGCAAATATGCACCGATACTGGCCATTCAGTAATACCTGGGGCGGGTGCACGCATCAGTCGCAGGAAGCCAGTACTGCTGCAGCACCCTGCGCATGCAACTATGGGATCGCCAGATTGGTAAGTATAATTGGTGAACTGGGGGTTACACAAAGTACAAAATCCAAAATTGGGAAGCCCCAGAGACAGATAATCACCCAGGACTAATGGGTTTTGGTCTGCTTTAAGCTTAAAGGGGACCTACACCCACCTTTGGCATTCTGTTCCAGGGAGGATGTAGGTATTCTGTGACTACAGAGACCCCAAGTGCTTATGCTGCAATGTGTGCTATTATTTGCCCCCCCATTACAAGAGTGGCCTGCTGACCTCCTGATTCCATGCACAAAAGTCTAAACAGGCCAGGCTGCATAGTGAGACATAGGTCAGCACACCTATGGGTACATATAATATAGAACATACAAATTAAGTTTAGTTAAATAAAATAAACACATTTTCTTTAGATTTTTTCACTAAGTGCAATCCACCACCACATTTATATCTGCAATTTTTAAAACAAATCGCACAGCTAAATATGGAAAATTGCACTCCGGGAAAAAAAGCATAAGAAAAAGTGTTTACTCTCAAAGAATCGTAACAAAATTGCTCACAGTCATTGTATGGGGCATCGTTGACTGATGCGTGGGCCGGTGTCCCTTCAGGAATATGGACATGCTCAATGAGGGCTGGGGCTCAGATCTAAGAATAAGATAAGGAACACAGCGCCAAAGTAGAAGCAATCATCTGTTGGGGGAAAAGGTCAAAAAGGCGTATTAGACTTATTCCTACCATTGCTCACCCATCACACAGAGCTATGAATGTAGCGAGGGCTGCTTCTAGGCATGCTAACTCTGCCATGATCTATCTTTGTAATGTAAAATGACTCATGGGTCAGTTACACGTAACAATTGCATCCATTTTTCCTCTCTTAAAAGGAATAGTTTGAAGAAAACTATTTATTGATGTTTTCACTAATCTAATTGATTGGTAATTTGCTTCTTTCATTTCATGTACTTTCGTTAAATGAAGTCCATTTTCTAATTTAGTACCCTGTGTTTATGAGACAAGCAGTATTTACAGAGACGCAAGTGACGTGTGACCACACATTGCAATGCAAACAATCTGTGGCACTGCAGCGCACTGACACACGTGGGCCTCCAGCAATTTCCACATGCTCAAATATTTGTGCTTTTGGATACGCATGATGTTGCCATGAATGAACTGTGTAAGTCCAGCTGTGACTGAAATTCTGCTGCTTATGGCTATTTTAGAAGAACGTAGTCTGTGGTTTGCATCTGCAATCTTCCAATTAGACACTCATGAGCCGCTGGGCTCTGCCTGTGTCCCATCAGGGGATTTAAAGCGAACATAAAGGCAGACTAATAGGGGCCTAACACTTCAGATCAGGACTGTTATGTAGAGCACAAGGTGACTTGCTTACCTTTCTACTACTCCACTAATTAGGGTTTCACAGCCCAGGATGGTGAAGCTGGGAGCTTTGCTTCCTGGTTCCAGCCAGTGGCTTGGCAAAGCCAGCTCTAATTGAGAATAATAGGTGCCTCTATAAATGGAAGTTAGGAGCTGACCCCCTTCTGCCACAGGTCTAGTAGCAGGTGCCTTTCCTGCCTCTATTGTATGTAGACCCATTATCATTTTAAATCCTTCTTGTAGTCTTGGTCGATAACTCTGTTGAAGTTGGTATGTAGCTTGAGCGAATTTTTCCAAAACATATTTAATTCAAGATGTGTAATTAAAGCAAATAATGCAGTCCCCAGCCCTAGATTTAAAAGCTCTCCCCTGCCACCCTTTCCCAGCGCTGAAGCAGGACGAGGGTTACATAAAAAATGAACACTTACCTGGTCCACAATACAACACTGACAATCATTCCATTGGAGAGCAGGGTGCCACCACCTTGTATTTCACCCAGTATTTCTGGGTGAATAGCCATGTAACCCATTAGTTGAAGTCCCAAAACTTGCTTTACTTTCAAAAAGTAAAGCTGGCCAACATAAATCAGCAATAACTCCTAATCTAGTCATCGTGTGACCGGCAGTTAGAGGGGGACCTTCTGACTGTGCTGTAAGAGACAGATTTCTGTTGGGTCTCACCTAATTTTTTAGGCCAATATAATTCTTGATTGTCTTCACCAGGATGGCATCCTAGATGCATTTGAAGCAGAGTTTTCTATTGGTTAATGCTGATATGCTATTCTTAACCTCCCATGGACTAAGGGCAAGTCAACCCCCCCTTCCCTCTAGTGGTATAACTTGATGTTGGCACCCCGTGAAACGCCAACTTCCTGCTGTTTTCCAAGGTAAACTAATAGGGAAATCCCACC
This sequence comes from Gastrophryne carolinensis, assembly GCA_027917425.1. NCBI lineage: Eukaryota > Metazoa > Chordata > Amphibia > Anura > Microhylidae > Gastrophryne > Gastrophryne carolinensis. The sequence continues at coordinate 170,502,585 of CM051240.1, read as the reverse complement.
ACCCACTGGCTTAGCCACTCTTGAGTGATATAAGTGGCTCTAGTTGCTGTGAAATCATTGACCTGCTTCAAACTTTGCGGCTAGCTGCTATTAAAATATCGCAGCTTTTGCTCCTCTTCTCATCGCAGCCTGGATGAGCCTTGCAGGTATAAAACATGTTTTTTGGCAGACAGTGAAATGTACTATATTAAATATAAAGTGGAACAAAACCCTCCAACGGCTGGCCTGGAATGTACTGGGCAATCAGAAGCGAAGTGGCCACATCCCCATGCACGGATGTGCATAAAGTCACCATTTTTGGGGGTCTTTAAAGTGGGATAGTTTAAGCCAGTTTGTGGGTGATGGGCGTGGTAGGGGTGTGGTTTGGCGTGTGGCTTAATTACAGGTCACATGCTTTATGTCACAATATATGTCACAATATTTGATCCATAAAAGATGTTGGTGATTGAGCCAATGCTCAAAAGTCCATGCATTCTACTACCACCAATCAACCAAAGTGTCAGAGCAGTTGTAAACCACCCAGACATCCAGCATTCTGCATTTGGTCGGACAGGCTTCTTGATGTCAGCAAAGTGGGACATTTCAGTATTTACAGAGTCTTCGGGGGGACAGTGGGCCTCAAAGTGGGACTTCCTAAAGAGGGACATCTGGACAGTTTACGTGTGCTTCCACACTCAGCTGATCTAAATGGATGGCCCTGGGGGCACATCTGAACCCAGGAATGCGGCAGCTCTCACTCCAGATTGTTTAATCTGCTGAGGGAGCCAATGGAAAAGTTAAGTTTTGTGGCGCTCCAGGGGGTTGCACACAATGGATCAACCCAGTTGCTAGGAAAGCGGGCCAAACTGGGCTTTGTCATGCTTTAATGCCTGTAAGTTTCACTTTGCAACTTGGTTAAACACAGGAACCAGTGCCCTTTGGACTTCACTACTGGCATGTGCATCTTTACTGTATTTTCTTACTAAGGTTATATTGCGGCTTATAGGGAAGGCCAATATGCACTCTGTTATAAAAGGGAAACAATAGTTGTGAGAGGTATAATAGAGGTAGGCAATCATGGCCTAGCTGGTGTGCATTCATGGTCTAGCGATTAAGGAAGCGGCCTTGTGATCTCTTGAGCAAGACAGCAAGACACCTAACCCCCCAGTTGCTCTCTGAGTGCTGTACTTGTGGCAGCCCACTGCTCTGGACATGTGCGCACTCACTGTTCACTGTTGCATTTACTGGGGGGGTTGTTTTTGTACTCACTGCATTAATGGGTAAATGCACAGGACATATTCTTATGCGTGTGCAAGCACACAATAGGCAAATAAACATCATGTATTTTATTAATTCATTTTATTAGACAACTACCTATGCATATGACTGAACCTCCGATAGCCTAGGAACCTGAATTTAAAAAATTAAAACGCCCAATTTTGTGTTCCAATTTATAGTTATGTGGCAAGAGGTGGGGTTAGCAGACATTTACTCATATAGTACATTCGTTATAAATTGCTTACATCACAGCAGTTGAGGATCAGGTGTAAGCCTTTCATTAGCATCCTATGTTTTGAAATGGTGAAGGTAATTTATTGATAGCTCCACTGAGAGATCACTTGGACCTTTGAGCTGTAATGCTTCAGAAAGGCGAATGGCCCTATTGCCAGTTAGCATTTCTGGATAAGTGGCATTTCTCTCTCTGACTTTGACTTCTTCTGTCTGACTGTCTGACTTTGATAAAAGTAATATATGCTGGGCGCTAATGAAGTGGACTCCCTGTGTTAAAATAAAGAATTTCATCCACTTTATGGTGTCTAGATGTGAAAGAATAAAAACATGTAATTTTTTCAATTCATTTGCTCTTTTGCTCCTTTTCCCTGTCTAGGGCTTGCCTAACTCTATTGTGGCTATTTAGGAATTGCTGTTGGCCACCTATTGATTGGGGCTAGTAGGTTTTTTTAACAAATGTTTACATGCAAATTGTTAGGTCTGCTTTAGCTGGATACACATATCTCATTGCTGTTCCTAATGCAGCAATCCTAGCCCAGTTTGTGTCACTTACTTGAATAAAGGAATTAATCATTTGTGCCTGCCTGGCAAAGCCTGTGGACATGTCTGGGACTTCAGGCACCTGTAGTGTTTCCTCCTGCTCCTCCATCTTCCATTCGATGGAGTATGCAAAGATTGTGTAGCACTCTGTACAGCATCTCCTCCTGACCGGGCCAAACATAGGAAACGTGCTTTCAGCAGGCCAATGATTTTTTTCAATGCGTCTGGTCTTGTGGTGAGCTGCATTGTAGCACACTTCAGCTGCAGTAAGTGGGTTCCTCACAGGGGTCATGAGCCACGTCCTTTGGCTGTATCCCTTATCAGCTATATACTAAAACATGGGCTAATGTTGCTTACTACACAAATGCTGACCCGAACCTGGTTTGCTGCATTTTGCCTTCACTTTCCCATCTCCCCTAGTTCTGGTGGTCCCTTGTTTCTAGGTCTTACAATGTGGTCACGTACTTATCTAGTAGCCATCCCTGCAGCATTTTGTTGTTCTCAAATCTCGGGCATAGAGCAGATTGGTGTAACACATAGGAGTCATGGCAGGATCCCGCAGCCGCATCTCATGATCAAACAAAACCATCACATTATTGGAATGGAAGCTCCTCTGGTTGCAGTAGTGCAACTATTGTGCTTGAGGGGGGCAGAAGGGAATAAGCAGGCCATCAATGCAGCCAAGCACATTTGGAATTCTGGCCATACAATAGAAAGCCAACTTGATGTTTTACACCTCTTCACCGGAAACCTCATGTAGTTTGAGATGAGGTCACAGATAGGGCCAGGACTACCTCATGAAATATGCAGCACATGGTACCATGGTAGGCTGGCTAATGCTGCTTAAGAGAGCAGCAGTGGTTTGACTTTTGCCCCTCTCAAGGATATTTAAGGCGGCATATAGGCGCACTATGCCAGGTACTGCATGGCGGCGGGCAGTAGTGGGCTCAATTTGGTGGTGGATTTGGCTGTACAGTTCCAAAAGCACAGCACGATTCAGTGGTGGATTAGCTCATCACTCAAATCCGCCACAGCCAACTGGGTGTTAAACACTCTGCCAGCCCAGAGTCACACCACTGTTGCTTCCTCCGTCTCCTTTTCCTCCTCAGCAGCAGCAAGATCTGATGGGACCAAGATCTGAGCTGGAATTGCTGAGACCTTCAATTGCACCGGAGTCCATCATTCAGCAATGGAAAAAAGGTTCAAAACGCTGCTCAATACCCTCACCAAGTCGGACTTGCTCATTGAGCATGGAGAACAAGGAGGCCCTATGAATAGCTACTGTGAATATGAGGTCATGTTAAAGCACAAGATACCTTTATGTCGCCTGCAGGGTGTGGCTGTGCGGGATGACACAACAGCCTTGGTAGAAGGTAAGTGTTTAATTTGTTGTTTCACAAGTTTATCAGTCCTTGTTTAATGTTCCTGCTCAAACTGTTGCTTTGTTGTCTGGCCCAGCTGCAGGTGCAGGATCTGATTTGGAGGGGCCAGAAGATCCGGAATCACAACCTGACAACAGCTGAAAGTCAATGTTGGAACCAGCACTAGTTACCAATTCAACACATTCAAAGCCTGAACCATACACCATAGTGGTCTGTTGATTGCTACAGTAATAACAAATAGCATCACCTCCTTGAAGAAATTAGGTAAGTAGAGATGAGCGAATCGAATCAGCCAAATCCGAATTCGTTACGAATTTCAGGAAAAAATCTGAATATCACCGTGATTTGATCTTGCGAGTCGCTTCCTTAACCCTTTCGCTGCCAGCCTACCTGCAGCATTTGCCACTCCCTGTTGCCAGACTGAGTTTGAGTGTTTTGCGCTACACATGTTCAACTGTCATTTTCGAAGGGATTTCCAGGGATTTCCCAGGAAAATTATATATTGTTTTTTTCAACAGAGTCTGGGCTTTAACATGAAATGTCTTGTTTGTGTTTTTTAGGTGTATTCTCAACATTTTTGGGTGAAATGTGTGAAAAAAAATAAAAAAAATATATTTTTTTACAATTTGTAGAGTTTTTTTGTAATAAAAAATGTAAGTTTGTCAATAAAATCTTATTGCGTGAGAAACCCCAATTTCTCCCGCTTACAGCGATACCACATATGTATAGGTAGACACCCTTTCCTGCCCAGAAGCCTTTTATAGCTGCTGGATGACAAATGGTTAATTAAAAAAAAAAATGACATAGGGTCCCCCTTCCCGGGGAGGGGGACCCCATTTTTTTTTGGATTTTTAAGGGTTAAAAACCCTTAAAAATCCAAAAAAAAAAATGACGTGGGGTCCCCCTTACCCAAAGTAACCAGCCCGGGACCAGCTATGGGGGCTTGTAGGCACAGAGTGGGGGGGCCAGCTTTGGTGGCCCCCCCACCCTGCAGCCTACGAGCCCACATAGCCTATGTGGGCCCGGGCTCTTCTGCCCCCCCCTGGCCTTTGGGGAGGCAGGTAATGGGGGTGCGGGGGTTAATGGCAATGCCACCCCCCCAGCCATGTGAACTGGTATAAGGGGTCTCATGGACCCCTTACCAGCTCACAAAGGGTTAACTGTAAAAAAAAAAACACCACACAATAAAAAAAAGTATTTTATTAAAAAAAAATAATTTTTTTTTACTGTACTTACCTTCGATTGCAAGCTCTTGTCCCTCGCCGCTCAGCTGACAGATGCCTGTGATCGGCATCCAGAGAAGGAGAAGGCAGGAGATCAGAGGATCTCCTGTCACCTCCTTCCAGGGCACCGATCACCGGCATCTGAGAAGCTGAGAAAGCTGAAGCCGGTGATCGGGACCGGGATGACGTCATAAGCCCCGCCCCCAAGGGGGCGGGGCTTAGAGGCAAGATGGCGGTCGCCATCTTGAAGAAGAGAGGAGAGAGCCTCCCAGGCTCCCTCCTGAAGATCGGTAAGTCCTGGGGGGGGATCGGAGGCCCCCCAGGTGAAGAGGAGGGACAGCGGGAGCCAGCGCACATGGAGGTAAGTGAATGTCATTTTTATTTTTTATTTTTTTTTACAGTTAGCAGCTGCTGCTGCAGAAGCGGGGGGGGGGGCGGCCTATTCCGGGGGCTCTCCTGGAGCCATCCGACCCCCCACGGGGGATCGGATGGCACCAAATTAAAGGGGAGACCCGGCCGGATCCAACAAGGGGTCAGGTGAGTATTTTTTATTTTTATTTTTTAAACTAGAAGCGATCAAAGTCAAGCACGTAACACCTACGGGCTTGGCACTTAAGGCCCAGCCAAGCCAGCACGTAGGTGTTACGTGCTTGGCAACAAAAGGGTTAAAGGAGCACTATCGGGAAATTGTGTAATATTAAATCTCCGTATAAACACATCGGCTAATGAGAGGAGGGGTCACTTATACACCCGAACTAAATAAAACTCCCACCAAGCTTTTGGTTTATTCTCTGACAGGTTTAGTCTATCTGGGGTGACAGAGCCTGTCACCTCGGATGTCCTCTTCCTTCTATTAAAAGAATGAAAAACAAGCCTGGATGGATATTTTTTAATGCCGGGTGTATAAGTGACCCCTCCTCCCACCATCCAGCATATTTATATGAATTTTTATCATTGGGCCATTTTTTCACGATAGTGCTCCTTTAAACTCAATTTAGTGCGGTCCAGGCCATCTAAAATGGTGGATCCACATGTCAGGACATGTCCCATGGGGCAAGGTATCCTGGGAAGGTCACATGCAGCCTATCAGCAGCCAGGCACCCCGGTTATGTCCCAGCCCTATATAAGCGGCCATCTTGCGGGTGCTCATTTCAGCAGTGTATTGTGGTGAGAATGGGTCAGGTAGAGTTAGAGCCAGGGACAGATAGAGCCAGGGAAAAAAGAGAAAAAGACAGTTAAAGAAAGTGGCAGGGTGAGAAAGAGAGAGAAATGGACTGAGAGAGACTGAGTGGCAGTGTACAGTGTGTTTGCATTTGGTTTTATGCCCAGGTCTTGCAAGCCTAGTTAGTGTTACAGGTCACAAACACCTGTCTATAGTACTCTTGCTTTTCTACCAAAACCTAATTTTAAAGCTTGCTGTAGTGCATTTAACTGTCTCTCACAAGGGCATCCCATTTAAGGGCATCTGAGAATTTGCCCATTTAAGGGCATCTGAGAAATTGCATTTAGTTTTATGCCCAGGTCTTCAAAGCCTAGTTAGTGTTAAAGGCCACACACCTGGCCAAAAATATCCACCTCTTGCTTTTGTACCAAAACTTTGTTTTAAAGCTTGCTGTAACGTATTTAATTGACCCTCATTGGGGACATCCCATTTAAGGGCATCTGAGAGTTTTTGCATTTGGTTTTATGCCCAGGTCTTGAAAGCCTAGTTAGTGTTAAATGCCACACACCTGGCCAGAAATATCCACCTCTTGTTTTTGTACAAAAAACACGTTTAAAGGTTGCGGTAATGTATTTAACTGACCCTCACCGGGGGCATCCCATTTAAGGGCATCTGAGAGTTTTTGCATCTGGTTTTATGCCCAGGTCTTGAAAGCCCAGTTAGTGTTAAAGGCCACACACCTGGACAAAAATACTTACCTCTTTCTTTTGTACCAAAACCTTGCTTTAAAGCTTGCTGTAGCGCATTTAACTGGCCTAATCAGGGCATCCCTTTGAGTTGCATCTGATAGCTTTTGCCTTTTGGGTGTTGAAAGCCTAGGTAGTGTTAAAGGCCACACAGAACTACATACATGCTGCTGTTCCAAAAATACTGTTTTAAGTGTAGTGTAGCGCATTGTTTTCCCCTCCTAAAAGCAAAGTATGTTAGACAGAGAAGTGCCAGGATCTGCACAGAGGAGTGGCAGAGGCCTAGATTCATCAGGCAGAGGTTGCAGCAGACTAGGGGTGTGTGGCAGCAGGAGTTGCAGTGAGAGGCTTGATCTCCCGGTATCAGCTAGGGGTCGTGTCTCGACCAGCGCATCTGCTATCATCGGTTGGTTAACACGGTCATTCACTTCATCACAAGTGACATCTGACACCCCCAGTAAACAGTCGGTAAGTTCCTTGGACACAACCCTCAGTTGGCATCACCCAGGAGCAGTCCCTGTCCTCCCATTGCCTCTGTCCTATGCTGTTCCCTCCCCCAGTGACGTATCTTATGCTTTGGGTTCAGCTCCACCATTCAGTAAGGACGATCTGATAGAGTCGGCAGCTACTGCTCAGCCAAGAAGTGGAGGAGACATCCGCTAATTCCTTTGCTAGGCAGCCAAGTACTGATGAGGAGAGTGGCGTGGGAAGGGGTGTTGCGAGTGTTCCGGCTCCTGCAGCAGACACTGTTGAGGAAGCCGAGGAGGACATCAGTGACGTGCAGACACAACTCGATGATGATGAAGCCGATCGCACTTTGGAGCCAGGTGCAGAAGGGGCTTCATCATCATCAGGAGAAGAGGGTTGCAGGTTGCCCATGCATCAGCAGCTGGGGCAGCAAGGTGGTAGCATAGTTGTTAGTCAGCATGGTGGCAGAATTGGAAAGTCTGGAGGCAAACATGCCCGGGGCTGGGGTAGACCACCTGCTGCGTGGCAGGCTACTTTCCCGGGAGGTAGTGGAACAGGGGTTCCTGGAGTCGACAGCAGTAGCACTGAATTAGTGCGGACTGTTGGTTGGAAAATCAGCTACTCGCCGGTGTGGAGGTTTTTCATCATGCATCCTCAGGAGGGTAACATGGCTACATGCAAGATGTGCAGACAGAAGGTGAAGAGTGGCCAGGGCCCAAAATGTTGGTATCATGGCCCTGCGGCAACATATGCAGTGTCATCATAAAGCGGTCTGGAAGAACAGAGGGTCCAAAGTGGTGGTCCAGCCTGCTGCCAGCCAAGGCTCCACCACCTCAGCCGAAGGGAGCTGTGTGTCATACCCATCGTCTGTCGCTCCAGATGCTCCAGCTCCTCCTACTAAGAGTCAGTCATTCTGCCAGCAATCCATCGGTGAAGCCATATCCAAGAGACAACAGTATGTGCCCACTCATTCATCGGCGCAGAAGCTAAATGTGCTCTTGTCCAAGTTCCTGGTGCTGCAGTCCCTGCCTTTTCAGGTGGTGGACTCTCCACCTTTCAGAGAACTGATGGCTTGTGCCAAGCCAAAATGGAGAGTCCCAAGCCGTAATTTCATTGGGAAGAAGGCAGTGCCAGCCCTGCACAATTTTGTTGAACAGAAGATGGGCCAGTCCTTGAGCCTGGCAGTGTGTACGGCAGCGCCGACATGTAGAGCTGTAACTACGGCCAGGGACAATACATGTTCTTTACGGCCCACTGGGTGAATGTAGTTCCTGCACAGCCACAACAGCAACTTGGACAGGTGTAAATTCAATGTAAACCAGTGGCAGCTCATACGTGACACCTGCCGTTTGCTCAGGCCCATTGAGGAAGCCACTTTATTAGTCAGTCGCCAGGATTACGGGACAAACAACATGATTCCACTGCTTCATCTACTACAACACGTGTTGGAAACAATGGCTGGTCAGGGCACTGGAGATGTGGCACCTACATCTCATGGCTCATGGGGGCTAAACTGGAGGAGGAGGGGCACAGTGAAGCTCAGTTTTGGTTTGGCAAAATGGGTGGTTTTTCTAGCCATCTACCTACATCATACACCGTTACCACACAGCTATTACACTGCCATTATGCAGTTACCAGATATGTATATCTACTCGAATGACATGGTTTAAATATGTTTGAATTATTAATGTATAATATTGTACTGGGACAACACTAGCTGTAATGCCTGTATCTAATAGCTTACGTACTAATGTTGCTAGCCTTTGTACTAATCAATTGATTTATGCACAGGATTGCTAATCATGATAAGTGGAGGTAATTTTTCCTTGTAAATATTGAGATGAAGGGCCTATGTTGAGGCCATGAGTATAAGATTATGCAGATTACAATATGTTAATTTTAAATTGTAAAAACTAATAAAGCAATTTATATTTTTATACGTATACAAGCACTGACTGTGTTTTTAGGGCGGGGTCACCCTCGAAGTTCTCCACGAATTACCGGGTCGGTTCATACCCGGTTACACTGTTTTGTTTGCAATTTTCTAGCCATCTGACAGGAGAGAAGGGGTGGGAGCAGCCAGAGGAGCTAGAGGGTTGTGAGGAAGGAGAGACAGAGGACCCAGACACACCGTGGCAGTATGCAGTGGAGATGGAGGCAGGTAGTCCCTCTGAGTCACTTGCACAAATGGCACGATGCATGCTCACGTGTTTGCGTAGTGCCCGCCGAATTGTCACCATTTGGCAGCGGAATGACTTCTGGCTCTCCACCTTATTGGACCCGAGCTACCGGCACAAAATGGGGGCCTTTTGTACACCCACTGAGAGGGAGGACAAACTGACCTACTATAGAGACATCCTACATAGTCAATTGGGCGATGCCTATCTGCGCCATCGTCCATCCTCTTGCAGGTCTGACTCGGGGGCCCTCTGCGCTCACCTTCCACTGCCATGGCTGCTGGGGAGGGGTGGGGTGGCAGGAGCAGTACCAGCTCCATCAGCAACAGCCTGAGTCTACAGTTGCTAATGTGTAGCTTTCTTCACCCGCATAGTGAGGCAACTCATGAGCAGCAGGCAGACCTGGAGCAGGACCTGAACCAGCAGGTGGTGCCATACCTTGACATGACCATGCCAACACACCTTGAGGATCCGCTGGACTTCTGGGCAGCCAAACTTGATTTGTGGCCGCAACTAGCAGAGTTTGCCCTGGGAAAGCTGTCCTGCCCGGCCAGTACTGTGCCATCAGAGCCATTGTAACCCCAAGCAGAACGCATCTGTCCACAAAAAATGTGGAGAGACTCACCTTTTTGAAGATGAATCAGGCATGGATCAGCCAGGATTTCCACCCACCAATGCCTGACTAATCATGGTACCACACCAACACTTCACAAATATGGATAGTGCAAAACAGATTTACGGCACCGTTCCCCAGTTACAGACATTCCTCCGCATCACATCTCAAGTAAGTATGAGGTAATGCATTATCTAAATCTTAACATTTAAAAATATTCTTAGGATAACATATATGTACCCAACATTTTTATATGTTCTTCTCATGCTGCTGCCAACTCCAGAGTGTGTCTTTCAGGCAATATATGGGCTCCTCATGCTGCTGCCAACTCCAGTGTGCCTTTCAGGCAATATATGGGCTCCTCATGCTGCTGCCAACTCCAGGGTGTGTCTTTCAGGCAATATATGGCCTCCTTGTGCTACTGCCAACTCCAGGGTGTGTCTTTAGGCAATATATGGGCTCCTCATGCTGCTGTCAACTCCAGTGTGTCTTTCAGGCAATATATGGGCTCCCCAATCTGCTGCCAACTCCAGGGTGTCTTTCTGGCAAAATATAGGCTTCTCGTGCTTTTGCCAACTCCAGGGTGTGTCTTTCAGGCAATATATGGGTTCCTCATGCTGCTGCCAACACCAGGGTGTCTTTCAGGTGAAATATGGGCTCCTCATGCTGCTGCTAACTCCAGGGTGTGTGTTTCAGGCAATATTTGGGCCTCTCGTGCTGCTGCCAACTCCAGGGAGTCTTTCAGGCAATATATGGGCTCCTTGTGCTGCTGCCAACTCCAGGGTGTATCTTTCAGGCAATATATGGGCTCCTCATGTTGCTGCCAACTCAGGTGTTTCTTTCAGGCAATATATGGCTCCTCATGCTGCTGCCAACTCCAGGGTGTTACTTTCAGGCAATATATGGGCTCCTCATGCTGCTGCCAGCTCCAGTGTGTCTTTCAGGTGATATATGGGCTCCTCATGCTGCTGCCAACTCCAGTGTGTGTTTTTCAGGCAATATATGGGTTCCTCATGCTGCTACCAACTCCAGGGTGTCTTTCAGGCAGAATTTGGGCTCCTTGTGCTGCTGCTAACTCCGGATGTGTCTTTCAGGTGAAATATGGGCTCCTCATGCGGCTGCCAATTCCAGGGTGTGTCTTTCAGACAATATATGGACTTTCCATGCTGCTGCCAACTCCAGGGTGTGTCTTTCAGGCAATTTATGGGCTCCTCATGCTGCTGCCAACTCCAGGGTGTCTTTCAGGTGAAAATTGGGCTCCTCATGCTGCTGCCAACTCTAGAGTGTATAGTTCAGGCGATACATGGGCTCCTCATGCTGCTGCCAACTGCAGTGTGTCTTTCAGGCAATATATGGGCTCCTCGTGCTGCTGCCAACTCCAGGGTGTGTCTATCAGGCAATTTATGGGCTCCTCATGCTGCTGCCAACTCCAGGGTGTGTCTTTCAGGCAATATATGGGCTCCTTGTGCTGCTGCCAACTCCAGGGTGTGTCTGTCAGGTGATATATGGTCTCCTCATGCTGCTGCCAACTCCAGTGTGTCTTTCAGGCAATATATGGGCTCATCGTGCTTTTGCCAACTCCAGGATGTGTCTTTCAGGCAATATATGGGTTCCTCATGCTGCTGCCAACTCCAGGGTGTCTTTCAGGTGAAATATGGCTCCTCATGCTGCTGCCAAATCCAGAGTGTGTGTTTCAGGCTATATATGGGCCTCTCGTGCTGCTGTCAACTCCAGGGTGTCATTCAGGCAATATTTGGGCTCCTTGTGCTGCTGCCAACTCCAGGGTGTATCTTTCAGGCAATATATGGGCTCCTCATGCTGCTGCCAACTCCAGTGTGTCTTTCAGGCAATATATGGCTCCTCATGCTGCTGCCAACTCCAGGGTGTGTCTTTCAGGCAATATATGGCCTCCTTGTGCTACTGCCAACTCCAGGGTGTGTCTTTCAGGCAATATATGGGCTCCTCATGCTGCTGTCAACTCCAGTGTGTCTTTCAGGCAATATATGGGCTCCCCATGCTGCTGCCAACTCCAGGGTGTGTTTCTGGCAAAATAAAGGCTCCTCGTGCTTTTGCCAACTCCGGGGTGTGTCTTTCAGGCAATATATGGGTTCCTCATGCTGCTGCCAACTCCAGAGTGTGTGTTTCAGGCAATATATGGGCCTCTCGTGCTGCTGCCAACTCCAGGGTGTCATTCAGGCAATATATGGGCTCCTTATGCTGCTGCCAACTCCAGGGTGTATCTTTCAGGCGAAATATGGGCTCCTCATGCTGCTGCCAATCCCAGGGTGTGTCTTTCAGGCAATATATTGGCTCTTCATGCTGTTGCCAACCTCAGGGTGTGTCCTTCAGGCAATTTATGGGCTCCTCATGCTGCTGTCAACTCCAGGGTGTCCTTCAGGTGAAATGTGGGCTCCTCATGCTGCTGCCAACTCCAGTGTGTATCTTTCAGGCAATACATGGGCTCCTCATGCTGCTGCCAACTGCAGTGTGTCTTTCAGGCAATATATGGGCTTCTCATGCTGCTGCCAACTTCAGGGTGTGTCTATCAGGCAATTTATGGGCTCCTCATGCTGCTGCCAACTCCAGGGTGTGTCTTTCAGGCAATATATGGGCTCCTTGTGCTGCTGCCAACTCTAGGGTGTGTCTGTCAAGTGATATATGGTCTCATCATGCTGCTACCAACTCCAGTGTGTCTTTCAGGCAATATATGGGCTCCTCGTGTTGCTGCCAACTCCAGGGTGTGTTTTTCAGGCAATATATGGGCTCCTCATGCTGATGCCACCACAAGGCTCTGTCATTGTGCCCCTCTGCGACAGCGATTATAATAGCGATGCTCTGATTTGCATGTCATATTTCTATATTGTATTATTTCACTAACCCCTAACATCCTATGTGTGTTACAGCAAGGCAAAATGTTCTACAACCATATAGAGGCTCTCGATAGGCCATTTATAATAGTGGTTCGCTGAAAATAAATTCGGACCGAATAAGCCCAATCCAATTTTTCAAAATTTCGCTCATCTCTAGTCACTATTAAAAATGCCATTTCTCACATACAGAAAATTTGGGTGGGTTAAAGGAAGATCACATTTTTGCACAACACTTGTTTTTATGCAAACAAGAACAAGATAAACAGAACACACAAGTGCGGATCTGAAGAAACACATAAATACACTATTAGATAAATACACTAGGGATAGGTGTAAAATGTGAAGTGGATGTGCAATAAAACGCTAAGGGGGAGGGAAAGTTTTCAGATTTGCGATACAACATTGTGCCAAACTACCTGAATACATGAAATAACATAGGACAGAGAGAAGCATTATTCTACCCCAAAAAAGACACAAAACCTTAAAAATCTGTTGTGCCACCAAAAAAGGTTATTTTTTTCTCAAAGAGGAAAAATACATCTGCAAGACAGCTAGAGTTTGCCTCCTCAGTTAATGTTACTTACTATCAAAGCTCTGGCTTTGGCCCATGCTACTGGATCAAACTTCATGCTGGTGGGGACAAGGTGGGTTGGGCGGCAAGGGACATGCCAGCTGGAATATGATGAGCTGTGAGAATGAATATTAGAAAGATAAAAAATAAGATTAGTAGTTGTAATTAAACATCTTAGCTAGTTGTGTTTGTGGATGCCACAATTATCTGACTTCGGCTCTGATGAAAAGACTGGAAGGGGTGTGGAGGAGGTCACTGCCCTGTGATGCTCTGAAACAATATGAAAGCAATAGCAAGCAATTAGAGATTAGTTAACCAAACCGCTGAACCAGGTTTTGACCTGAATTTCATAAAAAGTTTGGTCTGCGGTGCAGATGAACCTGGTGGGATTTCACCGGCACCCCCCCCCCCCCCCACAGGTCACGGCCAGCCAAGGAGAAGCATAGAGACAGGGTCACGTGGTCGCAGCCTACGAGGTCAGGGTAGCTGGGCCAATCAGGAGGTGCTATTGCAGGGGATAGTCACGTGATGTGCCGTCTATCCACCATTTTCAAGCTGGCTGTTGCTGAGAAAGCATTGCTCTTACAGCAGGGACAGTTTAGGACATTTTGAACCTTAGCATAGGAGAAAAGAATGGGCAGAAAAGGAGGTGGGCACAGTGGGACACTGAGGGGGGCTGTGCTGCATAGAAATACTGCATCTGCCTGCGCTGGGATCTGCAGGTCATTGTAGTCCACCCTGTAAAGTCTGAAAACTTCATTGAGGTTTTTTTTGTATTTTTTAGCCACATCTGTCTGGTTTATCTATCACTGCGTTTGGAACTTGGGGTACACAATGCCTCATTGTTTAATGCAGTTTAAAAAAAATCTTTTTCACTTGCCAAAGAATATTTTTTGGGGGGCAGCTCTGTTTTAAGTGTGTATGCACTGTCTCTCTCTAAGTTGGGGTCCATTGTGCTTCAGTGTTAAATACAGTTTAAAAAACAAAAACAAAGGGGCAGCTCTGTTTTAGCTGTGTACGCACCGTCTCTCTTTAAGTTAGGGTCCACGGTGCCTTTTTGTTAAATGAGAAAACTCATTCAAAATAGTCAATATTCATATATTCATATCAGACCTCTGTATTTACAAGAAAACACTATGGATAACATAACTCTACAGTAAGAAAAAGAGGCCTAAGTCTATAATAAAATTGAAGGGACCACACGGAAACAAAAGTACATAGGAAGATTACAGGTTGAAAAAACACTGACAAAACTGGCATAAAGATGGCTCATAAGAAAGTTAAGAAAGGAACAGAAGGAAAGACTCGCCCATACAAAAAAAAACCTGTGCAACAATCACACTAAATATACTTACTTTAATAATCTGGATGTTGGCACGAGGGTCCACATGTTGGCGGGGGCTCTTTTGGGGGGCAAGCCAGCCTCACACCCACTGGAAGAGCTGCTTTGGATGCGGGTTTGCCTGCGTCTGGAGGTGGGGGGGGGGGTTGTTTTTCATTGCAGAGGAAGTGCACAAAGCAAAACCGAAAGCAGAACAGTCATAGCAGAGCAAAAATGACAGCATTCTAACCAATGAAAGCACAGCAATTTGGATGGATTTACAAGAATGCTAGGCTGCGCTAGGTGTGAACGCTAGAAAGCTGCCACTAAGGTGCACAGCACCATTTGCAATATTAAAAAACCCAGAAAAAGAGCCACAGGGAACTGGGACAGAACAAGAACACATGCAATGACATTTGGGACATGCAAAAGCCCAGACACCGGTTTAACCGGCATTCATTTTAGCAGTGAAAGTAACAGCGGGGCTTTATTAATTTATTGTCCATGCCATGTATGGCCCGTGACCCTGAAGTTTACCAGCCCTTATTCTCTTTGGTATGGGCCCTTTGGAATGGGCTCACACCAATGGGCACCAGGCTCTTCTGCACCCCCGATGCCCCAAATGGGCAGCTTCTATACTTGGAGGATTGGCCTCCATGGAATCTCCCCTACATCGTGTATGATGTCACAGGAGGGGAGGGGCCTAGAGGGGATTTTCAAGAGAAACCCTCTATAGGCCCCTCCCCTTCTGTGATGTCATTAGTCACCTAGGGGATATTCCATAGAGGCCCCGTCTCTTACTATAAAACCCGCTCCTAGGTGGCTCATTAAGGAGTCCCCAGCCTGGAGCCAGGATGGAAGGTGGGTAACCTGTGTTCCCCTCCCCACACCAGTTCGTGCACCAATGGGCATGGTGGTGTGGATGAGCCAGGGGGGCCATTGCATGGGCCAGTGCTGGGTACTAGACTTGTTCTATAGGGCATAAGTTCCTGTAATGGCCAGGCTCAGGGCTGGCTGTTCGGGCCCTTGAGCCCTGGAATTACAAACCCCTATGTTTGGTTTGTCAGGTTGGTAATGCTTTGGGAAGGGGGGGGGGGGAAACCCTAGGAATATTTTTTTTCAATTTTTGACATGTGGGGGTGGGGTTATTTTTGTTTAAAAAAGAATGCATGGGGTCCAAACACACACACACACACACACACACACACACACACGTTTGTTTTTAAATAAAATGTTATTGATCTAATTCCATTTAACCCTTCTAGTGCCACCTATGTGAGTCTCACATAGTCGCTTCTCCTAACGTTAAGTGGCTGCTACGTGAGACTCACATAGCTGACTTTAAACCCTCACAGAAAAAAAAGTATAAAAGTGAGGAGAGAGTGAGGAGGGGGTGAGAGATCGCCCTCTTCCTCACGTCCAGGATCGCCGGCTGCTAGCCCCACCCCATTGTGGGCGGGGTGAGTGACATCATTATGACTTCACCTTCCAGTCGACATCTCGCATTTGAGTAGCTCCAGGTGTTCGGAGGAGGAAGGTTGAAGAGGCGAGGTGGCTCTGATCTCTGCCCCCCCAGCCCTCCTCCACTGATCACCCGAGAGCTGTCATCGGAGCTTCGTGGGACATGATTGCCAGGAGACAGCTGAGGATCAGAGTTGAGTAAAGAAAACAAAGACTAATAAATGTCATTTTTCTGTGTGTGTGTGTGTGTGTGTGTGTGTGTGTGTGTGTTTATTTTATACTGTTAACCCCTTATGAACTGGTAAGGGATCCATGAGACTCCTATACCAGTTCCCAAGGCTGGGGGCTAGCAAGTCACCTGCAACTAGCGGGTGACTTGCCATTAACCCCCGGCACCCCCAATTACCTGCCTCCTCAAAGCCCAGGGGGGGGCAGAAGAGCCCGAGCCCATAGAGGGTATGTGGGCTTGTAGGCTGCAGGGCGGGGGGGCACCAAAGCTGGCCCCTGCGCCCTGCATAACTGGTCCTGGGTTGGCTACACTAGGCAGGGGGGACCCCATGTCATTTTTTTTTTTATTTTTAAGGGTTTTTAACCCTTAAAATTCCACAAAAATGGGGTCCCCCTGGGAGGGGGGACACTGTCATTTTTTTTAAATGAACCCCTTATGCTCTGTCGCCCAGCAGCTATAAAAGGCTTCCAGCAGCAGCAGGAGAGCAGAAGCCAGAGTGATTAGCGTGGGACACACTTAACCCCTTGTGAACTGGTAAGAGATCCATGAGACCCCTATACCAGTTCACAAGGCTGGGGGCTGGCAAGTCACCTGCAGCTAACCCCTGGCACCCCAATTACCTGCCTCCCCAAAGCCAAGGGGGGGCAGAAGAGCCCGGCCCATGGAACTTGTAGTCGGCAGGGTGTGGGGCCACCTAAGCTGGCCCCTGCGCCCTGTTCTACAAGCCCCAATAGCTGATTCCGGACTGGTTTTGATGGATAAGGGGGACCCCATGTCATTTTTTGGGGGGATTTTCAAGGGTTTTTAACCCCGGTAGGGGGGACCCTATGTCATCTTTTTATAATTACCCGTTATGTTTATAGTGTGAATAGTAGTATTTTATTTGTAAATGTTATAAAGTGCTCTTTTCAGTTTGGGGGTTCTCCTGGGCGAGAATGGGGGGGCTACTAATACATATGTGGTACCGTTGTACCAGTATGGTTTTTATTAATAAAACAAATGTTTTATTTAAAATAAAGGAGACAATTTTCTAATAAATAATTTTTTTTTTTTGTTTTTTTACGTAAAAATATTTAGAAAAACAGTAGAAAAATTACAAACAAGACATTTCCTGTTAAAGCCTAAACTCTGCTGTAAAAATAAATAAATAAATATATATATATATATATATATATATATATATATATATATATATATATGTAATTTTCCTGGAAATTCCTGCAAAAATCATGGTTAAACATGGCGTAAAATGGTGCAAAATGACCTGTCAACAGAGGGTGACAAAACTTCCAGTAGGCTGGCAATTAAAAGGGTTAATAGTATGTATGCATGTTGGGTATTGTTCTGGGGAACTTGTGCATTCAGATTTAGCTTGTTTTTTCTTATTTGCATATTGATATTTTAGGAAAACATGTTTTTTATTCATTTTTTTAGGGAAACCCTGCGCAACTTAAGAATTCTTCGTGGGATTACTTCCAGAAAGATGAGCCTACTACAACCAGCTGGGTACACTTAGAAAGCTTAACATGTGTAATTTCCTGGAATATATGGTTTATGGGGGATATTCCAAATGTAAGGGTTGTTTTGGTTGAAAAATCGCAAGGTGCTCACTTTGTCTGCAGAGCTAAAATTTTCATGTAAAATTACTGTTATACGCACGCTTTACTTTGTGATGTTTGGCAACTCCCTTGACAGTATCTATGCATGTTTGGTACTGTTTGCATATAGTTTTGTTAGGAAAATGTGGCTTTGTTTCTTCTTTTTTCTTCTTTTATATGGAAACTCTGTGCAACCAAAGAATTGATTGAGGGATTACTTTCAAAAAGCTATGCCCACATAAACAAGCCTGGTACACTTAGAAAGCTTGAGGTGTGTGCTTCCAGAGAATATATAGTTTGTTGGGGGTATTTCAAATGTAAAGGGTTGTTTTCTTGCAAAACTGCAAGGCGCGCATATTGTCTAGCACAGTTGTATTTTATCTGAAAATCTCCTAAAGTGCTGTTTCAGTTTGGAGGAGTCTCCCGGGCAGGAAAGGGTGTCTACCAATACATATGTGATATCGCTGTAACCGGGAGAAATTGGGATTTCACACGCAATAAGATTTTATTGACAAACTTACATTTTTTATGACAAAAAACACTACAAATTGCAAAAAATAGATTTAAAAAAAAATTGCACATATTTCACCAAAAAGTAATGAGAATACATTAAAAAAAGGCCAACCAAGACATTTCTTGTTGAAGCCCTGACTCAAAAACAATATATAATTGTCCTGGAATATCCCTGGAAATCCCCTCAAAAATGAAGGTTGAATATGTGGAGCGCAAAATAGTGAAACATGGTCTGGCAACAGGGGGTGACAAAAATTCTAGGAAGGCTAGCACTTAAAGGGTTAATTAATGCCGCCGGCATTTGTAGTGGGGGGAACACAAGTTCCCCTCCTTCAATTCTGGCTCCTGGCCAGGAACTCCATTATGAGCCGCTGGGGAGGCGGGGCCTCTATCTAGTCTCCCCTACATCACTAATGACATCATGAAAGGGGCCTAGAGGGTGTTTCTCTGAAAAACACCCTCAAGGCCCCTCTATTTCTGTGATATCATTAGTGATGTAAAGGAGATTCCATGAAGGCCCCTGCTTCCAAGTATATAAGCTGCTCCACGGCGGCTCAGCATGGAATCTCCAGCTGGGAGCTGGTATGAAAGGAGGTGGAAACTGCGTTCCCAACTTATTCAGGTGGCTTGTGTCACCACAATGATGGAGGGGGCACCAAAGAACTCCGAAGACCGGCGGACAGCAGCAGCGGCCCACTGGGAGAGGGAGGGGTCCTGGACAACAGGGTGCTTGAAGGCTCTAGGGCCCGCTGATTCCCTATCCCAAGTTTGGATGCCCCCAGTGTACTCACCTCACCAAGGTTCCCACGATGCACGTGCAGGCTGCGCTGCCATCTCTTGCTTCCCTCTGGCTGATGCACACACTCGAGCCAGGTATTTCTGAATGGTAGCTGCTTATTCTCTATTCACCTTTACTATTCCACTCTTATATCAGCCCTATCAGAGTGGCTTAGTAAAGCTGAATGGATCACTAGCCACTGATTGGAGGAGAGCATGTGCATGTGCCATGGGATCACGAGCAAGGTAAGAATTATTATATTGGGATGACCCATTAAATCCTGGTGATTGTTCTCCTTTAACCCCCCCTTCTGCCACCTGTGAACCCTGCAGTGCAAAGATACCTGCCCATTTTTCCTGGTGCTTTATTTGAAGGGGGACATGGAATTGCTTGTAAACTGGGCTATGTTTATTTACAGTTACCTATGTTGCACTGCATTGTGGGTCAGTCTCTCGGTACTCACCACCACCTGCAGATCCAGAACCTCCAGATTTTCTTCTGTTTCTTGCGACCCCGTCTGGTCCTCCAGTCCCCCCCCCACCTACTCTGCTGCTGCTGAGGGGGGAGGGAATTAGGTGAGTGGTACAGGACAGTGACGGGTGGAGGGGTTAGGAGAGGGGTAGAGGACAGTGACGGGTGGCAGTGTTAGGTGAGCAGTAGAGGACAGTGGAGGGGTTAGATGAGCAGCATAGGGCAGTAGCAGGGGGTGGAGGAGTTAAGTTAGTGGTTGAGGACAGCAGCAGGGGTGAAAAGTTTAGGTGAGCAGTGGAGGACAGCAGCACTTGGTAGAGGGGTTTGTTGAGTGGTAGAGGACAGTGGCAGGGGGTTGAGGGGTTAGGTAAGTGTTAGAGGATAGTGGCAGGGAGTTGGGGGGTTAGGTGAGTGTTAGAGGACAGTGGCAGAGGGTAATTTGGCTATGAGAGGGGCTGAGGACGGTGACAGGAGGTGGCAGGGTTAGGTGAGCAGTGGAGGGTACTGACCGGGGTGAAGTGGGTTGGTGAGAAGTGGAGGACAGTGGCAGGGGGTGGACAGCAGTAGGGGGTGGAGGGGTTAGCAAGTGTGGAGGGCAGCTGTGGAGGGCTGCCAAGGAACTCACACGGTGTAGCCTCTAAGCCCTGGGTTACAAGCCCTTTTTCTTGGGGCCCAGGCTGGTTGTCTTTGGTGGTGGTGGGGGACCCCGCTGTCACTTTCAAGGCTAAAATGAATGCCGGTTAAGTGAATGCCAGTTAAGCGGTCTTCATTTTAACAATGAAAAGTGGAAAAAAAATGTGGCCAAACATTTTTTCGTTGGATAATGGAAAAAAATACAAAATTATTCATGTCAAAATGATTTTTCTTTGTTAAAAATCTTGCCCCCTTGAGTGATATGGTTCCTTACTTGTTCACCCGAGCTAAGAACAGCTGGGCTAAAAAATTTGTTTGCGCCCAGATTTTCTGGTAAGAAAAAGAATCACACAAATCCAAACTTTTTCCGTTAAATATACATGCAAAACAAAAAAACCCCACCAAAACTCGATCACCAAAAAAAGCTTGGATTAATAAAACAAGAACAAAAAATGTCCAAAAATGGGAGTTTTCATGGGAAAAATGGACAAGAAAGGGGCTCTGATGTGCCTAATTACTATGATACCATGGCTAAATTAGAAAAAAGTCCTAAAGTCACTGTCTGGGCATAAATAAAAATACATCCCTGAGCTCCAGGAGGAGGTTAGAAGAAGGGAGTGGCCTCTGTTGTGATTGGCTACCCTTAATGGATCCACCCCTCTTGCCCGCCCATACGTTCAAGTTAGATGCTGGGCTTGATCAGCCTATACAAAGTCACATTGCACTGATGGGGTTGACATTTACCAGTGATACACAGTATGATGTAGGATCTTTTCCCTTATTGAGGCAAACATTTTAACTCATGAAGCGGTGACTGATTTTCAGAGCAAAAAATGAATATAGGACCTGTCCTATTTTCAAGGAAACAGGGTATTACAATATTGCAGCACACACTATCCATCATTTTGTGCATGCTAGCACACTGTGAGATAGGAAGTGGAGAATGGAGAAAAAAGATATTATTAGTCTTAGATTTCAGCAATTGTGCCTATATTTACTTTCATGGTTTATGAAGCATGCCGTATTAGTACATTTCTATTTATTTTATCCCGGTGTTATTTGTTTAATGTAGTGTGCATTACATTCATTGATTGTCAGTTGTTATATTGATGATTAACATAGCAAGGTGGTTGTACGTTAGCTTGCAGCAGTGTAAACATTGGAGGAAATGAGACTACCAACAATAATAACACGGAAGGAATTGGAGTATACATTAATTACAGGGATATACACAAAAAGATCCTAAGCCGTGTAAATACAACAATAAAAATAGCATACAGGGCTAGAACAACGTAATACAAAGTGATATATTAGTTTTATTTTCAGTAGGGGGTAGTTTATTTTTAATGTTTTGGCTTTCGACTTCTATTTACATCTCTTGAGTATCCCAGTGATATGAGAATATGGGAATTTTACATTCACCCCAATGTGTAGTAAGTAATTATAAATTAGCTTCTCTAAAAATTTTAGAAACTCTCAAAGTCATTTGGATAACACACTTGGCAAGAGTGTATATAAATAACCTACCAAAAGGCATTGACAAAAAAAGGACTCAAACCTAAAATGTATACTCAACTTTCGATGTCCAATATGATATGTATCAAGTTTAACCAAGGGTGTTGGGGTAGGGAAAGTTATTTTTTATTTTATTGTATTATTATTATTTTTACTGATAACAGATAACAGTAACTGTTAATGTTAATTTCTTCTAAATAAGCATCTAATCCTTTTTTGAAGCTGTCAGCTGTTGATACAGTAACAAGCTTTTGGGAGGTTATTCCACAGATTTATAGTTCTTATGGTAAAGAATTTATTTTTCCAGTCGAAGGGAGTGTTCCCTTGTCTTTACAGAGGATTTTACCTGAAATAGTGTTTCCCCATATTTTTTGTATTGGCCATTTATATATTTATACAAGTTAATCATGTCCCCCCTTTGTCATCTCCTCTCAAGACTAAACAAATCTAATTCTCGTAATCTTTTCTCATAACTAAGACCCTTTATTCCTCTTATTAGTTTGGTGCCTCTCATCTGCACCCTTTCCATAGTCAGAGCTATGAACTGGTGCCCAGAACTGGACGGCATATTACAGGTGAGGGTGCACCAGTGCCTTGTAAAGATGCAAAATTACATCCCTATCCCATGATTCCATGCCTTTTAATGCATGATAATATATTGGTGGTCTTGGAAGCAGCTGCTTGACATTGCATGCTGTTATTTATCCTGTACCCCTGGATCCTTCTCAGCATATGTGGCCTTCAGGTTATTAGACCCCAAGTTCATGTCTTTATATTTCTCCACATTGAGCTTCATTTGCCAAGTGGACCCCCAGACACTAAAAGTGTCCAGGTCAGCTTGAAGCCTGTGAACATCTTCAATAGACTGCACTATGCTACATATCTTTGTAGTCCCTTAATAGCCCCTCAAGCAATTTTCCCACAATGGATGTTAAACTTACAGGTCTGTAATTGCTCGGAGAAGACCTAGAACCCTTTTTAAAAATGGGCACCAAGTTTGCCTTGCGCCAGTCCCTTGGCACTATACCAGTTGTGAGTGAGTCTTTAAAGATCAAGAACAGGGGTGATAAGATAACTGAGCTGAGTTCTATAAGAATTCTTGGGTGAAGTTCATCTGGTCCTGCAGTCTTATTCACATTTAAATTATTTCGTTTTTCTTGGATGATATCCATGTTAGCTTGTTAAGTATTATACTTGGGCTATTGCTATGAGTGGTAACTCATGTGTTGGCTCCTTACTCCTCTCTTGTGTACACAGAGCTAAAGAAACCATTCAACAGATCTGCCTTCTCCTCATCCCCAGTGACCATTTTCCCATTATCGTTAATTAGGGCACCTACCTGTTTTGATTTACCGTATTTTCGCCATAGAAGACGCACCTTCCTATAAGACGCACCCTGGATTTGGTAGAGAAAAATTAGAAAAAAAATATTCTGAACCAAATACCCCCTACCAAACACCCCATTATAGACAGTGTGCAGAATTCCCCCAATCACACCATTACAGACCCCACATTACAGGCAGTAAGCAGTATTCCACATTAAGGGCAGGAAGGGGCATCCCACATTACAGGCAGTGAGCGGCATCCCAAATTATAGACAGTGAGGGGCATCCCAATTTACAGGCAGTGTGCAGGCATCCCCAATACAGGCAGTGTGCAAGCATCCCCAATACAGGCAGTGTGCAGGCATCCCCAATACAGGCAGTGTGCAGGCATCCCCAATACAGGCAGTGTGCAGGCATCCCCAATACAGGCAGTGTGCAGGCATCCCCAATACAGGCAGTGGGCAGGCATCCCCAGTACAGGCAGTATGCAGGCATCCCCAATACAGGCAATGTGCAGGCATCCCCAATACAGTGTGCAGGCATCCCCAATACAGGCAGTGTGCAGGCATCCCCAATACAGGCAGTGTGCAGGCATCCCCAATACAGTGTTCAGGCATCCCCAACGGCATCCCAAATAGTGTGCAGGCATCCCAAATAGTGTGCAGGCATCCCCAATGGCATCCCAAATAGTGTGCAGGCTTCCCAAATAGTGTGCAGGCATCCCAAATAGTGTGCAGGCATCCCCAATGGCATCCCAAATAGTGTTCAGGCATCCCCCAATGGCATCCCAAATAGAGTGCAGGCATCCCCAGTGGCATCCCAAATAGTGTGCAGGCATCTCAAATAGTGTGCAGGCATCCCCCGTTCTTGTCGCTCCCCACCGCAGGTTCAGAGCGGGCCGATTCCCGCTCAGGGGGGCGTGGCCTGGGACTCCTGCCAGCGTCCAATGACGTTAACAGGAGTCACAGGCCACACCTACACCCGAACGGAACGGGCCCGCTGTGAACTTGTGGCTGGCTGCCGCTTCCCGTCGCTGCTCCCCACCGCCTCTGTAAGAGTGTAAGAGGCGGTGGGAGTGGCAGAGGAGCGGCAGTCAGCCGCAAGCTAACAGTGAGCTAATATCGGGCCGGGGTGGGCGTGCCTGTGTCTCCTACCAGCGTGACGCTGGTAGGAGACACAGGCAATGCCCACCCCGGCCCGATATCAGCTCACTGTGCTCGCTGTGAACTTGCGGCCAGCTGCCGCTCCCTGCCGCCGCTCCCACCGCCTCTTCCACTCTTACAGAGGTGGTGGGGAGCGGCGACGGGAAGCGGCAGCCAGCTGCAAGTTCACAGCGGGCCGGCTCCATCTTCTGGGTGGGCGTGGCCTGTGACTCCTGTCAGCGTCACAGGCTACGCCCTACCCAGGGGCCGGAACCAGATGAAGGAGGAGGCAGATGGGCAGCGGCGACTACCAAGGCTGCGGGGGATCCACGGAATGTCTGTTTTTTTTTTTTTAAACATTCGACTGTTAAGACGCATGGACATTTCCCCGTACTTTTGGGGGAAAATAAGAGCGTCTTATAGGGCAAAAAATACGGTAGTTTTCTTTGAATTTATATATTTAAAAAAACGTTTAGCGTTTGTTTTGCTTTCTTTGGCTATGTCTCCTTCATTTTGTGCTTTTGCCAACCTTATTTCTTTTTTACATGCTTTATTTACCAGTTTATACTTTTCAAGGGATACAGCTGAGAGCTCAGCAATTTTTGAATGCCCTTTTCTTGTTCTTTATTGCACTTTTAACCACAGCTGTCAGCCATGAGGGGTATAATTTTAGCCACTTATATTTGTTACCCATAGAAATACATTTTGCAATGTTGGTACTCACAATTGATTAAAAGCACTCCCATTTGACATCTGTATCCTTATTCCTCAACAGATGCTCCCAGTCTATGACCTGAAGTGCAGTTCTGAGTCTGAGAAAGTTGGCCTTCCTAAGATTCAGTGTTTTTGCCCAATAAGACAGAACATTTTTCTTCAGTTCAGTTTATGCTGAATACAACTATATTGTGGTCACTGTTACCAAGATTTTCACTGACTGTTACCGTCCCTATCAGGTCATCATCATTTAATATTACCAGATCCAAAAGAGCATCACCCCTAGTAGATGCCTCCATTAACTGATTTATATAGTTATCTTGTAGCAAGCTGAGGAATGCTCTCCCCCTTGTAGTAGAAGCAGAGCCATGTCCCCAGTCAATACCTGGGTAGTTGAAGTCCCCTATTACCACCCACTGTACCAGCTTGTGATTCCAGATCTATCTGTTTAGCTGACCCTCTATTTCCTCAGTTATGTTTGGAATCCTGCCATGTGCCATGCCACAACAATAACATCAATATTATCTTCCAATACCAGAGCCTCTAGCTCCCCCACTGTACTTCTGGCATTTGTGGAAATACACTTTAAATTCCTATCTAGTTTGACACATTGAGCTTTAGTATTAGCTTCTGCAGTAATGCATCCGCCTAATTTGCCACTGCCAGTTTGCAACACATTGATCTCCTTATCCATCATAGCAGTTTTCCCCCGTCTAATTCTCCACCCACCATCATATGCTGTCCCCTAAGTAACCTGTCTTCCCCTTTGTTTTTTCTCTTGCCCCCCTCATATTTAGTTTAAATACCCTTGCACCCCTTCTAGTATCCTCTTACCCAGCACAGCAGCCCCCTTTCCATTCAAGTGCAAATTATCTGTAGAATACAGTTTGTACCCCAATGAAAAGTCAGCCCAGTGCTCCAGGAATCCAAATCCATGTGCCCTGCACCAGAACTTGGACCATGCATTTAAGCTCCTACTCACTGCTGCTCCTGAAGTGCATACATATGACAAATTGTGCACTGAAGTAGACCTCCAATGTTGCTAGCCATTATCCCAGTTACAAGAACAGCAGTGACATCACAATTTTAGTGCTTGCAGTTACAGCAACTTTGGCTTTTAACTTCTTATTTTAGCGCTATAACAGTTAGGCAATAAACACTTAAACATCTTAAGTCCCCCAATATAATGTCCTTTAATGAAAAGTCCCCTCACTTATAATACAACCTCTCTTGAAAATACAACCAGAACTCGCAAAAGCTCCTAAACTTACTTTAAAACAATATTATTTACAGCAAAGCAATATTTCCCGTCACCAGTGTCAGTCTATGGCTAGTCTGGCAAACAGGTTTTTAAGGAAAAGGATAGCATTACAATCACTTGGGTTTATTTTTTATTTTATAGTTATGTTGCATGAGGAATTATGGTTCCTCGTGTTTAGATTGTATTTCATGTTTATACTTAACCTTATAGATTTGATATTGACCACATATAGTATTGTTAAAAGTCAATTCTTGGACTGGATAAGGATGGGCATAATTAGATTGTGAGTATTTTTAATTGTTTTAGAGTGATTAAATCTATTGCAGATGAACTGATCTGTATGACAAATAATGCCTCATCTTTTCATATTGAACTTTTTTAATTGAAGCAGTGATGCTAGCTTTAGAGCTTTCTTTTTTCAATGAATTAATGGTTTGGACCATGGGCCATGTGAATAAAAGTGACACATGGTTTTTGAATGGAATTTTTCTCTAGGAAATGTCTTGACAATGACAGCACTTTACAACAATGGTTGGTCTCTTATCTCTCCTTCTGGGGTAGAATACAACTTTTAGCAGGGCAATTCCAATGATACAACACAAATAGCTTTCTTTTAGCATACAATTCCTCACATCACCAGATTATACACATTTCCCTTGGCAAAAGTCGTGGCTAGACTTATCCTCATACATGAGTTACCAGGTATTGGATTCCAATCCAGGCTGCCACCATGCATCCAGTTACAATTCACTCACCGACTACAAGGCTTCCCTTCGACTCTGGTCTTCCTCCAGCTAAACACTATAACTAAAACATGGCCTAAATGTCATGCTTGCCATGTGTCAGGGTTTCCTTCTAAGCCTGTCTAAGTCAGTTCGTATAGCCTATTTTTACCCTCATTTTGGCTAATCAGCACTTTATGCCATGCAGATCCTGCATATGGAGCAGTCATGCCCACGTCCCTGATCTCCCTGCGGTCTGCAGCGTGTTCCCACACTAAGCCTATTTCAATGGCTGGTTGTAGAAGCACACATCTGCCGTGGAGATGCTGCTGGTGCGGCACTTGAGGTGAGTGTTTAAGGGTAATCTATGTGATTGCACCTAGCTGACTGTGATGCCAAAGTAGAGTAAATCGCCTGGCCTTGGAGTCTTCCACCATTTGAGTGGTTGGTCTTCTTTAACTTTATATGTAGGCTGGTGAGGTATGTCTGACAGATTTACATACGGATGCTTTAGAGATATTGTATGATAAATGTCATGCTAAAGAGTGTAGTGCTTCTAAGGATGCAAGTACTACTGGGCCAGTGGTCCAAAACGCTGCAGGTGATGATAGTTTAGACCACACTAGCTCAACCCTCTCCGCAAGGGCAATCAACAAGCTATGTTTTGCAGATCTCCAGACAAATGCACAGGTGAATTAATTAGTGGAGCAGAAGTGCTATAGAGTCCAATATATGGCAATCTGAAATCATGAGCTGTTGGTGGCCCTTGAGGAGAGGGCTTTTTTTTCATTTACACCAGTAGTCCTCAAACTTCCTCCTCAAGGGCTGAGACAGGCCAGGTTTTGCAGCTCTCTATGCTGATGCACAGATGTAATAATTAGGGCTATAGCTCTGTCTGAGCACCAGTTAATTCACCTGTGGAGTAGTGTGGAGAGCTGCAAAACCTGGCCTGTCTCGGCCCTTGAGGAGGAAGTTTGAGGACTACTGATTTACACCATAAGGTCGATTCAGAGCCAGGTGAGAATTCTCACTCCTTTTTAGAAGAGAACTGCCATTCACTTTCATTTGCCTTGATTCACTAAAGGTAGAAACAAAAATTAACACTTGGAAACGCGTTTTGGAGTGATTTTGAATGGCTGTTGAATTAAATTTGTGTACTTGAATACACTCAGAAATGTACAAGTGTAAGCAACAAACAACTGTACAAGTGGTAAACTCTGTGAACAATGGCTCAAATTTTATAACAAATATTCATGTGTGTGTTCATTCATGTGTGCTGAGCATTTGTTGAACTTAATTTACATATTTATGTGCAGTTTATGTTTGAAGAGTTACATATGAGGCTGAAGTTTAGATGTTAAGAGTAAAGTTTAGATGTTAGAGTAAAATCATACTTGAATATTGACTTTCACTACATAGCATTGTTTATGTAATGCATGCATTTATTATATATGTTAGTAATACATCAAGGCAGCTGGATTTTCAGTTTCAGTTATTTCTCTTAGCTCTTTGTAGGTACATTTATGGGGGATGTGAATGGCCCCCAGAGCGTGATATACAGTGAGCATAATTATGTAGCTTTGTCCGGGAGCATCCACATTATTGTAGTTTTGCTATGTGGGACCCCACAATTTGGGCTGAATTACTTACCTTTCCACCTGCACAAATTCGATGCCCAGGGGCCTAGGATGAAAATCCTGGGTTTTGGTTCACTTTAATTAAACGTTTTTTTAATATTTTGGGATGGTCATTTTTCGTTCCAATATATTTATGTTGTCATGGCATTATGTCTTATTTACATTTGTCTATGATGATCCAGGGTCAAGTTGTGCAGCAACATGCAATGCAGTAACTAACACATTGCACATGATGTTACTGTCCTTATGTTGTGGTTGGCCCATGTGTTTTGCTCATGGTGCCCGTGGATAGTTCTAACCATCCTGTTTTCACTCATACAGAAAACACATTGAGCCTCATCCATTTTGTTACTCTCCATAACATGCCCAATGTCTTGTAATGTTGCCGTTATGGTTTCTTTTATATAAATGCATGACCAGATGCAAACGTTTATGCTAATATTTGTGGGGGTTTATATTAAATATAATTTTACACTGTTTTGTGTTCATAGGCCCCCCTATGGTGTACTATGGGCATTTTTCAGGTACAGTGGATAGAAGGACTCCATGGTGGAAGTCAGAAACATACTTTTCTGCTCCTGAAAGCTGCTGTAAAAATTTGTACCAAACACTTGAACTTAACTCATGTGTGGAGCAAATCAATGGCTCCAGAAATGCTAGATTGATTTGCGATCCAAAATTCGACACAGATTATTTTTGAAAATCAAATTATTTTTTAATGCTTTTTCTCACACTTGATTTGAATTGACAAGAAGGAAAAAAATGGCTTCAAGGTTGTTGAAGCGCATCTTTTTAAAAAAAAAACTGCAAAAATTCAAATTCGATCTTTATTGGATCAAGCCCATTGTCTACCGGTGTAAGTTTTCACCTGGCTCATAATCAGCTTCAAGGTAGACAATGAAAGTGAATGGCAGTTTTCTCTACTAATTAAAGAGTGAGAATTCTCACCTGAATCTGAAATGACCCCCCCCCCCCCACGTATCATCATAATAGACAAAAACAAAAAATAGATGCAGTTAAGAAAAGATGAGAGGAGCATTCACAATTTGTTTTGGATCTAATTTATCCTAAACCATCATTAGATTATTGTTAAAGTCCTCCATATATTTTGACAGGATACTGGACGAAATCTGGGCACATCCTAGGAAAGAACTATAAGAAGAAAGGGTTAGGGCTGGTACTGGAATACTCTGTATGCATAGAAATGTACTGCAAATCTCCATTTAAACCAGACCAACAGCCAGGCACAGGTAGAAAAGAAAGGTAGCGGACATTTTGGAGCTTCCTCTCCCATAATCACAGCCATGCTGCTGCCTGGATTCAACTGATATAACTGACATTGCACAGTAAAAGGAAGAGCAGCAGCACTTCCTATTTGCAGGTGGCCTGCGTATTCATGAACCGCCATTTTGAACTCCTACTACAGCAGGAGTTCAAAAAAGGTAAATTAATTTTTATGTGCAGCAATCTTAATTGCCCTGGGTAGGGGTGCATATGAGCACTGTTTGTTTTGCTGGTCATTTTTGATTGTTGTTCTACTTTAAGCCAGGAGAATCACCCATGGCCAAGGTCAGTCCACCAGATAACAATTTAAGCCTAGAGCAACATAACAGCTTAGGCTAGAAGCACTACTCTGCAAAGGTCATCAAATCAATGGCCCTTCCTTCCTCCTCTCAGGACCCTTCCCTTTAGCCCAGTGCCACTTTTCCCCAAGGCAAAACTAACTACAGCCTTTGCAAGGTCAAACATTAACATGCTGTACTGCTGCTGGGCTCCAAGAAGCAAAAAGCAAATGTATGATGAAGGGCAGTGCATACAATGCAAGGTTCTTAATAAATTTCTGCAAAGGGCTAATCACCATATATCTCATGAGTACCATGCAGTGGCTGGTCATCAAGTAGGCTTGTTGCTCTTTTGAGAGATCGCCATGACCTTCAACCTTGACAATACAAGAGCTTGTCATGTGTCTGATTTGCTTGCTGAATGTGGTAAAGAAGCTCTACTCAAAGCCATCAGTAGTAAAAACAAAGTTAATAATTTGGATCAAAAGAGTTACATTTTATGCGATGAGACATTTAGCTCAGTTTTTGTTTGATCCCATTAATTTTCACAATTAGCTCCGAACAGCTGCCTTCCCTTTTTTAATTGTTCATTTCATTGCAGCTACTGAGTGAACATTCTGGTCGGCAGAACAATCTAAGGTGTATGAAATGTCATCATAAAAGTAAATGTGAAAATCCCTCTTAATCCTTCAGGAACAATATTTTTAGCACCATTAATTCTAAAGAAGACCACATGTGAGTCACGCCTAATTTCAACTTGAATTAGAGTTTTCTCAATGTTAAAAAAAAACAAATTTTGTTCATAACACAAACCAATTAAAACTAGCTGACGCAGATTCTAGATCAGACAGTTTTTTGTGTTTCAAGTTTTACTGTTACGAGTAAAGGGGCAAGGGGCTCACAAATAGTTCCCAGCATGGGTGGTTGACTTGCAAATACCCTCCACCTGATTACCAGTATTCCAAACGACCAGGAGGATGAGAAAGAGCTCACTGCTCATCAGCATAGACTGGTACACTTGAAGGAATAAGGGTTGGTTGCTTGATCTCTGAGCCATGGGTTGCTAGCTGCTATGCTTGGTGGGCTGGGCTAGTAGCCCAGGGCAAGGCAGGCTTTATTTTTACATTACTAGGTACAAATAAAGGAAAAATGGACAGATCATTAGGTCACAGTTTATACTTCTAAGAGTATACAGTAAAGTCTGTGCTTTTTCTGTTCATTTTATGTAACATCATGTCTGACTAAGGGGGTTATTTAAAAAAACGCTAGTGCCAAGTAGTGAAACGTAGCGGCACGTGGCGTCGGGTGAACACTGGTCGCTGTATGTGAAAACCACATTTAAGAAAGCAAATCTGGTGAGCGCCTCTAACAGCACCATGTAGAATCACATGTATTACTAGAGGCGGCTCAGGGTATAACACCGGCGCTCTAGGATCAGCAGTGCAATGTAGTACCCGTTGCTCAGCAGCGCTCTACCATACATTTCAATGGTGTTTCATTTGGTTGTAAACTGCAACATTTTTGACTCAAATCATTGCGTGGCCTCTCCTGCCCAGCAAACAAACACTTTTTTTTTTTATTATTTTTTATGCAGAATTGTATGTGCAGGTCTGGCATTGCAGTGTCATTGTCACAGTGTTAAAACAATGTCATTCCATATGTTTTCGCTCTGGTACTGGTGTATATGTGTTGAGAAACAGACTTAGCATGTGTCTGCTGCTCTATGCTAGAGCGCCAAGTTTTAGAGATCTGACGCTGGGTGAGTGTAGTTTTTTTCTTGAATACAGGCTGCAACACGTGCTGGACACACTTAACTGGCGCTACCTATCGCTCTCTGCAGCGTTGTCCTGTTGTTAGATGTAGTATAGAGATTTGGGCGCTTTGACTTCGGGACACCACCTAGCGTTCGCCATTGGCTCTGCAGTGAATCAGGGAGAGCGCCTCTACAGCACCCTGCACACATCACATTTATCACTGCTGGCCGGGATACTACAGCACCACTTGTCCGCCCGCAACGCCCGACACCTGCTTGCAGTGTCTACTAGCGGTCACTCTAAGTTTGCATATTAAAGTGGGTCAAAGCCTATTTTTTCTACCCCAGGTGCCCCTCGGGTGCCACTGTTTGCTCGGTGGTGGCCCAGTTTTCAAATAAAACTGGTTTGTTCAACTGCCGAAGCCAGTGGGTTAAAGCCTATTTTTTCTACCCCAGGTGCCCCTCAGGTGCCACTGTTTGCTCGGTGGTGGCCCGGTTTTCAAATAAAACTGGTTAGTTCGACTGCTGAAGCCACGCCCAATGGCACTTTTGAGATTGCTGATTGGCTGATCAGAAATGTGCTGCAGCAGAGATGTGCAGCCGGCTGCCTACAATCCCGGCACACTGTCCCGGCGTGTGCGCATGGCCTCAGAGAGGTGGGGATATGGTGTCGGTGATCGCAGTGCCGCGGGCCCTGCCATAAAAAGCGAGTTTACCAGAGGCCTTGGGGGTGTCACACAGAGGGGCATCCATTATAGGACATTACCGCCCTGGAATCTTTTAGAGGGTTTAGGATTTAAGCCTCTGCCATGTTCTTATCCAGTCTGGCTAGATAAAAATGGATGGGGGCTATAGAATTTGGCCTCACTAAGCTGTCTGGGATGTTTTACATATACACCCAGCTTACATATGCCATCTAACTCTTTTTTGTGCCAGCCTACCAGAGATGTTGTCACACCATGTTGCCAAGCAATATTTAAGCATTTTGCACGTTATATGTGTGACCATTTATAGTGCTACTTTAAGTATCAATAGATAAGAATCCAAGCTTTCAAATAGTTTTCTTGCCAGACATATTACTAAATGGAAGTAACCTAGCATAGAGAGAAACTATACATGCATAAATTGGGTGCACTTGAAAAAAAAGGATAGTAAGGGCGCCAATTAGATATTCATTGAAGGTTCCGCATGCAGGTTTCAATACAATGTTATTATTTAGAAGGTTCTTTGTAGACTTCACACATATTATTGAACCTCTGCTGTGGATCCATTTGTTTTAGTCGGTCTAGTCATACATTGATATTTTACACGTCAATAGCCTGCCATTTCATTAAGTATTAAATGTTAAACTCATTGTCAATGATTTATACATGAGCATTACCGTGAATATAATTTCCAAATGGCCTTGCTCTGGATTGTGGTCATAATTCTTCAGGAGGGGCTGAAAGATTATAAGATGGTTTTATAAGTACCGTGCTGATATATTTTTGCTTTCCATTGACATAATTAAATCTTATAACAAAGCTCAGCTTACAGATTACTAAAGTTTCCTATGATAACCCCTCATGAAACCTAAACACTAATACATGGACAGCATTTACTATTCTATGAAATCAGAAGAGGCTAGACAATGAACTCAAACTTGTAAAAATGATAGAGGAGACTATGGGGGCCATGCTAATTATTTAACAGGTTAGGGGACACCCTGTGCAAAACTTTAGGATAGTGCCTTCATACATTTACATTAAGACAATAATGGAGACCGATAAAAGGAAAGGACGTAAAGATGGATGAAGAAAAAGTGAAGAAGACATAATATAAAATTGAGAAAGAGAGAAGGGGAAAGATAGAGAGGCAGAAAGAATACAGAAAATGGATGAAGGGAATGAGGAAAATAGAGGGTAGAAGAGGATCAAGGCCAGTTTTAGACAAATGTGGCCATAGTCAAATTTTAATCCCCATGCTAGGCCATGGGTTTAGGTAAGGGTTTTGGGTTAACGGATAGGTAGAGGGGTTCTGGTCCATGGCTGGGTAGGGGGGCTAGGTGAGGGGTGTTGGTCACTGGCTGGGGAGGAAGGTTAGGTAAGCCGTTTGGGTCAGCAGATGGTGAGAGGGGTCAGGTGAAGGATGCTAGTCAGCAGTTAGGGAGGGTGATCTTAGGTGAGGGGTTCAGTTCAGCTACTGGGTAGAGGGCTCCTGGTCAGTGGACGGGGTAGAGGGGTTAGATGAGGGTTGTGGGACAGCAGCGGGGGAAGGGCAGGTTAGATGAAGGTTGTGGATCACCATCTGGGAAAGGGGATTAGGTGGTAGGATTGAGTAGGTGAGGGGTTCAGGTCATCTGTTGAGAAGGGGACCCCCCAGAAATATCAGGGGGGTCACCAAAATAGGCTGCTCTGGCAATCTGGAGCCCTGATCTCAGTTCTGTTCAGGTGCCCACTATTTTCTTTTGTAGTGTTGCTTTGGTCCTGGAGCCCTCTTATGTTCTGGGGCCCCAGGTAGATGCCACCTTTCTTCCACCCAAAAGAGGGCCTTGGGGGTAATGTAGAAAAGTGAGTGTAGAAAAGTTATGGGGGGTATTGAAAAAAAGAGGAAGGGAATGCGTAAAATGAGAAAAAGATGGGGGGAATGAGGAAAATACAGGGTGGGGGGAAATAGGGAGGGGGCATGGAGAAAAGGATATGGGAAAAAGAATGATGGCGTGTGGAAAAAAATGTGGAAACATTAATAGAGGATAAAGGATATGCAGAAAAAAAGGAGATAACTGAGGAGTTGTAGAATAGTGAAAATGTGGAATTGTGGAAAAGAAGAAAATGTGTTAAAGAAAGATAGAGAGAAAGCTTCAGCCGCTTCTAGAGAGATTAGGATGGCACCCAGTGCGACCGCACAGCTTGCTAGATGAAAAGGATGATCATTACCTCCCCTGCTTCCCTTGCTCCTGACGCCCTTTTTGCAGCTCCAGACAGCTGGCCAGGAGGCATTAATTGGGCCAACCACCGTGCACGGGTAGTTGTTGAGCGTGCCTTCAGGCTCTTGAAATCCAGATTTTGATGCCTGGACCTCACAGGGGGTGCATTCCAATATAAGCCAGAGAAGGTTGTCAAAATAATATTGGCCAGCATTGCTCTCAACACTTTTGACTTAATGTAGAGGGTGGCAGCATATGTGGAGGAGGCAACCCCTGCTGCAGCTCAAGAGATTCCCAGACACCTTTATTCTGGGACCCAGAGCTGTGCTGCCCCAACAATTCGGCAGCATTTGAGGGACTCCTCTTTTTTTGTAAAATTGTGTATTTAGTTTTTGCCTTCTGTACTTAAGTGATTTTGCACAGCATTCAGATTTTTTGGGTGTGAATAAAAAACATCCAAAAACAGTAAATGTTTTTTGATATTTATTTCCTGATATATCTGCTAATAGACGCAAGTTGTTTCGGTCTGCTGCAACTCAGGCTGAAATTTTGAGTAAAAACAAAATTAAGGTGGCTGCCAGCCAGCCAGATAGCAAGGGTTTGGCCCCACACCCCAAATTCCAGCTTGCTGAGTTAAGGGGAGGTTGTTCGGCTTTCGGTGTTGGCTGGTTGTTGCGCATATAGCCTGCCCAGCCTTTGAGTTGTAAGCTGGCTGTCCTCCACCATAGCCTCAAGCAGCACCTCCAACTGTTGGTTGTGACACTGCTGCTCCACAACCACTGCAGCCAGGTCCTCATGGATCAAACTGGCAGTCCAGTGCACAACTTTAAAATATCGACTGGAGTTTCTCCTAAAAGTGCTGCTGTTGGCCCGCCTGGCTGCAGGCCGGGCTGACTTATTCCTGGGCACTCAGTGGAGCTGCTGCTGGCAGAAGGCAGTTGGTGCTGCTAAGAGGCATGGTGCCCAGCGTCCGGGTTACCAGAAGCTGGTGAAGGCATCAACAGCATGCAGGAGACTTAATACCATGCCATTGTTTTAATAATGTGTGTGACATCCCTCATGAGGAGAAGTGCTATCCAGCGTATGAGATGCGGCTCCAGGACTTCGCCTCAGAGGGCTGTCAGACACTTTGGTTACACAGTGCACAGAGCAGGAGCGGGTCCTCAGACAAACCGGAAGGCCATGAACTATCAAATGAATTAGTGGACAACGGCCCTAAAGGAATGTAAGTTTAGTTGCTGCTTCACAGGGCTGCACACTACTGTCTACCTAATAGAGTACACTGTCAGGATTTTGTGGGTGTCTCAATCGGTTTGTATGTGAGTGTCCATCAGTCTGCTGTCTTTGTGTGTGTGGGGCTCTCTGTCAGTGTGTGTATATGGGGCTCTCATTCAGTTTGTCTGTCAGTGTGTGTGTGTGTGTGTGTGTGTGTGTGTGTGTGTGTGTGTTGTGTGGGCTCTCTGTCAATGTGTCTGTCAGTGTGTGTGTGTGTGTGTGTGTGTGTGTGTGTGTGTGTGTGTGTTGTGTGGGCTCTCTGTCAATGTGTCTGTCAGTGTGTGTGTGTGTGTGTGTGTGTGTGTGTGCTCTCTGTCTGTGTGTCTGTCAGTGGGTGTGTGCGTGGGGGTTCTCTGTCAATGTGTGGCAATCTGTCTGCTATCTGTGTGCATGTGCAGGTATCCCAGGATGTCTGCATGCTGCAGGGGTCAGAAGATCAGCAATCTTTTTTTTTTTAATATTCTTTATTTAGGAATTACAAATTACAGAGAAAAGAAAAACGAGGAAAGTCCAGCAAAGCAAGTGCCGCACAGATACAGTTCATCTGAAGTGGTGTACAGACTGAATTCTGATATTCTTATCCATTAACACATATAATTTACACCTGCTCGATGTTTGTGGTCTTGGTTTCCACCAGGACAGCACCTGTGTGTCTGTGACCTTTGATATAATGGGAATGACCTTCTTCCAGTAATCCTGAATTTTGGGGCATGCCCAAAATATGTGAAACAATGTCCCTCTTTCTTTGTTACATCTCCAACAGTATGGGGTTGCACTAGTGAACATTCTACTGAGCCTATCTGGAGTGTAATACCACCTGGTCATCAACTTGTAGTTAGTCTCCTGTACCCTTGTGGAGATCGAGGATTTGTATTCTAGGGTCGCTATTTTTTCTCTCTGCTTTTCTGTAAGGGGTCTGCCGAGGTCAGCTTCCCATGCCTCCCAAGGTGGTTGCACCATTCCCTGTTCCCCCAACAAGAGGATGTAAATGCTTGAGATTAGATGGGAGGTGGGTTGGCTGCCTGCACAGATTTTTTCAAATTCAGTGAGTTTCCGACACCGCTCTCTCTTAAACCCCAGCAGGGATAGGAAAGATTGGAGCTGCAGTAAGATCCAAGGATCCAGTTTGGCGTTTGGCCACTTAGTTCTCAGCTCTTCTAACGGGGTCCACCCATTCTCAGTAATTAAATCCCCACTTCTTAATGAGTGTATGTCTCCCCATCCCCTAGGGCTGTGTCTGGCCCAGCTCATGGGCAGGAGTGGGTTGTTTATCAGCTATGTCAGCGGAGACGGCCAAGGGGAAATCTCCACCTGGCTCTTGAACCTTTAGAAGGTAGCTAGAGTCGCTGTTATCGTTGGGTGCGCTCCCGTACAGAGTCCGGGTATGTCTCTGTTCCACGGCACAACATCCAGAGGCATCGGGGCTACAGCGTGCTCCAATTGGACCCATCGCTTCGACTCCCGACACCTCTGCCACTCACACACCCGCTGCAAGTGAACTGCCGCCCAGTATAGTCTAATTTCTAGTAAGGCCATGCCTCCTTGTCTTTTGGGTCTGCAAATTAGCCGAAGCTTAAGCCTCGCCAGCGTTTTTTGCCATACAAGCTTTATTCAGGTCTTTAAAGAATTGCATGGGGATGTGGATCGGTGCTAGTTAGGGATGAGCGAATCGATCCGGACGAACCCGGATTTGATCCGAATTTCATGAAAAATTCGATTTGGATCGAATCCGAATTTCCCCGCGATTCGATCGCTCGAAGTTTTCCTTTAACATCCATTCATTTACATACAGGCATTCTAAGATGGCGGACGGGACATGTCTGGACATCTACCCCGCGCCAGTGCAAGCTGGGGCAGTCACATGCAGCCTATCAGCAGCCAGCAAGCCCGGTGACGTCACATCGCTATTTAAGTCGGCCATCTTGCTTTTCCTTCCTCATTTCTCTATTGCATTCGTGAGAGACAGAACGCTGTAGTGAGGGAGAGGCAGTTAGACAGGCAGGGACAGACAGGGACAGGCTGGAGACAGGCAGGAGACAGACAGAAAGTCAGCGAAAAACAGGGAAAGTTAGGAAAAATCGGAGGCAGTCACAGGGAGATTTTTTTTTTTTTCATCCAGCCTGAGTGTTACTGGCTGGCTGACAGGCTTTGTTAGCGTTTTCAGGCTGCTTATACTAACTAACTGTGCATATATACTGAACTGATCTTAAGTCTGCTGTGAGGCATCCCATTCTGTGACTACACCAGCCTCTATTTAAGACCATATAACCATTTGCATTTATTCTAATTGAAATTAGGCCTGATAAAGACACTTTTGCTGTGCATAGCACTACTAGTCCCTGCCAGGTGCACTCCTGTTTGGGACATCCCATTCTGTGACTACAGCAGCCTCTATTTAAGACCATATAACCATTTGCACTTATTCTAATTGAAATTAGGCCTGATAAAGACACTTTTGCTGTGCATATTCTTACTGCTGCCTGCCAGGTGCACTCCTGTTGTGGCATCCCATTCTGTGACTACAGCAGCCTCTATTTAAGACCATATAACCATTTGCACCTATTATAATTTAAATTAGGCCTGATAAAGACACTTTTGCTGTGCATAGCACTACTGGTCCCCGCCAGGTGCACTCCTGTTTGGGGCATCCCATTCTGTGACTACAGCAGCCTCTATTTAAGACCATATAACCATTTGCACCTATTCTAATTGAAATTAGGCCTGATAAAGACACTTTTGCTGTGCATATTCTTACTGCTGCCTGCCAGGTGCACTCCTGTTGTGGCATCCCAATCTGTGACTACACCAGCCTCTATTTAAGACCATAACCATTTGCACTTATTCTAATCGAAATTAGGCCTGATAAAGACACTTTTGCTGTGCATATTCTTACTGCTGCCTGCCAGGTGCACTCCTGTTTGGGGCTTCCCATTCTGTGACTACAGCAGCCTCTATTTAAGACCATAACCATTTGCACCTATTATAATTGAAATTAGGCCTGATAAAGACACTTTTGCTGTGCATAGCACTACTGGTCCCTGCCAGGTGCACTCCTGTTTGGGGCATCCCATTCTGTGACTACAGCAGCCTCAATTTAAGACCATATAACCATTTGCACTTATTCTAATTGAAATTAGGCCTGATAAAGACACTTTTGCTGTGCATATTCTTACTGCTGCCTGCCAGGTGCACTCCTGTTTGGGGCATCCCATTCTGTGACTACAGCAGCCTCTATTTAAGACCATAACCATTTGCACCTATTATAATTGAAATTAGGCCTGATAAAGACACTTTTGCTGTGCATAGCACTGCTGGTCCCTGCCAGGTGCACTCCTGTTGTGGCATCCCATTCTGTGACTACAGCAGCCTCTATTTAAGACCATATAACCATTTGCACCTATTATAATTTAAATTAGGCCTGATAAAGACACTTTTGCTGTGCATAGCACTACTGGTCCCTGCCAGGTGCACTCCTGTTTGGGGCATCCCATTCTGTGACTACAGCAGCCTCTATTTAAGACCATATAACCATTTGCACTTATTATAATTGAAATTAGGCCTGATAAAGACACTTTTGCTGTGCATAGCACTACTGGTCCCTGCCAGGTGCACTCCTGTTGTGGCATCCCATTCTGTGACTACAGCAGCTTCTATTTAAGACCATATAACCATTTGCACTTATTATAATTGAAATTAGGCCTGATAAAGACACTTTTGCTGTGCATAGCACTACTTGTCCCAGGTGCACTCCTGTTGTGGCATCCCATTCTGTGACTACAGCAGCCTCTATTTAAGACCATAACCATTTGCACCTATTATAATTGAAATTAGGTCTGATAAAGACACTTTTGCTCTGCATAGCACTACTGGACCCTGCCAGGTGCCCTCCTGTTTGGGGCATCCCATTCTGTGACTACACCAGCCTCTATTTAAGACCATATAACCGTTTGCACTTATTATAATTGAAATTAGGCCTGATAAAGACACTTTTGCTGTGCATAGCACTACTGGTCCCTGCCAGGTGCACTCCTGTTGTGGCATCCCATTCTGTGACTACAGCAGCCTCTATTTAAGACCATATAACCATTTGCACTTATTATAATTGAAATTAGGCCTGATAAAGACACTTTTGCTGTGCATATTCTTACTGCTGCCTGCAAGGTGCACTCCTGTTTGGGGCATCCCATTCTGTGACTACAGCAGCCTCTATTTAAGACCATAACCATTTGCACCTATTATAATTGAAATTAGGCCTGATAAAGACACTTTTGCTGTGCATAGCACTACTGGTCCCTGCCAGGTGCACTCCTGTTTGGGGCATCCCATTCTGTGACTACACCAGCCTCTATTTAAGACCATAACCATTTGCACTTATTATAATTTAAATTAGCCCTGATAAAGACACTTTTGCTGTGCATAGCACTACTTGTCCCTGCCAGGTGCACTCCTGTTTGGGGCATCCCATTCTGTGACTACAGCAACCTCTATTTAAGACCATAACCATTTGCACTTATTATAATTGAAATTAGGCCTGATAAAGACACTTTTGCTGTGCATAGCACTACTGGTCCCTGCCAGGTGCACTCCTGTTGTGGCATCCCATTCTGTGACTACAGCAGCCTCTATTTAAGACCATATAACCGTTTGCACTTATTATAATTGAAATTAGGCCTGATAAAGACACTTTTGCTGTGCATAGCACTACTTGTCCCAGGTGCACTCCTGTTGTGGCATCCCATTCTGTGACTACAGCAGCCTCTATTTAAGACCATATAACCATTTGCACCTATTATAATTGAAATTAGGCCTGATAAAGACACTTTTGCTGTGCATAGTCTTACTGCTGCCTGCCAGGTGCACTGCTGGTTTTTGGG
Organism: Gastrophryne carolinensis; assembly: GCA_027917425.1. Classification (NCBI taxonomy): domain Eukaryota; kingdom Metazoa; phylum Chordata; class Amphibia; order Anura; family Microhylidae; genus Gastrophryne; species Gastrophryne carolinensis. The sequence continues at coordinate 170,461,653 of CM051240.1, read as the reverse complement.
GCATCCCATTCTGTAACATAGCATACCCCTCTTTATTTACACTAAGCAGCTCTCTTATTTACACTAGGCAGGCCTATTGGAGGCTGAGTGTTACTGCTCACTTTTGGTGTGCATTATATTCTGTTTCATATAGACCCACCGCTGCCTGGGGGTTCTTAAAATATCACCTACTACCACGCCAGTTAGACTATGTCGGGCAGACAAGTGCCTGGAAGTGAAAAGAGGAGTGGCAGAGGCCAAGATTCCGCAGGCAGAGCTCGCATCAGACTGGGGGCCAGTAGCAGCAGGAGTCACGCTGAGAGACCTAATCTGCCAGTATCTGCTAGCGGTCGGGTCTCCACCAGTAACGCATCTGCCGTGGTTGATTGGTTGACGCGCTCATCAACAACATCATCACAACTTACGTCTGAGACCCCCAGTCTAGGGTCGGTAGGTTCCTCTGACACAACCCTGAGTTGGCATGCCCCGAGAGCAGTCCCTGTCCTCCCATTGCCTCTGTCCTACGCAGTTCCCTCCCCCAGCGACGTATCCTATGCTTTGGGTTCAGCTCCACTCTTTAGTGAGGAGGACGATCAGATAGAGGACAGTCAGCAGCTACTGCCCAGCCAAGAAATGGAGGTGGCTTCTTTAGCTAGGCAGACAAGTAGTGAAGTGGACAGTGTCTTGGGTGCTGCGAGCGTTCCAGCTCCTGCGCCAGACACTGTTGACGAATCCACGAACATCAGTGACGTACAGCCACAACTCGGCGATAATGATGATGACGATGAAGCCGATCGCACTTGGGAGCCGGGTGATGAAGGGGCTTCATCGTCATCATCAGGAGAAGAGGAGCGCAGGTTGCCCCGGAGTCAGCAGCTCAGGCAGCAAGGTGGCAGCATAATGGCTGGCAGGCAGCATGGGGGCACAATTGTAAAGCCTGGAGCCAAACGGGGCCGGGGTAGAGCACCTGCTGCACGGCAGGCTACCTTATCGGGAGGTAGTGGGGCAGGGGTTCCTGGAGTTGGCAACAGCAGCAGCGAATCAGTGAGGCCTGTTGGTGGAAAAAGTAGCTACTCGGCAGTGTGGCAGTTTTTCCTGAAGCATCCGCAGGAGGGTAACATGGCCACATGCAAGATATGTAGGCAGAAGGTGAAGCGTGGCCAGGGTCCAAATGTTGGCACCACGGCCCTGCGTCAACATATGCAGCGTCACCATAAAGCGGCCTGGGAGAACCTAGGCTCCGGAGAGGTGGGCCAGACTGCTTCCTCACCGAGTGGCACGCCGCTCCCAATTTCTGCCAGCCAAGGCTCCAGCACCTCAGCCGAAGGCAGCTGTGCGTCATACCCATCCTCTGTCGCTCCTTCTCCTCCTCCTCCAAGTCATGCATCCCGCCAGCAATCCATCAGCGAAGCCATGTCCAAGAGACAGCAGTATGCGCCCACTCATCCTACGGCGCAGAAGCTGAATGTGCTCCTGTCCAAGTTGCTGGTGCTGCAGTCGCTCCCTTTTCAGGTGGTGGAATCTGCACCTTTCAGAGAACTGATGGCTTGTGCCGAGCCGAGGTGGAGAGTCCCAAGCCGTCATTTCTTTGCCAAGAAGGCAGTACCAGCGCTGCACACTTTTGTTGAACAGAAGGTGGGCCAGTCCTTGAGCCTGTCGGTGTGTAGCAAAGTGCATGGCAGCGCCGACATCTGGAGCTGTAACTACGGTCAGGGACAGTACATGTCGTTTACGGCCCACTGGGTGAATGTGGTCCCTTTGCAGCAGCAGCAGCAACTTGGACAGGTCACGCCGCTTCGGCCTCCGCGCTCCCTGCCCGTTGGGCCTGTGACACCGTGCGACTCGGCCTCCTCATCCTCCGCCATCTCCTCACCCTCCACTGTAGGCTCAAATCTCAGTGCCCCTCCAGTCCACCATGTGTGCAGGGCACGGAGGTGTCACGCAGTGCTTCACATGGTTTGTCTTGGCGAACGGAGTCACACAGGGGAGGAACTGCTTAAATGTATTCATCAGGAAATCCAAACATGGCTTACTCCAAGAAAACTTAAAATGGGAATCATGGTTACCGACAATGGGAAGAACATTTTGTCTGCGCTGCGCCAAGGAAGCCTGACCCATGCCCCTTGCATGGCTCACGTCTTCAATCTGGTTGTCAAGCGGTTTCTGAAGTGATCCCCCCATCTGCAAGACATCCTAACAACTTCAAGGAAACTTTGCATGCACTTCAGCCACTCCTACACCGCCAAACACACCCTTCTTGAGCTACAGCGTCAGAATGGTATCCCCCAACATAGTCTGATTTGCGATGTTTCCACCCGTTGGAATTCCACCCTTCACATGTTGGACCGATTATATGAACAGAGAAAAGCCATCACGGATTTCCTGATGATCCAAGCAGATAGGGGGACTCCCCTGTGTAACTTCAATGTCAACCAGTGGCAGCTCATACGTGACACCTGCCGTTTGCTCAGGCCCTTTGAGGAAGCCACTTTATTTGTCAGTCGGCAGGATTACGGGATGAACGACGTGATTCCACTGCTTCATGTACTACAGCACATGTTGGAAACCATGGCTGGTCAGGGCACTGGAGACATGGCGTTTACATCTTACGGCCACATGAACCCCGTTGGAGCTGAACTGGAGGAGGAGGAGGAAGAGGAGGAGGAGGAGTTGCCCAGCGAAACACAGTTTAGGATTGGCGAAATGGCTGGTTTATCTAGTCAGCGGACAGGAGAGGAGGAGCAGGAGCAGCCAGAGGAGCTAGAGGTTTTTGAGGAAGGCGAGACAGAGGACCCAGGCACACTGTGGCAGTATGCAGTGGAGATGGAGACAGGTAGTCCATCCGAGTCACTTGCGCAAATGGCAGGAAGCATGCTCACGTGCTTGCGTAGCGACCCCAGAATTGTTTCCATCTGTCGGCGGGATGACTTCTGGCTGTCCACCTTATTGGACCCTCGCTTCCGGCACAAAATTGGGGCATTTTTTAAACCCACCGAGAGGGAGGACAAACTGAACTACTACAAAGACATTCTACGTAGGCAGTTGACCGATGCCTATCTGCGCCATGGTCCATACTCTCGCAGGTCTGACTCGAGGGGACCTCTGCGCTCACCTTCCACTGCCATGGCCGCTGGGGGGGTTGGCAGGAGCAGCAGCAGCAGCTCCATCAGCAGCAGCAGCCTCAGTCTTCAGTCGCTAATGAGTAGCTTTCTACACCCACATAGTGAGGCTACTCATGAGCAGCAGGAAGACCTGGAGCAGGACCTGAACCAGCAGGTCATGTCATACTTTGACATGACCATGCCAACACACCTTGAGGATCCGCTGGACTTCTGGGCAGCCAAACTTGATTTGTGGCCGCAACTAGCAGAGTTTGCCCTGGAAAAGCTGTCCTGCCCGGCCAGTAGCGTGCCATCTGAGCGGGTGTTTAGTGCGGCGGGGGCCATAGTTACGGCGAGGAGAACTCGTCTGTCAACTAAAAATGTGGAGAGACTCACCTTTGTCAAAATGAATCAGGGATGGATCAGCCAGGATTTCCACCCACCAATGCCTGATGCATGCGACTAGATTCAGCATGGTGCCACGTTTTACACTTTCCAAATGGTGCAAAACATATTTATGTCTTTAGGCCAGTTTTTGGGCTCCTGCTGATGCCAACTCCAGGGTGTGAATCATCCAATTTTTGGGCTCCTGAAGCCAACCCCAGGGTCTCTTTAAAGTAATATTTGGGCTCCTGTTGCTGCTGCTGCTGCCAACTCCTGCCAACTCCAGGGTGTGATTCTTCCAATTTTTGGGCTCCTGAAGCCAACCCCAGGGTCTCTTTAAAGTAATGTTTGGGCTCCTGCTGCTGCTGCTGCCAACTCCTGCCAACTCCAGGGTGTGATTCATCCAATTTTTGGGCTCCTGAAGCCAACCCCAGGGTCTCTTTAAAGTAATGTTTGGGCTCCTGCTGCTGCTGCTGCCAACTCCAGTGAAGCCAACTCCAGTGTATATTTGGGCTCCTGCTGCTGCCAACTCCAGGGTGTAATTCATCCAATTTTTGGGCTCCTGAAGCCAACTCCAGTGTCTCTTTAAAGTAATATTTGGGCTCCTGCTGCTGCTGCTGCCAACTCCAGGGTGTGATTCATCCAATTTTTGGGCTCCTGAAGCCAACTCCAGTGTATATTTGGGCTCCTGCTGCTGCTGCTGCCAACTGCAGGGTGTGATTCATCCAATTTCTGGGCTCCTGAAGCCAACCCCAGGGTCTCTTTAAAGTAATATTTGGGCTCCTGCTGCTGCCAACTTCTGCCAACTCCAGGGTGTGATTCATCCAATTTTTGGGCTCCTGAAGCCAACCCCAGGGTCTCTTTAAAGTAATGTTTGGGCTCCTGCTGCTGCTGCCAACTCCAGGGTGTGATTAATCCAATTTTTGGGCTCCTGAAGCCAACCCCAGGGTCTCTTTAAAGTAATATTTGGGCTCCTGCTGCTGCTGCTGCCAACTTCTGCCAACTCCAGGGTGTGATTCATCCAATTTTTGGGCTCCTGAAGCCAACCCCGGGGTCTCTTTAAAGTAATATTTGGGCTCCCGCTGCTGCTGCTGCCAACTCCAGGGTGTGAATCATCCAATTTTTGGGCTCCTGAAGCCAACCCCAGGGTCTCTTTAAAGTAATATTTGGTCTCCCGCTGCTGCTGCTGCCAACTCCAGGGTGTGATTCATCCAATTTTTGGGCTCCTGAAGCCAACCCCAGGGTCTCTTTAAAGTAATATTTGGGCTCCTGCTGCTGCTGCTGCCAACTCCAGGGTGTGATTCATCCAATTTTTGGGCTCCTGAAGCCAACTCCAGTGTCTCTTTAAAGTAATGTTTGGGCTCCTGTTGCTGCTGCTGCTGCCAACTCCTGCCAACTCCAGGGTGTGATTCATCCAATTTTTGGGCTCCTGAAGCCAACCCCAGGGTCTCTTTAAAGTAATGTTTGGGCTCCTGCTGCTGCTGCTGCTGCCAACTCCAGGGTGTGATTCATCCAATTTTTGGGCTCCTGAAGCCAACCCCAGGGTCTCTTTAAAGTAATGTTTGGGCTCCTGTTGCTGCTGCTGCCAACTTCTGCCAACTCCAGGGTGTGATTCATCCAATTTTTGGGCTCCTGAAGCCAACTACAGTGTGTCTTTCAAGCTATGTTGGGGCTCCTGCTGCTTGCAACTCCAGGGTGTGTCAGTCAATTTTTGGGCTCCTGCTGCTGCCAACTCCAGTGTCTCTTTCAGCCAATGTTTGGGCTCCTGCTGCTGCTTGCAACTCCAGGGTGTGATTGATCCATTTTTTGGGCTCCTGCTGCTGCCAACTCCAGTGTCTCTTTAAAGCAATGTTTGGGCTCCTGCCCCTCATAGTGATGCCACTTCAACTCTCTTGAATTCAATTGTGCAGCTCTGCGATTCTATTAGCAATGCCTCTGATTTGCATGTGATATTTATTCAAAGTATTATTTAACTAACCCAGCACGCATCCTGTGTGTGTTACAGCAAGGCAGAATGGTTTACAACCCTATTGAGGCTCTAGGAGGCTCAGAAATAGCCGTTTTTAATAGCGATTCGTCGCGAATAAATTAGGGTCGAAACGATTTTTGTCTGAAAATTCGGCGAATCAGTCGAATCGAATTTTTCAAAAGTTCGCTCATCTCTAGTGCTAGTGCCTGGAACAGGAACAGAAGTCTGGGCAAAACTGACATTTTAATAATGTTGACTCTGCCCATCCATGAGAAAGTGGGGAGATCCCAACACTCCAGGTCAGCTTTTATCTTCCGGGACAAGGGCAGGAAGTTCAATGCATGTATATTTGGCAGACAGCTAGGAAGCTGTGTGCCGAGGTAAGCTATGGATGTCTTAGCCCATCGAAATGGGAAGGATTGTTGAAGGTTCCTGCTCACTTCCTGGTATGGGAAACATTTAGGGCCTCTGATTTGTCGAAATGTATTTTAAAGAGAGAGAGTCTGCCAAAGATCTCAAACACCTTCATCAGAACTGGGAGTGAAACCAAGGGATTTGTAATGAAAAAAAGGAGGTCATCCGCATATGCGGCCACCTTATGTATCCCATTGGCAGACTCTAGTCCCCTTATGTCTACGCTGTCTTTCACCTTGCATAGGAAGGGCTCCATCGAAAGGGCGAACAGCAGAGGCGAGAGTGGGCATCCCTGCCGAGTGCCATTTCGGATGGGCAAAGGGTTTGACAAGAGGCCATTGACCCTGACCCGGGCAGACGGGATAGTGTACAGTGCACCTATGAACTTAAGCATGGATTCTCCAAGGCCCACATGCTGAAGGGTTTTCCTCATAAATGACCAGTTCACGCGGTCAAAAGCCTTCTCTGCGTCGGTTGACAGTATCATCAGTGGGGTATTAGCTAATTTGGCTCTATGCATCACATTAATTGCCCAGACCACATTGTCCCTTGCCTCTTTGCCGATGAGGAACCCCGTTTGGTCCAGATGTACCACCTGAGGTAATACAGGAGCTAGTCTGTTGGCTTCAGGTCCGCATTAAGAAGGGAGATGGGCCGATCATTTTTACAGGAGAGCCGGTCCTTCCCTGACTTGTGTATGACCGTGATATGGGCCTCTAGGTCTCTAAGCGAGAAGGATTCTGGGGCCTCTGGATTTCTGATTGATTTCCAGGCGCGAACCATACGGGGTCCCAGGGCGGGGACAAATGACTTATAGTATTGCATGGTATAACCATCGGGGCCTGGGGCCTTCCCTGTGGGGGACTGCTTTACCGCCCTTTCCAACTCCTCTAAGCTTATAGGGCCTTCTAGTGTTCTCGCCATTTCCTCTGAGATCGTCGGCATGCCTGAGTTCCTTATGTAGTCTGTTCTGTTCACTGAGAGCATGCTCGCCAACGTCCCAGCCGGCAGATTGTAAAGGTTTGCATAATACGATCTGAAATTGTCTGCTATTTTGTCAGTGGCATGCTGCCGGTGTTTGTCGAGCAACTCTGCTACATAGTTGTGCGACTGTTGCTGTCTCAGTGCGCAAGCAAGGATAGAGCTGCACTTATTTCTGAACTCATAATATGCGTGTTTGCACTTTTTGAGAGAAAATTTTGCTCTATGCAAGAGTAAAGTGAGGTCTGCTATTTGGGCCAGTCTTTCTTTATTCATTCTGGTTGCGTGGCTGATCAGCAGCCCCCTAATCACACTCTTGTGTGCCTCCCAGAGTAGCAAGGGTGTGACTTCCCCGGTGTCATTGTTACTTAAGTAAGATTCTATGCCCTCCTGCGTATCATTCGCCACCACTGCATCTCTGAGGAGGGATTCATTCAACCTCCAATTCAGTGGTGCGGGGGGCCTGTCTATTATGGCTAGGTCCAAGTAGATTGGGACATGGTCCGAGAAGGTAATCGTATAAATTCCCCCGTCCCCAACCTGGCCCAACAGACTACGTGAGACCCACAGTTAATCAATTCTAGAGTACATGCCATTCACTTTTGAGAAAAAGGAGTAATCTCTAGCGGTAGGGTTGCTAATCCGCAACGCATCCACCAGCTGCTGAGCATGCAACTTTTTCCTAACTGCTCTAAGGGCCACCTGAGGTACAGAGGATCTCCCTGTTGATGAGTCTAGAATAGGTTCAATGGGCACGTTAAAATCCCCACCCAAAATGATCTTGCCTTCTGCAAACCCAGAAAGCCTATCTAGGGCCTGTGTGAGAAATCTAGCTTGCCCCTGATTCGGGGCGTGAATGGAGGCCAACGTGTACATTTTCTGCTCGATGAGACCCTTAATCATGACTATTCTGCCCACCTCATTGCTCCACACATCTCGTAGGGTGAATGGGACCTCTTTCGCCAGCATGATTGCTACGCCTCTTTTTTTCGCCTCTGCCATACAGCTAGTGAAGACATGCGGAAAACTCCTATTGTGTAAACGAGGGGCTTTGGGGCTTTTAAAGTGAGTCTCCTGTATAAAAACAATCCCAGCCCTCTGCCTTCTCAGCTCCTGCCAGAGAATCATTCTTTTCTCCGGGGAGTTGAGCCCTTTTACATTCAGAGAGATAGTTTTTACTGGATTCATCTTAAACCCTCGATAGGGGCCTTCCGCCCCAGAACCCCCCCCTGCCCGGGTAGGGATTTCTTAGTGCGGGGGTGTTGGGGTACACGGGGAGGGGGTGTAAGGTGAGGGCTAGGGTGTGGGTAATACTAGACTGGGGGTGTTAGGTAGAGAGTAGGGATTGGTATTCAATGACAATGACTATTGTAAAGTCGGCTGGCTCCCAGCTAAATGCTAGCGCCAGCAACAGCGCACAATGGCAAGGAGGAGTGAGCCGGTAACCTGCCAGTCGCTCCCACCTTTCCAGGGGGGGGGGGGCCTATCCCCAGGACGAGTGCACTAAGTGGGGGGGGGGTGAAGAGGGCCTGTTCCGCCTTCAGTGGGCGGGAGCTGCATCTTAACTAGTCGCTAATGTAGAACCGAGCGTTAACACTACCTCTTAATAGTTAATCTCGACTTCATATCAGTCAGGCAAACGGGTATGGGAAGTGAGATATGAGGCAATAGCAAGCAGCATTTTAGCTTAACCAACTTATGGGGGAAAAGAACCTTTCAACAAGCTAAACATTTAGGTAAATCGTAAAACAGTAGCACATCTTATAAACTCTATATGCTCCCTTAAAGGGGGGGTATATTCAGACTTCTAGCCTCCATCCTCACCGCATGGTTGTGTCCCAAAAGCGTCTCACGGGGCATTGAACTCCATGTAAAGTGTCCCACCATGGAATTCACTTCCCTCGGGAGAGCGGTTGCCGTAGAAGTCCAATTCTGCGAGTATGGTGTGGGGAAACATCAAAAAGAAATAAGAGCACTGCAAGGTTCGTTCTCCCAGATGCGGGGGTAAGACAGGGGGGTCCAGGGATGGTGGGCCTGCAATGGAGGTGTGGATGAGACAGGCTTATCTCCTATGGCCCCGTCCGCCCCTCCTCTCTCTGCACGGTCCCCCCCCTGCCGCTGTGGTAGTTGTCTTGCATATTCTGCCAGTTCTGGTGCAGTCCAGTCCGGGATGTCAATCACTTCTGTCTCCAGAAAATTAAACAGGTCCGGGAGCTGGCTCGGTGACCTGAGGGTGAAGGACCCGCCGTCTTTCCTGACCATGAGTTGAAATGGGTGCCACCACCTGTATGTCACTTCCTTCTGTTGCACCGCTTCCAGAAGTGGTTTCAACAGCTTGCTCATCTGAAAGGTTCTCCTGGATAAATCCTGGAGGATGATCACTTGTGAGCCCCTGTATGGGACAGGGCCCCTTTCCCATGCCCGCCGAACCAGCTCCTCCTTAATCTTAAAGAACCCTTAATCTTAAACCCTACAGATGATATCTCTTGGCCTATCGGCCTCTTGCGGGCAAGGGCCCAACGCTCTGTGAACTCGATCCAGTTCTATCTGATTAGTCCTGGGAAGGTCCAGGAGCGAGTTAAAGATAGATGTTACTGCTGACGCCAGGTCCTGGTTTCCCACTGACTCCGGGACTCCGGTTGTTCCTTCGGCCCCTATTTTCTGCGTCATCCTGAGACAGTGAGAGGTTGGAGAGTATGTGCTTGTTACTTCCTTGCTGCTGCTCAAGCGACCGTAGCCGATCCTCAAAAGATCCGGAGTCCTCCACTCTGTCCATCCTCTGGGTCACTTCTGTCACCGTTTCCTGTAGCGTGGCCAGTTCCCTTTTGATGGTGCCCTTCATTCTAGAGACGTATCCGTCGAAGTCCCCACGTGTCGGTAAGCCCCGAAGGGCCTCCCTGATATCGATTTGTACAGCCTCAGCTATGGAGTGCGAGAGGAAATCCAGTGGCACTGCGGAGTGCATGCTGTGCGGTTGGCTATGCCCATGGGGTAGGGAGCCAGGGCTCTGCAGAGGGGTTTGCCAGGAAAGCAGCGGGTATCTGGGACGCATAGAGGGATATCCCTTGCGGTGTCTCACCAGAGCCTGACAGCTGGTTCCCAGGGTCAACTCACGATTCATGAGGGCTGCGGTGTCCCATCGGCTGCAGGGGCTCCTCAGCTCAGCTCACTGCCTGTTTCGTAGACTTAAGCCCACCAGGAAGTCCACTGCAGCTGTCTTGCCCAGTCCTGTGCTCCTGCGCTGTCACGTCTCCCTCCCTCCAGCTGCCACTGTCAACAGAGGGTATAGCATCCTCCCGTGATGAGGGGGCGTGCCATCACGTGACGTGTGGCGGACCTGCGCTGCTCCTCTCTGCCTCCACGTGAGCCTCCTCTTCTGCTGATCTTCTGCCTTCTCTCTCCTCCGCGCTGCCGCCTCTGACGCCCGTCTCTCGCTGCGGTGGGGCTGCCGGACTTCTCGCAGCGTTCCTCCTCCTTGTCCTCCTGTCTGTTCTGGCTGCCGCGCCGCCATCTTGGATCCGCGGGGTGAGGCTCTTCTCCTCGTCGCCGCAGTGAAGAAAGCCGAGATGGGCTGCTCCAGTCTCTTCTGCGCTGCTCCTCCGCGCTTCCCCCTTCTGAACATCTGCTGTCACCCTGCAGGTAACGCTAGGATTCTATGCTATTGTCGATCATGTGTAGAGCTCCCGCAGACCACGTCTCTACGCCGCCATGTCAAGCTCCGCCACCCCGACCAGCAATCTTTTTGACTGTCCCCCTTTAACCAGACCAACAGTCAAAAATGACTGTTGGTTAGTTTAGAGTTAAGCTCAGTGGAGGCAGCTCGGAAGGTGGAAGCAGAGCTGCATTGTGCAAATCCACTGAAATGCAGGGTTTTATTTCACCTTATTTTATTTTCTCAAATCAGTGGCATCATGGTGGGAGGTGTGGTTGTTCATTTTCCTGGAAGGTCATTTTAAAGTGCTTGCAATCCGCCAGTACTGTTGGATGGGAGAGCTGGCTTAGGCTGCCACTAGTGTATACATGCTTTTGCTGTTTGGACTGTAACAGAAAAGTGTTTAAAGGGGCAGGAGCGTGCATGTGTACCTAAAGTACAGCAAAACATGGACAAGGAGACAAATTGACATTGTGATTCTGTTTTGTGTTTGCAGGCTTTCATTGATGAACGCTACAACTTCAATCCCAACACAAATGAAAAAAAGATGTTGGCGAGGAAGTGGCAGCCCATGTGAGTGGTGAGGGGACGTCGCACACACACACCAAAATAATGCAACACTGGTCGGACCTCAAACAGCAAAAGTGGGCCCGGGGACATGTGTAAACTTATTTTTTTACTTTGGTAAAGGTGAGGGGTCCGACAAGTGAGACCCAGAAGACAGGGTGTGGGTGTAAGACGGCGGCCTCAAACATTGCCAACGTCCTTTTTCCTCCTCTCCAGCCTCCCCACCACCAGCTCCAGAACCCGCTGAAGAGGAGGGTGTGTTGGGCTTGGAGTCACTCACAGTTCATCAGCACTCGGGTAAGGCTAAGGACATGTTTGCAGATACGGTGCAAGACTCAGGTGTGCGTCAACCCAGTGAACCAGACCATTACAAAAGCATAACACAAACAACACAAGCGCAGATTGATTAACTCAGCTTATTTTTCAGTACAGACCCCAAAGAAGGCAGCGGAGGAGGGTGGCCCCCTAAAAGGATGTTGTAAGTTGTTGTAAGTATGTCAAAATTGGGGGGCAAATACAGCCACACATTGTGTACCAACAGGTGTTAAAATGTTTTACCTGCAAATTTAAAAAATATAATATATTTTTACATATCTCAAAAAAAGGTTTAGAAAAAAACAAATATAAAATAAGTTAAAAAAAGATTTTAAGATTTATATGCTGCATGGTGGCCTTTATTCCAAACACTTAAACTGGACCAACAGCCTGGCACAGTTGGAAAAGAAAGGTAGCGGCCATTTTGGAGCTTCCTCTCCCAACTCTCCCAAGACGTCTCATTGACGTGCATACCACAGCGGCTCTAAACGCACTGATCGGACGAGCGGCCACGCATGCGCCGTAGAAACGGGGTGAGGTGAGTTTTTACTTGCGATCTGGGGGGTTTCACATAGCGGGGCACCCCCAATCAGGGTGCCCCGGGGAAGTGGACCAAGACCCAGGATAGTCAAAATCCTGGATGTTGGTCCACTTTAACTGAAATGCACAGTAACAGGAAGCTCAGCATGACTTTCTGTTTGCAGGTGGCCCATGAGCAGCCATCTTGGTTTTAAAAGTTATCCCAGTAGTCATTAGAAAAAGGTAAATTATTTTTTATGTGCAACAATCTAAAAAAACAACAAAAAAACAGGGGTGTATAATATTGAGGCAAAAGAGAAGGTGGCCTAAGTAGGGGAAAAAGTAACAGTGAGTTGAAGCAGATACCCTATATGCCACCAGGGAGGAGAAAGTAAGCATCTGGAAGGACATACACACTACATGGGATGTCCTATATGCCACCAGGGGGGAGAAGGTAAGTATCTGGAAGGACATGCACATTACATGGTATGCCCTATAGGACATTGGGGGGAGAAGGTAAGTAAATAGGGCTGCGTATGCATGAATGAGAATTTCACGGAACGTGGATGTGAATGATACATACGTTCGCAAATTCCTGGTTTCCGAGTTCAGGTCCCAAAGAAAACAACCATTCATGCTCTAAATCAGGCTAATGGGCTTCTATGAGTGAAAGACTGCACTCCCTTGGTCTGGGACAGAGGTGCCACTCTTGGGAAAGCCCTCATGTATGAAATGGGTTTGTTTTGATACCAGATTGTTTCCCCCCTTTTACCCATGTTCCAGTCTTCCGCTGTAGTAAAATCCTGTTTGTAATGAATGTACCTGGTAAATTAAAATGATTCAGATTTTGTGCACTTCTGCCATTCTTGCTTCTGTTTGTCTTTTCTGACATACCATACCTGGTTCCTTTCCTCATGGTCCTCTGGGAAGAGTTGCCAACACCCCAATGGAAAGCATGTGCGTAAGCATAATTTGAGTTGAAAATTTTAGCTCTGCAGACGAAGTGCACACCTTGCAATTTTTCAACCAAAACAACCCTTTACATAAACCATATATTACCCGAAAGTACACACATTAAGCTTTCTAGGCGTACCCAGATTTTTGTAGTGGGCACATCTTTCTGGGAGTAATCCCTTGAAGAATTCTTTAGTTGTACAGGGTTTCCCTAAAAAATATCAATATGCAAACAAAAAAAACATATTACCCAACATGCATAGCTACTTTTATCCCTTTTAAGTGCCAGCCTACTTGAGATTTTGTCATCCTCTGTTGCCAGGTCATTTTTCACCATTTTACGCTATGTTTAACTGTGATCGTTGCAGGAATTTCCAGGAAAATTATTTGGAGTTTAGACTTTAACATGAAATGTCTTGTTTTTTTTTAAATATTTTTGAGTTAAAAAAGGAAAAAAACATTTTTAAAAAGTGTCTTGTTTATGTTAATTAAAGCATGTATATAAAAAAAAACATATTGCCCGTATAGGCCCCATTTCTTCCGATTACAACGGTACCACATATGTATCGCTAGCCCCCCATTCCTGCCCAGGAGACCTTCTAAACTGAAAAGAGCCATTTACAACATTAAAATTCAACTACTATCCACAGTATAAAGGGTTAAAACCAAAAATAATTGGCTTGGGGAGGGGAATCTCACACTTTTTTCTTAATTAAGGTTTAAAAACCCTTAGAAAAAATAGCATGGGGTCCTACCTACCTAGCAAAACCCGCCGGAGATCAGCTATGCAGGGTTTGTAGACCAGGGCACGGAAACCAGTCTTGGTACCCTCCAGCCCTGAAAGCTACAAGCCCGTTTAGCCTTCACAGCCTCCAGGCTCTTTTGCCCCCCGGGCTTTGGGGAGGCAAGTAATGGGGGGCTGAGGGTTAATGACAAGTCACCTACTAGACTTGCCAGCCCCCCAAGCAAAGGGATAAATGTAAACACAAAGGGATAAATGTAAACAAATCATGAACTCAAGAAATCAAGAAAAAATATGTTATTATTATTATTTTATTTTTAATACTTACCTTTTCATCCCGAGCACTGTGTCCCACCCCAATTACTCTGGATTTGGCTTTCCTGCTGCTGCTGGAAACCTTTTATACCTGCTGAGTGATGGGACATAAAGGGTTATTAAAATGACAGGGTCCCCTCTCTCGGGGGGGGGGGGCACTATTTAGGGAATTTTCAAGAGGTAGGGTGCCCGCCTACCCAGCATAACCAGCCAGGGACCAGCTATGTGAAGTTGTAGAACAGGGCGCAGAGGCCTTCGGTGGCCCCCAGCCCTGAAAGCTACAAGCTTGCATAGCCTATATGGGCCCCTGGGGGGCTGAGGGTTAGCTGCTAGCCTCAATTGACTTGCCAGACCCTGAGCCTTGTGCAATGGTATAAGGGTCTCATGGATCCCTTACCAGTTCACAAAGAGTTAACTGCAGAAAAAAGATTCAATAAGAGTTGAAAAAAATACTCACAATACTCAAAAAAAGCCTGAGAATGTCACTGTTACTGAATCACCAGATAAAAAGACAATGAAAGTCACTTGAAGTTTTTACTACAGTGTAGAAAGGAATTAACAGTTCTCTACTTTTCTTAGGAGGAAAAAAGTGCTATTGACTTTCATTGTTTTCCTAGTTGGTAATTCAGCATTAGTGAAATTCTCAGGCTTTTTTCTCATGAATTGAATTTTTTACTACTATGAGATTTTTTTTTCAATTCTTATTGATATATATTATAATGGTGGTCCTATTCTGGGGATTGGAGGCCCCCCCAGATGAAGAGGAGACCCGGCAGGAGGGATCACAGCCATAAGTCAAAAACTCTCCACAGGGTCACAAAAAGTTACTGCTAAATTAACTGGATGCTCACAGAGTCATTTTTATCATGTGGTGGTGTACCTGGTTGACCTTTAGGCCCTGGCTGCCCTAACTATGGTGCCTGTGAAGCAGTTGGGGGGGGTAGATACAGTTATGTCCTGGCTGGAGTTCGAACCTGCGACCCTCCAGGTACAAGATCATGTCCTTAACCGTATAGCTATCACTAGTTATTGACAAATAACAGCTATCTGAAAGTTATAGAGGTTATCCCATCAAAATGTTCTCAGATGAAATCAACAAAATGACTTTGAGTCAAAGAAAAATGTGTTGGTGTGTGTGGTGGCGGTGGAAAGTTAATAGTCAATATGGAAAGAGAAGTGGGGTTATACAAGTGTAGCATTCTGTACATTTTCATCTTGCCTATCTAGTTGGGTAGCCTTTAGAGGAAAGCCATCAAATACTTGGCTAACACAATCTAGCTATGTTTAGAGACAGTGATCGCTATGGGTCTGGGGATTTAAAATTCACCCCTGGGGCTCAAGCATATATTCCATCTTATTTGTGGTCTACATCTCTGCACCACAAACTAGTTTGAATAAGGCTCATTAGAGATTATCGTCCAGTGATCTGAGCTGGCCTATGTATGAACTAGAAAAAATGAAAAAGCGATGGATAATATTTACAGCAACTGCATAGCTTCAACAAAAAACAAGTTCCCCATCAGCAGACTATTGCTTATTTACTTATGAAATGCTATTTACAATGATGAATTTTAAAAGTGATGTTTGATGTAAATGTGAAGTGAATTTAAAAGAGTTTAATATGATCATCCATCGCACAATACACCAAACCATGCTTTAAAATTGTCCAGCCAGTTTTGGGGACACCTTGGGTGGGAAAGTGAGAGTGGACAGGTCTAGTTTGGGTCTGTTGTCATTTAATATATATATATATATATATATATATATATATATATATATAGGCACAGGGAGATGCTTATCTTGACCAAAGAATTCATCAAGGAAATGCAGCACTGTATAACAGGAAAAACCCATTTATGGCAGGCAGAGCTGCCTTGCATGTAGGCCACATAGGAAATGGTGAGACTGCTTTTGTTAATTTGAGCTATATAAATATATGACTAATGTGCTTGCTGTGCTCTGTAAAGTGTTTCAGAACATGTCATTGCTGTATAAATATGAAAAATAAATTAAAATTACACAGAGCATAAAAGGATTTTCTCTCCATACACCGTTTATTCAAGTTGAGTGTGCAACCGCACACTATGCACAGAAAATAACACAACCCTTGCTTCGTATTGGAATCAGCGTCGGCCTGCGGTACCTTGGGCCCAAGAGAAGAAACCATTCACAAGAGTGAATAATTCTTGAAGGCCACCATTCAGCTTTGGCATTTTGGTGAAAGTTACATTTGACCAAATCTTTGCTGCCATTCCACTTAGTAGATTGCATTGCCACTGGGCAAGTTATGGTATGCTCTTAGCCTCAATGTATGCTGCACCTTGTACAATCTTGTCCCAGCTTGATATCAGATGGTTCTGTTTGGGGAATCAGTGCGAGTATTTCAAAAAACACTAAATCACTTATCCTTAAATGTGCAACAATTAGGTTTAGTGTTGGGTGAACCCCTAGAAGTTTGGGTTTGGCAAGTTTGGCCAAACGTTGAACAAAAGTACAGTTCAGGAGCGCGAACTTGACCCAAACCCGAACTCCATTGAAACAAATGGGGACCCGAACTTTTGGGGGTGATTCTGCCTTTGGGGGCCCCTTGACAAGTGGGCCCTCTCACCCTTCTGGGCAGAGGGGACCTGTCAAGCAGCCCCAAAAGCAGAATCTGACTGGGACTGTTAAAAAAAAAAAATAGCAGGTGGTGGGTGGTGGAGGCGAGTCAGGTGTGTACTTTAAACTAATCGGGATGCCCTACTGTGCGATCCCCCCAGGGCACCAGTTATGATTTAGATTTCCCAGGTCCAACAGCACATGAGTGGGCTCTCGTCAAATGAGAGCCGAATGCAGTGACATAATTCAGGAAAATGCTCTTGTCCTTGCTCAATTGTTCTTGTGCCTTGTCCCAGCCATTCAGATAGGAAGTGAATTAGAGCTGTTTCCCGCCGGATGTAAACACCAAATGGCTCTGATTGGCTGTACGCCTGCACTGTCAGAATAAGGAAGAGGTGAATTTTATACAGCATTCTGGGGGATTTTCACACAGCAGGGCATCCCGGAATGGAACAAAACCCGGGAAAGTCATGGCTGCTTTAGGATGTACAAATGTACATTATTTTAGTGAAAGGTTTAGGTGCAAACCATGCTCTTACTTCCTTCCTTTACTGAATCACAGCTTATTTTAATACATACTATATTTGAAATAAAGCAAGAAACAGCGCCTATTTTCAGGAGCTATGTTAATGCAAATTTACTGAATCAAGACTGCTGCCTCATTGCTGCCTCTGGAAATCACACCTCTATCTTCCTCTCTTATCTCAATAGTACCTTTATTTTATCCAAGGTCTTATTCTGATCTAATTTTCAGAAATTAAATTATGGAATGTTTATTTATTGCCTATTTATTGTGAGCAGAAGGAGAAACAGCCATGCAGCTCTAAAAGCCTTATATATTATCTTTAGAGACTCATTTTTACAAGCTGTCTGTTGCATTGGCACCAAATCTTTTCTAGTTCATAAAAATATTACATAGAATGTTGTTTAAAATTGTTTAACAACAAAGTTATACATTTTTAATTTGGGTCAGTACAAAATGAAAAACTAAATACTTCCTAATCGTGGCAGTCATGGCCCTCATTCTGTATAATAGAGCTGCGTGAATTTTGGTTGAAGGATTTCTGCCTCCCTCTAGTGCTCAGAACCAAACAGCTCCTCAGCCTTTTGCCTTTTGTTTAAGTGTACATTTACTGTGACTGATACAGCAACATATTCAACATCGTCGTGCTAAGTGTGTAACATTATTCTAATAAAGCTGTGTATATTTCCCAAACATGTCGCCTTATAATTGCAGTGTCATGTGGAATTTATTGTCAAAATAATGATGCAATGATGCAACTGCACAATCATTTTAACTATAATTGATATAATTGTATATTGTACTGCATAATTGTCTGTGTGATTAGAATTTATGAAATCATTTTTGTCAACAGTTCAGAACACATTTGTTTTGTGGTAACAAAGCAAAATATAGATAGGACATAAAACTGCAAACACAACAAATGTGTGCACCAGGGATGTCGGATCTCTATTATTTGTCCATTAATTAAAAATCTCTGGCAAGAAGTCATTAAATAGACATCAAAAACACTTAGGCCCTGATTTTCTAACCTTTTTGACTATATTCAAATTTACTAAACCGAATGTGCCATGTTCACCAGACTACTCCTACTACTGTCTGCTTTATTTACCACTAGTTTACCATTGCAAATACTGGACACTTGAGCGGTACTCCCGATTTTTCTAGTGAACACAATTGTAATTAATGGTTGTTCTGCCACGTTTGTCTTTTAAAAACAGTGTAATTCAGAGATCTGATATTTAACTTAAATAGATTTAGATAATTAACTAATGAAACGGTTTTCACATTGCTTTATTTTAACTCATTATATAAGCCTTTCCAAACAACCAGGACACACTGAGACAGAGCACATATATTATGAAACTCATACCATGCTGATATATGTTTATATTTCAGCATATAAAAATTATATCTCATGCTTTAGTTTTTCTAACCAAATCAGCCACAGCAGTTCGCCAGCTTGCAGCAAACTGTTTTTCGGGGAGGCCGATTTATTAATAGCGCCAGGTAGCGACAGATGAGCGACAATAGCGTGATTTTCACAGCGCCGGCTAGTATTCGCTGTGCTTGGCCGTTGTTCGGTTGTTGACAGCGACTCAGTCTGTGTGCGGTAATGTTGAATACGGGGTTAGGAGTCGCTATTTGACAGGTTCCGCGCTGTATGGGAGCGCATGACAACGAATGGCCATAGCGAACGGCTCCCAGCATATTCATTAACAAATCCCGCTCAAAAAATTCTTGCGCTGTGAAATGCATGTTTAAACCCCAGAGCGCTGGCGGTGATGTGTTAAAAGTAGTTTTTTAACCCCCAAACAACCTTATTTTTGGAAAAAAATAATAAACGAGTTTTTAAAAACATTTTGTAATATGAATACATTAATATCAGACCTGTAATATCAATTCTGCACAAATTTTTTTTTTTTTTTTTTACCTTAAAAAAAGATATAACATTGCAGAAGTGGTCACCGAATTTTTGACTTAAAAAATTGATTTAAAAAAAAACAAAACATTAATATCAATTTATTATGAATATTTAAAGATTGCTCCATTGAAATGCATTGGAGAGTGCCAGGTAGCGAGAGGTCATACCTGGCGCTCTGATGGGATTAGCAGCGGCGCTGTTCGCTGAAGTCTGCAATATGATGAATCCCGCGCTAGCTGACGCTCTCGCCGGCGCTAGCCTCATTTAGCGTGATAAATGCGTGATTGTGTTCGCAGCCTGGCGTTCTGGAGTCGGTAGCCGCCGATAGCTGGCGCTACCTGGCGCTAGTGAGACACTACCTGGCGCTATCCCTTGATAAATAAGGGCCTAAGTAAATACCAGTCTTCCACCTAGGTGAAGTGCAGCCAAACCCAGCAAAAATGCCATGAAATAGTCAGTTCTCCATGTGCTCACACTTACAATTATAGCTCTGTTTGCTAGAATTATAGCTCAGTTCACCGCTATGTCCATAGATGCAGTGCACACAGTGCTCTGAAGGTAGAGCGAAATAGGGAAAACCAGCAAACATTAAGCAAGCAAGTTAAAGGCAAATGTAAAAAAACATGTAAGTAAGGTTATAGTAACTATCTGTAGTGCACTTTTTATACCTGGTGCTAAATGAAAGGAGCAATTTGGTGCAAAAAAGTGCCGTGCTATTCTTTTGTTCTTTTGGAGTAAAGAGGTCTATTGCCTTTTATTGTTATACCTAAGGGTCAATTCAGCACCACTGCATTTTGATTTCATTTTTTACCTAAAACTTTTTTACTCCAAAGTGTATATTTTGCACCTGCTGCTTAATTAACCCCATAAGGAGACATAAAACTTGAATGAATATTTTGAATATGAAACTTTTGCCATCAATTAACCCTTTCAGTGCCAAGCACGTAGATTCTACGTGCTCACTTCTACTCCACTTAAGTGCCAAGCACGTAGAATCTACGTGCCTGAATTTCCCCCCTGCTAAAAAAATAAAAAATACTCACCTGACCCCTTGTTGGATCTGGCCGGGTCTCCTCTTTAATCTGGTGCCATCTGATCCCCCGTGGGGGCTCGGATGGCTCCAGGAGAGCCCCCGGAATAGCGCCCCCCCGCTTCGGCAGCAGCAGCTGCTAACTGTAAAAAAATAAAAAAATAAAAATGACATTTACTTACCTGCGGTCGCGCTGTCTCCCGACGGGTCTCCTCTTCGCTGGGGGGGCCTCCGATCGCCCCCCCCCCCAGCCTCTTCCGTGGCGAGAAGAGGGCAGAAATTGCCCTCCCCCCACTTCCTGGAATGGGTCTGCTCGTTGTGATGTCACCAGCAGCCGCCTCTTAATGCCGGCACCCGACAGAGAATCAGTCTGCTCGGGTGGTTGGAGGAGAGAGGTGGGGAGGAGGAGAGATCACCCCCCCTCCCCAGGCTCTCTCTTCCAAACACCCGAGCAGACTGTCATCGCAGATCACCGGGGGACACAGGATCGGAGGTGAGTAAAGTTAAAAAAATAAAAATAAAGATAATTTTTTTTTCTTATGTGTCTGTGTCTTTATTATTTAACATTTAACCCCTTGTGAACTGGTAAGGAGTCCATGAGGCCCCTTATACCAGTTCACAAGGCTGGGGGATGGCAAGTCACCCGCTAGCCGCAGCGGGTGACTTGCCATTAACCCCCGGCACCCCCATTACCTGCCTCCCCAAAGCCCAGGGGGGGGGTCAGAAGAGCCCGGGCCCACACAGGCTATGTGGGCTTGTAGGCTGCAGGGTGGGGGGGGCACAAAAGCTGGCCCCTCCACTCTGTTCCTACAAGTCCCCATAGCTGATCCCGGGCTGGTAATGCTGGGTAAGGGGGACCCCATTTCATTTTTTGGGGATTTTTAAGGGTTTTTAACCCTGGAGGGGGGACCCTATGTCATTTTTTTTTTTAATTAACCCCTTATGTTCTGTCGCCTAGCAGCTATAAAAGGCTTCCAGCTGCAGCAGGAGAGCAGAACCCAGATTGATCAGCGTTGGACACAGGGATGGATGGGAGGTAAGTATTAAAAAGTAAAAAAAAAAAAAATAAAATATTTTTTCTGCTTGTTTCTGTGTGTTTTTTTACACTTAACCCCTTGTGAACTGGTAAGGGGTCCATGAGACCCCTTATACCAGTTCACAAGGCTGGGGGCTGGCAAGTCACCTGCCGCTAGCAGGTGACTTGACGTTAACCCCCGGCACCCCTATTGCCTGCCTTCCCAAAGCCCGGGGGGGGCAGAAGAGCCCGGGCCCACAAAGGCTATGTGGGCTATGTGGGCTTGTAGGCTTCAGGGTGGGGGGGCCACAAAAGCTGGCCCCTCCACTTTGTTCCTACAAGTCCCCATAGCTGGTCCCGGGCTGGTAATGCTGGGTAAGGGGGACCCCATTTCAATTTTTTGGGGATTTTTAAGGGTTTTTAACCCTCAAAGTTCCCCAAAAAATGGGGTCCCCCCGGCAGGGGGGACCCTATGTCATTTTTTTTTTAAATTAACCCCTTATGTTTATAGTGTGGTATTTAATTTGAAATTGTTATAAAGTGCTATTTTCAGTTTGGGGGGTCTCCTGGGCAAGAATGGGGGGGCTACCGATACATATGTGGTACCGTTGTAATCGGGAGAAATTGGGCTTTCACATGCAATATGGTTTTCTCTAATAAAGTAAATGTTTTATTTAAAATAAAGGAGACAATTGTCTAAAAAATATTTATTTATTTTTACACAAAAAAAAGCAGTAGAAAAATTGCAAACAAGACATTTCATGTTAAAGCCTAAACTCTGCTGCAAAATATATATCTATAATTTTCCTGGAAATTCCGGCAAAAATCACGGTTAAACATGGCGCAGAATGGGAAAAAATGACCTGTCAACAGAGGGTGACAAAAAGTTTTCATTTTCAATTTCAAGTAGGTTGGCAATTAAAAAGATTAATAGTACCTATGCATGTTGGGTATTGTTCTGCTCGGGGGACCTTGCTTTATCAGATTTAGCTTGTTTTTTCTTGTTTGCATATTTATATTTTAGGAAAACATGTTATTTATTCAGTTTTTTTATTCATTTTTTTAGGAAAACCCTGTGCAACCTAAGAATTCTTTGAGGGATTACTTCCAGAAAGGTGAGCCTACTACAACAAGCTGGGTACTATTAGAAAGCTTAACATGTGTACTTTCAGGAAATATATGGTTTATAGGGGATATTCCAAATGTAAAGGGTTGTTTTGGTTGAAAAATTTCAAGGTGCTCATTTTGTCTGCAGAGCTGAAATTTTCAAGTAAAATTACTGTTATGCGTATGCTTTACTTTGGGGTGTTTGTCAACTCTTCCCTTGACAGTACCTATGCATGTTGGGTATCGTTCTATTCGGGGCATGTTGCTTTTTGAGATTTTACTTGTTTTTTCTTGTTTGCATATAGTTTTTCTTAGGAAAATGTGGCTTAATTCTTCCTTTTTATTCTTTTTTAGGGAAACTTTGTGCAACCAAAGAATACATTGAGGGATTACTTCCAGAAAACTAAGCCCACATAAACAAGCTTGATACGCCTAAAAAGCTTGAGGTGTGTACTTCCAGAGAATATATAGTTTGTGGGGGTATTTTAAATGTAAATGGTTGTTTTTCTGGAAAAACTGCAAGGTGCGCATAGCGCATAGCATAGTTGAATTTTATCTGAAAATCTCCTAAAGCTCTGTTTCAGTTTGGGGGAGTCTCCTGGGCAGGAAAGGGTGTCTATCAATACATATGTAGTACCGCTGTGACTGGGATAAATTGGGGTTTCGCACAAACTTACATTTTTTATTACAAAAAAAACACTACAAATTGCAAAAAATAGATTTTTTTTATTTTTTTGCACATATTTCACCAAAAAGTATTGAGAATACACTAAAAAAAGGCCAAACAAGAGATTTCATGTTGAAGCCCAGACTCTCTTGAAAAAAAGAATATATCATTTTCCTGGGAAATCCCTGAAATCCTTTCAAAAATCACAGTTGAACATGTGTAGCGCAAAATAGTGAAACATGGTCTGGCAACAGAGGGTGACAAAAGCTGCAGGTAGGCTGGCATTTAAAGGGTTAAGGTCATCAATTAAGTGCCCCCCTCAGGGGAAATGTGTGGCTACTGGAAGGTCTGTTCCCCATTTATTGTGTGTTTCTGTCCTGTTTTCCCCATGCCTGTAGAGGGACGTTGTGCACACATAATCAGAATTGGGGGGGGGGGACATTTCGCAAGTGCAGGGCTCTCTCTTCTATTGTATCTTGCATTCAGAATATTTATTGTTAACTCTTTATAACAGCATTTGTAATAGTCTATGTCCTGTATCTCCCTGTTCTTACCTGTCTCTAATGACTACTTTGTACAGTTGATGGAGCTTTATAAATAAATAATAATAATACTATTGTGCACACATATCAGGTCTTCCAATGTGGTGTACTTGATTACATATGTGTGTAATGTCACTCCACAGGCCACATCCCACAGAGTAGAGGTTTTAGCTGAGCTACTGTACCAAAAATAGTGTTGGTCAAATATGGCTTTGTTATTTTCAAATAAAAACGTTTTTTTCTAATATTTTTGGTAATACCCAAAACCAAACCAAATCAGCTAAATTCTGCTTGAATTTGATTAAGCAGAAACACAAACTGTAGCATGTCATAGCATATACCGGCTGCTTTTAGGAATGACAAAAGTCAAATAAATGAGAATATAATGCAAACTGTAGTAAAAATGTAAGACACTAATTGTAGGTAGGATACCTTACTGTGTTCTGCAGATATCCCTTGTACTCTATCAGGCTGATTCATTACTAATGCCAGGTAGCAACAGATGAGCGAGGATTTCAGAATGACCGCTAGTAGACGCTGTGCGGCTGTCGTTGGCCGGGATTGATGAATATGATGTGTGAGTCGCAGTACTATGCTGTATGGCAGCGAACGGTAGCGCCAGCTCAGTGCGACCAGAAGCTGTGTGTTTATAGTATGTTTTTGAACATGTATCCACTAGTAACAAAGCGAAAACATATGGAATTACATTGTTATTACATTGTAACATGAACACTTAAATACAATGTATTGACAATTCTGCATAAAAATATAAAAAATCAAAAAAGTTTTCAAAAATGTAATTTTCTAGGCCAGGATACATATCAGAAAGTTTTGAGATTTTATTAAAAAAAATAAAAAAAATGGGATCAGGAAAGGGATTTAAGGATCATCCATAGAAATGTATAGGGGAGTGCCAGGTAGTGAGAGGTAATACATGGTGCTCTGCAAGGCAGAATGCCGGCACTGTACGCTGAGCCTGGGATAATGATTAATCGTATGCTACATGGGGTTGTTCCAGTCACTCACCAGATAATTGCGTGCCGTGTCCGGCGTTCACCTGCCGCTACCTGATGCTACCTGACGCTTACAAGGCACTACCTGGCGCTAGAGCTTCATGAATAAGGCCCTATGTTTGTTTTATCCTGAACATATGGCATTTATATGCCATAATTTAAATTGATGAATTAATAGCAAAGCCCCTGGAAGGGCATAAGAACTGTGCCAAAGGGCATAGGGGCTTGTATTCTGCCCTGCCAGGTTTTGTCCCCAAGCACAGGGGATACCAGCCCCTCTGCATGCTGCACTGGGCTAGTAAAAAAAATTAAAAGAAAATAAAAAAAGGGCAGAATAGTTTGACCCCCATATTCCTCTGTTCAGGTCCAGAAAGGCCATGTTCAGGACAATAGTAAGGCCAAAGCTCATCTCTACACCCAGAGAAACAGATTTACATGCAGCCTACAAACTTAGGGGAGTAACACTGGGAGAATCACTGAGACAGATCTGGGAGCCCTTGTAGAAAACTGTTCCTCCCCTCACATATAATAGAACAGTAACTGGTTTCAGAATACTTTCAAAGTAAGTAATGTTTTCAGCCCCCTGTACTCGGTACATAAAACCCAGTGTGATTAATTACCTTCACCTAGAGTAAGTATGTTTTTTATTTTCAATATAACAACAGATGTTCTGTAAAGGCATCATAGGTTTGTTAGAGAACATTAATGAACAAACAGCAACACAAAAACCAGGGAGCACACCAGACAGTTCATGGATAAAGTTGTGCTGAAATGTACTGCAGGGTTAGGTTATAAAAAAAAAAATTGTACAAGCACCGAATATCTTATGGAGCACCTGTTCACACCATCCTAAATCACATGGGGGAAGGCACAACTGCAAACCTACTGTAAAGGCATGGCCATTTAGGAAGCACTAATTAGAGAAGTAGCCAAAATCTGGAGGAACTGCAGAGATCCACACTGTCAGGGATTCTCAGCAGAGAAATCCCACACAATGAGAATAACCAGCATTGAGAGCTGTAACCACGGGCCATGTGGAGAAGGATAAAATACTTAGGGGTGCAGATGCCAGGGTGAAGCAAGCAAATATCAAGCATGCAGGAATCCAGTCCAAAGTCCAATTCAATGTCCAAAGCAGATTCAGAGTCCAGCATATAGTAATAGTAGCCCTAGGTCTAACCTCAGATGACATGGAATGCTGATCCATCAGCTGCAAGGGGAAACCAACTTATGAAGGGGAAGTCCAATTAGCACAGGTGTGGGCTGATCACCAACACCTCTGCAACAGAGAGCCACCTGCTAGTGGAGCAGCATAACATGGGAGGAAAAGCCAGGAAATATAGCCAGCAAAGACCAAAATAGGACAAAGGCAAGCTCCCATATTATGGAGGAACCCTGGATCCCACACACGTTTAATAGTCATGTACTCCACAAATCAGGACATTTTGCTTTAGTTTGCTTCAGTTGCCTCTAGCTATTGTGATGGGTAGGTATGACTTAAAACAGTACACCTAAAAATGATTTAAACCCTCTCAGCAGAAGTAGCCATGAGAGACATGGAGGCTGATTCATTACTAGCGGCAGGTAGATGAGCGTCTGTAGCAAGGCGCTCAGAGTGACCGTTAGTAGTCGCTGTAATCGGCTATGGTTCGCTGTTACCGAGCACCTCAGTCGCTGTCCGGCATTGATGAATTTGGTGTGTGAGTCGCCCTAACACCAGTACAGCGCTATATTGGAGCGAACAGTTGCGACTGGTCAGTGTGAGCGACTTAAACCTTATTCATCAAAAAACAGCCTCACACAGCCTCGGCGCTCAAAATTGGGTCGCTGTAGCCCAGAGCGCCAGAAGCTGTGTGATTAAAGTCCGTTTCTGAACACATATCCACTAGTAACAAAGCAAAAGCATATGGAATTACATTGTTATTACATTGTGACATTAACACTTTAATACCAGACCTGTAATGACAATTCTGCATAAAAATATAAAAAATCAAAAAAGTTTTCAAAAATTACTTTTTCTAGGCCAGGAGAGGGAACACAATTATTTGATAAGAACAAAAAAAAAGAAAGAAAAGAAAACTCTGTTTAAAGAGAAGAAAAGGAACGTCCATTGAAATGTATGGGAGAGCAACAGGTAGAGACAGGTAATACCTAGAGCTCTGGAAGCAAGAGTGCCGGCGGTATACGCTGAGCCGTCTGTGATAATGAATCGGTCCCTCACCAGAATCGCATTGATAAATGTCGTATTGCGTACAGCGCCCCGCAGTCACCGTTCGCTACCTGTCGCCACCAGTCGCTACCAGGTGCTATGGCTTGATGAATAACCTTTCTCTCCTCAAAAAAGTGCTGTTTGAGTCAGCCATTTTATGCTTGACTATACACTGCCATGCTGGTTATATGCCTGGTTGTAATAAATTAATTATAATGAGCCATAAATAAAGCCCCCCCCCCCATTGACTCTCTCCCTCAGAGCATCCAATTACAGTGTGAAATCCCCTAGTACGCCAAATACTAACCTTGATCCAGGATACCATGGTGTATGCACAGCTCTCACCTGGAATCACTTCTGTGCACAATTGTTGGATCTCTGGTTAATGTGAGTGTCTGGGAAACTAGAGGGAGGGATCACCTTGTGGGGCTTTCTGCCTCACTCTGCCTCCAAATTACCTTCCCACCATCCACCTGCAGATTCAGACACTCAAACCTTACCTCCTTAGCTAAACCAGATAAGTCTGCTGCCACCAATGACTCTCCTACCTGGGACATGAACATAGTCACACTTGTAACTGACCACATGCTCTTGTGTATTGTGTAGAGTCCACAAAAAAAGGAGGCGACCCTGACTGTGGACATGCAGCTACTGTTTTATGCAAAAACAAAAAAAAGTAGCTTTGTTAAAGAGAACAAAACCCAAGATTTTGACTATCCTGGGTTTTGTTCCCTAACACGCTGCGTGAAACCCCTCAGATTGTCCAGAAAAACTCACCTTTCCTTGGTTCTATGGTGCATGCAAAGGCTCTCGTCCAATCAGAGCCATTTGGCGTGCACATTTCATGCTCAGCAAATGGCTCTGCTTATGGCAATCAGGAGCGAAAACAGCTGCATTCCCAGCAGCGTGCTTGCTCCTGTCCCAAGTCTGAATGGCTGGGACCAGGGACCAGTCATGGGATCTAAAAGATTCCAGGACAGGCCATCCCAGGATTTTTTCTGCTTTAAGCCTATAGGGTCGTTTCAGCACGAGGTGAAAGAATAAGCTTGCACTCGATAATTCACACACACATAATTCAGGACACACACGCAAGACAATCTCGCACCTGTGAAAATAGTTGAGATTGAGATCTCTTGCAGTGTGCCCTATTTAAGCGAGAAATGATTTGTCAAAATGTAATATTGTTTCATATATTTTAGTATTTATGCCTAACATGTCACTTGACTCCAATATTTTCCTTTTCTTTGTTAAACAATCACACAATACCATATTGTTGCTAAAACTTATATTTTTAGTATAATAAATAATTTAATATAGTATGGACCTTTACCCTAAATCTTATATGTTTCCCCCACCCTGTACATACAGATTGCCTACATCAAAAATCATCCTACCTGCATCTACTGCATTTTCTGAGCGTTTACACATCCAAGATGGTGGCGCATGGAGTCTCAGGCTGCCTGCAGAAAGGGAGTGTCTTCTGACTGTGCCGCTCAGCATTCTGGGATTGCTGTCCTTTTCCTGACCCCAGCTCTGCTCTGTCTATGAAAAGCACAGCTATAACCCACCCCCCTGTGCTTTTTACCCCTCTCCTCAGTATGTGAGGTGTCTGAGGCAAGATAGCGGCACCCATATCCTAGAGTCCTGTACAGAGTTGCAGCCCAGTGGGGGAAAGAATAAAAAGTAAGTGACAGAATATGTAATATATATACATTTTAGATGCTGGGGAATAGATTTTTAAAGGTTTTTCATTAAATGATGCTGAAGGTCCGGTAAAATTGTAAAAACATTAAAACATTGTTAAAATATAAAAATGTAAAAAAGGTACCCACTAGAAAATCACAGGAGATTAGGAATTGTCATGAGTCAATCACTCAGCAAGTTATTCATCAAAAAGCTCAATTTCTCCAACAAGGTCACCGAGATCACCGAGATACACCAAAAGCACCAGGAAAACTATAAAGAGAATTCTCAAACCAATTATATGAATTGTGGTCCCTGAATCATCTGAGTGTGACCACATTGGCATGATTTTTTGCACCGAGATAAACTTGAGATGAGAATTCTTGCATGGGCGCTAGCTTGTGTGCAAATTCTCACAAAAATACAGTAAAAAAGGTGCCTGCTGAATTGCGAATTCTTGAAGGGTATTGAATTGACCCTAATGTCTGGGCAAAAAAACTAAAACATAAATTCTTACATTCTGTCCCTTGCAGCAGCTGACACAGTAACCAGTTCAGAAACAGGTCCTGCAACATTGATAAACCCTCACATTGACATGTACAGAGGGAGTGTGCAGAAGCTTCTCAATATAGTTACTCTTTTAGTGCATGGCCACTCTTATTATAGACATGAGAGGCTCTCCTCCTGACACACAGCTCTTTTTCTTATTAGTCAGGTTTGATACCCCCAGATATCACTTAGACTGTATTCAAAATTAAATATTTACTGCCAATGACCAATATTATTCCATAAAAAGTCATCACACCACTTGATTGTAACTTAAATAGATTTTGCTTAGTATCCATAGTGAAGACACTAAAAATCTCTTCAACAAAGCTGAGCACTATTTAAAATATTACAAAGAACCTGCCTGGGCCTCCCTGACTGGTCCAGAAAAATACCCCACCACTTATTGCTGTACACAGTGTAAAAATACAAAACAATCTTTATTGCTCCAACACACAATTGAAAAACATACGAAAGACAACTGGCGATTGTGAAAATGTGCAAATGCTTAAACCAAGTGTCAGCAAGTCAAAACAATCTTGCCTACCTAAATAGTGACAGCAATTTTCAGAAATACAGTGAGGATAAAACACAAGTGCCAAAAAGTTATAAGGGCATCACAGGGTTAATGAAATATGAAAGATATCACAGGGATCTATCTGAGCAAGGGACACCGACAGAGCAAGGCACCATCGATGCGTTACGTGGTACGGAAACTACCGCTTCATCAGGATGTTACCTTGAGACTGTCCATGGCAATGGCTTTATGCCCCCAGTGAATAAGGTAGCGGCCATTTGCTAGCCGCTAGCTGTTTTACTATTTAAAATATTGTTATGTCACTAATGTACCTGAAAAAAATCTTTAATAAAGCCCTTTTGCTGTCATTTTAGCTCACTTTGATAAAACTAGACTACTAAATAGTGGAGACATTAGGTGCATAATGAAATGAGAACAAAAACCTGATACATGAGGTGGTAGGGGCACATTGATGATGTTTCGCTGACCTTATAGGCTCCAACGTGGTCATTATCCCTGCACCCATTAAAGTTATATTCCTCTCTTCCAGACTTTTCCTTAAGCGTGCATTTAGATTCTCAACAGCCAAGAAAATTTTAAAAAGCACAAATACTCCTTCCTTTTTTTTCTTGCTTCTAGCCATTTCCGTATTTCTTTGTATTATCAAGGTCAGCAATTGTATAGATTTTTCAGATGCATTATTAACGTAAATAACATCTTACCTTCTTATCATCTAGCCTTTCTTTGGCTCTGAAATACATAAATGCTGTTCTTTGATTAAAAGTGTAAGATACATATTACAATAGCAGCTGATGAAAACATAAATGTATAATACCGAGCTATTAAACTGTGTATATAAGATTTAAATAGAAAAAAAGAAAGGTTTAGGGTAAATAATGGCATCTATATATACTTATATTATTAAGTAGATTCAGCTGTGCCGCTATTGGAAAGACATGCTGGTGGAAACAAAAGTTTCTGTCTTGATTATACATCCGGCAAACAATAGACATCACTCTCTCAAAGAGAATTTTTTCTTTTATATAATCAGCCTGTGCCTGCTTGGGAATCCCTTTAGCTGCAAATAAATAAAACCAAATAATAATTCTGACTTGATTACATTTTCGGTAAACATTTGTGCCTTTATGTAATTAGATTGGAACAAATTTCCACCCAATCCCTGGAGTAAAGGGGAAGCTGACATTGAACAAAACACTTTGGAAGCAGTTAAAGTCTTGTGGCAGACAGGCATTGGTAGGATGGTGGGAACAGGGACATGTGGTGCATTAGAACGAAGGCCCACGGAATATCATTTTGAAAAAAAAGTAAATTTTTCCCAAAAAGATTTTAGTATCACAACTCTTTGATACCCAACATGGAAGAGTACATATTCTAAGATTAAGGACTTGTAACGAGTAAAAGGCTACAGGTTAAATGTTTTTCTGCTCATGTCCTGGATCAGTGATTTTAGATACTTTCTGGTAAAGACATTTTTCCTACCTTGACCAGTCCTACCTTGAGGAATTTTGTCCAAATGAAAATTCTGGGGACCCCTAAATGCCCCACTTTGCTATAGCAAAGACTATCCAACTGAATGCAGGGTGTCTGTTCAGTTTGCAGCTGCTCTGACTCTTGGGCTGTACATCAGTAGTGGAATGCATGGATTGACTGAGCATTGACTCAAACATCAACATGTTTTATGGACAGAAGATCCCTGGGACTAGACCTACATACAAACAAAGAATGCAGTGGAATTGTGTGTCTCAAAAGCCAGTAAATAAGCCACACCCCTAAACCAAACCCCCACTCCCCCCATCACACACAAAGTGATTTTAGTTTTCCTACTTTGAGCCCCCCCCCCCCCCAAAAGACAGTTTAAGCATAGGGATCACTGGGGCAGAACATATTGTAATATATGTGCCCTAATTATCTAGCTGGTGACACTTACTTCTCTATTGTGAGGACAGCTGGCTGCCACTTGGCCACATAGGACATAAAAATGGGAAACATTCTCACAATTGGCAATAAAACCATATCATGCAATTGATCCCCCCCAATATTGTTCTTAACAAAAACTACAGAAAAAACTTTTCACAACTGTAAATGAAACTGGCAAAATGTCTGCAGGGACCTGCTCACAAATTCCAGGTTCTGCATGTGTAAGCATTACATGATTGCACAATCTGCAATCACACATGTAACAAGTGCTAGGCAATGCTTTGTGTGCAAGGGCATGTGCACTGGTGTGTATGACAATGAGCAAAGTCTCAAAATGTGCACACCGGCCCACATGCTCAGCAATGTCCAGCAATGAAAACATTTTTGCATGTTAAGCTTGGACTTAGAAGATGCCAGTTATAGCCAGATATTGCATGCCTTTGTAATTTCCTGTGTTTTGAGATGACACAGCCTGATTACCTCTCTCCTGCTTCTGTTTCTATATATGACCTCCCTGCGTACCACTCAACCAGGATAACGACCTACACTTATGTATGACCCCGCTTTGGATGATTGTCCAACTTGGTGTGACCTCAGTTTAGCTGAATTTCTGCTTCCATATATGATTCTCCTAGTTTCTTGACTATTCATCCTAGCTTTTTAGCACTGACTTTGGGAGTCCTGGATAAGACTGACTAACATTTGAAAAAATTGTGTCTTTCTTTACAATGCAGTAATATTTAAATACATATAAATTGATGTTTAATTTTTATGTTAGGTGGGGGTTTGGTTTGATCATCTCAGTCCACTCAAACTCAATGGCTCTTTGGCCCAACTGCGTGAGGGGTCTTCTGTCCTTAGTGGGTTGGGTGATGGATGTGTCACTGGTGTGAGTCAGTGCCCTTCTTCCGCTTTAGCTGTGGGAGTCAGAGATGCCTTTCTCCAAACCCGTCTTGCCAGTATCCCGGTCACTATATCTGCCATACCCACTTTGGAGAGCATGTGCTTCCATGTGGAGTCTGGTCGAACAGCATGGGCATCACAGACTCTCTCTTCCTGGGTAGGGTCTTAAGGGGGTCACCAACCATCATCTATGTCTGGATTGGTATGTAATGGAAGAAGGCCAGATGAAAATAGGCTCTATCTATCCCTTAGTCGTGCTTGAGAGGATATATCCTAGAGAACTTAAATCACTAGTGCATTTATTGTACCAGGGTGTTTGTGAATATCCTCTAGGTATCTTAGTCTCGGCTGTTCGGGTGGACAATTGGATCTACCTTTGAAGCCTTCTGAAAAGTGTGATATCAACCAGTGTTGACTCTTTCTATTTTTTGAAATTATTTATTCAGTCATTTATTCATTTACTTATTTCTTACATTTGCCCATTTTATGAATTTATTCAGTTACACTTTTTTATACTACATACAATCAGGTTTTTATCCTTTATCCTACTCTAAGCAGCGCTACTCTTTAGAATATTCATTATACTCGGCCTTCAATATAACATCTCTATATGTTTGAAAAAACATTGTGTCTCACCAACAAACTTGAAAAGTTTCTTTTTTTGTGGTTTCCCGAGGACACAGAAACTCCATATGAATACAAGCAAATCACGTTAATAAACAATAACATTAACAAAACCTATCTGAAAGAGGAAACACTGTTTAGAGCTGCAGAAAAGCCGCGCCTGCACTCCAATGGACTCCGTCAACCAACTACAATTCCCATGAACATTTGTTTCTTCACTCACACTACTGAAATACCGACCTTCAACCTGAACCAATCAGAACCCGAGAACGTCACAAGACGAAGCGCACGCCGTTCACACTCGAGCTACAGGAGCCGCGGTTGTGCTGGAAACTGTCTCCTCTCCTTAACATGAAACCTTTGAACTTTATTTGAAACGTTTATTAATTTAGAGTGCATGTTTGTTTTATTTGATTTGCCACAATAAATGGATTAAAACTTACTGGGCTTCGTCTGGACCTACTGCGAGCAGCATGCTTATCTGACGTTACACCTAAGGAGCATTTCCGCACACCTGTTTTATTTACACATTGGTTGATGTATGTTTTCACCCTCTTCAGAAGGCTGAAAAGATAGATCCAATACAATACAATACACGATACAATACGATATATATATATATATATAAATATATATGATACAATAAATGCACTAGTGGTTTATGTTCTCTAGGATATATCCTCTCAAATGTGACTAAGGGATAGATAGAGCCTATTTCCATCTGGCCTTCTTCCATTACATACCATTTGTTATACTTTTCTTGAGAAAACAACCCTCAAAACAAGTCACAGCTACCTTTCAGATCTTAGCGCTACCCAAAACTAACCTTTTTTCTATCTATGTCTGGGATTGGTTAGTGCGCTAAATTTTAACTATATAGAGTAAAGGTTAACTTTTATATGTTTTGTATTGTCACTCTACTTTGGGACCATGTTGCTGGCACTAGGACAGTTACTTTAAACTTTGGGACTCCTATTGTCTACACATTTAGAATGCACAGGGCGCAATCTCATTTTTTACTTTTGGTGCTAAATCAACCCCAATCTTCTCAATAAATAGATGACTTTAGATCGGGGCTGTCTCAAATTCCTCTTGTGGCATCTGGCGACAAAGTACTCTACATTTCAGGGTGCAAAACTTTTTACATAGAAACACAGAAGGTTGATGGCAGAAGGAGACCTTATGGTCCATCTAGTCTGCCCTTATGTGTATACTGTATTTACTCTTTATCTTAGTATATATGTATGATAATCCCAGGCATGTTTAACCCTTTAACTGCCAGCCTTTCTAGAATTTTTGTGACCCTTTGTTGCCAGACCACGTTTCACTGTTTTGCACTACATATGTTCAACATTGAGCTTCAACATGAAATGTCTTGTTTGCCCCTTTTTTAGTGTATTCTCAATACTTTTGGGTGAAATATGTGCAAAAAAATAAATAGTGTTTTTTTGTAATAAAAAATGTAAGTTAATGTAAGTTAATAAAAAATGTAAGTCGATAAAATGTTATTGCGTGTGAAACCCCAATTTCTTCCGGTTACAACGGTACCACATATGTATTGGTAGACACCCTTTCCTGCCCAGGAGACTCCCTCAAACTGAAACAGAGCTTTAGGAGATTTTCAGATAAAATACAACTGTGATATGTGCTATCCAGAAAAACATTCCTTTACATTTGAAATACGCCCCACAAACTATATATTCTCTGGAAGTGCATGCCTCAAGCTTTCTAGGCATACCAGGCTTGTTTATGTGGGTGTAGTTTTGTGGAAGTAATCCCTCAATCTATTCTTTGGTTGCACAGAGTTTCCCTAAAAAAGAAGAAAAAAGAAGAATCAAAGCCACATTTTCCTAAAAAAACTACATGCAAACAAGAAAAATCAAGTAAAATCTGAAAAAGCAACATCCCCCAAACAGAGCAATACCCAACATGCATAGGTACTGTCAAGGGAAGAGTTGGCAAACACCCCAAAGTAAAGTATGCGCATAACGGTAATTTTACTTGGAAATTTCAGTTCTGCAGACAGGCAAGTGCGTACCTTGCCATTTTTCAACCAAAACAACCCTTTACATTTGGTATACCCCCCAAACTATATATTCCCTGAAAGAACACATGGTAAGCTTTCTAAGCGTACCCATCTTGTTGTAGTGGGCCCATCTTTCTGGAGGTAATTCCTTGAAGAATTCTTAGGTTGCACAGGGTTTCCCTAAAAAAATTATAAAAAAGCATAATAAAACATGTTTTCTTAAAATATAAATTTGCAAACAAGAGAAAAAAAGCTAAATCTGAAAGCGCAAGGTCCTTTGAGCAGAACAATACCCAACATGCATAGGTACTATTAACCCTTTTAATACCCAGCCTACTTGAAGTTTTGTCACCCTCTGTTGACAGGTAATTTTTCCCCATTTTGCGCCATGTTTAACCCTGATTGTTGCTGGAATTTCCAGAAAAAAATATATAAATATTTTGCAGCAGAGTTTAGGCTTTAACATGAAATGTCTTGTTTGTAATTTTTCTACTGTTTTTGAAAATATTTTTGCGTAAAAAAAAACAAAAAAAAAAAATTAAATAATATTTTTTAGACAATTGTCTTCTTTATTTTAAATAAAACATTTATTTTATTAATGAAAACCATATTGCATGTGAAAGCCCCATTTCTACCGATTACAACGGTACCACATATGTATCGTTAGTTCCCCCATTCTTGCCCGGGAGACCCCCCAAACTGAAAAGAGCACTTTTACAAATAAAATGCAACTACTATCCACATTATACACATAAGGGGTTAATTTAATGGGGGAAACACCATTTTTTTTTAATTTAAAGGGTTAACCCCCCCAAAAAATTACGTGGGGTCTCCCTTACTAGCATAACCAGCCCGGGACCAGCTATGGGGGCTTGTAGGAACAGGGCGCAGGGGTCAGCTTTAGCCGCAGGTGACTTGCCAGCCCCCAGCCTTGTGAACTGGTATAGGGGTCTCATGGATCCCTTACCAGTTCACAAACGGTTAATTGTAAAAAAACACACAGAGACAAGGAGAAAAAAATATTTTATTTTATATATATTTTTTTTTTTATACTTACCTCCCATCCATCCCTGGGCACTGTGTCCAGCGCTGATCAATCTGGCTTCTGGTCTCCTGCTGCTGCTGGAAGCCTTTTATAGATGCTGGGCGACAGAGCATAAGGGGTTAGTTAAAAAAAAACAACATAGGGTCCCCCGTCCCGGGGGGGACCCCATTTTTTTGGCAATTGTAAGGGTTAAAAACCCTTAAAAATCCCCCCAAAAAATGACATGGGGTCCCCCCTACCCATCATAACCAGCCCGGGACCAGCTATGGGGGCTTGTAGAAACAGAGTGGAGGGGCCAGCTTTTGTGGCCCCCCACCCTGAAGCCTACAAGCCCACATACCCTCTGTGGGCCCGGGCTCTTCTGCCCCCCCTGGGCTTTGGGGAGGCAGGTAATTGGGGTGCCGGGGGTTAATGGCAAGTCACACCCTAGCTGCAGGTGACTTGCCAGCCCCCAGCCTTGTGAACTGGTATAGGGGTCTCATGGACCCCTTACAAGTTCACAAGGGGTTAACAATAAAAATAAACACACACACATAAGAAAAACAATGACATTTATTATTTTTTTTCTTTCTACTCACCTCCGATGTCCCGATCATGTCCCACAACGTTCAGATGACAGCTGCTGGAGATCGGTGGAGGAGAGCTGGTAACCAGCCCTCCTCCTCCGATCTCCAACAGCGACTGAGCTTCTCAGGTCCCGGCTGTAGAGTGACAGGTGCCGGGTCACCGATGACGTCACCCACGCAGCAGCGAACCAGGAAGTGATGGAGGGGGTGATTTCCATCGGAGGCCCTCCGGTGAAGAGGACCCCTTACCAGTTCACAAGGGGTTAACAGTAAAAATAAAAACACACACACATGTCCTTTATTTGTTTTTCTTTTTTCCACTCACCTCCGATGGTCCCGATCATGTCCCACGATGCTCCGATGACAGCTGCTGGTGATCGGTGGAGGAGGGCTGGTGGGGGGCAGATGATCAGAGCCATCTCACCCCTCCAACCTTCCTCCTCTGATCTCCAACAGCGAGCTTCTCGGGTCGGGTGCCGGGTGACAGGTGCGGGGTCACCGATGGCGTCACCTGCTCCCAAGAGGCGGGGCTAACAGCCGCGAACCAGGAAGTGAGGGAGAGGGCGATTTCTCTCCTCACCATGGAAGAGCCCGGGGGGGGGGGGCGATCAGAGGCCCCCCCGGTGAAGAGGAGACCCCACAGGAGGGATCACGGCCGCAGGTGAGTAAATGTTATTGGGGGGCGCTATTTCGGGCGCCCTCCCGAAGATAGAAGAGCCCCGGGGGGGGGGGGATAGGATGCCCCCGGGTGAAGAGAAGACCCTGCCTAATCTAATCTAACTTTTATATTTTTTTTCCTGTGGGGGTTTAAAGTCAGCTACGTGAGACTCTCATAGCTGGCACTAGAAGGGTTAAATTCACTGACTGGCAATTTTTCAACTATCTCTGCTGGAAGATTGTTCAATGCATCTACTACTCTTTCTGTAAAATAATATTTTCTAACATTACTCCTGATCTTCCCTCTGACTGGCTTCAGGTTGTGCCCCCTTGTTCTATCATTACGTTTCTTCTTAAAAATACTTCCGTCCTGAACCTTATTCAACCCTTTCACATATTTAAATGGACTTTCACCATGATTTATTGAAAAGCCCAAACCCTCATAAAACGATAACCAAGCATCTAAAATTAATATATTTGAAGTTTTTAGTCACTTACTTATTCTTTCTCCCACTGGGCTGCAACTCTGTTCAGGTGTTCAGGACTTTAGGATACGGGCGCCGCCATCTTGACTTAGAAGCATCACACTTACTGAGGAGAGGAGAGTGGGATAAAGTACAGGGGGGCGGGTTATAGCTGTGCTGTGCTCAGACAGATCAGAGCTGGGGTCAGGTAAAGGTCAGCAATCCCACAATGCAGAGCAGCACAGTCAGAAGGCACTTCCTGTTTGCAGGCTGCCTGATGCTCCATGAGCCGCCATATTGGATGCAGGTAGGATGATTTTTAATGTGAGCAATCTGTATGTACAGGGTGTGGGAAACATATAAGATAGACTCTTATTCGGAGTGAAGGACCACTTTAAAGGTCTCAGTCATGTCCCCTCTCTCCTTTCTTTCCTCTAGGCTGTACAAATTAAGTTCTTTAAGTCTCTCCTGAGAAGTTTTTAGTTTAAGCCTTTCTACCATTTTTGTTGCCCGCCTTTGGACCCGTTCTATTTAAATAATGGCTTTTTGCAGGTAAGGTCTCCAGAACTGCACACAGTTTTTAATCCTAGAGCAAATTACAATACTATGTATTTGTGGTACATGCTACTTCAATTCCTATTTTTTATAAGAATGTATTTAAATAAACAGACCAGATATTGTAATTGTTAGATGACATATTTGTATATTGTTGTGATGGCTGTTCTATAGGCATCTCCTTCCTTGGTGGCCTGCCAAGCCAATGTCTGCTGCTGGGGAAGGAACCTTTTATACCACAGAGTTGGAGGCTTTAAATTTTCATGTATAAAATCTTGCTATTTTTCTATTCATAGATTGTAATACAAGATAGACCATAACTTTTGGTTTTACGTCATAAAAGTACATGAATTCTACATAGGTGGTTAGAACACAGATTGAATAAAGCTGAATTAACAGTTAATTTCCCCCCAGACTGGCTTACCTTGCCACCATGATAAAAAGTGGCTCCATTCCCATCATATCAATGGAGAATTTTTTTGCTTTGTCTCAATTGGTATGGTGGTGGCCTGGGAACATAAATTAATACAAATAAGATAAAGACTATTTAAGGGCAACATCCCACCTTACTTCTATCTTGCATACCTCCTTCACCTTCTCTCTCTCTCTCCATCTCTTTCTCTCAGTTCCCTCTTTCCCTTTATCTTCTCTATGGGGTTGATTCCTTTTTTAGGAGAGAAAATTGCCATTCACTTGAAGTGCATTATCTGAGGCGGATTCTCCATAAGCACCAATTTGGCACCCTAAACTGGCACCTGATGTATGGGGTGTTTAGAGGGCAGAAAAGCATGTGTAAATGTTTCAATTTTAAGATTGAATTACCTCCAGCAAAAAGCTGAAGTAAACTGCAGACTTCACTAACAGGCTTGTTTCATTCCTAAAACACATGTCGCCAGCATCAGGCATGTTTTTTTAGCAATGAAAGTGTCAGCGGCAGGTTTGTTTTTGTATTTTTTGTTTTGGTGTGAAAAACAATGGTTAAAAGTTGTCAAAGTTGACAGATCTCAAAATGGTTAATAATCAAAACAGCAAAAAGGTGGCCATTGAGCGCAAAAAAAGTAATTAAAGTAATTAAAAAAAACAGTAGCACAATTATTAAGCAGGGAGGGGTAAAGAGAACATCTGGGACATCAGGATATCTCTAATAAAACACAACACCTAAAAATAAGGAGAAATAAGTACCTATAAATAAATGACAACTAAATATTTCTCCCCTTTCTTTACTGTTTCTCAATTGCAATTGTGTCTCTCCAGCTTTTGTGTTTTAGGCAAATCTCTATTCTCCATTTCAGAGTATATTCCCTGTCACCTGAGTCACCTGACAGGGAGTACACTCCAAAAGGAGAATAGAGATTCACCAAAAACACAGAAGCTGGAGAGACAAAGTCACAAGTGAGACACAATAAAGAAAGGGGAGAAACATGGGGGGCCAGCAGGACTAGTTAAGAGGTTAGACAGCCAAATGCACACGGGGCAGGGCCATTTGTGGTAGAAGGCATTTGAAGGGGAATTTTGTGCTTGCGTACCACATACAGAATCGTTTGCGCTTGGTTTGGGGTTTTTTGCGCACTGGCCATGACCCTCTTGTCTCATAATATCTCTTCATATCCTAGGTATTGCATAGATACCCTTTGTCTAGCTTGTAGTCAAATATTATATATATGGTTTATCATTAATTGTTAAACACCCCAAGCAGACCCTTCAGTAGTCAGTATATTATTAGATTTATTGCTGGTAGACCAAACACAAACGAACTGAGAAATGGACCCTACACACAGATTGCAGAATAGAGCATACTGTACACAGAGCAGTACTTACATACTTGTACTAATACGAGAGTGTGTCTCAAACCTTTGATGTGTTTCGCTGGTAATTAACCAACAACTTCAGAGGCAGTTTTTACCTCTAAACCTCAATTGTGTCCTCAGTTCTATATTGAGTGCTGACCTCTACAAGACAAGCTATTATCAATGTTTTCTTGATATTTGGGTATATTAAGATCAAACAGAATGACCACTTGCTTCCCCCTCTCAGCATTCAGTTTGGCTATTCAGTTGATGCTGTTGTTCATTTTACTGGAGCATTTGCCCGCCATTGTCTGAATCCACCTTTTAACTGAATAACCACTCTAAACTCTGAGAAGAGGAAGGAAGTGGACGTCATGCTATGCAGGACATCATCCAATTTAAAGCCAGCCCCGCACCCAATAATTAATGGGCAAACCCAGCAGAACCCCCCAGATCCTAAAATTAATTGAACCAGGGTGTTTCAATCAGACCCCATAATTGATAGAATACAAGTGCCCCACTACCAGTAAAGAATCATTTCTCACCAGGGAGGCGCAGATACTTCAGTGTTAGACTGTCAGATTAAAGCCATTGCGCTGCTTTTTATTTTACAGGCACTGCTATTGTATGTATTTATATATTTTAGCACCACGGCCGGTGGATAGCAGGGCACTCAAAAATGACCAATGGTCATGAGTCATGGGCTAGCAACCATCAGCAACTCACCACATATTTACAAAAAGGGTTAACTATAATACTTTGTATTTGGATAGTTCCTGGGCCAAGATAAGTGATAATGTATATGTTATTAGCAGGTGCTAAATGAGTCCTTATTGTTCTAGACTTGTAGTCCTATATTAGACTTCCTGCGTCTTGCTGTTTTGTCACAATAATGCAACGTTGTTTACTTTAGCCTCTTCACAAAAGATAATCCAACAAAATTACATTAATTATAAACCAATATGCTCTGTTCAATTCCCCAGCGTATCCAACCTGGCAATGAGCATCTGCTCTCTTTTTCTGCGCTTGGGTTTGGAGAACACGATTCACAACATTGCTCAATGTATAATTAACAGTCAAATTAAAGATGCACAATCCCTTCTAGCAGACTTCTTAACCCACATTATGCCAGAGGGGCCACCCGCCTGTTGCAGAGGACATGACATTTAAATTATAACATTGTGATTTTGTTTTAAAAGTAAATGCAGGTTACTATTAGTAACAATGGTTTTATAAGTTACCTACTCTTACCTGCTAATCTACTGTATAATGTAGTTGGACTTGCATGCAGCATATTCAGTAATAACACAATGGCGACGTACTCATCACCATCATGGCTATAGGTTCAGTACTGCATATTCTCTTTTAACACAATAATGAGCTCCTACCTTGGCTGCTATACTTGGCACCATCTTGGCAATGGTTTCAATTGGATTTACATACCGTATATTAAGTTATAATAAAATGACAAGCTCCTCCCTAGGCTGCTGTACTTGGCTGTACTTGGCCATATCTTGGATATGGATTTAGTTGGATTTACATATTACATATTACATATTGGTATTTCGTTTTAAGACAATGACAAGCTCCTACCCAAAACTAGGACTATTTCCACATAGCTCATGATATAGAAAGACATATCAGTGTTGCAATGTATTGGATGGCATTGCTTGACCTTTGTACTGTACGCCTTTCTTGGAATGAATTGGTGTAGGGGAATAAATGCTTTTGCTCCTAGTATATCTGTAAGAATAAATCAAGGCAACTGGACTTGTGTGTTATTTTGTTGAAGATGTTTTGATAGATCCTGTTCTAACTCTAGCTGAACAATCACTTGTGACTGGTTGGGTCATCATTTTTGGATCAAGTGGATGCAAAGTGAAATCAATTTAGAAATGATTCAGACAAAATATCAAATACAAACTTTTTTGAGATCGAGATCAAACCTGACTGTGATGCACATCCTGTCACCCAACTTTAATGCCTGGCCTTCGCAAAAGAATGAAACTTATAAAGCTATCAGACTCAAGGGATTCACTGTCATATATATATATACATATATATATATATATATATATATATATATATATATACACACACACTATAATTGAACCCCACATTATATAATATATATATATATATATATATATATATACATGCTGTATATGTTCTTGTTGACTGAATATTGTTGCTTATTATGGGATTATAATTTATTTTTGAACATACCATTATCTTAACTAACATAGTAAAGGTTTCTGTTATGCACAATACACTTTTTTTTGTATTGTGTCTGAGTGGTATGAGAAGAAGGCACCTTACAATGAACAAGGCTTCTTAGGCTTGCCTTTGTATTCAAGAATTCTGTGTGTGCAGTAGTCGCAATCATGGTCACTTACTTTTTTACAAATGGAAATAAAATGAATACAATAGAAAATGCAATTCTGCAATATGACAAATGACAGCAGCAAAAAATGTGAAATATTTAATTTCAATACCAACAGGTGAGCACTTAGCCGGACGTATTAATGAGCCCATTTCATTACAAGAACACAAGGCCTTTAGCAAAACAGCCTTCTAAATTTTAACTTTTTATTATATACTCAGATTGCCTTATTTACCTTTAACACGCTTTCAATTTTCTCCCACTCGTATACTTATTTATCTTTTAAATAGCCTTCACCTGAATGCAAAACAGATCGAGGTGTGACATCCTAATATGTTTCTATGGAAACAGGTGCAACTTCAAAGATGCATTTCATGCTGGGTCATATTGCTTTATTGTGTAATGGGGACACAGATAGGACATTATCCCCACATATATCTACATTCCTTTGAGCCTTAACAAAACAAGTACATACATTTTCTGATGAAAAAAAATTGTTTTCTTACATTGGAGGTTTCAAGGGGTACAGTGTCAATAGAATAGTGGCGCCATTATTTTCCTAATTATTATTATTGCTTGGGAAGCTGCCCCGTAAAGCGGAGTTTGTCAGAGTAAGTTGCCTATTAAGCGCATTGTGTGGCCTTGGGAGGGCAGGCCTCCGAATTGTTTTGCTTTCCCGCAAGTGTTAGCATCATTTTAAAATTGATGCCGCACTGTAAGAATGGAATGTATCCTAAATATTGTTAAGCAATTTAACATGATTTAAATGTCAGGTAAATAATAGCAAAATGAATGTCCTCTAAACAAGATTAGTAAGTATTTTTTTACAGAAATAATTCATCACTTGTAATGGCACATTTGAATGTAATCATTGCTAAAGTAGATAGAAAGTGTTTATAAATGTAGGTCTATCTATAGAGTATGGCTTAGCTAGACCTAATGATAATCACTATGCTAGAAATTAAACCTGTTTACATTTTACACATCCTTCTCTGTAGGCTGGATTCAGCATGGGTTGAAAAGTCTCGCTTTCTCAAATGATTCAGGGGACTGTCAGACCTGTTAAATTGTCTGAAAGCAGTCGAGAAATGACAGCCAGTAGCGATATTTAGAACCTTGATCAGAGAGCATTGCCCAATCTCCGCCACTGATTCACTTATAGTCAAGCCACTATTGGCCGGGACACAGGTTAAGCCTCACCAGACACGTTTGCCCTCAGGCCTTATTATCCTTGGGGCAACCCTGATTGGCTGGAGGACCCTCTGGGCTCACTGGCCCGCAAATTAATTAGGGCTGATTAGCCCAACACATATTTAAAGCACACCCCTGTCCTCGCTAATGGGTGTGGGTTGCACATTGCCTGTTATAATGCCTGCAATCCTTAACTTAACCTCGATCTTTGGCCAGAAATGCAACATCATAATTGGCTGCCGGTGGTAACATTAGCGGGCCCTTTCAGCAGCTGGGACCTAGACCACGACCCCAACCCACGTAACCGGCGGTGGTCAATCAGCAGATGGCATCTCCGGCCAAGGATCAAGGAAAAGGTAAGCATTGACGGCGATCCTCCAGCAATTTGAATTTGAACCTAAGCATGTCTCAATGCAGCCGGACCCGTCAGAGAGGAAGTGGGTTTGGGTCTACCTCCAGTGACCTCACTGCATGCAGCACCACCGGAAGGTGTATAAGGCTTGTGTGTGCATGCAAGAATAGATAAAGGAGATGGGGGAGGGGCCAGGCGAGCATATTGCTGCCGCGGATGCGTTGGCTGAGGATGCC
The DNA here is from genome assembly GCA_027917425.1 of Gastrophryne carolinensis. Lineage (NCBI taxonomy): Eukaryota > Metazoa > Chordata > Amphibia > Anura > Microhylidae > Gastrophryne > Gastrophryne carolinensis. The sequence continues at coordinate 170,417,660 of CM051240.1, read as the reverse complement.
ACTGGAGCGAGGAGCAGGCAAGTGATGCTGTGTGGAAAGTAAGAAATAAAAGCATTTTTGCATGAATTCTGAAGCTCCAAAGGATCAGATGACTGTCCGTTTTTTCTTCCGCCTACCGAGAATATTAGTTCCCCATTACGATTTTTAGAGATATAAAATTGTTTTATGTATTTTAGTATTTATGCCTAAAATGTTTGTTATGGCTGGACTATAATATCAGTTTTTTTCCCTTCTATACTTTTGTCAACAATCACATGACATCATAACTGGTAATAAAACATATACTTACATAGTACTTTATATTGTTTTTTCATATTTTTTTCAAGTAATTAAAAAATGTCACTAAAATATCAAATAAATAGAAACATTGTAAACCCCACCAAAAAAAAGTCACAAGGTGATTAAGGTTCAGAACAGTCAGGATACATCAATCTCTCAACAAGGTATTCATCAAAAAACTCAATTTCTCCAAAAAAGCTACTGAAACACGTTTCGTACGCGAAAAAAACATGAAATGAAAATACTAATTAGGGCACTAGCTTGTGTGAAAATTCTCACAAATAAAAACTTGCAATAATAGGTGCCTGCTGGATTGCACGAGCGTCAAAAACAAGTTTTTCTCCTGTAGTGCTGAATCGATCCTTGTGTCTGGGTTCATTTCTCCCTGGATATTTTATTTTGCCTATCATTGCTATATATAAATGAGTTGTTAATTTGATGTATTGATTTCTAATAGAAATATTAAAGATTAATGTGTAGCAAATATTGTTAACTCAATTTCCCCCTTAATATCATACCATAGGTCTGTAGACATTGTATTGATTCTAAATAGAGTAGTAGTCTCAACGTTTTAAATATTTATCTATTGTATTCCTTCCTATGGTGGTCAATCAATCACATAATTTGTGAGAAAAACAAAATCTTTGTGGAAGGCAGAAGAGGACTTTAACCACCTTTACTTTAACACATACATCCAATCAGGTTTCATAGATCAGAATTTTGAACTGACTCATAACCCCCCCCCCCCCCCGACCACAGCGTTACTTGCTAAGCTCCTGGCAATTCTGGATTTTGTGCCAGGCCTCTCCAAGAGCGGCCTATATAGGCCATGCCCACCCATCAGATGCAAGGAAGCAGCAGCATGAAGAGTGGCCTAGGGAAAACTGTAAGTTATGGGCCTTTATCTTAACACCCCCCCACAGCAAACACACGTGTGCATTAAAGTGTTCTCAAAGAGGCAACCCTGAAAGTACCTGTTCTAAAGGGCATAAGGACTGTCAAGGGGCCTCCATTCCGCCTCTGAACCCTGGGTTGTCAGCCCTTATGGGGCAGTGTTAGCGTAGACGGGACAGTCATGGTCTAGTGGTTAAGGAAAGTATCCTGTGACTGGAGGGTGACAGGTTTAATTGCAGGACATAACTGAGGTGTTCTTTAGTAAAGGACTAACCCATCCCATAGCACCCTAGGTGCCATTGCCAGGGCAGCCTACCACTCCGGGCATGTGAGCATCCACTGCTTGTGTTTGTCTCACTGCATGGATTGGTGAAATGCATCAGAAAAGTTCCTATGTGTGTGCAAGCATACAGAGGCCCAAAAGTATAATTTTTTTTCTTAGCCCACGTTAGACCTTTTTGTTTTTATCATTTTGGATTTTTAAAAACTACTAGGAACAATCCTTGGTTGAAAGTAAGAATTTGTTAACTTTTATCCTTACCTCAGGTGACAGATGATATTTATGCTCAGTTTTAGTGCGGCACTATTCCGCATTTGTAAGCTTAAAGTGATTGGCAAGTCAAGAGTTAAGTGGCCAGCTTACCAGTAGCTTAACTTTTACTGAGTTGCTCCAGCGCGCTCCTTCCTTTTATGTCAGTCTACTTAGTGAGGAAATAACATTCTCATTCAGCTTTCAGGCTCCACCCCACTGATCTGGTCCTCCAATTAACCTTCAGTGGGCCGAGAACGGAAACACCCCCACTCCCTGCCCTGACATCTTGATTGGCTGCTTCTCTCTGCAGCTATGAAACCCCACCCTCCTTCCTGCTTACACTAGGTGCTGGCAGTAATAACTAGAGACACAACAATGCACTTATTTTTTTACTATGATATATGTAAAGCACACAGTGTGCTTATATTACATCACTGTTGCCACACCCACTGTTTCTCCTAATTTTTTCTCTGCATCTCCACACAGTGGAGATGTTCTAATACGTTTAGAGATAACTACAGGGTCTTTTTGAAAACGGATTGAAATTTAGGACAGTGCAACATGTTGCCAGAGACAATGGAACAACAACCAAGCTTGCCTTTAGTATAACTTTAATTATATATATTCATGTGCAACTCCAAATGTAAGGCAATGCTGCATTGCAAGTGCAGATGGTTCAGTCCAAGTCACCTGAAAATGTCACCCAAAAATAACAAACTAATAGTAGTCATCGCACAAAGTATATGCAGCAGAAGCAGCGCAGCAGTGTGTGCTGCAACATCTGGTTCGCAGAGAATTGGCACTCATCAGTGAAGAGGGCTGGTGGTGATGGGGGAAAGGGGGCCTGGGATAAGGGAAATAGGAGGTACTATAGTTGGTAGGTTAAAGAGGAAGTCCAAGAGCTTTCTTCAACCCTTAGCTGTCCCAGCTTGTTATTTCCCCCCAGGCAAACCTGACTTGGATAAAAGATAAAATAGATACTCAGCTAGACATCACAGATCCTCCTTTGTTCACCTCAACAGCCAGGAAGTTTTCCTTAGCAGCCATGAAGCCAGGACCTGGCGTGACCTCTGAGTCAGCAGTGGGGTATCTGCCACTGTGATTGGGTGACTCTGAGGTCAAGAAAAGTTCTAGCTGCGCCACCAGAGTGAATGGAAGAGGTTCACTGTGATTAGGTCAGGAGCTATTTTCCTTTTTGTTATGCAAATAAGGTTTGTCTCACAGGAAGGAAGCAGAGGGTAGGGAGCTGAGGGTTAAAAATACTGTTTGGACTTCTGGGAATGGGAATGGGAAAAAGATCTCCTTGGACAGGGGCCACCATCCTAGGCAGCCATTCAAGACACCAATTAGAAGAGATTCGGTGCCAAAATGTATAACTAATTTACCTTTAGTCCAGTAATACAATGCTGACATTTATAAAACAAGATACAATTTTTTAATACTTCTTACACTTAGTTATTCAATGCCAAAATAAACCCTTTCATACCTCATGACTACTCAAACCCTGCCCCTGCTCCTGGAATACACTAATCAGAAAGGATCTTCCTTTCTTCTTCTTCTAATATATATATATATATATATATAAGCCATTGACTCCATTAAAAATCACCAAAAATAGAATTCAGCATATCAAATCATTCAGATTAATTTGATAAAAATCCTAATATTCTTTAAGCCAGAACCTATGTGAAGTGAAAGTGGTCTTAAAACGATTGTAATACAAATAAATGTTTATGTACAGTATAAGTTCAGCTTCTGTTGAGCTAATGCTATGACAAAGCCTACAGCATGTAGACAAGCCAAGGCTCGTAGACAAGGTAACTCTGTAAAACGGCAACTGAAAAGCATTAGCCAGGACTTGGATTTTATGTCAGACTTTAGGCAAACACTAACTTTCTCCCACTTTTTCCCCCTTGGGAACAGTAAATAATAACATTTCAAAGCTCCGGAAATTTTCAGATTGTATGTAAATGCCTCATGTATTCTAGGGAAAACTGATTTCTTTGCTTCAATTTTTGGGTCAAGGCTGAGCTAGGAAGGGTGTGATAAGGAGCAGCTTTATGAGCCATGAACATGCTCTGCTGTTGTCAGAGACAGATGTGGGAACCAAGGGACAAGCTGACTGTAGGTCCACTTTTTGGCATGGTCCTGGGTAAATCAAATTGAAAAAAGGGCAAACTTTGCAGCCCTGCTACTGCTTCTACTCTGCACTGTAGAAAATGGAGAAGAGGCACATGGGACAGGCATCAGGTGAGCTGCTTGCTAACGAATTATTGCTGCTGGGTTTAGAGTTCATTTAAGGACATTTTGAAGAAGTTACTGGTGAAGATTTGGACTGTCCTAAGTCAAGTTGGGCCCCTCCAGGGACAGGATCACTATGGTGTGTGTATTAGGGGTCCAGTGGAAATCAGATCATGTTTTTTTTTTTAATTCAAAATAATAATTGGTGTCACAGCAGCCACCCCCCCCCCCCACTATGAGACGGCAATGTGTTACTCCTTTGACCACCAATGCATGGTACAAAGGTCTGGCCATGGTGAGCTGTTTCCTTTTCCTATCCATATTACCCGGATGATTATGAAATCTAACTTACCAGTCTGTCTTTATTAAGTATTTATTTTATAGAGTCTTTTACTCACACAGTATATGTATGAAACCAATTACCTGTTCCTGGAGGAGCTTTTAAATACGTTGCCTCCAATCAGCTAATACGCAGGGCTTGCTGGCATCTCTTGTTGATAGGCAACGTGGATGCCAAAGGTGCTGCAACGTCGGAGATGACGTCGCATCCAGAGAGAAGGGTTCCTGTGACTGTCATTGCCTCGCAGGTGCCAAGCAACATGGCCACACATCTTTGAACTGTCTCAGGAACAAGTTAAAGAGGAACATCGGGGAAATTAAAACCTTCCCCAAACCTCACCAGTCTGCTGCTCCCCCCCCCTCCGGTTTCAGCTTTGGGGAGTTTGTACTCACCTTGCCAGGGCATCCATCTTTTGGGTCCCTCGGATTGCAGGCAACCTCCCTACGGGCAACGTCATCTTGTATTCCATCAGGCATTGCACGCAGCCCGCGATCTCACTCCTGCGTAGTGCTTATGAATGGGATACAATGGGGGCCACCCAAAAAGCCGGCGAGACTTCGCAGAGTGGCGTTGAACATTGAAGAGCATGGCTAGAGCTGTGCTGTCAAGTAGCGACGGCTAAGCTGGCGGGGGGGCAGAGGATCAGGCCCTCAAGCAGCCAGATGCCGCCACGGCGGCGACATCCAAGAGGTAAGCAGGGATCTTTAAGTACTGCTCTGTGAAAGCTAGTTATCATCAACATGAACATTTGCAAATCATTTTTTTGCCTATACATTGTATAGATTTTTAAGGATTTTTATACATTGTTTTCTGACAAGGCTACCATCTATTATTTATTATTATTACATGTACTGTCTTTGAAACATTTTTATAATACTGTGAAAGTGAATTTGCTAATATGAAATAAATAATTGTGAGTAGCAAACATTTAGAAGGAAGTATTGATTTACCAATGTGATGAATCACTGAAAGTGAAATATGCACTTTGGTTTCACATAAAACAGAAATAGCACTGACTACACCACATAGTGTTTTTATATAATGACTTATTTCCTAAATTCCACATTTCCCAGTATTTAATACAAAAAAACAAGTTCTATGATTAGATATTAATGTTTGCTATTTCAGCTGTGGTATCTTAGAATCCACTAACCATAATCATTCGGGACAAAAAATGCTTGTATGCAGACCAGTAAGGAGATATGGTCCTTCTTGGTGTTAGTTCTAACTTTGGTATTTGGTATTTCTAACTGTGTGGTTAATGGCTGGAATAACTTTGAGAAATCAAACAGATATGGGACCATAATTCTGTAATTCTATGTACATATTTTTTTTTTTGGAGGGGGGGGGGGGGGGGGAGTGCCATTGACTTTAATTGTCGTCCTAGCTGGTGATTCAACAAATGTGAAATTCTGCTTTTTTGTGAATTTGTTACTACCAAGAGAATTTTTTATAACTTACTGAATTGTCCCCAATGTCTGACAAAAAGAACTAGGCTCGCCCTAAAATATGCTCATATATGTCAAAGTATTATTGCTCATTGGACAGAAACATTTAGGCAGCTTTGGCAAGCTTTGCCAGTCTAGAGATATATACATTGTAGAGTAAATTTGAGTGCTTGATGGCCAATAAAACCTTATCACCTTTCATTTGCAGAAATGTTTTTCAAACAATTGATTGGCTTCTTTAAAACTGGTCCTATTATCAAAAATGTACATAGCCACATCTAACAGTGAGATGCAGCATTATTTACGTAAAAAGTTAGGGCAGCCCTGGTTGCTCTTTCTTTAGGTGTGTAGACTTACAGAGAGAGAGATTTAGTCCAGAAGGTAGAAAAATACGATGACTACTTCTATCTAGCCATGCATGTAGGAAGTCTCTGCCAAGGTTAAAGGAGGCAAGCAGGCAGCAAAGCACCTTGTGTGAGAAATCTCTGGACTACTGGAGGCACATTAGTGTATTTTTACCTGGAGGCAGTAAACTAAAACATACTGGGACATATTCTAACAAGACAGGGAAAAGATGCCATTATTTTCTTAGCAGACAAGTTTATTTGGCTATTCTTACACCAGATTTTCTAAAGCTATGCTTACTATTTTCTTGAGGCATTACCAGTTTGGATTTTTTTACTGTGCAGATTATATCTTACATAGACACCGGCTCATCGAACATTTCTATATGCAAACAGAATGGGTTGTTACATCCAGAAATAAAGGCTACACTAATAGACTGCCCTTTTTATATGCCAGTGCAGGCTCAAATTTCTGCTTAGTGGTCCTAGTAAGGCCCTACCTTTTCATAAAATCGTGTAGAGATATGTCCTCCAAATTGACCTGTGACCATAATAATGTCTTCAGTATAAAAAAAATTTAGAATCCTTATTGAGAGTTTGTAAGGCAATGCATTCACCATAGCGTGAACAGTGCGTTGAATAGTGCATATACAGTAGCTTAGATTATTGTCCTGATTTATCAAGCACTTTTGCCAGACTACACCACATCGAGGTAAATTAGAGTAAAATATAATTTAAATTTTTTTTTGCACTGCAAACACATTTGCTAAAACATTAGCAGTTCTGCTAATGGCTAAAAAAAATTATACATTATATTTTGTACTACTCTAATTTGCACCAATGTGGTGTAATCTGGCAGAAGTGCTTGATAAATCAGGCCCTAAATGTCTGGCAAGGTAAGGGATTCAGCTGCAGATTCTGACTTTCCTGAAATGCTTTCCTGAAAAGCTTACTTGCGGACCACAAAGCTGACTCACAGACCAAGAGGACCAAATCCCTGTTTAGAATCTTAGTCCACGCACAATCTTCCTGAGTGGAAGGTCCTGAATTGAACTGAGATGCCCTGTCCTGTCTGGTAAGGTTTCTTAATGTGGCCTCATTTAACTTTAGAGTCTTTAAAGTGCATGGACATGGATGCAACATTCAGTGTAGTCCACCTGTCAAGCAATACTGGTATGCATGCATAGACACATGTGCAAACGTGATACTTGCCTAAAGGAATAGTATGCACAGACCTGACACCCCTGAATGCTTTCCCTAACAGTAGAAGAGACCTACAAGTAGGGATGAGCGAATCAATCCAGACGAACCCGAATTTGTTTCGAATTTCAGGAAAAATTCGGTTCTGAACGAATCCGAATTTTCCCGCGATTCGGTCGATCGAAGTTTTCCTTTAAACTCCATTTATTTCAATTACAGCCATTGTAAAATGGTGGATGGACATATCCGGACATATCCCCTGGGGCAAGTTATCATGGGAAGGTCACATGCAGCCTATCAGCAGCCAGGAAGCCCGGTGACGTCACAGTGCTATATAAACGGCGACCATCTTGCTTGTGCGCATTTCAGCGTTGTATTGCGGCCAGAACGGAGCTTGCTACAGACAGGGAGAGACTAACAGAGAGGCAGGGAGAGGCAGGGAGACCCACAGAGACCCACAGAGTGCCAGGGAGAGCCAGGGAAAGATAGGGAAAAATCGGGAAGGATCCAGGCAGGGACAGCAGAGAAAGTGATTGGGAAACTTTTTTTTTTATTTTCATTTCACTTCATTTGCCAGATCAGTTTTAAATTGCTTTTGTTTGTGCTGTAAAAATTCCTGGCCACTGTGCATCCCATCTTGGCAGTGGCATATTTAACCCTATCTGTTACACACAAGCATTTCTTATAACTCGATTAGTTTTAATTTTTTTTGTGTCTGCTGTAAAAACCCCAGCCCACATGGGCATCCCATTTCAGCACATTTGACCCTATCTGTTACACTAAAGCAGCTTGTAAAGGCTATTTCTCATAAATATATTGCAGTTTGAATTGTTTTTGTGTGTGCTGTAAAAACACCAGCCACATGGGCATCCCAAACCAGCACATTTGACCCTATCTGTTACACTAAAGCAGCTTGTAAAGGCTATTTCTCATAAATATATTGCAGTTTGAATTGTTTTTGTGTGTGCTGTAAAAACACTAGGCCGCACGGTATCCCAAACCTGCACATTTGACCCTATCTGTTACACTAAAGCAGCTTTTAAAGGCTATTTCTCATAAATATATTGTGGTTTGAATTGTTTTTGAGTGTGCTATAAAAACACCAGGCTGCACGGTATACCAAACCTGCACATTTGACCCTATCTGTTACACTAAAGCAGTTTGTAAAGGCTATTTCTCATAAATATATTGCAGTTTGAATTGTTTTTGTGTGTGCTGTAAAAACACCAGGCCTCAGGGTATCCCAAACCTGCACATTTGACCCTATCTGTTACACTAAAGCAGCTTTTAAAGGCTATTTCTCATAAATATATCGGAGTTTGAATTGTTTTTGTGTACGCTGTAAAAACACCAGGCCACAGGGTATCCCAAACCTGCACATTTGACCCTATCTGTTACACTACAGCAGCCTTTAAAGGCTATTTCTCATAAATATATTGCAGTTTGAATTGTTTTTGTGTGTGCTGTAAAAACAGCAGGCCGCAGGGTATCCCAAACCTGCACATTTGACCCTATCTGTTACACTAATGCAGCTTTTAAAGGCTATTTCTCATAAATATATTGCAGTTTGAATTGTTTTTGTGTGTGCTGTAAAAACCCTAGCCACATGGGCATCCCAAACCAGCACATTTGACCCTATCTGTTACACTACAGCAGCTTTTAAAGGCTATTTCTCATAAATATATTGCAGTTTGAATTGTTTTTGTGTGTGCTGTAAAAACACCAGGCCGCAGGGTATCCCAAACCTGCACATTTGACCCAATCTGTTACACTAAAGCAGCTTGTAAAGGCTCTTTCTCATAAATATATTGCAGTTTGATTTGTTTTTGTGTGTGCTGTAAAAAAACAGGCCTCAGGGTATCCCAAACCAGCACATTTGACCCTATCTGTTACACTAAAGCAGCTTTTAAAGGCTATTTCTCATAAATATATTGCAGTTTGAATTGTTTTTGTGTGTGCTGTAAAAATACCAGGCTGCAGGGTATCCCAAACCTGCACATTTGACCCTATCTGTTACACTAAAGCAGCTTTTAAAGGCTATTTCTCGTAAATATATCGCAGTTTGAATTGTTTTTGTGTGTGCTGTAAAAACACCAGGCCTTAGGGTATCCCAAACCTGCACATATGACCCTATCTGTTACACTAAAGCAGCTTGTAAAGGCTCTTTCTTATAAATATATTGCAGTTTCAATTGTTTTTGCGTGTGCTGTAAAAAAACAGGCCTCAGGGTATCCCAAACCAGCACATTTGACCCTATCTGTTACACTAAAGCAGCTTTTAAAGGCTATTTCTCATAAATATATAGCAGTTTGAATTGTTTCTGTGTCTGCTGTCAAAACCCCAGCCCACATGGGCATCCCAAACACTAGCAGTATTATTTCAAGAATACCTGTCTAATAACTGCTTGCATTTTATAATTAACGTCACTTTTCCACAATCAAGGGAGGCCTCCTCTGTATGTGAGGAGGGGGCATCCCAAACACTAGCAGTAATATTTCAAGAGTACCTGTCTATTAACTGGTTGCATTTTGTAAAGAAAGTCACTTTGTCAAATTGCCAGCAGCCATTGCCTTTAACCGGGGTGCATCCCAAATATGCTAGCATGCGTCTTTTAAGAGTGCTCACATTGGAGTTGGCAGCAGCAGCATTAGGAGCCCATATATTGCCTGAAAGACACACATATGAGCTGGCAGCAGCAGCATAGGGAGCCCATATATTGCCTGAAAGACACACCCAGGAGTTGGCAGCAGCATAGGGAGCCCATATATTGCCTGAAACACACACCCTGGAGTTGGCAGCAGCATAAGGAGCTACCATGCATCAGCTACTACCATGGATCAGCCATTGTTGGCTGGAAATCCTGGTTGAACCATACCTGATTCATCTTCACAAAGGTGAGTCTCTCCACATTATTCGTGGGCAGACAAGTTCTCCTTGGCATGACTATGGCCCCCACCGCACTAAACACCCGCTCAGATGGCACACTACTGGCCAGGCAGGACAGCTTTTCCAGGGCAAACTCTGCTAGTTGCGTCCACAAGTCAAGTTTGGCTGCCCAGAAGTCCAGCAGATCCTCAAGGTGTGTTGGCATGGTCATGTCAAGGTATGACACAACCTGCTGGTTCAAGTCCTGCTCCAGGTCTTCATGCTGCTCATGAGTAGACTCACTATGCGGGTGTAGAACTCTAGAGGAAACAAATGGTGAGTAACCAGCCCAACTCACCAGAACCCCCCCTCCTATCTATACAGATGGGCCGCTCAACAGAATGAGGTTACTTCAAAATACAAATTTTATTATGAGCCAAAAAAGGACATACATTTAAAACACATAATTAAAACCCCAACCGTGGGGTGTGGCGGAATATAATTGGACTGTCTCAAAACATATGTTTAGTTGAGCCAAGTATATACATATATACACAATGGGACTATTTACAAGGATATTTACACTTCCATAATTGTACTAACGATATCTATACTAATAGCTACAATTGGAGTACTGATAAATGCCACGGGATCTACCCCTCAGAAAGTGCTGTAGTGTCGTATAAAACAGTGCCAAACTCATGCAAAGGTGTAAAAATAAGCTTGAAACGTGAATGAAGAAACAAAAGATTAGAAAAAGTGTGAATAAACAGTCAAGGACAAAAGAGGGACGTAAGTGTCCCAATGTTGAATGCACAGGCACCAGTGAGTGCTCAGGTGCTGAAGTGCTAATACAAGTGCAAGAGGTGAAGAAAAGGAGTAGACTCCCGGGCATGTATTTAAATATTGTTGAAAAGATAATCTAAAGTATACACACTCAAATCAACCACATGTGTGCAGACTGCACATAATTCAATGCATAAGGTACAAAACAATGTACATTACCGTATCATTAGGTCCAGATCCACCCACCCTCACGGTGCCAGCACTGACGCGTTGCGTGGCCGCCACATAGGCCACTTCATCAGAGACGGCGAGCGTCTCCTCCACTTCTTGGCTGGGCAGTAGCTGCTGATTTTTCTGATTATCAGATCGTCCTCACTGAATAGTGGAGCTGAACCCTAAGCATAAGACATAACCGACAGTTGACTGGGGTGTCAGATGTCACTTGTGATGCAGTGGATGATCGTGTTACCCAATGGATGATGGCAGATGGGTTGCTGGTCAAGACACGACCGCTAGCTGATCCCGGGAGATCAGTCCTCTCACTGAGACTCCTGCTGCCACTCACCCCTAGTCTGCTGCAACCTCTGCTTGATGAATTTAAGCCTCTGCAACTTCTCTGTGCCCATCCTGCCACTTCTCTACCTGACATACTTAGTGCGTTTATGAGGGGAGGACAAAACGCTACACTACACTTAAAACAGGATTTGTCGATAAGAGCAGCAGGTGTGTAACTATCTATGGTCTTTCACTAAGTAGTAACTAGGCCCTGAAGACTTTAACACGAACAAAGTGATGAAACTCTTAGATGTGCGTAAGTGATGCTCTGATGAGAGCAATTCAATGTGCTCCAATATGCTTCAAAAATGTTTTTTTTTTCAGAGACTGGCCTGCGTGGAAATGAATCGGGCATGGATCAGCCAAGATTTCCACCCACCAATGCCTGATGCATTAGAGTAGATTGATCATGGGGCCAGACCAACACTAAAGAAATATGGATTGTGCAAAACAGATTTAAGCCGCTGCTCTCCAGTTACAGACATTCTTCCGCATCAGACCACAAGTAATTTTTGAGAAAATGCTTTACGTTACTCTTACTTTTTATTAATATTCTTCGGATAAGATATCTGTGCCGAAAATCTGTATATGTTCTCTTAATGCTGCTGCCAACTCCAGGGTGTGTCTTTCTGGCAATTTTGGGCTCCTGCTGCTTGCAACTCCAGTGTGTCTTTAGGCCAATTTGTGGGCTCCTGCTGCCAACTCCAGTGTGTCTTTCAAGCAATGTTTGGGCTCCTGCTGCTCCTGCTGCCAACTCCAGTGTGTCTTTCAAGCAATGTTTGGGCTTCTGCTGCTGCTGCTGCCAACTCCAGTGTGTCTTTCAAGCAATGTTTGGGCTCCTGCTGCTGCTGCTGCCAACTCCAGTGTGTCTTTCAAGCAATTTTGGGCTCCTGCTGCTTGCAACTCCAGAGTGTCATTCAGCCAATTTTTGGCCCCCTGCTGCTGCTGCTGCTGCCAACTCCAGTGTCTCTTTCAAGCAATGTTTTGGCTCCTGCTGCTCCTGCTGCCAACTCCAGTGTGTCTTTCAAGCAATGTTTGGGCTCCTGCTGCCAACTCCAGTGTCTCTTTCAAGCAATGTTTGGGCTCCTGCTGCTCCTGCTGCCAACTCCAGTGTGTCTTTCAAGCAATGTTTGTGCTCCTGCTGCCAACTCCAGTGTCTCTTTCAAGCAATGTTTGGACTCCTGCCGCTACTGCTGCTGCTTGCAACTCCAGGGTGTGTCTCTCAGTCATTTTTTGGGCTCCTGCTGCTGCTGCTGCCAACTCCAGTGTCTCTTTCAGCCAATGTTTGGGCTCCTGCTGCTGCCAACTCCAGTGTGTCTTTAGGCCAATTTTTGGGCTCCTGCTGCCAACTCCAGTGTCTCTTTCAGCCAATGTTTGGGCTCCTGCTGCTGCTGGCAACTCCAGTGTCTCTTTCGGCCAATTTTTGGGCTCCTGCTGCCAACTCCAGTGTGTGTCTTCAGGCCAATTTTTGGGCTCCTGCTGCCAACTCCAGGATGTCTTTCAGCCAATATTTGGGCTCCTGCTGCTGCCAGCTCTAGGGTGTGTTTTTCAGGCAATATAGGGGCCCCTCATAGTGATGCCACCTCAACTCTCTGAAATTGTGCCGCTCTGCGTTTCTAAAAGCGATGCCTCTGATCTGCATGTCATAATTATTTACAGTATTATTTCACTAACCCAGCACGCATCCTATGCGTGTTACAGCAAGGCAGAATGGTTTACAACCCTATTGAGGCTCTAGGAAGCTCAGAAATAGCCGTTTTTAATAGTGATTCGTCGCGAATAAATTCGGACCGAAACGGATTTTGTCGGAAAATTCGCTGAATCGAATTTTTCAAAAGTTCGCTCATCTCTACCTACAAGCATGGGATTTGATGTGTGAGTAATGCCTCCTCTCAATATCTAGCATGTTTATATTGATTTTCATTATTAGACAATTTAGTGAAAGATCTGCTTTAAAGTGACTGCCCAGGCACACTCAAAAGTATTTCTATTGTGCGGGATAGAATGAATAGGATCTTCATTAATGAAAAACTGACCGGCATCCTAAATAATACAAGACATTTTTGAAGGTCTGGCAGCCCATATACTCTGTGAAGGTCTATTCAGCAGTTTGTTATTATGCTTGATTAGTTTATATGACCATGGTTTGATCTGGTGTGACACCTATGGGTTTGTGACCCATTGCTTCTACCTTCGTTGGCTATTTCTACTTCTGGTTTTCTACTTTAGCTTATACTTGTTTTTCTGATGGTATCCTTCAACAAAGATTTATACCAATAGCAATGTAAAAACAAAAATAATTAGGGACAATATTATACACGGTGTACTGCAGTAATCAAGAAGAAGGAGCTATAGTTTGGGTGGGTAAACTCCTTCATTATCTTCTTGATCTTCAGTCTTGAGTCCTAATTTCATTCCCCTTCAAGGAGCACAAAAGTGCATACAGACCAACCAGACATGGACTCCCCACAGGTAACAACGCCATTTTCCTCCAGCGCCCCCTTGTGGTTTTAAATGTTTATGTCATGTAGTTGTTATTGTATAGTCTTAATGTTCATTGTGATTGTAAATATATGTAATTAGTCAATAAATTTGAATATTTTTTAGACCCTTAAAGTGGTGCAACTGTTTCATCCTTGGCACTTTTTAGAGGGTACTGTGGGTGTCCCTCTTTTCTTGCAGTGTATTGAGTTTTGAGTGCTGGGATTAGTGTGCACACTATTATTGGCTTTATTGTTGACTTACCATTTGGCTTATAGACTGGTGCAACTTTTCTAGCTTGTCTAAAACTTGTATCTTGTGCTGTATTTAGACTAGGATGTGATTTTCCCCATCTAGATACCCTCTTTGGTTCATGTGTAGAGGTACTTTGATACTAAAAAGTGGGGTCTGCAGTCCGTTTACAGTATGGGGTGGTAAAGGCACTTTTGGAACTTTTTTCACTATTTCGTCAGTTTCACATCTCATAGTTCTGACTGATCATAGAGACCTGGAAAATTACAGGTGGGCTGTATTGTTTTGGGGACGGTTGGGCTGCTTTTAACTCTTACATCCCATTTCTACCTTCCTATTCTATGGTTTAACTGCAGAAACTGAAACAGAAACTGGTCTTTTTTTTGTTTTTGTTTGAGTCAATGTTCTTGGGACCATCAGCCCAAATGCTTCTTACTTCTATCCTTAGGGTACCTCCACAATTTAACAGCAGTTTTGCACAGTAAAGTCACTGCAGAATATATTAATTACAAGTATATACATACATAAATAAATATTTTTCGAAGAAATGTATTCCACTTATCTTAAACCAATAACCATATATGTGTAATGAGGTAAAAGCTTTTTATGGTACCGTCTTGTAATTTTTTTCAGATGAGAATATTGCCTCTCCAATCTGTGTTGCAATATATAATTTATGGTGATATAATAACTGATTTGACAATGGGATGGCCAGACAAGGTTCTAGCATTAGTGTTTGAAGAAAAACAAACACAGTTTAAGGAAAGAGAGGGGGGAATAAAAGAAAACATAAAGACAGAGATGAGGCTTGAATATATCATTAAATGCCTATTTTTTTCTAAATTTATAGCTTTAGTCAGAAAGGATTTAGTGGAGAATGTACAAGAAATAATAGTGAGTGCTGCTTGTGGTCAGGATTGGTATTCCTGATGGCACCATGTTTTGGAAGTGGTAAAGAGGTTTGTATGAAAACAAGATTTTCTTCCTGCCAGATGGCATTATGTTACTTTCAATCTCAGAACTCTTACCAGAAAAACTACTAGACACAACTGAATAAAATAATGTATGGCCTCTACTACAAGTGTAGAAGAATTAGACTTTAGGTTTGATGATTAGTGTTGAGCAGGGCTGGCATCAGCAGTATTTATTCATGCTTTGTCCTGCACTGAGGGGACAAGCTCTAGAGGACTGGTCATTAGTGTCTATCAATGGAAGACTGACAGTATATTAATTTGATCTAATATGTTGCAAATGACTTTAAAGTTTGCATTTTTGATGCATTATATGTAATCCAGTTGGACCAAATAAATCTCCAAAAGTGGATTCCTAAGAGCTGGCTGAGTTTTTCTTTTAGCCTTTCCTGGTGTCTTTTTTCACTATACAACCAAGAGTGTGTGCATTGGATTTTGGTCCCCTCAGGAGGGTAGAAGCAAAAATAGACCTTGTCCACTGCCACCAGCAGTCCTTTATTTCTTGCCCTCTTCACTGCTGCCAATTGCCCTTTAAAGTGGACCAACACCCAGGATTTTGACTATCCTGGGTTTTGGTCCACTTCAGTGGGGCACCCCGAACCCCCCAGAAAGCCCCGAAAACTCACCTCTCCCCGCTCCCACATGACCACTGCAGCCAATCCCCACCGGCGGACAAGCGAGAGGCAGTGCTGGACAAGCAGAGCGCGTCCCTCTTACAGGGAGCGCACCCGCGCCGGCCATTCACAAACGGCCGGCGCAGGAGCGCGCCCTGCTAGAGGGACGTGCGGGAGGCGGCGGACACGCACGCGCCGCTGGAACGTGGGAAAGGTAGGATTGTGGGCTTCCTGGGGGGGTTTCACCCCGTGGGACATCCCGATTTCGGATGCCCCGCGGGGAGGGATCTGATCGGCCCGGGAATCTTATAGATTCCCGGGCCAATCCCCCCTGGGTGTTGGTCCACTTTAAAGGAAAAGTCAACTTTTGTAGACTTTACCCAAGACTTCAGGCCAGAGCAATGGCAGCAGTAACTAGCAAATTCACTAAACTTACTACCGCTCCTGCACCACTGATCCTCCTCCCACAGCCCCAGTTTGTGAAGTCGGGAGCTGTTCTTCCGGGTTGCGACTGGCAGATCGGCATGGCCTCTGTACGGAAAACTATGGGTGCCTCTGTACGCAGAAGTTCCTGGAGTATGTAGGCTTCCATTGTTTTCAAAGGGAGACAGCCATACCCAAAAGCGCATCTCCCAGCTGCACAAACTGGGGCTACGGGAGAACAAATGTCAGAAAGGTAAGAAAATCTGACAGTTACTGCGGTTGCTGCCCAGCCCTGGAGTCCACAAAAGTGGAAAACAACACCCTGTTATTTTCCTCTCCTGTGTGTTGTCCCTCTTCAACGATGCATCCCAATTTGGGATGCCCTGCTCTGTGTATCCCTGCAAATTGGCTAGGAATCTCAACTTTGGCTGCATCCCCACTCTAGCTGTGGGCATTCCCACACCGCCCATTCAGAGAGTCCTGGTGCAGGTACATGCACAGCTAGAGATATGCTGTGGATGCGGCAGTGGCACTGAGGCAGGGTGAGCTCGGGAAGTGGTAAGAAGATCAGGCGACCTGGGGAGATTCACACAGCTGGGCATCACAATGCGTGATGCCCCAGAAAGTGGGACTCAGATGGCCCTGGCATCTTTTACACTCCAGGGCCCCCGACCTTCCTATTTAAGACGTTACTGATCCTTCAATGCTATTGATCATCTTTTAGCCATTGCTGTCTTCTCCTCTAAAGTTCTGCATTGCTGGTAATTTTATTTTGGTCTTCTCCAATGCCACTAAAGGGTCCATAGTTAGCAATGCCCAGTGCTTCCATCAAGCTTGCTAGAGTATGATTCAGATTAAATTAAAAAAGAAAAAAGGAGACACTAAAAGTTCAGGGATAACAACAACAAGCTTCTCAGTCTTCAGATATTCCAGTCTGAAATTCCAGGATTCAGACTGGCCAACTAACAAGGCTCAGTGATTACATAGTTTAGAGACCTGATGGGATACTAACAAAATATTGTCATGACTTCAGCCTCAACAGGCTCTGGGGCAGGGGAACTGGAGGCAGATGGTCGAGAAGCTTTCAGCAGAGAGGAATGGAACACAGGGGGGATCCTGTAAGAAGGTTTCTGAAGATGTCTGCAGCTCTCCTATATTTTTCCTGGGCTTTCTCAATGTTCTCCTTGAGTTGGGGACAATGGGGCTGGATAGCCAGAAAGTGAGAATCAGGGCAGGTTAAGTGGAGGTTTCATCCTCGGGCCCAGCATGGATATGGAACAGGGCATCAGCCTTTTCATTCTTAGAGCCTGAATGATATGTAATATGAAACGAGAATCATGAGGAAAAGATTGTCCATTGGGCTTGTCTGGGCCTCAATTTCTTTGCAAAACATAGACACTCAGGATTTTTGTGAACAGTGAAAATCCAGTGTTGCACACCTTCCAGCAGATACTAGCAGTCCTCCAATGCTAATTTGTTTGCTAGCAACTCTCTGTCTCCCACATCATCGTTTCTTTCTGAAAGGGTGAGTTCCTTTGAAAAGGCTACTGGATGTAAAGTATTCTTTTCATCCATTCTTTGAGACAAGATGGCCCCCACTGCTGATTCAGAAGCATCCACTTCCATATCAAAAGGGAGAGGAGACTCGAGGTGTTTCAAAAGTGGAGTGGAGGTGAAAAGAGGTGAATTTATGGAAGGCTTCCTGTGCGGCCTCAGTCCATTTTAATTTGGGATGCTTTTTTGGCAGATCTGTAATTGGCTTAAAAGCCAACTTAGCAAATCCCTGGACTTGCGGGAATTGGGAACAGACCATTCCAGAATGGCAGAGACCTTGCTGGAATCCATTGTTAGCCCTGTGGCAGAGATTACAAATCCCAGGAATTGTACAAAGTCCTTCTCAAATTCACACTTCACCAACTTGATGTAAAGGTGGTGATCTCAAAGACACTGAAAAACGTTTTTGACGTGAACCCAATGAAGGTGCAGGTTAGTGGAGAAGATTAATAAATCATCAAGATACACAGCAATGAAAACATACAGGATTCCACATCGTTAATTAAATGCTGAAAAGTAGCAGGGGCATTGCACAGTCCGAAGCGCATCACTAAATACTCAAAATTCCCATAGCGAGTACAAAAGACCATTTTCCATTCTACCCCTTTCTCTTATACGCACCAGGTTATAAGCTTCTCTCAAGTCAAGTCAAGTTTAGTGAAAACAGTAGCAGCTTGGAGACCTTGGCAGAGTTCCGGAATTAATGGAAGCTGGTATGTGTTTTTAATGGTGATATTGTTAAGCTCTCTATAATCTATGCAGGGATAAAGGGACACACCTTTTTTCTCCAAAAAAGAGCCCTGCGCCAGCTGGTGAAGAGGACTGACGGATGTAGCCTTTTTGCAGGTTCTCTTTGATGCATTTTTTTAAGACTTCAGAAGTTCCGGCTCCGATAGCTGGAAGAGACGGCCAAAGAGAATGGCTGCACAGGGTAACAGATCGATTAGGCAATAATATTCCTGATGTGGAGGTAATTTATCTGCCCCTTTTTATCAGCAACATCTTGGAATTCAACGGTTGGCTCCGGCAAGGAAGTCTTTAAAGTGGACCAACACCCTAAAGGATCGGCCTGGGAATCTATAAGATTCCCGGGCTGATCCAATCCCTCCCCGCGGGGCATCCAAATCGGGATGCCCCGCTGATCAAACCCCCTAGGACGCCCCATTCACCTTACCTGTATCCCGATCCAATGGCGAATGCGCGGGCCGCATCTCGTGCCTCTCTCTAGCATGGCGCATGCCCGCGCAGACCGTTTGTGAATGAGGGAAGCGCGAGATACGGCCGCCACCGTGCTCGGAGGCGCTGAGTTATGATGGCGCTTAGACGTGCATAGCTCAGCGACTCCGAGCGCGCTGATTGGACGAGCGCCCGCGCATGCGCCATAGGAGCGGGGTGAGGTGAGTTTTATTAGGAGATCTGGGGGGTTTCACGCAGCGGGGCACCCCCAATCAGGGTTTCCCCCTGGGAATTGGACCAATACCCAGGATAGCCAAAATCCTGGGTGTTGGTCCACTTTAAGGCATCAACACAAATAGCCTGTGAGGGGGAAGCAAATTCTGGAATATCAGGAACAGTAGTTGGAATTAAACGTGATGATGCCCTGGGTCCATTCAACATCTGGGTTATTTGCTTTCAACCAAGGCATGCCCAAGATGACTGGGTAGATGGCAGATGGCAGAATCTCAAAACGGATCAACTGGGTGCGCTGGGGTTTGATGAAAATAGGCAGAGCCGTGGTCTCAAAGCAGATGGAGCCAGAGTCCAGGGGCCCCACAGTATGAGCACAAGTGTTGAGTGCGGTGGTGGGCAGGAGACAAAGGTGGTCGTACCATGCCCAGCTACATTGGCTCAGGTGCAGATTCAGTAACAAAACTGGGTCCCCTTGTTGTAGAGAAAAACTGAACATTTGTAGAATTATTCCAGGAGCGTTCGGAAAGACGTTTGCGAATAATGTCAGTCTGTATCGACAAGTCAACCATTTGTTTCAGAAGTATCAGAGGATTCAACTCGAGCCAACTCATCTTTAACGGAGTGAGAAAGATCTCATTCTGATTTGGATTTTAAAGCATTGTCATACCAGGTTGTATCACTAGCCCAGCATCAAAATTCCAATGCTGGGCTAGTGATAATTCTGCAGCATAAGCCTCAATATGCCTCTTTCCATATCTAAGCTTGTGCAGAGCAAACTCAGCAGAAGCCATGGATAATCATCCAAATCACCCAGTGCCTTGAAGAAACCATCCAAGGTATTTAAGATTGGATCATCCTGCTCCAGGAGGCGGTGAGCCCAGGACTGTGGGTCTCCTTGAAGCAGTGAAATGACAAATCATACTCGGGATACTCGGGTAAAGCCAGAAGCGTAAGTGCAAGGTTGCAGAGTTAAAAACCCACTGTCACCTGTTTTTAAAAGAACAAAATTTTATGAGGTCGCCTGAAAAGCGTTCAGGAAGGGGGGGCCTGGATTCAGACAGGGAGTCATTCCTAGGACTGGAAGGAGGCCGACAGGGAGACATGAGGATTAGCTGGAGGATGACGGAGAGTCTCTACTTCACCCCAGAGCTCTGAGTGACCATGAAAGAGTTCCCCCACAACTCGGGTTAGTTCGCCCAGGTGTAGAATAATGGCTTCAAAGGCTGCCTGTGTCTGGGCCAGGTCCATTTTGCCTAACCTTCGGATAGCCTCTCTCGCACGCATTCCCGCCAGTGGGATTGGCGTTGAGGGGCCGTAGGCATACCTGCCACTACCTGGATATTGATCAGATGACCGATTAGCAGGTGTTCAAATTGACCCGACTGAACCACCTTTCTCTTGAGAAGCCACCACCAACCATGGCTCTTCATTTTTTGTTGCTGGTCTAGTGACCCTTTTTTGTGGCTTCTCTTCAGCAACCGCAAGATGGGCCACTTTCTTAATGTCCAACGCATTGAGGGGCTAGATCTTTTCTTTTTCAGTGCTTTTGTTGGCTTCTCTGGCTTGGCCCACAATGCATTTATCTTGAGGAGTTCCAGTTTATATACCCATGTTAAGAGTGGCGAGCTGACTGGTACTTGGCTTGTGGGTAAGTCTGTTTGATATTGTAGCTGATCAGCGTGTTTATTGTTTATGTTGCATTTGCAATGTGTTTTTCATTTCTGCTATGTGCCCCCTTTTTGTAATTGGTCCAAGTTTATTGTTTGCCGATTGCTGTCCCTGCCCTCCATCACTTCGACTGTGCTCATGCCCCTCTTTGAATGTCCCCTTCTACCTGTTGCAGTTGCAAATGCTTAATCCAAGCATCCTGGTGATCTCCTCTTTCTCTTGATTTATTTTGTTTTTGTGCAATTTGCAATTAATTCTGTCCCTTGCCTTGTCTGGGTGTGCTTAAATAACATCCAAGCAAAGTTCATGTTTTTGGTTTCATTTTTTCTCTAAGTGCTTGTTAATTGTCACAAGTTGTTGGGGTATGGCACAACTGTGGATGCAGGGCAACAGAAAAATGATCACAAAAATGTTCCTGTCTCGCGTAACTAAAGCTACACAAGTCAAAGTCCAGCATGGCAGGTTAGAGGGATGTTTCCCAGCTTGCAAGCTTGCTGTGCCTCCAGCCCCTTCAGCCTTTGAAAGTTGACCTAGTTGGCCTCCATCAGAGCTCCAACCAGTGTCTCCATCTGCTGGTGGTGGCATTGCTGCTCAACAACCATT
Source organism: Gastrophryne carolinensis (assembly GCA_027917425.1). Taxonomy (NCBI): domain Eukaryota; kingdom Metazoa; phylum Chordata; class Amphibia; order Anura; family Microhylidae; genus Gastrophryne; species Gastrophryne carolinensis. Next base: position 170,396,200 of record CM051240.1, on the reverse strand, counting down.
GCAGCCAGGTCTTCATGGAGCAAACTGGTGGGGCTGCTACTGGCAGAATTAATCTGTAGCTGCAGGAAGGAGTGATGATGGCCAGTGTCCGTCGTGCCAGCAGCTGGTGGAGGTGTCCAGATGATATTGGGGGTCTCAACCAGATGTTCAGAGTGCTCTTCCTCCAGCTCATTAATTTCAGCCAGGAGAGGTGCTGTCTGTGTGGAGAAAGGTTAACACCAGTGTTTTCCCAATGTTACCACACAGCTTCCAGGGCCCCAAACTTTACCCTGGAAACACCCTCGTCCTCCACCCTGCCCCTTGCCCTTTGCCTATTAAGCTCACACATTTACCTCATCACTGTATGGGTGCCTGGCTGGTGGGTGGGCCTGGCCTTGATGTTGTCTCACTGGTAGGCACATCAGATGGGCCAGCTGTAGCTGCAGATGGCGGGTCTTGTGGGTGAGGTGCTGCTGGCTGGGGTATTGCTGCAAAGTCAAGGCAAATGCACTGGTAGCTTCCTCTTAACAGTATATGGGCCCCATCAAAATCCCTACAACGGCCACACACTAGGTCCCACATCAACATGGGGCCCCGCATTCTTGTCTGCTTACACCCATGTTAGGATGTGCATGTGGGCAATTAGGATGGGGGTGGGGTGTTTGGCCTACTTTCCCTTGTGCCAGGCTACAATTTGCAAACAGGTCTTACCACTGGTGGGCATATGCCGCCTATTGGTGTCCATGGTGCTCGACACCCACTGGTGGGTGGATGTTGAGGTGAAGCATCCCCAAAACCCGCTCCTCAGCATGGGTAAATTGTAGAGTTTTGGGTAGCCCCCCCACCAGTTTGCAAGCTAGATTCAAACAAAGGAAAGGGCTGTTTTAGTGAGTTGTCCAAAGTTTCATGTCCGAACAGCCCTCTGGTTGTTTACCACTTACCCCTCAGCCCGTCCAGTGCTGAGTTTCAGGTTGTCCCACATTTTCTTGGCCTGAGGACCATCCTTGGGTTCTGGCCCCACCCCATCACATTGAAGGCAATCTCCACACACAATTCCTTCAGCAACACTTTGGGGGTGAGTGGGACTGGGACTCAGCCAGTTAATCATAATTTTTGACAACGCCATCCAGCAGAACATCCAGATGGGCATCATTAAATTGGTCACTCAACTTGCCCCTTGTTAGTTTGCGCCTAGTGTGAGTAGCCAATGCTGTGGTCTGCTGGGTGATATCTTAGCTGAAGGGGGAGTCACTATGCACACTCCCAGGCCCAGAATGGATGGATTCCAGGCTACTGGCCGGGGAAAGAGCAGGCCTGGCTGTGGCAATGTTGCTTAGCCTTTGGCTCCCCTGTGGGCTCTTCATGGGGCTCCACTGTGGACTCCACATAGTGCTCCAGTGTCCTGACCATTGATTGGCCCATAGTGGGCTTTGCCGGGAGCCCTGGTAGTCAGACTCTCACTGCTGATACCTTACATTGCTGTGGGTGGCCTGGTCAGAGTGGCTAGTGTGGGTATCAGCAGGGGAGTGCCTGCAGGATGAACAGCGAGGCCTGGGGCTGTGGTACCTTGCCTGGGTGCTGTCGGTTCCCCTGCCATGCCTGTATTCCTGGCTCTGGGGGCTGTGGTGGAGCCTATGATGTGGCATAGTGAGCTTCTAACTCAGCACTGACAAGAAAATCTGAGCCTCAGCTGTGTTCTTTTATACATAAATAGGTGGGAAATTGTGGTGGAAACAATTTGGTCTCATCACAAGCGCCAGCAACCCATAGGCTACATGGGAGTATGGACGCAAGCACACGTCTGGGGTCCGCCAGGGCATGTAGGCGCTTGTGTGCCTCGGCGCAGGGGTGAGTCATACAGATGAAATCCAAAAGTCCAACATGGTACCCACCGTGTTCACCCATGAGCAGCAGGAGGACATTATGGTGGTAAGTCACACTTTTATGCCATTCACCTATGCATAAGTGCCGCATTACACTCCTTCCAAGGTGCAAACAGGTGACAGAGCGGCTGTGACCTACGAGCAAAGGCACATGGCTCCACAGTAAGGGCGGAGGCCTGGCCTTTCAACATTACAGGCCCACAGTACTTTGCTGCCACTGTCACATGGACCACTCTGGCATGTTTGCATATGACACAGGGGTGTCTAACTGATTTATGACATTTCTATGCAATCCGCTACTACTGTGGGAGAGCTGACGTCGCCTTGTTGCTGGTTGGGGTCAGTGAGCCCTATCCAACAGCAGTAGCAAGTGGAGAGTTAAGCGTGACTTATGGCCTGAATTAATCTGCGCTTGCAATCCGCTACTATTGTGGGATGGGAGAGCTGGATTAGGTTGCATTGGCAGACACTATCATATACAAGACTTGGGTGCTTGCACCGTCCCAGAAAATTACTTAAAGGGGCAGGGGCATGTGGCGCTAAAGGAGACCAAAACAGAGGACATAAGTTAACAATGCAAAACTGTTTGTTGTTTGCAGATATTTATTGACCAAAGGAACGACTTCAAGCCGAACATACATGAAAAGAGGACATTGCAGAGGAAGTGGTTGCACATGTGAGCGGCAAGGGGACGTCGGCTTACACCTTCACCCAAATAATGCAGCACTGGTCGGATCTTGTGATGCCATCTTGGGCATCACAAGTTTAAACTGCAGTTGTGTAGGCCTAGTAGTAGCAGAAAGTGGCAGAGGCGGTGCCGTTGGTGGTAGTAGTGGCATTAGCAGTACTTAAAGACTAGGCAGAGGGACAGAAAACCTGTGGTGGTTGTGTAATGCTGACCATAGCAGGCAAGCCCTCAAAAATGTTCCCATTTTTACAGCAGTAGAAGCAGGATTGGCACCCTTACATTTTATTAACAGGTATAATACTTAGAGTAAAGATTATACAGACACCGCGCACACAGACATTAAACAAAAAAATGCTTAAAAACAGCTCAACATGTAAGAAAGTCCCAATCCTGGTATAGCGTAATTGTAAGAATTCAAAAAGGGTGGATCTGCACCGCTAGAAATCTAATTGAAAGATAGTAATATAGGTGCTGGCCAATGGAGATGTGCATACATACAACCACAAAATTAAAGGAGTCCTAGATTACCCCTAAACTACCATCCCCATATATAAAATGCCGCACTCTGAAAGTAAAATCAACAATATTTTATTAACTAATTGCTTACACAATGACAACACAATCTGCCACACATCACAATACACTACACAAGATTAAAAAACATATAACCACACAACGGGGGATTGACCTCAAGACTGTGACTATTTTGTATAGTTGTTAGGCCATAATTACAGCTAATATATGAATATTATAAGTATTTATTAAAATTGGGCGTGTATATATACAAATTCAAGGGTAATTCCTAGGTTTATTGCTGGCCAGAATATTTAAATTAACCACGTGATCAATTAAGTGAATTTATTAAAAAACAAGCCCCAATTGTTACCACTATTAATCTACATCACTATATCAAAAAATGTGCCAGTTTTAATATTGAAGTAAAACATGCGCCCAAAAACAATTATAAGCTAAATGTCAAACAGCACTGTCAAATTGTTTTTGGGCGCATGTTTTACTTCAATATTAAAACTGGCCAGGTGCTTCATGGTACACATTGTTTTGTATAGCACCATTTGTTGATTGTAATGTTTCTTTGATAGAAGTGTTTCTGTTCACTATTGGTTTTCCGCTATGGCCTACATATATATGCCATAGCAGGCATTCATGCACTGAGCACCTTTTTGTATTAATTAAGTTGTGTTTATTGTATGTTTATAGTCTGTATTTTTGCACATAGCACATTTTTTGATAATAGTGATGTAGATTAATAGTGGTAACAATTGGGGCTTGTTTTTTAATAAATTCACTTAATTGATCACGTGGTTAATTTAAATATTCTGGCCAGCAATAAACCTAGGAATTACCCTTGAATTTGTATATATACATGCCCAATTTTAATAAATACTTATAATATTCATATATTAGCTGTAATTATGGCCTAACAACTATACAAAATAGTCACAGTCTTGAGGTCAATCCCCCGTTGTGTGGTTATATGTTTTTTAATCTTGTGTAGTGTATTGTGATGTGTTGCAGATTGTGTTGTCATTGTGTAAGCAATTAGTTAATAAAATATTGTTGATTTTACTTTCAGAGTGCGGCATTATATATATGGGGATGGTAGTTTAGGGGTAATCTAGGACTCCTTTAATGTTGTGGTAGCGTAATTGTAAGAACACAGAGCTTTTCTTAATAGGCCTTTCGACCTCAAGCGTTAGACAGCCGAATTAGAGCGTCCCGAAGTGCATGCATCAAACTTTTTAGCAAGTGTTCCCACCCCCGGAAGGCTCAAACTCTTACCAGACGGCGGAGGGTAAATTACATACATAATAAAATCCAACGTTGATCACACGCTCATCAGTTTAAGCATAAATTATATATACTCTGGTTGTTCCTTTAAGGCTCAAAGGATGATACAAGGGAAGTCAAATCCGCTATTCCGTTGTTTTCAGCAGGGGTATGGTTAAAATCCCCACAAACAAATTGAGCATGCAAGAGAAACACAAAGAGCAATCTAGTGCAATAATGCTGAACCAAATGAATTTGTATAAGACAGCCGAATTAGAGCGACCCCTTCCACACATTTTAGGATATTAGATGTCCTCTTATCTTTGTTTTACACCCTTGTTAAAGCCGCAGGACACGGCGAAACGTGTTGGGAACTATTGTGTTGTACCTCCACCTTTTAACAGGGCAGGAGTTTTTATTGACCTTTCTGAGCATTGAACATTGAGGAAATCTGGAAGTCTGATACGCTGTTCATGTGCGGTGAGAGTTACTGATTTCAACCTGGCTTGGATTTTGTATGCTTTTTACCTACTTACACTTGTGAGTGTTTTATCTACTTTTATTATACAAATAAATTTGGTTCAGCATTATTGCACTAGATTGCTCTTTGTGCTTCTCTTGCATGCTCAATTTGGCTGTGGGGATTTTAACCATACCCCTGCTGGAAACAACGTTTGAGCATTGAAAGGAATAGCGGATTTGGCTTTCTATATATCATCCTCTGAGTATTAAAGGAACAACCAAAGTATATATATCTTATGCTTAAGCTGATGAGCGTGTGATCAACGTTGGATTTTATTATATATGTCATTTACCCTCCGCCCTCTGGTAAGAGTTTGAGCCTTCCGGTGGTGGGAACACTTGCTAAAAAGTTTGATGCATGCACTTCGGGATGCTCTAATTCGGCTGTCTAACGCTTGAGGTCGAAAAGCTCTGTGTTCTTACAATTACCCTTAAATTTTAGCTGAAGAAGAAGTAATTACTTTTTACAAGCGCTGTTGGTGGTAGCAGTGGCATGCTAATCTGTGGCATCAGGCACAGGGGTTTTAAAATTGTCACCTATCCACGCTTGATTTTTACAAAAGTGAGTTTATCCACTTAGGGGTGACAACACCACCTGTCATGCTGAAAACTCTTTTCGACGCAACACTTGAGGGTGGACAAGACAGGACCCCCAAGGCAAACTGTGCTAGCTCTGACCAATGGTCCAATCTGCTCACCCAGAAGTTCAAGAGGCCTGAGCTCAGTGTATCTCCTGGAGAAAGGGCACAGCTGAGGTGCAGCCGAGGTAGGAGTGCACCTGGGCAGGTAGTGGTGGTGTTACTGGTGATGAACCTCCCCTCCATGACGATGTGTGTCAGGTGATCTTATGGGATGTAAAAACTTGTACATCATATTTTCAAGAGAAAGTTGCGGGCTTCTGCTGCCGCCGCCTGTTGGTGGGGTACTGTATTGATGCGGTGGGGAGTGAAGAGTGGACACCCTGTCAGACATGCTGCCGACAGGTGTCTGGTGTTTGAAAGTCATGGCTAACTGGTTGCATGTCTTCTCTCGGTAATAAGCCATTTTTGTCTTCCTCTTGGAAGTGTAAAAAATTCCCCTATTTTGGCTTTATTCCGAGGGTCTAAAAGTGTGATGATCCAGTACTTGTCTTTTTGCTTCATGCTAACAATGCTGCAATGTTAGTGTGCAAGCACCCAAGCATACAGCTTGCCAGAATTTCCGAGGGCACAATTGGACCACCGCATTGATAACACTGCTGCAAATTGCCATATTTGTTCATCATGATCGTCATCCCCACCACCATTGTGATGGCCGTCGTCATCATCATCATCGTCATCATCGTGTGCCTCCTCCCCTATCCCTTCCTGTAATAAGTGGGTTGTTTCCGTATTCAAATCCGCCTCCTGGGGTCTGATTTTCACCTCCTCACCCTCCTCCACCTCTTCTTGTAGATCTAAAGAGCAAGGGGACAGACAGTATCTTTCTTCCATCCCTTGCTGAATTATGTCCATGAGCGTTTGCTTGTTCGGGAAGACCACTCTGGTGCTGCAAGTCTAGGAGAGCGTGTTTGAAGGCATAGGATTGGCTATAGTGAACGCATACCCTCTTGGACATGGCCAGAATATTCGCCAGACTAACATATGTTTTTAAGAAGCAGACTGATCATGTGCACCAGGCATGGGGCATGTGTCATGTGACGTAGACGCAGAGCAGCCACAATGTTTATACCATTATCTGCAAACACAGAGTCGCAAAAGCGGTACTAATGCCTAACCATGTTGCGTCAGAGCATCGTGCTGCACAAGATTGACCCAGTAGGTTGTAACACACATGTATTGCATTTGGCCATAGCTACTGCTCCAAGTATCTACTGTTGCATGCACTGTGCTGCACACTGACATTTGCATAGATAGCCCTTTCTCTTCCACATAATTGTGGAAGGTGGGGCTGGCGACTGGGGACACTCCCCCTGGGCTGGGTGCACCCCATTAGTTGCCTAAAGGCGGTGGACTCAACCAGGTGACTGCACCACCAACAATTTGGCCAGATGCGAGTTCCTAGATTTGTGCCCTGACCACTGCTAACTTTATGCTTGCAGACCTGGCACTGTGCCAGGTTTTGTTTCTATGGGAAGGAACAAAAGAATTGCCACACAGAAGAGTACCGTACAGAGCTAGCCTTTCCAACACCACCACCACCAGACTTTGCTCCTCCTCTGGCAGTCTTTTTTTCTGGAGTCTGCAAAAGCAGCATCAATGTCCTGAGCAGACAATACCAGCTTTGCAGATGATCTGGCCCTATGTTGCCTTTTTGTAGCTTACAGTGCCAGAAATACCCTCCTGCTCTGATGATGTGCCTTGTTGTCTGGTTCCCAGGTCCTGTGCAAAACTGCATCATCATACTCCTCCTCCTGATCCCCGCCACTTCCCTGTTCTGATGTTTCATCATGGCCTACTTGCCTCCCCACACCCCCTCCACCTACATAACTGACAGTATGTCCATGTTTACCACCACCCCTTTGCCACAACTATGCGCCCCAGACACTGCTTCCACCACCTCCGCAACACAGGCTGTCATCAAACAAATTCTCCTCATCGCTATCCATAGCAACCAGGCTGCTGAAAAAAGCTGGCACCCCACTAGGAGTGTGCAGTAAAGAGACAGGAAGAGAAAGGCTTTCTTTTACTGTGATGTGTAGGTGTAGTTGAGGAAGAAAATACTGAAACCTGGCTTAATGTGAAGAGTGAGAGTGAGTTAACCAGTCCACAATGGACCTCAAGCTAAACATGGACAAGACAGAACTGGCAATTTTCCCACCATCTTACTCCCCTCCCCTCTCTAACATGTCTATTTCTGTCAACAATTACACAATAACAGCAACTCCCCAAGCTCGGTGCCTGGGAGACATTCTGGACTCTGCCCTCTCTTTCAAACCACATATTCACTCCCTGGCCACCTCCTGTCGCCTCCAACTTAAAAACATCTCACGCATCTGTCCCTTCCTCTCACCTGACACCACTAAAATGCTAGTGCATGCCCTGGTCATATCCCGACTGGATTACTGCAACATCCTTCTTTGCGGCTTACCAACTAACAGACTGGCACCCCTCCAATCTATCCTGAACTCTGCTGCCTGCCTCATCCATCTCTCCTCTCGCTCCTCCAGTTCTGCGTCTCTCTGCCAATCCCTACACTGGCTGCCAATCCCACAGCGAATCCTGTTCAAAACTCTAACTCTCACATACAATGAATGCTGCCACTACCATGGCTGGGCCTGGGCAAATGGCTGGTGCTACTTTTACTGGGCCTGGGCACATGGCTGCTGACCATAGTGTTGATACTGGCACCAACATCCTCATCCTTAGTGGCAGAAGGTATTGCAGGGATGTCTTTTTCTCTACCCCGTCTTTCCCATCCGTTCCTTTCCCAGACATTTTACTTAGTATTTCCTAAAATAGTGATTTTTTAAAAACTGTATTTATCAAAGAGGCACCGTGGATCCCAATTTAGAGAGAGATGGTGTGGCACACTTAAAACCGAGCTTCCCCTCAAAAACAATCCTCGCAGATAAAAAAGATTGTTTTTTTTCAAACTGTATTTAACAAAGAGGCACCTTGGACCGCAACTTAGAGAGAGATGAGGCCTGCACACTGAGGAACTGTGTACCCCAAGTTCCCCAATGCAGTGACAGGGGCCAACTAAACCAGACAGAAGTGGCCAAAAAATAAAAAACCCTCACTGAAGTTTTCAGACTTTACAGGGTGGACTACAATGACCAGCAGATCCCAGCGCAGGCAGGTGCAGATTTCCGTGCAGCACACTCCCACCCTTAGCGTCCCACCGTGCCCACTTCCATTCCTGTCCTATCTTTTCTCCTATGCTGTGGTTCAAAATGCCCTAAACTGTCCCTGCTCTAAGAGCAATGCTCTCTCTGCAACAGCCAGCTCAAAAATGGTGGATAGATGGCGTATCACATGACTATCTCTGGCAATAGTGCCTCTTGATTGGTCCAGCTACCCTGACCTCTTAAGCTGCAACCATGTGACCTTGTCTCTCTGCTTCTCCTTGGTTGTTACCAGTGGGGTGGTGCCCTTGAAATCCCACCCGATTTGTCTTCTGCGTTCTGCTGTGAACCGTGTGAAGTTCAGGTTCTTGGCGAATCAAACTTTTCCTAAGGTTCGCTTTGAAATCGGGTTCTGCTGTTTCAGTTCGCTCATCTCTAATCACCACCACCAGCCATGGAGCCTGATGAAGAGGAGGGTGTGTTGGACTTGGAGTCGTCCACAGCACCTGCGCACTCCGGTAGGCCAATACACCAAAAACACACAGGTTGTGCTGCATGTAAAGTCTAATGACATGTTTTCTAAGTGTTGGTGTGTTGTACTTCTCTGTCCCTTCAAAATCATCAGAGGGTGAGTGCGCAGTGATGGGGGCCACCCGAGATTGAAGCGGCACAAAACTCAGGTGGGAGTAAAGCAGAACAATACCCACATTACACAGACAGGTGCCATGTTGGTTCCAACTAAAATGTAAACAAATCGTTTTTAATAAAACAAGAGAGATTTAAAATGATATGCTGTGTGGTGAATTATATGCAACTACATAAAGAAGATGCAAAGAAAACAAACAGCATGGTGTAAAACGGAACACCAGAACAGAAGGTGGCTGAAGTAGGAGGTAACAGTGGGCAGAAACAGACAACATGGCAACCAAGGTACAAAGGTAAGTATGTGCAAGGACATGCAGACTACATGGCTTGCCCTAGATGCCAGCAGGGGAAGAAGATAAGTATGTGCAAGGACATGCAGCCTACCATGGGTACACTGGCGGGGCAGAGGGATGCACCTTAAAATAGCTGAGAAAAACAAATGCAAGTTACAGCCGAAAACAGGTAAAAACTCAACTCCCCAGACTACTTTGGCTGCAAATATAAATGCTCAGCTAAACCATAAGCATATGGCACAAAGCAAATACAGCTGCTTACATATGAACAATCTTTTCTCAAAATGTTGCTGTGAATGATAGGAGCATTCGTGATTTCCTGATTTCAGAGATCAGTTGCTCCAAAAATGTGAGCATTCACAAGCAGGCTCTGAATCAGGCTGACTTTCAAATACCCCTCCGGAGGCCAGGCCAATGTAGATACAGACAGCTGCCAGCAATCCTGCCTACAACCTCCCCAGGTAGTGGAGACTAGGGAAACTCAGCAGAAGAGAGGGCCAGAGTGTCACATGTGAGGATGATGCAGACTCAAGAACACCAGGCAGGAACTGCTGAAGATCTGGCAATAAGGCAATAGGGGGTTAAAAATGGTAGCGTGCTACACCATGCACAGGATTCAGTATGGGGAGTATGCCAACAGATCTGTTTTTTCGCCTGAGCCTTCCGCAAGAAGGGTCAGACTGCTGGGGTCCGGGGAAAAATCGGGATCCCACTACAGCTGCCAGTGGCCAGAGAGCCCAAATATGAGAAAAGTTCAGTCCAGGTTTTTGGGGAAACTGATGTAGGGAAGCCAGAAAGCCCAGAGCCAGGGAAAGCAATAATCCAACGCCAAAGTTCAGGTAGTCATCCAATGCGATGCTTGAGAGCCAGAGAGGGATTGGTGTCCAAAGCCAGGGGGTCAGAGCCAGAGCAGGGTCATAATCCAAGAGCCAGAAGCTCAGAGCTGAAGCAGGGTCATAATCCAAAGCCAGATGTCAGAGCTGAAAGTTAAATATGAGTAGGACAAGGTCTCCCATTGTGACAGTAAAACAAGTTTGGATACATCAATGCACATTATTTTTAGGCTCATACGCCATCAAATGAAAGATTACCTTTTTTTTTAGTTTACAAAATTATTTTTACAGTACTGCTTACTGAATTATAAACCATGGCTACCCATAAATGTATGCTGACCTTCTGTAATCATCCTTCATAAAGCACAAACTCTCAGACCAATGTGATTCATTGATTAAATGTGCCAGCAATCTCTTAATTTTACTTGATGAATGTCAACAGGAATTATAATTATCATTCTTTATTTAGTGCAGGTTAGATCACTGGGTATAATGTGAAGATTGTATTATATGCTTCAACAATGAACAATAAAATATCACCATTTTGACTTATATGGGATATGTCTCCAATGCTTGTTGTTTTTTGTCAAAGGGTGGACACCAGATATTTTGATGTGGTTATCTATGGGTTCACAGCCTTCTACTCTATGCATATTGTTAATGGCTTTGGGAGAGTTATGCCAAACCAGAATATAATAAGCCAGCCAGAAAGTCTCCACTATAGTACTTTCTGTGGTTATATCTCCCCAAACCCCAGCCTCTCCTGCATAAATGCACATCTACTTCTTTAGCTGCCTAGATTGCACCACATAAATTAACTAATGTGTTTTACGACTGAGACTTTTTATAAAAACATAGAAAAATTAAACATTTGTTAGATCGCCAGTTCCCAGCATCTCAGCAAAAGAGCTGTGGCTACTAATAAAACAGTAGCAATTATCTAAATAGTGTTGTTTTCAACAGTTGGTTTTATCAGGGAGGCAGCACGTCAGCCAACTTTCTGTATCACAATCTAAACCCCAACAAGTAAAAGGACCTAATATCAAATATCACTGGACAGGGTCACTCAGAAAAGGAAAGATAAAAAGGACTTTTAAGATGGCCAGCATTTTTTTCCTTTGACCAAATTACTCCATTGAAGTCACAAGTACAACTGATGTTTTTCTGCTCTTGTTAAATAGCTGAATTACTGCATCATGCTCATGAAATCCTTGTAAGTACAATAATTATGTTACAGGTCAGGTGGATAGAAATAACAAGATGCTTATTAGAACATTATCAAATATTTATTTTTGTTTTAAGGTGACACAATGGTGCATTTGTCCCACTGAAACAATCTAATCCAATCATTACCAGCAGATTGAGGTTTAGATCTGCCATTGATAGTGGTCGAGACATTGTTGTCAACTGGCTGAAACTGATAGAGGAGCAGTAGTGCACCCAAAGGAAGAGAAGGTCCCTTTCATGGGCACACTGGGAGAAAATAATGTCTACTGTGCATAAGCTGACCATTTTTCCAGAGGGACAAAATTGAAATGATTAACTTGAGACAGCTTAAAGCGGACCAAAACCAACATTTTTAACTAGGATGCCATAAATTGCTCCCCCCTATTCCCAATTTTCACTGAACCTGCTTCACTCTAATGCCAGATAATTCTACCTGCTTTAGCTATAAAACCCCTGATGTGTGTGGCAATGATGTAATTGCCACACCTATGCAATGACTGATCCCCTGCCATCTTACAGAGAGGGGCAGCAAAAAATAGTGTTCCAGGACTCTTCAAAGCGGGAAAATATCTATTTCTAGTTCTACACCCTAAGTAGGAAGTATTGTAAGGTCCAAATGTAGTTCAAATGTTCAGTGGGTTTTGGTCCTCAAATTCCTAGCTTCATTTTCAATAGCGACAACATTGTGTGATGTGTGTTGTCGCTATTGAAATTTAACCTTGCGATTTTTAAAACTGTTGCAATTTTAGTCCCAAATTTGTCCCTCTGAAAAAAATGGTCAACCTAACTGTACATGGTATAAGACAGCTGATTTCTCTACCTAATGCAAAAGTTTCAGTTTGGTTTGCTTTTTTAAGATAACTGAGTGCTCACATAGGCTGAGGACCAGTAGGTAGAGGCTGTGGTGCCTAAAAGAGAAACATTCAACTAGATAGTAACTATTGCCTATACACCTTCAGAAATGTGTTCAAAGTAGACCTATGATCATGATGATTAGACAAATGTAAGAGCTAACTTTTAAGATTCATAACAGACATATCTACTGGCCAACCTGTTATCCTTGGTTGTCCTTTCATAAAACAACAGAATATGCACAATTACTGCCCCGTTGACCTGAGGAAATCAAATTCTTCCACTTGACCGATTCACCTACTTCCCTTCTCGTCATCTCCCCTTCAAAACCTCTCTCTTTAATTTCTCTCTTTAAGTACTATAACATTTTTAAAAGAATAAATAAATACTTTATACATAGGGCCTGATTTATCAAGCATTATTTGCCAGACTACGCCACATCGCAAAATATAATTAATATTTTTTTAGACTGCACTGCAAGAAACTTTACTTTCAATTTAATAAAAGTGGTGCAGCAACATGCTGAAATTATAAATTATATTTTGCACTACTCTAATTTGCAACGATGGGGTGTAATTTGGCAACTAGTGCTTGATAAATCAGGCCCATTATGTAATTTAAAAAAATACATACATATGACAAAGATGATATTCTAATTAGTTTATAAAATGAATTAGTCTCAAACAATGTTGTATTCTTTTAATTATCTTAGGTTACTACATGATCGAATAATCATCTGTGGAGGGTCTCCTGGTTGCAGTAAGTAAGCGCAGAGTTACTTTTAGAAGATATATTTAGAGAGTTTGTTGAATCTAGGCCTATACTTTTCCAAAATAATGACAGATCTAACATTAAAAAGTGCCTTTAAATTCAATTTCTACACATCTAATGGTTTTGTGGCTCACAAAAAAATTCTGCAATCCATTGTGGTTACACAACCAAAGGGTCACTCTACATGAGGTATGCCCACCAATCTGATCTGTTTCCATATAAATGTAACTCAAGCCTGATTTATTCAGTAAGGAAGGAATCTAAATGGTGAAGCTACTGTAGGTGCATTTTTCTGCGCTGCGTTTAATGACAACCCATACACAACACCAGATATAGAAAAAGGTTGGGCACCCATGTAAAAGATCATGGTTTCAGTACACTGATCAATTTTCTAACAATATTTAAAAAAAAAACACATGTACAGCACAATAGAGAAAAAATTTGAAAAGAGATTCTGTTTGGCTATATCCATGCAAGGCAAAGGCCACTCCAGAAACTGGCCACAACTATTCCTGATTAAAAGGACTCTTACTTATTCTGAAAGACAATCCAGGTTAAGAGAGTCTGCCAACAAAGCACTTAGCTCACTGTTGCAATGTATTCATAGCAGTCCATGTTTACAACCTTTTTCTAATTGTGCTGCTTATTACATTGCTGTATATTATAGTAGCTTCTCTTGAATAATGTTCCTTGAACATTTTAAAAAAGTATTTTTAATTAATACTCTCTTTTTTAATGTGTAGTAGCAGTTGTGCAGTTTCTAACAATAAAATAAAAGTAAGCCCAGTTCATGATATTGACAATAAAAGTCTGATGTTTATTGCAGTCTTGGATTGCTTTATGTGTATTGTTAAGACATTGCACAGCGTGTCCAATGTCTAATCTATAAATCCCTGTTTCATATTATACCAGAACAATACATTTACAGACCCGAAATGGGCTAAGCGGAACTTTGTGTAAAGCCTAATCTCTTGTGCGTAAACTTTTGCCCTTAGCCGTTCTTGCCTGCTCACAAGCTGATATCAAGAAATTCTTGTTTTATGTGGTCTGGACGTACCTTCTATTTTCTGTTTGTTTGTGGCTTTCTCACAAGGGAAAAAAGCTTGACCAGCCTGGCTTTTATTCCTAAACATAGCTATTTTTTTTAACTTAAGGATGGAAGTTCTATAGTCCTGTATGTTTCCTAAAATTAACCGTTTTCAAAAGCATAAACAAGTAATTAGTGCGCACACTATGATTTATTCCAGCAGTGTGGTAAACTTACAATGGCTGCAACTCTACCCAACATTATTATAGGAGTTGAGAAGAAGTATACTATGTTTATATATTTTAACCATTTAGGTGTGCCATGCAAAAAATGTATGCTTTGCCTTACACTTTTTTTAGTGTCTTTTAGCCCACTGTATCAAAGAGAACCAACATCCCCACACGCAGGTGTTGATCTCTGCCACTATAGGTAGAATTCATGGTGTGCCGGTGAGTTTGCATGGGCTATTTCCAGCATCAAGTCGCACTCTGGCTTCTGTCTGAATTCAGGGTTGTCAGAATGGGATGCACTTTTGTCTTAGCATCAATTTGCGCACTAGCATTCGCCATTGCACCAATTTGTACCTGAAATTTTCTGCTAGTTTACTTTTTCCGCACCAAACTGTCTCCGTTTCGATGGCAGCAAAGCGTGTGCAAATGTGGCAATTTGAATTTCTTCCATCAAATAGGTGGAGGAAACTGCAGATTTTAATGAGTTCCTTGTTTCATTCCAAAAACACGGCAGGGTCCTGCATGTTTATGAACAATAAAAGTGTCAGCCGCAAGTTCTTTTTGTGGATTGAGCCCTTTTTTTTGGTTTGGGTTCCTACAAAAAAAATGATAAAAAGTTATCAAAAAATAAAAATACAATAAAACAATTATAGTTGAATTATTAAGCATTACTATGCAAAACAAACAGGGAGGGTTAAAGAGAACATCTGGGACAAAAAAATGGGCAAAAAAAGTTAAGAGACTCTGGAGAACACAGATTCTCCAAAGAATACACTCCAAAATGATAAATAGATCTTCGAAGAAAACACAGAAGCTGGACAGTTCAAATCACTATGGAGAAACAGTAAAGGAAAACATGGGGGACCATCGGGGCAGTTAAGCACTCAGCCAGCCAAATGCACATGGGGCATGGCCATTTGCACTTCAAAACAGCAGATTTACTTTGCGGAAGGAGCAAATTGTGCCTCTCCCGTGTGATTGCCATTTGGTGCATTGACCCTTATATGACAGGCTGGGAGGCATCCAGAAAACTGGAGACACCCCCTGCAAATAACACCCCCCAAATGCCCTGAAAGCTTTCCCTCGGTTTTTTTGTCTGGAATCCAGTGCAGCGATTGGCCGTCAGGCGGGACATGCAGGCAACTGGAACAAATTTTCAACACTCTGTACCCACATGGATGCCGGACAGCCAATTGCTGCACTGGATTCCTGTCAGGGGAATGAGGGAAAGGTAAGATTTACCGGCATTTGGGAGGTGTTATGTGCAGCTCCCAGGCTGTCATATTGCGAGTTGGTCCACTTTATGCCTAACATGGATCTCTCCCTAAGTGGCTTGACCCCACTGCAGTAGTGCTGTCAAGCCTTACACCCATATAGCCATCAGTTCCATCATTGTGCTGATTAACATGAAAAATGTGTGCACAATTATGGCTCTGTTAATATTAAAACATACTTTATACTTGAATATTGCACTTAGCCAACTATAGGTCCTTGAGATATCACAAAGGTGAAAAGACATGATTTAAGTGATTTTGTCCACTGCTTAGAATCATGGGTAAAATATGCAATTCTTGGTCTATATGTATAAATAGAATAAAATATCCATTTACAAATAAATACTATCAAATAAATATCTCTTTGCAGACACGCGCAAACAGAATATAATAAAAATATAATACATGGAGCAATTTGTTCTGTTTGGGGTGATAAGATGCCAGACATTTTTCTTGGTGGCCAAAAAGTTCACTTTTGGTCCCATCTTGCCAAAGCACCCCTCTTCGTACATATGGGGTCCCCCACTTGCCTTTGGCAAAATCACAATGAACCTTCTTATTTCAGCCTGTATGCTTCTTCTTTCCATTTGATGATAGTGTGCTTTGAATGCATTTTATAGCTACCTACACCAGGCCATGCTTTTGTTTTGTTGTGCAAATTATTCTTAGCATGCCATGTGGCCTTTTAATTTTTGGATAATTTTGTTGCCTTTTAATTTTGGACCTTTATAAAGGTATGTGGCCCCTGGCATGACATTTTCATAGAACCTCAATTCAATCTCAGAAAAGACGTTCTAGAATACCAGTAGATGACATAAATACATGATAAATAATGAAAGAATATAAGGTTGCTCAGTACATACGATGCTCGGAAGGGAACAGGATGTTTTTTCATGGGTCTTTCTACCACTTCTCTCGTCTAAATTATTTCACTTAAACTTAACATTAAAATGTATATTTCAAATAAATAATAAAAATGTATAATTCGTTCACTTCCTTTACACTTGACTTTCATTCATAAATAAACATATACATTCCTCTGATTGTCTAATGTAAACGCATCTGGATGATATCCGCAGTTTAAGGGAGTTGCTCCTAAGCGTGCCTATTTCCATACTTTCCCCTGCTGTTCTTAATATAGCCAATGTCAGAAATAAATACAAATGTCTTTCCCTTTTAACGTGATTTTGAACACGTATTTATCAGATGTGGGAAAAGCTCAGAGTTGTCACTTAGATCATTTGGGGTTGATTGAGAAGGGGTATACACACGTCACTTTTTACTTTCTGCATTTCGAGATTTTAAACTATGTTAAAAAAGCAAGCAATAGAAAAACTAAGTGCAGCTTGTAGAGTCCATTTATAAGTGATTTTCAAACTGTGAATCATTGCATAGTCATATAAGTTAATAATGTACCCATATGATCCAATGGCAACATTTCCTGAATCTGCTATATATTAGCCAGGCTGTCAGACAGTATAATATAGCCTATGTAGCAGGGTCATTCCCTGCAGGGAAATCAGTCTAATACCCTAGAGTAACTCTATATTAGAAGCTTCTGCCACTGAGAAAATATAGGTTGTGTGGGAAGATTGCTGGGAAGGGCAGAAAAAAATAGCTTATCCTTCCCCACATCACATTCCCCCTAATGTGCCTCCTAAGGTGAACATTTGGGCGTAACTCTCATTGGGCCATGGTATCCTCCATCCTTTGGGCATCCCAAACTGTAATGACTACCTGTTAGGGCGAGCGCTGCACGCCCGTCTCACAGCATTTCACCTACCTCCATGGCTGCATGCAGCCGTCATCCATCTTCCCTCAGGGCTGCTTCCAGCTGCCGCCCTTCCCCCAATGCTTCCTCCTTGCATGGTCAGGTGCGCACATGTCTCCGTCCACTAGAGGGCGAGCGCACAGGATCCCTGAGATTTAAAGGGCCTGTACAGCACTGATTGGTGTTTATGTCATCCAATCCTGCATCATCTTCACCTATTTAAACAGGCACTTCCTTCCTTCAGTGCCAGATCTTGGTCTCTCCATGCCTGTTGAAAGTCAGACATTCTTGGATTGCTCACCCGTGTACCGACCTCTGCCTGTCCCCGACTCTGAACCTTTGCTGCCTGCCCCAACCTCGGCAACTCACCTTTACCGTGAACCTGTGCTGCCAGCCCCGATCTCTGCCTGTACTACGCCTTTTTGCCTGCCACTTGTGTACCTCACTGAACCTAGGCTGACTGTGGGACTGGGCCGCTGTTAGGGGGTAGCGACCTGGGAGTCACTCGCCGCACAAGACCAACCTGCCTTGCGGTGGGCTCTGGTGAATACCGGTGGCCCCTTAGACTCCGCTCCCCTGACACGGTACCCGCCATCGGTTCCACAGTTAAAGCGGATCCACACCCGAGTCCGCTCCATCCGGTCCGTGACAGTAAGATCCGGCCATGGATCCCGCTGAGGTGCCGCTGCCGGATGCCACTGAATTGCCTGCTATAGTGGCTATGCAGTCCCGCCAGATTAATTAACTCTCTGCCATGATGCAGCAATTATTAACGATTCAGTAACAGCAAGTTCCATCACCGGCTCCAGCATTACCGCCACAGTCCCCGGTAACATCTCCTGCCAGAATCCGTCTCTCCTTGCCGGCGAAATATGATGGGGATGCCAAGTTATGCCGAGGGTTCCTTGCCCAATGTTCCCTGCACTTGGAGTTGTTGGCGGATCAATTTCCCACTGAACGAGCTAAGGTGGCCTTTGTCATCAGTTTGCTTTCTGGAAAGGCTTTGGCCTGGGCCCCTCCCTTGTGGGATCGCAATGACCCTGTCTCTTCCAGTATTCACACCTTTGTCTCAGAGTTTCGCCAGGTCTTTGAGGAACCTGTACGGGCTTCATCTGCTGAATCGTCCCTTTTGAACTTGGTCCAGGGCGAGTTGTCCGTTGGTGAATACGCCATTCGGTTCCGCACTCTTGCCTCCGAATTGTCTTGGAACAATGAGGCCTTGTGTGCCTGCTTCAAGAAAGGACTTTCTAGTAAAATTAAGGATGCTCTTGCGGCTCGTGACTTGCCTTCATCTCTCAACGATCTCATCCATCTGGCCACACGCATTGATGTGCGCTTTACTGAGAGGCGTGAGGAATTCCACCAAGAAAGAGACTCTCAGCGCCCTAGGAGGGCATCCCGTTTGGCTCCAGTATTTCAAAACCCTTTGTCCGCACATGTACCTCCCAGTGAGGAGGCCATGCAGGTCGATCGATTCCACTTGACCCAATTGGAGAGAACTCGCAGAAGGAACGAGAAACTTTGTCTGTACTGCGGTGGTTCTGAGCATTTTTTGAAGGACTGTCCTATTCGCCCTCCACGTCAGGGAAAACGGGCGCACCTAGTGGCGGTGGGAGAGGCATCCCTGGGTGTATGTGCTTCCTCTCCACGGCTCACTGTTCCTGTTCAACTTTCCATCTCACCTACCACCTCCTTGAATTTAACCGCCTTTTTGGACTCTGGTTCCGCAGGGAACTTTATTGAGGCTGCCTTGGTCAATAAACATAATATCCCGGTGAATCGCCTTGCAAGACCCTTATTTATCGCCTCAGTCAATGGTGATAGGCTGGACTGTACTGTGTGCTATCGCACCGTTCCCCTCCTATTAAGAATTGGACTCTTCCATCAAGAGAATGTTGAGTTCTACGTCCTCCCTAATTGCACCTCTCAGATTCTTCTAGACCTTCCTTGGCTCCAACGTCATGATCCCACGCTTGACTGGACCACTGGCGATATAAGGACTTGGGGTGCAGCATGCTTTAAGAGGTGCCTGAAGTCTGTCCCTGTTCGACCCATTCCCGCTTCAGCACCATTACCTGGCTTGCCTGAGATCTACCTGACCTATGCTGATGTATTCTGCAAGAAACAAGCGGAGGTACTTCCGCCTCACCGCCCCTACGATTGCCCTATAGACCTCCTTCCGGGTACCACTCCTCCACGTGGCCGAATTTACCCTCTCTCGGCTCCTGAGACTCAAGCCATGTCGGAGTATATTCGAGAAAATCTTCAGAAAGGGTTCATATGAAAGTCTTCCTCTCCAGCAGGCGCGGGGTTCTTCTTTGTGGCAAAAAAAGATGGCTCTCTTCGCCCTTGTATTGATTACCGCGGCCTCAATAAGATTACCGTTAAAAATCGCTACCCTTTGCCCTTGATTGCCGAATTATTTGACCGACTGCGTGGAGCCAGAGTCTTCTCCAAGCTTGACCTGAGGGGAGCCTATAATTTGATACGTATACGCAAGGGCGATGAATGGAAGACCGCCTTCAATACCCGCAATGGCCACTTTGACTATTTAGTGATGCCCTTTGGACTCTGCAATGCACTCGCTGCATTCCAGGAATACGTAAATGACATTTTTCGGGACTTGCTTTATTCCTGTGTTGTTGTATATTTGGATGATATACTCATCTTTTCATCTAATCTAGAAGAACATCACCGTCATGTCCGGCAAGTCCTGTCTCGTCTCCGTCAACACCATCTTTATGCCAAGCTGGAGAAGTGTCTATTTGATCAAACCGCCTTACCCTTTCTTGGATATATTGTCTCAGCTCGTGGCCTTCAGATGGACCCCAGCAAGTTGAAAGCAGTTCTGGATTGGCCCCGTCCGATTGGCCTGCGAGCTATTCAACGTTTTCTGTGCTTCGCCAATTACTATCGGCAGTTTATTCCTCACCTTTCCACTGTAGTGGCGCCTATTGTGGCCCTCACAAAGAAGAGCGCCAATTCGAAGTCTTGGCCTCCTCAGGCGGAAGAGGCCTTCATTGCCTTAAAAAAGCCTTCTCCTCTGCACCAGTGTTGTCTAGGCCAGATCCATCTCGGCCATTGGAGCCGGAGCGGTGCTCACTCAAAAATCGTCTACTGGCAGAATTTTCACCTGCGGGTTCTTTTCAAAGACCTTTTCGCCAGCGGAGAGGAATTACTCCATCGGAGATCGGGAGTTACTCGCCATCAAGTTGGCGTTGGAGGAGTGGAGACACCTCTTAGAAGGTTCTGCCCATCAAGTATCCATCTATACTGATCACAAAAATCTATCTTATTTAGAAACTGCCCAGCGATTGAATCCACGACAAGCTCGTTGGTCGTTGTTTTTCGCTCGATTTGATTTTCAAATCTACTTCCGGCCAGCCGCTAAGAACATCAGGGCAGACGCCCTTTCTCGCTCCTCTGACATCTCTGGTGTTGAATCCACTCCACAACATATCATCCCGCCTGAACGCCTTGTCCACTCTGCCCCCGCTACTCTTGTACAAGCACCGCCTGGAAAGACCTTTGTGCCAGCCCGCCAACGTCGCAAAATATTAGAATGGGGGCATTCTTCCCATGTAGCCGGCCATGCCGGTATCAGGAAGTCTTGTTCTATCATTTCTCGATATTATTGGTGGCCTTCTTTTGAAAAGGATGTGACCGAATTCGTTCAGGCCTGTACCACCTGCGCTTGCGACAAAACCCCTCGCCAAAGACCTGCTGGCCTACTCCACCCACTTCCTATTCCGGATACCCCATGGACACACATTGCTATGGACTTTATTACCAACCTCCCTTCTTCGCATAGCAATACTGTAATTTGGGTGGTAGTGGATAGGTTTTCTAAGATGGCGCATTTTGTTCCTTTGCCCGGCCTCCCGTCAGCTCCTCTGTTGGCAAAATACTTCCTGAAGCATATCTTTCGACTTCATGGTCTACCTACACATATTGTGTCTGACAGAGGTGTGCAGTTTGTGTCCAAGTTCTGGAGAGCTCTTTGTAAACAAATGAAAATTAAACTGGACTTTTCCTCCGCTTATCATCCCCAGTCTAACGGCCAGGTGGAAAGAGTCAACCAGATTCTCGGGCATTATCTTCGCCATTTTGTTTCAGCGCGTCAAGACGATTGGGTCAATCTGTTGCCTTGGGCGGAATTCTCGTATAATTTTAAGGATTCTGAGTCCACAAGGAAGTCCCCGTTTTTGGTGGTGTACGGCTGTCAACTCCTTCCGCCTTTGCCTTTGTCCACGTCCTCCGGAGTGCCCGCCGTGGACGATCTCACACAGGATTTCTCCACCATCTGGCAAGAAACACAGCATTCCCTTTGTCAAGCTTCCGCCCGCATGAAGGTTAGCGCTGATAAAAGGAGAAGAGCTCCGCCTGTTTATTCTCCAGGAGATAAGGTGTGGCTGTCGGCTAAATACATCCGCTTCAAAATTCCTAGCTACAAATTGGGCCCCCGTTACTTGGGGCCATACAAGATCAAACAACAGATCAATCCAGTTTGCTATAAGCTTCACCTACCGACTTCACTGCGAATTCCCAATTCTTTTCACGTCTCTCTGTTGAAGCCAGTTATTGTCAATCGATTCTCTCCTAAAACTTTGGTGCCTGCCCCAATCTCGGGCACCGAGGATACCTTTTCAGTGAAGGAGATTCTGGCTTCGAAGCTCTCCAGAGGAAAAAGATATTTCTTGGTCGACTGGGAAGGCTGTGGACCTGAAGAAAGATCTTGGGAGCCAGAAGAGAATATTCTAGACCGTAGTCTCATCTCAGATTTTCTTGGTCCCAAGAAGAAGGGGAGATCCAAGGGGGGGGGGGGGTACTGTTAGGGCGAGCGCTGCACACCCGTCTCACAGAATTTCACCTACCTCCATGGCTGCATGCAGCCGTCATCCATCTTCCCTCAGGGCTGCTTCCAGCTGCCGCCCTTCCCCCAATGCTTCCTCCTTGCATGGTCAGGTGCGCACACGTCTCCGTCCACTAGAGGGCGAGCGCACAGGATCCCTGAGATTTAAAGGGCCTGTACAGCACTGATTGGTGTTTATGTCATCCAATCCTGCATCATCTTCCCCTATTTAAACAGGCACTTCCTTCCTTCAGTGCCAGATCTTGGTCTCTCCATGCCTGTTGAAAGTCAGACATTCTTGGATTGCTCACCCGTGTACCGACCTCTGCCTGTCCCCGACTCTGAACCTTTGCTGCCTGCCCCGACCTTGGCTACTCACCTTTACCGCGAACCTGTGCTGCCAGCCCCGATCTCTGCCTGTACTTACTACGCCTTTTTGCCTGCCACTTGTGTACCTCACTGAACCTCGGCTGACTGTGGGACTGGGCCGCTGTTAGGGGGTAGCGACCTGGGAGTCACTCGCCGCACAAGACCAACCTGCCTTGCGGTGGGCTCTGGTGAATACCGGTGGCCCCTTAGACTCCGCTCCCCTGACAAGGTACCCGCCATCGGTTCCACAGTTAAAGCGGATCCACACCCGAGTCCGCTCCATCCGGTCCGTGACACTACCCATAGACATCAAAAAGAAAGTCTTATCCAGGCTGTGCTCCCACACTATGCATGCATCTCATGTGATGAAAAGTATTTTTACTGAGATGATCTGGCATATATTTCTCAGTTTAATAATAAAAACATTCAGTGGGGGGGGGGGGGTACATACGGTATATACCCTGCATCAAAAAAATCCAACCAAGCTTGTTTTTGTTTGCTTATACTGAATAATAGAATCATGGGTGAACAGTTAGTTAGATGTGAGCTTTTCCCCCCTGTAAAAGTGAAATAGCACTTTCTGAAACCCAGCACCTCTGATTTTCCTAATACCAGTAAAGATAAGCAACATGCTTGGTGAGATTTTTTTTTAATGGGGTAAGTGAAACAGCAGTCCTTTTGCTAGTCAGCATGTTTATATACATTTTAAATACAAAATGTAAGACTCACCACATCTTGGCTATCTTGACCTTTAGACAAGCTCCCATTGGAAAGACACAAGCAGGCGTTACTAAACAGGGTTGCATCCAGGTCTTACAAGAGTAAACAATATTGACTGAGGGCTGGACCTGCAGGTGGGTGAGCGTAACTGGGGTTAACGGGAGGTGAGATAAAGCAAGGGTCATACATGGGAAGTCAGAACAAGTGTCAATGCAGAGGGATAACCAGAGACAGGGTCTGAGGACAGGCCAAAGATCAAAACCGAAGATAGAGAGAGGTACCGTAGAGAGGAGGCAGAGGCAAGGTCAAGGATTCCGAGATCAGCAATGGGAGTTCAGAGAGAGCGAGGTCAAAGGTCAATTTGGGACAAACATGAAAAGCAAGAGAAATAGAACACCGCACAACACCCAAGCACTAGCTATTACAGGAACTAATGACAGGGGCTGGAGCCCAAGAGGCTCATTAACCCATTCAAACCAGCCTCCTGTGCATAAAATTTTTGTGTTTGAAATACTACCTGGTGGCTACTGCTCCTTTCAGGAAAACGGACGCCTTGTTTGTGGTTCCATCGGGTCCCAAGAAGGGTCTGGCTCCTGCTACATCTACTATTAGCAAATGGATCCGTCAGGCCATTGTTAGGGCCTATTCTACTAGGGGGAAGGATCCTCCTTTCCGAGTCACTGCTCATTCTACCCGTGCTGTTGGGGCTTCTTGGGCCTTCCAGCACCAGGCTTCTGTTGAACAAGTTTGCAAGGCCGCTACTTGGTCTTCTGTTCATACCTTTTCCAAGTTTTACAAGGTTGATATTTGGCCTCAGCGGATGCTGTTTTTGGCTGTAAGGTTTTGCAGGCGGCAGTGGTTTGAACTGCGCGATGTTGCCTTTTTGGGATCCCCACCCGTTTATGGACACTGCTATTGGATGTCCCAGCTGTTGTGAATGCTATCTGGAGCAGGACGTGCTGCATACTTAGAATAATACCGTTTTTTTTTTTTTTTTTTAAAAGGGGAAGGAAATCCAAGTGACTGCAACCTGCTGCCTTGTTCTTTAATGTGAACGCTACAGGCGCAATGGCTTGGATTTTGATAAAGGAGAAAACAAATGTTTTATTGGCGTTTTAAACCTATTGAAGAAAATGTATTCTATCTGGGGGAGGAGGGACCTCCAATTAACCTGGGCTAAAACAGTCTATGAATATGTAAGGTGTGCAAACATGCCCCCCTCCCTGGGTGGGTGTGATGCTGACATAAAAGCTTAAAAAAAAAAAAAAAAAAATGTGCAGTTCTGGAGACCTTACCTGCAAAAAGACATTATTCAAATAGAACGTGTCCAAAGGCGGGCAACGAAAATGGTGGAAGGACTTAAACTTAAAACTTATCAGGAAAGACTTAAAGAACTTAATTTGTACAGTCTGGAGGAAAGAAGGGAGAGGGGGGACATGATTGAGACCTTTAAATATGTGAAGGGATTGAATAAGGTTCAGGAGGGAATTGTTTTTAAGAAGAAACTTACTGATAGAACAAGGGGGCACAACCTGAAGCTAGTCGGGGGGAAGATCAGGAGCAATGTTAGAAAATATTATTTTACAGAAAGAGTAGTAGATGCTTGGAACAAACTTCCAGCAGAGGTAGTTGAGAAATCAACAGTCACTGAATTTAAACATGCCTGGGATAAGCACACATCTATCCTAAGATAAAGAGTAGATACAGTATACACATAAGGGCAGACTAGATGGACCGTATGGTCTCCTTCTGCCGTCAACCTTCTATGTTTCTATGTTTCTATGTGTACGTATGAGCAAAGACACTGGGGATGCGGGAGAAGAAGGGGAGGGATTGAGCCGACGATGCCTGAGACTGACGCACCAGCTGGGCGACGGTCGGGTGAGCGTGCCGCCCCAGGACACCACTGGAGCGGGGAGCAGGTGACTCCAATAGTAGCAAATGTGGTAGAAAGCCACCTATCAGAGCTCAATAATAGGCAGTGTGGCAGAAATCTCCTCCACCAGAGAGAAATAATAGACAGTGTGTCAGAAATCTCCTCCCCCAGAGATAAATAATAGACAGTGTGTCAGAAAGACTGGTCCCCAAAAGACCAATAATAGGCAGTGTGTCAGAAATCTTCCCAGAGCTCAATAACAGCCATCATAGCAGAACCTTTCCCCTCAAAGCAATATTGGGGGGCACGTGGGTGTTACATAACTGGACAGCAAAAATTACAAATTAAATTGTGAAATCAAATTAAGAAAAGAAGACATGGCAGAACCCCTCCCCCCAAAGCCCAATAATAGGCAGTGTGGTAGAGTCCTCCCTCCCCAGAGCCCAATAACATTCAGTGTGCCAGAACTCCCCCCCAGAGCCCCAGGAAAAGGCAGTGTAGCAGACCACCAGTGCCCAATAATAACCATTGTGGCAGAACCCTAAGAGCCCAATAACAGGCAGTGAGGCAGAACCCCTTCTCACCCAGAACCCAGCAACAGGTAGTGAGGCAGAACCCCCTCTCCCCCCAGAGCACAATACTAGGCAGTGTGGCAGAACCCCCCCTTTGACAGCCCCCCCAGATCCCCAAAAATAGGAGCCCAATAATAATCAGTGTGGGAAAGCCTCCCTCCCTTCCTCTCCCCAGACCCCAAATCTTCATTTGCAAATGCCCATGGGGGCACATGGGTGGTACATCACTTCATCAAAAATTTCAAATAAAATGGATATTTTTAAACACTGTCATGGTTTTAAAAGCTCACCTTCACTAGCTCACCATCCCCGATGGGCTGCTTATTTAGTAATACATTTTTTATCTAAAAAATAATAGCCCTACCTCTTATTTATTTTTTAATTGTATTTTTTCAGTTTTAAGTGTTTTACTAAAGGCGGCTTTTAAATGCATCCCATTTAACATTGAAATCCTGGGGATTTTTTAAATATATTTTTGGTCATTTTTTTGGCATTTGTGGTTGGATACAATTTACCTGACATTTTACTTTTTTATTTGTATTTTTTCAGATTTAAGTGTTTTACTAAAAGCGGCATAAATGCATCCCATTTAACATTGAAACAGTTTGCGCATTTATTATATTTTTTGGTAATTTTTCCAACATTTTTTGGTTAGATACAAGTTTTATCTAACAAAGAATAGTCTCACTTTTTATTTTTTAATTGTATTTTTTAAGTGTTTTACCAAATGCTTCATATAAAAGACACTGATTTTATATTGAAACTGTCTGCTGTTTTTGTAAAGTTTTGGGCATTTTTAGCGAATACAATTTGTAGCTAATGAAAAAATTGTACAAATGTTTTTTTTGTCACTTTCCCTTGTTTTATTAAATAACACTTAACCGACATTCATTTAAGCCTGGAAAAGTGACATTAAAAACATTTAAAAATAAAACGTCGGACACCAAGTATAAGGGCTTATAACCCAGTGCTCAGAAACTATTGGCAGCCCCTGTCCTTGCAAGTTGCAAGCCCTTATGCCCTTTGGTATGGGCTTGGGGCCCATGCCCACACCAATGAGCACCAGGCTCTTCCACACTCCTAATGCCCCAAATGGGGGCTCGGGTAATGTGTCATTTTGCAGCATGGCACACACACAAAATAGTTTTATTGTTCTTAATTTAACTTATACTCACCCATCCCTGACTTCTATTTTCTATCCCCCGCTGGGCACTATCTTCCTCGGGTCCAGTGGGTCTTCTTTGTCCCACGCGGAATCTTCTTCCTTTTTTGGCGGCTCTTCAGGGCTCCCTCCATATATTTTTTTTAAATGTATTTATGTATTTCTTAATTTTTTGGTTTTCTGTTATTATTTTGAGTACTTTCCCTACCCAACTGCCCTGGTGTCTCCCCAATTTGCAGCCCTCTAGCCCTTACTACCCCCATATTACAGCCATTTTTGGGCCCCCAAGTGCGGGTCTCCATTGACTGAATTGGACTTAAGCCGAACTTGTTGAACCGGAATTTCAGTGAGTTCGCCCATCCCTACTCATCACAGATGACATTTATGGGTTATAGGTATTGTTTGAATTAAGAGCACATTATTTTAATGTATTTCAAAGAAAAAACTTTGTAAAACATCTTCAAGGCTTTCATTCTTTTTAAAAATAAATAATAATCTAAAAAACATAATACAGCTATAATTTTTTATTACAAGAATGAATGTAAAGTAATTAAAAACCTAGCTGGTCTGAGCTATACCTGAATATTGCCTACATTCTGTTTGCATCATAAAAAACAGCCATGAGGAATATTCAAGTCACATTCAAATGTAACCAAATCCAAACATTAATCTTACTTATACAAATGCACCACATACAGTGGCAACCATGGAATGCCCTCTCTAAGTGGTAGTTTAGAACTGAGTTTGGAACAAAACAAAAACTAAGCTATAAACGTTTACACTTAAATAAATATGTCTAAAGGTGCCACATGGTTTCTAAAAAGGCAATATTTACAGACCAGCCAGTGTG
The DNA here is from genome assembly GCA_027917425.1 of Gastrophryne carolinensis. Taxonomy (NCBI): domain Eukaryota; kingdom Metazoa; phylum Chordata; class Amphibia; order Anura; family Microhylidae; genus Gastrophryne; species Gastrophryne carolinensis. The sequence continues at coordinate 170,368,250 of CM051240.1, read as the reverse complement.
CTTATATAAAAATATGCATTTATTCAACTTATTTGCCTAGCAGTTTATTTAGGTTCATTCCATTCCGAGAATCTGATTTGTGGAACCATTTAGAAATCACTGTTAATATAAGACAATGATGAGCAGGGCAACACAATCTAGAAAAACAAAGAGCAAAGATGACTACTGGTGATCATTTGTAGTCTTGTTGTCTGCTGACTGTGGTTAGTACTAAACAAATTAACATGAATTGCATAATTATGCTCGGAAGTTGGCCTGCCATATTCATTCCACAGGAATGGTTAAAAGTCATTAGGAGCCTTTCACCTTAACAAGCCAACCTCTCTGACCCTTGTGGCTAGACCGGCTCCTGTTACATTAACCTATGACCTTTCTCACTATTAAACGCAACACTTTCAGTTCCAGTCTAGACCATCTTAGTAAGCGGTCTTTACCAGAGAAAGGAATTCTACAGAGGACGATTCAATGTGTTAATACAAAGAGTGCACAATCAAATAGAGAATATAAATGCACATACATACAATACATACATAAAAAGAAAATGTGAAATTCCGGAATAGCTACAGATTTCATGCATAGAGAAAATACTGGCTAACCTGCAGTCATTGCAGAATTCCGAAGATCACTGTATCAGATTAGCTGCTGATGGAGGCACTGTAGGAACTATCCATGACCACCTAGTGCACTCCGCGTGTTTCAGTGCCCTCAGGCCCCATGTGCCAAATTATCATGTATGCTTAGTGTACCAGGGTCAGAGGGTCAGTCACAAATCAAGATTCATAACATGGTCAATGCAGTATGAAAGGTTTTGTAGATAAGAGCAAAGCAAAGGCTGATCTTCTTGATGATGTATTAATAAATGCAAGTGTTGTATATAGATAATTGCCTTAACTTGGCTACTCCATTTTGGGTCCCTTGACTACCAAGAGGGTGGTGGACCTCTCTGGACAAAAGAAATATTCTCATCTAGTCTTCCTGCACCAATTACATCAGGGTCTAGTTCTTAAAAAATGACCTCTTGAAAAATGGTCTCCGAGATGTGTTTGTTCACTCATGCTGCTTGTTACAGTGGTATTGCACCGAGGTTAACATTCACTGTGACAGCAAAGGGGGGGGTGCCCTCCAGAAGAATAGATGTGTGGGTGCATTTTTTGGACTAGATAGTCTCTTTAAGACAATCACTTATGTGTTGCTGCTATAGATGTATATATATTCACAAGGGCAGGGCTCTCTCCTATAGTACCTTGTATTCAGAATATTCATCGCATTTGTGTACTGTATGCGCTACGAAAGATGAGGGCCCTGATAATAATAATAATAATGATAATAATAATTATATATATATATATATATATATATTTTTTTTTTTTTTTTAAGGTTTATGTATAAAGAGCAATCCACTTCCATCAATGTGGAATTACAAACAGGGTAAAACAACTAACTTACAATACATGAGCATTATGAGTCTGATGCACTAATAAATCATACTGAAACACACTTAAAGAAATGGTCCTTCCCGTGCAGGCTTACAATCTTAAGGGTAAGGGGTGGAGACAAAAAGTAGGTCACAAGTACTATGTAATAAGGGCCTTATTTATGATGTGCACCTTTTAGCATCATTTTTGTGGCCAGCATTCCTGTCTAATCTGGCGCTGTGCTGTGTATTCATCTAGCAGTCGCTGCATCAAACGCTAATTAGTCTGATTGTTGCCCTTTGGTATTAGCCGGCCTATGTCAGCGCCTGTTAAACCCGCCAGCCAATTAGGCCAGCGCCAGTAAGTGTTCTTTACAGTTTCAAGAAATGACAAACTTTTCAGTGCATTTCGGCTGCATTTTAGTTGTTGGTGTCCAAATTGTACTATGTTAAGCAAAAAAGCCATTAAAATCAATTTTATTAACTCACCCCAAAAAAATATTTTGGACCATCTAGGTCCTGCGTTTCAAAGTCCCAATGCAAGTTCTGTACAAATAAATGTGTATATTATTAATTATAAGCATTAAACACTTCAATCCAGTTCTGCCCATAGTGATCTATTGCATCTTGAGCAACACCGCCAGGTTTATCTGGTGCTGCTTCCACCACTTTTCGGCACTAATGTTAAGTAAGATGCTAGGCAGCTGCAGATCGGCGTTAGCGTTTTTTGTTTGCAATATATCTTTATTGAGTTTAAAAAAAAAAAAAAAAAGGAACAATGAAACAAAAGAAGAAAGCAAGAGATTACATAGGAATACACACAGGGCTAACATGACAGCCCAATAGTATACCCTATGCCATCCTGGGGACCATAAGACACATCCTAAAACATCCAACACGAGAAGAGGAGAGGGTACAACCCCAATACGACCTTGCGTAATCCTTGAGATCGCTGGACTTGGACATCCTTCCTTCAGCCTGTCCCTCTGGACTACCCGATACATTGTGCACTGCCATGGGGAATCACCAACCTAGCTGCAGTGAGCAGGTGTCTTAGCAGTTCCCTCCCACCCACCGCCACCGATCCTGGAATCATTGAAAGAAGGGTCACCTGTGGGGAGTTAGAGACACTTTCATGCATCAGGAATTCAAAGATCCCCAACACCCCTCCCAAAAAGTCCTAACTGCCGGGCATTCCCTCCAAATATGGGTCAGAGTCCCTCAGGCTTTATTGCATCTCCAACAATAGGCTCGATTCAGAGGCACATTCGTCTGCACTTCCGTAGCTGTCTGTGAAAGTTTTAGTGGGTGTTTGTAATTTTTTTGCTTTTTTTCGTTCATTTTTCATTCGTACGAACGTTCGGAAAAATGCGTATATGCGCTTTCGATGAACGAAAGCAAATCAGATCATTTGCGTTAGTTCGGATAATTTTCCAAACAAAATCTGATATTTTTCATTCGTTCAGATAACTTACGTTGTTGGGATGGGCTTGCGTCTGATTCAGAGAGCTAATTGCCGACGGCCCACCACCCTATTAAACCGTTTCATTTCCGATCCACTTACGGGACCTTTGAGGGCTCGGATTGCTATTGTTGAACATGTTTTGCGGCTATGTGGAGGAGTCTGCGTGCCTTTAGCACCAAGGCATTGCATGTATCAACATGGCCGAGGCCATAAATTGTATAGCAATGCATACCTGAATCAATACATTTCATGTATGCCTTATAGAAGCATTTTAATGCTGACCTTAATTAGTCCTTAGCATGTAAACCTTTATTTTCCCACACATCCATATAATTGCTATATTTTTTTAGACTTATGTCCTTTGTGAATTATATTTGGATTGTTGAACTTGAATCTTAATTTTTTGTAGTTGGTTACCTTTGCTTTGTGTAATTATTTTATATTTGGTTGCAGGAACCGCAAGATGTGCCACTCGCACAACATACAAGCAGTGTTTGGTCCAGCTATGCGATTCCTCAGTGTTCTTGCAGGGCATCCAGGGTCGTCCCATGATGCTTATATATTGCAGAGCTCCGGCTTATTTCGTCAGTTTGAGTCAGGAGAATTATCTGGTGGATGGCTCCTGGGTAAGTTTGCTCACATTCCATCAATCCATTTTCACTGTATGGCAATGAATATAGTTGATGACTTATGTCTTAACCTATGGCTGTTTTTAGCCCTTTATGACATGTTAAACAATATTGTAGCTTAGAATGTGTATTTTATCATAGTATTTTTAAATTCTTTCAGGAGATTCTGGATATCCACTCCTGCCCTTGCTCCTGATGCCCGTTCTTTGCCTGCAGAATGCGGGCCAGAGGTTCTCTAATCGGGCACTATGCAAAACTCGGGCCGTGGTGGCGAGGGCCCTCTGGCTTTTGAAGGCCAGATTTAGGTGTTTGGACCATACGGGGGGGGGGGGGGGCACTGCAATATGACCCCAACAAGGTTATACCAATATTTTAATTTACGTTTTGTAACAGGGACCACACGTGCCAGAGTGGCACAACTGAGTGTCAGGGTCCTTCAGTTGGTGGGCGAGATGCAGGAGCTGCACGACTCGTTGGGAACCACAGATGAAGAATAATGTTCTGTGGCCTGCCATTGCTATGTATTTAGTTTTTTATAGTTGTAAAAATTTGAAATTTTCAAAATAATTTAAGATTTTATATTTTATAATGGAATAAAAGAAAAATGGTTCAGTGTCATTTCATTTACAAAATACATTAACACAAAACTAATGGGCCCAGAAATATTTAAAGATGAATATTCACATGACCGAGAAGTGATTTGGGTAAGTTTTAGGGGGCTAAAATGGAAGAAAAACCTAACCGTGAAGTGGTTTGGGTGAGCTTTAAGGGTCCAAAAGGGAAGATGGAGGATAGTGCTAAGTGATTTAGCTAAACATTGTAGTAGAAGTGAGGGTGGCAAATATGTAGGCGAGCACTTTAATGAGTTAAGTTTGTAGTGCGCAGGCCAAGATCGTAAGGATTTCCGTCTGGACGATTATTTATTGAAAAAGGGAAACAGAATCTATTGGGAAACGTAAAGGATTCGTGGGAGGATACGATGGGAAATGGGCAAAAATGAAAGCCTACATTGTAACATGAGAAAAGGAAACGGAAAAGTCACGCTGGAAAATGACATCCTCGTATTCGTACTCTGCCGTACGAACGGACGGAAACTTTACAGAAGGATAGCAATGCATGCATAGAATCGCTCGCACACTCATACGAGAGCGGGAACATTTTAAAAAAAAACAGATCGGCACTAAGACGAAAGTATTTTTTTGTCTCTCTGAATTGAGCCTAATACCCTGTTTCAGAGCCCAAAATGTGCCTAGTCCGCAGGGCATTTGTACCACCTAGCCAGGATTTTGTAGTTCCTCTCCTGGGCCCTGCATCCCATAGAAAATTTGTCAGAGCGAAGGACTTCTCCCACTCCTTCCCTTCGAATGTCTGACCCAGCTCCTCTTCCCATCTCCTGCAAAATTGAGGAAGCGCCCTCTCCCCCCCACCACAGAAAATCTTGTACAGAGTCAAGATTGCGCATGTAGGGGGGGGCTGGGGCTTTAAGAATCATCTCCACCGGCAGGGGAGACACCATGATCATGAAGGTGGTTCTCCCAGGGGGAAACAGGGCCGCCTATGGTTGTGACTATCCCCTGCCAGGTACATTTGTCTGCCTTTTGTCCGTACAGAGTGTGGGGTCAGTCCTTATCTTACAGGATCATGACCGGCAGAGGTTGATGTGGGGTGGCCTTTCCTAGTAGCTGGAGGGTGGCGTCTGAACTGGAAGATGTCACACTTTAACGGATTGGCTGAGAACTGCCCTCTGTCTGGGAATGGGCTTGAGAGGGAGTTGGGGCCCCCTCGCTGGGTATCCGGCCACTAGCTGGAAAATGCTTTAAAGTCATCTGCTGTTGCCCCTTGGCACCCAGGGTGTCTGAAAGCACAGCGTAAGGTTGGACCAGCACATATTTCTTTAGAGCACCGCCTTGTTGGTGGGGCCTTATGGCTCCACCAGAAGAATTTTTAAAGCCATAAGACTCCACTCTGTTCTTCACAGAGCACTATTGCTTATAGCCCTTTAACTCTAATCCCCTTATTTATTCATTGCCATAGTTTTATATGTTTGCTGTGTGCACACATGTTTGTTCTTGTTGTGGGTGCCTGGACCCTTATGGGCCCTATCCCCAAGAACGGGGGTGGAAGAGGTTATAGGCCTTTTGGCCTTGCCTTAGAAACCCTGCCCAGTGGATCCCCCTTGAGGCCCGGGATAGTACCAGGCAGGTCTTAATGGGCAGCCAAGGAAACCCTGGTGCCGAAGCAGGTTAGTACCTGGTTGGGCAACAGCCAGAGAAAGCCTTACGCTGAGGGATCCAGCCAGTGGTCCACAGGGAATCCTTCGGGTAGTACCTGAGGACCAAATTCCCTCTTCTCCTTCGGGAGGGAGGGATATGTATCCTTGTACTCTCTGTCAGGGGGTTCATCCTCCAGGAGAGTAGGGGAAAGGGGCTCTTTCCCTTTTAAGATGGGCCTAGAATGGGCACCCCAAAGTGTTTTTTTTGTGGTTTTGCACTTTTCACTTTGGGTGGCACGTTTTTCACGGTGTGTTTATCACAAAGGCGGCTAAAAAAAAAAAAGAAAAGAATTATCTCCAAAACCGTCAGGGGTCAAGACAGAACTGATCTGGGAGTAGCGATCAGTTTGGCATGCAGGAACCAAGCGAGTTTACCCCCCCTCCCCGTGCCTGAAGATCCAGTAGGGAGGGTGGGCCAGAACCGGAGGCTACTTTGGCCAATCTTGCATCTTGGGACACATCCCAAATGAGGAATGTCTTAGCGCCTAACCCCAGGGGGAATACCGGATTGTTGAAAAGTGGGGTGAAAGGAGCAGGCCTATGCAATAGGCCTCTCCATATATGGCAGCTCCTGTTTCTTCGGACGGCAAACGGGGTCCACCCCAGGCAAGGCTGTCAGGCTAAATTGGGGAAATATCATTCTCATTATGGTGGAACCAGTCTGTAAGTCGCACCAGGACAGTTGCCGCGTGATACGACTTGAGGTCAGGGACTCCCAGTCCTCCATCGCTCTTAGGTCTACATAACATCACCCTCCTGACCCTAGGTTTCTTGCTGCCCCAAATGAAATTGAAAAAGGCCACCTGCAGCGACCTAAACAACCCCCGTTCTGGAATAAGCGGGAGAGTATGAAACAGTTGAACTCCTCACACATGGTATTGAAGGGCACTGCTATTGTTTTCCACTATTAACAGCTCAGAACAATGGCTCTGTAGATAGGACGATTCCCCTTTAGTAGTCCATCTGCTTTGGCCTCTCATCTCCAATGAAAAGAATGATAATTCAGGCATTTATTAAATTCTGTCAAATTATTGGAGTTGAGCTTTAATACCTATACTTGGGCTATGAGAGAGATAGATGGAATGGCGGACTTATCTCCACATGAGGTTAGTGGAATGGCTGAGAGGGGCACCAAAAGGTCTGATGAAAGCCCCGGCAAAAGGGCCAGGTGTCCCCACTGGTGGTAATCAGTGGACAGTGTGGTCTCTGAATGTATGGCTGGGGGCATCCCTTTTTGAATATCTTGGTCTGCTGCTTTACACATGTTGTGAAGTACAGCCACGAGGCATGTTGGGGCTCTGGGCATGGTGTGAATGTTGTCAACCTCTTGCCCTAGGGGATTATTGCAGCAATATATTTCATAGGCATGTCAGGTGATTCAAGGTTATGCCATCTAGAGTGTGCAAGTACAACTTATTTGCTCACTTTCCAGATCTCCCACCTTTGATGGGAGATCACCTCTGATGAACTAACTCCATTCAATCACTGCTAATCCCTGCAGACCTTGTTTCAGTCTCCACCACCTTAGCTGACTTACTCTCTCGCTGCATCTCGCATTTACTCCTCTACTGGGTGTTACACTCACTCCACACTCCCACTTGGTGGGGGGGGGCAGATGCACAAATAGTGCCTAGGGCAGCATGAACCCTAAATAAGGCCTTGGCAACACCCTGCCATTGCGGGGCAGGAATCCTTTTCCAGATTCCATAACGGAACCATGCCCTCTCCCCCGCCTCTGGCTTCAATGATGCTCTGAAGCTCAGCTAACCCCTTCAGCCCTCTGCTCAGCAGCCTCCTAGTGGCACCCGAGCTGTGGAAATGGAGCCTTGGTCCCCGTCGTCAGAGACTGCCCCTGCCACCTGAGTAGGGGGATGTAAATCGCTGCCCCACCACCTGGACGAGGGTAAGAAACCATCAAAACAGGGAATGGAGACGCTGCCCCACCATCCGAGTGAAGGAAAGAAGCTGCAGCCCCCATCACCCAGAGACAAGGAAAGTAGCTGCCACCCCTGAAGCCAAAGCAAGGGAAAGGAGTGTGAACATGGACATTTGGGAGTGCCTGCATGTGCTTTGGGAGTGTATGCATGGACATTTGGGAGTGTGCACTTGCGCTCTGAAAGTGCACATATACGCTTTGGGAGTGTGTGCATGGACATTTGGGAGTGTGATGGGGCATGCATGTGTTTGGGAGTGCGGGTCTAGGCATCCAATGTCGCCAAGCAAAAGGGAGAGAGGGAGGAAGCACAGCCAGGATGTCTGAAGCAGGATCTCGAGCTCTTACAGACCCCACCCAATATGCTAATTATGCAGCATCACAGCTCCAAGGACCACACTCACTTTCTTCAAAAATCATATGGTGAAACTGTAAACGTCGATATTTTGGCAGTTTCTTCTTAAATTAAAAAACGGAAAAAACTTTAGGACAGTGCCAAACATAGCCTGCGTGTTTTAACAATTGCCTTTGTTTTAATATCACTTTAAAGTGGACCAAAACCCAGGATTTTGACTATCTTGGGTTTTGGTCCTTTCCCCGGGGGTGCCCTGCTGTGTGAACCCCCCCCCAGATTGCCGCAGCCATCTCACCTCTTACCAATCCCACAGCGCGGGATCTTAGATGGCCGCATCCTCTGCTTCCCTCTAGCAGTGCGCGTGCCCGCGCCAGGCATTTGCGATTAGCCGGAACGGCCATTCTCCCTGTAGAAGGTGGCGGAGGATGCGGCCATCACAGCCGCTGCTCTTAGACGTGCCATGGGACTGGAAAGAGGTGAGTTGGCTGCGGTGTCCTGGAAGGTATCACTCATCGAGGCACCCCCGATCAGGGTGCCCCTGGGGAAAGGACCAGAACCCAGGATATTCACTTCAACTGAGAAAAAAGCAAATCCCCAGCTACACTTTCTTGCCCACATCTATGAAAGCAAATCCTATGTTTTCATGAATTTGTTTAGGAATTGTGCCATAATTCCTAATTTAGCTTTCAGTGGATCAGTAATTTGAATTATATTATAAGGCCATCTTCTGGTGGACGGTCTGTCTGTTTGGGTGAGGTTCTACTTGTTTATGCCCAGTATAATGGAGAATTTACTATGCTGGCTGGCTATGCTATTTAAAAAATTAAATTCCTTGCTTTGTTTTCAGCCCATGTCTTGTGAGTTGAAGGAGTCTTTGTGTAGTGTCTAGGGATGAGCGAATCGATCCGGACGAACCCGGATTCGATCCGAATTTCAGGAAAAATTCGATTCGGATCGAATCCGAATTTCCCCGCGATTCGATCACTCGAAGTTTTCCTTTAACATCCATTCATTTACATTTACAGGCATTCTAAGATGGCGGACGGGACATGTCTGGACATGTATCCCGCGCCAGTGCAAGCTGGGGCAGTCACATGCAGCCTATCAGCAGCCAGCAAGCCCGGTGACGTCACACAGCGGTATTTAACGGCGGCCATCTTGCTTTTCCTCATTTCTCTATTGCATTCGTGACAGACAGACAGAACGCTGTGTAGCTGAGGCAGTTAGACAGGCTGGAGACAGGGACAGACAGGGACAGGCAGGAGACAGGCAGGAGACAGACAGGAGACAGACAGAAAGCCAGGGAAAGGTAGGAAAAACGGAGCTGGCTGACAGGGAGATTTTTTTTTTTTCATCCAGCCTTTGTTAGCGTTTTCAGGCTGCTTATAGTAACTAACTGTGCATATATACTGAACTGATCTTAAGTCTGCTGTGAGGCATCCCATTCTGTGACTAAAGCAGCCTCTGTTTAAGACCATATAAGCATTTGCTCTTATCATATTTGAAATTAGGCCTGATAAAGACACTTTTGCTGGCCAAAGCACTACTGGACCCTGCCAGGTCCATTCCTGCCCAGGGCATCCCATTCTGTGACTACAGCAGCCTCTGTTTAAGACCATATAAGCATTTGCTCTTATCATATTTGAAATTAGGCCTGATAAAGACACTTTTGCTGGCCAAAGCACTACTGGACCCTGCCAGGTCCATTCCTGCCCAGGGCATCCCATTCTGTGACTAAAGCAGCCTCTGTTTAAGACCATATAAGCATTTGCTCTTATCATATTTGAAATTAGGCCTGATAAAGACACTTTTGCTGGCCAAAGCACTACTGGACCCTGCCAGGTCCATTCCTGCCCGGGGCATCCCATTCTGTGACTACAGCAGCCTCTGTTTAAGACCATATAAGCATTTGCTCTTATCATATTTGAAATTAGCCTGATAAAGACACTTTTGCTGGCCAAAGCACTACTGGACCCTGCCAGGTCCATTCCTGCCCAGGGCATCCCATTCTGTGACTAAAGCAGCCTCTGTTTAAGACCATATAAGCATTTGCTCTTATCATATTTGAAATTAGGCCTGATAAAGACACTTTTGCTGGCCAAAGCACTACTGGACCCTGCCAGGTCCATTCCTGCCCAGGGCATCCCATTCTGTGACTACAGCAGCCTCTGTTTAAGACCATATAAGCATTTGCTCTTATCATATTTGAAATTAGGCCTGATAAAGACACTTTTGCTGGCCAAAGCACTACTGGGCCCAGCCAGGTCCATTCCTGCCCAGGGCATCCCATTCTGTGACTAAAGCAGCCTCTGTTTAAGACCATATAAGCATTTGCTCTTATCATATTTGAAATTAGGCCTGATAAAGACACTTTTGCTGGCCAAAGCACTACTGGACCCTGCCAGGTCGATTCCTGTTGGGGCATCCCATTCTGTGACTACAGCAGCCTCTGTTTAAGACCATATAAGCATTTGCTCTTATCATATTTGAAATTAGCCTGATAAAGACACTTTTGCTGGCCAAAGCACTACTGGACCCTGCCAGGTCCATTCCTGCCCAGGGCATCCCATTCTGTGACTAAAGCAGCCTCTGTTTAAGACCATATAAGCATTTGCTCTTATCATATTTGAAATTAGGCCTGATAAAGACACTTTTGCTGGCCAAAGCACTACTGGACCCTGCCAGGTCGATTCCTGCCCGGGGCATCCCATTCTGTGACTACAGCAGCCTCTGTTTAAGACCATATAAGCATTTGCTCTTATCATATTTGAAATTAGCCTGATAAAGACACTTTTGCTGGCCAAAGCACTACTGGACCCTGCCAGGTCCATTCCTGCCCAGGGCATCCCATTCTGTGACTAAAGCAGCCTCTGTTTAAGACCATATAAGCATTTGCTCTTATCATATTTGAAATTAGGCCTGATAAAGACACTTTTGCTGGCCAAAGCACTACTGGACCCTGCCAGGTCCATTCCTGCCCGGGGCATCCCATTCTGTGACTACAGCAGCCTCTGTTTAAGACCATATAAGCATTTGCTCTTATCATATTTGAAATTAGCCTGATAAAGACACTTTTGCTGGCCAAAGCACTACTGGACCCTGCCAGGTCCATTCCTGCCCAGGGCATCCCATTCTGTGACTAAAGCAGCCTCTGTTTAAGACCATATAAGCATTTGCTCTTATCATATTTGAAATTAGGCCTGATAAAGACACTTTTGCTGGCCAAAGCACTACTGGACCCTGCCAGGTCCATTCCTGCCCAGGGCATCCCATTCTGTGACTACAGCAGCCTCTGTTTAAGACCATATAAGCATTTGCTCTTATCATATTTGAAATTAGGCCTGATAAAGACACTTTTGCAGGCCAAAGCACTACTGGACCCTGCCAGGTCCATTCCTGCCCAGGGCATCCCATTCTGTGACTAAAGCAGCCTCTGTTTAAGACCATATAAGCATTTGCTCTTATCATATTTGAAATTAGGCCTGATAAAGACACTTTTGCTGGCCAAAGCACTACTGGACCCTGCCAGGTCCATTCCTGCCCAGGGCATCCCATTCTGTGACTACAGCAGCCTCTGTTTAAGACCATATAAGCATTTGCTCTTATCATATTTGAAATTAGCCTGATAAAGACACTTTTGCTGGCCAAAGCACTACTGGACCCTGCCAGGTCCATTCCTGCCCAGGGCATCCCATTCTGTGACTACAGCAGCCTCTGTTTAAGACCATATAAGCATTTGCTCTTATCATATTTGAAATTAGCCTGATAAAGACACTTTTGCTGGCCAAAGCACTACTGGACCCTGCCAGGTCCATTCCTGCCCAGGGCATCCCATTCTGTGACTAAAGCAGCCTCTGTTTAAGACCATATAAGCATTTGCTCTTATCATATTTGAAATTAGGCCTGATAAAGACACTTTTGCTGGCCAAAGCACTACTGGACCCTGCCAGGTCCATTCCTGCCCAGGGCATCCCATTCTGTGACTACAGCAGCCTCTGTTTAAGACCATATAAGCATTTGCTCTTATCATATTTGAAATTAGCCTGATAAAGACACTTTTGCTGGCCAAAGCACTACTGGACCCTGCCAGGTCCATTCCTGCCCAGGGCATCCCATTCTGTGACTACAGCAGCCTCTGTTTAAGACCATATAAGCATTTGCTCTTATCATATTTGAAATTAGCCTGATAAAGACACTTTTGCTGGCCAAAGCACTACTGGACCCTGCCAGGTCCATTCCTGCCCAGGGCATCCCATTCTGTGACTAAAGCAGCCTCTGTTTAAGACCATATAAGCATTTGCTCTTATCATATTTGAAATTAGGCCTGATAAAGACACTTTTGCTGGCCAAAGCACTACTGGACCCTGCCAGGTCGATTCCTGTTGGGGCATCCCATTCTGTGACTACAGCAGCCTCTGTTTAAGACCATATAAGCATTTGCTCTTATCATATTTGAAATTAGCCTGATAAAGACACTTTTGCTGGCCAAAGCACTACTGGACCCTGCCAGGTCGATTCCTGTTGGGGCATCCCATTCTGTGACTAAAGCAGCCTCTGTTTAAGACCATATAAGCATTTGCTCTTATCATATTTGAAATTAGGCCTGATAAAGACACTTTTGCTGGCCAAAGCACTACTGGACCCTGCCAGGTCCATTCCTGCCCGGGGCATCCCATTCTGTGACTACAGCAGCCTCTGTTTAAGACCATATAAGCATTTGCTCTTATCATATTTGAAATTAGGCCTGATAAAGACACTTTTGCTGGCCAAAGCACTACTGGACCCTGCCAGGTCCATTCCTGCCCGGGGCATCCCATTCTGTGACTACAGCAGCCTCTGTTTAAGACCATATAAGCATTTGCTCTTATCATATTTGAAATTAGGCCTGATAAAGACACTTTTGCTGGCCAAAGCACTACTGGACCCTGCCAGGTCCATTCCTGCCCAGGGCATCCCATTCTGTGACTACAGCAGCCTCTGTTTAAGACCATATAAGCATTTGCTCTTATCATATTTGAAATTAGCCTGATAAAGACACTTTTGCTGGCCAAAGCACTACTGGACCCTGCCAGGTCCATTCCTGCCCAGGGCATCCCATTCTGTGACTACAGCAGCCTCTGTTTAAGACCATATAAGCATTTGCTCTTATCATATTTGAAATTAGGCCTGATAAAGACACTTTTGCTGGCCAAAGCACTACTGGACCCTGCCAGGTCCATTCCTGCCCAGGGCATCCCATTCTGTGACTACAGCAGCCTCTGTTTAAGACCATATAAGCATTTGCTCTTATCATATTTGAAATTAGGCCTGATAAAGACACTTTTGCTGGCCAAAGCACTACTGGACCCTGCCAGGTCCATTCCTGCCCAGGGCATCCCATTCTGTGACTAAAGCAGCCTCTGTTTAAGACCATATAAGCATTTGCTCTTATCATATTTGAAATTAGGCCTGATAAAGACACTTTTGCTGGCCAAAGCACTACTGGACCCTGCCAGGTCCATTCCTGCCCGGGGCATCCCATTCTGTGACTACAGCAGCCTCTGTTTAAGACCATATAAGCATTTGCTCTTATCATATTTGAAATTAGCCTGATAAAGACACTTTTGCTGGCCAAAGCACTACTGGACCCTGCCAGGTCCATTCCTGCCCAGGGCATCCCATTCTGTGACTACAGCAGCCTCTGTTTAAGACCATATAAGCATTTGCTCTTATCATATTTGAAATTAGGCCTGATAAAGACACTTTTGCTGGCCAAAGCACTACTGGACCCTGCCAGGTCCATTCCTGCCCGGGGCATCCCATTCTGTTACTACAGCAGCCTCTGTTTAAGACCATATAAGCATTTGCTCTTATCATATTTGAAATTAGCCTGATAAAGACACTTTTGCTGGCCAAAGCACTACTGGACCCTGCCAGGTCCATTCCTGCCCAGGGCATCCCATTCTGTGACTAAAGCAGCCTCTGTTTAAGACCATATAAGCATTTGCTCTTATCATATTTGAAATTAGGCCTGATAAAGACACTTTTGCTGGCCAAAGCACTACTGGACCCTGCCAGGTCCATTCCTGCCCAGGGCATCCCATTCTGTGACTACAGCAGCCTCTGTTTAAGACCATATAAGCATTTGCTCTTATCATATTTGAAATTAGGCCTGATAAAGACACTTTTGCTGGCCAAAGCACTACTGGACCCTGCCAGGTCCATTCCTGCCCAGGGCATCCCATTCTGTGACTACAGCAGCCTCTGTTTAAGACCATATAAGCATTTGCTCTTATCATATTTGAAATTAGGCCTGATAAAGACACTTTTGCTGGCCAAAGCACTACTGGACCCTGCCAGGTCCATTCCTGCCCAGGGCATCCCATTCTGTGACTACAGCAGCCTCTGTTTAAGACCATATAAGCATTTGCTCTTATCATATTTGAAATTAGGCCTGATAAAGACACTTTTGCTGGCCAAAGCACTACTGGACCCTGCCAGGTCCATTCCTGCCCAGGGCATCCCATTCTGTGACTACAGCAGCCTCTGTTTAAGACCATATAAGCATTTGCTCTTATCATATTTGAAATTAGGCCTGATAAAGACACTTTTGCTGGCCAAAGCACTACTGGACCCTGCCAGGTCCATTCCTGCCCAGGGCATCCCATTCTGTGACTACAGCAGCCTCTGTTTAAGACCATATAAGCATTTGCTCTTATCATATTTGAAATTAGGCCTGATAAAGACACTTTTGCTGGCCAAAGCACTACTGGACCCTGCCAGGTCCATTCCTGCCCAGGGCATCCCATTCTGTGACTACAGCAGCCTCTGTTTAAGACCATATAAGCATTTGCTCTTATCATATTTGAAATTAGGCCTGATAAAGACACTTTTGCTGGCCAAAGCACTACTGGACCCTGCCAGGTCCATTCCTGCCCAGGGCATCCCATTCTGTGACTACAGCAGCCTCTGTTTAAGACCATATAAGCATTTGCTCTTATTATATTTATATTATAAGACACTTTTGCTGGGCATAGGCTTACTGCTGCCTGCCAGGTGCACTTCTGTTGAGGCATCCCATTCTGTAACATAGCATACCCCTCTTTATTTACACTAAGCAGCTCTCTTATTTACACTAAGCAGGCCTGTTGGAGGCTGAGTGTTACTGCTCACTTTTGGTGTGCATTATATTCTGTTTCATATAGACCCACCGCTGCCCGGGGTTTTTTTAAATATCACCTACTACCACGCCAGTTAGACTATGTCGGGCAGACAAGTGCCTGGAAGTGAAAAGAGGAGTGGCAGAGGCCAAGATTCCGCAGGCAGAGCTCGCATCAGACTGGGGGCCAGTAGCAGCAGGAGTCACGCTGAGAGACCTAATCTGCCAGTATCTGCTAGCGGTCGGGTCTCCACCAGTAACGCATCTGCCGTGGTAGATTGGTTGACGCGCTCATCAACAACATCATCACAACTTACGTCTGAGACCCCCAGTCTAGGGTCGGTAGGTTCCTCTGACACAACCCTGAGTTGGCATGCCCCGAGAGCAGTCCCTGTCCTCCCATTGCCTCTGGCCTACGCCGTTCCCTCCCCCAGCGACGTATCCTATGCTTTGGGTTCAGCTCCACTCTTTAGTGAGGAGGACCATCAGATAGAGGACAGTCAGCAGCTACTGCCCAGCCAAGAAATGGAGGTGGCTTCTTTAGCTAGGCAGACAAATAGTGATGTGGACAGTGTCGTGGGTGCTGCGAGCGTTCCAGCTCCTGCGCCAGACACTGTTGACGAATCCACGAACATCAGTGACGTACAGCCACAACTCGGTGATGATGATGACGATGAAGCCGATCGCACTTGGGAGCCGGGTGATGAAGGGGCTTCATCGTCATCATCAGGAGAAGAGGGGTGCAGGTTGCCCCGGAGTCAGCAGCTGAGGCAGCAAGGTGGTAGCAGTCAGCATGGGGGCACAATTCCAAAGGCTGGAGCCGGCCGGGGCCGGGGCCGGGGTAGAGCACCTGCTGTGCGGCAGTCTACCTTATCGGGAGGTAGTGGAGCAGGGGTTCCTGGAGTTGGCAACAGCAGCAGTGAATCAGTGAGGCCAGGGGGTGGGAAAAGTAGCTACTCGGCAGTGTGGCAGTTTTTCCTGAGGCATCCGCAGGAGGGTAACATGGCCACATGCAAGATATGTAGGCAAAAGGTGAAGCGTGGCCAGGGTCCAAATGTTGGCACCACGGCCCTGCGTCAACATATGATGCGTCACCATAAAACGACCTGGGAGAACCGAGGCTCCCAAGGGGTGGTCCAGTCTGCTTCCTCACCAAGTGAGCTCCCAATTTCTGCCAGCCAAGGCTCCAGCACCTCAGCCGAAGGCAGCTGTGCGTCATACCCATCCTCTGTCGCTCCTGCTCCTCCTCCTCCAAGTCATGCATCCCGCCAGCAATCCATCAGCGAAGCCATGTCCAAGAGACAGCAGTATGCGCCCACTCATCCTACGGCGCAGAAGCTGAATGTGCTCCTGTCCAAGTTGCTGGTGCTGCAGTCGCTCCCTTTTCAGGTGGTGGAATCTGCACCTTTCAGAGAACTGATGGCTTGTGCCGAGCCGAGGTGGAGAGTCCCAAGCCGTCATTTCTTTGCCAAGAAGGCAGTACCAGCGCTGCACACTTTTGTTGAACAGAAGGTGGGCCAGTCCTTGAGCCTGTCGGTGTGTAGCAAAATACATGGCAGCGCCGACATCTGGAGCTGTAACTACGGTCAGGGGCAGTACATGTCGTTTACGGCCCACTGGGTGAATGTGGTCCCTTTGCAGCAGCAACTTGGACAGGTCACGCCGCTTCGGCCTCCGCGCTCTCTGCCCATTGGGCCTGTGACACCGTGCGACTCGGCCTCCTCATCCTCCGCCATCTCCTCACCCTCCACTGTAGGCTCAAGTCTCAGTGCCCCTCCAGTCTACCATGTGTGCAGGGCACGGAGGTGTCACGCAGTGCTTCACATGGTTTGTCTTGGCGAACGGAGTCACACAGGGGAGGAACTGCTTAAATGTATTCATCAGGAAATCCAAACATGGCTTACTCCGAGAAAACTTAAAATGGGAATCATGGTTACCGACAATGGGAAGAACATTTTGTCTGCGCTGCGCCAAGGAAGCCTGACCCATGCCCCCTGCATGGCTCACGTCTTCAATCTGGTTGTCAAGCGGTTTCTGAAGTGTTCCCCCCATCTGCAGGACATCCTAACAACTTCACGGAAACTTTGCATGCACTTCAGCCACTCCTACACCGCCAAACACACCCTTCTTGAGCTACAGCGTCAGAATGGTATCCCCCAACATAGTCTGATTTGCGATGTTTCCACCCGTTGGAATTCCACCCTTCACATGTTGGACCGATTATATGAACAGAGAAAAGCCATCACGGATTTCCTGATGATCCAAGCAGATAGGGGGACTCCCCTGTGTAACTTCAATGTTAACCAGTGGCAGCTCATACGTGACACCTGCCGTTTGCTCAGGCCCTTTGAGGAAGCCACTTTATTTGTCAGTCGGCAGGATTACGGGGTGAACGACGTGATTCCACTGCTTCATGTACTACAGCACATGTTGGAAACCATGGCTGGTCAGGGCACTGGAGACATGGCGTTTACATCTTACGGCCACATGAACCCCGTTGGAGCTGAACTGGAGGAGGAGGAGGAGGAAGAGGAGGAGGAGGAGTTGCCCAGCGAAACACAGTTTAGGCTTGGCGAAATGGCTGGTTTATCTAGTCAGCGGACAGGAGAGGAGGAGCAGGAGCAGCCAGAGGAGCTAGAGGTTTTTGAGGAAGGAGAGACAGAGGACCCGGGCACACCGTGGCAGTATGCAGTGGAGATGGAGACAGGTAGTCCATCCGAGTCACTTGCGCAAATGGCACGAAGCATGCTCACATGCTTGCGTAGTGACCCCAGAATTGTTTCCATCTGTCGGCGGGATGACTTCTGGCTGTCCACCTTATTGGACCCTCGCTTCCGGCACAAAATGGGGGCATTTTTTAAACCCACCGAGAGGGAGGACAAACTCAACTACTACAAAGACATTCTACGTAGGCAGTTGGCCGATGCCTATCTGCGCCATGGTCCATACTCTCGCAGGTCTGACTCGAGGGGACCTCTGCGCTCACCTTCCACTGCCATGGCCGCTGGGGGGGTTGGCAGCAGCAGCAGCAGAAGCTCCATCAGCAGCAGCAGCCTCAGTCTTCAGTCGCTAATGAGTAGCTTTCTACACCCGCATAGTGAGGCTACTCATGAGCAGCAGGAAGACCTGGAGCAGGACCTGAACCAGCAGGTCATGTCATACTTTGACATGACCATGCCAACACACCTTGAGGATCCGCTGGACTTCTGGGCAGCCAAACTTGATTTGTGGCCGCAACTAGCAGAGTTTGCCCTGGAAAAGCTGTCCTGCCCGGCAAGTAGCGTGCCATCTGAGCGGGTGTTTAGTGCGGCGGGGGCCATAGTTACGGCGAGGAGAACTCGTCTGTCAACTAAAAATGTGGAGAGACTCACCTTTGTCAAAATGAATCAGGGATGGATCAGCCAGGATTTCCACCCACCAATGCCTGATGCATGCGACTAGATTCAGCATGGTGCCACGTTTTACACTTTCCAAATGGTGCAAAACATATTTATGTCTTTAGGCCATTTTTTGGGCTCCTGCTGCTGCTGCTGCCAACTCCTGCCAACTCCAGGGTGTGATTCATCCAATTTTTGGGCTCCTGAGGCCAACTCCAGTGTATATTTGGGCTCCTGCTGCTGCTGCTGCCAACTTCTGCCAACTCCAGGGTGTGATTCATCCAATTTTTGGGCTCCTGAGGCCAACTCCAGTGTATATTTGGGCTCCTGCTGCTGCTGCTGTCAACTCCTGCCAACTCCAGGGTGTGATTCATCCAATTTTTGGGCTCCTGAGGCCAACTCCAGTGTATATTTGGGCTCCTGCTGCTGCTGCTGCCAACTTCTGCCAACTCCAGGGTGTGATTCATCCAATTTTTGGGCTCCTGAAGCCAACTCCAGTGTATATTTGGGCTCCTGCTGCTGCTGCTGCCAACTTCTGCCAACTCCAGGGTGTGATTCATCCAATTTTTGGGCTCCTGAGGCCAACTCCAGTGTATATTTGGGCTCCTGCTGCTGCTGCTGCCAACTTCTGCCAACTCCAGGGTGTGATTCATCCAATTTTTGGGCTCCTGAGGCCAACTCCAGTGTATATTTGGGCTCCTGCTGCTGCTGCTGCCAACTTCTGCCAACTCCAGGGTGTGATTCATCCAATTTTTGGGCTCCTGAGGCCAACTCCAGTGTATATTTGGGCTCCTGCTGCTGCTGCTGCCAACTTCTGCCAACTCCAGGGTGTGATTCATCCAATTTTTGGGCTCCTGAGGCCAACTCCAGTGTATATTTGGGCTCCTGCTGCTGCTGCTGCCAACTTCTGCCAACTCCAGGGTGTGATTCATCCAATTTTTGGGCTCCTGAAGCCAACTCCAGTGTATATTTGGGCTCCTGCTGCTGCTGCTGCCAACTTCTGCCAACTCCAGGGTGTGATTCATCCAATTTTTGGGCTCCTGAGGCCAACTCCAGTGTATATTTGGGCTCCTGCTGCTGCTACTGTCAACTCCTGCCAACTCCAGGGTGTGATTCATCCAATTTTTGGGCTCCTGAGGCCAACTCCAGTGTATATTTGGGCTCCTGCTGCTGCTGCTGCCAACTTCTGCCAACTCCAGGGTGTGATTCATCCAATTTTTGGGCTCCTGAAGCCAACTCCAGTGTATATTTGGGCTCCTGCTGCTGCTGCTGCCAACTTCTGCCAACTCCAGGGTGTGATTCATCCAATTTTTGGGCTCCTGAGGCCAACTCCAGTGTATATTTGGGCTCCTGCTGCTGCTGCTGCCAACTTCTGCCAACTCCAGGGTGTGATTCATCCAATTTTTGGGCTCCTGAAGCCAACTCCAGTGTATATTTGGGCTCCTGCTGCTGCTGGTGTCAACTCCTGCCAACTCCAGGGTGTGATTCATCCAATTTTTGGGCTCCTGAAGCCAACTCCAGTGTATATTTGGGCTCCTGCTGCTGCTACTGTCAACTCCTGCCAACTCCAGGGTGTGATTCATCCAATTTTTGGGCTCCTGAGGCCAACTCCAGTGTATATTTGGGCTCCTGCTGCTGCTGCTGCCAACTTCTGCCAACTCCAGGGTGTGATTCATCCAATTTTTGGGCTCCTGAGGCCAACTCCAGTGTATATTTGGGCTCCTGCTGCTGCTACTGTCAACTCCTGCCAACTCCAGGGTGTGATTCATCCAATTTTTGGGCTCCTGAGGCCAACTCCAGTGTATATTTGGGCTCCTGCTGCTGCTGCTGCCAACTTCTGCCAACTCCAGGGTGTGATTCATCCAATTTTTGGGCTCCTGAGGCCAACTCCAGTGTATATTTGGGCTCCTGCTGCTGCTGCTGCCAACTTCTGCCAACTCCAGGGTGTGATTCATCCAATTTTTGGGCTCCTGAGGCCAACTCCAGTGTATATTTGGGCTCCTGCTGCTGCTACTGTCAACTCCTGCCAACTCCAGGGTGTGATTCATCCAATTTTTGGGCTCCTGAGGCCAACTCCAGTGTATATTTGGGCTCCTGCTGCTGCTGCTGCCAACTTCTGCCAACTCCAGGGTGTGATTCATCCAATTTTTGGGCTCCTGAGGCCAACTCCAGTGTATATTTGGGCTCCTGCTGCTGCTACTGTCAACTCCTGCCAACTCCAGGGTGTGATTCATCCAATTTTTGGGCTCCTGAGGCCAACTCCAGTGTATATTTGGGCTCCTGCTGCTGCTGCTGCCAACTTCTGCCAACTCCAGGGTGTGATTCATCCAATTTTTGGGCTCCTGAGGCCAACTCCAGTGTATATTTGGGCTCCTGCTGCTGCTACTGTCAACTCCTGCCAACTCCAGGGTGTGATTCATCCAATTTTTGGGCTCCTGAGGCCAACTCCAGTGTATATTTGGGCTCCTGCTGCTGCTGCTGCCAACTTCTGCCAACTCCAGGGTGTGATTCATCCAATTTTTGGGCTCCTGAAGCCAACTCCAGTGTATATTTGGGCTCCTGCTGCTGCTGCTGCTGCCAACTTCTGCCAACTCCAGGGTGTGATTCATCCAATTTTTGGGCTCCTGAGGCCAACTCCAGTGTATATTTGGGCTCCTGCTGCTGCTGCTGCCAACTTCTGCCAACTCCAGGGTGTGATTCATCCAATTTTTGGGCTCCTGAAGCCAACTCCAGTGTATATTTGGGCTCCTGCTGCTGCTGGTGTCAACTCCTGCCAACTCCAGGGTGTGATTCATCCAATTTTTGGGCTCCTGAAGCCAACTCCAGTGTATATTTGGGCTCCTGCTGCTGCTACTGTCAACTCCTGCCAACTCCAGGGTGTGATTCATCCAATTTTTGGGCTCCTGAGGCCAACTCCAGTGTATATTTGGGCTCCTGCTGCTGCTGCTGCCAACTTCTGCCAACTCCAGGGTGTGATTCATCCAATTTTTGGGCTCCTGAGGCCAACTCCAGTGTATATTTGGGCTCCTGCTGCTGCTACTGTCAACTCCTGCCAACTCCAGGGTGTGATTCATCCAATTTTTGGGCTCCTGAGGCCAACTCCAGTGTATATTTGGGCTCCTGCTGCTGCTGCTGCCAACTTCTGCCAACTCCAGGGTGTGATTCATCCAATTTTTGGGCTCCTGAGGCCAACTCCAGTGTATATTTGGGCTCCTGCTGCTGCTGCTGCCAACTTCTGCCAACTCCAGGGTGTGATTCATCCAATTTTTGGGCTCCTGAGGCCAACTCCAGTGTATATTTGGGCTCCTGCTGCTGCTACTGTCAACTCCTGCCAACTCCAGGGTGTGATTCATCCAATTTTTGGGCTCCTGAGGCCAACTCCAGTGTATATTTGGGCTCCTGCTGCTGCTGCTGCCAACTTCTGCCAACTCCAGGGTGTGATTCATCCAATTTTTGGGCTCCTGAAGCCAACTCCAGTGTATATTTGGGCTCCTGCTGCTGCTGCTGCCAACTTCTGCCAACTCCAGGGTGTGATTCATCCAATTTTTGGGCTCCTGAGGCCAACTCCAGTGTATATTTGGGCTCCTGCTGCTGCTGCTGCCAGCTTCTGCCAACTCCAGGGTGTGATTCATCCAATTTTTGGGCTCCTGAAGCCAACTCCAGTGTATATTTGGGCTCCTGCTGCTGCTGGTGTCAACTCCTGCCAACTCCAGGGTGTGATTCATCCAATTTTTGGGCTCCTGAGGCCAACTCCAGTGTATATTTGGGCTCCTGCTGCTGCTGCTGTCAACTCCTGCCAACTCCAGGGTGTGATTCATCCAATTTTTGGGCTCCTGAGGCCAACTCCAGTGTATATTTGGGCTCCTGCTGCTGCTGCTGCCAACTTCTGCCAACTCCAGGGTGTGATTCATCCAATTTTTGGGCTCCTGAAGCCAACTCCAGTGTATATTTGGGCTCCTGCTGCTGCTGCTGCCAACTTCTGCCAACTCCAGGGTGTGATTCATCCAATTTTTGGGCTCCTGAGGCCAACTCCAGTGTATATTTGGGCTCCTGCTGCTGCTGCTGCCAACTTCTGCCAACTCCAGGGTGTGATTCATCCAATTTTTGGGCTCCTGAGGCCAACTCCAGTGTATATTTGGGCTCCTGCTGCTGCTGCTGCCAACTTCTGCCAACTCCAGGGTGTGATTCATCCAATTTTTGGGCTCCTGAGGCCAACTCCAGTGTATATTTGGGCTCCTGCTGCTGCTGCTGCCAACTTCTGCCAACTCCAGGGTGTGATTCATCCAATTTTTGGGCTCCTGAGGCCAACTCCAGTGTATATTTGGGCTCCTGCTGCTGCTGCTGCCAACTTCTGCCAACTCCAGGGTGTGATTCATCCAATTTTTGGGCTCCTGAGGCCAACTCCAGTGTATATTTGGGCTCCTGCTGCTGCTACTGTCAACTCCTGCCAACTCCAGGGTGTGATTCATCCAATTTTTGGGCTCCTGAGGCCAACTCCAGTGTATATTTGGGCTCCTGCTGCTGCTGCTGCCAACTTCTGCCAACTCCAGGGTGTGATTCATCCAATTTTTGGGCTCCTGAAGCCAACTCCAGTGTATATTTGGGCTCCTGCTGCTGCTGCTGCCAACTTCTGCCAACTCCAGGGTGTGATTCATCCAATTTTTGGGCTCCTGAGGCCAACTCCAGTGTATATTTGGGCTCCTGCTGCTGCTGCTGCCAACTTCTGCCAACTCCAGGGTGTGATTCATCCAATTTTTGGGCTCCTGAAGCCAACTCCAGTGTATATTTGGGCTCCTGCTGCTGCTGGTGTCAACTCCTGCCAACTCCAGGGTGTGATTCATCCAATTTTTGGGCTCCTGAAGCCAACTCCAGTGTATATTTGGGCTCCTGCTGCTGCTACTGTCAACTCCTGCCAACTCCAGGATGTGATTCATCCAATTTTTGGGCTCCTGAGGCCAACTCCAGTGTATATTTGGGCTCCTGCTGCTGCTGCTGCCAACTTCTGCCAACTCCAGGGTGTGATTCATCCAATTTTTGGGCTCCTGAGGCCAACTCCAGTGTATATTTGGGCTCCTGCTGCTGCTACTGTCAACTCCTGCCAACTCCAGGGTGTGATTCATCCAATTTTTGGGCTCCTGAGGCCAACTCCAGTGTATATTTGGGCTCCTGCTGCTGCTGCTGCCAACTTCTGCCAACTCCAGGGTGTGATTCATCCAATTTTTGGGCTCCTGAGGCCAACTCCAGTGTATATTTGGGCTCCTGCTGCTGCTGCTGCCAACTTCTGCCAACTCCAGGGTGTGATTCATCCAATTTTTGGGCTCCTGAGGCCAACTCCAGTGTATATTTGGGCTCCTGCTGCTGCTACTGTCAACTCCTGCCAACTCCAGGGTGTGATTCATCCAATTTTTGGGCTCCTGAGGCCAACTCCAGTGTATATTTGGGCTCCTGCTGCTGCTGCTGCCAACTTCTGCCAACTCCAGGGTGTGATTCATCCAATTTTTGGGCTCCTGAGGCCAACTCCAGTGTATATTTGGGCTCCTGCTGCTGCTACTGTCAACTCCTGCCAACTCCAGGGTGTGATTCATCCAATTTTTGGGCTCCTGAGGCCAACTCCAGTGTATATTTGGGCTCCTGCTGCTGCTGCTGCCAACTTCTGCCAACTCCAGGGTGTGATTCATCCAATTTTTGGGCTCCTGAAGCCAACTCCAGTGTATATTTGGGCTCCTGCTGCTGCTGGTGTCAACTCCTGCCAACTCCAGGGTGTGATTCATCCAATTTTTGGGCTCCTGAAGCCAACTCCAGTGTATATTTGGGCTCCTGCTGCTGCTACTGTCAACTCCTGCCAACTCCAGGGTGTGATTCATCCAATTTTTGGGCTCCTGAGGCCAACTCCAGTGTATATTTGGGCTCCTGCTGCTGCTGCTGCCAACTTCTGCCAACTCCAGGGTGTGATTCATCCAATTTTTGGGCTCCTGAGGCCAACTCCAGTGTATATTTGGGCTCCTGCTGCTGCTACTGTCAACTCCTGCCAACTCCAGGGTGTGATTCATCCAATTTTTGGGCTCCTGAGGCCAACTCCAGTGTATATTTGGGCTCCTGCTGCTGCTGCTGCCAACTTCTGCCAACTCCAGGGTGTGATTCATCCAATTTTTGGGCTCCTGAGGCCAACTCCAGTGTATATTTGGGCTCCTGCTGCTGCTACTGTCAACTCCTGCCAACTCCAGGGTGTGATTCATCCAATTTTTGGGCTCCTGAGGCCAACTCCAGTGTATATTTGGGCTCCTGCTGCTGCTACTGTCAACTCCTGCCAACTCCAGGGTGTGATTCATCCAATTTTTGGGCTCCTGAAGCCAACTCCAGTGTATATTTGGGCTCCTGCTGCTGCTGCTGCTGCCAACTTCTGCCAACTCCAGGGTGTGATTCATCCAATTTTGGGGCTCC
This sequence comes from Gastrophryne carolinensis, assembly GCA_027917425.1. Classification (NCBI taxonomy): domain Eukaryota; kingdom Metazoa; phylum Chordata; class Amphibia; order Anura; family Microhylidae; genus Gastrophryne; species Gastrophryne carolinensis. The sequence continues at coordinate 170,343,226 of CM051240.1, read as the reverse complement.
TGAGGCCAACTCCAGTGTATATTTGGGCTCCTTCTGCCCCTCATAGTTATGCCACTTCAACTCTCTGCAATTGTGCCGCTCTGCGATTCTATTAGCGATGCCTCTGATCTGCATGTGATATTTCTTCAAAGTATTATTTAACTAACCCAGCACGCATCCTGTGCGTGTTACAGCAAGGCTGAATGGTTTACAACCCTATTGAGGCTGTAGGAGGCTCAGAAATAGCCGTTTTTAATAGCGATTCGTCGCGAATTTATTCGGGTCGAAACGATTTTTGTCGGAAAATTCGGCGAATCAGTCGAATCGAATTTTTCAAAAGTTCGCTCATCTCTAGTAGTGTCCATCTAATAGATCTGCAGTAGTTATATCTTCCTTTATATGTGGTTGGTCAGCAGATGAGTTGAGGTTTTACATGGTACTTGTGGGAGTGCTTATTATGATTGATAAAGCTAACAAAAGAGGTAATTTTGTTATGTTTTGACATATCCTCCCCTCTGTATGGGTGTAGTGAGGCATGCAAAAACTGGAATATACTTGGACTGTACCTGCATATCCCAGATCTGGGTAGATTATTTTAGAAAATTCAAAAGATGTTTGAGAAACATTCACAAAAGGTACAACAAGTCACTAACTGCCAATAAAACAACTACATTCTTCCCCAATATGATGGAATATTTTTTCTTTGCAGAATATATATATATATATATATATATATATATGAAAGCATTGCAATCAGTTGTTTAACCCTTTTACCCCTTTAAGTTAGAGAGTTCCAGAGTAAATTATGTGGTAAAGTTAAATGTTTTATTTTGCATTCTTGGCAATAAGTCTGTTACTGTCCGTCCTAGCTAAGTAATTTGACATCATCATCAGGAAAATATTGTTTCAGAAACAATATATAGACAAAAAGATATATGGGTGCATTGTCAGAAAATATTTACAGCTATTCATTTTAAAGCCAAGTATCATACAAATGCACAGATATAGCTATAGATAGATACACCATATATAAAAAACAATTACCAAAAACATAGCGACACATTAGAGACTATTCAATACAGTGGATATAAGCGTTCCATAGGAGAGCTACACCATTCACATTGTAGCATACGGGTCCCTGAGGGGTTTAGCTCCTCAGGGTGTATGGGGAGTGGGTTCTTTGTTAACGGGCTTGATGGACCTCCTGACGTGGGCTTACTTCCAAAAACTCCAATGAGACCAACTTTATGAAAAGGGCACTTACTTTATTAGCAGGACTTCAGGTACACTTTAGACTTCACAGCAGGTCATACAGTCTTTCCACAACAGTTTCCTTAGCAGCTTCCATAGCACAGCATTACATCCAAATGTACTCCAACAGGTGGTGGTCACTCATTCTGATCCCATGGCAGAATACTGCGGCCTTAAAGTGGACCAACACCCAGGATTTTGACTATCCTGGGTCTTGGTCCACTTCGGTGGGGCACCCCCGATCGGGGTGCCCCGCTGTGTGAAACCCCCCCGAACCCCCCGAACTCACCTCTCCCCGCGCCGACGGACAAGCCGCGGACAAGCGTCTCCTCCGCCGCCGCCTCCCGCGCGTCCCTCTTGACGCGCGCGTGCCCGCGCCGGCGCGCGCGCGCGCACGTCTAGAGGGGCGCGAGGGAGGCGGCGGCGGCCAGCCGCCGCCAAAGATAAAGTATGGAGTTTGGGGTGTTTGGGGGGGTTTCACCCCGCGGGACATCCCGATCTCGGATGTCCCGCGGGGAGGGAGGTGATCGGCCCGGGAATCTTATAGATTCCCGGGCCGATCACCCGTGGGTGTTGGTCCACTTTAAGCTTCCTCCTCAGCATCTTGGGTAGAAAGGTTCACCTTCTCCTGTGAATACTCCATAGGCATGCATGTGGCTCCTCTGCTGTCTCCTTCTCTCTACGACTGCAACAGTTGACCCTGCTGGTACCTTCCTCCCACTCCCGGTTACTACAATAGAGGACTACATCTTGTAGATCACCGACTCATTCTGAGGTAACTCTCCTTATATAGACTCCCTCTAGTGGCCTCTAGAACCTTCTCTAACTTTCTACTCACCTTAGCCAATAACAGTTCAGCTGTACTCCTATGTGGTTATGCTTTATGTTTGGTAGACCTGTAATGTCACAATTCATTTCTTATCCAGCAGTGCCATCTTGTGGTGATGTAGTGCAGCTGCAGAACAGATATGAACCATTATATTAAAAGACCAACAAAGATAATGGCTGAATACCTTCCGCCGGCTACAACATTAAAGTGGACCAACACCCAGGATTTTGACTATCCTGGGTTTTGGTCCACTTCGGCGGGGCACCCCGATCGGGGGTGCCCCGCTGTGTGAAACCCCCCAGAAAGCCCCAAAATCTTACCTGTCCCCGCTGCCACGTGACTGGACGGTCCAATCCCCGCCAACGTCCAGGCGGGGATCAGGAACGTCCAAGCGGCTGCCGCCGCCGCCTCCCTCGCGTCACTTTCGGCGCGCGCGCGCCCCCGCCGGCCATTCGCAGACGGCCGGCGCGGGCGCGCGCACGCCTACAGGGGCGCGAGGGAGGCGGTGGCGGCCGGCCGCCGCCGAAGATCAGGTAAGCGATTTGGGGTGTCTGGGGGGGTTTCACCCCGCGGGACATCCCGATCTCGGATGTCCCGCGGGGTGGGAGGTGATCGGCCCGGGAATCTTATAGATTTCCGGGCCGATCACCTCTCGGTGTTGGTCCACTTTAACAATCAGGAAACCCTTGTTAGAAATTTCTTGGCTCAGTCCTGAGGTATTTTAATATTGATATGTGGTTTATTATTTTTACTTATTTATATATTGTATTATTTTTTGTTTGTATGCATTTGGAGTATGCTAATATTGGATTTATTGATTATAGATGAAACACTGAATTTTCTCCCCACCATCTACACATCCTTTATGTTTGTCTGGTATGTTATCTGTTATATGTTTTTTAGTGTTTTAATTTGTTTTGTCTAATATGTCATGTGGATCTTTATTGAATCCAATTTGAAACTGTTTTTTTAATTTAGATTGGTGTGCCTCCCTTTTTGTTTGTTTGGATACTGATGTATGGCTCATATATCCTTGGGAGTGGCACGCGCTTTACTTATAACTCTTTGAATATTGAGTGTGCTTGCCATTTTGTATGCTCTGTTAATTATAAGCACCTTACTTTTAATCTTTAATAAAACTTGATTAAACTAAAAAAGAGTATGATATGATAAATGTCCAAAATATAGTGAAAAGTACCATTTACAACCATTTGAAATATCTCTATTTGGGTATGATGTATACATTGCTGTAAACAAACTACACGTCTACCTGTAAAACAGCAGTGACTCTTGGTTTCCTCTACAGGCATAACAGAACAAGACAGTTAAATATTGACACACTTTTATTATTTCACTGCCCTGACTTTATGACAAGTGTGAACAAAGGTAAAGTAATATATTCAGACATGACATCACAACCCATCAAATATAAAATTACAAATTGTAGCACAGTATATGTATAGTCAGTAGGGTATGCATTTCTAAGCTGTAACTTAACAAGTTAATGCATCCTGTTTCACATACTGGTCGCCTTGGGTATTTTTAATTTTTAAGTATCTACAAAGGAGGCCCATTTATATCGACATTAAGGTCCCATTAACATCATTAAATGAGAGCCTGCTTTATGTTAACGGCAAATGTCACATTGATCAACGGCAATAAGGAGAGAGTGTAATCTAAACAGTGATATCTGGGGCCACATTATTTGCATTTATAAACAGGAGAAAATAAAAGCGGAGCCTAAGAAGATTTGTATACAAACGTAAGGTTGATGCACCATCTGTTCCCACTACAAACTTTTCGGTCTCCTCTGCATTAAGATTTCATTTTATGTTCTGTTTATTATTTTGAAATTGAAGCACAGGTCGTTAAGAAGAAAAATAATGAAATTTACAAGTGTTATTATAAATTGAAGTGACTGGGTAATGGTGGAATGAAGATGACTTGAAAAACATAACTGACAAGTTATTATCGTGATATGTATATGAGGAACCATGCTAAACTAATAAGAAAATGGTGGGGGCAGAGATAGCTTGTCACTGAAGATTTTATGAATTCCCACATCAAAGTCAAAGGACATGAATTGTAACAAGTGATGGTAGAATCTGGGGCTTACCACCCAGAGTTATCGTACTGGTTAATACATTTGCACAGAAATGGACCACACTATTAAATGTAGTGTGAGACTGGCTGGAAGTGCCTGTCAGATAAAGGAAATAAATAGGGATAAGCGAATCGGTTCTAACGAACCTGAATTCGCTCCGAATTTCAGGGAAAATTCGATTCAGCATGAACCCGAATTTTTAGTGGTTCGTGCTGACCGAATTTTCCCTGAAATTAAAAAAAAAAAATGCTGGTATGGTGGGAGCGGGGAGGCCCGCTGACAGCGCAGCCGGTCTCCCCGCTCCTGCCATGCCGGCATTTTTTTATCTCAGCAAACACTTACCGGCATGGTGGGAGCGTGGAGGCTGGCTGCGCTGTCAGCTGTCATCAGAGGACGCGTCATCAGAGGAAGCCGGCTGTATTTGCTGTATAGTGGGAGCGGGGAGGCCGGCTGCGCTGTCAGTGGGCGGCGGAAGCCGGCTTCCGCCGCCCGCTGACAGCGCAGCCGGCCTCCCCGCTCCCACCAGAGATGAGCGATTCGCTAAAGTTCGATTCGGACGAACCCGAATTTCTTTGAGAAATTCGGCGAATCGCCCGAATTGAATTTTTGAGAAGTTCGCTCATCTCTAGAAATAAACAGTAGTTTGGTGGTAGAATTCATATTTTCAATTATGACTTATAGAATTACAATGCCACTAGAAACATTATTAGTTGTTTTTGTCCCTGCATGCATCAAAATAAAATAGCCCTCGGCAGAAGCTTCTTTGGGGCCCGATCCTGCAAGACTTACATGTTTAGGAGTTTTTGTCATGCAACATGTTTATGCCCCCAATGTATAGGAGGTAAACTCATATTCACCTGTTTGCTTACACAGAGAGCTCAAACTTTGAAGAATTGCCATTGGCCGTGGGTACAATTATTTTTTGAATTAGACCAAAACCCATGGCCGATTGCCCTGGGATCCATAAGATTCCAGGGCCACTTAGTTCCCTCTCCATCCTGAATCAGGATGCCCTGCTGTGTGAACCCCCCGAGTTCCATTAAAAATCTACCTTCTTCTTGATCCAACATTGCATGGCTGCCATCAGGAGGATGCGGCCACCAGTGTGCTGAGCACAGATTGGAGGAGAGCCCGCAATTGCACCATAGGATGGGTGAAAGTTGAGTTTTACTGGGCGACCGAGGGGGTGTCACACAGTGGGACATCCTGAATTGGGGTGCCCCGGGGGAAAAGACTGAAACCAGGATAGTCAAAATCCTGGGTTTTGGTACACTTTAGGAAGTTACCTTAATTACTATACCCATTCTCAGTATTTTTGGACTATGTTTCCATTAACTTGTCATGATACTTGTCATACTTACCCGCAGACCCACCAAGCTAGGGAAGCAGGCAGTGTTCCCTACACCCCGGGGTCGAACAGACTGTAGTGTATATATGCCCTCCAGTCTACCCCTCATAGTATGTTCTGTCCCCCAGTGTACTGAGTGCTGCTACTTTTTAGTATAGAGCGGGTGGAAGGAAGTATGGAGGACTCACAGGGAGACTATTATGGGGCTGTGGGATTGCCAGAGAGGTGACTATACCAGGCGAACCAGTGAGTTCATACACAAGGGGCATCCCAAATGGATTTTTGGTGCCCCAGTCCGTAAAACCCCACAATGCATGTGCAGACTCCATATTTAATCCTGAGTGTGCCACGCCCCCTCTCCTGTGCACAGCCACTGCCAGCCATTCAAATATGTTGGTGGAAGGTACACACAGAGGAGTGCTGGGGGTTCCCCCCCGGAGGCGAGCACATATGCTGTGAGATCGATTCCTGAAGTGAGTATATGGGCAACCCTGAGGTTTCAAACAGTGGGGCATTCCAAATTGGGGTGCACTGGGGCCAGCTGTAGCCTGACAAAGTATTTCAGACCTACTAGAGCCAGGTTACCAAGGGTTCTGGTCCTTTAAGAATAATGCTGATTTTTACAATACTGCAGGTTTGTACCTATCTGATCCAGCTATGTTCTCTAAAACATGGGGGACTGGAAATTGCAGCACACACATTAACTACAAAAATGTGTGTTGAAAACGCCCCCCAGGGTAAATAAGAACTTTACTTAAAAAGTGGTTGTGGTGATGCCCCCTGGTGGGGCAGTGCAAATCTGTGCCTCCTGATAGTACCAATTTTAGCCATCTTTATCCTCCTCTCAATCACCTCTAGACAGGACCGGCCTTTAAGGTGTGTGGCACATGTTGCACACCTCGTCATCATATCAATAATATGTTAACACAGGGGGATATATAAAATTTATTGTTTTACGATAATCCTGGTAGTCCCGTGCTTAAAGGTAAAGATATTTAACACATCCATAAGAAAGCATAGCAAATCATGGCAGAGCAAGTATTTTATTTAAATGACCTGGGACTAATGGACGGTAACTCCGATGACGTCAATTTTCAGTGACAAAATGTACACCAGCTGATTTTTTAAGCTGTCATTTATTGAAAAAATAAAGCTCATTTTATTAGAAAAACTTTGCTTGGTGTGTCAAGCAGCAATAACAAACTGGCCGACAGTTTGTCATCCACTGACAAATGGCAGAGGAGATTGTATGGTATGGTGAGGGGGCCGACCGGAGGCAGCAGACAGTCCGGAGATGCGATGAGTCCTGAGAGGATATGGCGGGGAAGAGGATTGAGCTCAGAAGAAGGACAGTAACAGCCGAGAGCACGGTGTAAACCCGAGGGCTTAATTTCAATGCACAACTTCTGGTGGCTCCCGGGTTCACTTTTCCGGGGCCTTGGCGGTGAGTCACCTCCTTTCCACTTTTTAATCAAATTGTAAGGTAAAGGATGAATAAGAAGCTTATCATCAATTTGGATATTGTATCAAGCACAGTCTGCTTGTCAGTGGTGCACCTTTAAGGAGACCATGTGAAGTAACTGCCTCAGGCGCACCCTGGTGGGGGGGGGGGGCAATTGCTGGACTTTCTATAATTATTTTAGTATATCATTAGTTGCTTAGTGGAAATTGGGGGGGCACCGCTGCAAACTGTCATGTTCATACAGTCAATTATTGGGGGCTTGGTGGCTGGAGCCAGGCAGAGCGGCACACTGCTCTATTGAGGAGTGGAGCAGCACATCCTGGGGGGCGCCATTCTATAGTTTTCCTCAGGCAGCAATGAGGCTAAGGTTACCCCTGCTGCTTGTATCTAGCCTACTCCTGTTCACTTATCCAATTCCTCCTATGTGCTTTGGATTGTGTAAGGGGTACTTCCAGAGACCCTAGCTTTTCCAGCTCAGTCAACACATCACAGGTGTGATGCCCAGCGGGACACCAGCCTTCTGTAAGCAGGCAACCCCCAATCTCCACCGCCGCTTCTGCCTATAGTCAAGCCCCCGTTTGCCGGGACGCTAGGTACGCCTCACCGGACACGGTTGCCCCCCGGTCTTAATAGGCGCAAAGGATGGCTGCTTGCGGTGAAGGCCGATGAACCACGAGGGTATCCCAACGCCGAGGTCGTTCACAGGTAGTCAATCCGGAGGGTGCGTCAGAGTACAGGGATGAGACAGGTGCGTAGTCAGGGGTAGCCAAAGGGTCAAGCCGGGAGGTCAGAGATCGCAGGGTATCCAGAGGGGCAGGCAGGTTCGTGGTCAGACAAAGCAGAGGTCGGTACAGGCAGCAGACAGGAATGGTCGATCAAGCCGGGTCGGAATCAGATAACAACTAACAGAATCACACCCTAATCACAAGCGACTATCACGGGCACTGAGTGCTGGGCTGACTCCATATTTATTGGGGAATGGACCAATGGCCACCCTGGGGGGGGGAGTGTATGTGCTGATTGGTGCAACTTACAACACTGTGAGTGATTGGAGGCACTATCCAGGGGCTGGTCAGTCTTGGCTGCAAGGCTGATCAGCCCCTGATTCCCATCAGGTGTGGAGCACTCTGTGCTGCCTGCCACTCGCAGCACAGCGCCTCCTAGTGGCGAAATCTACAGACTGCAGGACGCGCGCCTGCACAGCTACAGAGGGGCGAGGGAGGCTGCCAGAGTGACGCGCCGCGCTCCCAGCAGCAGGAGTGCTGCGTCGCCCTACGGACGCTCGCCGCCAGCCCCCTGGCAGAGGTAAGTTCCTTACAACAGGGATTTTGAGGTCCATGTCCTGGAGAAACATACTGCAAGAATTCTCTCCAACTTGCAGGAGATGATGTGACAGACCAGACATCTCTAGGCCAGAGATTCCGAAATACCCAGAGGTAGGGATTTTTGTTAGTTTTGAAAGCAAGAAGTTGTATCAGCTATCTTAAAATGACATGTGATACTAATAAGTTTACAACCTAAAAAAGCTGTGTGGGATACTACAAGAAGGGCACTGGAGGCAGGCTAGCTCAGCTGACAGCACAACCCACTTCCCCTGCTCACCTACTGCTGTGCAATACACAAATCAGCAGGGGAGCAGGGAGAAGCCGACTGCTCTGTTAGTGCCCAACGCCAATATCCCGCCACTAAAACCGAGCCACAGGGGAGCTGACAAGGTGTGAAATAGCCTTTTTTTTAAAAAAGAATTTGCTACAAATTTGATTCGGAGGGAGATTTGGCAAATTGTCCAAATGCACAAATTTTTAACAAAGCACTCATTTCTAGTACTGATTTTCTGATTTTGATAGTCTACTGCCTTATTTTTTTATATACATAGAAGTGATCAATTATGAATTAGTAAGGTTAGTTATGTCCACTGGTTTCTCAGAGCAAAATACATATTTCGTGGCTTGTAGGGAAATAATTACTACATTACATCACAGTGAAAAGTCTGGAGGCTATTAGGATAGATAGATTGTGTCTTTACTTTGGGGCTTTCAAACCACATACTCCCACAATAGACTTTTTTTTACCAACTATGCCAACAAAGTAAGGTGGAAGAAAATTAAAGACCAATACTTCTAAAGGATATGGATAAATAGCCACAGAAACTATTAGAAGGCTGTTCTAATTCAGGCTTTTTATCCTCCATATAGCAAAGTATAAACCACAGAATGAAAGTAACATAATTAAAAAAGACCAGTTTAACATAAATTTAGGGACATATGAAAAAAGAATGTCAGTGGTTTGTTCTGTAAAGTCTCTAGAGTAAAGAATCATGAAATCTGAATAATTGTGACCCTCCCCCCAAGTACCAGTCTCGGCATAAGGGAAGCATCCTTATAGGAAAGCTTTACAAAGTTATCTGCAACAGTCTAGAGATGTCCTGGACTCTAACATCAGAAATGTGTGTTGGTCCCTGGAATGATAGACAATGGAACCATGTGTGCGAAATGGGAAACAAAACATTTGTTCCAAATAAAAACTCTTACATGCTCAATCCAATCCACTATGGGGTCTCAGTGTGGTTTTTAGACCTGTTTCATTTATGCTTACATGTTTTATGTGTCCGAAATTACTGCAAATAGTGACCTGTTTTTTTAATAAAGAACAGCAATGACTGTATGATCTTGGAGTTGGTTAAGGGAATTCTTCGTGTGTGTAATAGTGATCATGATCTTGTGAGTGTTGAAATTTGGTCTAGATGTTCTAATTTCTTTTGTTATTATTATATTTACTCTTTTTAATATTTGCTTATTCACTAGGGACTAAGCAAGTCCTTCGCATTTCTTTGCCACTCAGTACATTGGAGCAGTCACTTAATTCCAACTGTCACACAAGTCCACTGCTGCAGTGCACAGTCCCCATCAGCATTAAGGGAGGATGGCAGTGTGACAGACGCTCTGTCTTTTGGATGTCATCACTATTCAGTTGCCCACCGGGTCATTCACTGGCCTTTTCTTAATTAGGTCATTGTAGTTTGGATTGTATTATAAACTGCCTTTGTGTTAATTGATTACGTCACAGGCAATGGCATTGTTCTGATTGAGTGTATTACAGACGCCTATTGTTTTGCTGATTGCGTCACCGGCAGAGTTGGTCTGTGTATTTGTCATGAGGTCCACGGGGGAGGTCCCATTGCATGGAGACTTGTGTATATAAGGCCTAGAGTGGCACTAATAAAGACACTTCACCTTCACCCTCAATACTGAGTTCTGTCTCTTATTGGGGGAAACGCTATATTACAATTCACTAGCCCTTGTAAGGGCTGTTCCTGTTTCCTCACGGACGACTCTGGAATTCCAGCAGCACCTCTTACGATTGGGGAAAGGACGTCTCGGGCGGTGAAGCCCTCCGGCAATAAGGGTTATCGCTACAATTGGTGGCAAGCGGTCGGATGGTCCTTTTCTACCCAGAGAGAGTGCTACCCTGATGGAGAGTCAGTAGGACAAGTTGAAAAGGCTGACCCTGAAGGATCTACTCGAGAGCCGGGGAAGGTCAGCTAGCAACCGCCCACGTCAGGAACTGATAGCCGAGCTGATCGAAATGGATCGTGCAGCAGTGAGGACCGAAACCAATATAGAGATCGATGAAGACGCTGCTCTTGTTCAAGCGGTTCGGAACAGATTGTCAGTCTATGGCCCGAATCCATCACAGGAACTGATCAACCGAGTCTTCGCCGCAGCGGAGGCAGAGGCCAGTAAGCGAAGGGAAGATCGGCGACTTTCAAACCAGCAGCCTCTCAGCCTCAGTTACACTGGGGGCAGAAAGATTCCATTTGCAGCATTTAAGTCCTTCCAGGAAAGTGACGACGAGATTGACGGATTTTTGGCCGATTTTGAACGGCAGTGCGCTTTACACCGGGTACCCACGGAGGAATGGGTCACCATATTATCAGGGAAACTATCTGGGAAAGCTTCCGATGCTTTCCGGGCCATCCCTGATGCGGACTTACCACACTACCATTTGGTAAAGGAGGCTTTGTTAGCCCGGTACGCTGTCACCCCGGAAGCCTACAGGCGACGATTTCGGGAATCCCAAAAGAAGGGAGGGGATTCTTACACGGAGTGGGCATGTCGCCTCCATCGTACAGCATCACACTGGGTCACTGGATGCAAAGCCACGACCGCGGAGGATGTACTACAGTTGTTTTTACTAGAACATTTTCTCAATGCCCTGCAACCAGAGCTAAGAGAGTGGGTACGTGACCGGAGGCCTCTAACGCTACCTGAGGCTGCTCGTCTAGCCGACGAGTACACTGATGCTCGCCGGACAGAACAGTCCGCTCCAAAACCACAACCTCCCATCAAATTTCAAGCACATGTGGCTTCAGCGCCAACTCGTGATTCTGGGCCACATAGGCCAGCGCAGCAACCGAACCTCTCCACAGTTCAGTGCCATCGTTGCAAACAATGGGGACATTATCGCAGTGATTGCGCCCTAGAGCCTCCCCGAAACACGTGGGGGCAAAAGCAACCTTCCACCTCCCGTACTCCTGTGGCACACTGTTTGGAAGCTGAGAGCAGTTCGGAAGAGTATCTGGGGGTACTGTATGAAGCTGATCCCATACAAGCGGCCATCCAAGATAACCGACAGCACCATTGCCAGGAGGTACGAGTCAATGGGCGCACCGCGCAAGGATTACGCGACACCGGAGCCACACTTACCTTGCTTCAACCTCATTTGGTCAAGAACAAAGACCGCACTGGACACACCGTTGCAGTAAGGGTGGCGGGAGGAGCTGTGTTTCGACTCCCCACCGCCCGAGTACATCTTGACTGGGGCGCTGGATCCGGCAGGGTACAGGTGGGACTTATGGACAACTTACCAGCAGAAGTACTATTGGGAAATGATCTAGGACCAATGACTTCTGCCTACGCTACCTCTGGACCAGCCAGCGTCAACCCTGTTACAACCCAGGCTCCAGCCCGAGCTGCCGACTCCAGCCCACTGGTCGGGGAGACCCAGGGGTTTCGTCTGCATCACGTCATGTCTGTTACAAGAAGCCAAGAAGAGGATCAGCCATCAGGTTACGTCCTTCCAGAAGGGAAACGTATGGCAAACACTATTTTTGTTGGGGGCATTGGCCGTCGGATTAATCAGCCTGAAATTAAGGATGTTTTTTCAAAGTATGGCGCTGTAAAGAGTGTCAAAATTATTAGGGATGCCTCTGGCGTTTCTAAGGGTTATGGTTTTGTCTACTTTTACGATGATGTAGATGTGCAGAAGATTGTGGATTCTCCGATCAGCTTCCATGGAAAGAGATTGAAACTTGGGCCAGCTATAAGAAAGCAGAGCACCTGTGCACACATCCAACCAAGGACTTTGGTGCTGAACTCACCAACGCCACAATATCCCAGTGTTTGGACCCCACCCATGACGGATTCCTATGTACAGCCCACGTCAATGTTTAGTCCGGTTACTCACTATGTGCAGACTTGTCCTTACACAGAACTCTGCCCATAACAAGAGTCCGGACAGCCCCACGTTAACCCGAACAGGGTCAATCCGGGTCTGCCGGGTGTTCCACAAAAAGGGGGCATTGTGACAGACGCTCTGTCTTTTGGATGTCATCACTATTCAGTTGCCCACCGGGTCATTCACTGGCCTTTTCTTAATTAGGTCATTGTAGTTTGGATTGTATTATAAACTGCCTTTGTGTTAATTGATTACGTCACAGGCAATGGCATTGTTCTGATTGAGTGTATTACAGACGCCTATTGTTTTGCTGATTGCGTCACCGGCAGAGTTGGTCTGTGTATTTGTCATGAGGTCCACGGGGGAGGTCCCATTGCATGGAGACTTGTGTATATAAGGCCTAGAGTGGCACTAATAAAGACACTTCACCTTCACCCTCAATACTGAGTTCTGTCTCTTATTGGGGGAAACGCTATATTACAATTCACTAGCCCTTGTAAGGGCTGTTCCTGTTTCCTCACGGACGACTCTGGAATTCCAGCAGCACCTCTTACGATTGGGGAAAGGACGTCTCGGGCGGTGAAGCCCTCCGGCGATAAGGGTTATCGCTACAGGCAGCAACTGAACTGGACCTTCACCATGATTTTACCCTTATAAAACGATTCCCCAGGATCTAAAATTAATATATTTAAAGTTTTTAGTCACTTATTATTACTTATTATTCTTTTCCCCACTGGGCTGCAACTCTGTTCGGGACTTTAGGATACGGGCACCGCCATCTTGACTCAGAAGCATCACACTTACTGAGGAGAGGAGACCGGGATAAAGTGCAGGGGACGGGTTATAGCTGTGCTTTGCTCAGACAGAGCAGAGCTGGGGTCAGGAAAAGGTCAGCAATCTCAGAATGCAGAGCAGCACAGTCAGAAGGCACTTCCTGTTTGCAGGCTGCCTGAAGCCTGCTAATGTGCACCTCCCAGGTTAGTTATAAAATGGTCTGAGCGGCTGCCACCCCCCCTTTGTTTCTTTTGAATTGGTGCAAGCACATGGGGTGTGGGGTCTAGGCTGTATTGCAAGGTCTTTGACCCTTCCACCCCATGGCTTGCACTTGAGAGGTTTAGGGCAACCTCAGGTAAGCCTGCTCCCAATTTATCTATTGCACTGTATGTCCCAAATGGGGCTCTCAGAGATTAGAGTTAGGACTGCACCTCACAGGGGCACCTTGGCGCTTGGTGGTGCAGCTTAAGCATACTTCTGCAGATGTGTGTGACCGAGTCCTCTGTTTTTAACCAAGTTTAGAGACAGATTATAGGCTGGCCTGCAAGCTAACAGGGTTGAGTGCTGTGGCTCCTTTAAGACTTCAGGCTGCCTGAAGCCCCATGAGCCGCCATCTTGGATGTTTAAAGGCTCATACATGCAGTAGATGCAGATAGGATGATTTTTAATCTGAGCAATCTGTATGCACAGGGTGTGGGAAACATACAAGATAGACTCTTATTCAGAGTGAAGGACCGCTTTAAGAGTTTAAGTTTTAATATTTAAAGCCCCTGTCGAGGCATAAAAATACAGAAGTATCTACTCACCTGTTGTCCCCTTCAGCTGCTCTGTCTTCATACTTACTGATGAAGGAGAGCGATCTATGCTGCTATCCAGCTACTAAGAGCCCTAACATGTCTACTTCATTGATTGCAGTTGAGGTGGGTGACATACCAAGGCGGGGTATGCTGAATCTGCCTTGGCAATGAATGGAGTAGGCATGTGGGAGCAAAAACAAAGTACCATGGACACTGCCATGTAAGGCCGCTACAATGGAAGTTGGAATTGCTGGCTCCGCTACCTCTGTAACTATGAAGATATAGTATTTCATTTTTTACCTAGTGAAGTACTATTAAGCGTTAAGTTGGTGATTCAAGACTATGGTTTGGGAGATTTCATTGTCTGTTGACTGTCGCGAAATTGTGTAATATTAAAAATCCATATAAATACGTCAGCTAATGAGTGGAGGGGTCACTTATATACCCAAACTGAATAAAACTCCTGCCAAGATTGTGGTTTATTCTCTCATGGAAGGAATAAAATTCAGCGGTGACAGGTTTAGTATATCAAGGGTGACATAGCCTGTCATCCTGATTTCCTCTTCCTTTCATTATAATAAAAAAAAGCCTGTCTGGATATTTCTTGATGCCAGGTGTTTGTCAAGATGCCAAGTGACCTCTGCTTCCGCAATCCAGCATATTTATATGGATTCTTATCATTGGGACTAGGGATGAGCGAACCGGTTCGGACAAACTGGAATTCACTCCGAATTTCAGGGAAAATTCGATTCGGCACGAACCCGAATTTTTTGGGTTCGTGCCGATCGAATTTTCCCTGAAATAAACAAACAAAAAAAAATGCTCTCAGGCGCCCTCTGATGACGCGCCCTCTGATGACGCGCCCTCTGATGACGCGCCCTCTGATGACAGCTGAGAGCGGCGCCGGCGTCGCTCTCAGGCGCCCTCTGATGACGCGTCCTCTGATGACAGCTGAGAGCGGCGCCGGCCTCCATGCTCCGACCATGCAGGTAAGTGTTTGCTTTTTAAAAAAATGCTGGCATGGTGGGAGCGGGCAGGCCGGCTACGCTGTCAGCGGGCCGGCGGCGGCCCGCTGACAGGCGTAGCCGGCCTGCCTGCTCGCACTATGCCGGCATTTTTTTTTCAGATGAGCGATTCGTGAAAGTTCGATTCGGGCGAACCCGAATTTCTTGGGGAAATTCGGCGAATCGCCCGAATCGAACTTTCAAGAAGTTCGCTCATCTCTAATTGGGACATTTTCCGCGATAGTGCTCTTTACCTGACTTTTATATTTAGGGCCTGATTTACTATCCACATATTCGCCGAATATTGGTGGGGCTTCGCCACATTTGGCAAAGCATGCCATGTTTGTTGGACTACATCCGTGTTATTCTGTATTCACCAGTAGTTGCTGGCCAAAGACTGGCAAATGCTCGAGTAGAACGCCAGATTTTTTTTTTTTGTGCCAAACCTTAATACCACTCTTCCAGACAGGCCAGAAAATAATCAATTATCCCTATGTTTGCTGCTGCTAGAATTATAGCTCAGTTCGCTACTATGTTCCACAGTTAGAGTGAACGAAAAGCTCACTGAAGGTAGAGCAAACTAACAGAAGCCTGCAATCAAGCCATTAAAGTCCCTATCCAGGCATAGACAAGTGTTATTGCTAGTCTTGGCAATGTTCTAAACTGCCCTCAGTTTTAAAATCGAAGCCTAAATGACAAATACACTATTTAAACCTTTGCCTTCATTTTCAGCCTGTTATTCCAGTGGGAGTGGCCCAGGCAGTCTGATGCAGCCAGTGACCCACAACCCTCACCACGATCTCATCCACAATTAACATTTGTATATATCATTTTTTACTGCTTTCAGGGTTTTTTATGAGCACACAGCTAGCAAGCTGAGTGACTTTGCTGGCAGGCAGGGAGAGAGCATCTTGTTGTAAGTAAGAAGACAAGGGGTTTAAACCCATTCAACGCTTCTGAAAAACAGACAAGAGTAGTTGATTTTCAACATGAGAGGGTAGATACAGTAAGTATACTGCCATATGAGGAAATGCCTGTTAGCTTTTAAACTTTGCCTGGACAGTTCCTTTAAAGGCACTGCCCATATAAGAAACAGACCGCTCACATTAACCCCCCCATACAGCTTGAATCCTATGCTGGTTTAAAAAACGCAGCTGGTGCCAAGACTGAACCCTGTGGCATGCATGGTTGTCCACAGCTCACCTGTAAGTATATGGGATCAACAACCCCCCGTGTCAGTCACAGTGACCGACCATGCCCACTCTATTCACTCCAATGGTGGGGACCTGCTGAGGCCTGGCCTGCATACTCTACTGGGGTGAATAAAGTAGCAGTGCTGGAGTCACAGTGACTGACACATTAGAGTGCCCTTTAGTCCCATACTGTATGCTGCTGGTGACCATGAACATGGCAGGAATTGATCTTCGGACTCAATTAGATGTGGGTGAAAGAAGGTGAGTTTCAATTAGATGTGGGTGACAAAAGGTGAGTATGACTTTTGTTTTTGTCCTGACGGACCCTTTAATCAGAGAACAACATCTGCCACCTTCTTCCATACTCCCCAAACCCTATGCCATATTTTGTCCGCCTGTTATGCTAGTCCCCCACCATTCACTTTAGTCATGATGATCCCTATCTCTTAAGAAACAAAGGAGGGGAGGCAGCCACTCAGACCATTTTATAACTAACCTGGGAGGTGCACGTTAGCAGGGCAATTAGAATACAAAATTGGATCCCTATCTCTTAACTCTTACACAGAGCTGTCAATGAATTTCAAGCAGGCACTGCCATTCATAGGTATATTGTATCCCAGCACATCTAAACAGATGCCAGGGAATGCTTTGTATTTTAGCTCCAGTACATTCTAGGATGGGGCCTCTAAAGCAGACACATACCTTTTCTTGCAGCTCATGGCTGCTTTTCCGCTTTATTACAAAGATGCTCAATATCACAAAGGTGCCCCTGGGGCCCACAAATGGGACACCACTGTGCTTCAAATCTGTACATGGTTAACAAATAACAGTTAACATGTGATTTGTTAACTGGATGCAATTCCAAATCAGGTGTGATTTCCGGCAGGTAACATGTTTAGCCAAAAAAAAACAGGCACACCATCTGGTTAGTAGAAGGGGATCTGAAAAAGAAATATATATATTATATATATATATATATATATATATATATATATATATATATATATCAAAATCGTTAATATAGAAGCCATTAATTATTTTTCTATCCAGATGGCCTTTTACATGGACAATTCACTTTATATCTTATCATACAGTCGCATAACAAACAAAACCATTTCCCCTCTTTATATGAGTAAATCTAGAACAATCATTCATCATTGCACATTGGTATCAAAAGCATGACTTAAATTAAATAGATAGGCACAAAAATACAAATGTAGAGCTATTTGGATCAACAGCAGCATATTTTAATAGTTGTTGAAAAGAGGGTTGAAAATTGTATTTTAAAACATCTGGCCTATCACATATTTGGTCATCTCAGCGCTGGATCTGAAGGTTACACTTTATTTTTATTAGCATCATCCAGATGGCTTTTTATGTCCTTAATAACTTCGTCCCTGACTAAGCCATGCACCTCTTGTTTGACAAACAGTAGGAAATGTCCATTAGGTACTAAGCTGCTTTGTAATCTTGCTAGTGGTTTAACCCTTGTGGTCCTGCTTGGTACTGCACTGCAAGATACTCAGACTGGATTGCTTCCTTACACAGCAATGTATTAGTTAAATCTAATATTATTAAAAAATACAGCAGCAGCCATAAATGCTTTCTTAGTGACCTTACTCATACCATACTCAACTTTTCATGAGGAATGTTCCCTCTGTCGCTCTGTTCTAATGCTTTTATCTTTCCAGGTGTTTAATACCTGAGTTGCTCTTCTGACATGATAGATCGGTGGAGAACAGAAAGTGTTCACCTGTATGGAATACCTTATATATTTCCTCAATCAGGCTTTGGCATGCTGAGAATGTCTTTCTTCTGGTATCAGGGTCAGCAGATGGACCTTGACATTCTGTCAATTCTGTAAAAAAAAAAATCACTTATGTGAAAACCGCATAGTGGAATTTTATTAGTATGTCGATGCTGTGAGCATGGAAATGTTTAGAACATAATAAAATGTACATATGTAACGTTTTAGAGAGCACACGTTAATTGTAAATGTCTCATAGAGGTGGACACTAAACTGGCGCTTAAATTTACTTAGGCCCCATCAGCTTATGACATGCATCTGAAACTTAGAATGGGACTATTTTGAAACTTTAAAAGCATCATAGGCATATAATATGCAAAACATGTTAAACAAATGCTGGCGGTGATCAGAGTGTACTTGGTATAAAACTTTCTTCAGTAATCATAGAAAAAAAATGGGTAATTACACGAATTAGAAAAAAAAGTTTGAAAAAAAAGGGAAAACTGAAATGGTACATTATAGTATGAAAGGCTTTTACATACAAAATGCATTTTGAAGGACTTTATTTAAAAATATATATTAATATTACAAAAATATAAATATGAATATTAAAAAAATGTACAAATTGTACAAATGTACAAGATGAAAAACAAAGTAACAAAGAAAGTAGGTCTGACTGAGTTCTCAGCAGAGTACACATATGAAGCCTCCATATGACCATATCAAATATAACACATATATATAATAATAATAAAATATGAATAAAGTATTGAACAAAAGGTAAACTGTGAGTCACGTGTACTGATGGGGTCAAGTCACACCAGGACTCAAATACTGTGTCACTTTCAGATAGTTCTGCTACCGTGTTTCCCCGAAAATAAGACCTACTCCGAAAATAAGGCCTACTGTGCTTTTAGCATGAAGGCTAAATATAAGACCTTCCCCAAAAATAAGACCTCCCCCCAAAATACCGTATTTACAAGCTGAAAGGCGGGAGCGAGGAGGCCGATGTGAGTGCCGCAAGGTTGTAGCTGCCGTCATGCGGGAGGGCGGCGAATGAGCATCCGATGTGCAGGAGGGCGGGTGGTGACACTGGCCAATCGGAGTTCTGACGTTTGCATACCTCGCAACTGGGCAGGACAATCACGGATTGGTGAGTTATGTCCCGCCGCCCGCCCCCTCAGGAAATGTCCCGGAATGCCATTGGAGCAGCAGTAGCCTGCCGAGTGCAGGGCCGCAGGAGGCATAAGGCCATGTGAGGCCGCAGCGGCGGCGCCTATCCCTTTGGCCTGACAGAGCGGAGCCAGCTAGCTGCGGGAGTTGGGGGGGGGGGGGGTGTGTGGTCCCAGCAGCTGATCCACCAATGAATCAGGCGGCACAGGCTGAGGGCCTTCTGATCACCCGCCCCACTGTCTGATCGCTCACTGGACCGCCAGATCGCCTGCTGCTTCAAGAATAGGTGAGTGCTTGCTGGAGAGGCTAAGGTTATGTCTGGTTATGCTGGTTTGTGATGGCAACTACTACTGTTTAACAGTTAATAAATTTCCTTTTTTTGTGAATGCATGTGAATTCTTCTTCATGGAAAAATGTAAGACATCCCCTGAAAATAAGACCTAGCGCATCTTTGGGAGCAAAAATTAATATAAGACACTGTCTTATTTTCGGGGAAACAGGGTAGCATTCTGCTGAGGGGTCTGTGCTGTTATTCTAGCCAGTTGCTGTTTTAGCAACCACCTGCGGGTGTGCTGGGGAGCTGTCTGCCTAGCAAGCTCATTAGCCCCCACCTGTGACACGGGGAGGCCGATTCATTAATAGCGGCAGGTAGCGACAGTTGAGCGACTGTTGCAGTATTTTCACAGCGCCCGCTAGTAGTCGCTGTGCTTGGCCATTGTTCGGTTGTTGATAGCGACTGAGTCGGTGTGCAGTAATGTTGAATACGGGGTGACGAGTCGCTATTTGACAGGTTCCGCGATGTATGGGTGCGCATGATAGCGACTGGTCAGAGCGACCGGCTCCCACCATATTCATCAAAAAATTCACGCTCAAAATATTCTCACGCTGTGAAATGCATGTTTAAACCCCAGAGCGCTGGCAGCGATGTGTTAAAAGTAGTTTTTTAACCCCCAAACCACCATATTTTTGGAAACCAAAAATAAAAAAATGTTTTAAAGAATTTAGTAATATGAATACAATAATATCAGACATGTAATATCAATTCTGCACAATTTTTTTGTTATTTTTTTTTACCTTAAAAAAATTATCTAACATGGCAGAAATGGTCACAGAATTTTTCACATAAAAAAAAAAGAAAAAAAAACATTAATAACAATTTATTATGAATATGTAAAGATTGTTCCATTGAAATGCATTGGAGAGCGCCAGGTAGCGAGAGGTCATACCTGTCGCTGTTCAAGGTCGGACGCTGGCGCTGTGGGCTGAGGCTGGAATAATGATGAATGAGTGGCTATCTGGCGCTCTCTCAGTCGCTAAGCAGGATCGGCTTGATAAATGTGTGATTGTGGTGGGGAGCCGGCGTTCTCATGGCGGTGCCCGTCATTACCGGTCGCTCACCAGTCGCTACCTGTTGCTATTCCTTCATAAATAAGGGCCTTGGCTTCTGGGCTTTAAAGGGACAGTCCAGGCAATGGCAATAATAAGGCAGTAAAAATCTCACCTCATGCCTGTCCTGCTTTGCATTGCATTGTGGGTCAGTCTTTTAGCACTTACCACCACCTCCAGATCCTTGTCAGTCTCCCTTATCTGCTGATGATTGCCCTCTGGTTTTGTTGCCCCTATCTGGTCCTAAAGTTTTTGCCCCTCCTACTCTTCTACTCCTAAGCCTTCTGCTAGGATAGGTCAGAGGCACCGGTCAGCTGCCAGGGGGAGAGGTTAGATGAGTGGTAGAGGACAGTGACAGGGGGTCATTTGGCTAGGTAAGTAGTAGGGGTGGAGGGGTCAGGTGAGGGTAGAGGGGGTGGCAGGGTTAGGTGAGCAGTAGAGCACAACGGCAGGGGTTATAGGGCATTGGCAGGGGGTGGAGGAGGAGGTAAGTTTAGGAGAAGAGCGACAGGGAAGGAAGGGTTAGTTGAGTGGTAGAGGACAGCAGTAGGGGGTGGAGGGGTTAGGTGAGTGTTATAGGACAGTGGCAGGGGGTGGAGGAGTTAATGATAGAGGAGTGATAGGTGAGTGATAGAGGAGAGTGGCAGAGGGTGATTAGGCTAGGTGAGTGGTAGAGGACGGTGACAGGGTTAGGTGAGGGGTGGAGCACAGTGGCAGAGGGTGGTTAGAGTGGTTAGGTGAGAAGTATAGGACAGCAGCAGGGGCGGAGGGGTTAGGTGAGCAGTAGAAGTCAGGGGTAGGGGGTGGAGGGGTTAAGTAAGTGGTGGAGTACAGCAGCATGGGTGGGAGGGATTAGGTGAGTGGTAGAGGACAGCAGGGCGTAAAGGACAGCGGAAGATGGTGGAGCACTGAGGTGAGTTGTAGAGGACAGTAGCAGGGGGTGGAGGGGTTAGGTGAGTGGTAGACGTGGCAATGGGTTCACACAGCTGGACATCTTAAATCAGATAGGGGTAGTCAAAATCCTAGAGGGCATCTAGGGATGTCCCACATTCCAAACCCTATGGACCCCCCCCCAGGTAGATTCACATAGTAATATCATTTCGGCAACCTACGCTGTTTAAATGCAATATCAGAGGTGCTTTCTCTGCAGCGTTGTCCCCGATTCTCTGCCAGGGGGACACGCATAGTGGCGGTTTTGGGATACGGCTACTCACGGCCACATTTGAACAGCACTGAATCATGCAATTAGGTGAGGATGTGGCCGCATTGGGTCTTAATGACAAAGTATATCTCAGGCTATACTTCCTATTCTCATCCCCTAATCGGGCATAGCAAGTGATGGCGATAGTGTATGTGGAGAGGCAGTCTAACCCTGCAATAGAGACTTCATATTATCCCTGTAAATAGCGCATTTATTTTAACCCTGAGGAGGTCACATGGTGCCATTGTAAACTAATATTCATAGTCTTTTCTGTGTTAAAAACTACAATTCATGTTTTACATATTTTCATGTCTATGGTGTGCATCTGTCATCCCCCTCCCCCTGAAAGCAGTCCATCTTCCCTGTTTGCCTGGGGGGCATTATGCCCTGCCCCACATTGGCAATCACAGTGATTGGCCGGTCAATTGTGGCAATCACAGCACAGGAAGCTCAAGATGGCGGGCGCAGTCAGGGATGTACCTTGCAGCAGTGACCTGGGAGCCAGTGGTGATTGGGAGGTGTCAGTGACCTGGAAGGCAGTGGAGGAGACCCGGACAGCAGTGTTGACCCAGGAGGTGGCAGTGATGGTGACCGGGAGACGGCAGGTATCGGCAGTGACCTGGGAGGTGGCAGTGGTGGTGACATGGCAGCAGAATCAGTCATCCGGGAGGCAGTGTCGGCTGTGTTTTGGGAGATGGTCACAGAAGTGACTCAGTAGGTGGCCGTGGCGATGACATGGCAGGCAGCGGTGGTGATCTGGAAGGTGGCAATGGAGGTGTCCAGGGAGGCGACAGTGGTGGTGACATGGCTAATGGCAGTGTTCTGGGAGGCGACGGCAGAGGAGACCTTGGAGCTCACAGCAGGAGAAGACACAGAGCCCGAGGTACAAGTAAGAATTGCCCCTCCTGCAGACAACAAATCGTATTCAGGGAAGTGGGGAGGAGCCTGCACAGCCCTGTCTCATGGGGGCATTTCCCCCAAATGCCATGCAGTGACATAACTAAAGGTGAATGGGACCCTGTCAAGGCTTATGCAGTAAACTTTTTTCTCTCTTTTAACTCAATTAGATGTAGCTAAACAACTAAAGATTGAAACAGCTATGATAAATTATGCTACGTAAGCACAAAACCGCTAAATGTGTTGGAGGATTAACAATGATGGGGCCTCTCTGACCTCTTGTACCCTGGTGCGGTGGCACCCGTTGAACCCCCTATAGTTACGCCTATGATGCCATGCAAGCCGGCCGGCTGACCTGGGTGACAGGTGTCATCCACAGGGAGTCTTTGGAGGGAGAGATGTGGCAGGAGGGTGAGCACCTAATTTCTTCATTGTGCAGGTCACCAAACATCCCTGGGTTTACCCCCCCTTAATCTATTATGTAACCTGGGCACCATGGCCACAGGTTAGCCACAGCTTGATCAGGCTACAAGCATCAAGCTATGGAGGGCCCAGAACCAGGGTCGTATGGGGGCCTGCACAATGCAGAAACTAGGTGCTCATCAGGGACCCTTCCTTCTGTCACCTCTTCTCCCCTCCCAAGACACCCTGTGGATAACACTTGTCATTCAGTCACCATATCCAGTCCCCTCCAGCTTCAATGGCATTTGCGACTGTGGAAACAACCTGGGCCCCCAAAACCAGTGGCGGTGCCTAGCCATTGACCTGCAACCTGTTTGCCAGACAGACTGCCATTTGGAAGGGAAGTATTGCTTTGTTATAATTAAGATTGTTTAAAGCGAGTTCAGGAGAAGAAGGTAAAAGCCAAAGTTGCTTTTTGTTTTTACTGCTGTATTGTAACTAGGATAATGGCTAGCAATATTGGAGGTCTACTTCAGTGCACAGTTTGTCATATGTATACACTTCAGGAGCAGCAGTTCCAGGGTGAATACCGCTGTGGTAAATGTGAGCAAATTGCAAACCTGGAAGCTCGGGTTAGAGATCTGGAGGAGCAAAATGCAAGACTGAGGAGGATTGACAATATGGAAAAGAGTTTTCTGCTCACTGAGCAGGTAGTAAATGGGGTAGATACAGAGGGTGGAGAAATGGGTCAGGAGGAGCAGATAAGTAGTTGGGTAAATGTAGATAGAGGGAGTAGAAAGGGTGCACAGAAAAGGAAGGCCATTCCTGTGTCTGCGCACCCTAGCAAAATTGCCAAGTTGGGTAATGATGCAAGAGTGTCAGTCTCAGAAATGGCAGCCCTAGCGGATACTGCTCTCCCTAACAGCTGGGAGAACAGCCCAGCTAGTGAGTGGATGGTTGGGACTGCAGGTAGGACTAGACAGTGGTCATAGGGGATTCTATTATCAGGCGGACTGGTAGAATAATTTGTCACCAAGACCGCCTCAACCGAATGGTTTGCTGTCTCCCTGGTGCCAGGGTTCGGCATGTGGTGGAAAGGGTGGATAAATTACTGGGAGGGGCTGGGGATGACCCCGCTGTCGTGGTCCATGTGGGAACCAATGACAGAATTAATGGGAAATGGAGGATCCTTAAGAATACATTTAAGGAATTAGGCACAAAGTTGAAGGGAAGGACCTCCAAGGTTGTATTCTCTGGAATACTGCCAGTGCCATGCGCTACACATGAAAGACAGCAGGAGCTTAGAGAGTTAAATGCATGGCTCAAGTCCTGGCGCAGGGCAGAGGGATTTGGGTTCCTAGAGCACTGGGCTGATTTTTCATTGGGGTACAAACTGTATTCTAAAGATAATTTGCACCTGAATGGAAGGGGGGGGCTGCTGTGCTGGGTAAGAGGATACTAGAGGGGGTGGAGAGTTATTTAAACTAGAGATGAGGGGGGAGGGCAAGAATGAAAACAAAAGTGAAGACAGGTTACTTAGGGGACAGCATATGATGGTGGGTGGAAAATTAGAAGGGAGGATGACTGCTATTATGGATAAGGAGATCCATGTGTTGCAAACCAGCAGTAAAAAATTAGACGGATGCATTACTGCAGAAACTAATAATATACCCCAATGTGTCAAACTAGATAGGAACATGAAGTGTATTTTCACAAATGCCAGAAGTCTGGCAAGTAAAGTGGGGGAGTTTGAGGCTCTGGTGCTGGCAGAGAATATTGATGTTGTTGGTGTGGCTGAGACATGGCTGGATTCCACACATGACTGAACCGTCAATCTACAAGGTTTTGCTCTTTTTCAGAAAGACAGAGCAAAAAGGAAAGGGGGTGGCATGTGTCTTTATGTAAAGCAAGAACTCAAAGCTTATATTAATGAGGGGATACTAGCAGAAGATTGTGAGGATGTAGAATCCTTGTTGGTAGAAGTAGGGGGCGATGTAAACAATGCTAAAATACATAAATAGAGGGTCAACTGCATAAACTCCCCACTACAAGGGGGAGAGCATTCCTCAGCTTGCTACAAGATAATTATATGAATCAGTTTGTGGAGGCACCTACTAGGGGTGATGCTATTCTAGATCTTGTAATATCAAATAATGATGACCTGATGGGGGCAGTAACTGTCCGTGAAAATCTTGGTAACAGTGACCACAATATAATTGTATTTAACATAAACTGTAAGAAAGATTTTCTGCCTGGGAAGGCAAAAACATTAAATTTTAGAAAGGCCAACTTCCCCAGGCTCAGAGCTGCACTCAAGGACATTGACTGGGAGCATCTGTTTAGGAATAAGGATATAGGTGCCAAATGGGAGTGCTTTAAATAAATTGCGAGTAGCAATGTTGCATAATGTATTCCTACGGGTAACAAATATAAGCAGCTAAAATTAAACCCCTCATGGCTGACACCTGCGGTTAAAAGGGCAATAAAGAACAAAAAAAGGGCATTTAAACATTACAAGGCTGAACTCTCAGCTGTAACACTTGAAAAGTATACACTAGTAAATAAAATGTGTAAGAAAGAAATAAGGTTGGCAAAAGCACAAAATGAAAGAGATGTGGCCAAAGAAAGCAAAACAAACCCTAAACGATTTTTTAAATATATTAATTCGAAGAAAACTAAATCAGAACAGGTAAGTGCCCTAATTAATGATAACGGGGAAATGGTCACTGGGGATGAAGATAAGGCGGAGCTGTTAAATGGATTCTTTAGCTCTGTGTACACAAGAGAAGAGCAAGGAGCCAGCACAGGAGATGCCACTGATAGCAATAGCCCAAGTATAATAATTAACAAGCTAAATGTGGATATCATCCAAGAAAAAACTAAATAATTTAAATGTGAATAAGACTGGAGAACCAGATGGACTTCACCCAAGAGTTCTCAAAGAACTCAGTTCCGTTATCTCGTCACCTCTGTTGCTGATCTTTAAAGACTCACTAGCATCTGGTATAGTGCCAAGGGACTGGCGCAAGGCAAATGTGGTGCCCATTTTTAAAAAGGGCTCTAGGTCTTCTCCGGGCAATTACAGACCTGTAAGCTTAACATCCATTGTGGGGAAATTGCTTGAGGGACTATTAAGGGACTAACCTGATTGGCTTCTATGAGGAGGTGAGTAGAAGCCTGGACAGAGAGGCGGCTGTGGATATAGTTTTTCTGGATTTTGCAAAAGCAAAGGGGTGGGAGTAGCTCCATCACTATTATTTATATAAAATCATCATCATTATTATTCAGGGCCTGGGAACCAATTTACCGCCCAGTTTAACCCTCTCATCATCCAAGTATTAAGCACCAAACATGTCTAGCTATGTAGAAATACAGAGATTTGGTTGCACATATCTGCAGATACATGTGGAAGCCCCACTGCCCCGGCAAGGCACTCTGTGTTTAGTGTGGTCCCTACTCTTATTTTTTTAGTCCCCGAAGTTGGGACATGCAATGCAGCCAGAGCTACTCACCTGAGAAGCTGCCAGCCTCCCTTTAGAACACTCCATGCAAAAGCATTTGACACTGTCCCCCATAGACGCTTATTGGGGAAATTGAGATCTTCAGGATTAGAAAAGCAGTTTGTAACTGGATTGAAAACTGGCTGAAGGATGGTGTGCAGAGAGTTGTGGTTAATGATACCTACTCCGAATGGTTATCAGTTGTAAGCGGTGTACCCCAGGGTTCAGTGCTGGGCCCACTATTATTCAACTTGTTTATAAACGACATAGAAGATGGAATTTAAAGCACTGTCTCTATTTTTGCAGATGACACAAAGATACGTAGCACATTGCAGTCTATTGAAGATGTTCACAAGCTTCAGGCTGACTTGGACACATTGAGTGTGTGGGCATCCACTTGGCAAATGAAGTTCAATGTGGAAAAATGTAAAGTCATGCACTGGGAGAGTCACTTGTTGAGAAGAATCTGGGGGTACTGGTAGGTCACAGACTAAATAACAGCATGCAATGCCAAGCAGCTGCTTCCAAGGCCACCAAGATATTATCATGCATTAAAATAGGCATGGAATCACTGGATAGAGATGTAATTTTGCCTCTTTACAAGGCACTGGTGCACCCTCACCTGGAATATGCTGTCCAGTTCTGGGCACCCATTCATAGAAAGGAAGCACTGACTAGAGAGCCACCAAACTAATAAAGGGAATGAAAGATCTTAGTTATGAGCAAAGATTACGAGAATTAAATCTGTTTAGTTTTGAGAGGAGGCGATTGAGGGACATGATTAACTTGTATAAATATAGAAATGGACCATACAAAAAATATGGGGGAACACTATTTCATGTAAAATCCTCTCTAAGGACAAGGGGCACTGCCTTTGATTGGAAAAAAAGAAATTTAGTCTCCGGAGGCGGCAATCATTTTTTACCATAAGAACTATAGGGTTGATTCAGAGCCCCTTTCTCAACATTTTTTGGGAGGTATTACTAGCAAACAAAAAAATCACACAAAAAAGAAAACATTTCACATAAAAATTCTTGCAGGAAAAATGGCTTTGCTGAATCAGATGAGGTGGAAAAATGGACGAGAACAGAAATTTTCACTCAAAAAAATGATGAGAAAGGGGCTCTGAATCAACCCTTATAAATCTATGGAATAGCCTCCCACAGAAGCTTGTTACAGCATCAACCGCTGACAGCTTCAAAAAAGGATTAGATGCTTATTTAGAAGAAAATAACATTGACAGTTACTATTAGCGGTTATCAGTAAAAAAAAAAATAAAAACAAAAAATAAAATAAATAGCTTCCCCTATAAATTAAAAAATAACTTCCCCTACCCCAACACCCTTGGTAGAACTTGATGGACATATGTCTTTTTTCAACCGTATTAACTATGTAACTATGTAACCTTACCCCCCCCCTACTCAGCCATTGGCCCACAACCTCACCTACCTAGCTGATGACCCACAAATTTACCCCCACCTACCCAGCCAATGACCTGCAACCACACCTTCCCTTAACCCAGCTGATGACTCGCAACCTCCCCCTCAATCAGCCGTTGACCCGCAACCTCACCTACCCAGCTGATGACCTGCAAACTCACCTCCTACTTACCCAGTCGCTGACCTGCAACCTCACCTCCCACCTACACATTGGCTGACCTGTAACCTCAGCTACCCCTTACCCAGCTGCTGTCCCACAACCTCCTCCTTGCTCAGCCATTGACCTGCAACTCACCTACCCAGCCCAGACCTGCAACCTTGACTCACTCCTACCCAGCTGCTGGCCCCCAGCCTCACCCCCTCATGTCACCGCATTTCCCTGTTGTAAAGCGAGGCAGCCATAAAGACCAGAGTATGATCAGCCACAACAGAAAATGCGGAGGTAGTGAGGACTGGAAGAAAACCAGCTGCAGCAGAGGACACGGCAAAATCATTTGAGGACCTAGAGGTGGCAGAGGTGGTAGTGAGAAGCGGAGGAATTTTGGCATCTTTGAAGGATCCAGAGATGGCAACGGGAGAGGTATTGTGATTTGAAAGACCAGGCCAGGACATTAGTGGTGGTGAGTTCAGTTTACTCATCACATGCGGTGTCACGCCTTTGTTCTGGCTGCAATAATATTACCCACAGCAGCAGTGAAATATTAATTATGATTGTACAATCCAGATTAAATCTGGGTCAAGCAAGATTTTTTTTTTTCGGCTTTGAGTTTCAGAAAGGATATTTAATTGCTGCTGTGGGTAATGTTATTGCATCAAGCACCAGTTCTTCTTGTGTTGGGGGCACAGGAAGCCGCAGCCTGTTTTTGTGTTCCTGACAGGTCCAACATTCAAATCTGAATGTGACACTTTATGTGCTAACAACTTTGTAGAGTGCTTCCTACATAGACCGCATTGAATTTCAGCCAGATACGCACTTCTCCCCTTTTGAGCCCTGCCAGGCAGGCATTTTCCCAGGAGAAATTGTGTAAGTAGCTGCAGGGTCATTTTTTACTTCGTGCCCCTTGTGAAAAATAAAAAATTGTGAATACATCAAAATTTTAGTGGGAATTTTTTTTTTAGCCATAAATTTGGAATTTTACAATGAGTACTAAGAGAAAATGGGCCCCACAGTTTCTTACACAATTAACGCTGATGATGGCAATACCCTATATGTGGTCAGAACTTTTTGGGCACATGGGTGGGCTCGGTAGTGAAGAACCGCTACTGGGCATTTGAAGCAACAATTGGGCTGGAATATATTGCAGATGCCATGTCGCATTTGCAGAGCCCCATACTAGAGAAACCCCCCCAAAATATTGTAAAGTACACCCCTCAAGGAATTTATCTAGGGGTGTAGTGAGCACCCTAAACCCCAAGATGTTTCAAAGGACATTATAATATTGAACTGTGAAATAAAAAAATAAAAAAATTATATGACCCACTGTTAAAAAATCTGGTAAAATATTTGTCCAGGATGCTCACTACACCCCTAGATGAAATCCTTGGGAGTATAGTTTCCAGAATGGGGTCACTTGTGTTTTTTTTGGCCATTCTGTTACCCATTTCCTGTGTTCTGCAAATGTGACATGGCATCTGCAATGCATTACAGCCCGATCCACACTCCGAAAGCCCAATAGTAGTCCTTGCCTTGCGCCTAGTTTTTGACCACATCTGAAGTATTGTCACCATCAGGAGAAATTGCATAACAAATCTAACAGTCCATTTTCTTCCAGTATCCCTTGAAAATAATTAATAATTAATCTGAGGCTAAAGTAACAACATTGTGTTAATTACTGTGAAGCACATAAAGAGTTAACAAACTTTATGAAAGTTGTTTAAATATATTGAGGGCTGCAGCTTTTAACATGGTCTTGATTGGGGATTTTCTGATATAGAGGCTCTTAAAGTCACTTCATATGTGACATCGCAACAAAATAAAAAATGATACTGATGTAAAGTGGATATATGGGGAATGTTATTTAGCAACTTTTTTGTGCAGTATGGCTGCAAGGAATTTACCTGTGCCAGGGGGCCCGCAGCGAGCGTCTGCTAAGCGGCGTGGCGCTCACTGGCCTCCTGCTGCAGGGTGCGCCCGCTGCTCCAATATAATGGGGAGCGCGGCGCACCGCTCCGGCCACCTCCCTCACTCCTCTGTAGCTGTGCGGGTGCTCGCTCAAGCACATCCCCCCCGGGGTGGCCATTGGTCAGTTCCCCAATAAATATGCAGTCAGCCCAGTACTCAGTGCCCGTGATAGTCTCTTGTGATTACGGTGTGATTTTACGAGTGATTATCTGTTTTCAACCTGGCTTGATCAACCAACCTCGTCCGCTGCCTGTACCGACCTTTGCTTTGCCTGACCTCGAACCTGCCTGCCCCTTTGGATACCTCGCTATCTCTGACCTCCCGGCTTGACCCTTTGGCTTCCCCTAACTAAGCACCTGTCGCATTCCTGTACTCTGACGCACTATCTGGACTGTCTTCCCGTGTATAACCTCGGCTTTGGGATACCCTCGTGGTTCATCGACCTTCACCGTAAGCAGACATCCTTTGTGGCTATTAGGACCTGGGGGCAACTGTATCCGGTGTTCCTAGCGTCCTGGCAAACGGGGGCTTGACTATAGGCAGAAGCAGCGGTGGAGATTGGGTGTTGTCTGCTTACCGAAGGCTGGTGTCAGGGCATCACAATGGCTTTTCTGTTTTAAGGAATTAAAAATTGCAATTTTTTCTATTTTTGGTCAACTTTTAGCCATTTTCATTAATAAACATAAATCCTATCAACAAAAAATTTCCACCAACACAAAGTACAATGTAAAAAAAAAGAAAAATCTCAGAATCCTTGGGAGATGTGGTGGTATTAGAGTAAAGAGACACATGTCCATTTTGCAAAATTTGACCCGGTTAGGAACACCAAAATTGGCTGTGACGGGAAGGGGATGAATAAGAGACATACCTAAAGCCTATTGTCATCAAAATATGGCCACTGGTGTTCCCCTGGACTCTGGATCTTGCTATTCTGTGTTGCTAGAGAGACTTGTGCTACAGTCTTTCCTAAACACTGCACTACACGTTGCAGGTCACCTCCTTGGACGTTGTGTCAATTTAAAGGATTAAAGTCATTTTTGTATGGGATCCATTAAAAGCTGGAGTCTTCACATTATTGGACAACTGGCTGTTGCTAGCTTGACATGCTTGGTCACCAGTGGAGGGGTAAGAGCTGTCATTTCACTTTTTCTTGCCCAGCTTTTCTTGTCCTTGTGCAGTTTAATCTGAAGTTAAGACCATGTTCAATTTGGTGTATAAGGTCTTGTACAATTTATTACATCATAATAGTCTTGTCTCCACTAGGTAGGCAGGTGCATGGTACAATCTTTCTGTGGCAATAAGCTCTTGCTTTGGGGATTTGGGGTTTAGAAACTAAGAGAGATGTCAAAAAAGATGTTACTATAGGCCATGCATGCTCAACTCATCCTAAAAAACAACATGTCAGATTTTGCAGATCTCCCCACAGATGCACAGATGAAGTAATTGCTCAGGCAGGGCTGTGGACAGAGTGTGTGTGTGTGTGTGTGTGTGTGTGTGTGTGTGTGTGTGTGTGTGTGGTTGATACCTGAATTGTGTATGTGTGAGTATATGGAGGGGCTTGAAAATGATCTGCGAATGTGTGTGGGGCAGGGGGATGACTCATGGAGTGTGCACATGGGGGTCTGGGGAACTGACATGTGTCAGGTTGTAGCAGGGTTGCTGTTCTGGAACTGTCTCTAAAAAGTTCGCCATCACTGACCTAAAGGGTCTGTCCAGGCAAGTAAAACAAAACACACACACACTCCTTTTCTGGCAGTTTAAAAAGTACCATTTACCAGAATCAAGTCCCTCAGCATGCAGTTCTGTTCTCTAATCACTAGTGACTTCCTGCAAGGTGGAGGAACACCCCCCTCCGTGTCAGTCACAGTGTCTACACCACACAGACCAGGCCTTGCAGATTAAAGGAGAATGGACCTGCATGCTTGGTGGTTCAATCTCGGGAGCTTGTAATTTGTACAATGCTGTTCCAGGTTGGATCAGCTGTGGAGGACAAAAGGCAAGTGCGTTTATTGTTTTACTTGCCTGGACAGACCATTAAAGGATGACCTGTGATTTCTCTTAAATGGGATGTCATTTACTTAGTAGTATCTTATAATTACAGCTTTCAAATCCCCATCCCTGAAGTTTTTACTTCATGCATCAGAGTTATAGGCCCTCACGGTCAAGCATTTTATTCCACTCATAATTATAAAAAGAGAATGTGTGCCTTTAAAATCTGCATTCACGGGCAATGTAACCCTTGCATTTTTGCTTGCAGTGTGGCAATTTTATGAAAAATGCCCAGGTTTTTTTCAGGCAAAACATATGATATTATGGCCAGCTACCAACATACACTTTTTCAATAACTCATTATATGGAATTCTAACTTTGTGGACCACCGGTGAATAAATCTTGCAAGGAATTCTAGATTGTCCTCTTTTTATTGGGCTTTACAATCAATGCAGACCACACTTTAACCATTCAGTTGACCACAGCGTTCATCTCGCTATTGGCCGCATCAGTGCAGGTAAAATAACTTTGTTTGACCTGACTTTGGTGCTCGGCCTAAGTTTCTTTCCGCATAAGTGATTAAAGGGCCTTCTCAAAGCTGTGTACCGCAAAAGAACTCAAAATACAGTGCACAGAATAAAATTTAAAAAAAGCAATGCATGATTCTCAATGGTTTTTAGCTATGAGCTCCATTTGATTTGCTTGGTGCAAATATAACCAGATCTCTGAGCAAAAATAAACCATTTTATAAATTAAGGTCCTGATTTATGATGTCTCCTTTTTTCAAGGTAAATTATTTTCACTGGTCACTACCAATGTTGCCTCTAATCTGGATATTGCATAAGTGGAAACTTGTGGGAAACTGTAGGAAACTTGGAACTGTGTTGACATTGAAAAGCGGTGATTAACACGCTGTGAAACATGCTTGGAGTTGGGATGATCCTGGCGATGGGTATATTTTTCTATTCCTCCTATGAGTAAAAGATGTTATCTGTATATCCCATCAGCCTTCACTTGTTATGCATGATTAATAGATTATTAGTATAAAGTTATGGTATTTGATGAAGATATGTCAGGAACTTACCTTCCCCAAACTGCCTCACTGCTTCTGGGCAGCATGTAGCTCTGGACTCAAAGAGGCTCTGGAGCACTGTTGGTGTGGACGTCCAGCCGCACCTGGCACCCCCAACAAAGCGCAAAAGGCCCATGCGGTCCATTTATTCCACCCGGTGGTTCGTGATAAGCAGCAGACTGAGTCAATGAGCACAGTACACCTTCCTGGATCATTGGGCCTTTAAGTTGGTCTGGGGCCCTGGTTTTAGGTGTTAAGTGTTTATGCCCCCTGTATCCCATTGGTCACTCCCCTATAAAAGACGCCTTTTTGCTCTGCCTGCAATTTAGCACCTAATGAAGACTTGAAAATAATTAAAAGAAATAAGGTAAAACAAGAAATTATATGGGAAAGCCAACACTGATTTCTATAGTTTGCACCAGAAAAACAAAATCACTCTGCAAGGGTCCTCTAATCGCTGCTAGGTTTCCCATCCTGTTTCCCATAGTATTTCTCTGTAAATACAGCTTAAAGGGGTTGACCAGTCACACAGGAAAATCCATTGCCTGGCAGATTACCTGATGCAGTGTCAGTCCCATGCTGTCTCTTTGCTCCAGACACTGAAAGGAAGAGGAAATACCTCTTTTCTCTTTGCAGCCTCTAGTGCATAGGTGCTGAACTATCCTCAAGGGCCACCAACAGGTCAGATATTACAGATATCACAATTGATGTAATTAGTGCTGAGTCCATAGCTCTGTCTAAGCACTAATGGCATCGCCTGTGCATCAATGTGGAGATCTGCAAAACCTGGCCTGTTGGTGGCCCTTGAGGAGGAGGGTTGAGCACAAGTGCTCTAGTGCGTTCCCTCCGATCCTGACCACCAATTTAAGACCGAAGCTTTTGTCAGGTTGACACCCCTTCCTTCATGGTATGCTCGAATGCCAATCAAGCCCCTGTTCACCTCTCCCTCCTCCTTCCCCCTGAACCTACTCTGCTAGATCCTGATATGCTTGCAACACTCAGCCCAGCGACTCTCATTAGAAATGACAAAGCAGGTAAATCTTTATTTGTTTAAGCTTTGTCAGAAGTTTAAAACAGAAAAAGTTTAGAATATTGCTATGTGTAGCCCTACACATAGAAACATAGAAGGTTGACGGCAGAAGGAGACCATACGGTCCATCTAGTCTGCCCTTATGTGTATACTGTATGTTCTCTTTATCTTAGGATAGATGTGTGCTTATCCCAGGCATGTTTACATTCAGTGACTGTTGATTTTTCAACTACCTCTGCTGGAAGTTTGTTTCAAGCATCTACTACTCTTTCTGTAAAATAATATTTTCTAACATTGCTCCTGATCTTCCCCCTGACTAGCTTCAGGTTGTGCCCCCTTGTTCTATCATTAAGCTTCTTCTTGAAAACACTTCCCTCCTGAACCTTATTCAATCCTTTCACATATTTAAAGGTCTCAATCATGTCCCCCCTTTCCCTTCTTTCCTCCAGACTGTACAAATTAAGTTCTTTAAGTCTCTCCTGATAAGTTTTAAGTTTAAGTCCTTCCACCATTTTCGTTGCCCGCCTTTGGACCCGTTCTATTTGAATAATGTCTTTTTGCAGGTAAGGTCTCCAGAACTGCACACGGTATTCTAGCTGTGGCCTCACCAGGGCTCTATACAGCGGCATCACAACCTCCCTCTTCCTACTGGTGATGCCTCGAGCTATGCAGCCGAGCATCCTGCTTGCTTTTCCCACTGCCTGGCTACACTGTCCACTCATCTTGTAGCTTCCAGTAATCTGTATCCCTAAATCTCTCTACTCCAAGGTCCTGGCTAACACAGTACTGCCCATACAGTACTCAGAGCAGGGATTCCTTCTACCCAAGTGCATGATTTTACATTTAGAGACATTAAACTCTAGTTTCCACAGTTTTGACCATCTATCCAGTAAAGCTAAATCATTTTCCATGTTGCAGACACCTCCAGGAATATCCACCCTATTACTAACCTTTGTATCATCAGCAAACAGGCAAACTTTTCCTACCAAGCCTTCTCTTATGTCACTTACAAATATATTAAAAAGAATGGGGCCCAGGACAGAGCCTTGCGGCACACCACTTGTAACTCGCCTTTGTTCTGATTGCACACCATTTACAACAACGCTCTGATACCGATCCCTCAGCCAACTGGAAATCCACTGAACTATACAGGGATTGAGTCCTACCTTCAATAACTTATCTATGAGCTCCTTATGTGGTACAGTGTCAAAGGCTTTGCTAAAATCCAGATAGGCGATATCCACAGCACCACCTTCATCTAACACTTTAGTGACATTGTCAAAGAAATCAATAAGATTGGTCTGACATGATCTGCCCTCACCAGTTGAAAGGGAATGGTTAAGTAAATCAGTCAAAGGGGCTGCAATCACAAACCTAAGTTCCCTTAGAACTCTGCGGTGGATTCCATCTGGACCCATCGCCTTACTTACCTTTAGATGTGCCAGCTCGGATAGGACATCAGCCTCCAGAAACTCAGGAGCTGTGCCCTCCCAGCGGGATGCTGTGCTATGGCCATGCCTGCTACTATCTGAAAATACCGAACAAAAGTAGCTATTCAGATGGTCAGCCACAGCCTTATCTCTGTCAATATATTTATTTTCCCTATTTCTAATTTTTGAGACTGCATTGTTTTTCTTCTTTCTGTCACCAATATATCGGAAAAAGCCAATATATTGGAAAAATGAGCTAACGCTTAACTATGCCTGGACAATTAATTTAAGCTGATAGAAACAGTTCACTTTGATACTGGTGTAGGGGTTTTAAAGGCAAATATGTCCAAGGAAGAACTACTGTAATTATAAATTACATCTTACAAAAAACTAGTTGTTTAGTTTACAGCCTTTAGCAACACATACAATACATAGAACACTTTCTATTTTTATGCAGACAGATATAATAAAGGGGCAGTCCAGGCTACAGCAAAAATATATTTACTTGCCAGCCCGCAGGCTCCATCCCACAATCTCCTATGGCCTATGTTGGTCCTGGTGCTGACAGTCTGCTTCTTTTCCAGCCTCACTCAGCCACTAGCTGAATTCAGATCAGTACAGGAGATTATTGAGTTGTGTCATGATATGCACCCTGCTGCCAATCAATGACAAAAGCTGCTTCCACCAGACCGGCAGCAGGCACCCAAAGTGAGGGCAGAGGAGAAGCCCACTGTCGGCATCAGAGAGGAGCACCCTGGACAGGTATTTTTTAGTGGACCCTCTTCCCACCAGACTCAGGAGTGGCTCAATTTTCATGTAAATATCCTTTTTTTACTTCCAAAGCCAAGCCCATCTGACAGATTTGATATTGCCGATTGACACAGATGGGCAACAAGCCCATTGATCACATCCCCAGGTTCCCTCTAGTTTGCCCCATGCCTGGTCACAGGAGTGTGTTTCAGCATAGAGATGCCAGGGATGCATCCAGTCAGGTAGGCAAACAGCCAGCTAAAGAGTCTTTTAGACTCCAGGGCCATGCCACATGGGTTGTGACGCACTTTTAGACTTTTATTTGGTCTTTTTGGAAATTATAGGAAAAAGGTGCAAGACTACTCAGTGGTATATTTGCGCCATGCAAAACAAACTCTTTATATTTGGAAGAATGGACGGGTAAAATTCATGTATAGCTGTTTCTCAATGCTGCAGTTTTTGGCCAGACCCAAGCTTCTGTGTCTGCATAGAAACTGCAAAATCGGCTGGTGGTACAAACTGTATATAAGGTGAATAAAATTAATTCCAATGGGAAGTTTAGTGTTATAAGGGCTGTGTAGGATTTTTGCAGGATTTCATCTTTTTATGTGTGGTTTGGTATTTTTAGCCAAACACTACAAATGTGCAGCTTAGTTTTATATTGAACATTTGCTTCCACGGTCTTACAATACTCCATCCAGGCTTCCTCCAGCTTATTAGTAAGAATATCAATAAAGAAGCCATAGGTTACACTCCCTTGATGGTTTATTAAATAACACTAAAACTGACATAAAAAGAACAGACTAATGTAAAAATACATTTATAAAGTGTTTGCTTGCTTTTCTAAACACATTATTTGATAGACAATAATGGAGAGCTTACTTTCCCTGTATATGAAGAAACTATTATTGCTTTTGACACATTGACATGTTATACTACTGTGGATTTGAATGTTATCTTTAACAACAAAAAATAGGTCAGCGAACCCTTTTGTTTTATTCATTTACTATCCTTGGCAATCTTGTGTATTATACAAAACAACTTCAGGAAATAAATTCAATTTAGTTTCATGTAATCTAGGTTGCTTTCAGGCAGCAACCACATGTATTTCTTTGTAAGCTCTGTGTTTCCTTTAGTTACAACATTCTTTGCTGTGCAACTTATTCAAACCTCTATTGTGCAAGTATATTTTATTTACACATTTACAATTTCCTAACTACATTATTATTATTATTGTTTATTATTATTATGCCACATTTTGCTGATGCTTTCCTTAACGCTCCAGCATCATGGCTATGGTGAACCATACCCACTCCAGATGCAGTATCTGCCTTTAAAGTACTAAAGGTTCTGTATCATCTTATTTAAAGTGGCCATTTCCACCCTTACGCATGATCTGCCCCTGCAGATGAATGTACTCATCGACCCGCACAGGGCACAGGCAGCTCTTGGGCTGGTAGTGGAACTAGAGAAGGTGTTTGTGCAGATGGGCAGCCAAAATGAATTATGGAACCAGGAGCAGGAATTATGCAAGGCAGCAAATACATAGAACTTTTGGAGGAACCTTAAGGCTCAGGTGTCATCACTAAGTTTCGGTTGTGACTGTGCCTTTTAGGAGTCAGGCTGGTTTCACCAGGCAATTTTTTGGCAATTGCATCTTAAGAGCAAGTGCCCCACAATCGCTGGTGTTCAGCATGTGGAGGGCATTTGTGATAGCAATTTCCACTCAATAGAGTAGAGTAGCTATTGTGAGGCAATGTGGGTTCGCTCTGCAATGTCAAAAGCAGATGTGAAAGCGCTCATAGGTTACAATGGGAAGCGTTTCACAGGCAATTGCAGGGTGATCACAAACGACCGGCAAGCACCCCAGTCTGCCTCACAATAAAATGTGCCAGTTAGAGATGCTGGGAATAGAACTGAGCATCATTATGGAGCTGTTGAACGGAGAGTACATGTTGTGCCTTGAAACTACATGTTGGGCCTTAAAATAAAATAATTAGAACAAATACACTGATTTGGAACTTTTTGTTTACTCCTGCAAAATGCGTGTGAGAGAGTCTGACAGCACCAACATTCCACAAGGGCCACACAGAACATATCTGGGCAGGGAGAATCCACTACGTGCACCCTCTAGCTAGACCAATATCTGTTGAAGTGTTTAATGTTATTGCAACCAAGAAGGATTAGAGCAAGATGTAAGCAATAGGCAACCAATCTCTTTAAAGACTGTCTATTTCTTACTACACTTTACACATACAAGCACAAAGTCATACACCAGATCCTTGACATCCCAATGCTGCCAAATCAGTAATACCGAGGCTTTGGCTTTGATCAACATCAACCCCAAAGTTGATCAATCACATCAACTTTGTGATCAACACAGTGCACTACAATTTCGCTTTGGCTAAAACAGATTGATCATATTACAGAAATGGAAGCTGTCTTTCATGACAACATGGATAAATACATGGGTGCCTGGTATCATTGGTTCATCTTTAAGGAACCAGATTGGTTTAGAAGTCTTCTTTAAATCACTGAATCAAATTACTTTAAATTACATTCTTGGGCATGGGGGGGGCTGGGGAGTGATGCCTTATCCCATAAGTTTTTACTCTTTCATCCTTCTTCCCTTCCTTCTCCTTGCTCTCACTATTTCCCCTTACTTGGACCAGGCTTATGTTCTCTGTTCTATGTTCCCCTCACACTCAGGTTCCTTGTTGGTTCCTTGGTGGTATCTCCCTGGTCTGTGTGAGTGAAAGCCTTTCTCCATCCCTTAAAAGTGTATGCCAAATAATTAGTTACCGTACCGTATTTTTTGTCCTATAAGACGCAAAAGGTTGTGGGAAAATATCCATGCGTCTTATCGGGCGAAGGTGGGAAAAATAAAAAATAAAAAGCAGAAAGTAAACTCACCTTTCCATCGCTCGCGCTGTCCCGGAAGCCGCGGAGGCAGCCTTCTGCAGAGCCAGACACCCAGCCTGTTACAGTGGTGGTCCACACCCACCGCTATACCAAGCCGAGTGTTCACTCTATGCTGGCGCCGCAGAGAGGAGGCGATGGGGGCAGCTTTGTCTGCCGCCTTCTCGCGCTGTGGAGGAGGCGGCAGATACAGCTGCCCCCATCGCCTCCTCTCTGCAGCGCCAGCATAGAGTGAACACTCAGCTTCGTATAGTGGTGGGCGTGGCCGACGCTCGAGCGTCGGCCACGCCCACCGCTGTTTAAGTCCGGGTGTCTCTGTCTGCTGGCACCGTGGAGAGGTGGCAGGGACAGTGCAAGCGGCGGAGCAGCTGCTCCCTGACACTCGCACTGTCCCTACCACCTCTCCACGGTGCCAGCAGACAGAGACACCCGGACTTAAACAGCGGTGGGCGTGGCCGACGCTCGAGCGTCGGCCACGCCCACCGCTTTTCCAAGCCAGTGTGTCTGTGTGAAGACGGCGAGGACAGCGGGGAGGATTGAAAGGTGAGTTTACTTTTTTTTTCTCACTTTTTACTTTTCCCTCTGGGGAATGGGAGGGGGGATGGAAATGCCACACTACCTATATGGGATGGGGAGGGGGGGATGAATGCCACATTACCTATATGGGATGGGGAGGGGGGGATAGAAATGCCACATTACCTATATGGGATGGGGAGGGGGGATAGAAATGTCACATTACCTATATGGGATGGGGAGGGGGAGGTGGAAATGCCACATTACCTATATGGGATGGGGAGGGGGATAGAAATGTCACATTACCTATATGGGATGGGGAGGGGGGATGAATGCCACATTACCTATATGGGATGGGGAGGGGGAGGTGGAAATGCCACATTACCTATATGGGATGGGGAGGGGGGGATGAATGCCACATTACCTATATGGGATGGGGAGGGGGGGATGAATGCCACATTACCTATATGGGATGGGGAGGGGGGGATGAATGCCACATTACCTATATGGGATGGGGAGGGGGAGGTGGAAATGCCACATTACCTATATGGGATGGGGAGGGGGGATGAATGCCACATTACCTATATGGGATGGGGAGGGGGGGGATGAATGCTATCCTACCTATATGGGATGGGGAGGGGGGATGAATGCCACATTACCTATATGGGATGGGGAGGGGGGGATGAATGCCACATTACCTATATGGGATGGGGAGGGGGGATGAATGCCACATTACCTATATGGGATGGGGAGGGGGGGATGAATGCCATACTACCTATATGGGATGGGGAGGGGGGATGAATGCCACATTACCTATATGGGATGGGGAGGGGGGATGAATGCCACACTACATATATGGGATGTAGAGGGGGGGGATGTATGCCACACTACCTATATGGGATGGGGAGGGGGGATGAATGCCACACTACCTATATGGGATGGGAAGGGGGGGATGAATGCCACACTACCTATATGGGGAATTGGAGGGGGGTGCCACACTGCCTATATGGAGAATAGGAAGAGGGGAATGCCACGCTGCCTATGGGAATGGGATGAAGGCATCCCACACTGTCTATGGGAATGGGATAGGGGCATGCCACACTGCCTATGGGAATGGGATGGGGGCATCCCACACTGCCTATGGGAGGGGAGAATGCCACACTGCTCATTAGGAATGGGATGGGGGATGCCACACTGCCCATGGGGAATGGGATGGGGGAACGCCACACTGCCTGTAATGGGGTGTTTTAGCACAACATTTAGCTTAGAATATTTTTTTTTCTTATTTTTCTCCTCCAAATCCTGGGTGCGTCTTATGGGCAGGTGTGTCTTATAGGGCGAAAAATATGGTAATTAAATATTAAGTTATAAAATGCAAGGTTACGTAGTACATGTACATAGTACATTTCTATTAGAAGTCTTAGGTAAATGTACATGTAAATGTTTACTGCATATCTCTACTCCAGTCTGTACTTTATCCTAAACACAAAAAAGGGAATAGAACAGGCTGCAAAAAATATCACCTTTACTGAATTTACTTGAATTACAGAGGCAGGGACTGTTGTTTTAATTTCTACTGAATGTATACCTACATGTATATGTGTGAAAACTCTTGTGTCAAATAGAGCATCTAAACCATAAGGATGTGATTGTGATGGATGGATTTAGTTGGGCTAGAAAGGCTCTGTATCAATATATGTGCTGCCCTTTTATTGCGTTAAAAAAACGTCCTGCACTCACCTTCAGCTACTAGCCTTATGCACCAAGCATGGTAACCTAGTCCCCTGCCAAATGATTAGCCCCTATGCCCTTCGCCCATCAGGATAGGTCTGGTGCTCTACCACAGGTGCTGGGGACACCCCTGGAAGAGCACTTGACCCATGCTGATGGCCACCGGGCTCTTTCACACTCCCGTGCCTAGGAGGTCCTACACTTTGATTCAGTTCACTTGGTCACACACATCTGCAGAAGTTAAGCTGCACCACCAAGCGCCAAGGTGCCTCTGTGGGATGCAGTCCTAACTCTAATCTCTGATTGTCCCAATTTGGGACATACAATGCAATAGATAAATTGGGAGCAGGTGTAGGGCAACCTCCGGTAAGCCTGCTCCCAATTTATCTATTGTATGTCCCAAATTGGGCTCTCAGAGATTAGAGTTAGGACTGCATCCCACAGGGGCACATTGGGTTTCGTGGTGCAGTTTAAGCATACTTCTGCAGATGTGTGTGACCGAGTCCTTTGTTTTTAACCAGATTTAAAGACAGATTTTAGGTTGGTCTGCAAGCTAACAGGGTTGAGTGCTGTGGCTCATTTAAGACGTTTGTTTCCAAATGGAGATGCAGTGCAGTTTCTAGGAAAAATAGAGCTCAGTGCAGGAAGGAAAATATCTGCCCCCTCCTCACTCATCCTATTGTGCTGTTGATGTCCCGTACAGGTATGTGGCATGTTGTGCCTCTGCCTTAGCAGCAGGAAGTACCTCCTACCCATGACTGAACCTACTATGGGGGAATGAGGGGCCTGTCTTATGGCCTGCACCATTAACTCTGGCCCTGACTCATCTGCAGAAAAAAGGATGGCCTTGATGCCCAGGGCCAGCCGAACACCCTGCTCGCTCTCCCCTAGAAACAGCCTTGCAGAGACGTAAGCACTGCATTAATATACATGGATTGGAAGAGAGCCCATGTATTTGCTGTAGCACCACTGGAAAGATGAGTTTTGAGGAAGATTCAGGGGGTTCCAAACGGATAGTGAAAATCCTGGTGATTGGTTAACTTTAAACCTTTCATGAGCTTAGCATAAGTTCAATATGACAAGGCCCATCGTATCTAACAAGTCCATACTAGAGACCATGTTTAGGCAGACACCATTTAACTTATATAAAGGAGTTAGGGTTCTGGGGGGAGACTGAAGCAGTCAGAGGAACCTCTGTTCATGCTGCTTAAGATGTGATTCAAAACCAGGACAATGTTGCGGCAAGTTATAAAGACTTGGTAACCCTTACAGTATATCACAGTATTACAGTAGTATATAGTATAACAAAAGTCCTGTA
The DNA here is from genome assembly GCA_027917425.1 of Gastrophryne carolinensis. Taxonomy (NCBI): domain Eukaryota; kingdom Metazoa; phylum Chordata; class Amphibia; order Anura; family Microhylidae; genus Gastrophryne; species Gastrophryne carolinensis. Next base: position 170,300,409 of record CM051240.1, on the reverse strand, counting down.
GACCATGTGCTCTATATAAAATTCAGGGCTTTAGTTTGGCTAAAGTTTATATTTCAATTAGTAAAAAAAAGATTCGAGCAAAGAATTATTTCATAAATGCCCTTTTTATCTAACTAAAAGAAAACACTCAATTTGTTGGGTGATACCTCTATCAACACAAGCAATTGTTAAAACAATTAAATAAATTGTAAATTTCAAAAGCTTTTTATTACAGTTTTTCCACTTACTAAGGCCTTATTATGCAATGACATTGCAGAGCACAATACAGCCTAGGCAATCCATTCTGCAATGCCGTCAATTAGACAAAGCATTCAAGTAGATACAGCTGCATACTCCCTACCCCCCTGTGTTCCCTTCTCCCTTTTTATTCTGATGTAGGATGCACTAAAACACTCAATTATGCTATAAACAATTCACTTCGTCAACAACACACTTTTGCACTTTTTGAAATGGTGTTTAGAGGTAGATAAATGAAAACAAGCATGACAGCCTGTCACCAAGTATTCTGCTCCCTGGATCTTTGCTGGGTACTGAGCAAGAAAAGATTTAACATAAGTGTTTCCTGAAGCCCAATACATGTCATTTGTGAGCATATAATAGTGGTTTGTTTTCTAGACGTTTCTGGGCTGTAATGGGCTCACACGCTGTTATGAGCATTGGGTAAAGGAGCCATTATTTTGTCCTCATTCATATAGTTAAATTCTTAAAATTCAAGAACCCATTTAATGCATTGGAGGGGGCTATATCTAAATAATTACATCTAACCATAAGAACATAGAACGTGCTCAAGTGGTCACTATTGATAATGGTCACCTAATAATCTGACGCTAAGGAGAGTGTGGGCTAATCACTTATAATGCTGACAATATATGAGGATTCTTCGAGACGTCATTTTGTTTCATGGTGTTTTATTGCAGTGCTAATTTCAGAGGTTCCAGATAGGTCTGGGCTTTACATTGTGCTACTCATTTTGGCAGTGAATGGGTTACTTTCTTTATCACAAACCAACAAAGCTGTTAGCATAATTTGGTTGCTTGCTGTGTTAATTTGACTGCTTCTTCTCAGCCTTTGGCCATAACTTCATAACGTTTAAACACTGCCTGCACATATCTCTTGATATAGGTAAATAAACTAGAGCTTGATATTTATTCAAAAAGTCTACACACCTCTTTCACCTTTACCAAATCTTTGTCATGTAAACAAAGAGGAATCATTTCAGATTGTTTTCCACCTTCAACTTGACCCATAATCTGTGTAATTCTATTGATAAACAGATGAAAACCATTTAGAAAGAGAAAATAAAAATAACGAAACTCAATTAATGTGGTTTCAAGACTGCAAACACCCTCTTAAAATTGAGGATGTGGTTGTGTTCAGAATTCAGAATTAGCCAATCACATTTAAACTCATGTTAAATAGTATTCAGTACACAGCAGCTATCAATCACCTGTACCTGCAATGGGGCATTTTTCCAAGTGGGGTGCATCATTTTTCCAATAAGGTAAGGATCATTTTTTGAAACTTTGGAAACAACCACCTTTTGGGTAAGGGGCAGAAAAACTCCACTTACCAGTTTGCAAACATTAAAAAAACTCACCTTTTGGCTTCTCCCTTGTCCTGTCCTCGGCCAGCGAGTGTCCTCTCTTCAGATCTGAGCTGAGTCAGGGGCTCCTTCCTGGTCTTCTGATCCATCAGCATATGTAGTGAGGGGGGACACAGGCCCCCCTTCTTCTTTTGATGATATGCCAAGCTAATGCTGGGCCACCATCTTTTATACCACAGAGTTGGAGCTTTTGTCAAATCCCCTCGATGTGACTAATGATGTCACTGGGGGGGGGGTGGAGGGAGATTCCCAGATCCCAAATCCACTCTGTGTCCCTCCCCTCCAGTGACATCATCAGTAACATGGTGGACTCCACAAAGGCTCTACTTCTGTGGTATAAATGGTTCCTTCCCTGGGGTCCCAGGAATTAGATTGGTGGGCTACCAAGGAAGAAGGAGGCGGACCTGTGTTGACCCCTCACCACAAATGGAAATGGAGTGGCTGCAACAGCTGCTTCATGGCATAAGAAGTCCAGTGTCCACCAAACCCAACTTGGCAGATCTGAAGAGAGGATGGGGGACAGGAGGAGGAAGACACTGAAAGGTGTCCAAGGGACCCCTATATCAGTTAACAAGAAAGTGGGAGTAGGAGTAATTATATTTGGTATTTGGGAATACCGAATGCTGGATACTGTGGACTATCCAGCTAGAGGGCTTTCAAACCAGATAGACCCGGCTCCGGCTGATAACTACCCTTGACACCCCGAATTTAAGAGATACTAATATTTTCATGATGGAGCTCTGAATGCAGAGAGGACCAGGAGATCTGCTGTGCCATGTCTCCTATTGGAGGAAGCTTGTCATTTTGCATGATGCAAAGTAAAATGAAATGCTGGTCTTCATAGCCTAGTCCTTTTAATTTCTTTTCAAATGAAGGTACATTTTAAATACTGTTGCGTTATAGTTTAGATTTTTTTATGTCACGATCACATAAGACACTTGAAAAGAGCTTTGCTCATCTATGAAAAAATGGCATCCGAGATATTTCTGGATCAATAAATAAGGGGCTCTAACTTATGAGTTCTAGTTGTTACCCGGGTTTTTAAACAAATTAACTGCTAAATGAGTATGGCTGAGATGAAAATGAAATCCATTGTCTTGGAATCTGAACCTGCAGTAGTTACATAATCATGCATGCTACTCAATTAATAAACAATTTCGAGACACTGTCAAGCTGTTATTAAAGGGACAAGGATTCAAGGAAACATCAGGTCCTGCACAATTAGAGCCTAGTTGTTCTGGATGGCACCAGCCAGATGGCAGAGGCACATCGCCTCAGGGCAGTAGATGCACTGAATCAGTGGTAACAGCACAATAATGCTTTGAATTATTGCATGTGGCATTAACTATTTTGTGCTTTAAAAAGTTTGTTGAAATTGAATAGAGGCTCAAAGTTACCTTTATACACAACATTAAAGGGACAATCCACTTTTGATAGAATTTTGGAAATTTTATTTTTTTGTGTTCCATAATGATATCCTCTAAGCGCTAAACTGAACTTGTATTTTTTATATGTTAGCAAGTGTGTGTTTTTTGAAAGAAGTTTTATTTATTGTTCTATGTGTACAACGATCACTTCTCTCTTCCTGTAGATCGTAGTGTACAGCTTGTGCAATAGATTGGAGGTAGTAAAAACTGCCTCCATAATACACACATTTGACAACATAAGAAAAAACTGAGAGCATCTTCTTGGCACAAAAAATATACACAAGAAAGTGGATTTTCCCTTTAACGATGTTCTATGCTAAAGTTATACCATGTTGCTTCCTGTCTGTCACTTATTAAGCTCCATTCGGGATTCACTCAAGGCCAAATATGCTTGAATTTAGTTGAAAATAATTCATTGAGTAGAAGGTTGTATTATATATGCAATATACATATGCCGGACTTTAAAGTATAGTACTACCATACATAGGACCTGGATTGCGGTAAGAGTGCAAGATTTTAGGAAAGAGCCCTCAAACATATATGAATAGGAATGGAAAAGAAAGGTGGTGATAATGTGAAAGAGATTGAGATAAAGGAGAGAAAAAAGGGGAGTGTCAGAGAGTCATATGGATCTCCTGCTTACCTTGACCTACTCTCCCTCAGCCAGATGTCTGAAACCTGGTGCTGATCTTCAGTGTTCCAGGCTACAGGTGGACTTATGGGAGAGTACCTGGCCTGACCCTGCCAAATACTTCCAGCCAAATGAATCTCAGCTGCAGGAGGAAAACCATGGGCTGCAGAACAGCGATTACGACCACAAGGCTGGGTAAAGGCAAGCAGGGAAGCATCATGCTCCCTATGGCTCCTGCTATCTAAGGTCTGCTGGGAAAGTCCACAAAAGTGAACGGCTTGTTGGAGACAAGATTACCCTCCGACATTTAGGATATACAGTATATGAAGAGTGGAAGCAGGAAATCTAAAGGTAAGGTAATACCATTTATTGGCTAACTGAAAAAAATAAGTTTAGTAAATTGCTTCTCCTCTAATGACCAGTGGCATAATCAGTTTGAGAGTGCTTAACCCCATGCAGATGTTGTGGTATGTCATAAAGATTATTCACTGATGAATTACATGGGGCAGCCATCTTGCCACACACCTGATAGTCCGGCTTATACATGAGAATTGGGGGGTGCCGTGCCAGCAGCAATTCACACCAAACTGAGAGAGAGATATATACCTCAGGGAAGTTTGCCTGTCATTTTTCACACACGCAAACACTGAATAAACAGATAATGTAGCAAAAGGAATCTGTGTGAGGGAAGCCATTACAATGTATCTCTATGGCGGCCACCGCAAAAGCATTCAGTCAGGAGATACAATGTATTTAGAAGATTTCAGCTGTTACCAAAGCCATGATGATTCATTACAGCTGATGGTTTGCCTACTACTTCTGGATAGAAATAAGAGATAATTGCACAAAGCTATGAGGTAATTTTGACTGAGGGACCCAGTCATGATGGCCGCTGCCATACATGTTTGACAGTTCAGAATCTGCCTGCTATTCCAAACATCTGCATGGTGTTAATCCCCCTCAATAAGCTTTTGTAACTGATTGCCAGAGGGGGCCTTTAGGGGAGCAATTTACTAAGTTTGGATTTTTTGACTGGAGGTCCGTTTTAATCCTGGATATCCTGCTTACATCGATGGTTAACACGGTACAACAACTTACTAACACTATGAAGAATGGAGTAAATGATGGGCTCAATTAGAGGTAGATTTGATACATTTTGAAAAACATGGTTCTGCTGGAAGAACTTCATCATAACTGCTGCGATTACCCAACTCATTAAACAATAATTGCCCATAATACCTCTGGGGTTTGTCAGTAATGGCCTATCAAGCTCTGTTTGGAGGGCAATGTATCTATTCTTAAACCTCCAAACCCACAATCTGCATGCTCCTGTGCCCACTCAATGTGTTCCTTTCTTTTTCCCTCACCTATTTTTTATTCCTTCTCCTGCTTTCTCCATGTTATTTACCTTACTACTACTAGAGGGGGGGGGTCTAGTGGTCACTGCAGTAGTATCTTCTAGCTTATCAGTTTTCTCTTTTGTAGTAAAAATGAGTGTCAAACGTTCGGAAATCATTCAAATCCAGCTTTGGTTAGAGTCTGTCCAGAGGTTGTTATTATACTTTAATATAAGAATATGATAAACAGAGACGGACTGACCATAGGGAGCCCAGGAATATTCCAAGTAGATTGCACAGATTTTTGGGCTGGTTGAGCCTCTGCTTCTCCGTACCTTCCTCGCCTCCCCTCATTAGCCCTACTGTAACCACCAGTCAGGAAACCCAAGGCCATGTTCTAACTCTGGAATGCTATAGCTAGAGATGAGCGAACTTTTGAAAAGTTCGATTCGGCCGATTCACCGAATTTCACAAAGAAATTCGGGTTCGGCCGAATCGAACTTTTACGAAGTTCCCCATCATAAATGCCGGCATGGTGGGAGCGGGCCGGCCGGTTCCGCTGTCAGCGGGCCGGCATTTAAAAAACTAAAAAAAAAAAAAAAGCATTTTTGCCGGCATGGTGGGAGCGGGCCGGCCCGCTCCGCTGTCAGCGGAACCGGCCGGCCCGCTCCGCTGTCAGCGGAACCGGCCGGCCCGCTCCCACCATGCCGGCATTTCAAAAAAAAGCAAACACTTACCTGCAGGTCCGGAGCGTGGAGGCCGGCGCCGCTCTCAGCTGTCATCTGAGGGCGCGTCATCAGAGGGCGCTCTGATGACGCGCGGGCCGGTAAAGCCGGCCAGCCCGCTCCCACCATGCCGGCATTTAAAAAACTAAAAAAAAAAAAAAAAAGCATTTTTGCCGGCATGGTGGGAGCGGGCCGGCCCGCTCCGCTGTCAGCGGAACCGGCCGGCCCGCTCCGCTGTCAGCGGAACCGGCCGGCCCGCTCCGCTGTCAGCGGAACCGGCCGGCCCGCTCCCACCATGCCGGCATTTCAAAAAAAAGCAAACACTTACCTGCAGGTCCGGAGCATGGAGGCCGGCGCCGCTCTCAGCTGTCATCTGAGGGCGCGTCATCAGAGGGCGCTCTGATGACGCGCCCTCAGATGACAGCTGAGAGCGGCGCCGGCCTCCACGCTCCGGACCTGCAGGTAAGTGTTTGCTTTTTTTTGAAATGCCGGCATGGTGGGAGCGGGCCGGCCGGTTCCGCTGACAGCGGAGCCGGCCGGCCCGCTCCCACCATGCCGGCAAAAATGCTTTACCGGCCCGCTCCCACCATGCCGGCATTTTTTTTTTTAATTTCAGGAAAAATTCGATCGGCACGAACCACAAAATATTCGGGTTCGTGCCGAATCGAATATTTCCTGAAATTCGGAGCGAATTCCGGTTCGTCCGAACCGGTTCGCTCATCTCTAGCTATAGCCCCAGCATCCTGGCTGTGAGGACCATCCCCCCATCTGCCACATTATCTGCCCCTACAATGTTTCCATCACGTTATTAGTGCCCATATCCACCATTATGTGTCCCAGCAATGCTATAGTCTCAGCTTGGAAGGCTCAGCAGGGATATTGCAGGCTGGTTATGGGTTGGCCGGGGCTGGCAAAATCCCAAGCTGATCTTTGGCCCCAGTCCATCACTGATGATAATCATACTCTTTCATTTTTGTTTTTTCATGCAAAGTATGTTCACAGATCTATGTTTATAATGCATCAATATCATTATTGTTTATTTATATAGCGCCATCTTCCATTTAATTACAGACAAGGTAAAACATACAGTACAGAGACCATTACAAACTAGATGCCACAAAGTTCATACCAAATGTTGTGAGAATAGGAACCAATAGGAAAGAGAACCTTGTCCTTGCAAGCTTACAGTCTAAAGCATAGGGGGTAGAGACAAATGAGGAGGGATCACAAGAGGTAGAGTTTGGTGACATGTGCTCTGTGAAGGTTATAGAAGTTGCCTAAGCCAGGTTATTTGCTTGTCTGAGAAGATTCCAGAGGAGCATTAAAGGGAAATGGAGAGGCATGGGAGAAGTCTTGAAGGCTGGAGTGCAAGGAGATGCATATTACTACACATGAAATTGTGATGTATAGACCTGTTTTGTGCTTTTAAATAATAACAATTCTAGGAAAAAAAACATTGGGTGGGTTCTCAAAATGTTAATGGAAGAAAACCCTTTATTAAACACTCAGGAACTTGATGAATTAAAGAGCTGGTATTCTTTTTGCTGCCCATGTCTCTCATAAAGTCTGTGAAGAGCAAATGGAAAGTTTATTGAACAATCCTTGGATACCTCGAGTTAGACTTTACTTTCACCATATGAGCCTTTTACTTAGGTTATGTATTAGTAACAAAAAAAGGAAAAAGGAAGCTGGTTAGTTAATTAGAACATTTGCATTTATTTACTTGTATAAATTTAATGATATCAAGTTGTGTGCAGACTTGTGTTCTGCATCAGTTACACTTTGATCTAATCTCTATCACAGGAGGGGCTGCGGACTATCTTATTTATTGCTCCAGCAATGAGACCAAACACACGGAGCCATTAACTGCATGGTACAGGAGACATAAAGCAAATTGTGGCAGATAATGTTATTAGCTGAGTATGACCTGATGTGGCATGACAGATCGAATAGTGTTCTTATCAGCAACTGCCAGGGCTCATTAATTAGGCACGGCTTGTAAATAATATGACTTTGAAACAAGTGCCCTGGAGGCAAATATCTGTCTAACTGCGTAGATGTGACCTCCAACAAATATTTGGGGGAGTGAACATAAAAAGACTAATAAAACAATAGCCAAGTGTTTATTGTAAATGTAACTGACTAGGAATGGGTGAACCCGCTGCAAAAGTTAATCTCCGGACCCCAAACCCCGTTAAAGTCAATGGGGACCTATACTTGGGGGCTTAAAAAATGGCTGTAAAATTGGTGTAACAAAGACTAGAGAGCTGGGGGCAGGGGGAGGGGGACACCAGGGTGACTGCCCTGCATAAAATGGGGCAGGGAAAGTACTCAAATGCAGCACAGAAGGGAAGTGCCACCTTCTAGGTAACTACCCTCCCACAAACCATATATTCCCTGAAAATATGTTAGGCTTTCTAGGTGTACTCCACTTGTTTTAGTGGGCTCATATTTCTGGAAATAATCCCTCAAAAGGAATTTAAAGGACCAGGGCACGGAGGCCAGCTTCATGCATGTAAAATTTACATAGCTGGTGTTTAACGGTAGGAGAGACAGCTATGTAAATTTCATTTTTTAATAATTACCTCCGATCGATCCATCCCCAAACATTGTGTCCCACACCGATAACCCTAGTTTCTGTTCTCCTGCTGCTGATGGAAGCCTTTTATACCTGCTGAGTGATGGGACATAAAGGGTTAATTCAAAAAATGACATAGGGTTCCATCTTTCAGGGGGGAGAACTCATTTTTTTAGGGATTTTTAAATATAAACATTTAAAAATCCCCCCCAAAATGGCATGGGTTCCCCCCTTACCAGCATAACTAGCCCGGACACCAGCTATGCAGGGCTTGTAGAACAGGGTGCGGAGGCAAGCTTCGGTGGCCCCAGCCCTGAAAGATACAACCCCACCTACTCTTCATTTTTACTCATCTGTGACTTTCTGCTTTAATATCCAGAAGGTGGAGGAGAGGAGACCTGGCCGCATCAAACAAGAAGTCTAGTTAGCGTCTTTTTTTTTCTATTTTGGCTGCTAGCAGGGGGGAAAGCCAGGCACATACAATTTAACAAGGCTGACATTTACCGGTTTTTCGGTTTGGGATGCCCCGGCTGTGTGTATCCCATGGGATAGCGCACAAACTCTCCTTTTTTCATTCCCATCTCACCTGCACAGGCTGCTCAGCCAGTCAGCGCATCATGGTCCATTCAGATTTGTATTGCTGCTCTGTGCTCGCAGAGAAAATAAAAGCTTAGAGTGAAGCTTAAAAATCACCACTTCCTCATTCATGGTGTATGTCACCAAATAGCGGTTTCACGTGACTGCTGTTTAATTTCATTTAGGAAAGAATAAGGCCAAGACCAACATTTAACTTCACTTGAGAACATAGAGATGAAATGAGAGAAAATAGCATAATTCTACAACATATTAAACTGATGAAGCCAAAGCTGTGACTAGCTTAATAGCTCCCAAGGCCCGCATAAAAACTACATCCTTTTCTAAGCATTGGGGACCAGCCACTCCCACTGTCAAGAAGGGTTCAATACCCTCACAGTTGCTACAGAACCTCTTGGGTAGCCTAGCTTTCACACTGACCAACAGAGGCAGCAGTATGAAGTAAGAATAGAATATTGCAGTGCTTGGATCCAGTCTTCCAATTAGCATGTTTGGTAGTTTAATACATACTTTCCTCAAAGTGGACCAACAGTCAAAAATTACTTAAACCAGACCAACACAGCAACGGTGCTCATATGCATACCTCCCAGGGCAATTTAGATTGCTGCACATAAAAAATTATTTACTTTTTTCTAACTCCTGCTGTAGTCAATTTTAGAAACAAAATGGCAGTGCATGCATTTGAAGGCCACCTGCAAACAGGAAGTGCTGTTGCAGCATGGCTCAGATGCTGGGAGAGAAAGCTCCAAAATGGCAGCTACATTTCTTTTCCAACTGTGCAATGCTGTAGGCCCTGTTTAAGTTTCATAGGTTAAATAATAGAACAGGGGAAGCAGGTTTTCCCAAAGTGTCTACCTTATAGACCTCAGGGCCCTTTGAGCCGCTTTACTATGGGCCTAGCTAACGCCACATAGCGTCAGGTCAACGCCGGACGCAGTATGTAAAAACCATATATATGAAAGTCAAACAGGTGAGCTCCTCTAATAGTGTCATGTAGCATCACATGTATCACAAGTGGTGGCTCGGTGTAAAGCGCCGGCGCTGTATGTTCAGCAGCGCCACGTAGCACCTGTTCTCTCATACAATTTAATGGGCTGTCATCTGTTTGTTTTTCCCACTATTTTATCATATGATGATTGTTTTGTCTCTCCTGGCCAACAACCAAAGACTTATAATGTCATATATTTAATTTCTTTTATTTTTGTCAGTATGGTATGTGTCGGTCTGCCATTGCAGTGTCAGTGTTACAGTGTAGAAACGATGTCATTCCATGTGTTTTCGCTCTAGTGCTGGTGTATATGTGTTCAAAAACAGACATTTTTTATATACTACATCCGGCACTCATCGCTAGAGCGCCCAGTTTTATAGCACCGACTCTGGTTTTGCGTTCTGTTTTTTTCTTAATATGGGCTTCAGCGCCAAGTGTCGGACGCGCTTAATTGGCTGGACAGGATACTACAGCGTCACTTGTCCAGCTAGATTATAGTGGCAGACACCCATTTGCAGCGTACTCTTGCAGACGCTCTAAGCGCCGCTACATAGACGCACAAATGGCGAATACAAAAAATAAACAAGAATAAATCACTTCTTTGACAGGCTAGATTTCCAGTAACAAAATATTTAATTTCTCAAATACATACCATTAATCCAACTGCTTATAAAGCTTAATGAAAGAAATGATAGGAAGGATAATGCAGCCTTTCACCGTAAGACAAAAGTCTGCACCAATTACTCCTGCTGATATTCAGACTAAAATAACCTATTGATAACAGCGCCGTTTTACATCAATTAGCCTGTTAAGCAGAATTTTTCCAATTAGAAATCAAATACAACAACAGTTGTATTCATTGTGTCTGGTAGTGAAATGAGAATTGTTGGCTGATTCATCTACTTTGTATACCATGTTGCCTTTTAGTATTCATGGTGGTTTGTCATTCTTTTTTTATATATGATGTTTGCTTCTGTGACAATGCTGTATGGTCACCCTGCCGGGTTGTCATTTTGTGGAACAAGGACAAACTGCTTATTCAAGCTGTACTTATATCTCTAAATTGCATAAATCATAAGCCTTTGAGTCCCACGTGTAGTAATGTGAACAGTCCCGGCCCCAACGGCAGAACACAACGGGTATCCACCTATTTTATTAAAAGACCTATAATAAAAAAAGACCAAAAACTTTTAAATATGGTGCATAGGCGAGCATCTAGATTCTAATAACAAACAGGAAAAATGATAATTTAGGCTTTGATTCCTTAAATTTGACTTAAAATAGCTCATGGAAATAAGGCCCTGCTTTATTTCAAAATAAGATTTGACTACAACTACAACTTTTTTTTATTTTGCCTTTATAAAGTAAACCTTGCCTTATCTTTAGTGACCGTAAAGTCTAAAATGAAAGTCTCTCCTTAGTGCCTATTAGTGGGCTATTTTTTATACACCCTAAAAACCCCGCAAAACACTTCTATATCCCTGAGCTGTCTGGTGTAATCTTTGTGATGCTGTTTGTTCACTAATGTTCCTTAACAAAGATCCAAGACATTCAAATGACAGCCATACTTATACTGAAAAAGAAATTACATACAGGCAGTGGCGCTCCCAGGATTATGTCCTAGGGGGGTGTCCAGTTGGGGTGGGAGGGGCGTGGCCTGAAAGAGGCATGGTACCTCATGAGAAGCATACCTCTAAACCTTTGAACATGAGAAGGGGGGAAGAGGCCAACATTTTTGCAATTAAGCCATGCCCCCTGGTCACGCCCATGCGATACCCCTAACTAGTGGCATAAATAAAAGTGCTAGGGCCCTGGTGCGAACATTAAATGGGGCCCTTTCAAGGCTCACACAGTAACATTTTTTCTGACTTTTAACTCTTTAACTGGATGCAGCCAGACAACTAAAAACTGAAACAACCAAACAAATAAGGCTTCCTTTCTCTAAATGATGTCAAATGACTACAACTATGATAAATAAGGTGGAGGAGCAACAATGTTGGGGCCTCCTGACCTTCTGGGCCATGTTGTGGTTGCACCCCCTGCTAACTCCAAGAGAACCTGGAACTCCATAGTCCCCTTGTAGACAGATTATGAAAGAAAAAGGCAAGTATCTACCTAATTGCAGGCACACAAGTGTCTCATAAGTGGCTGAAGGGGGGAGTGTTAGGTGCATCTTAGGTTCCAACAGGCCAAGACCTCTGGGTGAGAAAGGGGTGCTTGACGACTCCAGTGCCTGCTCATTCCCTATCCCAAATTGTGATGCCCCCTGTGTGAAATGCCTAATGTTCTCAGCTCACCAAGGTTGCCACAATGCACATGTAGGCTGCCATCTCTGGCTTCCCTCTGGCTGATGTACACACCAGCGCCAGGCATTTCTGAATTGTTGGCATGGGAACGCACAGTCAAAGGGGAGCAACCAGCTGGTCATTCTCTATTCAGCTTTACTAAGCCACTCTTATACCAACCCTGTCAGAGTGGCTTAGTAAAGCTGAAGAGAGCACTAGCCACTGATTGGAGAAGAGCATGTGCATGCGCCATGCAATCACTGGCAAGGTAAGGATTATTATATTGGGATGCCCCCCTAGGGGGGCAAAATCACAAGGATAGTAAAAACCCTGGTGATTGTTATCCTTTAACCCTACCTGTGATCCCTGAAGTGCAAAGACACAGGGCCGTTGCACACTGTGGCTGCTTTGGGTCTTAAGGACAATGCTATGCTCAGCAGCTTAGAGGAAAAACCGACTGCAATCACCTAAAAACCTTTCAACATAGGTAATCTACATTTTACAAATATTGAAAACAAACTGGTTGCACCAATGAGTAAGGAGGGGTGAACCTGCTGAAGTTTGGGTTCGCCAAAGTTCAGCTGAACCTGCTGTTAAAGTCCGGTTCGGGTGCAAATTTAGCTGGGAACTCCACCAATAGTGTGTCCACCAGTGTGTGTTTGTGCTCTTTAATTTTGTGATCCCGCTCCAGTGCTGGTATCAAGGAGGGGATGTTGTCCTTATAGTGAGGATCCAGCAGGGTGGACACCCAGTAAGCACTGGTTACTATGCGGGTAACTCTGTGGTCATTGTGCAGGCACTGAAGAATGTAGTGGCTCATGTGAGCCAGCCTGCCCTGAGTCAAGGAGAAGTTGTCCTCAGTGTCAGGTGTCTCCTCCGCCTCCTCCTCCTGCTCCACCCTCCAGTCATGCTCCATCGACACCCGTGAGATACGTTGGGTGCATCCCTGCTGTGAGAGAAAGTCTTCCACCCCCTCCTCCTCCTCTGAATCCTCTCTGGTATACCTGGCCCCTGTCAGCCCAGCAACCCACCCTGTAAGCCACGTGTGCCCTCTGCTGATGCCTGGGAAAATGGGTCTTCCTCCTCCTCTGCTTCCATCACATCCTCCATGATGGCTTGAAGGTTTTTTCCAGCAGACACCCAAGTGAAAGAGCAAGTGCTGTTAAAGAGTCCTGATACTCAAGTGATTTTACAGAGTACTGCAACTCAAATGCTTGGAGCAAGTGCTATTACAGTGTACTGACACCCAAGTTCTATTACAGGGTACTGACACACAAGCACTGTTAGAGAATAATGACACCCACGTGCTTGGAGCAAGTGCTTTTACAAAGTACTGACACCCAAGTGCTTGGAGCAAGTGCAAGTCCTGTGATCCCAGGGGCAGCGCAATGCATCTTGGGAAGGCAACATGGCACCGCCCTACACTGGCACCCAGAGAAGAATGGACAAGTGCAGAAGGAAGGGCAGAAGACCTTAAAGTATTGTCCATTTCTGTGCAGCCAAACAGCCTTCTTCCAAGTCCGGGCTGAGCGCAAAACGCACACGTAGATTTCAATTTGAAATTTGTGCTCGGGTTCAGGGACCCGAACTCGCAAAGTTCGGTACGAACCCCAACTTTGCGGTTCAGGTTCGCCCAAACCCTACTGAGATGTCATAAGAAAGGTGTGGGTAAAAAATCTAAAATCACTGTTATGTATTTTTTATGGTCCTTTTTGCTCTGTTTTCACGTTGACATGGCGAAACTTAATTTTGCTGTCTTTTTTAGTTGTCCACTGTAATTCTTTTCAGATGGTACTGAATAAATCAAGTCAAGCAAAAATCATAATTTAGTTCAATATCTTTTTATTGAAGTTTTGCAACAAATAAAGAACAGTACAATTTTGTACAAAAGTAGAAAGGATAGAGACAGGGTATCATTCTCCCTGCCCCAATACATACACGTTAGCAACATCCCAGTGTGCTCCCACCCCTCACCCACACGCCCACCAAAAATCATAATTTACCAACAGTATTCAACTACGATAAATGGGCAGCAGAAATTCACACCAGTACATGTGGAGTTCAAAATATGTATTTATAACCAGCCAATGAGATTGTAATAAAATGTCTTCCTTACAGAGAAACATTTAGATCTGGTATGAAGAAAAATAGAATAAAGCATGCATCAGCCTTTCTCCATCTGTTGTGGAACTGCAGTGTTTGGCATTGTTGCAACTTTCAGTCACTTGCATACCTTGTCTTGCCTTTTAGTATAATGCTTTCTAAGAATGCTCTCTCCATGTCCTGAAACATACATACAGATGCAGCTTTCTTTAGAATTCTACTTGGTGCATTGGTGTATTGTGCTATCTGGAAATCTTAAACGCTTTTCAATGGCTTCTTTGTGAGATGTCACAATGGACTGAGCTGTGTCAGTTATTCGTTGCTACATCTGCACATACCTACATTCACTCTAAACAATAAAAGAGGGCGATAAAATGCAGAAGGGAGACAGACAGAAGGAACAAGGAAGAGGGAAAAAAGAGAAATGTGTTTAAATGGACAGAGCAAGGGAAAAGCCAAAGCTGCCAACTTGGAGGTCCCCTGTCAGGAGGATAAATATATCTTTTGCTTGTCAGGTTTTCTTTGAATGCTCTTAAACCAGACCTTCGCCCTAAATAAGAGCATATCTTATATGTTCTCCCACCCTCTACATACAGATTGCCCACATTAAAAATCATCCTACCTGCATCTACTGCATTTTATGAGCCTTTAAACATCCAAGATGGTGTCCCATGTAGTATCAGGCTGCCTGCACTCATGAAGTGGCTTCTGACTGTACCACTCTGCATTCTGGGATTGTGGTCCTTTTTCTGAGCTCATCTCTGCTCTGTCTGTACAAAGCACAGCTATAGTCCGCCCTCTGCACTTTCTCCACTCTCCTCTTCTGTGATGCTTCTGAGGCAAGATGGCGGTGTCCATATCCTGAGTTGCAGCCCTGTGGGGGAAAAAATAATATGTACGTGACTAGAAATGTAAAATATATTCATTTTAGATGCTGGGGAATAGTTTTTAAGGGTTTGAGCTTTTCTTTAAATTATGCTGAAGTTCAAGTCTGCATTAACCACTGTATACACCGCACATATGCCTGACACATAACTCTCAATCCTAGCAAGGTATACCTTCTTGTTTATGTAATATTTGTATCTTGTTATTGTACCCCAATGTAAGCCCTTATTTACCATTTGTCTCAGTGTGTCTTTGTACCAGATGTCTAAAAGTCCTAATCTTTTGTGCTTAGCCATTGCATTGCCATTGGCCAGTTATAAAATATATATATATATATATATATATATATATATATGCCTATTTTAGCCGTGCCAGGCAGGATATATATTTATTGGTTATTATTCTAGTTATTAAATTGTTTTTTTTATTTTAGCCAGCCATCCCGGAGATATTGGTTTTGGAGATTTAATTGTATACATAGTCAAAACATGTCCAAACACTTTATGTTTTTATGATCCCTCATCTTTACTATAGTGGTCACAACATTTAAGATTTTGTCTATTTTTGCCTTCTCTCACTTGTCTTGTTCCGGTTGTTGTGAAAGATTTTGCCACTTATTCCTGGCTTTCAAGTCAAACCTTCCATTTTCTTTTTTAATATCTAAAAATGATACCTAAGAAACCACATTGTGCTAAAAATGTAACATTAAGGGATGCTTATTTTAAACCATAACCAAATTCAGTCACTGCTCACCCATTAATTACCCCTTCTGTAAAGGATTCCATTCTAACTTTATTTCTGACTACTATGTGGAATAAGTCTTTGTAGAACAGTCACCCAATGTAAAAAATGACACACCACAAACTTTGTTTTCTTTGCTATTTCTAATAAAATTTAGGAATGCATTTTTCGAAATGATTAAAACAGCATCAAGCCAAGGAAACTGTAACGAAACGCCATTGTGTTTCAGATGCAAACAAAGCTTTTAGAAACAAAGTGGTTTCATTTATGGTTAAATGAAAACTCAATTTTTTGGTGTTCTACCTTATTGTTTTTCTCTGCTGGAATGTAAAATAAAAATTCATATTAAGGTTGTTTCCCCATACCTGTGATTTTCCTATCGGCATTGGGTATTGTTCTGTTCAGGGGACCTTGTGGTTCCAGATTTAATTTGTTTTTTCTTGTTTGCATATTGACATTTTTATTCATACATTCTTAATTCATTTTTTAAGGACAACCCTGTGCAACCAGTGAATTTCTTGAGGGTTTGAATCCAGAAAACTGCTCCATGACAACAAGCCTGGTATGTCTAAAAAGCTTGCAGTTTGAGAGAATCTATAGTTTGAGGGCTGTATTTCAAATGTAAAGAGTTGTTATTTCTGGAAATCTGCAAGGTGTGCATAGTAGTTGTGTTTTATTTGAAAATCTCCTAAAGCGCTTTTCAGTTTGGGGGAGTCTCCTGGGCATGAAAATGTGTCTACCAATACATATGTGGTACCATTGTAACCAGAAGGAATGGGGGTTTTCCACACAATATGATTCTTTTTTTTTTTTAAAGTTACAACATTTAAATAATAGAATTTTAATCTTAAGCTATGCCCTGTCAAACCCATAGGACACTCAACTTCTTAGTGAGTTCACAGCCTCCAATCGCCGCAGCTAGCTTAACAGACCCCAGTTCACCAGGACGCTTTAAATGCCTCACTGGACACGGTTGCCCTCAGGACTTGGTAGCTCAAAGATTGTGAACATACAGGGGTGAAGGTGGATGAACCAGAGGTAAGACTGGGTGTTATCGGGCAAGCCGGGGTCATACACAGATAAACAGTCCTCACGGTAAACAGCACCAAGGGAGAAGCACGAGAAGGGTCAAAGGTCAAGCCAAGGGTCAAGCCGGGTAATCAGAGAGTTCGCAGTACAAGGGATGAGATGGGTTCGTAGTCGGGATCCAGGCAGGGGTAGGTTCAGGCAGTGGTCACGGCATGGTCAGGCAAGCTAGGATCAGAGTCACAGGAACAATAGCACCCAGCAAAACGCTATCATGGGCAATGACTGAATGATACAGAATACTTTTATAGGGCTGAGGTGGACAGGATTGGCCAGGAGAAACTTTGGCTCATTGTCCTGTAAATAACGTGTGGGCTGATTGACTGGATAACTAATAGGGCGTTTTGCCCACATTAAGCTTAGGGAAGAAACCTTTTGCACAATAGGCTCAATTCGGAGAGACACAAAAAAACTTCAGTTTTCGTGCCGATCTGTTTTTTGTGTGAAATGTTTCCGTTCTCGTATGAGCGTACGAGCGATTCTATGCATGCATTGAAAACCTTGTGTAAAGTTTCCGTCCGTTCGTACGGCAGATTACGAATTACGAGGATGTCATTTTCCATCCAGACTTTTCCGTTTCATTTCCACATGTTACAACGTAGGCTTTCGTTTTTGCCCTTTTCCCATCGTATCCTCCAACGAATCCTTTATGTTTCCCGATAGATTCTGTTTCCATTTTACAAAAAATAATCGTCCAGACGGAATCCTTACGATCTTGCGCCTGCGCACTACAAACTTAACTCATTAAAGTGCTTGCCTACATATTTGCCACCCTCACTTCTACTACAATGTTTAGCTAAATCACTTAGCACTATCCTCCATCTTCCCTTTTGGACCCTTAAAGCTCACCCAAACCACTTCTCGGTTAGGTTCTTCTTCCATTTTAGCCCCCTAAAACTTACCCAAATCACTTCTCGGTCATGTGAATATTCATCTTTAAATATTTCTGGGCCCATTAGTTTTGTGTTAATGTATTTTGTAAATGAAATGACAATGTAAAATTTTTTTTATATACCATCATAAAATATAAAATTTTAAAAAATTTGGAAATTTCAAATTTTTACAACTCTAAAAAACAAAATACATAGCAATGGCAGGCCACTGAACATTATTCTTCATCTGTGGTCCCCAACGAGTTGCGCAGCTCCTGCATCCCGCCCACCAACTGAAGGACCCTGACACTCAGTTGTTCCACTCTGGCACGTGTGGTCTCTGTTAAAAAACGTAAATTAAAATTTTGGTATAACCTTGCTGGGGTCATACTGCAGTGCCCCCCCCCTGTATGGTCCAAACACCTAAATCTGGACTTCAAAAGCCAGAGGGCCCTTGCCACCATGGCCCGGGTTTTGCATAGTGCCCGATTAGAGAACCCCTGGCCCGCATTCTGCAGGCAAAGAACGGGCATCAGGAGCAAGGGCGAGTGGCACATCTTGCAGTTCCTGCAACCAAATATAAAATAATTACACAAAGCAAAGGTAACCAACTAAAACAATAACTCCTACAACAAATTAAGATTCAAGTTCAACAATCCAAATATAATTCACAAAGGACATAAGTCTAAAAAAATATAGCAATTATATGGATGTGTGGAAAAATAAATGTTTACATGCTAAGGACTAATTTAGGTCAGCATTAAAATGCATCTATAAGGCATACATGAAATGTATTAATTCAGGTATGCATTGCTATACAATTTATGGCCTCAGCCATGCTGATACATGCAATGCCTTGGTGCTAAAGGCGCGCAGACCCCTCCACATAGCCGCAAAACATGTTCAACAATAGCAATCCGAGCCCTCAAAGGTCTCGTAAGTGGATCGGAAATGAAACGGATTTATAGGGTGGTGGTCCGTCGGAAATCAGCTCTCTGAATCAGACGGAAACCCATCCCAGCAACGGAAGTTTTCTGAACGAACGGAAAATTTCCGATTTTGCTTGGAAAATGATCCGAACTAACGGAAATGTTCCGATTTGCTTCCGTTCATCGAACGTTCGTACGAATGAAAAATTAGCAAAAAAAAGCAAAACAATGACAAACACTCACCAAAACTTTCACAGACAGCTACGGAAGCCTGGACGAATGTGTCTCTGAATCGAGCCTAATGTGCAATGTCTAGCACCACTCCCAATTATCATGAACCTGAGGAAAAACAAATGTGCCAATCCCTGGACCCAAAGGTACACTGTATCAATATAAACAACAACGGTCCCAGTAAATTGCAAAATGGGATGCCCCGGGAGGCACCAAATGTTCCTCAATAATCAATCCTCCAAAGTCACATCAATACAACCATTTTAAATTCATTAGTATGTTAAAAAAAACTACAAACATATACATAAACTCACAGACATATACATAAACTCAGTACAATCACAATCTTAAAAAACATTTATACACAAACCCGGGCACAGCAAGGAACCCTCATAACAATTTCCATAGTTCATACCATATATACATAATCAAATAGTTTTATTGCTACCAATAAATATCCTGTGTCTAATCTGAAGTGCTAGTGCAAAAAAGTGCAGTAATGCAGAGCAAAGTTATAAATATTACATGTGCAAAACGTATTTACTTAATATCAAATGAACATGCCAAAACCATCTGGGACAAACACTCTCGAGTGGTGCCAAGTACTTTCGGGCTCTTCCTCTCTCTGCGGCATCCCCTGCGCCTCTGCTCCTGCTCGCACTCGCAAGCACAGTTGATTTATACCTGTGTGCAGCTCCGCCAGAGGATCTCACCACGCGTTCCGTGGAGCAAAGTCCACTTTCTCAAGGTGCTCATTGTACTCCATCACCCTCCTTTTATAAACTGAGGGATGCAGTGAAGCCTTGCAGTCCCGCCGCCCCAGACGCTCCTGTCTGCTTCCAGTGTGTGTGCGACTGCTGGCTGGGGTCGTGCTGCATCTGGGGGGGGGGGGGGGGGCGGGGCTGCAAGGCTTCACTGCTTCCCTCAGTTTATAAATGGAGGGTGATGGAGTACAATGATGTTTAGCACCTTGAGAAAGTGGGATTTGCTCCACGGAATGCGTGGTGAGATCCTCTGGCGGAGCTGCACACAGGTATAAATCAACTGTGCTTGCGAGTGCGAGCAGGAGCAGAGGAGCAGGGGATGCCGCAGAGAGAGGAAGAGCCCGAAAGTACTTGGCACCACTCGAGACAACGCTGCCTGATCCGGTGCCCTCTGTTGATGCAGCTGCTGGACAGAGGGGATCCCGGCCAGCCGCCTGAGCCCAAGTCACCGCGCGGGACCAGGCAGAAGGTAAGTGTGTCATGATATGCCCCTTATTGAACATTCCAGGTCAAAAAATGCACCTGACCACCATGACCAATGTTCACACAGGTCACTGCTTTCCTATATGCAAACCTTAATCAAACAATGATAAAGATACCATGCAAAAATATACCAAATAACTAGACACTTTTATTTAGCAGAAAAAAACACTAGATATAAAAAAATCTATATTTTACATCTTTTCTGTTATGTTAAACGTAGGCGGGGCTGCTGATAAAGTATTTTTAACATAACATAAGTCAGTTGTCTTATCTATGACTTGTATGTCATCTTCAGTGAATGCTTCTATGTGACAAACTGCCTCTAGGTAAAATGTAATGTAATCACCAATTTAAATGAGTCCAGGAAATCCAGCAATTTTATATATATGGGACCATAGAGGGATAGCGCCAGACATCAAGAAAGTGGGCTATGCAAGTAAATGAGCAATAACATTTTGCAGGAAACAATTCATTATCCAGCATCAGGCTCCTTTTTTTACGGTACAAGACAGACAAATACAGTAAATTAAATGAATTGTAGGCTGGACAGTATGGCTGAGGAGGAAGCAAAATGTCTACATTAACCTTCTGAAATGTTTTTGGACATGTTGTTGGTAGTCCTGTTTTGATAGTCATTTCTTACAGCATAAGGAACCTAAGTATTTAGTTAAAACAGACATTCAGCTAAAATATACCCCTCTCCCATTTCTCATCCCGCATACCTGAATTGGAGGTGTTAAAACTATGGGAGGTTATTCATCAAGGTATAGTGCCAGGTAGTGCCTTGTAGTGGCAGGAAGCATCCGATTCATCATTACAGGGGCTCAGCTTATAGTTCTGGCACTCTAGCTTCCAGAGCGCCAGGTATTATCTGTCGCTACCTGTTGCTCTCCCATACATTTCAATGGACGTTCCTTTTTTTCTGTTTGAACAGGGTTTTTTTTTTTCTCTCAAATAATTATGTGACTTCTCCTGGCCTAGAAAGAGTCATTTTTGAAAACTTTTTTGATTTTTTTTTGTTTTTTATGCAGAATTGTATTTACAGGTCTGGCAGTAATGTGTTAATGTCACAATGTTGCAACAATGTAATCCCATATGTTTTCGCTTTGTTACAGGTGTATATGTGTTCAAAATCAGACTTTAATCACACAGTGTCTGGCGCTCTATGTTATAGCGACCAGTTTTAGAGCGTCGACGCTGTGTGTGTGTAGTTTTTTGATAAGTATTGAGAGTTGGTCGCACTGAGCTAGGGCTACCGTTGACTTCCTGCAGCGCTGTACTGGTGTTAGAGCGCCCAACATACATAACATTCATCAATGCGGGCCAGGTTTCTAGAGTGACGAGACGCTCTATTACAGCGTCTGATAGCCAATCACAGCGTCTACTAGCGGTCGCTCTAAGCGCCGCTATACAGACGCTCATCTGCCGATACCTGCCGTTAGTAATGAATAAGCCTCTAAATCTGGCCCTGGAGCAGAGTATCATGATACTGCAACTAAATCCATTAAGAAGCCTTCAATCATATTGCAATTGTCAGTAGTTACCTTAGAATAGACACTTTAACCTTTCACAAATGCATTGTTGTGGGAAGCTGCCCATCTTGGGACTGTCATCTCACATGCATCTAAAGGAAAGGTAAGAAAGAAAGCATCTGTATATATGAAGCATTCATTCCTGGGACACCGAGACGTTTTCATAGCAATAAGTATATAGGAAGCTAAAAATGAGACAGTGCATTCTTATTCAAACCTTCCCCAAATAGCCTATGTGTTTGTTGTTTAGAGTTTGGCAGAAAAACAGTTAAGTGTTCTCGCCCACTATTTCTCTTCGCAGCAGTCTGATGGGGATGAAGGATGCACATCTGTACGTGTATGCATCATTAGCTTCTTATCAAATTTTAAGCCTCACTTGAAGCTTGTCTCCCTACAGGGAGTATGGAAGACACAGAGAAATCCATCAGAGGATACAAGACATCATGTGTATGTCTTAACAAAAGTGGCGCACAGCTCAGCCGAATGATTCTCACACTCGGGTGAAGGTTCAGCGGTTCCGGATGGATGCTGTTCTGCACAAACAAGAAAAATGCTCAAACTTCTAAATCAAACACTACACTAAATACCGGGATTTAATGCAGTCTTAAAGGGGTTAACATGTCTAGACTATAAGAATGGTATTTACTTGCTTACATTTGTAGGTGGTCTTTTGACCTAAAACTGACCTAAGTTGGAAATTACTTTAGGTGCTTTACAAAAATTGCCCCTGGAGGGCATCCCAATTTTGCTTAAAAGTCATCAATCAGACATGGAGCTCTGTAGAACCGGGGGGAAGGAACAGCACACTGCAGTGAAGAATGCCTCCTAATGGAGTAGTGCAGTTGCTGCATGCTGCATGTGTGTGCAGCTGTATCCTGTCCCATTGTCAAATGAAGCTCTGCTAGGAAAAGATGTGTATCTCTCTTATGTAGGGCTCCGTAAAGGCACAGGGAAGGAATCAGGGTTGTTCTGCTTTCTTTCCCCAGTGACTGGTTACACTACCCACTTATTTTTGGGCTATCAGAAATCAATACCCTTAAACTGGACCAACAGCCTGGCACAGTCGCAAAGAAAGGTAGCGGCCATTTTGGAGCATCTCAGCCATGCTGCTGCCTGGGTTCAACTGACATAACTGACAATGCACAGTAACAGGAAGCCCAGCAGCACTTCCTGTTTGCAGTGGGCCTGCAAATGCATGTACCTCTCTTGTTTCTAAAATGTACCACCATAGGAGCACTGTTTGTTGTGTTGGTCTGTTTTTTTTGAATGTTGGTCCACATTAAACTCCTCACTTCTGAAGTTCTGGCTAACACAGTACTGCCCATATGATACTCAGAGAGGGGGTTCCTTCTCCCCAAATCCCCACAGGAGACATTATACTTCAGTTTCCATTATTTTAACTATTCACTCAATAAAGCCAAATAGTTTTCTATGTTATAGACACTGCCAGGAACAACCACCCAATAACACACTTTTGTATCATTGGCAAACTTTACTTACCAAGCCTCCCATCTCACTTCCAAACGTATTAAAAAGAATGGGATCTAGGACAGTGCCTTGTAGTACACCACTTGAAGCATGCTTCTTTTTTACACACCATTAAAAATAACACTCTAATATGTACCTATCCTTTTCCAGCTGGAAATCCACTGACCGGGGATTAGGTCCAATTTTTAATTTCTTATCTATGAGCTCCTTGTGTGAAACAGTGACAAAGGCTTTGCTGAAACCTAAATAGTCGTTATTCTGACATGATCTGCCATCAGTATAGTTTTGGGTCTCCTTCTTAAGGATAGGTACAACACAGGCCATTGTATAATCATCTGGGACCTCAGCTGTTAAGAGAGAATGGTTAAAATAATTTGTTAGAGAGACGCAGTGATCACATTTCAGAGTTACTTAAGAAGCCTGAGGTAGATGCCATGTGGACCTGCCTACCCTTTAAGCAGAACAAAACATGGGAATTCGACTTTCCTGGGCCCTGTTCCATGCCAGTGGGGCATCCCGAATCAGGATGCCCTACTGTGTGAAACCTTCCTATTCACCCATAAATACTCCTGGGCTCCATTGGGTAGGCTGCTCTTGTTGAATTGAATGCTGCTGTATCATCCCCAATCGTGCGTGCACTCCCACCCCAACCATTCAGGAGCATGCGCACAATACCATTGTAAACAATGAGAGGCGTCTGCTGATTTACGTAGTCAACAGCAGGTAGCTCTCATTGGATGAGAGCAAGTGCATGTGCCGTTGGAGCAGGTGGGCGTTAATTTTTTAGATTTCAGGCTGGCCGCTGCTGGGTTTTGTTCTATCTCACCTAGGACATAAGCCTCTAAAAACTGTCACTGTGACAAGTATGCTATACAGTAGGTTCAGATCCACCTTCTGAAAATAGAAGGTGTAGCAATTAAAGTGGTCAACGAAAACCCTGTCCCCATCAATATAGCTATTCACCCCATTGCTAATTTTTGTAATTCCACAGTTTTTATTCCTCCTGTAACTAATATATCGGAAAAATCTTTTGCCCCCTCTCTATATGGATTCGGCCATTTCTTTTCAGGATGGCCATTTTAACAGAGTCCACTGAGCACTCATCACTGCTGCTCTGTTCCACCCACCTAATAATTTTTTTACATTTACTGTACACTCATTACATTGTGCATTACATTACACTCCATTTCCATTTATGCCATTTCCATAAAATGTTTTCCTAAACTTCAGCACTTTGGTTCTAGTGTAGGATTGCTCAGGGTTTACATGTCACGCCATAAGCACTGGTGGTCACTGGAACCCAAATTATGTTCCCTAACCTTATACACCAGATCCCCATTGGTGAATACTACTGTAAATCCAGAGTGTTATCTCTTTTGGTTGGCATTACCTCTCCCACCATTAACTACCAAGCCCGTAGATTCTACAAGCTTGGCATTTCCTTCTGACAGCTTGCAGGCCATGAAAGGGAGGAGCCTTTGATAAGACGAGTGAGATGGCATCAGTTCACTCTGCAATGTACGTAAATGATGTACTGAGCATTGAATATATGGGTGAAAAGTAAGTGTATAACTGCCGTTGTAGCATGGTAGCTGCTGCAATAGTCACCCTGGAGCAAACCAAGTGGAGCGCTGCATGGTGAGAGGCTCAGCACAGTGGAGGAGAGGGGGTAGAGAAGGGGAGTTGCAGAGTAAGTGGGCGGAGTTAGAGTCTGTCAATGCAATGTTGCCCTGTTACATAGAAGAGTAAAACACTGTGCTGTTGAAGCGACGGCAGCTGCAAAGGAAGTGGATGGAGTCTGCCAGTGTGATGTTACCTCGTGAGGAGAGGGACAGAGAAAGAGCGGAAAAAGAGAGGAGAAAGAGAGAGACCCTGTAGGTACCACATGATCTTTCTTAATTCACATTATTACATTCAAAATCATGTCATGGTTCAAAAAGGCTAGGAGGGTTGAGGGTTCTACTCCTACTCTACTCTTATTTTCCTTTTTTCTACAATTATATTTCTCTGTTTTCATCCTGTTTTTGTTCCTCTCCACATTTATTATTTTGACAGTTTTTCTCATGTTACCACTGCTGCTTTCTGAAGTATCTTTCGGTTTCCCATTTTCTCTTTCTTCTTCTTGCTTTGTCCATGTATTCTTCTATTCAGCTTCGTGTGCTCTAAGCAGGATTTTCACTATCCCCAGTTTTGTTTCTTGCCCTGGGGGCATCCCGCTCCAGCTCCCTATTGCTGAGATCTGCGTGCAAACAGAGCCATTTGCCAAGCAAATAGCTCTGATTGGACAAGATTGGACATTTTGACAGGTGAACTGGGGGGTTTCACATAGCAGGGCATCCCAAGTCATCTGCACAGTCATTCAAAGTAGAATTTTTCAGTCAGTTTAGTTTATTTTGTAGAGATTTAATATATTTATTGAGTCACCTGGTGGCCTCATCACAGAAGCAGCACTTCACGTTCACTGGAGCTGTTGCTAGGAGACCAGTGGGTCAAATGCTGACTTAAAATCCAGCAGATCCCCCCATTCAGGAAATGGACTGAGCCATTTTCATTTTACAATTTCAAAGTAAGGCATACATTTTTATTTTCTATAGCCATCAATGGCTGGGGGGGAGGGGTTCTGGATGGACTAGTGTGGTGGGGGAGTGTGCCTGGGGCTGGGGGCAGTGTTGGGAATGCTCTTTTATTTACCTGTCCCACCTTGCTTCCATGCTTCTGCAAGTTTCCATTCCCTGATCCACAGCATTATCGGCCACCACCACAGCTCCAGCTGCCGTTCTCTGCCAGTCTTTTCAGCACTGTCTATACAGGATGGGAAAGACCAGCCAGGGAGAGGCGGCTGGAGCACTGACAGCAGAGGACATTGCGGTGGATCAGTGTGGCGAGGAAAGAAGCCCCCCCATCCGAGATGCTTGCGTCTGGTCAGCTCGTCCCGCTGAGATGCCGGTCGCCACCCTGCTGAGATGTCAGTTGCCACCCACTGAGATGCCAGTCTCTGCCATGCTGAGATGCTTGTGTCCAGCCGCTCTCTGTGCTGGTATCCCGGTCGCCACCCTGCTGAGATGCCAGTCACCGGCCTGCCCACCCCACTAAAATGCTTGTGCCTGCCGGGATGTTGGTAGTGCAGCTGCATAGAGGCTTCTGCTACCCCGTCCACCAAATCCCTGCCGAGGCCAACCCTAAGCGCAGGCCTTACCTACCCAACCGGCGCCAACAATACACTGCGTAGGCACAAGATCCTGGGGGGTGGTTCGGTGCATCCTGGGGGGGGCAAGATAGCACTGCCCTATGCTGACACCCAGAGTAGAACGAATGAGTACAGAAGGAAGGGCAGAGGACAGGAAAGTTTTATTTTCCATTTGTTAGATCAGAGATCTAAGGGGGACCGGTGGTGAAGTTTGGGAAGTTTTTAAGTACTCCTCAGACTGTCCAATGTTCCTCTTTAATCATTTTGCCTCCAGTTGCCCTTCAGTTTATATGAGTTTTGGGCGCTACTCCATCCAGGTAATTCTGTTTCTTTGTGTCATATTTTTGTTTTCATGCACAGATCTAATCGGGTTAAATTTGAACCTAAATGGAGTGTAAAACCATACGAGGATACAGAACATGATTGTTGATGTTGATTGTTCACTGTATAGTGTAAAGTGGATTCACATCTCAAAGAGTTAATAGATACTATAGCAAGCCCTTCAGTTTTGGAAGCATGCTATTTAATGTCTCTCTAACCATGCCTGATGATTCCAGGGAAGGATGCCTATTCCTCCAGAGGAGACGAGCATCTAAGGAGTTTGTAAATGTGTTTTAATTAAGATTCTGCTAAATTTTAACAGGCACCAACTCAAAAACAAAGCAGCTGAATAATTAACTTTGATGAGAGCAGATGCTGCTCTAATGACAACCTGTTACCGCTCAAGTGCATCGTTATTAGGTTGATTGCAGTTTTAGAGATGTCCAGATCTGTGTAGGAAATGCAGAATTGGGAGTTCATGTTCCTGGAAGACCGGCCCTCATCAGCGTTTACCAGTCCCACATTTCATTAGCTGACTTCCAGCTCTCCCTCCCCACCCAGGACCAAAACACAAAGTATAGGAGCGGCTCAATGTAAGCAGAAATTAATTGCTGCAGCTTTTCTCAAATATTATCAGCAGCTCTAACCTACAGAATGAAACATCGGTGGTTTTATTACATAACAAAATGTGTTGTATGAGCCATTGATTTTGTGTATATCATTGAACAAGGACAACATCATGTGTTTAGTGTTGACATCACCGAGGATGAACATCAGAAGCTTAAAGGACCTAAAGACTGTCACCTATGCCTGGGGTATCTCGATCCCACCAGCAGAAAAAAAGGACATCTAACATTAAACGCCCCTGAAAATTAAATGCTACTCTATAGATTACAGAAAAACATTGACTAATTGAGAGGATTTCTTAATGTGCCCTCCACTTTTCTGGAACTCCTTCCCCCACCTAATTTGTTGTGTCCTCAAACCCTACTTATTCAAATAAATTAGCATACCTCCCTACTGTCCCTCATTTGTAGGGTGACTTTTGTTCTCATGAGTCCCTCTTTAAGGTTTATCATGTAGATCTGCATCAATAAATGGTTCATTCGTCTATTCAAAGTGTTTATAATGTTGTAACTGTTACAACCTCTCTCTTATCTATCCCTTATGAGGGGGTGTGGCTTAATTTAAAAATTGTCCCTCTTTGCTACCCTGAAAAGTCGGAGGGTATAAATAAGTTAGATAGCACAAGGAGAGGCACCTGTTCATTGTTTATTTATATCACCATCTTCTTCCGTAGTGCTGTATATGACTAATTACATCACTGAAGGGAAGGGACATGGCGGGGGGATTTCCAAGGGGATCTTGCTTCAAGCCCCTCATCTCTACAGACATAATTGATCACATGGGTGGGGGAATTCTAGACCAGACGCCAAGGAAGGAGGTGTCGGGTTTTGGCATGCGGCCTAAAACGAAAGCTCGTTGATGGGCTGCTCAGCTTCTAGCCCTCCCCGCAGCCAATTAGGTCGGCCAGCAGGCTGACCATCTGACTTCCCCTGCCCACACCCCGCCCCCGACTAATCAGGTAGGGGAGTAGGTGGGGCCGGGCCATGGCAGGGGCCGGCCGCAAGCTGGGACCAAAGTGCCCAGCACGGCGAGTGCACACAGCGCTATGCCTGCTATGGTGTGATGGGGCGTCAGTCACACAGTCTGCAATGGGAACGATGGGTGGGATTCTGTCACACAGCCTGCTATGGGGACGATGGGGAGATTCTGTCACACAATCCTGCTATGGAAATGATGGGGGTTGTTCAGCCACACAGTCTGCTATGGGGATGATGAAGGGCTCTGTCACAGTCTGCTATGGGGGACGATGGGGGGCTCTGTCACACAGTCTGCTATGGGGAAGACTGGGGGATCGGTCACAGTCTACTTTAGGGATGATGGGTTGTTCTGCCACACAGTCTGCTATGGGGATGATGGGGGATTCTGTCACAGTCTGCTATGGGGATGATGGGGGATTCTGTCACAGTCTGCTATGGGGGACAATGGGGGGCTCTGTCACACAGTCTGGTATGGGGAAAAAGGGGGTTGTTCTGACACACAGTCTGTTATGGGGGATGATGGGGTGTTCTGTCACACAGTGTTCTATGGGGGGATTCTGTTACACAGCCTGTTCTGCCCCCTTTGACTGCAATGGGGTTTGGGTCAAGTTCGGGTACCCAAACCGAACTTTGGAGTCAAGTTCGATTGAGCTTGCAAAACCCGAACTTGTATGAGTTCGCCCAACACTAATGATAGGCTATAGAAAAAAAAGAGATTGACTTTTATATTTTTTATCTTTACGTTTCTCCCACGTAGTATTAAAAAAAGTCACATTCCTTCCATCCTTTTTTCATTTTAACATCTCTGCCTCTTCCTCTTTCTAAAGGAGCAGCCAATGACTCACACTCCAATAATCTTTACTATGCGGCTCTGACCTCAGAGTGGCTGAATAAAGCACAAGTAGACGATGATTGCCTGATGGTCCATGCATATGCTGTGGAATCACCAGAGAGGTGAGTATTTACAGTGATCCCTGGGGTTTAACACAGAGGGGTATGCCAAATAGTAATGCCCCCTTGCAGAGTAAACATCAGGAAAGTTAAATTCTTGGTGACTGTTTCTCTTTAAAGCTGGAATCTGTTTCCTTTAAATTAGAACATTTAAAATTATTTTTAGTAACAATTTTCCTTGGTACATGTTGAAAATCTGGCAACACTGTCCCATATAGATTACCCTGTCCATTTCTAAATAAAAAGCAACACAAAACATATACTGCCCCCAAATGAAATACTAAACATGTTTCTTGTATGTGGCTTAGGGGTCATCCAAAATTCTTTGATTTTGGTGTGTGTGTGTTTCACTGTTTATTTCTCTAATTTAGTTATAGCTGCGTTGGTTTCGATGAACCATTTTCATCAATCCTTTGAAATCTAAGCCAATAAGGAAGCCCCAGCTCCAGCAAACATCACGTCTGTACATGAAGGAAGGAGCTTGTGTGAAAAAAAAATCCAAAGGCAGACATCTCTAATTAGTTCCTCAGACTGATGTAAGGCCAGTTTTCCCCCTAATGTTGATATGGAATGTGATGTTCACCATAACATTAGGCGTGGGAAACGAGAAATATAGAACATGTATATATGCATCAAGCATATGTAAATAAAAGGGAGAAATGGATATAGATATGCAATTATTTTCAATCAGGGGGAGTGTTGCAGAAAGGTTAAGCTCTTAATAAAAAGATGGATTGTGTAAGGCACTTGGTTGTTAAAGAACCTAAAGAGCATAAATAACTATATGTGCATTTACAGTAGGAAATACATAGTGCTTGAAAAGTGCTGCATGAGTGTTTGTGTGTGCACATGTCCATTTGTTGGTGTGTGCGTATGCACGCCGAGGGTGCATCTGAGGCTGTGTGAGTGCATGTGTGTCAGGGGTGTGTATATATGTGCACAGGGATGTATGCACATGCATGTTTTGGAGATGTGCATCTGTGGGTGTGTGTGAGCATGTACATTTGGTGCAGTGTGCATGTGCATCTGGGGTTGTGCGTGTCTGGGGGTGTTGGCATGCGCATCTAGGGGTCGTATGCATGCACATCAGGAGGCGGTGAAATGCGCAACTGTGGGGTGGTGTAATGGGCAGTTTCTAGGCAAAATAGCACGGGAAGCAAAAGATTCTGACCCCTCCTCGTCCATCCTATGGTGCTGCTGCTGTCTCATACATGTATGTGCCATGCTGTACCTCTCCCTTACAAGCAGGCAGTGCCCGCTTCCCATGACCGAGCCATGGGAGAATGAGGGTAACATTGGCCCTGCAAAAAAAAAATGGTTGACTTGGATAAAAGTGCCCAATGGCCTTGGCGTCTAGAGGGATTGATTATGATGTGTGAGCAAGCTCCCCATCAGGCTGCTGTGATTAAGGGATCACTTATTAATATGTTTTATCTGTATATCAAACCAACAGGACTTGGACTTCCCATACTATAGTAATATATACATACTATAGTATATATAAGTAATTCAGTTGTCAGCTTCATACAGGACTAATCACATGGCACAGATAATTATTTATTGATGATTCTTTTTCTATATTTATGTTGTCATGAACGGTGGTTTAAAGGTACAGGAATGGGAGGGGGCAACGCAATGCACAAGGTATTGCTGGAAACTTATTAGGGTCAGTTCGGCACCAGGTGAGAAAACTCTACTACTTTTTGGGAGACTACCATTCACTTTCTATTTAAATTGAAATCTATTTACTATCTGATCTGATCTAGCACCTATCTACTAGGTTCTTGATCAGCCCCAAGGCAATGACATGAATGTCAGTTTTCTCTCCTGGTGCTGAATCAATCATTGTCTCCTCAGACTCGCAAATTCTGGCAGAACACAATGCACAATACGGCCATTGTACACATAGGAATTGTTCCTCTGCATTTAACCCATCTATGCAGTGAGACAAACACAAGCAGTTAGAGCACACATGCCTGAGCAATAGTGCCAAGGGAGCAGGTGGAGGGTTAGGTGCTACTCATAAGATAGTCAGTCATGTCCTAACCGAGAATTGAACCTGCCACCCTCCGGTCACAAGTCCACTTCCTTACCTCTAGGCCCTAACTGCCCCTTACACAATGAACACTGCTAGGGTCTGTCCCTGACTATGGCAGTTACAATACTGAAGCCAATGTGCACATGAGCTGTAGCTATTCAAGAACTGAGAGTAAAGCCACACAATGCAATCTCACAGATTATCAATCATACAACCAAGAGCTGTGGATTTAGGCCCTTATTTATGAAGGAATAGCGACAGGTAGCGACTGGTGAGCGGCCGGTAATGACGGGCCCCGCCACGAGAACGCCGGCTCCCCACCACAATCACACATTTATCAAGCCAATCCTGCTTAGCGACTGAGATAGCGCCATATAGCGACTCATTCATCATTATTCCAGCCTCAGCCCACAGCGCCAGCGCCCAACCTTGACCAGCGACAGGTATGACCTCTCGCTACCTGGCGCGCTCCAATGCATTTCAATGGAACAATCTATAAATATTAATAATTAATTGTTATTATTTTTTTTTTTTTTTTTTTATGTGAAAAATTCTGTGACCACTTCTGCCATTTTAGATAATTTTTTTAAGGGAAAAAAAAAAAATTGTACAGAATTGATATTACAGGTCTGATATTAATGTATTCATATTACTAAATTATTTAAAAAACTTGTTTTTTATGGTTTCCAAAAATATGGTGGTTTGGAGGTTAAAAAACTACTTTTAACCCATCGCCTCCAGCGCTCTGGGGTTTAAACATGCATTTTACAGCGCAAGAATTTTTTGAGCGTGATTTTTTAATGAATATGGTGGGAGCCGGTCGCTAGGGCCAGTCGCTATCATGCGCACCCATACATTGCGGAACCTGTCAAATAGCGACTCCTCACCCAATATTCAACATTACGCTATCAACTACCAAACAACGGCCAAGCACAGCAACTACTAGCGGGCGCTCTGAAAATGCAGCTACAGTCGCTCAACTGTCGCTACCTGCCGCTATTAATGAATCGGCCTCTTAGTACACAGGCAACTTTTATTTCCAGACAGTGCATAAAAAGAATACAAGAAACAAACCTAAAGAAATTTTGTCTAAAAACCCAGGGAGTAACCATCAAAGATATATAACATGGCTAGTGCGCTGCCCTTTATACAGCGGGCGCCCTGTTCAACCTAAAGAACATCATAATAGGAAACAAACACACAGGACAAGTGGTTGTTCTACAGGGCTGGCACTTAAGTGCCAGCCCTGTAGAACAACCACTTGTCCTGTGTGTGTGTTTCCTATTAAAACAAGAAACAAATAAGTCATTTGCAATGCTGTCTTAATGTTAGATACGGCGGCTCACAAAGTAGATGCCACTGGATGATAACGGGAAGCAAAATATTATGCTGGGTCCTTCGTTGATATTAGCATGAAAGAATTCCGCACATCGTTCAGGGAACCAGTGTGATGCATGTACTCGCATGTACAAAAAAAAGGTTGGAAAGCCATTTGAGATTTCTCACACTGTGCAAGATTTTCTAGATTTCGCCTGGAATCCAGCTTTTTTTCAGCAAGAGATTACAGCCAACAGCTCTATTTGAGCTTTCTGGTTACAACACATGCTCGCGGGACTTCTACAGCTCCAAGTGTTAATCTAAAGTGTTAAACACACCATACATTGTACATGTACTTATATTTGTTCCCCATTATGATTTAGAGAAATTGTATACTGTTTTATGTATTTTTGTATGTATGCCTAACATCAATCAAAAGCGTCCAACACTTTGTACCTAGCTAGGAGTAGCTAGGCTTTCTGGGCAGAGATGGCGCCCCCCACCTGTGCTCAGGTCCCCCTTTGGTGCCCCCCTGACCTGCTGCACCCAGGGCACATGCCCCCCTTCTCCCCCGAGCTACGCCCCTGCCTAACATGTTTGATGCACTGCACTAACTCCTGTATACTTTTGCTTTGCAGCTATCCACCTTTGTCCTCGCTGTCAACTTTATTCTTTTATTAACGGGCAGGCTGATTCATCATTAACGCCAGGTAGCGATAGATGAGCGTCTGTAGAAGGCATTTCAGAGCACCCGCTAGCAGTCACTGTGCTCGGCCGTGGGAGGCTAGTAGCAGGCTGCTTCCTGCTGCTGTAAGTAAAAGTAGGGGCCTATGGGGGGGGGGGGGAATTGACCCCTTTTATTTTTAGTCCGATGTTCATCTTTTTTATCCTTTCTCAAAGCCTAATTGAGTTCAAAGAATCTATGCGAGCATGGGAGCATTTGCAAGAGATTTTCCACATGAGAATAAAGATGAGAATACTCGCTTGTGCCATGGCTTGTGCACAAATTATTGGGCAACTAAATGTGCCTTCTGAATCACACACGTGCCAAAATTAATTATTTGTGAGAATACGTTCTTGCAAGTTTTTCCTGCATGACATTTTTGCACTCACATGATTCAGAAGGCACCTTTTTGGTCTGTCAGGAAATATTGGAGTTGTATAAGAGGCATATTGTACAGAGCCCAAAAATGCCCTGGTGAGCTCATTACACTATTCATATCTTGCAACATTTTAGGGTGGTAGTTAGGTAAGGCTAGATGCCATTGGCCAATCCCATGTGGGTCATCAAACAGACCCTGTCAACTAATGGTGTAAAGTAAACCCCAGACACACAAACAACAGAAATGGCTACACATGGATGGCTGCAGCAGCAGCTCCTTTATTAGCTTCACAGGTCTGTATATCCTGCATATTTCCTTTCCCCAATAAAAAGTGTTCAATAGACATTTTTTTCCTTTTTAACAGAAAAGGCATCCCAATTTGCCCTGGGTGCAATTGCATTTAGTATCTATCTATCTATCTATCTATCTATCTATCTATCTATCAATGTTGACTTTTAATAAAAAATATTATTTATTTAATTAGGCCCTTATTCATTAAGGGATAGCGTCAGGTAGTGCCTTGTAAACAACAGGTAGCGACAGGTAGCGTCAGGTGAACGTCGGACACGGCACGCAATTACACATTTATCAAGCAGAATCTTTTCAGCGACTGGGATAACGCCATGTAGCGTCCGATTCATCATTATCCCTGTCTCAGTGTACAGCGCCGGCGTTCAGTCTTGCAGAGCGCCACGTATTACCTCTCGCTACCTGTCGCTCTCCCATACATTTCAATGGACGTTCTTTTCATTTCTCTTTAAACAAGGTTTTAGTTTTAATTTTTTTTTTAAGTCTCAAATAATGTTGGGATGTTTCCTGGTCTTGAAAAAGCCATTTTTTCATCTTTTTTTTAAATTTTATATATTTATGCAGAATTGATATTACAGGTCTGGCATTAATGTGTTCATGTTACAATGTTATTACAATGTAATTCCATATGTTCTTGCTTTGTTACTGGTGGATACATGTTAAAAATCAACCTTCAATCACACAGGCTCCGGCGCTCCGGGCTACAGCGAAGCATTTTTGAGCGCCGGAGGTGTTTGAGGCTGTTTTTTTGCTCTGACCAGTCGCTAACATGCGCTCCCATACAGCGCTGTACTGATCATATAGCGACTCCCCACAATTTATTCATCAATCCTGCACAGCGACTGAGTCGCTATGAACTAGAGACCGATGGCCGAGCACAGCGACTGCTATCGGGCGCTCTGAAATGCCTGCGACAGACCCTCATCTGTCGCTACCTGGCGTTAGTGATGAATCAGCCTGCCGGTCACTATTCACCTTCAAATACATTTAACCAGATGCATATTGGTAACAAACTGGGCACATGGGTCTGAGCAGCTCATAGACTGGTCTAATTTTTGGCCCTGGTCCTGGCCATCCATATGCTATAATGGGAAGACCACTAAACACCTGAGAGACAAAAAACCCCGTAATATATCTGAGTAAGTTTAATTTAAAGGGAACTCATAGTTTGCTTACCTGCTATGCAAATGTTTCATCCTGGTGTGCTGCTGAATAAAGCAGTTGTTGCTGAGATCTAGTCTGTAGCACCGCCTCCTAGCTGGTGTGTTGCAGGGGAGGATAGCTTCTTGCTTCTTTGCGTGGCTGTTTTTTCCCTGCTTACTTGTATAAGTCCACCTTTCAGAGCTGAAATAGGTGGTCACACATAAATAAAATCTAGGGTCTGCACTGCAGAAACAGGTCTTGATATCGACAGCTTAGTTAAGCGGTTCCCCAGAATTAATCCTTTGGTGGATAAGCAATCAATGATTTGACGATTTCTTAAAGAAAAAGCTTTACTTTTTTCATGGACCTATGACATTATGTACAGATGTTTTTCTGTAGGTAAAGGGGAGATCTTCTTTCACTATATATGACATTGTTTTATTAAACTCTAGCATTATACATTATAGTAGTGTTATAAAGGTTTTACGTCTGACTTATTTTACTCTAAAATACTAAAAGAGTAACTCTAGAATTACGTGGGTGATTTACTATAGTTATAAGGGCCACTAAGGACACTCCACACGCCCCCTTACATAATAATTTGTCCTGGGGGAATAGGGGTGATGGTCAACAAGGGGTGTGAGAATTTTTTGTACTACCTAAATTCACCAAAATGTATCAGTTTGTGATGTTTAGTCCCTGTTTCCACCAACATCTGTATCTGTCTTTGATTGAATTACTAAGAGATACAAAGAAACATTTTAAATTGTGTTTCCTCTATTTCTTTTTTGACATGATTACTGCCATATTAGTGGAGATTGTTTGTTATGGATTTTTTGAATTTAGGCGTAACACTTTTACAAGCATTTTAGGACATACAGTTGATTTTGTAGGAACTGTCAAGCGTGCTTTGTAACATTTAGGCTAATTTAATAACCCAACCTCCCACCCCGTTACCCTTCTATGCTGAGAGATTGGAGTGGAAATATAAAAATATAATCTCTTTTTTCTTTGCATTTTATCGTTAGAAGCATTTAAAAAAAAAATACTAAATTTGAATGAGATAATTTGCATGCTTTACTGCCATCTGGTGGACAAATGAAACTCTGCTGCTTCTGCAAGAATGTTTATCAATATTCTGGACTCATATATATAATACAAAACATAACATATATAATAAAAAGGCATGTATATACTCAATTTCCAGCATAATATTGTAACTTCAACAGCACTTTTAAAATAGATGACTTCAGTATACCGCAGGAAAAATAATCATACTGATTTTTACATGATCTTTTAAGTCAGTTTTGTAACATTATGGTCTTTAAACTGCCGTGGTTTACTTTATATCAGTATCATTCTGGATATATTTTATGTTTCACAGACAGAATTTAACCTAATAAGCGATAGATTGCTCCACTTTCTTATTACTGCAGCCATTGTTTCTTATTGCATTATTATTATAATGTGGAGAACCTATACACTAAATAGAAAGTTATTTAGACTTTAGTACATACTCTATACAGTGTTTCTAACCCTACTTATCAAGCACAATCTGCCAGAATTTGCCGAATTAGTGCAAATTACAGTAGTGCTAAATATAATTTATATTTTTTTCTGCATGTGGCTGCAACGCTAAAGTTTTAGCAAATGTGTTTCAGTGTAAAAGTAAACTTGTGCCAGTGTAAAAACAAGGTTCTAAATGATATTTTTCACCACTCTAATTTTCACTGATGTGGCGTATTCTGGCAGATAGTGCTTAATAAATCAGGCTCTCCATCTGATGTGCGCAGCCTAACCAAGGAATTGTATGCACAGCCTGAGGCAGCGACTTGGGGGAAGCGCCCAACAATTAATTCAGCATTGTTTGACATTCAATAATATGCAGAGCAATCATTGCTGATTAAAGGAGAGCCTTTGAATGTGGAGAGGCAGATTTCAGATGATCTTCGGGGTTCACAGACACATGGGCAACCTAAATCAGGTATGTGACCTGATGGGGAATCTAAGCAGTGTGGGGCCTGGGTCATCAACAGTGGGTCCCAGTGACATCTGGTTCTTCTCAAGGCACTACTGCAGTATGCTGTGTTGGTGTCCCTTTTCCAGGGAGCACCAGGGGCCAGAACTGTAGATTCCACAGGGTGGACTGTGTTTCCCCAAGTGTTCTATAGACAGAGGGCCAGGGGTAGACAATGCGTTGGCATCTTAGTTCCGCGCTGTGCTCCCAGTAGACAGGAAGCCAGCACTGCATGGGCAGTGCCAGTCAGGGGCTTTTGCAACAGGTGCTGCAAGGTGGGGTGAGATAACTTGCATGGGGCCCCTTTCTCCTAAGGGCCCAATATCAGCTGTCTCTATGGTATGTACATCTCTGGCAGCCAGTCAAGCTACAGAAGTTGCTTTAATAGCCTCCTGTATATCTTATCAAGAGCTAAGGCCAGAACTGTACATTCCAGATATGTTTGCATTGTATCTTTATTCTGACCTACATCTTTGCTGTGCATTATACACAAGGCGTTACATAATAAGTTTCATAGAGCACTCCCCTCACTGACCCCAAAGCACTCACCTCCTGTTTTCTGATTAAAGAGGAAGCCGGTCGATCACCTACATCTGGGGTGGTACCCAATGGATCACCCACAGAATTTATCTTCCTTGTGGTCACACTGCACACTCGTCCACATCCCTGGCATCTCACGGCTGGGCCAGGCGGCAGGAAGACTGTGGATGCAAAAGGGACCCCAGAGCCAGTCTAACAGCCTGATATTCCTCCTTAAAGACGTCAGAACTTCACCCCTCATACAAAAAAGGCTATTATGTAGAATGACTTTCTTGTGGACCATGAAAGTTGGTCCTGATGGCGACTGCAAAAACCCCTATATCTTTCTTGAGTATGTGGGCTGGTTCATAGTACAGCCCTTCTTTCAAACCAGTACTTTACCCAGGGCTAGGTCCCCTTGGGACATTTTAGGGCTTAGAAATATGACCACGCCTTCTAATACTATATAACTATATGCTTTCATTAAATATGTTTAAAATACTCATTACATTGAAATGACATCATTTACATCCATATGTTTAAACACATTCTTATCATATAACGTCTGTACTCCTTGCGGAACCTTTCATGCATCTATATTCCAACATTTCCTCTGTAGGCATGCATCTACATTTCAATATTCCCTCTATGGGCAGACATGTAACATGTTTCGCCTAGTTTGGCTTTCTCAATGCACTATACATATGACAGACAAACGTTTCATATTAGCAAATTAGTATGTTACAGCAGCAATATATTATAATATATACAGCAATATATTGTAGATGATGAGGTAAGATGAAATACCTTGTCATTTTGTTGGCGATCAGCCATTTTGTTGGAGACTCGCCTCCTTTTTACACACTGTGTACACTGGGTGTGTACATATACATATGCGGTACAGTTGCTTTTACATGCAATATCATTTTCATTACATTTTTTTTTATTTAAAAAAATAGCTACAACATTACATGTTAAAGCCCAGACATTCCTGAAAAAAAACAATATATCATTTTTTGGGAAAATCCCTGGACATCCGTGCAAAATTCACAGTTAAACATGTATAGCACAAAATGGTGAAAATGGTCTGGCAGCAGAGTATGACAGCATCTTTAGGTAGTGGCAGTGAAAGTGTTAAAAATGACTAGATGATTTATTAGAAAACATTAACATAACCAGTTACACAAATGAATTCTTGATGGATATGTCTTTTTTTTAACCACACTATGTAGTTGTTGAATTGCACTAGCTGAAATTGATACGGATTACACTTGCTTACTGTGGGATAGGTTCTGGCAAAAATTGATTGGGCTTTTAGCTAGTGAGGAAAAGATTATTCAGGGTAACAGGGTATTCAGGGTAACAGTCATGCAGTCAGTCGGAGGTACAGATAAATTGTAACTTTGGTCAGTTGGGTGGAGGAACAAGGGGAGCAGCAAAAGGGCTGGTCCAAGGGTCTGGCTTGTGGGGAGCACAGCGCTGCTGCAGCTGCCTTGAGGGCAGTATGACCACTGTTGGCAGTAGAGGATGCTTGGCGACAATGAAAAGCCAGAAAATTGAAACAACAAAATGGAGCTTCAAGTTCATGAAGCTCATGACACATCTCAGGAGGAGTAGCAGGTTGTCACGGTTTAGGGGGTGCATGGAGTGGGTGTTTGGCCAGCTCCAGCAGCAGTCACAACCTCATATTGCCCACTTCAGCAGCTGGGGAATGCAGAAAACACACCCCATTTGCACCAAGTCCTGACTGACCCCCCCCCCCCCATCCTAGGTGCTCCATTGGGAGGCACAGATGGATAAGAATAATGTCAGGTCAGGTGAAGCAATAAATGAATTGTCATTAAAACATTGGTAACCATTTTACAGGAACAAAATATTTAGGTACCCAGTACAAGCTTACCCTGAAATGTTTCATAGTAATAATAGGGGCTGAAAGGATATAGAAATATGCTAATGCATCATCAGAGCAGGACTCTTGGATCAGATGCCTGTAGAACACATTAGTTCCTGTTATGTCATACGAGGGTGGGGTGCACCCTGCATTGTCAGAGCCCAAGAAAAGTTTTGAAATCAAGTGACTTCCTTTTTTATATATGCTTACCTAATATTGTGCTTGTCACATGAGAACTTGTATAGTATATTGCCTGCATTGCCGTAGCAGTATTTTATTCTTACTATACTGTATTGGAATCGGTGCTGTACTGTACATTCAGATGTTGGCTCTAATTGTGTCTCTGTCCAGCCTTTATCAGCTAATCAGTGATGTATGGTAGTAACCATGAAAAGCTGCTTACACAGTATGCCGATGCTGAAGTCCATAACGTGTGGTTGTTTCCAGAGTGATTGGACAACCTTGGGGGGGGGGGGGGCAATAGACTTTAGAGCCCTAAATAGTGACTCTAATTTATCAGAAGAACATTCAGAAGTACAGCTTGTAAACAGAACTAGTTTGGAGGCTGGCTAAAAATATTATTTTAATAAACCCCCCCCCCAAGCCTTACTGATCTGCTACCCCCCACCGGTTTTACCTTAGGGCATTTTTTTACTCACCCCGCCAAGGGATCCATCTTCTAGGTCCCTCGGTTCCCGGCTACCTTCCCACGGACACGCCATCTTGCATCCCATCGCACATCTCGCGTCTGCGCAG
Organism: Gastrophryne carolinensis; assembly: GCA_027917425.1. Taxonomy (NCBI): domain Eukaryota; kingdom Metazoa; phylum Chordata; class Amphibia; order Anura; family Microhylidae; genus Gastrophryne; species Gastrophryne carolinensis. Next base: position 170,259,971 of record CM051240.1, on the reverse strand, counting down.
TGCCCATAATGGGATGCAATGGGGCCGCCCGAAATCCTACGAGACTTCACTGATCAACGCAGGACTTTGAAGAACACGGCTAAAGCCATGCTGTCACTAACAGATGGCTAAGCTGGTGCAGGGGGCAGCGATCAGGCCATGAAAGATAAGTAAGGGCCGATGGGGGGGGGGGGGGGCAATTGACTCCTTTTCATCTTCAGTCCAATATTCCTCTTTAAGCCTAAACTTTTAAATGGCTTGTCTCTTCTGTTATAGTGCTCTCAAGGCATAGAATACCTCTTTCAGCCTTGTGCTGACAAGGGTCACCAGCATGTCTACAAGTAGAAAATGACAGCTATGTAAATTGTAAATTTTAGAAGATATACTGATGAAGATATAAGAATTGCACGCATGGCTAGCTCTTTTTGGTGCTTCAGACATAGAAGGTGAGAGATGATTTTTTCAGATTTAAAAAAATAACCACAGAAGTAAAAATAATAATATATAACTACTATGTTTTTCCAATTATATATATATATATATGAATTTATATAAACCTATAACACATATTGGAAACAAATACAGGAAACTAATCAGATTTTGCCTCTGGCTTTGACTTTATTTTTATTGGGCTTTTCTGTGACCCTTTTATGCTCTCTAAAAGGTTGATGTGCAATGCATACATTTGCTGAGCGGTGCATGATTCAGGGACACGTATGCCACAATTCCATAGAAACATACAGATGTAGAAGGTTGACGGCAGAAGGAGACCATACGGTCCATCTAGTCTGCCCTTATGTGTATACTGTATGTACTCTTTATCTTAGGATAGATGTGTGCTTATCCCAGGCATGTTTAAATTCACTGACAATTTTTCAACTACCTCTGCTGGAAGTTTGTTCCAAGTATCTACTACTCTTTCTGTAAAATAATATTTTCTAACATTGCTCCTGATCTTCCCTCCGACTAGCTTCAGGTTGTGCCCCCTTGTTCTATCATTAAGTTTCTTCTTAAAAACACTTCCCTCCTGAACCTTATTCAATCTTTTTACATATTTAAATGTCTCAATCATGTCCCCTCTTTCCTTTCTTTCTTCCAGACTGTACAAATTAAGTTCTTTAAGTCTCTCCTGATTTAAGTTCTTCTACCATTTTTGTTTCCTGCCTTTGGGCCCATTCTGTTTAAATAATGTCTTTTTGCAGGTAAGGTCTCCAGAACTGCACACAGTATTCTAGCTGTGGCCTCACCAGGGCTCTATACAGAGCCATTACAACCTCCCTCTTCCTACTGGTGATGCCTCGAGCTATGCAGCCGAGCATCCTGCTTGCTTTTCCCACTGCCTGGCTACACTGTCCACTCATCTTGCAGCTATCAGTTTTCATTATCCCTAAATCTCTTTCCTCCGAGGTCCTGGCTAACACAGTGCTACCCATACGGTGCTCAGAGCAGGGATTCCTTCTACCCAAGTGCATGATTTTACATTTAGAGACATTAAACTCTAATTTCCACAGTTTTGACCATTTATCCAGTAAAGCTAAATCATTTTCCATGTTGCAGACACCTCCAGGAATATCCACTCTATTACTAACCTTTGTATCATCAGCAAACAGGCAAACTTTCCTACCAGGCCTTCTCCTATGTCACTTACAAATATATTAAAAAGAATGGGGTCCAGGACAGAGCCTTGTGGCACACCACTTGTAACTCGCCTTTGTTCAGATTGCACACCATTTACAACAACGCTCTGATACCGATCCCTCAGCCAACTGGAAATTCACTGAACTATCCAGGGATTGAGTCAAAAATAAAACAAAATATGGTAATGTGTGCTCCACCAGAAGCAAGAGATAATGGAAAAGAGGAGGAGCGAGTGCTCTCCTTATTGTGTCCTCTGCTTTTTGCATCATACATGTATTATAGAAAGGTTTGAAGTAGAATATTATATAAATAGGGTCATGCGTATTAGCACAATGGAGATGTACTAAGTTGTAGAGAGAGAGTTCTAATGGGGGATCCCTCTTTTTCCCTGTACTCTGTAAACAGGCAGGGCTGGCTTCAGCTAATGATATTTGATATCCTAAGAGAAAATAATTTTCTTTTACTGAGTTACATGCAATGTACGATTAGCTGATTTGTTTATTGAATTCCTGCAATATTTCCTGAAGTACAAATCGAACCCCTTTAGCTAGGGTTTACTTACTGCATAATCAATTCAACTAATATGTTATAGATGTCGATTCAGAGCCTGGTAAGAGTTCTCACTCCTTTTTTTAGGAGAGAAAACTGCCTTTCACTTTCATTGTCTAGCGGGTGTAAATTCTCACCTGGCTCTGATTCAACCTCATAGATTTAGATGGAGAGGTATATAAGGATAACATATAATACTTTCAAAGTGGACCTAAAGGCAAAACAATTTAAGTCCTCTGACCCCTGAAGCATTGCAATTTGGGATGCCCCACTGCTCATTTTCTCCCTGCAGGCACTATATTGGCCAGCAAGAGCACAGTAATGCTTAGAGGCTGTATCAAAGCTATGTCTGGCATAGCATACCCTCTTGGGTGCTCTGTTTGCTGTAACAACAGCAGGAATCAGCATTGTGGCCACAAACCCCCCCCCCCCCCCCCCCATGGGATGCCAATATCATATCGAATGCCCCACTGTGTGAAATCCCCCGGGGCCCCCCAGTAACATTACCAGATCCCTGTGGCTTCCATGACGCTGTCAGCCACATCTCTGGCTTCCCTTCAGCTGTGCACACTCCCCGCACCCAGCCATTAAGTTGGTCTGGTGCATGGGAGCACGCACTCCACGGGGTGCTGGGGATGCACCCGATGTCGCACCGATTCTGCTGCACCTATTCCAGCACACCTATGCCACACGAAGTTCAAATCAGTGTCTTTATGCCGAGCCGCATAGTGCTGATGGATGAGCCCCCACGCATGTGCTGCAGGAACGGCGGAAAGGTGAGTTAAAGTGGGCAAACTGGGGTTTCACACAGGGGGGCATACTACTCTGGAATGCCCCCCAAGGCAGGGACCAAACACCAGGCTAGGCAAAATAATGGTGAATGGTCCACTTTAAGACCTAAAGTTTACTTTGACTATCCTGGGTTTTGGCCCCTTCCCCAGGAGCACCCCGATCGGGGTGCCCGGTTGTGTGAAACCCCCCAGATCGCTGCAGCCAGCTCACCTTATCCTGGTCCCACAGCGCATCTAAGAGCAGCGGCTTTGACGGCCACATCCTCCACTTCCCCCTAGCAGTGCGCGTGCCCGCGGCAGGCATTTGTGAATCACTGGAGTGGGCACACTTCCTGTGGGAGGGGGGCAGAGGATGCGGTCGTCAGAGCCGCTGTTCTTAGACATGCCATGGGACCGGGATAAGGTGAGTTGCTGCGGTGAAATGGGGGTTTCACACAGCGGGGCACCCCCCGATTGGGGTGCCCCCAGGGAAAGGAACAAAACCCAGGATAGTAAAAACTTTTGACTTTCCTGGGTTTTGGTCCACTTTAAAAAAAAACATCCCCATCCATATAACTGCCCTGCTACACTGCCTTGAAAAAATCTTCATACCTATTGAAATTATAGCCCCAAAATTAAATATTTTTGTTAGAGTTTTTATGTAATAGACTGCAACACAACGTGCTTTTTAAAAAATGTTTTCTGATACCATCTAAATAAAATTCAGTGTGACCAATTGCCTTTAGAAGTCACCGGATTTGTAAATGGAGTATGCAATTTTTTACAATGTATAACTACAACTGTGTGTTAAAGAACATTAGTGAACAAACATCATCACAAAAACACCAGAGAGCTCAGGGATAAAGCTGATGCAACTACAACCATACAGCCAAAGCGGCAATGGCAATAGTTTAAATGAAAGCATGGTTATGTGTTGGAATAGCTTAGTCAAAGTCCAGACCTAAATCCCATTGAGAATCTCTGGTATGACTTGAAGATAGCTAAAGCAATTTTGCTAAGGGGGTTATTTAAGAAAGGATAGCGCCAGGTAGTGCCTCGTAGCGGCAGGCAGTGTCTGGTGAACGCTGGGCGCTGTATGAGAAACCACATTTAAGAAAGCGAATCTGGTGAGCGCCTCTAACAGCGCCATGTAGTGTCACATGTATTAATCCAGGCAGCTCAGCGTATAGCACCGAAGCTCTAGGTTCAAGAGCGCCATGTATTACCTTTCGCTCAGTGTCACTCTCCCATACATTTCAACGGGCTTTCATTTGGTTGTGTTAAAATAGCGTGTCTGCAAACAAGTGTTGAGCCGCGAGTGCCAGACGCACTGAGCTGACGCTACCTATCGCTCACTGCAGCATTATACTGTTAGAGCGCCCAACACACATCACATTCTTGAATGCCTGCCAGGTTACTACATAAACCACAACGCTAGGTTATAGCGCCCAATAACTGCTTACTGTGTCTACTAGTGGTCGCTCTAAACGCCGCTATACAGATGCTTACATGCCGATACATGGCGCTAGTAGTAAATCAGCCTCCACAAAGGCCAAGCAAACATTTCAGCCTTGAGATGTGCAAAGCTGGTAGAGACATTCCCCAAGTCTTTCAGCTGTAATTGCAGGTAGTCCTAAAAAGTTTTGACTCGGGGAAGCCCCACATTTCTTTAAAGTCCCTCTCCAGGCATGCGCTACAGTGTAAAATTAGCCATTTCAAAGCATCTCAAAATCCTTCATTATATGTTGTGAGCGGTTGGGCGATCAGCAGTGACACGGACAACAGTCTTTCAACAGCAAAATGGCTTTATTTAGCAAATAAAGTGCAGAGTTTGCAGCATCAATGCAGTAAATCAAAATGGTTACTTCACCAAGGTAAGTCCAGGGCACCTCAGCCTGGCTCCCTCCTACAGGCTGGTCAATAGACAACTGACAGGCCGTGTGACTCCTTTTTATTCAGGCTTCCCCTGCAATCAGCCTGATCACCTGTACACGGCCGGAGATCATGGAACAAACCTGAAAGGGATTGGGGAAAGTACCTGGGTCCTGAAAACCCGGCACGGAACGTGCCTGATACAGCCTAGCAGGGGAGAAATGCACACCATTTATGACATTTCTATACACTTTACCACAATGTAATATGTATTCTAAGCCAAGCCACTGTCCAAGGGACGGGGTGGCTGTTTTTTTTGTGTGGTCCTGGAAGGATGAAATTGAAAGGAGGGCACTACAGGGAATGGGGAGGCGCATGGAACAGACAGGGCAGCCATCTGGAACTTTCAGGCCCTGTATTGTAGCAATGTCTGAGCCCTCCTCATTGCCAGTGTGTGACGGCTTGGTCCCTAGTATAAACTGAGACTCTGGCCCCAAGGCAACCAGGCTTACCTCAGATATCCAGACAATTTTGGAAACAGAAACTCTAGGGGCCCAATCATCACATTATATGTTATGGGGGTCCAATCACAATATAGGCTGTATAGAGACTGGGCAACTCTATAACCTATATGTTATGGTTGGGACCTTTGTTTGAACTCGGCCTCTGTCCCCAGTGCAACCAGGCTTATCTTATTCAACTTAATATCAGGGATCCATATTGGCCGAATTTCTCCCTGTGTGTGCAAACAAAGGCCCCGAGTTACAGTACAGGATTCATATGCCTGTTTGCTGAATATTATATAGTGATGAGAGGGTTAAACTGGGTTGTAAATTGGTTCCCAGGCCCTGAATAATTTTGTATAAATTCTGAGGAGCAACTCCCACCCCCTTTACGCAAGGTAAACCAGCCTAGGAGAAGGGGGCAGACACCATCATTTATCATCAATGCCAGCAATGTGTGGCAGCTTGTGGGTCTCGGATCTTGGTGGTCATTCGAGCCACCAGGCCAAAGGCCCCCTATTCAAAGCTGTGCCCCACAATGGAGTCTTTACTCACCTGCCCTGATGACCGCCCAGGAAACAGGCATTAGGTGAGCTGATTGCCGTTGGGTTTACAGTCCCTTCAAGAAATTCTTAGAGAGCTTTTAGGATATCAGTCAATTATAATGAACAAATGTGTTACCAAATTGATTTGCATGACATAGTGGAAACATAACAAAAATGCCAGACCCTGCATATACAGTCCATATAAGATATAAGATAAGTTTTATCTTGTCTGTTTACCTGGAATCTGAGAAGCATGGATGATATCAAGGGAGAATAGTAACATCTAATACAGTCACAGGACTGCTATATAGAAGTTCAAGCTTTTTGTAACCCCCCCCAGCCACCCCTCACTCCCCCTGTGCTAAGCCCGACTTGGGCATGAAAATAAAAAAAAACAGCTCACCTGATTGTCAATCCTCGCCTGACATCACAGGATCTCTACATGGCAGCTGTGGACTTAAGTGACAGTTGGGATAAAGTGAGCTGGTCCAGGCCACATTGTGGCATTTTTTACTGGATAGTTATTCAAATGTGGAGAATTTGCCCTTACAGATATTTTATAAAGACTATCCCCTCGATTCAAAGAGCAAAAGTTAATTGATTTCGTATCGAGAATCGTAAGTTTGGGTGGGTGTTAGTCATTTTTTCCTGTTTTTTTGGCCATTTCCGACTCGCACGAGCCTACGTACGAATGCGTATATGCTCTTACGATCAGTGGAAGTTCGTTCCTAAATTTTAGGATCAAAACGTAAAACTTAGGATCAAATCCTAAAACTTACGATCAAAACGTAAAACTTAGGTTAATTGGATGTGTTTAGGTGTGATTCAGAGAAACCTCTAAACGCGTTTTAAAAGAAAGCCACAGCCGACACCTTTTAGCAGCCGGATTGCTGTTCGTGAACAGGTTTTTTGGCTAAGTGGAGGAGTCTGCGCGTCTTGTGCTCCAATGAACTGCATGTATCAGCATGGCCGAGGCCATAAATTGTATGGCAATGCATACCTGATTCATGTATGCCTTATAAAAGCATTTTAATGTGGACCTTAATTAGTCCTTTGCATGTAAACCTTTATTTTGCAATATATTTGCGTTAATTAAAGAAACTTATGTCCTTTGTTATTTATTTTAAAATTGAGGTACTAGAATAATATTTTTAGATTGCATTTATTGGTGTAGTTGTTTACTTTTGCTTTGTTTAATTATTTAAGCACATCTTTGGTCAGATGCATCACACTTACTGAGGAGAGGAGAGCGGGATAAAGTGCAGGATGTGGGTTACTGCTGTATTTTGCACAGACACAGCAGAGCTGGGGGCATGGAAAGGTCAGAAATCAAAGAATCCAGAGCAACACAGTCACAAGGCCCTTTCTGTTTGCAGGCTGCCCGATAATACCTGAGCCGCCATCTTGGCTGTTTCTAGGCTCATAACATGCAGAAGTTGCTGGGTGTTTTTTAAGATTTGTGAGCAATCTGTATGTAGAGGGTGTGGGTAACCACACTAAAAATTTAAAGTTGTACCATTTGAAGCATAAATATTAAAATTAAATCCACAAGTAAAAAATGCAAGTTAACTAAAAATTAAACAAAGTAAGATTTACTTATGCAAATGCATTCATTAATGGTTGGTTACTACAAAATGAATGAAATAAAGAAAAATAAAAGACCAAATATTTAGAATGCACTTTAATGAGGTAAGTTTGTAGTGCGGAGCCGCAAGATCAGAAGGATTTACGTCCAGACAAAAAAGGAAAAAGGGCAAAACCAATGTTGCAACCTGAGAAATGAAACGGAAAATTCAGGATGGAAACTGACATAGGTCTGATTCCCGAACTGCCATACGAACGGACGTATATTTTAGGATAGAAACGTATTTGCTTATTGAATCACTCGCAAGTTCATACGAACGCACGAGCGGACGTGAAAAATAGGATGATCGTGAGCCAAATCCAAGCTGTTACATGTTTCTTTGAATCAACCCATATTTCTATAAAGATATTTTATAAAGTTCTTGCCAAGCTACACGCTGGGGTAATTAAATATATATTGGAGGCTTTCCCCATTTAAGAGCTGCTGTTCACTTTCTATAAATTCCGGAGTTTAGAAAGCCATTTAACTTAACACACACTAAAGTGTAAAAACAAAAATATCCCCTTAGCCTGATTCTAAAAGTAAGGTGCAAAGTCATTCAATTAGGTAGTTTTTTTATATTTAAAAGCAATGTATGCTCAAAGATGGGCATCCTTATTTATGGAGCGTCAGTGCCACACAGCACCACTTTCTTGGCCTCAGTGGCACTCAGCTTGGGATTTAAGAAAGAAAGAAAATGGCAGCACTGATGTGGTCTTCTGCTAGCGTCTTATTTAACACTAGCGCTGAAAATGATGCAGTGCTGGGCGCGCTGGTGAAAGCAGCGACAGATGAAACCTGGCACTGTAGCTCCCATAGAGCACAATAGGCAGAAGCCCCGTCTCCCAGCGACGGCCATTCTCGGCTCCCCTCCCAGTTCAGTGGCAGTTGGCCCTGGCCCCCGGCTCCCCTACCTGAGGCAGCCAGCCCCAAGTCCCCTCCCAGCGGCGGAAAGCCCCAGACACCAGCTCCCCTCCCAGCTGCAGACAGCCCTGGACCTCAGCCCCCTTCTCAGCGGTGGCATCCCCGGCAACAGGAACTGAGGCAAGCCGGGAGGGTTGTGCCACTTAGCCTGTTATGGGAGGGTTGTGCCACTTAGCCTGTTATGGGAGGGTTGTGCCACTTAGCCTGTTATGGGAGGGATCTTCTACTTAGCTTGTTAGGGGAGGGTTCTGCTACTCAGCCTGTTATGGGAGGGTTGTGCCACTTAGCCTGTTATGGGAGGGTTCTTCCACCTAGCTTGTTATGGGAGGGTTCTTCCACCTAGCTTGTTATGGGAGGGTTCTTCCGCTTAGCCTGTTATGGGAGGGTTTTGTTACTCAGCCTGTTATGGGAGGGTTGTGACACTTAGCCTGTTATGGGAGGATTGTGCCCCTCAGCCTGTTATAGGAGTGTTCTGCTACTCAGCATGGTATGAGGGGATTCTGCCACTCAGCCTGTTATTAGGGGATTCTGCCTTACAGCTTGTCATGGGGGTTATACCAATCAGCCTGTTATTTGGGGGCTCTACCACTCAGCATGTTATGGGGTGTTCTGCCTCACAGCCTGTCATGGGGTGATGGGGGGTTCTGCACATTGCCTGGTATTGGGGTGGGCATGGACAGCAGGCTGGACACATTGCAGAAAAGTCCCAGGACATTTACCCCAGTCTGCCGTGTCTGGGGCTCTACTAAACAACTAAAACGTAGCCTAAACACACTGTAAAGTTGGTCCCCTTTGTCCCCAGTAGTGATGTCATGTAAGTGTAATGATGAAACGCTGAAATAATGAAATACAATGTCGAGGCATCTTTTGAGCATGCCCAAAATTTATAAATACACTATGCAGCGCCGAAAAGTGGCTCTCACTGTAGCTGTTACATTCAGGATTTGGGTTCAATAGGCACGGACAGGGGCTGGCCAATACCTAGTGCAACAATCAAAGCTAATTAGCTAACAGGGAGCGCTATGTTCTTCCAGTTCTATCCAGGTAGCATCACCAAAAAAAAGAGATGGCAGTGCTCAAAAACTTGCGCTATGCCAGCCAAATGGCGCACTTCTTAAATAAGGCCAAATAGGTGCAGGGCATGGGCATGTCCTTGCATTGTATTGTGTGTTTAGTTGCAGGTGATCACAAATTGTTATTGAATATCAGTAAGCTGAAGCAGGAGAGGATTTCCAGTAGTGTGAGATGTTTCTATTGGAGATCTTTTTAAAGTCCTATACAGAGCTCCTGTCTGAATAATCTTGATGGCTGCCCTGTGCTGGTACTGTGTATATTAAAACACTTTGATGGGTATATATTTTCATATATATGGTATATTATTTACTATTCAGTGATCATATAAAAAGTGAGCTTACTTGATAATGGTAATTGTTTAATGTAATTGAGCACTGATTGTCAACCTCAAGGCTCAGTGGCTAAACACAGGCGAAAACCCAGGACGCTGCTTTATTACAGACAATCATGTGGTCAGCCAGCTTCTATTTATTTCAGACACTGGGCTTCTGAAAACTTGATTTTATTTTATCTGGACAGTTGCCCTTCGCTTTTTAATGAAAGGGCAGTGTGGTAATCCCCCGGGGACGCTGAAAAACAAAACACGCAGCTACCGCCGCTGGATGATCATACGGGGACAAGGACTCAGTGACTCATTCTACTGCCACATAAGCTTTCAGCATAGCCAAGATACCATATAAACTCTTACTGTATCTCAACACTGGAGAGGAGCCCCCATGAGCACATGATACACAGGCAGGGGTATACATAGAATAGAGGCAGTGCAGGCATGTGCCTCCAGGCCTTGTGGAACAAAGGGGCCTGGCACACGCTGCTTCCACTACCTGACATACTTACCCAGCCACACCTCTTCCTTACCGCTGGCTGTTCCTGTGGGCCCCAATATCTGCCTCCAAGTACATCATAAATCTTCATCGACACTTGGGTCAACCACCTCTCTTTCATCTCTCTCCTGTGCCTCTCTCTCGCTGCTGTACATCAGAGATGTGAGGGGCTGATCGGGGCCCCACTAGGGCTATGTACGCCCCTGTACACAGGGGTTTAATAATTACTTTGCATTGGGGATCATGGCAGTGGGTCAAAATAATACAGTGTGTTAAGTTGATTGTGGACTTTTTTCTTACCTTTACTTTAAATTTATTTGCTTATACAAAGAATGCATGAATATCAGTGCAATCAGATGGACCCTGAAACATTCTCTTTAGTACTATAAACACACACCTTCCAACACTCGCTGTCAGGCATCTGTAGTGGGTAGTGTAAGTGGGGAAGCCCCCTGGTTAATCTGAAAGTCAGTACATCTCAGAAGGCAGCTGCATTTCCACCTATGCAGTTACTCGCTATATAGATATACAGAGATACTGTAGTATATTTAGCAAAGTGATGTACTGTACCTGGGTTCTTAGCAGAGTCTGTAAGATTCCTCATGTGGCAGGACACCCTCTTGTCACAGACAAAACAAAGAGGAATACCCCGACACTCAAATACTCACCAGCCTGCAACAAATCCTACAATACAACAGATAAAAAAGAAATGGCAAGCAGCACCATCAATTTATAGCTGGACTGGGCGGTGCACACTGGACTGGGCAATTAGTTACAGACAAAACGATAGGGAGTCCCCCGGCACTCAAACCTCCACCAGCAACAACAAATCCTACAATCTGTCTAAATTTGTTGGCAGGGCCATGTCACGGCACCTCATATTCCTGCAGTCCTACTCTAAATAGTGAGAGCGCCCCTATTTCTGGGACACACATAGCAATGAATAAATTGAGAGCTGAACTTACCTGAGGCTGCCCAGGGCTCTAACCCTTTATCTCTGGTGATTCACATGTGGGGGGGCGGGTCACCTCCACAACATGCAGCTGAAGGACCCTCAACATTTATGCACATGCACTCACCACAATACAACAGATAAAAAAGAAATGGCAAGCAGCACCATCAATTTATAGCTGGACTGGGCGGTGCAATTAGTTACAGACAAAACAATAGGGAGTACCCCGGCACTCAAACCCCCACCAGCAACAACAAATCCTACAATCTGTCTAAATTTGTTAAAAACACACATTTGCAAATGTATGTGAAGCTGCAGGGCCACATTATGGCACCTCTTTTTCCTGCAGTCACAAGATCACAAGATAACTTCCTTACCTCTAGGCCATGATCCAGTTACAACTAGACGTTTAGGCATCCTGAGGTCCACGTTAGGGGCCATATTTAAAATGTTTGCTGTTTAGTATCTTTCTGGTCGCTATAGTGCCTGTTATTGTCTTTTTTGGCACTGCGCTGTGAACTACAATGGCACTATGCATCGCAGCACCGGATGCTAACTAATTTGCTTTGATTGTTGCACTAGGTATTGGGTGGCCTGTGTCAGTGCCTGTTGGACCTGACTGCCGATTATCCCTGCGCCAGTGAGCGCAACTTTATACCGCCGTTCTTTCCGGCACTGCACAGCATATTTATGATTTTTTTTCCTCCTTAAAACGTTTGGCGCTGGTCAGCTTTTTATCATTACAATTACAAGATATCACTGCTGTGGACAAAGGGGGCAAACTTTACAGTGTGTTTTAGTTGTTGTTCAAATTACTTATTGGTAAGCAAAAGAAGCCATGTGTCCTGCGTTTCCATTATTGAAAAGTCACGATACAATTTCTGTACAAAAGGTGTTTAATAACAATTATAAGCATAACACAAATCAATCCAGTTCTGCCCATTGTGCTCTATGGGATCTTAGCCTACAGCACCAGGTTTCAACTGCACTGACCTTTTGGGGGCTAGTGTTCAATAAGAGGCTGATTCATTAATAGCGGCCGGTAGCGACAGTTGAGCGACTGTAGCGGTATTTTCACAGCGCCCGCTAGTAGTCGCTGTGCTTGGCCGTTGTTCGGTAGTTGATAGCGACTCAGTCGGTTTGCCGTAATGTTGAATATTGGGTGAGGAGTCGCTATTTGACAGGTTCCGCGCTGTATGGGAGCGCATGATAGCGACTGGCCCTAGCGACCGGCTTCCACCATATTCATAAAAAAATCACGCTCAAAAAATTCTAGCGCTGTAAAATGCATGTTTAAACCCCAGAGCGCTGGAGACGATGTGTTAAAAGTAGTTTTTTAACCCCTAAACCACCATATTTTTGGAAACCAAAAAAAAAAAAGTCTTTTAAATAATTTAGTAATATGAATACATTAATATCAGACCTGTAATATCAATTCTGTACAATTTTTATCTAAAATGGCAGAAGTGGTCACAGAATTTTTCACATTTAAAAAAAAACACATTAATAACAATTAATTATTAATATTTAAAGATTGTTCCATTGAAAATGCTTTGGAGAGTGCCAGGTAGCGAGAGGTCATACCTGTCGCTGTTCAAGGTCGGACGCTGGCGCTGTGGGCTGAGGCTGGAATAATGATGAATGAGTGGCTATCTGGCGCTATCTCAGTCGCTAAGCAGGATTGGCTTGATAAATGTGTGATTGTGGTGGGGAGCCGGCGTTCTCGTGGCGGGGCCCGTCATTGCCGGCCGCTCACCAGTCGCTACCTGTCGCTATTCCTTCATAAATAAGGGCCTAAGACTCTAGCTGGTGGCTTGTTTATTAAATCACACGCTGAATGGTTAATCGCACGCTGAGTGCTGATGCTTCATAAATAAGGCTCTAAGGGGGTTATTTAAAGGATAGCGCCAGGTAGCGGTACATAGCGGCAGGTGAATGCTGGGAGCTGTATGCAAAACCACATTTAAGAAATCGAATCTGGTGAGCGACTCTAACAGCGCCATGTAGCGTCACATGTATTAATCCAGGCGGCTCAGCATATAGCGCCGGCACTCTACCTTCCAGGTATTACCTTTCGCTCCTTCTCGCTGTCCCATACATTTTAATGGGCATTTGCTTGTGTTTAAACAGCGTGTTTGACCATTTTTTTTTCTTTTGCTCTAATCATTGTGTGACCTCTATTTGCCTGCGAACAAACTCTTTTAGAAACTTTTTGGACTTTTTATATTTTTATGCAGAATTGGCATTACAGGTCTGGCACTAAAGTTTTAATATCACAGTGTTAAAACAATGACATTCCGCATGTTTTCGCTTTGTTACTGGTGGATATGTGTTCAAAAACAGACTTTAATCACACAGCGTCTAGCGCTCTATGCTACAGTGACCAGATTTAGAGCGCCGACACTGTGTGTCCTTTTTTGATAAGTATGGTGTGGAGCGGTCACACTGAGCTGGCGCTACCTTTCGCTTGCTGCAGCGCTGTACTGGTGTTAGAGCGCCCAACATACATCACATTCATCAATGCCAGCCAGGTTGCTACAGCAGCTGAGGTGCTCTGTTACAGTGCCCGATACCCGCTTACAGCGTCTATTAGCGGTCGCTCTAAGCGCTGCTATACAGACGCTCATCTGATGATACCTGCCGATAGTAATGAATCAGCCTCCATGTTTCACAGTCAGTGTATCTTTTTTAGTGAATGTATTCACTACTAGTGCTACGTATTGCCAGATGAGCGTCTGTATAGCGGCGCTTAAAGAGCAAGCGATAGGTAGCGCCAGTTCAGTGCATCCGGCACTCAGTGCTCCACACCATATTCAACAAAAAACTACATACACACAACGTCAGCGCTCTAAAGCTGGGCGCTCTAGCATAGACCAGACGCTGTGATTAAAGTCTGTTTTTGAACACATATACACCTGTAACAAAGCGAAAAAACATGGAATGACATTGTTTTAACACCGGGACAATAACACTTTAGTGCCAGACCTGTAATGATAATTCTGCATAAAAATATAAAAAGTCAAAATTTATAGTATTATAGTATTTGTTTGCAGCCAGGAGAGGTCACACAATGATTTGAGCAAAAAAGAAAATGTCAAACACGCTGTTTAAACACAAGCAAATGAACGGCCACTGAAATGTATGGGAGAGCGACACTGAGCGAAAGGTAATACATTGGCGCTTGTAATAATACATATGATGCTATATGGCGCTGTTAGGGGTGCTCACCAGATTCGCTTTCATAAATGTGGTTTTGCGTACAGCAGCCAGCGTTCACCAGACGCTGCCTGCCGCTATGAGGCACTACCTGGCGCTATGCCTTCTTAAAAAAAAACCCCTAAGGCCCTAATTTATGAAGGAATAGCGACAGGTAGCGTCTGGTGAGCGGCCGGTAATGACGGGCACCGCCACGAGAACGCCGGCTCCCCACCACAATCACACTTTATTTATCAAGCCAATCCTGCTTAGCGACTGAGATAGCGCCAGATAGCCACTCATTCATCATTATTCCAGCCTCAGCCCACAGCGCCAGCGTCCGACCTTGAACAGCGACAGGTATGACCTCTCGCTACCTGGCGCTCTCCAATGCATTTCAATGGAACAATCTTTAAATATTCATAATTAATTGTTATTAATGTTTTTTTTTATTTATTTTTTTTTAAATGTGCAAAATTCTGTGACCACTTCTGCCATGTTAGATAATTTTTTTAAGGTAAAAAAAAAAAAAAAAAATGTACAGAATTGATATTACAGGTCTGATATTATTGTATTCATATTACTAAATTCTTAAAAAAATTTCTTTTTTGTTTCCAAAAATATGGTGGTTTGGGGGTTAAAAAACTACTTTTAACACATCGCCAGCGCTCTGGGGTTTAAACATGCATTTCACAGTGCGAGAATTTTTTGAGCGTGATTTTTTGATGAATATGGTGGGAGCCGGTCGCTCTGACCAGTTGCTATCATGCGCTCCCATACATCGCGGAACCTGTCAAATAGCGACTCCTAACCCCGTTTTCAACATTACGCCACACCAACTGAGTCGCTATCAACAACCGAACAATGGCCAAGCACAGCGACTACTATCGGGCGCTGTGAAAATACTGCTACAGTCGCTCAACTGTCGCTACCTGCCACTATTAATGAATCGGCCTCCCCATTTCACAGTCAGTGTATCTTTTTTTCATGAATGTATTTAAGTGTATATATGTGCAGTTTCATGCACTTGGAAACTTGTGTAATGTTCTGTTTTCTTTGAGTCATGTCTTCGTTTATTAGCATGAATGGTCCTTGTTTTTTGTGTTTTATATAATGACAGTACTCTGAGGGAGAGGGGGACCCTCTGTATTTGCCCATAGATACAGGTCTCTCCCAGTTACTGGTTTCATTGCTAAATAAAAATGTAAACTTGATTTTATTTGCAATGGATGAACAGCCACATTTCCCTTTCGGCCGCAAAGGTCAGCTCGGCGCTTCTCTTTTGTCTGAAACGGCGCAGATTTCATCCATTCTTGAAATTTGATAATGTTTACAGAAATGCTGAGGCAAACATTTTTACATGCTTTTATCACGGCCTTATCCGTCTGATTTCTTAAACTAATGTTTAAAAATGTTAATTTTAGATGTTAATTATAGAGCTGGAACAAAGCACTGGTTATAAAATGGTTGGCTCAGGTTAAATCTCGCCATAATCACACGTTCTGTTTGCTCCCTGTTATTTAAATTGCTGCTAAAGGAACAGGAATATTTTGGTAGTGCCCTGTCATTTGATTTGAAGTGAGGCACTTGGGCCGGGACATATTCATAGTATCAGGCTGAGGTGTGCAAATGACCTCTTCTAATTTAAAGAAGAACATCCTATAGGCATTGTGTATTTTTTTTATATTTTATGCTTAAGGGGTCAGCTTCTGTATGTCTCCTCCCATTAACTTTAATAGCTGAAAAAATAGTACCACCAAATATAATTTTGTCACTTAGGGAAGTGTAATGAAGTTCTTTATTTTAACCTTGGAGGCTGCAATCTTTAAAATCTCTAAATCTAAATCTCCCCATCCACTTTGTATGACCATTCTATTAATGGGGGGGGGGGGGGGGGCATTGTGGTGTGGGTACCCAGATTATTAACAAATCAGCCTGAACTGTTTCAAACCACCCATTGTGTTTGAGTCCACCTGATGTTTATACCCAACAACAGTCACTAACTTACAACTAACAAATCTACAGTGGAGATGATAGGAGATAATCTACTGAATAAGGGTAGGTGAAGGATCAAATGTTATAGATGAAATATTTATTGATGTTTTGTGAACACAATCAGAGCCACAATCAGAGATCAAAGAGACCATAGACCAGCAGTACTCAACCGGAGGACCGGGGTCCGAATGCGGGCCTCAGTGCCATATTTCAGGGCCCCTGCCCTGGCAGCCCTGCCCCCTTGACTTGAGCAGCGAAGTACTGTAAGGGCAGGAAGTGGGACTGCAGGGTACACAAAAACTTTGTTTCTCAGTTTCTTTGCCCCATCCAATCCTGTACCCCACCCCAGCTAAGCCCCATCCATCCCTGTCCTTCCATCTCTGCCTCTTCCATCCCCATACTCCCATCTCAGCCCCATCCCTTCCTGTCCCTATAGATTTGCCCCATCCATTCCTGTCCCCCCAGCTTTGCCCCATCCATTCCTGTCCTCCCAGCTTTGCCCCATCCATTCCTGTGCTCCCAGATTTGCCCCATCCATTCCTGTCCTCCCAGCTTTGCACATCCAATCGCTTTTCCCTCAGCTCTGCCCCATCCTAACCAGTCTCTCTGCTTCATCCATTTCTGTCCTCCCAGTCTTGCCCATCCAACCTCTGGCCTCCCAACTTGGCCAATCCATTACTCTTTCTTCCAGCTATTCCCACCCCCAGCTCTGCCAACCATTCCTGTCCTTCTAGTTCTCCCAGCTCTCTTCCCATTCCTCGCTACCCTGCCTGTTCTGTCTATCCATCTCTCTGAGGATTCTCAGGGTGGGGGGGCAAGCAGCTTTTTCTAGTTTTGCCTGTGGAATCTATACCCCCCTTCCCCCAGTGTGCCCCCCCGCAACACCGGATGTCTGTAAATGGACCTTTACAAGAAGTGGTTGAGTATCCCTGCCATAGACCATAGAGACCCAAGTCATGCCTCAAACCAGGTCTTGCTGAAACATTTTCTTTTTTTTTTTTCAAGAAAAATTCAGCAGCATGTATTCATTTGTGTCATTCTGGTCCATTTTTTAAATGGGAAAAATGGGTAGAAATATATTTTTGCCGTCGCCTGTGCTGGCACAATTTTTAACAATTCAAATTATATTTTCGGTAATAATTGGATATTTTTTCATTGTATACAATTTTTATCTAATGTTGGTCCTTTTTTTTTGTCACTCTTCCTTGTTTTAACTCTTTAAGTGTCAGCCTACTTAGAGTTTTTGTCACCCTCTGTTGCCAGCCCATTTTTCACTATTTTGCGCTACACATATTCAACTGTGATTTTTAAAGGGATTTTCCCAGGAAAATTATTGTTTTTTTCAGCAGAGTCTAGGCTTGAAATGTCTTGTTTGTTATTTTTTAAGTCAATAGTTTTGGGTGAAATATGTGCAAAAAAATGTAAGAAAATATAATCTATTACAATTTGTGTTTTTGCAATAAGAAATGTAAGTTTGTCGATAAAATCATTTTGCCTGTGAAATCCCCATTTCTCCCAGTTGAAACAGTACCAGATATGTATTGATAGACACTCTTTCCTGCTCAGAAGACTCCCCCAAACAGCACTTTAGGAGATTTTCAGATAAAATACAACTGCTATACACACAAGTTAAATCTGGAATAGCAAGGTCCCCCGAGCAGAGCAATACCCAACATGCATAGGTACGGTCATGCGCACATTTCACTTTTTCTACCAAAACAACCCTTTACATCTGGAATACCCCCCCACAAGCCATATATTCCTTGAAAGTACAAAACACACTTAAAACTGGTAAGGAGTCATTTGGATCCCTATACTTCATTTAAAATTATTTAAATCCATATATACAGTGAAAATAGTAGCCAGAATGTCAGAAATTAATACACATTTTGGCCAATCCACATCCTTTTCATAGATAAAAGTACTGACACTTAAATAAAATGTGATTAAATTATTATTAAAACAACAAATATTAATGGCTCAACCCCCCAGTATAAATAAAAAAAGATTGCTAGTTAGCATATAAATGATGCTAGGAAGCTCTGCCACCCACCTGCACCTAAATGAATCAGCCATCCACACTCCAACAGTCAGATTAGCCCCAACCAGTTGAAGACCAAGACTGAACTCTATGGGTGGCCGAGGTACCAGTATTTTCTACTGTCCATGGGAGACCTATAGTGGCAGGCATGATGGTTGTGTGGGTGTCACAGATCTGCAAGGTGTGGCCAGCAAGTGATAGACACTGAGGCTGAACTGGTGTTACTGAATGTTTTATGAATGATTTATTGTAACAGGGTGAAAACACAGCACGGCAAACACAACTATATATAATGACCCTGCACCTACACCAATGCTAACACAGCAAACAACCAATACTATATACAACAGGACACTGAGCACAGTAAACAAGAAATACATATATAAATACAGACTAAATGCAAGCCATAACTTTAACACAATATAGACAATATGTACAATATATACAGGCTTCACAGACCTGAAAGACCACAGAGAGGATGGATGGGAGAACCAGAGGGCAGGAAGGACAGAAGATAGGGCAGGATGGGACTGGGCACAGGACTAGACTCTGGAAGCAGGAACAGGAGCAGGGCTGACAGAACCGAAGTCTGAGCAGGAATGGAATCAGGTACCGGTGTTTCAGGAGAAAAGGGCAGCAGGTCTGTAATGCAAGAAGGCAATCAGATACTGGAGCCCTGAACCTTGTCTGTGGAGCTGATTTAATGCCAGGATATTAATGGCTGCAGCAGAACACTCACCCCAGAGAGATGCCTGAGGGGGCCACCTGCTGTTCAGGCTGCACAGAAACACTGCAGCGATAGAGGTGAAACAGCCACCGGCAGGTGGCCAAGGGGTACTGGGGTCAGGGATCCAGGACCTTTCCTGACAGTTGGTGGATTACCAACTACAGCCATTAGTCAAGTTCAGCTTCCGCTATACCAAGTTCCGCTTCCGCTATACCAAGCATGTGCTCCAGTTTTTGGCTGAGGTGAGTTGGCCACTGGGGGCATGCTGGGGTGTTCTAGATGTGGCGTCATTATACTCCAGCATCCTCCACAATTTGGCACTAGTTTTTAGTTATTCTCTTACAGTGAAGATCATAAGAATTTTATTTTATCAGCTTCAACCTTTTTGTTGATGAACAAATATTTTATATTTGAGGGGGGTTCTACCTCCAGGGATGCGGAGCTTTCATGGGTTCACCCTTCTCATCATCCTTTGTGAATTTGTACATGGGACGGTGGGAGGAGTGCAGCATACTTGGATGTCAGAACTGCTTCAGAGATTGTATCTTTCTTTATTATCGATATATAGATAATCTACTTTTAATTTGGACATTGTGGACTTTGAGTAAGGTAAGTATACCTACAATTATACTGACAACTTATCTACTGTGTTTTAGAATGTGATGAGAAGTTGAAGGAGACAACAACTAAAGGAATAATTTGCAGCTAAGAGAGACCCAGTCTTTCAACTATTTTATCTCCAAGCATGTTACTCAGCCTTCCCCCCAAATGAGGGACTTGTTTGAGGATGCCGCAAATGCTGGATGCCCCACTGCAGGTTCTGCCAATTTGTCAAACGGGGGGACACATTTATTTCCACCTCAACCTGCAATCATTATATGATTAAGTCCTTCATTAATTGTAATTCCCCCTTTATAAGTGACTTAATAACATGCCAAATATGCAAATTACAATGCATAGGATATACTGGATGCACTACTAAAAAGAAGATGTATGATCACTTGGGAGAGATGAGAAGAAACAATTTAACAGTACAGTTATCCCAGGCGTCCAAACTCTAGATTGAACACCATGGGGGTTCCCCTGTAGGTTTTGAAGTACAGTTAGTCAAACAGGGGCATTTGGGGCTCAGAGGTGGGGATCGTCATACGTTACAAGAGATGGGATGTGTCCCTGTGCACTAAGCCTGAGTGAATTATAAGATTTTTTTCTATGGGGACTTGTTTTAAATGTCTTAAGAGTTTTCTTCCTCCTATAATGTAATAGTCAAATAATTCTTACTAGTATTACTGAGTTATAAGTTTAATAACATCTAATTTAAGTCTCTATATAATTAACAATAGTATGCAATTGTTTTTGCAAAAGCGAGTCTGATACTTCAATGCATTAATGCAAGGTCTGATTTAATTTAATATTGGTAAGTTATTTATGAATATGCTATTTATGAATATTGTTTATATACTGTAGGGCACTAATTCTTTATGCACATTTTAAATGTGTTTATAGTTTATATGCTACTCTTTTGTGATGGATCCCAACATCCATTGGGGCAGTTATGGCCTAGTGGTAAGGAAAGTGGGCTTGGGGCCAGAAGGTGACGGGTTTGATTCCCAGCCATGGGACATGACTGAAGTGCCTTGAGCAAGGCTGAGTTTAGGGCAAATATAGAGTTTATTCAGGCTTGTGTAGACACTGATATAGTGTTTGTTTATGGGAATGTGTTGTGCACGGATGGGGAAATGCAGAGGAAGAATTCCATGTGTACATGAGCACCCAATGGGCACTATTATTACTTGTTTTTCCACTGTCATACTATACTATTAGTTTACATTTTACAAGGGGGTTGAGGAGTGGGCGTGGTCAGCATTGCTCTTGGTTCAAGTGGGTGTGTTGGCTTGCTCCACACACTTCCGCCTTTCAGCTCCGGTGCGTCTTTAGCTACCTGACACTCGCAGTGCTGCCTCTATTGGGCGTCCCTGGCTGATTCTGCCCTGCTCCTCCAACTTTGCTTTCATTGGCTCAACATGCATAGATGGACGTACATGCAACGCAGGCTGTCATGGTTGTCTTACTATTTAAGGTATATCATTTTAATGTGTATTATATGATTTAGCCCGTATTATCCCCTCCCCCTCCCCAACACATGCAATTTATGTGTTGATCCTTAGGCATTTGGATATCGATATTATGCGTGAATAATAAAGAAGATCTTTTATGGGAACCTGAAGCTGGAGCCATTTCCATTTCCAGTCCTCCATACTCATCTGCTTGGAACCAGACAAACTGCAACTAATGGATAACCCCAAAATCCAAGGGGCAATCGTAAGGGGAAAAGGGGTGGTCTTGTAAGGCATGGTATTGCTGGGGAAATAAATGCACACACAAATGGCTGGGGGTTAACTCCAAACCAAGCAGGCCTAGGCTGTTGTGCTGTTACCCAAGTAAGAGAGAATATGATTTGCAAACCCATCAGCCAGATTTCTCAGCTCTACACTCTGGCCACCACCTAGCTCTTGTAAAGTGTCATGTTATCTCTGAAAGAGTTTGCAGTAAGTGCTGCAACTACTTATAACCACATATATATATTTGACTGTATAATCAGCTTAAGAAATGCAATTCCTTTGTCAGTCTTCATGGTCCATATGCTGCCCCAAGGCACCGACCAAGGTCCACATAAGTAAAGATGGTGCAAAATGTAGGCTCATCCTATTGTAATTTTACTGATCATGTATAATTAACATTTTATATAAGCATGCTGTTAAAATCATTCAAGGCAGAAGTCAGATTTAGGCATTAAAATAATAAAACAACTCACCTGATCGCTAAAATCCTCCCCCGATGCCAGTGGGGAGCAGGGCTCTTTATGGCAGCTGTAGACTTACAAGTGACAGTTGGACTTGAGTAACAGCCTAGTACATCACACTGCATGGATTGGGTGACTGATCTGTCACTCAAGGTCCCAGCTTCAGCTTCTGTGCTGACTGCCCACCCCCTAACGAGTTGTTTTGAATCAAAGCCCAGCTTCCTCAGAGGTGATATTGGGGTTGACTCAGCACCAGGTTTATGATTTTAGAGTTCACTTATTACATCTAGTGCTGAATCAAACCCTAGATAGATGCTGGACATAAATGCCATTAACCCCCTCTCTCCAACTTCATGCATCTGGTGGTAAATCGAAGGGGCAATGCAACACCACTGTAAAAACAATGCACTAATTTTTTGGGAGTAGAAAGAGCCTTTCACTTTCATTCAGGTCGATTCAGGGTCGGTGCACCAGTGAGTTTGCGCCCACGATTTGCGTCAGGTCGTGCTCGGGCTTCTGCCTGATTCATTGTTGTCAAAATGGGATGCATTTTCATTTTAGTGTCAATTTGCACACTAGCATTCACCATTGCGACAATTTGCACCTGAAATTTTCCGCTAGGGTCATTTTTGCACACCAAATTGTCTTTGGTGCCTGACATGGTATGTTTAGAGCACAGCAAAGAATGCGCAATTGTAGCAATTTGAAGAGTGAATTTCTTTCAACAGATGGAGAAAACTGACAATTCCAATGAGAAACACACTTATTTCATTGCAAAAACACATGCCGGCAGCGTCCTGCATGTTTATCAACAATGAAATTGTCAGACACAAGTTTTTTTTTAGCAATTGAACCCATTTTTGTGGTTTGGATTCCTACAAAAAATGTTAAAAGATTTTTAAAAAACACAAAAATGTAGGTCCAAACAAAAAAAATGTGGATATTGTGCTCCAAAATTTAGCAAAAACAAAAGCAATTAAAACATTATAGTTAATTTATTAAGCATCAATATGGAAAGCAAAAAGGGAGGGTTAAAGAGAACTGTCCAGGGCAAAATAATTCTGTGTCTGCATCTGTCCAGGGCAAAATAATTCTACATCTGCATCTGTCAGGGGCAAAATAATTCTAGGTCTACATCTGTGCTAGGCAGAATAATTCAGCGTCTGAATCTGTCCTGGGCAAAATAATTCTGCGTCTCCATCTATTAGGGCAAAATAATTATGCATCTACATCTGTCCAGAGCAAAATTATTCTGTGTCTGCATCTGTCCTGGGCAAAATAATTCTTTGTTTTCATTTGTCCGGGGCAAAATAATTCTGCATCTACATCTGTCTTAGGCCAAATAATTCTGTCACTGCATCTGTCCTGGGCAAAATAATTCTGCATCTGCCCAGGGCAAAAAAATGTGTTTGCATATTTCCTGGGAAAAATAATACTGCCACTGCATTTGTCCTAGGCAAAATTATTTTGCATCTGCATCTGTCCAGGGCAAAATAATTCTGAATCTTCATCTGTCCAGGGACAATTATTCTGTGTCTGCATCTGTCCTAGGCAAAATAATTATTTGAAAGCATCTGTCCTGGGCAAAATAATTATACATCTGCGTCTATCCAGTGCAAAATAATTCTCTGTCTGCATCTGTCCAGGGCAAAATAATTCTGCATCTGTCCAGGGCAAAATAATTATGCATCTACATCTGTCCAGGGCAAAATAATTCTGCATCTGCACCTGGCTTTGGCAAAATAGTTCTATGTCTGCATCTGTCCAGGGCAAAATAATTCCGTGTCTTCGTCTATCCAGGGCAAAATAATTATGCATCTTCATCTGTCCTAGGCAAAATTATTCTGTGTCTGCATCTGTCCAGGGCAAAATAATTATGTGTCTACATCTGTCCTAAGCAAAATAAGTCTGCCACTGCAGCTGTCCTGGGTAAAATAATTCTGCATCTGCATCTGACCAGGGCAAAATAATTCCGCATTTTCATCTGTTCAGGGCAAAATAATTCTGCATCTACATCTGTCCTAGGCAAAATAATTCTGCCACTGCATCTGTCCTAGGCAAAATTATTCTGCGTCTGCATCTGTCCAGGGCAAAATAACTTTATGTCTGCATCTGTCCAAGGCAAAATAATGCTGCATCTGTAACCATACATTTTAATGGTTCTGTTTGTTGATAATGTTGATGTGGCCCTTGGTGAAAATGAGTTTGACACCCCTGTCCTAGAGGAATGAAATTGTAAAAAGGGCTTTTACTGTGCGCTGTTGCAAATGGAGGAAAGGCATATGGGACAGGTTTTAGATCAGCTGTCTGCTAGTTAATTATTGCCATTGTTTTAACAGTTCCTTTAAACAGGAAGTCCAGTCAGGTTGACTCCCTGTAACCCTGAGAATGGGGCCACCCAATACTCACCTCTTCCAGGCTCCACGTGTCATGTGACTGCAAGCAGCCTTACTGTGCAACTGCCAGCTGTGCAAGCCTGATAGGCTGGTTGTGGAGGAGTAATTATAGGATGTCCCCATTCTCAGGGTTACTGGGTGTCGATACGCAGCTGCAAAGTCATCCAGGCAACCCTACTTCTGCTTATTAAAGTGGACCTATACTCTAAAGGACTTAATACTTGTTTCAAAGGATCTTTAACTGTGGAGGCATCCCAAAATTGGATGTGCCAAGGAAGGCTCTTTAACCCTTTAACCGCCAGCCTACCTTGAGATTTTGTCACCCTTTGTTGCCAGATTATTTTGCCCTATTTTGCGCTCCCCATGTTCAACTGTGATTTTTGAAGGGATTTCCAGGGATTTCCCAGGAAAGTGATATATTGTTTTTTTCAGCGGAGCCTGGGCTTTAACATGAAATGTCTTGTTTGTCATTTTCTAAGTGTATTCTCAATATTTTTGGGTGAAAATTGTGCAAAAAAATAAAAAAAAAACGATTTTTTACAATTTGTAGTGTTTTTTTGTAATAAAAAATGTAAGTTTGTCAATAAAATCTTATTGCGTGTGAAACCCCAATTTCTTCCGGTTACAGCGGTACCACATATGTATAGGTAGACACCCTTTCCTGCCCAGGAGACTCCCCCAAATTGAAACAACGCTTTAGGGGATTTTCAGATAAAAACTATGCTATGCAATATGCGCACCTTGCAGTTTTTCAAGAAAAACAACCCTTTACATTTGAAATACCCCCACAAACTATATATTCCCTAGAAGTACACACCTCAATCTTTCTAGGCGTACCAGGCTTGTTGACATGGGTGCAGTTTTCTGGAAGTAATCCCTCAATGTATTCTTTGGTTGCACAGGGTTTCCCTATAAATGAATAAAAAAGCAGAATCAAACCACATTTTCCTAAAAAAACCTATATGCAAACCAGAAAAAACAGAAAATCTGAAAAATCAACATCCCCTGAACAGAACGATACCCAACATGCATAGGTTCTGTCAAGGAAAGAGTTGCCAAACACACCAAAGTAAAGCATGCGCATAGCGGTAGTTTTACTTCAGATTTTCAGCTCTGCAGACAAAGTGCACACCTTGTGCTTTTTCTACCAAAACAACCCTTTACATTTGGAATATCCCCCATAAACCATATATTCCCTGAAAGTACACATGTTAAGCTTTCTAAGCGTACCCAGCTTGTTGTAGTGGGCTCATCTTTCTGGAAGTAATATCTCGAAGAATTCTTAGGTTGCACAGGGTTTTACAAAAAAATGTATAAAAAAGCAGAATAAAAAACACCTTTTCTTAAAATATCAATATGCAAATAAGAAAAAACAAGCTAAATCTGAAAGCGCAAGGTCCCCCGAGCAGAACAATACCCAACATGCATAGGTTCCTGTAACCTTTTGACTGCCAGTCTACTTGAGATTTTGTCACCCTCTCCTGACAGGATATTTTTCACCATTTTACGTGATGCTTAACTGTGATTTTTGCAGGAATTTCCAAGAAAATGGCATATTTTCTTTTTGTGGCAGAGTTTAGGCTTTAACATGAAATGTCTTGTTTGTATTTTTTCTACTTTTTTAAATATTTTTTAAAAAATTAAAAAATAAAAAAATATATATTTTTTAAATTGTCTCCTTTATTTTAAACAAAAACATTTATTTTATTAAAGAAAACCATATTGCATGTGAAAGCCCCATTTCTCCCGATTACAATGATACCACATATGTATCGGTAGCCCCCTGTTCCTGTCCAGGTGATCCCATAAACTGAAAAGAGCACTTTATAACATTTACAAATAAAATACAACTACTATCCACATAATAAAGGGTTAAATTAAAAAAATTGGTGTGGGGTCCCCCTTCACGGGGGGGGGGGGGTGGGGTCCACCATTTCTTGGGGGAATTTTAAGTTTTTTTTGGGAGGCAGGTAATGGGGGGTCTCTGGGTTAATGGCGAGTCACCCACTAGCCGCAGGTGACTTGCCAGACCCCCGAGCCCTGTGAACTGGTATAGGGGTCACATGGACCCCTTACCAGTTCACAAAGGGTTAAAAGTAAAAAAAACACACAGACACACTTATTTAAAAATATTTTTATTAAAAAAAAATAAATGTTTTTTAATATTTTTTTTTAATACTTACCTCCGATCCATCCATGTGTCCCACGCTGATCACTTAGGCTTCTGCTCTCCTGCTGCTGCTGGAAGCCTTTTATACCTACTGGGTTACAGGTAAGAAAGGGTTAATTAAAAAAAAAAAATGACATAGGGTCCCCCCTCGAAGGGAGGGGGACCCCATTTTTTTTTTGGATTTTTAAGGGTTAAAACCCTTAAAAATCCAAAAAAAAAAATGGCGTGAGGTCCCCCCTACCCAGCGTAACCAGCCTGTGACCAGCTATGGGGGCTTGTAGAACAGGGCACAGGGGCCAGCTTTAGTGGCCCCTGGCCCTGCGGCTATAAGCCGCCATAGCCTAGGGCCACGGCTCTTCTGCCCCCCCCTGGGCTTTGGGGAGGCAGGTAATTTGGGGGGCCAGGGGTTAATGGCAAGTCACCCGCTTGCGCAGGTGACTTGCCAGACCCCCGAGCCCTGTGAACTGGTATAAGGGGTCACATGGACCCCTTACCAGTTCACAAAGGGTTAAAGTAAAAAAAAAAGACAGACACTTTTTTTTTTAAACACTTTATTAAAAAAAAAAAACTTTTTTTACTTTACTTACCCCCGATCTTCATTTCCTGTGTCCCTCGGCGATCTGCTGTCAGTGACGGCTGGGCAGAGGAGGGGGGAGGCAGGCGATCGGAGGATCGCCTACCTCCCTCCTTCCCCGCCCAGCCGTCACCGGCATCTGAGAGTTCAACTGCCGGGTGCCCCGATGACACCCGGCGGTGACGTCATCTGGCCCCGCCCCAAAGGGGCGGGGCCAGAATCCAAGATGGCGGCCGCCATCGGAGGAGGTAAAGGGAGGAGGGCTGTTATGCCCTCCTCCAGAAGACGGAAGAGCCGGGGGGGGGTGATCGGAGCCCCCCCCCCATGAAGAGGAGAGGCGGCGGGAGCCGGCGGGAGCGGAGGTGAGTAAATGTCATTTTTTTTTTTTTTTTTTTTTTGCAGGCAAATGCCGGTGGCTGCTGAAACGGGGGGGGGCACCCTATTCCGGGCCCTCCCCTGCAGCCGGAGGACCCCCAATCGCCGATCGGAGCCCCTCTGGCTGAACAGGAGACCCGGATGAATCAAACAAGGGGTCAGGTAAGTGATATTTTTTTATACTTTTTATTTTATTAATGGGGAAAGTCAGGCACGTAAATTTTACGTGGCTGGCGTTTAACGGTTGGAGAGGCAGCCACGTAAAATTTACGTGGCTGGCGTTTAAAGGGTTAAAGGACAAGTATCGTTTTCCATTTGTGTATTCTTCTCTGCCTCTCTGCTCATAAATATGTTCTCCTAGTGCAGGGGAAGCTTGTTACATTCAACATTACAATGTAACATTCAACGGCCAGCTGTATCTAAATGTAACACGCTGCCTCTGCACTAGAAGTAACATTATTTAGCAGCTGAGAGGCAGAGTGTCATTGAGGAAAATACACACGGCCCGTCTTCAGAACAGTTGGCAAATGATACTTGTCTTTTAATAATAAAGGAATGGTGATGTATTAGGTTGATTGTTTTCATCACCATCATCTGTTGCCTCCCATGTGGTGATCCACATGCTACCCGATCAGTGATCCCGCTAAGAATGGTTGTAATTGGTTAGCTATTAATTTTAAGAAAAAATTGGGGATCAGCATTATGAAGACTTTTGGAGTGTCTCCGAATAAATGCTTGCTGTGCAGTCCATCGCACAACTGCCCAACGGCTAACAACATCTGGCAATTATATGCTACAGTATGAGGCTCCAGTTGTTACTAAATCTTCAGGAGCAGATATGAAGATGATTACCCTCAATTTACAAATGTTTTTTTCTTTTCTACAAAAATAAAGTTTGGAAAAAAATATAATATAAATGATTTTGAACAGACCCATGAAGCCCTGATGCTGTGACAAAGTCTGATATGGCAGTAATTACACTTAAGCTGCTCTGTAGCAAGCAGTGAACCTCTTATTCGTTAAAGTGGACCAAGGATACTGTTCCCCTCCAGGTTTTGGTCCTTCCATCAAAAACATCACAGTTTGGGGGGGGGGGGGGGGCGTGGCCGACCGCCGCGAAAGATGGCAGCTTTCTAAGTGCGGCTCTGCTCCCGGAACACACAGAGGCTGACCTTGCCCAGCGCAGCCGAGCAGCAAATACTTCTCCCGCACCACAGACAGCCTAAGATCCCCTTCCAGCGATATGGGGAGAGTTGGGGGAAAAACGAAGGGTCACGGACCCGGAAAAGCCGGCGGGACCCCGGAGCACCCGCAGCAGCATAGGAGCAACATGGTGGCGGCCGGTGGAGGGGAGGAGAGGCCCGCCCTCCTCACACAACAAGAGCAGCAGCGCGTGGAGGACCGAGCGGAGGATCGGAGGGGAGAGGTAGGGGAAGCGGCCGCCCTCCACAGCCCACAGGGAGGACGGCTGCACAGCGCAACGTGCCCCACCTCCCATTCCCCCCAGGCAACCTCCAGCATAATGGCGGCGTCCTCGTGGCGCCCCCCCCCCCCCCCCCAGCCCACAGCAGATATACTGGCCGGGCAAGACAGCGAGGGAGGATCCCCCCCTCTACCATCCTTAACATCTATCCCCCCCCCCATTCTCCCCTCTGGAAGAAGGAACAGTCTCAAAAGGGGGACCCCTGCCACAGCGACTACAGGGGCACACAGACACCGGGAACAACGCTGGCTGTTCTGATGTGGAACCTGGTGAGGGAAAATGCCCTGGCACCTTCTTAGCTTCTTCAAGCCGCTTTCACTGTCTGCAAGACAGCTCACTCCTGACACTCTCTAATGAGGATTTACTGCTCTCGGGAGTACTACTTTCGCCGAAGGGCAGCAACTTCTCCCAATAATTGATTGACGATGCAGCCGAGAGTGGATCACAATCTGACCGCGGGCGCCCTGATGCGGAGGCCCTGGACCCAATAGTATGGGATGCTAATCTACTTACTTACTCCAGCAGGAGCTGGCGGTCGCTGTGACCCAGCTCTCAACCAGTTACTTCAACGAAATCAAAGAATTGGGCAACAGAACCAGCACGTTGGAAGACAAGATGGACGACATTGCCGTGGCCCTGGAGCACAGGGGGTCTGAGTCGGTGGCCCTCAAGGAAGAAATGACCTCATTACAGCACAAATTAGAAGAACATCCGCATCCGGGGCCTCCCAGAATCAATAGAGGACGTTCCAGCCACTGTTACAGCCCTCCTACAAAAGTTGATCCCCTCCATGCCCATCGACCGCCTGGAACTGGATCGCGCCCACAGGGCGTTGGGCCCTAAAATATCTGATGGTCTCCCCAGGGACATTGTCGTCAAATCGACCTTCTACCGCACGAAGGAAATGATCCTGATGACCGCCAGAGAAAAAGGGGACCTGTGCTTCCAGAATCACCGCTACCAGATTTTTTCCGGATGTCGCCCCACAAACCCTGCAGAGGAGAAGAGCTATGAAGCCCGGCCTGGAAATTCTCAGGAGCCACAACATAAAATACCATTGGGGCTTTCCCTTCAAGCTCGCGTTCACCCATGCAGGCCGTCAGCACGCAGCCGACTCTTCGGAGGAATTACTGAGTATCCTGCGAGACTTAGGCCTGATCCCCGCCGATTCCCCGACTCGCGCGGCCGGGGCGGCCGCCCAGCAGCCTCCCGGAAGACCAACACTTCAGCCCCTGTGGGAGAAGGTGCGTGCCTGCAGGAAGAAAGATCGAGTCACCGGGCATCCCTCGGGATCTGGTCCGGCTCCGGGATGAGGACCCCGCCCGTCGGAGTGGTAACTTACTTAATTATGAGTGACTCCCCTCTTTTGGGCTTAGTCCTGAAAGTTTATCAATAGTTTTTTTGATTGTTTTTACTATTCTGAATTTCCAGAGTGGCTGCCGGCCTGTGTCCTGGTCCTGTCCTCTCCCTCCTGGGGGTTGGATCCCTGGGGGGCGCCTGATTGCCCCCCCATTTGGCCTCGGCCTCTCCCCCCTCCCCACCCTCAGTTGGCGGGGTTCTCTGATATGGACCCTCTGTGGTGCTGGCCCAGGGGGGGTGGGGCGGGGGAGGGCGATGCCATAGCGGCTCCGACATTCTGGATGGATTAGGTCAGGCTCCTTGGCGATGGCTCGCCTGCGTCGAGGATGGACCGATTCAGTTGTAAAGGTTGGACCCTTGCCCGGGTTTTGGTATTCAATGTGGCCTCGGACTCCGCGCCGGCCTGCCGGGTTGGGCAGGGGCACCTGTTGAAGGCTGCGTGGGCCCGCCGGTGCCGGCGTTGTCTCCGGGGCTTCACTCTGCACTGCGAGCTAGAATCGTAAACCGAGCTGTGCTGTTTTACGCGGTGCCGGCGTTGTCTCCGGGGCTTCACTCTGCACTGCGAGCTAGAATCGCAAATTGAGCTGTGCTGTTTTATGCTGTTTCTTTATGCTGTTTCGCATTATATTAATTAATTTTGTTACATGCTGGGTTATTTTCACCATTAAAAGATGACAATGTTATTTCACAGTCCTGCCCTGTGTCTCCGGGGTGAACCCCCCCGACAGACAAGTTGTCAAATGGTCCAAAAGAGGTGACATGTGACCTCGGCTTATGGACCTCTTTCTGCTACGGCAGAACCTAGAGGGACCCTATGCGGTACTTCACTGCATATTGGTCCACAGTGTTTTAGATTGGCCTTATTCATGTTATTTTTGTTATTCATATCTCTCATGTTATCCCTATTATTCCTGTTTCCCCACCCCCACCTCAGCCCTCCATTTACACCTTGTTTGTTCCTGCTCCCCCTCCCCTCCCACATGGGCCTCCCATGCTCCGCTGGGTCGATTGTTACTGAGCCTCACCGTCTGGGTCACCATGGTCGGGTTAAGTATTAAGGTTATATCGCACAATATCCAGGGCTTTAACTTCCCCGCTAAGTGCAATAAGGCCTTCCATTATTACAAATCCTGCAAAGCTGACATAATTTTTTTACAGGAAACTAGGTTTTCCATTGGTTCCAAACCTAACTACCTGAGTGGTCATTTCCCCTTATCTTATCTAGCCTGTGCTAGAGAAAAAAAAGGGGAGTACTGATTGCCTTCCGCAAGGGCCTCCCTTTTATTTGTTCCAAAGAGATTTCAGACCCTACGGGCAGATATCTCATATTACAGGGCACCCTCTATGACGTGGAGGTCACCCTGGTCACATATTACGCCCCTAACACCTTCCAGACTCGGTTCTTCAGACATCTACTGTCAGTTGTTCAGAACAATACCACTGGGACCTTGCTCATGGGAGGGGATTCCAACCTGACAATCCATCCTGGGCTGGACAGATGGCGCACTGGACAGCTGGGGGCGACCTTATCGACCCCAGATGCTCAATCCCAGACTTTCTGCGATCTCCTTAACCATTACAGCTTATGTGATGTATGGCGGGAAAAGAATCCCAAAACCCATGACTTCACGTTCTATTCCAACCCGCATGGCACATTGTGTAGGATAGATCACATATTGGTCCCTCAATCAGTGCTACCCGCCACTATTGACTCCAAGATTTACATTACAGCATGGTCTGACCACAATCCGGTAATGGCTGTATTGGACCTCCTGGTCACCACTAAGCACTCCTACAACTTGCGGCTCAATGACTCCCTTTTATCAAATGGTTCCACCTGCTCTAAAATTCAGGTTGCTCTACAGGAATACTTTACGCACAACACAAATTCGGTCTCCTCCCCAATATCTCTATGGGAAGCCCAAAAGGCCACCATGAGAGGGAACATTATCTCCATAGCCTCTGCCAAAAAAACGGGAAAGGCAATGGAGAATAAGAGACCTGACTCTGAAGTTTGAGCAGGCGGGGCTTCAGTGGAGGGGGAACCCGAGCGCTAGGAATAAGAGGGCTGTAGATAAGCTGCGCACAGAGCTTAACATGCTCCTCGATGACCGAGCCGAGAAAAGACTCAGATGGTCGAAACAGAAATTTTATGCTAGGGTGCAACAAGCCGGACACAATGATAGCCCGAAAGAGCTGCCAACCTCGATAGGCGACAGCCTATAAAACTGAAGCTCGATTCAGGTGTTGTCACAGCCGACCCTAATAAGGTTGTTTCGGCCTTTGGGGACTTTCTGACGGCCCTTTATACGGCCCCAGCAAGTGTAAATCCAACTAAGATGGAAGAATTATTTGTGAGCAATGAGCTACCCAATATTGAGCAGAGGTGTGTGGACAGGATGGAGGCGCCCATAACACCTTGTGAGATGCTGCTGGCTATTAAGTCCTTGCGGACTTCCAAGACCCCAGGCCCAGATGGGTTTAGCGGCCTGTACTACAAAAAGTTCGCCCCTATCTTGGCCCCGCACTTATCCAATCTGTTCAATGCTCTGTGCGCAGAAACCTCACTTAGTCCTAGTTCACTCCTAGCGGACATATGCATGGTCCCCAAACCAGATAAAGACAGCCTACTTATCCCCAACTACAGACCAATATCTTTGATAAATATCGATGTGAAGCTATTGGCCAAGGTCCTAGCAGCCAGACTGAGCACTTTCGTGGCTGACTACACGGGGACCAGGTGGGCTTTGTTCCAGCTAGACAGGCTGGGGACAGTGTTACGAGGGTCGCACATCTGGTCCACCACGCCCACTCCAGGGGCATCCCGGCCTTTCTTCTTTCACTTGATATACAGAAAGCATTCAAT
The DNA here is from genome assembly GCA_027917425.1 of Gastrophryne carolinensis. Lineage (NCBI taxonomy): Eukaryota > Metazoa > Chordata > Amphibia > Anura > Microhylidae > Gastrophryne > Gastrophryne carolinensis. Next base: position 170,226,733 of record CM051240.1, on the reverse strand, counting down.
TCCCTATCTTGGGACTACCTAATGTGGGTGCTCTGTAAGTGGGGATTTGGGCAACGATTTCTTGAGTGGATAGAAGCCTCTATACGGCCCCTGTGGCTCGAGTGAGATACTAGGGTTTCATCTCTGGACCATTCGCTATTTATAGGGGAACCCGGCAGGGATGTCCTTTATCCCCGCTTTTTTTTATTCTGGCCATGGAGCTGCTGGGTCTAGCAATTAGGAACTCCATTAACATAAAGGGACTGGAGGTTGCGGGTGTCCATCACAAGGTCATGTTTTTCGCAGATGATGCCCTGATTGCCATCACCCAACCGAACACCTCACTCCCGAAGTTATATAAAATTCTGGGCCAGTTCGCTCGAATCTCGGGCCTAACAATTAATAATGAAAAATCAAGGGCGATGAAAATCTCCCTGCCGGTGGACGTCGTGGACCAGATCAAGGCTAGTTTCCCTTTTTGCTGGACGATTGAGCCGCTTCCATACTTGGGGGTGCACATCTCTGCTAAGTACTCCGACCTATATGAGGCCAATTATCCTCCTTTGTTCAAATACTTAACCCGCCTAATGGAGATCTGGAGAACATACCCGATCTCTTGGATAGGCCGCATTAACGCGTGCTACCTGTAAAGATCCCGATATACATGCTTCAGGTGATGCAGTGGAGGATCCTGGCCTTCATATGGTTTACGGGGCGCCTGAGGGTGTCCAGGTGCACTATGCTAGCCCACAAAACGCAAGGGGGACTGAGGGTGCCTGACATACATAAGTACTATAAAGCCGCTCAGATTGCTCAATTGGTCCCTATGCACTCCCCTCTCAGGCCCTCAATGTGGATTTTCCTGGAACTTCCCAACTGTGCACCAATACCTATCGATAGCTTGCTCTGGATGAATCAGGGACATAGACCCAAGACGCTCAGCCCGTTAAAGAAGCATTCTCTTGCCGTATGGGACTCGGTGAGGTATTCAGCCTCTCTGATGTCCCCTCATACCCCCCTGGTTCATTTATGGGATAACCCAAACTTCCGTCCGGGAGAACAGAATAGACTAGCCTTTAAGTGGTGACAGGACCGGGGCATATACAAGATAGCGGACCTACTCACGGTGAGGGGCTTCGGGTCTTTTCAGGACCTGCAAGAGAAGTATAGTATCCCTGGCAGGGAATTCTTTCGCTACATCCAGTTAAGACACTTGACAAAACTACACCCCCCATTCCGGATGATGACCCCCTTCGAGGAATTATGTGCTAATAACCAGTTCCAGAGAGGGACAATCTCCTTACTATACTCGGCATTAAATGTAGCCAGATAGGAGACGCATGGATACGGAGGTAGAGAACAGCAGTAGACAAGCTAATTGGGCAGCACTCGCCTAGTATCCACTAATACTTATTATGACAAAGATATTGGTGTGCTCACTCAACCCAGGATCAACACAATGAAAACCTAAAAAGAAAAATGGGGGAACCCACCCTCCCCCAAATAGGATACCGGGTTACTAGTGAGTGGCACTACTCATGGATATGCAAAAATATATAAAAAGTTTATTATTCTGAATGATTACAAAAACATGACATTAATACATATACATATACACACCAGACATCACATAACAATCTAAAAACACCAGGGGGCACCAGAGGTCTGCAAAGATCATTATATACTCCAAAAAATCCAACCCATAATACAAAAAATATGACTTACCTAACTCAAACATGTGCAAATCTACAATACATTGTGCAATTGTGCTATATATAAAAAAGGGGGGTACCACACAGTAAAGTGTCAAAATTGCTCTTAATATAACAGGAGGACTAGCCAGGGTGTGCAAAAAAGAACAGGTAATTATCAAGAAATAACGCAAAGAAATAGTAACTATGCATATATACAGACCAACCGGGGCACCCCTGTAGGGATGAGACGCCAACGCGTGTCGTAGTGACCCTGCACTACTTCATCAGGACGGAAAAGTTGGTCTGTATATATGCATAGTTACTATTTCCTGGGTCCATGCCAGAGAGAGAGGGGATGGTCGGAGATATGGTCCAGCATCTCTAAATGCTCAATCAATGTCCTGACGGTCGAAACGGCCTGCAAGGTAATGCTGGGCTGGTACCTGGTGTCGGGCCGCCTGAGCAGGATGTTCCCGGGACAAACCAGGATGTGCTTTAGGGGCTGCAATGCGGAAGGGGACTTCCTGCATACGTGGTGGACTTGTCCCATGTTAGCCCGCTTCTGAAACCAGGTATATAGGCTGGCTAATGGAATTTTCCAAACCAGCATGAGAAAAAAACCCTGGGTTGCCCTTTTGCACTGCAAGCCCAGGAGCTCACCAGCAAACAGCACAGACTTTTTGTCTACCTCCTCCTAGCGGCTAAGCAGACTATAGCTAAAGCCTGGAAAAAACAATTCACCCCAATCTCTGAGGTGTCAGCCAGAATGAATGGGTTCCTCATCAACAAAGGATTATCCAGCATTCTGACCGACTCCCACGATAAATTTCTCTTAATATGGGAGCCCTGGGTAAGATTCACCTGGCCTGGCAAGCCCCTGCGGAGGCTGTAATGACCATACGCGTTGGCTGGCGGAGTACGGGAGCATCTTGATCCTTCTCCCCCCCCGATCCCTCCCCCCCTTCCCCCCTCAACCCTCTCCCCCCAGTTTTTTTGTTTTTCCTCCCTTTAAAATATGATCCTAATAGGTTTTCAGCATCTCTTTCCCGTCAGCGTACTTGACCATGCCTGATAGTCCTGCGGGTCTGTCGTGGAGGTCATGGGACGGCGGGCGTACAGGTGGCAGTGCGGGCCTTGAGGTCGGGGACCCCGCAACCTGCAGGGTCTCAGATTGGACATAAACATGCCTAAGTCAAGTTGGTTGTGCTAAGATGTTGAATGTCCCTCACTTTGCCATTTTCTTCTTCGCTCTGTATGTATTATGGATTGTTAAAACATAAGTATGATCTGTGTGTAAACTTATGCAACATAGAATGTTAACTTCTCCCTTTACCTCCCCTGCGTTGGCTGGCATTATAATGCATAAACTTCAAGTATCTGTACTGTTGAAAACTTCAATAAAATATTGAAACAAAAAAACATCACAGCTTGGGATGCCCTGCTGTGTGAACCATCCCAGAATCCTCATAAACTAACCTCAAACTCAACTCTTGATTCCATGCTTGAGCAGGCTCATAACTGCCGCAGAACCCAGCCCATCCTGGCTTTGTCAGACGTGTGCTCACCCTCCAGCAGCAATTAGCTGAAGCAGCAAATGCCAGACCAGGGGTGCCACTGGAGGCCTATACATGCGCTGTGGAATCAAGGCTTGAGGTGAGTATTTGACAATCCCCAAATCAAGATGCTCCTATGGCAAGCTTTCACCCAGCCTTAGAGTCTTTAAGACTTTAAGGCAGGGGTCTACCTCTTGATCTTGTATCCATATCCTTTCTGTGACGCAACTGGCAGCTTTTAAATATTGTGATTGGAGGGCATCACTTGGCAAGATACCTTATTGCCCCATATCAGGAGGAGTTTTTTATTTTCTCTTGCAGCATATGGGATGCCTCATTGTGCATCGTCGCCAGGCAAGCCCAAAGATTGGACAGCAGATCCTGCACAGGCTGCTGACCATGTTTGTCAGAATGGCTTGCATACCACTGTGTGACTGCCAGCCTGGTGAAAGCTGAATGGTTGCTGGCAGCCATGTGATTGACAGGTGGTGATGGTTCGTTATTGGCTTGCCATGCAGTGATGCACAGCAGGGCATCCCAAATCAGAATGACACTATGCTGCAAATATAAAAATAAGTTAAGGGCATGCTTTACTAAGCACTTCTGTCAGACAGTGCCACATCGGTGCAAATTAGAATAGTAAAAAATATAACAAAGTATTTTTTTTCACACTTGCGCATGTTGCTGCACTACAAGAAGCACATTTACCAAAACATTAGCAGTGCAGAAACCTGCTGAAAAGTGTATCATATTTTCCACTACTGTAATTTGCACTGAAATGCCATTGTCTGGGAGAGGTGCTTGATAAATCAGGCCCTAAGTCTATTTTTTACCTTACTTGCTCTATAATTCCTCACCTATGTGGGTAATTGGCACTAACATATCTTTATGAAAACCATTATGTTATTGTTTTCTACATCCTATAGCACCTAAACTTTTCAGTTCTAAAGATTTTTATACACATCAGCCCCAAAATATAGAGAGCAATAGTTCAGCTGACAACATTTCAGCACATTTAATTCCCAACTAGCATTGCTCATTAAACTTTTTCAAAGTCACCCCATAATAAAAGCATTCTATTATCTCCATTACAAGCTGTCCATACAATATAGCAATGCAACTGCCATACAGCATCTCATTCAACTGCTATTGCCTCTTTTTTTCTGATTTGCTATTACACTCAATTTCTTTAGTCTTGAAAACCCAACCATCAGTGTCTTATGTTCTTACCCTACATTCCCCTCTCATTTCCTGTCTTATGCTGCCTCTTAATGCTAATTGCATAAAGCACACTATATAAATAAAAGTAATAACAGTAAATCTAATTTCTTTCAAGCAGCTCTTGGAAAACACTAAAACATTTGTTTTATAATATGAGATTATTTTAATAGCTTTGTGAATTTAGGCAAGAAATATATAACCATAAATCTACAGGATGTAGGACATATACAGCCTCATCGAACTTTCCTCCGCTAGAAGAGATGTTTATTACCAAATTTGTTCATGTCTGATACAACATTTTGTGCACTTGAGTTTCGACAGACCTTTAAGCAAGCCCAATATTAAGAATAGATGAATGCGACCCTTGTAGGCGAGTATAAATTAACAGCAGCATTTCTATGCTATGTACAGTATTTAGTCAATATATTCCACCTATGCTATGTGAAATCATACCGAGGGTCTGCATGGATTATAATATGTAACAATTTACATTTCAAATAATTTATTTAACTGAGATCAGGCAGTTGTGTCTGCTGGCATCCAGTGGTATAACTAAATGTGTCAGGGCCCTGGTGCGAACATTAAAGGAACATTAAACTCAATTGGATGCAGCTAGACAACTAATGACTGAAACAACAGAGATATATACTAGTCCCTTTTTCTAAATGATGCCAAGTGAGCACAAATCTGATGAATAAGGTGAAGGAGCAACAATGATGGGCGTCCCCTGGACCTTCTGGGCCATGGTACAGTCGCACTCCTTGCACCCCCTCAAGGTACACCCCTGCTGCCATTTGCAGCTAAAGGCAAAGGTTTGGTAAACAGCATCATAAGGTTTAATTATTTGCAGATGGTTGTTACCAAGCCAGACATTACCGAATCTCCTCAGTATTTTTGGCCACAGCCTCTGAACATCAGGTCAAAATTCCAATGGAAAACCACAACAATACCGTGCCATACCTTGGGCTCCACTTGACAAATGATTATCAGCCTCTGGGGGGTTGATTAGAGCCTGGTGAGCCAACTCACTTCTTTTTAAGGAGAGAAAACTGCTATATGTGCAATCCCTGGAAATCCCTTATGCCATACATGTCAAATGCAAGGCCCCTGGGGTCAGATGTGGGCCACCAAGCCCTTTTATGTGGCCCTTGGACAGATGCCAAATGGCAGCATCTGGGTGGCTCCACTTCTAGGTGACCCAGTTACTCCTAGGTTTCTGACACCAGCAGTATATGCTGGTCTGGTATGTGGCATTCCACAATGGAGCACAGTACTGCCTCCAATCCTGCACTCAGAAACAGTGACTAGCAATTGGATGTTGTGAACGTTTTTAACGTTCCGGGGAAAAAAGAGTAGTGTCTGCAACTGTTCTGTGTATATGTGCAACCATCTCTCACCAAATAATGGGGGCCCACCAAAATAATTCTGCATCTGTCCTGGGCAAAATAATTCTGCATCTGTCCTGGGCAAAATAATTCTGCATCTGTCCTGGGCAATATATTTCCACATCTACATCTGTCCTGAGCAAAATTATTTTCTGTAACTATACATATACTATGAGGCCGATTAATTAATAGCGTCAGGTAGCGACAGATGAGCGACAGTAGCGGCATTTTCAGAGCGCCCGCTAGTAGTCGCTGTGCTTGGCCGTTGTTCTGTAGTTGATAACGACTCAGTCGGTTTGCCGTAATGTTGAATATTGGGTGAGGAGTCGCTATTTGACAGGTTCCGCGCTGTATGGGAGCGCATGACAGCGAATGGCCATAGCGAACGGCTCCCAGCATATTCATTAACAAATCGCGCTCAAAAAATTCTCGCGCAGTGAAATGCTTGTTTAAACCCCAGAGCGCTGGCGGTGATGGGTTAAAAGTAGTTTTTTAACCCCCAAACAACCATATTTTTGGATAAAAAAAAACAAGTTTTTCAAAACATTTTGTAATATGAATACATTAATATCAGACCTGTAATATCAATTCTGCACAAATTTATTTATTTATTTTTTTAACCTTAAAAAAAAATATCTAACATTGCAGAAGTGGTCACAGAATTTTTGACATTTACAAAAAAAAAAAAAACATTAATAGCAATGAATTAAGAATATTTAAAGATTGCTCCATTGAAATGCATTGGAGAGAGCCAGGTAGCGAGAGGTCATACCTGTCGCTGTTCAAGTTCGCTCGCTGGCGCTGTGGGGTGAGGCTGGAATAATGATGAATGATTCGCTATCTGGTGCTCTGTCAGTCGCTAAGCAGGATCGGCTTGATAAATGTGTGATTGCGGAGGGGAGCCGGCGTTCTCGTGGCGGTGACCGTCATTACCGTTCGCTCACCATTCGCTACCTGGCGCTATCCCTTGTTAAATAAGGGCCTATGTATTGTGTTTTGTGTTTGTTATTAACCGGCCCTTGAAGGCGAACAGAATGCAGATGTGGCCCTTGGTGAAAATGAGTTTGACACCCCTGCCCTATGTCATGGATGGACAATACCAGGATGCCCCTCTGTGTGAAACCCTCTGGGTTCGCTTGTGCTTCCACAGTGCATGAGCAGGCTGTGGCTACTTTCATGACAAGGTGCATTAATATTGTATTTGTCTTGCATGAGGCCCCAGAAATGATAAGCCTGCTACTGAGCAGAGCATCTCAATTTGGGATGCCCTGGGGCACGGAACAAAAGCCAGGAAAGGCAAATTCCCAGGTTTAATTTGCTTTGCTATTTTTATGTTAATTTGTATAATAATTGCAGAAAGCAAATAAACTGGTAGGTGATACAATGGATTGAAACAAAGTTCCCATCTGTGGATAGTAAAATTAGTTCAATCAAGCAACTGCAGAGAAAAGGGAGAAACATCTTAAACAAATGTGACAGGCCCCCATTTTGGGGGTACAGCTAAAACTTCCCCAGCAGAGCCTGGATGCTGTGGACAGCTACATTAGGCTAGTGGAATCATTCACAGTAGTATTACAATTAGGAATTATGTGTTACCCACACTCACCCAGGTTACTTGACGATATTTTTGGTCAAATGAAAGAATCTTGGAAATAGGTTGGAGGTCAAGCAGCAGAATGTTAGTTCACCATAACGTAATAAGAACAGTCAACAAAATTAGATTTTGAAAACTCATTAGGTTCATTAACAGTGATACGCCTTGTCCCTGTCATGGCTCAGACTAACTTCCAACCCCTTATTCCTATTGGGGACAGAGTACAATGAGCAATTTCAAAGCATCTTAAAATCTTGGATCATAAGTTATGTATTCTAAGTAAAGCCACTTTCTTCACAGGCATTTATTGGCCATGGCTGAGCTTGGAAGGACATGGTATAGGTTTGGGAGTCATGTGCACACTCTGCTGTGGTCAGAGACTGGACCATGGTGGCTTTCTGTACTTACTCACCCTGAGAGCATCAAGGGACACAATTGCTCTGCTACAGCTTTTACTATGCCCTGCAGGAAATAGAGGAGATGCATGTGGGACAGGCATCAGGTGAGATGTGTTCTGCCACTGGGTTTACAGTCCCATTAAGGTTGTAAGGTTGTATCTTCCCACAGTGTTGTGAGTCTTATTATGTGTCCTTCAACAGATATCTATTTGGGAACTAAGAGGTTGTAAGAGCAGGGATTTAATCAGCGCATGACATCCCACTGAATTAATGTTAATAACTGCAAGACCTCCCAGTGACAAGACATTTTTTCTACTACCACAAAAGTCACAATTTTCATGTCAAGGGGGTTCCACACCTAGGGCCAGCCTTTGCCTTTTTTGGCAGTGCATTTCCCCCCCAGTGATGAAAAGGAGATGATCAGATGGCTGAGGTGAGGCAACTACCCCTATTTCATCAAGATGGCGAGTTTGGCTATGCATGGGTAGGGGGGTTCTATCCTGGAGACTTGCACAGGGTGCATTTCAACCTAAGGCTAGCCCTGCCCTTACCCATTTTCTACATAATAGGTGTGGGGCCACATTGTGACAGCCTTCGGGGGGAATCCGGATTACTGAAGTCCCCCATGCATAGACCCCCTGCAAATCCTGCAATTCTTACATGAACCTCAATCCCCTGGGTAATTGGATCAGCAATTGGCCGGGAAAGAGAACGCGACCCAGGCCTACGTGACCACCGATATTCAATCACAGGGACACATTTTGCCTGGGGGGGTCGAGGTTCAGGTAAGGATTGTGAGGGTTGCGGGGGTCTATGCACTGGGGGGCTCACAAAGTCACAATGTGGCCCCATTATATAGAAAAAGGTTGTGGGACTGCTTTAATAATGCAAAATGAGAGGAAGGAAAAATAATGAAAAAAATGGTGCTAATATTTATAAAGTTCTCAGTATGTCTGAAGTTACCTGACCAGTCTGTCCAGGCCATAAATTAGCCTCTTGAAAAGGAATAATAAAAAATAATAAGATATAATGTGGCCTAGTGAGGTCTTTGTAGTTTATGCTCTAGTTCATTGTAAATAACTTGTTCTTATTGATCTTCTGATTTCCCTAAGGCTGGTCCTGAGGGCACTCATGTGGAGCTGTACATGCAAAAGCCTTCAAACATTTTCCAGTGACCGTCAGCCTAGTGGCTAGGCCATAGCCTGGCCCTGACCAGTTCATGAGCACCCCACGAGTGTTAGTATTGTAAGAGCAGATAATGTGACAGGGGTAGGTATATAGCTCCCAAATTTTCAAGAGGCAAAAGAGGGACAATAGGATAGGCGTGCCAACATGTTTTTTGTAATGGTCACACCAATGCCAAACTCTTAATCAGACCACATTTCCCACCCATCTACAATAGTTCACACCTAGTCTTTTCCAAATATAGCCCCACAACTGATCGCAATTCTTTTCAGGTATTGGGATCTATTAGTAGAGCCGAGAGAGCAGGAACCGAGAAAGCCAGAGTCAGACAATTAGCAAAATGCCTTCAAGTAAGATACCATTAACTTTAGCTGCCTTGACTTATTACTACAGATTATCTGGTGGGAGGGCTTCCCCCAGCCCAAAGGAGTAGTTGATCCACTATACATTTATACATATACATTTGAGATGAGACAATATAAAAACACTGAATGGGCGAATGAATCATTTATTGATTGAAGGATTGAGGGACAAATAGGAACAAGGGATGTGGATGCGTGGACTCAGTAGAGGGACAGTCCCTCCAAATCAGGGACAGTTGGGAGGTATGTAGGTATGCCCTTCATAGCCATGATGTTGAGGCTCACCAGGACATAGGCTGGGATGTTTTGATTGGAGGGTACAGTGGGACTGGGTACTCAAAAAGGTGTTGGTTAGAGTCAGGAGTTTGGCAGCAGGGAGTAAATCTGGGCGAGATGGGTGGTATTCTCCGTATTGCCAGTCCCTGATGACCAGAAATAAAAATTTAGTAAATCATGGCAGGTTACAGACCTAAAAAGTCTTTTCAACAGCTTGTGCTGTGGTTCTAATTACATTTTAGGTGGTGAGCATTTCTGATTAAAAGAGACTTCGCGCAGGCCACACATTCATCATCCAGTAACATCCTATGAATGTGCATATTAATCTTTTTATTGGTTATTATGATGGCAATTCCAGATCATAGCAGAATTGCCTATTTAGTAAAAAAGGCCTCTCTACCAAGAAGTAGGAGGCATTTGCCCCCTGGGGAGATGCTTTAGTGGAGCTGATGGCTGCCTTGCTGCTGGTCTCTAGAAGTAACATTGTTTGTCTTCAGCTAAGCGGGGCTGCTTGACCTTGCTCGGTGACCTGCTTCCACATTGACTGATGAGGAAAAAACAAGTCAGTAGACAGAAATGGCACAGGTACCTCAGGTTAGCCAGGGTGGGGGCACGTGTCTGGACTTTGTCTCTTCCTAGAAAAAATAAGCTTGGCTTTAATTCACCATATCCCCCAGGACAGATCTCTCCAGCTTCATTTACTTAACTATTTAACCGCCATTCTTTCAGAGAGAATCAGCAAATAGTTTTCAGTTCAGGCAGTTTGCTGACTCCAGGAATGAAATGCCTGCAGTGTGAGTCATGAATTGCTGGATACAGAAACCACCCACTTCTTACTCAAGAAGAAATTAATATCCTCGTATGATTACTAGGAGGTTATTAAGATGTAAATATATAGCATAGCACTGCAAATACAGCTTAGTACAGCTACATTTATAAAAAAAAAACTTTAAAGCAGACTCAAACCCTTCTTGAATGCTTTGTGCCAGGTATAGTGCATGTCCTAAATTACCCTAACCCACCTTTTCCTGCTAGATGAGAACAGCAGAATTAGGACATGCTATCCTTATCCTTATCAAGCTAAGGGGTTTATTTATGAAGGGATAGCACCAGGTAGTGCCTCGTAGCGGCAGGTAGTGCCTGGTGAATGCCGGCGCTGTACGCAAAATCACATTTATGAAAGCGAATCTGGTGAGCACCTCTAACAGCGCCATGTAGCATCCGATGTATTATTACAGGTCGCTCAGCGTATAGCGCCGGAGCTTTAGCTTCCAGAGCACCAGGCTTTACCTTTTGCTCAATGTCGCTCTCCCATACATTTCAATGGTCATTCATTTGCTTGTGTTTAACCCTTCTAGTGAGACTCACGTAGCTGACTTTAAACCCCTCACAGTAAAAAAAATGTAAAAGTTAAAAACTCACCTGACCCCTTGTTATATTAGGCCGGGTCTTGTCTTTACCTGGGGGGGCATCCGATCCCCCTCAGGGCTCTTCTGTCTTCAGGAGGGAGCCCGAAATAGCGCCTCCCCCGCTTCGGCCGCTGGCACAAACTGTAAAAAAAAAAATGACATTTACTCACCTGCAGCCCCGATTCCTCCAGGGGGGGTCTCCTCTTCACCGGGGGGGCCTCCGATGGAAATCGCCCTCTCCATCACTTCCTGGTTCGCTGCTGCACGGGAGACGTCATCGGTGACCCGGCACCTGTCACTCGACAGCCGGGACCTGAGAAGCTCAGTCGCTGTTGGAGATCGGAGGAGGAGGGCTGGTTACCAGCTCTCCTCCACCGATCTCCAGCAGCTGTCATCTGAACGTCGTGGGACATGATCGGCACATCGGAGTTGAGTAGAAAGAAAAAAAATAATAAATGTCATTGTTTTTCTTATGTGTGTGTGTTTATTTTTATTGTTAACCCCTTGTGAACTTGTAAGGGGTCCATGAGACCCCTATACCAGTTCACAAGGCTGGGGGCTGGCAAGTCACCTGCGGCTAGAGGGTGACTTGCCATTAACCCCCGGCACCCCCAATTACCTGCCTCCCCAAAGCCCAGGGGGGGGCAGAAGAGCCCGGGCCCACAGAGGGTGTGTGGGCTTGTAGGCTGCAGGGTGGGGGGGCCACCAAAGCTGGCCCCTGCACCCTGTTCTACAAGCCCCCATAGCTGGTCCCGGGCTGGTTATGATGGGTAGGGGGGACCCCATGTCGTTTTTTTTTTGGATTTTTAAGGGTTCTTAACCTATGTCATTTTTTTTTTTATTAACCCCTTATGTTTATAGTGTAGATAGTAGTTGTATTTTATTTGTAAATGTTATAAAGTGCTCTTTTCAGTTTGGGGGGTCTCCTGGGCAAGAATGGGGGGGGCTACCGATACATATGTGGTACCGTTGTAATCGGGAGAAATGGGGCTATCACATGCATTATGGTTTTCATTAATAAAACAAATGTTTTATTTAAAATAAAGGAGACAATTGTCAAAAAAATATAATTTTATTTACTTTTTTATTTTTTTACGCAAAAATATTTAAAAAACAATAAAGCCTAAACTCTGCTGCAAAAAAAATGTATATAATTTTCCTGGAAATTCCAGCAAAAATCACGGTTAAACATGGCGCAAAATGGGGAAAAATTACCTGTCAACAGAGGGTGACATGATCGGGATATCGGAGGTGAGTAGAAAGAAAAAAAATTATAAATGTCATTGTTTTTCTTATGTGTGTGTGTGTTTATTTTTGTGTGTTCATTTTTATTGTTAACCCCTTGTGAACTGGTAAGGGGTCCATGAGACGCCTATACCAGTTCACAAGGCTGGGGGGTGGCAAGTCACCTGCAGCTAGCGGGTGACTTGCCATTAACCCCCGGCAATTACCTGCCTCCCCGAAGCCCATAGGGGGGCAGAAGAGCCCGGCCTGTGGCTATGTGGGCTTGTAGCCTGCAGGGCACGGAGGCCACCAAAGCTGGCCCCTGCACCCTGTTCCTACAAGCCCCCATAGCTGGTCCCGGGCTGGTTATTTTGGGTAGGGGGGACCCTATGTCATTTTTTTTTAATTAACCCCTTATGCTCTGTCACCCAGCAGCTATAAAAGGCTTCCAGCAGCAGCAAGAGAGCAGAAGCCAGAGTGATCAGCGTGGGACACAGTGGCTAAGGATGGATGGGAAGTAAGCATTAAAAAAAATATAATAAAATATTTTTTCTCTTTGTGTCTGTGTTTTTTTTACACTTAACCCCTTGTGAACTGGTAAGGGATCCATGAGACCCCTATACCAGTTCACAAGGCTGGGGGCTGGCAAGTCACCTGTGGCTAGCGGGTGACTTGCCATTAGCCCCCGGCACCCCCAATTACCTGCCTCCCTAAAGCCCGGGGGGGGGAAGAAGAGCCCGGGCCCACAGAGGCTATGTGGGCTTGTAGCCTGCAGGGCACGGAGGCCACCAAAGCTGGCCCCTGCACCCTGTTCTACAAGCCCCCATAGCTGGTCCCGGGCTGGTTATGATGGGTAGGGGGGACCCCATGTGGTTTTTGGGGGGGATTTTTAAGGGTTTTTAACCATTAAAATTCCAAAAAATGGGGAGGGGGGACCCTATGTAATTTTTTTAAAATGAACCCCTTATGTTTATAGTGTAGATAGTAGTTGTATTTTATTTGTAAATGTTATAAAGTGCTCTTTTTAGTTTGGGGGGTCTCCTGGGCAAGAATGGGGGGGCTACCGATACATATGTGGTACTGTTGTAATCGGGAGAAATGGGGCTATCACATGCATTATGGTTGTCATTAATAAAACAAATGTTTTATTTAAAATAAAGGAGACAATTGTCTAAAAAATATAATTTTATTTACTTTTTTGTTTTTTTACGCAAAAATATTTAAAAAACAGTAAAGCCTAAACTCTGCTGCAAAAAAAATGTATATAATTTTCCTGGAAATTCCAGCAAAAATCACGGTTAAACATGGCGCAAAATGGGGAAAAATGACCTGTCAACAGAGGGTGACAAAACTTCAAGTAGGCTGGCAATTAAAAGAGTTAATAGTACCTATGCATGTTGGGTATTGTTCTGCTCGGAGGACCTTGCGCTTTCAGATTTACCTTGTTTTTTCTTGTTTGCATATTGATATTTTAGGAAAACATGTTTTTTTTTCAGCTTTTTTATAATTTATTTTAGGGAAAGCGCCAGATCCCCTCTTACAGCGTCTACTGGCGGTCGCTATACAGACAGTCATCTGCTGATACCTGGCGTTATTAATGAATCAGCCTTTATGTATGATGGGGCACAGTTTATATTAGTAGCGCAACTGTCACAGCTGCTTCCTGTTTGCCATCAGATGGAGCTCCACTAGAAAATGTGGGAGGGCACACTAATGGTTTTGGGGGAGGGGTAGGTTGCGTTTGCCTAGTATCCCTGTGAACCCCAGCCCATCAAATGTCGATTGACTTACAAAAAGGGTTCATGGATGGCATGAGGGGGTAGCTTGTGTTAGTTTCATGTCCCTGTTAACCCCAGCACATCAGATGGAACTCCAATAAAAAAAAGGTGGTAGCAGGGGCGAAACCTAAGGGGGGAGTCCCCCGGGTCCAGACTACAACCCCCCCCCCCCCCTTCAGAAGGGTAGAGGAGTGTTTGGACTTTTTTTTATTACAAAAATATATTTTTTAAATTTTTTTTAAAAATATAATTTGTGTCATGTACTCCCCTGGTACAATAGTTTGATATAGTACTTACATGGAGATCCTCAGGTCGGTTGTGTTAGTTTTACCACCAGATGGCACTCCACTAGAAAAGGTGTCAGGGCGCACTGGTGGCAAAAGGGGAAATAGAGGTTAGTTTATTCAGTTTAATATTTTATAATATATTAATTTTCCTAAAGCATGGTAGGGACAGATTACATACAAGGAATGTTTTTGACAGGATATGCAAAAGGAGCTTGAACATTAATGAACAAAAAAGCAAGCAATACACAACTGTACATCACACTGTTAAAGTGGACGAATACCCACTGCACTGGCTCTGTTGTCTAAAAGATGCCAAAACCCAGGGGTTAAAGCCCTACAAATTTGGGAGGGCCACTGTGTGACAACCCCCTTGTCTTGCCATATTCTCACCTCAGGATTCAATTCCACAACAAATGAGTGGCTCACACCCTTGCCAGCAAATCTAAATAGCTGGTGGCGGAAGGGCACAGCCTTAGGGAGCCCCAGTAATCTACTAAATTAGAAGAAATTCTTGGGCATTAATGTGTTCTGACCGATGAGAGCCCACACATGCGCCTTGGGACTGTGAAGCAAAACTAAACTGGCTATAGAGTCTAAAAGCCCCTGTGGCATCCTGATTTGGGATGCCCCACTGTGTGAAGCCCTAGGCTTGCCCATAACCACATTCCCGGAATCATTTCCACAGTGTCTTCCAACTCCTTCAGGTCAATCATGTACCCACTGGCAGCAGGTGTGTGGGGGAGCGGCCATTGGGCGACCTGGGGGGTTTCACACAGCGATTGGGTTGCCCCAGGGGGAGTGAGTATGCCTGCCCTGGAGTCTCATAGACTCCAGGGTAGGTTTTGGTCCCCCTGTAAAAAAATGGGCTGGTTTACCCAAAAAACCTATCACCCCTAGATTTTTTTCCTATTATCAGAAGACATCCATAGGCTTGGTAGGGATTTTTTGAGTTGGGATGTAGCATGTTTATATGCATTTTCTAATATTGGACAATTTCACTATAGAGTTCCTTGAATACAGATTTTGTCTGCTTGCACCACTTTAAGTCCTGAGAGATGTGAATGCCCAGAAGCTTTGTGTCAATGATTACCTTGACCTCTGCTACATCAATGCTGATCGGTAAGGGTTCTGAGTGAGACACTCTGATATCTGTTACCCCATTGTTTTCTGAACTTTAATGGATTTACACCATAATTTGAGAATTTATTGATTTTATTTCTTGGTCCAGTAAGTGAATTTGTTGTAATCTGAGGCCTACTATTTTAGGGAAATTTTTGAGAAATCAGAGGAGATTAAAGGAGCACTATTGCAAAATTGTGTAATATTAAAAATCGATATAAACACGTCTGCTAATGAGGGTCACTTATACACGGATTCTGAATAAAACTCCAACCATCGGCCTACTTCCTTTCCCAATCTGTGATGTTGTCTACTAGACTATCAAGATGAATGACAATACATTTCTGGGGGCATTAAAGGACCTGTAATTGATTGCTAAGAGTTCTAGACACAAAGAGAAGCTCCTACACGTAATTTTGCTCACCATCTGTTGCTCACATTAGAAGTAGATGTATCAACCATATTGCTTCAGCAAAGATATTGAGTCTTTTTCCACTCTAATGATATTCAACCTAAGGAGTTCCAGTGCCATATATAGGATGAGGTCACAGAAACAAAGCAAAGCACTGCGGAGTTAGAAAATTCAAGGTGTGATTACAGAGAATCTAGAGTTCATGATTTTATTAATCCCTCTATCTAGTTAGGGAGTGGGCACAAGGTGAACAAAAGTCTTGTTTAAATAAATTAAATAAGACTCCACTCCCAGAAAATTTGCAAAAATATTCCAACATCAGAACATCCTATTGATCCCATTACAGGCCTACCAGTTTCTGCATGCACTGAAGTCCTCCCTGGCACCAGATTCACTTTATCGGAAAGAAGAACTTTACTCAACAATTTTTCGAAAAAGGAGACACAATCTTCATTGAATTTAAAGGCAGTAGTGCACAGTTTCACATTGCCTTTGCCTTTTCCCATTGGGTTTTAGGCACAGGGGATGCAAAGATACCAAGTGCATCAGGATGCATAATGTCAGGGCTCAAATTATGACCTACCTTATTCACAAGCATTGCACTCACATTCTATCAAATGCAGAAACAGCATCAATAGATCTACTTTAAACATAAGTAATCTCATTGTATCCTATTCAATTGGAATTCTGAGTGCTCATCAAGACACAATATGTTATTGGATGAACTATTGTCATTAATTGTTTGCATCCAAGTCCTGTCCCCCAGGACCTGTCACTTAAGACAATCTTAAGACCATCTTTTCCCTGCCCTGCTCCAGTGCAGTAAACGTCATAAGTGACAAAAGCAACAGTATAGAAATATAAAGGTTCAACCAAAATGATTCAGCTGGTGGTCCAGACACAGCTTTTGCACTACATACCCTATGAGAACTCTGGATGGGGTAAAGTTCATAGGGGCTGAAATATATTTGTGCCTCCAAATATAGCATCTAGCAAATCTACCGCTATGTTAAGTCCCACTTGAAAAGAACCTCACACCTTATACATTTCTGAGTCTGAGAGAAGTTGTTGCCATTTCACTTTTACAATGCCTGTCTCCTGAGCCAGACTGAGACTAGCAATAACCACACATAATATCTTCCCAAAGCATTGCATCTACACACATCAGAAGAACTGCAATGACAGTAAGTTGTTATTTCATTACAGGTTGACTAGGGGTACAAATCATTACAGGGGAGCAGGTATCTACTGAAAAAGCAGAATGGAACTGTTATATATTTCCAGTTATCCATTAAAAACCAATATATATGCCTCTCTTTACTTGTGTGCTCATATATAAATATGTGGTAAAACGTGAGTAATAAGGTAATACGATTATCCTTTGTTCTATATACCATTGTATTGTATGTATAGTATAGGGTGGTACAGTGTTGTCAGAAACACTTATCAGAACCAACTTGTACAAGGTCCTACACAGACATCCAGACACCACATTTCTACCAACAAACCATTTTCACAAGAACATTGACAAATTTGTTTGTAATGGTTTTAAAAAGGGCTATCTGATCAGCTAAACAACATACGCCATCTCACTTTCTCGGGGGTTCCTGTACATGTGTCTATCCTTATTCTGTAAGCTTTGTTTCTTTTAATCTTTTAATAAATGTATTTTTAAAGTGGACCAACACCCAGGGGGGATCGGCCCGGGAATCTATAAGATTCCCGGACCGATCAGATCCCTCCCCGCGGGGCATCCGAAATCGGGATGTCCCGCGGGGAGGAACCCCCCAGGAGGCCCACAATCCTTAACTTACCGGCGATCCAACGGCGCATGCGCGAGACGCGGCGGCGTCTCTCGCTTCCCTCTAGCAGGGCGCGCTCCCGCGCCGGCCGTTTTGTGAATGGCCGGCGCAGGCGCGCTCCCTGTTAGAGGGAAGCGAGAGACACAGCCAATGACAGTGCTCTGGTATGCGCGTCCAAGCGGCTTTGAACGCGCATACCAGAGCGGCTCTGAGCGCTGTCATTGGCCGGACGAGGTCACGTGGGAGCGGGGAGAGGTGAGTTTTTGCGGCGATCGGGGGGGTTTCACACAGCGGGGCACCCCCGATCGGGGTGCCCCACCTAAGTGGACCAACACCCAGGATAGTCAAAATCCTGGGTGTTGGTCCACTTTAATTTACATGAGTGATGGGCTACGAAGACTTCTTTAATGGAACTGTCCAGGAAAAATGTAAAAAACCTGATTCAGCAGCTTACCTCCTTATAGCTGCCTTCTCCCTTCCTGTAAAGTTGCAACAGCACCAAGAAGTAAAAACTTGGTACTGACTTCTGGCACTCCCCCTGATTCCCCTAGCATTAGAGAATCAAAGGGTCGACTGGTGGTCTATAACTCTACCTCCAGTGGCCATCTGTGTATTCCAGCTTTGTGACAAGGTGCCACAGTATGCTGATATAAACATACCGCCTGCTATTGTACTGGAAATCATCTTCCCCCACTGGCTGGAAATTGCAAAAATTAATGAAAATTTCAAAATTAGTTTTTGTCGTTTTGGGGCATTGTTTTGAAAAGAAAGAAAAACAGGGGGCATTGGAAGCGTATGGGCTGTGTGATTATATGGTCACTGTAGTTGTCTGGACAATTCCTTTAGCAGAACATTCTAAACTGGTCACCACTAATTCTTTGTCCTTCCAGTAAAAGAAAGAAACAAGTTTGGCTGGAATCTTTTTCAATACAAGGTGTGTATGTGACCCCTCCTTTTGCAGTCTAGCATTATGACATAACAAGGGAGGGAAGGCATATGGGTACATAAGAGAGAGGGGGGAGGGGGGGAACATAATCATCACATCACATAGTACATTAATTCACAGTTAGGAGCAAACATTCCATCCAGAAGGGTACATAAGTATAGAGTTTGTACTTGGGGATATACTGAGAGTTCAGTCTAGGCCTAGAATGAGGCACAGACCATCAGCAAGGTCCCTGAATGAGCAGTAATCATCCGCATGTAGAATACAGCTCCGTATGAGATCGGGTTCCCCATGCTGTGTGAGAAGCAAGCAATATATGTCGAGACATGAAACCGGGGCCAGGTTTTTTTTGGATGTAGGGTGATACCCCCTGTCAGAGGACAGGATGTAAAACTAGGCGGGGGAGGGAAAGGAACAGGGGGAAAGCAGCTGGGTATGGTGGGAATTGGGAGCGATGTACCGTATTTCCCCATTGTTTGACCATTTCAGAGGCACAAAGAGTGTACCTTTGCGGGGGTCAAGTGGCTAAACCTTGTTCATAGCCTTGGATTAATTCAATCGGAGCAGGGATGGAAGCTGGGAATCACATTATGATTATATTTTTACATTAAAATCAATGTTATAAATAATAAAAACCATAATTATTATTGGAATATTTTTTGTTGCACTACAGTAGGTAAAACTACCGTAGTCCGCAAATTCTAAATTACGTTTTTACGTCCTTCCCACCACACTTTTTTCATGTACTGTGACACAGATTTCAAACTTTCAATGTGGTGGTGGGAAATTTGTGGTGAGATCTATTTCAGAAAACAGACCTTTTTGAAAATCTACTTTAGACAAAAATAAATGTGTAGCTTCAGTGCATGCGATGCAATCCACTGGTAAGTAGACTGTATGAGCTGACAAATCATGTTTGCTAAAACTTCTGTTTGGTCACTGTTTACAGAGGGTGAGCCTGAACATCCACAATATGCCCCAAACATATCTGCCCTGCGTCATTTCATGTGTCTGTGGATTCCTAAAATATTATTTGGTTATCTTCCCCTCTGTGATATTCAGCTGCAATGTTAAATTAAATCATCAGTAAGTCTGTGAAATGTAGCAAATTTCAGGTTACTTCAAAGGGAAGTATCATAGGACTGAAGTCATTGTCTAGTCAAGCTTTACCTCTT
This sequence comes from Gastrophryne carolinensis, assembly GCA_027917425.1. NCBI lineage: Eukaryota > Metazoa > Chordata > Amphibia > Anura > Microhylidae > Gastrophryne > Gastrophryne carolinensis. The sequence continues at coordinate 170,206,934 of CM051240.1, read as the reverse complement.
GTTCCTCGTGTCCTATGTGATAGGAAGGCTTAGTCATACAAGCACTTTTGCATTGTATTCGAGTGAGCTTGGATTGACGGACACTGTGACAATGTGACAATGTGGAGGGCTCCTTCTAGCCTATTTCTAACAGAGGGGGGTCAACTTGACATGAGCCTCAGGATTGCATTTGTGGCCAGCAGTGGCGTGCTTAGCCACGACGCATATCAAGTAAATGCTTGGGACCACCGTCTACCAGGGGGCCTCCAAAGGCAGGGTCAGTTCCGTGAGGAAGTGACTGTACACTTACCTGAGCAGCAGAAAGGAAGTGACTGTACACTTACCTGAGCAGCAGAAAGGAAGTGACTGTACACTTACCTGAGCTGGTGATCAGGGCAAGCGTATTGGGACCACCGTCTACCAGGGGGCCTCCAAAGGCAGGGTCAGTTCCGTGAGGAAGTGACTGTACACTTACCTGAGCAGCAGAAAGGAAGTGACTGTACACTTACCTGAGCAGCAGAAAGGAAGTGACTGTACACTTACCTGAGCTGGTGATCAGGGCAAGCGTATTCTCACAGAATATTCATGGCAGTGGCTACAATAAGATGACCACCTCTATGAGTGACACTAACAGCAGTCAGCCTGCGGCAGGCGGCCGCATCCCCAACAAGGTGCATTCATATTTAATTTTGCTATAAAAATATGTCTTTCATTTGGGCCCCCAGACACAACTCTGCATGGGGCCCCAGAAATGATAAACCTGCCCCTGGTGGTCAGAATTGGGGGGGAAGTGCAAGAAGAAATGCCTATTTCAGAGACCAGAGCATCAGGTAAGATGCCAGCCAATTGATTTTAAAGTTTGACTGGTCAATAACTTATAGCCATCACAGTACATTGTGGTTTGCCACACTGCCTTGTGTCAGCAGTGTCAGTCTCTGAATAACTGAACAGTTAAATGGACTCTAAACCCAAAGCAATAATAAGACAGAAAGCAGCTCACCTGGTGCCCGTCCCATGTGTCTCTCTTCCATTTCTTGCAATGGAGCATAGAAGCAGTAGCAGGGCTTCAAAGTTTGCCCTGTTTTCAATTTTATTTCTGCAGGATCTCACAGAAAGTGGTCCTACAGCCACTCTTGTCCCTTGGTGCTCTCAGTGTCCCTTGGTGTTTTTAGTGTAAGCAAGCATGGCAAGTAACAGTGGTTCCACTGCTGCTGACCACAACAGAGCATGCTTAGGGCTCATAGAGCTCCACCATGACACACCCTTTGACATGCTTTGAAACATCTGATTATTTACTGTTCCCAAGGGGGATAAGGTGGGAGAAAGTTAGCGTTTGCCTGGACAGGCACTTCAGGCTACTTTACATATTCTCACATATACTACTTCCTAGCACTAACATTTTGTAAAGTGCACATCTGTGGTGTATACTATTTGTCAGTGAAAAAAGCTGAACAGACTTTTGGCCCTTGCTCTTGGCGCAGAACCCCCCCCCCCCCCCAAAAAAAAAAAGTTTACACAAGTTTAACTTTTGAGAGAAAATTGGTATTTATTTCTCCTGAAACCATGTGAGAATGCCTTTTACACTTGCAAATATTATTGTATTATTATATCAGCAGACATTGTGCCAAACTGTATTGTGTGCATGTGTGATAAGCATGGGTTGCCACAAAGAACCGCTGCCTCCCCCACTCCATGCACTGTAATACTGTTAAATGCTTCGGCACCCCCTCCATTGTAGTGAATGAAATCCCTAGTGACTGGAGTTTGGGCACAGTGGGTGCAGGGTTAAATCCAGTGATTTGCTAAGTGCCAGAGACTGACCAGGCTGTAAAAGGTGAGTACTCTTTTGTTTTTCTGTTTGGGTGGTTAATCCCTTTAAAAGGCAAAAATAAATATATAAATAAACAAAAATATATATAAATAAAAATAAACCTGAAAAAAGGAAATACATCTTTGCATTCTGTTGTATTACAATTTTACATTACATTATTTTTAGCAGCATAACTTGTCCTTTCTTTCTTGCTTTTTTTCTTCAATATTTATTCTAATATATATTTTTCACCTCTGATGGTCCTGCAAATTCTAGAAGCCCCTGATCAATAAATAAAAAATCCAGCCCTGGTAGAAATAAGTGTGCCTCCCTCAAGTGGTTTAGGCCCACCTAGAAGAAGATGTAGTATCTGGAGTGGAGTCAAGCCTTTAAGCAGCCAATATGCTCACATAATCCAGACCCAGGCTGTCAGTACCTGAAAATAAATGACTGTTTATATTAGACGTCTTGTTTAATAAATTAGGCCCATTCCACTGAATGTCACATCGCCTCTTTTTAGTGATTCATACTGAACAGATCCCATGGCCCTCCTTCATACACAGAACTGGCCAGTGGGATGGTGCTTCCTCTCCATTACCCTAACTGTTGGGTTTAGATATCAACGGCCTACAGAGAATTCAAAACAATTACTAGCGAAAGGCATCTGGAGTTGAACACTTAGGACGGAGACCCTCTCTTCATATACAAAAACTTTTTGTTTACGTCTGAGAATTATTTGATAATTGGCACTTGTTTAAATAGACCATTTAAAGCTAACCCAAGTTTTTTTCAGCCCTACAATGCAGATTAGGTTACAAGGTCTTTTAGTTTCCAAACAATGGAGATTTGTGACATTTAATTTGTACCATACTTGTGGCATGATTGAGAGAATTGTATGATTTTTCTTGTTTTGCAAACAAGTAAAGAACACATTTCTTCTGCACTTACACACAACATGCGACCCCACCCACCACATAATGCTCTCCCACAAGAGACTTTGTGTAAAGAACTAACGTGATTGCATTAACATTGTGCCAAAACCACCATTCAAACAGCCCACCATGCTTGCACTTTTTTCACTTAATGCATGGTTTCCATCAGTCTTTTATGTAGCCCCAAAAAATTAGTTTAGTAATTAAATTTAGCATAGTAATTATGTATGACACAGGCATTCTTCTGCCTTAAGAAACATGTAAAGTCCAACTGCAGCCAAGCTTTTGTTATTTTGTTTGTTGCATCTCAATGGTTGGAGCCACAAATTATTTTTTTCTACCTTTGACCCATAATAGAGATTTCTACCAGCTTCCTGTCTGCAGTTACTAAAAAGAAAACCCATGGGCCATATATGGGTAAGAGTGGTGCAGTTCACATGGAACTAATGGATTTTCTGATAAATTACATTCCTGTCTGTGACTCCGAACCCCCAATTGCTCCCCGGGCGCTGAGTTTAGGGCGGCCCATAGCTCCGGCATGTGTGCACTTCACTGCCCCTTAGTGTGGTATTTACCTGTGTGTAGTCACTAATATAGTGTTTATTCACTGGGGTGTCCATTGTGTGTATTTCACGTGTGTGTAATCACGGATATAGTGTTTATTCACTGGGGTGTTAATGTAATGTGTTGTTCGCAAGTGCACAGATTGGAAAAATGCGGAGGAAGAATTCCATGTGTCTCCCAAAAATGGGAGACAGATAATTAAGGGTAATCCCCCAAAAAACCTGCTGCTGGATATGACACATGGTGATAAAGGGCATCTGTAGGCTTAGGACACAGTACACAGTGCTCCAGTACATAGGAGATAAAGCTGGTAACCTATTGTTGTCTGTAAGCTTAGGACCCCCTTCACACCAATGCGCTTACCTTAACCAAGGTGTTTTTGAATTGCTTTGATTACATTTTGATTGTATTTTTCATTGTGTGTGTGTTATATGTTTGTTAATTAAATCTAGTTTTATTAAGAGATTAAGCATGGTGTTCCACAGGAAGCCAAGAAGCCTGTGGGATGCAGGATCATTCATTCATTCATGCAAGTGGTGAATGGAGGTTTTAGGCCTATTCATATTTTTACTATTAAGGACCCCATACCAGTTCTAGGAGGGGGTCAACTGGTGGCCTATCTATACCCTCGTCCAGTTGCATGCCCCTCACAGAACACCGGCATGTGCTAAAGGATATTGGGACTGATATCCCAGTATGGTTGAAATCTACCTGTGTGGTTTCTGTACCATTAGGATGCCAGCCCCTATGCCTAATATGTTGGCATCAAGTGGTACCCACATCTTTTTTGTTTTTTACTTTCAGAGCAATAGAATACTTCACACATACACACTGCTGGGTGAAGTACCCACATACATCTATTAGATGCATCAATGTTGATGTGTTGGCCAGTTGCCTATTTGTCAAAATATTTATATAGTAAAAGGTAAAAATATTAAGAAAGGAAAGTGAAGAGAGAGAATAGAAAGTAAAGAATAGTAAGAGTGAAAGGGTCCAGTTGTGTGCAGATCTACCGGCAGAACATAGCAGATGGAAAAGTTAAGTGTCCCTTCTCTCCCCCACAGACCCTTCAGGTCCCCGATCCCCTTAATTTAGCGTTGATTGGTCCATACTGGGGCGAGCGTAAGCAATCCAGGGCTGCCACACCCGGAGCAGGGAGCATGTCAGCTAAGACACTGCTAAGTCTGTGACTGACAAGGAAGGTATTCATTCTGTTCTTGACTTCAATAAATGAGACTGAACAAGACTTCCAAGCTTTAGCAATAGCCTGTTATCAGCCAACAGAAGGTAGATAAATAGTTTATTTTGATTTCTAGTTAGATTCCCCACTCCCTGGTGTAAAGAGCCACCCAAGGGTCCCGATTTACAGACTTGTCAAAGAGGGTCATAGTCAAACCAACAATCTGGACCATATGCAAAAACTGCTGGACATTTCCACCAGATGTGCATGACATCCCCTGGGCATATCACATTCGCTAAAGCCTCTATTTGAATATCCTGGGACCACATGAGCGATTCTAGTGGGGTCATAAAACCATCTCAATAAAGATTTATATGCTGTTTAGACTGATTTGCCATTTGTTAGCCAAATTTTTATCCATTCCTCCATCAGCCTCTACCCCCCAAGTCCAAAGCCTACTTCTGAATATATGGCAAGTCGAAATATCTAGGGGGTTTGATAATTGAGTTATACGGCTTTAAGACTAGGCCCTTGGCATCTGTGGGTTTGATAAAGGAGCACTCAAAGTCCGTGAAGAGAGAGAAGCCATTGACCCACCCACTATGCCCCGGGCCCAATGTCTTAGCTGGGTGTACCTAAAGAACTCCGTACGAGGTATACTGAGCCTTTCTTTTAAGCTTGCTAGAGCTCCTAATTAAGTAGTTAAATAGTTCAGGAGGTGGTACACTTGGAGAACATTAACTTCAGTCCACCAGCGGAAAGAAAGTAGATTATACACTTCTTGGCGAAATCGATCTGGGGTCATGCTACAGATTCATAAGTGGTAGATGAGCTGAGCTCAAGCCCATTGAGTACTTGATGCTATCCCATATAGCTAAGGAATGCATCATCAAAGAGCTTAAATTAGGTGGCCTTTCGGCTGCAGGTAGCCACAGTAGAGTACATATGGACTGGGGGACTATTGGGAACTTCAAGTAGTACCCACCAAGGTGCATCCCTAGTGACATGTAATAGTTGCAGTTGGGTGATTTGGACTGCTTGGTAATATCCCTTAATCTTAGGCACTCCCGACCCCCCTCTGAGCTTTGGACCTTCCTGGGGGTGGAGTTACTCCATATACTCCATTTTTTGTTGCATAATGTTGAGGAGGTGTAAGGGGACCTTAACTGGGACAACCCAGAATAGATATAATATCTTGGGGAGAATAGTCATTCTGGTAATGCGATTCTGCCCAGGCTGAGACCCCATATTTGACCCACCTGTCCATCATAGTTTGCATGCTTTGGAAGGTAATTAACAGTATACAGAAAGTTATAGTTACCTGTAATTTAAACTCCCAAGTAATCCAGAGAGGCATGGCTTCATCTAAATAAAAAGTTAGCCTGCATCAAGTGGATTTCATGGAAAGGCAGAGAGATGCCCAGAGCCATTGACTTAGTTCCACTGACCTTAAAGGAGCACTATCGCGAAATTGTGTAATATTAAAAATCCATATAAACTCATTGGCTAATGAGAGGAGGGGTCACTTATGCACCCGAACTGAATAATAATCTCGACAAGCTTGTGGTTTATTTTCTCATGGTAGGAATAAAATCCAGGAATGACAGGTTTAGTCTTCCTGTCACCCCGAATGTCCTTTTCCTGCCATTAAAAGAAAGAAAAACAAGTCTGGATGGATATTTCTTGATGCTGGGTGTATAAGTGACCCCTCCCCCTACCATCCAGCATATTTATATGGATAGTGCTCCTTTAAGGCCACACCCACTGTTTTTCCTTATTTTTCTCCGCATCGCCAAGGCTCTTATACTTTTACAAATAACTTAGCAACTACAGGGTCTTTTTGAAAATAGATTGAAGTTTGGGACAGTGCCGAGACACTGGGACAGTTGGGCTTGCAGTTAGTATAACTTTAAGCCATGCACTCGGTATGGATCATCCATCGCTATCCTCACAGTAGCAAAGCTGTGGAGTGCTACTACCCCCTTAGATCTTGTATTAGGTACCGCCCATATTTTCTCTGGTAGATCTGTACAGCAGTTATGCTTCCGGATTTTGTTCATATTGTATGCTGAACTGTCTCCTGCTTATATTACAAACCAATCATTATTTACACCAATCTGCATTATGCACATGGATATACTTATCTGCCTATTTATTGTATATTTCCTGTACAAAGGTATAAATGTGATTGCAAGTATGTGATATGTATAGCTATGTACAAACATATATTGTTTATGTTCAGATATCTGTACCCTGTAGTGAAATTTGGTATTTTCTCTTTCATTACTTTGATAACTTCTTTACAATTAGTCATTGGAAAAAAGTCATCAATTAAGTACCTGCTAGTCACCCGTAAATGCATTAGGACAAAGGTAATACTGTCGATATACAGAAGTTGTGTGAATATTTAAAATTTGCCACCTCTAATCAGCAAGAGCACCAAGCCCAGTGCTGGACTGTAGTACCGTGGGACCCACCAGAGGAAATCATTTTTGAGATCCACTGGAGATCAATTTTGGGGCCTACCCTTCAGATAAAAGATAAAATAAAATGTGATTTCTTAACCAAACCAAATAACAAATGTAACTTACTGAATAAATGGCAACCTCACAAATAGCAAACCAAAAACACAGTGGTGGCCTTAAAGCAGTACAAAACCCACCAGCAGCCGTCCTGGAATCTAAAAGATTCCAGGGTTGGCGGCTGTCTTTCCCCCATAGAATCCTGAATCAGGATGCCCACTGTGTGCAACCCTCCAGGGCACAGGTAATAACTCGTCTTACCTTAGTTTAATGGTGCATGCGCAGGCTCTCGTCCAGTAAGAGCCATTTGCTGAAAGGCAATTGTTTACAATAGGGAGTGCTGGCTGTCTTCATCCCCGGCGATGTACACACACTCCCATCCCAACCATTCAGATAGACACCCACACTGATCTGGATTCTGGGAATGCAGCTGTACAGGCTCCCTATTGAAGGCAAAGGACTCTGAGAACCCGAGCATACACTGTTGGACTTCATAGATGAGTTTTACTGGCCAAACCGGGGAGTTTCACACAGCGGGGCATCCCAATTCAGGATGCCCTGGGGGCACAGAACAAAACCCAGGAAAGTCAAATTCCTGGGTTTTGTTCCATTTAAATCTCTTGTACTGCCCTGATAGTGGCTTCGGGTTAGTGCCAGGGGCTGACGGGAGGGGGGTTAGGGGTCGAACGGAGGAACCTCTGGGGGGCCAGTCCAACCCTGACCATGTCAACCTGTGTATCTGATAATATCGATAGTATCTTGATTCTGTGTGGGTTTTTCATCTTACTTTTGCTCATCCACGTTTCCTTGAAACAGACAAATTTAATACAGCCCATCTAAGGGAAATATCACTGAATGATGCACTAAAACAGCAGGAACCTCATTGTTGCTTATTATACAAATGAAAAAAAATCCAAAGTAATAAAGATTTGTGAGCAGCACGGAGTTCTGTATTAAAGGGTATCTGTGTGAAAAATACTCAAAGATTAACAGCTTTGCAAAATGTTACCAGGAGGCTCATTTGTATACTTGTTAATGGCTGATTCATGGCAATGTGATTTTCTGTGGTCCCAGAAGCATTTAGAAAAGTATCTGCCAGTGAGCAGTTTGCTACATTTTACTTAGACAAGTGTCTAAATGGGCATTTAAGTAAAATGTGGCTGGTTATTAGGTCATTGTAAAATAGCTTCCTAAATAGCTTCCTAAAAGGAATTTGCCATAGTGATCAAACCAAAACTCATAAAGCATCTCAAAAGCAGCCGTGGCCGCCTCTGGAGTCTAAAACACTCCAGGGCCAGGCACTAGCCTGTGTGAAGCTACGGGGGTCGGCAGTAAACTCACCTTTACTGGTGGCCTCCATGACGCTGTGTTTGCAGGCGGCTCTGGCTTCCCTGTAGCTGTAGGGTCCTTACGCACCCAACAATTCAGATAGGCTGGGAGCTCCAAATTGAAAAGGGAAGCCAAAGACGCAGTTCACCCGGCCCTCTTGAGATCAGCCAATTGGCCATCTCAAAAGTGTCATGTGGGGTAGGAGGGAACCCACCTCAGTATGCTTTGCTTTAAAGCGGACCAAAACCCAATGAACTTGTGAAATACATTTTGCCAAAGCCCCTGTCGATACTCTCTTCTTAGGGTGTAGAACTAGAAATAGATATTTCCGCTTTTTAACCCGTCCTGGAACACAGATTTTTTGGTGATCCCTCTATGTAAGATGACAGGTATTACATAGGTGTGGCAATGACATCATTGCCACACACAACAGGCGGCATTATGTGGGATTAGAGTGAAGTGGGAGCAGTGAAAATTAGCAAAAGGTACTCCTCATGCGAGGAGCCATTCAGGGGATGCTAGTTTAAAAATGTGGGGTTTGGTCCTCTTTGTGATCCACTAATGCGTCTCTGCACTTCATCATCACAGATGCCTGCTGGTTATGGAGCCTGTTTTCACATTTCCTCATATTGTGTCAGTTCCAATTCTTCCTGTATGCCCTTCAGTGATGCTGCCACTTCAGGTGTACAAGATCAATGCCTTTTATTTTTGGATGAATTAAAGAACAAACATACATGAAGCTGTAAGTTAATACTCAAATTTCAAAGCTGGCCATCCTCTCAGTTCCACCCTCTTATCCTGGCAAACGCACAATTCGTCACTTTGTAACGTCCCCTGAGGCTCGGAGGACAATTTAGGAAGTGATGAAACGTACAACAGCCATCAAATTACGACAGAAATGAGAGCATGGCCAGTGCTGAACTTTAGACCTGACTGAGGGGTGCTGGTATGTGGGTGAGGAAATTGGCAAGATACCTGTACCCAAGGCAGGAAAATAGGCAGCTTCCTCCTACCTTTTTAGCTGTAATAGGGGTCGCCAATAGTGTGAAAGATAGTACAACTTCCTCCACCCATTTACAGCTTTTTTAAAGTAAAAAATATTAATCCAAAGTCCTCTATCTGCATGCTTGATCCCCAGGTCATCTCAGGTTCTCTGTGTTGCTATAAGTCAACCTGTCTGTCACACAGTGGGGGCTATATAACAGAGAAGTGTTTCCCTGATGCCCTCTTGTGTTACAGTGATGCACTGTACGCAGAATCCCAGGGAAGCACCATTTATGTGGTATAAGTACTCGATCCAGTTATTGGCAACATTTAGAATCCGGCTCAAGATTCACATTTCATAAAGCATGGAAGAACCTGCATCACCCTGGGAAACCTCCACCTCAAGCTTTTTGCCTCTGATCTCCAAAATTCAATAAAGTATTGAGAGCACAGTCAAGTTTAAATTCTCAGTCATTTTTAGGAGAGAATACTGTCATTCACTTGTATTGTCTACCTTAGGGATGATTCAAAGCCTGGTGAAAATTTACACCTGGTAGTCAATGAAAGTGAATGGCTGTTTTCTCACCTTCGTAGTGAACATTTTCTCACCTAGCTCTGAATCGACCACATTGTCCACAAAATGCACCTCTTATCAAAATTGCGGTAATAGCAGAGGGGCATCCAAATTCCTAAACCCTTCACAGTCAAGATACCCAAGATACCCACCACTTCAGAATTCCCTGCTGCCCACATACCTGCAAGCAGCATTGGCATCTTTACTGATGCCATATGGGCACAAATCAGATAAAAAAGTGATTGTCAGTTGCCACTTCTGTAGTTATGCCCCTGGTAAGCAGCCAATTAGGTTGGTTCAGTGGCTGTGCAATCGTTAGCCAGCAAAAGGTGTGTATTGCAAGCAAGATTTGTTATCTAGCCACAGCCGGTGGGCCTGAGCACAAGTGGGGGGCGCCATTTCGAATCTGTGCCCCGGGTGCCAGAAAGCCTAGCTACTTCTCTGCCTTACATACAACCTTTATGCTCTTAACCCTATATCATACTTATATAGGCTTTGCAATACTTCACTTGCCCACCACTTGGAGACTCCTGCCTGCATTTTTACTCAGAGGATTATACCGCTATAGTTTACCCAATCTACAGTATACCTATAATCACTGCACTACCCAGGTAGCCTAACTTTACCGATCTCTCAAAGTGGATATTAATATTGATACCATACATAACATATGTAAGTATCAGCAATTTAATAAAATGTTCACAAAAAGTCACTAACACCATCTACAAGCCCCTCAGGTAAAGCATTAATGTGAAACGCGCCCGGGCTGAAATACTCACCTATCTGAAGTGTGACCCCAACTAAGGCTGAAAATCTCACCTGGTGGATACACATATTAACTCCACCTAACCCCCTGCCTTTAGACTGTGTACCAAGCAACACTTCTATGTTACTTTGCAATCAAGGAAGCGCAATCTGAAATAAGACCAGTTACTAACCTGTTGTACTATGTGTTGTTATTTTTTAACTAACATTTGTATCATACGCTTATGCTGAAACTATATGTATGAACCTCAAATTGTACAGTGCTAATCTCTATACCAGCTGCCCGAAAAAGGGCTGATTACTAACCTAATCCTCTTGTTCTAACTTGTGATTCAACAGCTGTTCTGTAACCATTTGCTAACTATCTATATGTAACCTGTGGATCCATACAGTAACTGATCAGGTAGTGCAACAGGCTAATGTAGTGCTTGTTGTGATGTAACAAGCAATAAACGCAATACATTGTTTATACAGTGTTGAAACCCATAAGGCTTCTGATTTACACCTTTTTGCCCAGGTCACTTTAAGGTCATTTTAACACAACGCCCTTTCTCATTTATTTTGACTTCTGACTTGCCAGTAACTTTAAAGCAGCAGAGGCTACGCCAATATGGCCGCCCCATCACTGAGGACACTAGCAGCTTAATAGGCACCGGCAACATGCACTGTTGCTGAAGGGCTGGGGTGGGAAAGCACAGCACATGGGGCAGCTCCTGTTCCCAGGAGGACTGCTATACTGCAAGAAGATGCTCACCAGCCCACCTTCAAAGTTATGCAACACTTTATTTATCAGCATGTCTTTCTTTCTTTTATCCCTTCCTTTTCTTACTCCTTCATTCTTTTTTGTCTTTCCCTTCTTCCTCCCTTCTTTCTTTTTCTCCTGCAAGTCTTCTTTCTTTCTTTCTTCCTCTCTCTTTCTTTCTTTTCCTTTTATTTTTATTTTTCTTTACTTCCTTATTTGTTCCTTTCCTTCATTCATTTTTCCCTTCTTATTTTTTTCTTTCTTTCCTTCCCCCCTTTCTTTATCCATTCCTTCCCACCTTCCTTCCTCCTTTCTTTCTTTCTTTCGTTCTTTCTTTCTTTCCTTTTTTAATTTTTCATGCTTTGTTTTTCATTTCTTCTTTTCTGCCATTTTTTAGTTCCCTCCTTTTTTGCTTTTTTTATTTCCTTCCTTCCTTCTTTCTCCCTTTCTTTTTTCCCTCCCTCTTTCTTTTCTCTTATCCCTTATTCTACCTTTCTCCTTCTCACCTCATTTTCTCCCTCAGCCCTGTAAGTCGTTTAGGCTACATTTAATTTTTCATGCTTTGTTTTTCATTTCTTCTTTTCTGCCATTTTTTAGTTCCCTCCTTTTTTGCTTTTTTTATTTCCTTCCTTCCTTCTTTCTCCCTTTCTTTTTTCCCTCCCTCTTTCTTTTCTCTTATCCCTTATTCTACCTTTCTCCTTCTCACCTCATTTTCTCCCTCAGCCCTGTAAGTCGTTTAGGCTACAAAGTGCCCTCATTAATTCTTATATGAAGTATGTGTAATAAGTCTTTTAAACATGGCTCTTGACATATGGTTGGCGCTGGTCACTGTTACAGTAATCACTGCAGGACGTGGCAGGGGCGCACTGTTTCTGCACTCAGTGCCAGTGCTGCGACGTTTGATTCTGGGACTCGGCATTTAGACTAGCTCACCATATGCCAAAAAAGAAAATCAATTTCAAGCCCTGCAACACAAGGGCGCTGGAGCAGAATGCCGCTAAATTCCACCAGCTGCTCTTCCGCTTCCCCAGTGCATTTCTACACACACATGCAGTGACCCTGTTAACCCTTTATTAGCTGAACAGGTCAATCCTTAATACAGTATAGGAAGTGCTTTGTCTTGGCACTACTGTTTACTACGATGAACAACTGTGTTGGTAATGTATTAACACGCTAACCATTTATCTTAGAAAGGAAATGTTTATTAAGAAATATTTGGGGCAGCCATCTCTGAACTTCCCTTTACAAATTGTAAATGTCTCACGGTCATGCTGCTCCTCCATCTGAAGCACTCAAAGAGAAACTGACCTGGAACAAGTGCACAGATCTTATTGTATTTTTTTAAATTTAAAGTGGACCAAGACCCATGGCGATCGGCCCAGGAATCTATAGGATTCCCAGGCCAATCAATTCCCTCCACCTGGGGCATCCAAAATCGGGATGCCCCGCTGTGTTAAACCCCCCCAGGACGCCCTCTAACCTTACCTTACTCCTGGTCCAGGTGATAGGCATTTGTGAATGGGCAGCGCGGGCTGCGGTCGTCAACATGCTCGGAGCCGCTCGCCTTAGATGAAGGCTTAGACGAAGGAACGTCAGCGGATCTGAACGCGCTGATTGGACAGGTGGGGCACGCTCCCTCCAATCAGTGAGGAAGCCTGTTACTGGAGGCATATGCAGTAGCTAGTAGAGGATCATACTCAGCTCAAGTGCGGTGAGGTATCAAGGCTGTGGGATGCAGGGGAGACACTCAGGTGTGTATAGCTATTTTGGCAGCCTTTTTTTAAAATACAGTGACAGTGCAGTGAATATAGCCTTTATTAGCTTTGAATAGATTAGGGAAAAGCTAGGCCTAATGTGGCCCTGCAGCCTTTCTAAATGTCTCTCAGAGGAGATATAGGTCAGTGTAAGTCTCCGCCTGCCACCCGCAGCTCTATTAATCCAGCAGGTGCCCCCAGGCTACTGGCTCCTTCTGTCTACCCCCTTACACTTGGCACTTTAAATGCTATTTTTGCTGTCTGTGACCTCACCTTCCACCGACAGCCCAGTGCCCCAAACAGTCCGTGTTTCTATTTTTTACTAAAGCTTTGGTCCAATTTTTAAAAAAACTTTTGTCCAATTTTTTAAAAAACACAGAAACAACAGGAAGCACTATGATGTCAGATTGCCAGCCATATGCTAATTGATTCAATTGCAAGTTAAACTGTCATATAAAGAGCTTTCAGATTTTTTGCAGTTATTATAACTGATAAGGCTTTACCCCCATTGCTAAGCTGTGTGTACTGTAAGTAAATGTATTGCTGGAAAGCACCAGGGGGCAAGGGTAAGATTCCTGGGCCGATCCGGTCCCTCCCTGCGAGGCATTCAAAATCGGGATGCCCCGCTGTGTGAAACCCCCCCCCCCCACAGACGCCCAGAAACCTTACCTGGATCCCGATCCAACGCCGCAGGGGCGTAGCCATGGGGGAGCAGGGGGGGCACTTGCCCCGGGTGCAGCAGTTCAGGGGGCACCAAAGGGGGGACTGAAAACAGGTGGGGGGCGCCGCTTCGAATCTTTGCCATGGGTGCCAGAAAGCCTAGCTACAACGGCGCATGCACGGGCCGCGGCCGCATTTCGCGCTTCTCTCTAGCAGGGCGCATGCCCGCACCGGCCATTTGTGAATGGCCGGTGCGGGCGCGCTCCCTGTTAGAGGGAAGCGCGAGATGCGGCCACCAGCATGCTCGGAGCCGCTGTGGTTGGACGCCGCTTGTACTTGCATACCACAGTGGCTCCGAGCACGCTGATTGGACAAGCGGCCACGCATGCGCCGTATAAGGGTGAGGTGAGTTTTATCGGGCTTTCTGGGGGGTTTCAAATAGCGGGGCACCCCCGATCGGGGTGACCCGCGGAAGTGGACCAAAACCTAGGATAGTGAAAATCCTTGGAGTTGGTCCACTTTAAGTAGAAAAGCATAAGGCCACTGCTACATAGAGCAACAGGAGCGATACAATGGCCTTAGCCCTTTAATTCTTAACATTAAACTGGCCATATTAGTTCCTTGTATGTAATTGTAATTAAATGTTTAATCATTTTTCAAAGGAGACACGTACAGTAAACACATTTCTTCTGGGTAATTAACTGTTGCATGCCTTTAATCTAATATTCAACCCTATATTTATTTGTTGGAAGCATGTGATTGTTTTTTCTTTATTTTGTACACTGGGGTGCTTTGTTGTTCCCATTTATATTGAGATAAGACATAATTAGACTTTGAAGGGTTTCAATAAAAGCATTATTTTATTATGCCTAATACTGCATAAGACCAAATGTGTCACATTTTACCATCCAGGAAAATCAAACCGACATCCTCAGCCTATATAAAAAAAGAAAACAGACTTATGTTATATCCCCAGGGACAACTGTAGAGAAAATTAGGTTCATAGGAAATGTACAAGGAAAAGGAATGCATAGTAGCCTGAACTTAAAATGGACCAAAACCCACGGAATTTGTGAAATACATTTGGCCAAATCCCCTGCGGATACTCCATTCTTAGGCTGTAGAACTAGAAAGATATTTTTGCTTTTACGAATTGTCCCTCTGTGTGAGATGACAGATGATCAGCCATTGCATAGGTATGGCAATTACATCATTGCCACACACAACAGTGGCAATGAATGGAGAAGGCGGAGCTTTACAGCTAAAACAAGGGCCATGATCTGGGATTCAAATGAAGCAGGAACACTAAAAGTTGGAAAAGGTGCTAGTCTTCGGGGGAGAATTTCAGGGGATGCTAGTTAAAAATGTGGGTTTTGGTCCAACCTAAATTAACTTACATGTTACTATGTCTTGGAATGTGCCATGTCGCTGGAGGTGTCACTAACCACACTGATGTCTGTGTCCTGCTAGAAGTCACTTTATCTCTTTAATACATTTTTATTGGTCTGCCAGTGACTCATGTCCTGCTAGTAGTAGCAATCAAAATAATGCGCTATGGATGCCTACGTGCAAGGCATTAGAATCCGATTTGATACTTTACAGCACTGCATTCGATTTCAGTTAATTATTAAATCGGAAGTGCAGTCGTAAACAACCCCCTGCCCTGCCACCCTCTCCTGGCACTGAGGCAGGAAGGGGGGTTGGAGTTACAAAAAACCCTTACCTCAGCCGCTGTCCAGCGCCATTCCCCAGGGCACGGATGGCAGCCACAGAGAAAGACACAAAGCAGCATCTCTGTGCACGGACCTGCCACCCATTCTTGCTCTGAGCCAGTGGATGTTGCCTTGTGTCTTTCAGTGCACAGAAACAGGAAAACTGCGCTGGACCACAGCTGAGGTGAGGGTTTTTTCTTTGTAACCCTCCCACCTGCCTCAGTGCCGGGAGAGGGTGGCAGGGCTTTAATAATTAATTGTGGTCTTGTTAGTCTGTACTTGCCGTTGCAAACACGCATACATATTTACAGATTTGATCCTACTCATTTGCGATCCAACAAGCTGGGTTTAGGCAAGTGTTAGAAAGTAATGTTCTTCCTCATGCACACATTTCCCAAGTTATTGCACCAGTATGTATGGTAAACGTATCGATGCATGCTTTGACTTTTAACACACATAATGAGCATCTTTACCCTTTGCGTTGATTACCTGTTATACCTCAGACCGTCTGACCACGTTTGCTCTCTTCAACTCACTTCCTGGCTTTTTTCCCTCTTCCCCCCAGAATTTTACCCACCTCCTTCCAAGATGAATGATGGTGGTATACCGTATCTATCGTCATTGGAGTATTATAGATGCAAATAATTTCATGTCATATCATGTTATGACCTTAGAGGAGGGCAAAACTACTGGAGATTCCAGACAGTTGCAAAAAAGGGAGTTACTGACTAGTGTCTGTCGCTAGGTTTTTCTAAAGCTCTTTTAGCGGAGGTGAATATTAGGGGGCACCTCTTTATTTTTCCATCTTAGTGCAATGTATATGTAAATATATATATATATATGTATTAGGTTCCTCAGGATGTGCTTTTCTGTGCCTAGATTATCTGCTAGATACGGAGTGAGTAGTCAAATGGATATATTGTTTTCCATATTAGGGTTAAAGAGCTGGTTTGTGAGATCTAATGCTTCTGACCATAATCTTTTCGATATAAAACGGAGGACGCGTTGGTCCCACACCACCAGCAGGCAGATGGAGTGATTATTTCATTATAGTCAGAAGTAAGATGCACTCTATTTATAAACTACACGCTGAGAAGTATAAGTAGAGCGGATTTTGGTAGGACATGTTCGTGGAGGATGGTTTTCCATTCACTCTCTTTAAATTTAACATTGAGGTCTGTTTCCCGTTTAATTCTGACCCTGGATGTGTTTAAGGCAGAATTAATGCATGTATAGAATCTAGTAAGGCCAACCACTTAAGGCTGGGTGCAAAAATATCATTTTTCAAATGGGGAGATTCTATATGGCATTGGGGGCCTGTTTATCTTCAGCATTTGTATATAACTAACATCTTTTATAAGAGGGGTCTTGAAGGATCTGCGGTTCAGTCCCCTGTGCCCCGTTACCCTTTTCACAAGGACGTTTGGAGGTCCCCCACACACGGGGAGATCTCCACACCCAGGGACAGGGTGAAATCTTTGGCTCTGAAAAGAAAAGAATGGGACACCGGGGAAAGCGTAGCGGAACCAAACACAAGACCGAGAAGGTCCTAGGCGAAGGTATTTTTAATCTTAGTTCTACTGTACTGACCAATGATGAATTAAGGATCTTAGATGGGGGCTAAAATATGCCCCACCAAAAAAGATGGACAAATTCCACACTCATGTGGACTTTCAAAAGTTCATGAGGAAATTAAACATAAAGAAATCTTTCCTCAATGAATCGGAACAAAACTCATCTTCTATGGGGAATAACAGCATTGTATTGGAGGATTGGGCCCAGAGTACTGGGGGGTCTCAAAGTGATCTCAGTTTTCACACCCTGATCTGAAGAATAAATCTTTTTTCAATCCTAACATTCCTTCAAATTCCCACTTGGAAGTTTTCCATAAGCTGGTAACGAGGGATCTAAACAATATTAATATTAAAGGGAAACACAACCCTATAGCTCTCTCCAATGGGATCAAGCCATTGGAAAGGAACCATGACTTGGTCATAAAACCGGCTGACAAAGGTGGGGGTTTGGTCATTCTGGATCGGAGTGACTATATTGAGGAAATGAATAGACTTTTGTCCTACACTCCCCTTAAAGGGGACCCCACATTGGATTTTCATAAAGCTTTACTTATTCTTCTTAATAAGGGAAAGGATAGTGGGGTTTTAACTACAAGGGAGTTTGATTATTTGAACATCAGAGCTCCCAAAGTCCCCACTATCTATCAGCTACCAAAAAGCCATAAGAGATTGACCAAACCTCCAGGACATCCGATCGTGAGTGGGATAGACTCCATCACATGTAGATTGGGGGAATACGTAGACACTTTTCTGCAGCCACTTGTACGCAGCCTACCAGCCTATTTGCATGACTCTGGAGAAGTGATAAGACTCTGTGAAGCTCAGACTGTCACTGAAAATTCTATTCTGGCCATGGAGGATGTCACGTCTTTATATACCGTAATTCCGCATGAGGGAGGAGTGCATGCTGTCCAGTTTTTCTTCAACCGAGATTCGAATCTGCCACAAACACAAGTGGATTACATCATTGAGTGTCTAGGAATCGCCTTGAACCACAATTATTTCTGGTTTGGCGGGAAATACGATCTGCAAACCAAGGGGCGTGGCCATGGGGGCCAAGTTTGCCCCCAGTATGGCCAATCTATATGTCAGCCCATGGGAAGCACAGCTCATTTTTGAACGTACTAGGACTCCATTGAGAGTATGGAGGCGTTTCATAGATGATGTCCTGGTAATTTGGAAAGGCACACAACCATCTTTAGAGGAGTTTTTCAAGGAAGTAAATGCCAACGAGCGCAACTTGGAGTTTACAGCTGAAATTGATGGCTCCACGGTTAACTTCCTTGATCTTACTATTAGGAAAGAATACGATCAGCTTGTGACGCTTACATACTTCAAAACCATGGGCCGGAATGGCTACGTGCCGTCAAACAGTTGCCACCATCCAAATTGGCTTAAAGCCATTCCACTGGGCCAATTCTTGCGCATTAGGCGTAATTGTAGCCACTTGGTTGACTTTGACAAACAGGCAGCGAGCCTAAAGCAGAGGCTTGCTGAGAAGGGCTACGATTTGGAAGAGGTAGAAAGCCAATACTAGCTAGCGAGGAATACTGATCGGAAATCGATGGTTGAAAGTGGTGCAAGTAGGAAGTCAGAGAGATGCCAGGCTGCGTTTATCACTGGTTTTAGTGTTCAACATCGGCAAGTGCAGCAGGTCCTCAACAAACACTGGCATAATATTAAGGGAGACCCCGTATTGGGCCCTAGTATGCCAGACAAACCAGTTTGAATATTCCGCAGGGCACCGAGTTTGAGGGACAAATTAATAAAAAGCTTTATTGACCCTCCACGGCCCGTGTCCATGTTCAACACCACGATGAAGGGCTTTTATAGATGCGGGACATGTTGTGGCTGCCGGACTACTACCAATAACATCAGGTCCCAAAAATCCTTTAAGGATGCCCGCACAGGCAAGGAAGTTGTTATCCCAGAACTGATCACCTGTAGTTCTAAATTTGTGGTGTACCTACTTTGGTGCCTGTGCAATCTATTGTATGTGGGACGCACCACAAGGGAATTAAAATTAGGGAACACCTGTACAACATCAGATGGGGCTTTGAGGCGATAGCATGTCCTCACATTTTAAATCTGTACATTCCTCCAACCCGAGCCTGCTGTCCTTTATAGGATTGGATAGGATCCAGCATCATTGGAGAGAATCCAATATGGTCAGAGAGCTGTCCAAAAGGGAGGGCTTCTGGATTCATAATTTAAACACCTTATCCCAGGGGCGACTCAATATAGATTTCGATTTAAATTGTTTTATCGATACCTCATAGAAAAATTGCTTTTCAATATCATATTGCTAACCCTGTAATTTTTATAATGTGTGAAGTAACTCTCACGGCACCTGTCGGTATGAGAATTCCTATGTGTGCATTTTTTAGAATTTGATTTTTTAGACTTACTTTTTAGATATAGCCTGCCATAATGGGTTAATTTGCTGTTCAGCTCGGTGGGGAGTGGCCTGATACCCCCCCCCCCCCCCGCCTTTCTGATTGGCTTTCCAGACGGAAGGTGAGACACATGGACGTAAGGTGCGTGTGCTCTATTGTTTTACTTAGGGCTGGCTGCAGTGGATGCGCCCACTCCTTTCACACATTTTCGGACATTTTAGGATATTAGATGTCCTCTTGTCTTTGTCTTATACCATTGTTAAAGCTGCAGGACATGGCGAAACGCGTTGGGGATTATTGCATTGTACCTCCACTTTTTAACAGGACAGGAGTTCTTATTGACTTTTCTGAGTATTGAACATTGAGGAAATCTGGAAGTCTGATACGCTGTTCATGTGTGGTGAGAGTTACTGATTTCAACCTGGCTTGGATCTTTTATGCTTTTTGCCTACCTACACTTGTGAGTGTTTTATCTACTTTTATTATACAAATCTGGTTCAGCATTATTGCACTAGATTGCTCTTTGTGCTTCTCTTGCATGCTCAATTTGTCTGTGGGGATTTTAACCATTCCCCCTGCTGGAAACAACGTTTGAGCTTTGAAAGGAATAGTGGATTTGGCTTTCTATATATCATCCTCTGAGTATTAAAGGAACAACCAGAGTATACAGGTATATATCTTATGCTTAAGCTGATGAGCGTGTGATCAACGTTGGATTTTATTATATTATATATGTCATTTACCCTCTGCCGTCTGGTAAGAGTTTGAGCCTTTCGGTGGTGGGAACTTTTGCTATAAAGTTTGATGCATGCACTTCAAGATGCTCTAATTCGGCTGTCTGATACAAATAAATTTGGTTCAGCATTATTGCACCAGATTGCTCTTTGTGCTTTTCTTACATGCTCAATTTGTCTGTGGGGACTTTAGTCATACCCCTGCTGGAAACAACGGAATAGCGGGTTTGGCTTTCCATGTATCATCCTTTGAGTCTTAAAGGAACAACCAGAGTATATATATTTATGCTTAAGCTGATGAACGTGTGATCAACGTTGGATTTTATTATATATGTCATTTACCCTCCGCCGTCTGGTAAGAGATTGAGCCTTTCGGTGGTGGGAACACTTCCTATAAAGTTTGAGGCATGCACTTCGGGACACTAATTCGACTGTCTCACGCTTGAGGTTGAAAGGCCTATCAGGAAAAGCTCTGTGTTCTTACAATTACACTATACCAGGATTGGGACTTCCTTACACGTTGAGCTGTTTTTAAGCATTTTTCTGTTTAATGTTTGTGTGCGCGGTGTTTGCATAATCTTTACTTTAAACCGGACCTTCAGCGTGATTTAATGAAAAGCCCAAACTCTTAAAAAACGGTTCCCCAGCATCTAAAATGAATGTATTTTATGTTTTTAGTCACTAACTTATTATTCTTTCCCCCACTGGGCTGCAACTCTGTCCAGGACTTTAGGATACGGGCGCCGCCATCTTGACTCAGAAGCATCACACTTACTGAGGAGAGGAGAGTGGGATAAGGTACAGGGGGGCGGGTTATAGCTGTGCTTTGCTCAGACAGAGCAGAGGTGGGGTCAGGTAACGGTCAGCAGTCCCAGAATGCAGAGCAGCACAGTCGGGAGGCACTTCCTGTTTGCAGGCTGCCTGATAAGATGGCGGCTTCCATAAGCCGCCATCTTGGATGTTTAAAGGCTCATAACATGCAGTAGATGCAGGTAGGATGATTTTTAATGTGGACAATCTGTATGTACAGGGTGTGGGAAACATATAAGATAGACTCTTATTCAGAGTGAAGGTCCGCTTTAAGTATTATACCTGTTAACATTTGTATATAACTAGTTATTCATGCCCAAAAAATGTATGTAGGAATGTGGAGAGTTTTATAATGGCCAGCGGCCAATGGGGGTTGTTTATGACAAGTCATTTCATGTGGCAGTGCTGATACATCCTGTTTTTAGAAAGATCTAAGAATGTTTTCAGTAGAGATGAGCGAATCGATTCGGACGAACCCGAATTTGTTCCGAATTTCAGGAAAAATTCGATTCTGAACGAATCCGAATTTCCCCGCGATTCGATCGATCGAAGTTTTCCTTTAAACTCCATTTATTTCAATTACAGCCATTGTAAAACATGTCCCCTGGGGCAAGTTATCATGGGAAGGTCACATGCAGCCTATCAGCAGCCAGGAAGCCCGGTGACGTCACAGTGCTATATAAACGGCAGCCATCTTGCTTGTGCGCATTTCAGCCTTGCATTGCAGACAGAACGGAGGTTGCTGCAGACAGGGAGAGACTTACAGACAGGCAGGGAGAGTCAGGGAGACCCACAGAGACCCACACAGTGCCAGGGAGAGCCAGGGAAAGATAGGGAAAAATCGGGAATGACCCAGGCAGGGACAGCAGAGAAAGTGACAGGGAAACTTTTTTTTTATTTTCAATTCACTTCATTTGCCAGATCAGTTTTAAATTGCTTTTTTTTGTGCTGTAAATATTCCTGGCCACTGTGCATCCCATCTTGGCAGTGACATATTTAACCCTATCTGTTACACACAAGCATTTCTTATAACTCGATTAGTTTTAATTTTTTTTGTATGCTGTAAAAACCCCAGCCCACATGGGCATACTATTTCAGCACATTTCACCTTATCTGTTATACTAAATCAGCTTCTAAAGGCTCTGTTTTATTAATATATTGCATTTTGAATTGGTTTTGTGCGTCCTGTAAAAACACCAGGCCACATGGGCATCCCAAACCAGCACATTTCACTCTATCTGTTATACTAAATCAGCTTCTACAGGCTCTGTTTTATTAATATATTGCATTTTGAATTGTTTTTTTTGCATCCTTTAAAAACACCAGGCCGCAGGGTATCCCAAACCCGCACATTTCACCCTATCTGTTATACTAAAGCCGCTTCTACAGGCTTTGTTTTATTAATATATTGCATTTTGAATTGTTTTTTGCGTCCTGTAAAAACACCAGGCCGCAGGGTATCCCAAACTAGCACATTTCACCCTATCTGTTATACTAAAGCAGCTTCTACAGGCTCTGTTCTATTAATATATTGCATTTTGAATTGGTTTTGGGCGTCCTGTAAAAACACCAGGCCGCAGGGTATCCCAAACCGGCACATTTTACCCTATCTGTTATACTAAAGCAGCTTCTACTGGCTCTGTTTTATTAATATATTGCATTTTGAATTGGTTTTGTGCGTCCTGTAAAAACACCAGGCCACATGGGCATCCCAAACCAGCACATTTCACCCTATCTGTTATACTAAATCAGCTTCTAAAGGCTCTGTTTTATTAATATATTGCATTTTGAATTGGGTTTGTGCGTCCTGTAAAAACACCAGACCACATGGGCATCCCAAACCAGCACATTTCACCCTATCTGTTATACTAAATCAGCTTCTAAAGGCTCTGTTTTATTAATATATTGCATTTTGAATTGGTTTTGTGCGTCCTGTAAAAACACCAGGCCGCATGGTATCCCAAACCAGCACATTTCACCCTATCTGTTATACTAAATCAGCTTCTACAGGCTCTGTTTTATTAATATATTGCATTTTGAATTGTTTTTATGCGTCCTGTAAAAACACCAGGCCGCATGGTATCCCAAACCGGCACATTTCACCCTATCTGTTATACTAAACCAGCTTCTACAGGTTCTGTTTTATTAATATATTGCATTTTGAATTGGTTTTGTGTGTCCTGTAAAAATACCAGGCCGCAGGGTATCCCAAACCGGCACATTTCACCCTATCTGTTATACTAAAGCAGCTTCTACAGGCTCTGTTTTATTAATATATTGCATTTTGAATAGTTTTTTTGCGTCTTGTAAAAACACCAGCCCGCAGGGTATCCCATATTGCCAATTTTCATAGTATCTGGTGCAGAGAAGCAGTATCTCACTTTATTTAGCTTCTGCTTTTTAAAGTAAACACATTTTTTAAGTGCCTATTGCGCATTTCAAATACATAAAAATGTCAGGCAGACAAGTGCCAGGATGTTCACAGAGTAGTGGCAGAGGCCAAGATTCTGCAGTCAGAGGTCGCAGCAGACTAGGGGCGAGTGGCAGCAGGAGTCACGGTGAGAGACCTGATCTGCCAGTATCTGCTAGCGGTCGTGTCTCCAACAGTAACGCATCTGCCGTGGTAGATTGGTTAACGCTGTCATCCACATCATCACAAGTTACATCTGACACCCCCAGTCTAGGGTCGGTAGGTTCCTCTGACACAACCCTGAGTTGGTATGGCCCGAGAGCAGTCCCTGTCCTCCCATTGCCTCTGTCCTACGCCGTTCCCTCCCCCATCGACGTATCCTATGCTTTGGTTTCAGCTCCACTCATTAGTGAGGAGGACGGTCATATAGAGGACAGTCAACAGCTACTGCCCAGCCAAGAAATGGAGGTGGCGTCCTTCGCTAGGCAGCCAAATAGTGATGTGGAGAGTGGTGTGGGTGTTGTTGCGAGCGTTCAAGCTCCTGCGCCAGACACTGTTGAGGAAACCGAGAACATCAGTGACGTGCAGCCACAACTCGGTGATGATGATGATGAAGCCGATCGCACTTGGGAGCCGGGTGCAAAAGGGGCTTCATCCTCATCATCAGGAGAAGAGGGGCGCAGGTTGCCATGGAGTCAGCAGCGGAGGCAGCAAGGTGTTAGCAGCATGGTTGGCAGTCAGCATGGGGGCAGAATTGTAAAGCCTGGAGCAAAACGGGGCCGGGGTAGAGCACCTGCTGCATGGCAGGCTACCTTCTCGGGAGGTAGTGGAGCAGGGGTTCCTGGAGTTGGCAGCAGTAGCAGTGAATCAGTGCGGGCTGTTGGTGGGACAATTAGCTACTTGGCAGTGTGGCAGTTTTTCATCAAGCATCCGCAGGAGGGTAACATGGCCACATGCAAGATGTGTAGGCAGAAGGTGAAGCGTGGCCAGGGCCCAAATGTTGGCACCACGGCCCTGCATCAACATATGCTGCATCATCATAAATCGGCCTGGGAGAACCAAGGCTCCAAAGAGGTGGTCCAGGCTGCTTCCTCACCAAGTGGCACACCGCTCCCAATTTCTGCCAGCCAAGGCTCCAGCACCTCAGCCGAAGGCAGCTGTGCGTCATACCCATCCTCTGTCGTTCCAGATGCTCCTGCTCCTCCTCCTCCTCCAAGTCATGCATCCCGCCAGCAATCCATCAGCGAAGCCATGTCCAAGAGACAGCAGTATGCGCCCACTCATCCTACGGCGCAGAAGCTGAATGTGCTCCTGTCCAAGTTGCTGGTGCTGCAGTCGCTCCCTTTTCAGGTGATGAACTCTGCACCTTTCAGAGAACTGATGGCTTGTGCCGAGCCGAGGTGGAGAGTCCCAAGCCATCATTTCTTTGCCAAGAAGGCAGTACCAGCGCTGCACACTTTTGTTGAACAGAAGGTGGGCCAGTCCTTGAGCCTGTCGGAGTGTAGCAAAGTGCATGGCAGCGCCGACGTCTGGAGCTGTAACTACGTTCAGGGACAGTACATGTCGTTTACGGCCCACTGGGTGAATGTGGTCCCTTTTCAGCAGCAGCAACTTGGACAGGTCACGCCGCTTCGGCCTCCGCGCTCCCTGGCCGTTGTGCCTGTGACACCGTGCGACTCGGCCTCCTCATCCTCCGCCATCTCCTCACCCTCCACTGTAGGCTCAAGTCTCAGTGCCCCTCCAGCCTACCATGCGTGCAGGGCACGGAGGTGTCACGCTGTGCTTCACATGGTTTGTCTTGGCGAACGGAGTCACACAGGGGAGGAACTGCTTAAATTTATTCATCAAGAAATCCAAACATGGCTTACTCCAAGAAAACTGAAAATGGGAACCATGGTTACCGACAATGGGAAGAACATTTTGTCCGCGCTGCGACAAGGAAGGCTGACCCATGTGCCCTGCAAGGCTCACGTCTTCAATCTGGTTGTGAAGCGGTTTCTGAAGTCTTCCCCCCATCTGCAAGACATCCTAACAACTTCAAGGAAACTTTGAATGCACTTCAGACACTCATACACCGCCAAGCACACCCTTCTTGAGCAACAGCGTCAGAACCTTAGCCCCCAATAGTCTGATTTGCGATGTTTCCACCCGTTAGAATTCCACCCTGCATATTTTGGACAGACTATACGAACAGAGAAAAGCCATCACAGATTTCTTGATGATCCAAGCGGATAGGGGGACTCCCCTGTGTAACTTCAATGTCAACCAGTGGCAGCTCATACGTGACACCTGCCGTTTGCTCAGGCCCTTTGAGGAAGCCACTTTATTTGTGAGTCGCCAGGATTACAAGATGAACTACGTGATTCCACTGCTTCATCTACTACAGCACATGTTGGAAACCATGGCTGGTCAGGGCACTGGAGACATGGCGTCTACATCTTACGGCCACATGAACCCCGTTGGAGCTGAACTAGAGGAGGAGGAGGAAGAGGAGGAGGAGTTGCCCAGCGAAACACAGTTTAGGCTTGGCGAAATGGCTGGTTTATCTAGTCAGAAGACAGGAGAGGAGGAGCAGGAGCAGCCAGAGGAGCTAGAGGGTTGTGAGGAAGGCGAGACAGAGGACCCAGACACACCGTGGTAGTATGCAGTGGAGATTGAGACAGGTAGTCCCTCCGAGTCACTTGCGCAAATGGCAGGAAGCATGCTCACGTGCTTGTGTAGTGACCCCAGAATTGTTTCCATTTGTCAGCGGGATGACTTCTGGCTCTCCACCTTATTGGACCCTCGCTCTCCAGCACAAAATGGGGGCATTTTTTAAACCCGCCAAGAGGGAGGACAAACTGACCTACTACAAAGACATTCTACGTAGGCAGTTGGCCGATGCCTATCTGCGCCATGGTCCATACTCTCGCAGGTCTGACTCGGGGGGACCTCTGCGCTCACCTTCCACTGCCATGGCTGCTGGGGGAGTTGGCAGGAGCAGCAGCAGCAGCTCCATCAGCAGCAGCCTCAGACTTCAGTCGCTAATGAGTAGCTTTCTACACCCGCATGGTGAGCCTACTCATGAGCAGCAGGAAGACCTGGAGCAGGACCTCAACCACCAGACCATGCCAACACACCTTGAGGATCCGCTGGACTTCTGGGTAGCCAAACTTGACTTGTGGCCGCAGCTAGCTGAGTTTGCCCTGGAAAATCTGTCCTGCCCTGCAAGTAGCGTGCCATCTGAGCGGGTGTTTAGTACGGTGGGGGCCATAGTTACGGTGAGGAGAACTCCTCTGTCAACTAAAAATGTGGAGAGACTCACCTTTGTGAAAATGAATCAGGGATGGATCAGCCAGAATTTCCACCCAGCAATGGCTGATGCGACTAGATTCAGCATGGTGCCACGTTTTACACTTTCCAAATGGTGCAAAACATATTTATGTCTTTAGGCCAATTTTTGGGCTCCTGCTGATGCCAACTTCAGGATGTGCCTTTCAGCCAAATTTTGGCCTCCTGCTGCTGCTGCTGCCAACTGCAGTGTGTCTTTAGGCCAATTTTTGGGTTCCTGCTGCCAACTCCAGTGTCTCTTTCAAGCTATGTTTGGGCTCCTGCTGCTGCTTGCATCTCCAGGGTGTCACTCAGCCAATTTTTGGGCTTCTGCTAATGCCAACTTCAGAGTGTGCCTTTCAGACAAATTTTGGCCTCCTGCTGCTGCTGCTGCCAACTGCAGTGTGTCTTTAGGTCAATTTTTGGGTTCCTGCTGCCAACTCCAGTGTCTCTTTCAAGTATGTTTGGGCTGCTGCTGCTGCTTGCAACTCCAGGGTGTCATTCAGCCAATGTTTGGGCTCCTGCTGCAAACTCCAGTGTCTCTTTCAAGCAATGTTTGGGTTCCGGCTGCTTCTGCCAACTCCAGGGTGTTTCTTTAGGCCAATTTTTGGGCTGCTGCTGCCAACTCCAGTGTCTCTTTCAGCCAATGTTTGGGCTGCTGCTGCTGCTTGCAACTCCAGGGTGTCATTCAGCCAATTTTTGGGCTCCTGCTGCCAACTCCAGTGTGTCTTTAAAGCTATGTTTGGGCTGCTGCTGCTTGCAACACCAGGGTGTCATTCAGCCAATTTTTGGGCTCCTGCTGCCAACTCAGTGTCTCTTTCAAGGTATGTGTGGGCTCCTGCTGCTGCTGCTGCTTGCAACTCCAGGGTGTCATTCAGCCAATTTTTGGGTTCCTGCTGCTGCCAGCTCCAGGGGATTGTTTTTCAGGCAATATAGGGGCCCCTCAAAGTGATGCCACCTCAACTCTCTGCAATTGTGCCGCTCTGCAATTCTAATAGCGATGCCTCTGATCTGCTCTGATGTCATAATTATTTACAGTATTATTTCACTAACTCAGCACGCATCCTATGCGTGTTACAGCAAGGCAGAATGGTTTACAACCCTATTGAGGCTCTAGGAAGCTCAGAAATAGCAATTTTTAATAGTGATTCGTCGCAAATTTTTGGGCTCCTGCTGATGCCAACTTCAGGGTGTGCCTTTCTGCCAAATTTCGGCCTCCTGCTGCTGCTGCTGCCAACTGCAGTGTGTCTTTAGGCAAATTTTTGGGTTCCTGCTGCCAACTCCAGTGTCTCTTTCAAGCTATGTTTGGGCTCCTGCTGCTGCTTGCATCTCCAGGGTGTCACTCAGCCAATTTTTGGGCTTCTGCTAATGCCAACTTCAGAGTGTGCCTTTCAGACAAATTTTGGCCTCCTGCTGCTGCTGCTGCCAACTGCAGTGTGTCTTTAGGTCAATTTTTGGGTTCCTGCTGCCAACTCCAGTGTCTCTTTCAAGTATGTTTGGGCTGCTGCTGCTGCTTGCAACTCCAGGGTGTCATTCAGCCAATGTTTGGGCTTCTGCTGCAAACTCCAGTGTCTCTTTCAAGCAATGTTTGGGTTCCGGCTGCTTCTGCCAACTCCAGGGTGTGTCTTTAGGCCAATTTTTGGGCTGCTGCTGCCAACTCCAGTGTCTCTTTCAAGCAATGTTTGGGCTCCTGTTGTTGCTGCCAACTCCAGGGTGTGTCTTTAGGCCAATATTTGGGCTCCTGCTGCCAACTCCAGTGTCTCTTTCAGCCAATGTTTGGGCTGCTGCTGCTGCTTGCAACTCCAGGGTGTCATTCAGACAATTTTTGGGCTCCTGCTGCCAACTCCAGTGTGTCTTTAAAGCTATGTTTGGGCTGCTGCTGCTTGCAACACCAGGGAGTCATTCAGCCAATTTTTGGGCTCCTGCTGCCAACTCAGTGTCTCTTTCAAGGTATGTGTGGGCTCCTGCTGCTGCTGCTGCTGCTTGCAACTCCAGGGTGTCATTCAGCCAATTTTTGGGTTCCTGCTGCTGCCAGCTCCAGGGGATTGTTTTTCAGGCAATATAGGGGCCCCTCAAAGTGATGCCACCTCAACTCTCTGCAATTGTGCCGCTCTGCAATTCTAATAGTGATGCCTCTGATCTGCTCTGATGTCATAATTATTTACAGTATTATTTCACTAACTCAGCACGCATCCTATGCGTGTTACAGCAAGGCAGAATGGTTTACAACCCTATTGAGGCTCTAGGAAGCTCAGAAATAGCAATTTTTAATAGCGATTCGTCGCGAATAAGTTCGGACCGAATTTTGACGGAAAATTCGGCGAATCAGCCGAAGCGAATTTTTCAAAAGTTCGCTCATCCCTAGTTTTCAGCATTGCCCTAACAATAGGATGATTGGACTCATCTAAATTTTCCTTGATAATTCTGAAATTTCATAAATGGATAATTGTCATTGGGATGTTTATTGTTTCAATCTGAACCCATAAGTCGTCTGGAGAGCATTTGAAAGGACATGCAATGCGGTTGGCCTGATAGTATGTCCTCACACTTGGAGAGTTAGGTCCCTCTTGACTATATGGCCTGATTAGAGTCTTTAATTAGAGCATTGGCGTCTTGTTCCAAAAGAAATGAGACCTGTTTCTGCATTGCTCTAGGATAAAAGGCTGACTGCTGTAACAGCAGATTTTGGATTCAAAAAATGAATTTGGGAAGGTTGGCTTTACAAAGTTAATTTTCAGGTCCGACCAGCTATTTAATTTTTCTGCTAGTCTTTGCAGAAAAGGGCTGAAATTGCTTTGGTTAAGATCTTTGAGCTTGTGTGGAATGTTGATCCCCAAGTATCAGATATGTGTTTCCGCCCATGCGATTATAACTTGCTAGCATTGCCTTTTCTGTGGCGTTGATATTAAATAAGAGTGCTTGAGATTTGTTAAATATTTATTTTAAAGAATTCTGAAATGCATTCCAGGTAGTGTGGGATAGAGTATTCTGGGTTGGATAATACCAACAATATGTCATCTTTATTTCAGTATTTTTGATTATTGTTATGTCTGATATGTCCAGGGACTGTGTGATCTGCACGAGGAGGGTTTCCATGGGGAGGTCAAAGAGTAGGGGAAAGAGAGGGCATTCCCGTCTTGTGCCAATGCTAATTTTCAATTTTTCAGATTTAGATCCATTAATGTCAATAGTTGCTGACTGGTTGAGGTACAGAGCCATTGCGAGTCCTATAAAGGAGTGCCCAAATCCATGGGATTCCATGGTCTCAGAGAGAAAATCCCAGGCAACATGGTCGAATACCCTTTCAGTGTCCACCATGATTAGAGCAGTAGGTATGTTGTGGTTATCTTAAAGCTGGCAGTCATTTGGAATCAGATAATTTAGAATGGTCTGATAGAAATAGAACAGGGAAAAACAAAAAAACTTTGTTTAGTGCAAGCTTGAGAAGTAGGTAGACACCCTCAGAAAAGTTATTTATGAATCCATGAATTTGGGTCCTGGGGTGCTTCAGTGTATACCCAAATGGGTTAAGTTTAGTGTCTATGCAGGCTATGGATACACTGCGGGTGCAGCAAAAGTGGCTGTTCACGGAGACAGCAGTGGCATGGTGAACGGAGCTGAAGGCAGCTCAGGCAGCGGGGGGTGTAAGATTGTGCACTGCACTGACTGTCCCAGCAACAGAGGCGACCAAATAAACAGCGAGAGCAGCCCAGGCAGAGCGGTAGGCAAGGCCACGCATGGTGGAGGCCACGCTGATGACGGAGCGATACTGCCAGTGGACAGGGCTGGGAGCGGAGAGCACGTCCTCATATACTCACATTGTCTGACAACCTGGCTTGAACTACAGCTTGACCAGTGTTCCAGAACATCTGCTGCCTGCTCTGAACATAGGCCTGTTTATTAAAGAGGAACATTGCAGGTATTTGGGAGTTGTTTGGCCCCCATGCCCCTCCGGTTTAACATTTTTAAATTTTTTAACTTACCTGTCCGGTCGCATCATGCTCTGGCATTCTGCATCGGTCCCGTGCTGTCGCTGTAGAGCAGCACCATCTTGGCGTCCCGTCATGCTCTGCGCCACCCCTCAAATCTCACGCATGTGCAGTGTCACTGCATAGGCTGCAAAAAAAAATGATTTTATTATTCATATTAATAAAATTGTTCATATTATTGAACTGCAACTGAACATGGACTGGTGAAAATCTGGAAAAATGCTGTATGCTGCCACAATACAGCATACAGAGCATAGTAGCCACATCGGTGCCCGCCCCAGCCACACATACAGTCCAGCCGCATATTATTAATATATTAAGTCCACCAATGCATGGGCTACATTTGTTTGCAGCGCAGACCTGAGCGTACATGGGCTGAGCATAGTGTTGTGGCAACATACAGTATTTATTCAAAAAGCTCACCAGTGCATATTCAATTGCAGCCACGTTGAATGGCATTCAACCCCCCCTTGATTATGGAACCTCCTTTTACAAATTTTGCACAGGCAGTGTTGTGCAAATGAACACTGCGTGTAGGCCAGAATCCCTTGATGTCCCTTGATTGTGAAACCTTCTTTACAATATATGTACTGGTAGTGTTGTGCAAATAAACGCTGCCCATAGGCCAGTATCACTTGACCCAATACTGCGCTCATGCCTGGGCATGTTGCCCTCAGCCCGGTCAGTAGTGATGATACAGGCCTACGGGAGGTCAAGTCAATATGTAAACCAGCCTTGAACAGTGACAGTGAAAAAACTGACTGTAACCCATGCAATGTTAAACTTCGCTATCACAAAATTGTCTAATATTAAAAGTACATATAAACACATCGGCTAATGAGAGTAGGGGTCCCTTATACACCCAAACTGAATACCACCCCCGCTAAGCTTGTGGTTTATTCTCTCTGGGTAGGAATAAAATCCAGGAGTGGCAAGTTTAGTCTATCGGGGGTGACAGGTTTCCTCTTCCTTCTATTAAAATAAACAAATAAGCCTGGTTGGATATTTCTTGATGCTGGTTGTATAAGCACATTTATATCCTGCACATGTATATGGATTTTTATCATTGGGCCAATTTTCCCAATAGGGCGCCTTTAACTAAACGTTTTTGAAACATGTAAAAAATAGTTGGTTCAGGGAAACACTGTGTCATGAACCATGCCACTTTAGGGATTACGAAAGGAGTGACATGGTGGATAAAAAGAATCTGATCCAATGGAAATATTTGTCTGAATAGTAGCAATTTCGCCATTTATTTAAAAAAATGGCAAGTCATGGAATCAAGGCAAAAAATTCATCCAAAGAATCCTGAGAATGGTGGGGGGGGGGGGGGGGGGGTCCTGGGATGGGAAAGCAATTGTCATTGCTTAACATTAATGCTTCTTTCACTTGATTGTCCTCTAGGGGTCAGTCAGTGCACTGCAAAGCAGGAAAGTAATGCCTTCACTGGCGATTTTGGAAATTGTGGAGCTAAAGATCCTTTCAATTCCGTCCCATCTGTATGCAGACCATGTGATTATTTTAAAGGTTTCAAGGGATATTGTGTGTTCATAAGCCTTGCTGTAAAATGGCATTTAATCAATGAGCGAAGTGGGCAAAAGTTGTCAGCATTGTGTCAGTAAGTCCTTATAACCCAAGTCCAGGCAAAATGTTTTGGATGGGATAGGGTCAAAACCAGGTCAATGCACGCTGTGACCTTTGAGATCTAGCCTCACTGTTTAGCTCTTCCCACCTTGCCTGTGCTCACTTTATCTGGTAAGCTCTGCCTACCTCTACTCACCTCTTTCCACTCACCTTCAACCACCTTGTACAAATTTCTCACCTCTTCCCACCTTACAGCTGTTCATCACTTATCTTCCCATCTCACCTCTTTTCCCCACTGTTTACTCCTTCCCACCACCCCTCACAACCTCACCTCTGCCAACCTCACCTCTGTCCGGCCTACTTCCCTTCTCACCTCTGCCCACCTCTTCCTACCTTTGATTAAAGGGACTAAAGGGACCTTTCAATACTATTTCTCCAGGACCATGCAAAAAAATTGGTCTAACAGACACTCTGTCCCCTGGTGGTTCCGGCATGCATGATCATGGCAAGCCACAGAGGTCCCGCTGGCTTTAACCAAAGCAGAGCATGCTCATGACTAATAAAGCTGCGGCCTTCCCAGCTTAGCCATGTTCCAATAAATAAGGCAGGGAAAACGCCATCACAGAAGCGTTTTTACCTAAACTTGGACATTTTGAGATGCTTTGAAATGGCACGGTTCCCAGGGAGGAGCACAAAAAAATGTAAGCTGCGAAAATGCAAACAGTTTATGTAGTTGAACTTTAACCATAAAACTGCATATGCTTTTATGTACAGTATATGCAAATGTGAGCAGAAATGAGGTGGGAAGAAGTGGAGTGAACAGAAAGGCTCATCTCTTACCACTTCAAATCTGCCCACCTCTGCTTACCTCTTCCCACCTCTGCTCACCCTACCTCTTCTCGCCTCACCTCTGCTTACCTCACTTCTGCTTATCTCTTCCCTCTCCTGCTCACCTCACTTCTTCTCGACTCACCTCTGCTCACCTAACCTCTTTTCAACTCACCTCTGCTTACCTCTTCCCTCCTCTGCTCACCTCTTCTCGCCTCACCTCTGCTTACCTCTTCCCACCTCTGCTCACCTCACCACTTCTTGCCTCACCTCTGCTCACCTCACCTCCTCTCTCATCACCTCTGCTTACCTCTTCCCTCCTCTGCTCACCTCACCTCTGCTTACCTCTTCCCTCCTCTGCTCACCTCACCACTTCTTGCCTCACCTCTGCTCACCTCACCTTCTCTCTCATCACCTCTGCTCACCTCACCTTCTCTCTCATCACCTCTGCTTACCTCTTCTGGCCTCACCTCTGCTCACCTCACCTCTTCTTGCCTCACCTCTGCTCACCTCACCTCTTCTCGCCTCACCTCTGCTCAGATAACCTCTTCCTGTCTCAGCTCTACTCACTTTACCTCTTTCCACGTTTGTTCACCCCACCTCTACTAATTTTTACATATACAAAAAGCTTATGCAATGTTTTAAGGCTAAAGCTTGTCTGCATTTTCCCAGCTTACATTTTATCTTAGGCCCCTAGCAGTGGAACAATAAGACATTTGGGCCCTTGGACCAAAAAAGCTTGTGCACATACAGTCAATGACTTACCAAATCTTGCCCACTGACCACTAGGGCTCTAGTTACGTCTCTGCACAGAGTATACCTTAGCTTTGCATGGACCTCAAATAAACACCACAGACAAAAACAGTGATCCAATGACTTATGATTTATTAATATGCTTTAATTTTTTCTTTTTTTCTTTTCAGAAAACATAACTCAGCAACCAATACTTAAAATAGGCTCTTACAACATAAATAATATTGCATATACAGACATCACACTATGCAGATCCCCCTTCTTGTATGTCACTCCATCAATGTCAATGTATGTTATGGTCTGCAAAGCGTGTGTCCGCGTCATGCCGCATACACAAACAAAGCTGCGTTCATGCGGCATGAGCAGACCCTGCCTCTGTCCCTGGGCTGACAGCAAGTTCGCTCTGTAGAAAACAGTGAGCAATTAGAATAAGCAATTTGATTATTGTTTTTTAAAACAAGCGCTGACAATCAGCAATTTTCCTTTCTTTTTTGTTATATGTACGTTTAGAGAGGAGGAGAAAAACATTAAACGCGAGGCAGTCAAAAAAAATTGAAAAAACAACCATAAACTCTAAGTAGGCTAGGAGTTATAAAATGTGTCCATTGTGGCAATTCCACTGCCAACATTGAAGTTTGAGGCATTAATATGCCTTCATTGCGGTTTTAATGCTTTAATATTGACTCAATGGCTCTTTGGGGTAATATCGCTTCCTCTGCTTGTGAAAAGGTGATGATGTCAGCATTCTGCGCGCTGATTCATATGCAGGTTGATGAAGCTGAGTTATTTATGGGAAACCATTATATTTTCTATAAACATTAGTTCTCAATAAACAGAGACATTTAGCCGAGGGTTTATTTATTAAATAGGTACTGTACAGATGGTTCTGCCACACATGAAGTGTCGCGGAGCATATTACTCAGAAATAATCAGCTGTGTTATAGCTAGACTAAATTAATAAGATGATAATGATGAAATTGATGCTTTTTGAGCTAGGCTTGGCAAATGGCTTTTGCATAAACAAACTGATAAATTTGAGAAGCAATTACTTGCTTGTCAAAGATAAAAACACAACAGGGCCCATTTATAGTTAGGTCCTATTTATTTTTAAAGATTGTACCAGATTTTATGTTTAATACACTGCAATTAAAAAATAATACTTAAATGAAGAATAATAAAAAGCAAAGTGGAAGTTGTTCGGCTCTCCTTGAAAATCTGAAGATGCTTAGCATTTGTTTTCTTTGTTTTTTTTTTTTTGTCTTGGCAATAGTTTCCATTTATTTTGAGTATGCATGTTTTAGGAAGGGCGTCTTGTATGGTGAAGGGATACTCTCAGTTTCTCATAAGTGATTTTGGCAATGGTGGTCAAAGATGGGCATCAAGCATACCCTTGGGGGGCATTCATTTTCCACAGTGTACAGTGAAGTGGATGGTACTTTAGCTGAAGACGTTGGGACCTGGCAAGGGTGATTCTGTTGCATTGGTTGGAAATAAGAACAGCAGCTCAGATGGAGTCTAAGGTAGCACTGGTTAGCAGGAGGGGCAGCAACCCAGAGGTGGTCAGACATGGCACTGATTAGCAGAAAGGGCAGGGGCTCAAATGTGGTACAGAGACAGTGATAATTTAGTCTGGCAGGGCAGGTCATGGCACACTAACAATATGGTCATCACCATACTTTTCTTGGATGCAACTCAAATAACGAGCTAACTATTTTTAGGGACTCAAAGTGGGAAACTAAGTTAAACTTACCTTTTTGGTGGGTGTATGGTTTGAGGGTATGCCTTATCCACTAGCATCTGACGTAGAAATATCTGCAAGTGTAGATGTAGCCCTGCCCTTGAACATACACTTAAAGCACAACTAGTTCGTTTTATGACATTGAAGTGTTACCATGGCCTGGCAACAGCCTGGACATTAATCCAATAGAGAACTTATGGGCAGTTCTAAAGTTGGAAATTTAAAACTAAGGACAACAAGCACCAACCAATTAAAGAACTTTGGGATCGCAATACCTGAGTGACTGAACATCTATGCCTAAATGATTGTAATTATTGACAATTGATATTTGAAATCCTTGAACTAGAACCATCATCTTCTTCTCAGAAAGAAATGTCCTGGAAGTCACCATGACCGTATAGCTCTTTCACTACAATATCTTCCAAGAATGACACCACCAATAGTGGATATCCCCTGTAGTAAGATCACCAATCACCAGTTGTTGGAAGAAGAGTTACCTGTGAGGTGAAGTTTTAAAGTGTGGTCATATTGGCAAGTTAGTAGATTACCTTGCTGTGGGAGCTGAATTGATTTCTTTGCACTGTGAATATTTACAAAGCAACTGGCACCCAACTGAGTCTCTTTTTATTACACACACCACAAGTCCCAGCAGAATGGCACCTGGTTCTTTCCCCAAGGTGAACTGTGTGAACCTGTGCCTGCCAGGGGTGCAGGGTTGCAACATGGATTTAATACAAAACAAAGTACTATACATGCTTAAGACTTATGACTTATGACTGGTCATAGGGAAACTGTGCTTAATATCTTAATAGACATAATTTTGATACCAGTTTAGACACCAGTGTGCTCGTCTCTAAATGCTTCAGGTGAGGGCAATCTTGTGGTTCTTAGCTGTACCATTTTCTAATCATAAAATTCACCTGATGCATCATTAAATCTATGTTTGCGAAACTCCCCTCATGATTATATTTGTTCAAAATGCGGAACAGCTTTCTGTGGCACCTGATCACACCACAGAACTTGGGAAGGAACTGGCAGAGGTACCAAAAAAGGATAATAGGTGCCTCAGTTTGGATTCTTACTCCACAAATCCCCACTTTGTGGCCTGAAGCCAGAACAGCAAGCCAGATTGACCCTGCATTGAAACCACCAAGACGTTTGGCCTTGAGGAGAGTGATAAAAACCACTGGAGAAATTGCAGGTAAGCCTTGAGCTGCACCTGCTGGAGTCTTCAAGGAGAGCCCATTAAAGTGAACTTTCCCTTTAAATGCTCTTCAAAGAATATGCAGACCCAAACCCTCCACCAACTCCAGTTAATAAAAATGGTTTCTTTAGTTTATTCAGAATTAGGCTGATTGCAGGAAGTGATAGCTATTAGCCATGTTCAGCGCTGGCAGACAATTTCCAAGTGCAAATCTTTTAAGTGCATTTAAGCATTAGGCTTGAATTCATATCATGACATCCATGCTGACTTTCAATGTTGTTATCCATCTGACCTGAATCGCTTGTTCTCTGTCTCCCAAAGATATGCATCTGAACTGAGTGTCTGATTGCTTATCTCTGCCACAATCACTGCAAAGCTGTTTATGACTCTACTGTGGTCTTGCCATGCACTCTTTTGTAAATTTATAGCTATCAAGTGTTATCTGCATTCTTGTGGGACCTTCTTCCACCCCTTTTACCCTTCCCTGGCCTATGATTTTATTACCCTCTAGAAGTCAAGAGAAATGATAAGTGGAACCATAGAGGTTCGGGTTCGTCACGTTCTTCCAAACTTGCAGCCAAAGTTCGGTTCGGGTACCCAGACTTGAGATCAATGGGGACCTGAACTTGGGGGTCCAAAAATAAATGTAACATAGGGGTAGCAAGAGCTAGAGGGCTGCAAACCAGAGGGGACACAAGGACGATTGCCCTGCATAAAATGGGGTAAGGAAAGTAATCAAAATAATAACAGAAAACTAAACAATTTAATAAATATAAATACAAAAACATTTTTTTACAGGTGTCAGAGGGCAAATCGGGGGTAACACCAGGAGATTGGCCTGCACAAAATGGGGTAGGGAAAGTATACCAAATAAATCACAGAAAACAAAAAAATGTAATAAATTATGTAAAAATACATTTTTAAAAATAACCAGGGTGATTGCCCTGTACAAAATGGGGTAGGGACAGTACAATTTTGTAACCCTAGTTGTGTTACAGAATCCCCCCATCACCCTAAGGCAGACTGTGACAGAGGCCCCATCTTCGCATAGCTGGCTGTGTGGCATAAGAACCCCCATCATCCCCATAGCAGACTGTGTGGCAGAACAATCCCCATCACCCCATAGCAGACTGTGACAGAATCCCCCATCATCCCAGTAGACTATGACAGAGCATATTCTTCCATAGCAGACATGACAGAGTGTCAGGTCCCTGCCGGTTCACAGATCCAGAGCTGTATTTCCCATTAGGCAACCCTAGGCACGTACCTAGGGTGGCAACCTGGAGAGGGGGGCACTGCCCTTACTACTGTAGGAAAGAAAATAAATGAAAACTCCCAAAGCCAGAACATACCTCCTAACAAGCAACCCCCAGCCACAGAAGGATGCAGAGTGTATATGTGTGAAGGGGGGGTGTGCAATGGGTTGAACACAGGCGAGGGCAACTCCCCTCGTGGCTAGCCGAACTTAATGTTGACCTAAAATGTCTGCATGGAGGAATTTGAATTACACTTATTAAGGAGCCCAACGTTGACGAGTATATGTTTACCAACTTTGGCCATCCGAGTCTACAGTGCAATAGTGTGTGTGTTTGTGTGGATGGGGATTTGGTGAGGCATGTGTGCAAGTGGGTGGGCCCCCTCTCTTTTTTAATTACACAACGTTGTGTGTTTTTTAATAATTTTTGAATATCATTTTTCCTTGTCTACATTATGGGTTGTGTGCAATGTGTAAAATAAAGTTGTTTTCACTATGGCAAATTGTTGTCAGTGAGAGTCCTTAGCGCCGGTCCCACATATAATCATTAGTATTTTGTGTATTTTTGGGATGAGCACAAGATGCATGCAAGCCTTCTATTTGGCTCCTACCTGCTTTATAAGGAAGTGCCTTGCACCAGGAAATTCCTGGATTGTCTTTGGATCTTCTCAGCCCCTTGCTTCCTGTTTTCGTGGACTGTGCTTACTCTTATTGGATTCCTCATTTTGACCCTTGGCTTTGGACTTTGATTCCTGGATCACCCTTTGACTGCTTCTCTGGATTTTGACTATGCCTTGTTTTGACTATGCTTCTTTGCTGCCAGCCAGCTTGGACTTTTGTATTTGATTCTCATCATCTGCCCTTTGACCCCAACCTGGATTTTGACCCTGCTTTGCATACATACCTTGTCTCCTATCTACCTACAGCTGGGCCCAGGCCCTGGTGCCCAGTACTTACTGCCAGGTGGACAACCCACAGTGTCCTGCAGCTCAGTCTGTCCTTCCTTGTGGAGGGCTTCATTGAGGACCAGGGCATTGTGTAGACGCCGGGACCTGGTACCGCGTTCAGTGGCTCCACCCATTGGACTCTCCCTGCTTAGTGCCTGACACAGAGCCCTCCATCATCTTCCGTAGCAGACTGTGACAGAGGCCCCCATCATCTTCCATAGCAGACTGTGATAGAGCCCCCCTCATCATCTTCCATAGCAGACTGTGACAGAGCCCCCATCATCTTCCATAGCATACTGTAACAGAGGCCCCCATCATCTTCCATAGCAGACTGTGACAGAGCCCCCCATTATCTTCCATAGCAGACTGTGGCAGAGGCCCCCATCATCTTCCATAGCAGACTGTGACAGAGCCCCTATCATCTTCCATAGCAGACTGTAACAGAGGCCCCCATCATCTTCCATAGCAGACTGTGACAGAGCCCCCCATTATCTTCCATAGCAGACTGTGACAGAGCCCCCATCATCTTCCATAGCAGACTGTAACAGAGGCCCCCATCATCTTCTATAGCAGACTGTAACAGAGGCCCCCATCATCTTCCATAGCAGACTGTGACAGAGCCCCCATCATCTTCCATAGCAGACTGTAACAGAGCCCCCCATCATCTTCCATAGCAGACTGTGACAGAGGCCCCCATTATCTTCCATAGCAGACTGTAACAGAGGCCCCCATCATCTTCCATAGCAGACTGTGACAGAGGCCCCCATTATCTTCCATAGCAGACTGTAACAGAGGCCCCCATCATCTTCCATAGCAGACTGTGACAGAGCCCTCCATCATCTTCCATAGCAGACTGTGACAGAGACCCCCATCATCTTCCATAGCAGACTGTGACAGAGCCCCCCATCATCTTCCATAGCAGACTGTGACAGAGCCCCCCATCATCTTCCATAGCAGACTGTGACAGAGGCCCCCATCATCTTCCATAGCAGACTGTGACAGAGGCCCCCATCATCTTCCATAGCAGATTGTAACAGAGGCCCCCATCATCTTCCATAGCAGACTGTGACAGAGCCCTCCATCATCTTCCATAGCAGACTGTGACAGAGGCCCCCATCATCTTCCATAGCAGACTGTGACAGAGGCCCCCATCATCTTCCATAGCAGATTGTAACAGAGGCCCCCATCATCTTCCATAGCAGACTGTGACAGAGACCCCCATCATCTTCCATAGCAGACTGTGACAGAGACCCCCATCATCTTCCATAGCAGGCAGCAATGTGAGCCCTCACCTGCTTGCTGGCCAGGCTGGGAGCTGTCTTTTCAGCTTGGGGCCATCCCCCTGGCGGCCTGGCCCCGCCTACTCCCCTTCCAGGCAGGAGGCAGGGA
Source organism: Gastrophryne carolinensis (assembly GCA_027917425.1). NCBI lineage: Eukaryota > Metazoa > Chordata > Amphibia > Anura > Microhylidae > Gastrophryne > Gastrophryne carolinensis. The sequence goes on along the minus strand of CM051240.1, from coordinate 170,166,507 downwards.
GATAGTCGACCTGCTTGTCGACCTGATTGGCTGCAGGAAGGGTAGAAGCAGCCCATTTACCAGCTTTTGAGAGTTCAGAAACAAACTCCAAACCTCGGCACAGACTTCTTACTGAAGTCCGTGCTTGGGGTCATGAACATGAACTTGCAAAATTTGACACCCTTCTTGAGGCTTGGCAGTCAAGTGTTAATCTTACCTGCCATGTCACATGTGGCAATTACACATTTTTCTGCAAACAGAATATAGCAAGAAGGGATAGCTGGCAGTCAATTTTCAAGTGCAAATGTTTTAAGTTCATTGAAGCATTAGGTCTGAATTGTGCCAGAAAGCAGAACAAAACCCACCCAGCCTTGCCCTGGATTCTAAAAGTTTCGAGGGCTGGCCGCTGGCCTCCCCCCTGGGGCATCCCTAATCAAATGTGAACTCCCCCGGCACCCGTAAAAAACTCACCTTTTCCCACTCTATCCGTGACTATGTCATTTGGAAAATGCCTCTCATCTATCTATATCTCCCCTTTACTGTTTTCATTCCCTTACCTGTCCTCACGTGAATTCATTTCATTTGTAAAATCGCACATGCAACCACAAAACACACTCTGCCAATTTAAAATCCCACAGTCATCTCCTCTCTCTTTCTCTATGCCTACTTGCTGCTGGCAACATATGTTTGAACCCAGGACCATCTCCATCACCTTTTGCCCCTCTATGCCCCCCACCTCACAGACAAACCTTAAGCACTTGTGTTTTCCGTGTTTAAGGCGGGACAGCGGACAGCCAACAGTCTTTTTCTCCAATTCATCCACTACCTCGGTGTCCATGAGAGGAATAATTTAAACTTGGAGCTTCACAGAGTAAGAAAGAAGATTACCTCCTTCCTTACAAAATACTGACTCCACCCTGGGAGATACCCGTTATTTTGGGAGGGCTTAACTTCTGATCATATGGGTATGGATTAATGTTATTGGAAGCTGGGGTAACCCACATTGGCCTCACTAGTCAGATTCCAAACCTTCTCAACCAGAATTTATACATCTTTTTGTATTCAAATTCAAATACGTACAAAACACTTATATTGTGCTTTCTCTACCTAATACATTACATAAATATTCATTCTTAGGTTCTAGCTGGTTTAGTTAGGCTTTAATGTGTTCTTATCATGTCAGATTCCTCCAAAGCCTTTCACCCAAATGGCTTTCTCAGGGAGGACTACAATCCAGCTTTGTTACAGTTTCATATCACTTTTCGCCTTAGGGATTATATTATTCTTCAAATGTTTACATCACATGGAGTGTCTCTTTGCAGACAGGGGAAAACAACTCCTTACTATTTGATTGGTGTTCTAGATAGATCTTTTCATTATTTTGTTACCAGCACCCCCTCCACCATGCATCCGGGCAGCTCCCCACTCATTTCCTGCACTGCTGAAGCCAGTCGGGTGAAACGCATTGGAGGAATCTGACTATAAGAACGCATTAAAGGCTAACTAAGAATGAAAATGTATGTAATCTATTATGTGGAGAAAAGTGCAATATAAATGTTTTGTATGTATCTGAATTTGAGTACAGTTAAATTTATAAATAAATCTGAAACGTTTCTAAAGTGATGACTGGTTGAGGAGGTTTGGAATCTCACTAGTTAGGCCCCACCTTCCAATCCAGCTTGTAGCTTTATTGGATTTACAAATATCTAGGGGCATGTGAGTGTAATATTTTTATATATAAATTAGAGACATTTTAAACAGAATTATGCTAAATGTTCCTCTTTGTTGCAATTTTATGGTTACAATGCAAATATCATGGAGGATTTCAACAAGAGGATAACCACTAAAATGTTAATGGTTATTAATGAGCCTTTGAATACTTCATCTGGTAAGCCTAAAGGTATGAAGATGACGGGAACTGTGGTGGGAGTGAAGCTGTAATACCATCACCATGTGTATGACAAAAGCATCTGAGAATTTGATTAATATCAAGTGGACTCAACTTCTATTCACATATTTTGTAGAACGTTTGATATGTTAGTTAATTGTTTTAAAGTGATTTAAGCTCTGTGCATTTTTTAGATTTGTTAAACCTTAAGCACTGCATCACACATGTGCCCAGCCTGTACACAAAGCTATGAATCCAGCGCCTAGGGGCATACAAAATAGTTTGCACTTGGTTTGGGTTTTTTTGCGCACCGACCATGAATCAACCCTATTGAGTTAGCCAGTAAATGGTATTACCTTAACCTTGGATTTCCAAGGTATCTTACTGAAACACAATTTCCTCTCCTTGTTCACTGCCGCTGTAGCCCTGAGAGCCCTGGCAGATGTGGTACACTGCAGGTCCACTTTAAGGTAGTGATTGTTAGCTGCTTGTGTGCTGTGCAATGCACTCTGACATGAAACTGCAACATTCAGTTCTTCAGTGTTGATAGTCAGTCTATAAAAAAGGATAACTCCCCAGTAATCCTCCAAAGCACCTTGTTCACGATTTGATGCTCAGCGTCCTGGGACTAGCTTGCAAGCCCCTATGTTGCAGTGAATGGAGTTGGGTGTGATTCAGTCACTGTTATGGGGAATGAAATGGGTACATTTCTGAGCACTCTACCCAGATAGGCAGCTGTAAGGGAAAAAAGATGAGTATTAATTGTTTCCATTTTCGCCTGGACAATCCTATTAAGCCTTCTATCACAGATGTTATGGGGTGATGGAAATGGCCACTGTCTGAGAGAGCTGGTATAAACTTCCCTTTATGCATTCATAACTTCCTGCCAAATCCTCCAATGGTTAAGCTCTGCTGAAACTGTTCATTATACATCACCCAAGCTGTGCCTGTCCCCAAATAGAAAAGAGACAAGAACCTCTCTGGGTGTGAGAAAAGGCCCGTAGTGAGTTAATGAATAAGTGTGTGATAAACCTATATGGCCTATTATTATCTTCCCCTACTTGTACTTCTGATGTGCTTTTCCTTTCTCCCATTGTTTTGCATTAAAATTCATAGTGCAACAAATGGGTAAATATATCTAACTACTTCCTCTGCAAGTCCTTCTTTATCTTAAAATAAAGGGGCACTATAGTGAAGTCATCACTTCCTCATTCACATGTTTGGCAGTCAGTCATGTGACTGCCAGCAACAATTCAGGTTTGATGTGAAGGGCCACTCAGCAAATCCGATAGGCTAGTGGCAGTCACGTGGCTGACAGCCATAGAATGAATAAGGAAGTTGACTGATGTGACTATAGTGCCACTTAAGCCCCTAGGTAGACAATACCAAATACAGATAGCCCTTCACAAAATCCAATATAATGGTACGTGTTGGTTTGTTAACCCTCTAGTTCCCTTCTGACCTAGGATCCACAACCATGGTGCTAGAGCCCAAAGAGACAACCAATACAGACTGACAAGGAATTTGAGGGTCATTTTATAGCTGAGTGGAGGTAAGAGGTGAGATTGCAGTGCCTGAATTATCCGAGGCCGAATCACATTCTGGTGCAACCACAGCTGACAACACACGACATCACTTTGGGAACCACAGCCAGTACTGGGGATGCCCATCAGGGAAACTGCAAACCAACTGACGAATAGTACTGTATGTTGCATTTTGGTTAGAAAATAATCAGGAGTTTGCATTTGGTTGGGGGCTATTTGTATTTAGAAACCATTTTATCAATATGCAATATGTAATATTGATGTTATTATGTAATAAATGTATATATATATATATATATATATATATATATATATATATACACAGTTACAGTTCAACCAGTCATACATAGGTCAGGTCATCCAAGCAGGCTCCTCAGCCCACATTCTTTTCCCGACCCTAATAAAAAAAGGTTTTCAAATCCGCTAGTTGATGCGAAATCATCAATAGAATGTATTCCGCCCAAAACCATCAACAGACAACCAGTCTATAAAGCAGAGGTGTAACTTGAGGAGGTGCAACCGCAGCGGAGTCCATGAGGTCAGAGGTCCCCATCATTGTTGCTCCTCCTCCTTATTTATCATATTTGTGCTCACTTGGTATAATTTAGAGAAAGGAATCACCATTCATCTCTGCTGTTTCAGTCTTTAGTAATCAGCTGCAATCAACCAAAAAGCTAAAAGTCAGAAAAATACAAAAAAAATGTTAAACAGTATGAGCTTTGAAAGGGCTCCCAATCACAATATGTATGTCTAATGTCGTCCCATATTCTCCGTGGGAAAACTATACTTAGGCCCTTATTTAACAAGGGATAGCGCCAGGTAGCGAATGGTGAGCGAACGGTAATGACGCTCACCGCCACGAGAACGCCGGCTCCCCTCCGCAATCACACATTTATCAAGCCGATCCTGCTTAGCGACTGACAGAGCGCCAGATAGCGAATCATTCATCATTATTCCGGCATCACCCCACAGCGCCAGCGAGCGACCTTGAACAGCGACAGGTATGACCTCTCGCTACCTGACGCTCTCCAATGCATTTCAATGGAGCAATCTTTAAATATTCATAATTAATTGCTATTATTTTTTTATTTATTTTTTTTTAAATGTCAAAAATTCTGTGACCACTTCTGCAATGTCAGAATTTTTTTTTAAGGTAAAAAAAAAAAAAAAAAAAAAAATTGTGCAGAATTGATATTACAGGTCTGATATTAATGTATTCATATTACAAAATGTTTTGAAAAACATGGTTTTTTATTTTCTTAAAATATGGTTGTTTGGGGGTTAAAAAACTACTTTTAACCCATCGGCGCCAGCGCTCTGGGGTTTAAACAAGCATTTCACAGCACGAAAATTTTTGGAGCGTGATTTGTTAATGAATATGCTGGGAGCCGTTCGCTATGGCCGTTCGCTGTCATGCGCTCCCATACAGCGCGGAACCTGTCAAACAGCGACTCCTAACCCCGTATTCAACATTACCGCACACCGACTGAGTCGCTGTCAACAGCCGAACAACGGCCAAGCACAGCGAATACTAGCGGGCGCTGTGAAAATAACGCTACTTTCGCTCATCTATCGCTACCTGGCGCTATTAATGAATCGGCCTCATAGGCCACTTATTGGAGGATAGTGCATCTGCTGGTCTGCTTCTCACCAGCTGTCTGCCTCTGGTGTCATTAGGTAGAAGCCCACATTTCACCAGTGGTATATGTACCACTGGTTGGATAATATTGCTAAACCATCATGTTGTATTCTTTTTTCTATGGTGGAACTTAAACATCATTTGACTGGTTTTCAATAGTAAGCAGTGAAAAAAGAACCTGTGTGTTAATCTGGGAGTATTTTTAAATTTCATATTTGTCCAAAAGGGGATGTTCCAGCCGCAGCCTTGGTGATTCTTTGGGTATGGTTACCATGGGATTTAATGCAATACTTTTCCCAACTGACTGATGTAAAGAAAAAGTCATATTGTAAACAATTATATCTCCTGGATTGCTACAAATAGTCATAGAATAGTATAATAGAGAAAAGTTCCAGTGCAGCACAGAGCCCCCATCAGTTGAGGCCTTGGCCATGACACCCCCTCCAATCTGACTGGAACATCAGCCCATGCCAAGAAATCCCCATTTTCCCTGACCATAGCCCGTCTCCCCTATCCCCTTATATCTTATCCTCATCCATTATTGCTTTTTTTTTTCTTCTCTCTTTCTCTTCTACCTTTTTACGAAGGAAGGAATAATAAATACATTCAATTACTTCCACTCAGATATATGACTAATAACTCAATTAAGGCAATAACATGTGTGCTTGGGCTCTTAGAGTCTTTACTATCAACAGCTGACTACATAGACGTGGACCATAGACATCTAACGCTTTCTATATTCACATTCCTGAATCTGTATATGTACTCATTGCTTGCAACCTTGATCCAGTTTGCTTCCATTTCTTTAGAATAGAATAGTTCTTTATTCGTCAAGTATATACATACATACATAAAAGGAATTCTTTTAAGGGGGAGGAGGGGGAATTACAACACATATATCATAAACTTGTTTCAACTACACACGTAGTAATTCACTACAGAAATGCTGGTTCATTTTTTATAGTTAGCTATAGAATTGCTCATGTTGGATTCCTAGCCAGATTTGGAGGTGATAATTCAAAAAAACTGTTTTTGTGTTGTGGGGTTTTAGGGAAGGGAAATATATATCGACGGCCTGATGGAAGCTGCTGGAAGAAGGGGAAGCCTGGGTGCATTGGATCAGGAATAATATTTTTTGCCTTTGTTTTGAGTCTATCATTGAGGAGACGTTGCATAAATGGAAGGCGTGCACCAATAATCGTTTCTGCCATTTTGAGTATTCCTTGTAGATGCAAATTATCTTTCCTGGTAGCTCCACAATAGATATTGAATGAGGAACACAAGACTGAAGCAATGACCCCATTGTAGAAAAGGGTTAGCAGCCTCTTTTACAGGCCATTCCCCTTGAGTTGGTGCAGGAAGTAGAGCCTTTGTCGTGACTTGCCCAGTACTGCTGCAATAGTCCTGTCCCACTTGAGGATATAAGAGATAATCATCCCAAGGAACTTACTGCTTACATTGCTTTTATTGCTTTGTTTGATTGAATGTCAAAAATACATTATTCAAAAAAAAAACATCTATACTGTATCGAAAGCATGGCGATGTGTCATATATATGTTTCAATCCCCCTTATGCTGCACACTGGTGCTTCTGTCACTCTACCCAGCCTGGTGGCACAAGCATCCCCAAATACTGCACACAAGTACTCCACCAATTAGGGGCTTCAGGTAGCCAAGCAGTGCTGTTAGAAGAGTGCTTGCTCTATTGAGTTGGGTGAAAGTACGATACATACTCTATAAGTTTTATTTGATTAATTGTTTCTATTTAGTTTTGTTTATATTTAAATCTGGGTGCTGCTAAAATTATCACTACCGCGAAAAATGGCCCAATGATAAAAATTCATGTAAATGTGCTGGATGGTGGGAATAAAGGTCACTTATACACCCGTCATCAAGAAATACCCAGCTAGGCTTATTTTGTTTTGTTTTAATGGAAGCCCTGATAGACTAAACCTGTCCCCCCTGGATTTTATTCCTACCATGAGAGAATGAACCACAAGCTTGGTCGGAGTTTTATTCAGTTCAGGTGTATAAATGACCCCTCCTCTCATTAGCCGACATGTTTATATGGATTTTTAATGTTATATGATTTTTGCAATAGTCCTCCTTTAATTAATGATAATTACTGATTAAATAATGAGAGAGGGACTGCATGAAATTAAGGTTACAAACCTTCAAAGGTAATTTTTTAAATAAATTGTAAGCTTTTAAACAGTGACCAAATACTGATTAGAAAACAAGGACTGACACAATTATAATAATAAAACCGTGAGCCATAAAAGTAAAATTCTGCTATAAATTCTAGCTCATAACTTTCCTGTCCTCCTCGCCCTTAGATTCTGATGAACGAGGCCACAATAAAGCACGGACTATTACAGCCATTAAGGGAGCGGTTGTGCAAACTGTGGGGCTCTCAAGGGCATCGTGGATTCTGCAAGGTATGATCTATTTACTGTAAGCAAATTTGTGCCAAAAGACCCCGCAGTGACTCATTGAGAAACAAACATCTTCTTGAGGTAATAATATTTTGCTTTTAATTATCTTTAATAGACTAGCGAGTCTTTTGGAGCAACCCTTAAAACACATCTTCACCTGAAAAAGATAGGGTAAGTATTTTAATGATTTGTTTCCAAGGGCTTAATGATAAAGTCCATTTAGTCCTTAAGGGATCACTATGTAAAGGTTAGTAACTGCAAATGCAAATGAACTCTTTATGCAAAAAATATATTAACATATTTGGTACAATTGGTACAATTAAGCAGCTGAGGGTCAAATGTGTTTTACACTCAGCTTCCTTGGCCCAACCAGATTCAACCAGCAATAGCAACTTCCAAGGGTTCCCATAGAGCTGAATTTTTTCTTGTTTAAGCCTTGCAGCAATGTTACTCCGATACTAAAGGTATCCCTATAGAGAAGCAATTTGTACTTTATCTTGTACCCAAACTAATAAAAAAGCCTTATATTTTTAGCTTTTTACAACGCGATTAAAGAGAAACATTCGAGTTCCACTCCTTGGGGCATCCTGAATTGGGATGCCCCATTTCACTCACCTTGTCCTGGAGCCCTCGCCGTGTCTCTGCTGCGGCCACATCCCAGCTCACCTCTAGCCGTGCACGCACCCACATCCAGGCAAGCGGCGGCTAGGGGGTGAGCGGGGGATATGGCTGGCTCCCTTCGGCGCCGCTCAGCTGCTTAGTCGTCCAGGCGGCTTAGCCGTCAGCAGAGCCGAAAGGAGCCGGGTGAAAGCAAGCGCGCTGATTGGTTGAACGGGCTGCTCAGCCAATCAGTGTGCTCGTTCTCGCACAAGTCTGCATAGTGGGAGCGACAGGAGGGTGAGTGATCTAGGGGCATACACACAGTGGGGCATCCCAATTCAGAGTGCCCCCACTGACAGCGACAACACCCAAAAAGTAACAATCTGGGGTGTTGTTCCTCTTTAAGCATTTGGATGTTCTTTATGCTGTAAAGACTGGTCTTTCTGACATTATAGCCACTGCTGCAGCTGCCTACATTAATAATTAAAAGGATACATTTTACCTGTCAGGTTGCTGATGCAGGAAGGAATATAAAACAGCTTGGGTATGGCGCCTTCCCCCATGTCTGGTTATAGCCTGGGTGCAAGTCTAAAGCAAATGACTTGCATATAAGTAATCAAGAGCATCAGTCAAATAAAGCTTACCTTACTGGTCACCCCCCCAGCCAATCAGTGGTGGCAGCAGGAAAAACCGCACGCCCTGGACCTTATCTAGTCAAGCAATCAATGTAGCTGCAACCTTAATTCTAAAAACAAACAGTATCTTAGTAATATAATATTAGAATAATATGTAACCATAGAATGTAGAAGGGGAGGCCGATTCATTAATAGCGGCAGGTAGCGACAGTTGAGCGACTGCAGCGGCATTTTCAGAGCGCCCGCTAGTAGTCGCTGTGCTTGGCCGTTGTTTGGTAGTTGATAGCGACTCAGTCGGTTTGCCGTAATGTTGAATATTGGGTGAGGAGTCGCTATTTGACAGATTCCGCGCTGTATGGGAGCGCATGATAGCGCATGATAGCGACTGGTCAGAGCGACCAGCTCCCACCATATTCATTAACAAATCATGCTCAAAAAATGCATGTTTAAATCCCAGAGCGCTGGCGGCGATGGGTTAAAAGTAGTTTTTTAACCCCCAAACAACCATATTTTTGGAAACCAAAAAAAACAAGTTTTTTAAATAATTTTGTAATATGAATACATTAATATCAGACCTGTAATATCAATTCTGTACATTTTTTTTTTAACTTAAAAAAATTATTTAAAATGGCAGAAGTGGTCACAGAATTTTCCACATTTAAAAAAAAAAAAAATAATAACAATTAATTATGAATATTTAAAGATTGTTCCATTGAAATGCATTGGAGAGCGCCAGGTAGCGAGAGGTCATACCTGTCGCTGTTCAAGGTCGGACGCTGGCGCTGTGGGCTGAGGCTGGAATAATGATGAATGAGTGGCTATATGGCGCTATCTCAGTCGCTAAGCAGGATTGCCTTGATAAATGTGTGATTGTGGTGGGGAGCCGGCGTTCTCGTGGCGGGGCCCGTCATTACCGTCCGCTCACCAGTCGCTACCTGTCGCTATTCCTTGTTAAATAAGGGCCTTAGTAATACTAGTATGGCAATCTCTCCCTGTACAAAACAGGAGGCTGTGCTTCTTCAGCTTTCATTTCCTCCTAAACCCAAAAAAATAAGAAGCACTTTCTATTAGTTATTCCACCAGGTGCATTTCCTCTCCTAACGACACTTCTTAAATTGCATGCGGGTAAAAAGGTAATTTAGTCTCACACCATTAAAAAGTAATGGAACCCTTGATGATAAGAAATGGCACAGCTAGCTTGTTGCAAAACGTTTAATTAATAAACTCGTAAAAATATTGTGAAGCATGGCAGTTTGTGCGAAAACCTGAGCTAGAGGAACACATAAGATAAACATCAACCCCTCACCTGCCGGAAGATTTCCCAAAAGTTGGTGGTGCCAGAGCCTTATATACGAGGCAGCATTCAGAGTAGGCATAAGGGTACTTTTATAGGACAGAACAAAAACTTGTGTGTCTTGGGCTAATCCAAAGACTTGGAGAGGCTTGGCTCATTTATAAATCTCCTTTATTTGCACTGAGGATTTCACTAACATCTAACTAACATCCTTTCTTTGATGTATGACTTGGTGTTGAGTGTTTTTGCATGAGGTTTATCCCTCTCAAATTGCTTATGCCACTGATCATAAGAAGGGAAGCAATTTACCAAACTTTTTTTGATCGGAGGTCCACTTTAAATAATTTAGAATAAACACTTCCCAAATAATTGGGACCTCTATGAATCCTTTAGATTATCTGCTTACGAATCCTTTAGATTATCTGCTTACGAATCCTTCAGATTATCCCTTTATCATAAGATTTTTTTGTGTTAATGTTCTAACATTATAATATTTCCAGAAAACATCAGCAAAGAAGAACTAGCAATAAAGAAAGAGGTTGATTAGTACATAGAGAGCTAGCTCGCCAAACATTGATCAAACCCTTCTTTATTGGGCACATTTAGAACTCCCAAATGCACTTATGTGCACTGCCATGGGCACATTCTTGCACCCCCAAAGTGCATGCATGCACTCCCAAAGCGCATGCACGCACTTGCAAAGGTACTTGTGCACACTACCATGCACACACTCCCAAAACACATGCACGCACTGCCAAATGTACTTGTATTCACTACCATGCACACACTCCCGCACACTCAATGCGCATGTGCGCACCAAAGATACTTGCACACACTACCATGCTGGCTTTTCCAAAGCACATGCACGCACACCCAAATGAACATGCGCGCACTACCATGCACACACTTCCGCACTCACACATTTCCATTACACATGTGCGCTCTCCCAAAGGTACTTGCAAGCACTACCATGCACCCACTCCCGAAGTGCATGTGCACACTCCCAAAGTGCACCCAGCACTCATGGCAGGTGGCGGCTTCTTTCTCAACACATTAATGGAGCTGGGGAGAGGGGTAGGCTACACACAGGGGAGGGGCAGGCTACACATGGGGGGGCAGTCCTTAAGTTGAATAGGAGGCTACAGCATAGGGGAAAGCAGCAGGGGATGTAAACTATTGGCAGTAATGAAGAAGTTTACAAGTGGCCAAAGAGAAGGTGGCAAGGAGTAGAGGATGATTACAGTAAAAAAAGCCAGATAGCATCAGGGACGTGACATATCGTGTTACACTGCAATGGGGTCCACTTACTCAAGGACCCACATAAACCTGCAGCCATCCCTGGCTCATATAGTTACCACCTCTAGGATCCAGCAATGGCTAGGCTCAAGGCTGTATTCAGGGTTTATGCTGTCCTAGGCACTTTTTGGCCATGCATCCCCTTTTGTTAAAGATGAGCTCTAGTCAAAAAAGAATGGAGGCCAATTGACCATTTAAGCACATGGACATCCTGATTTGGGATGCTGGGGAGGGAAGGGGGCAGCTGAAAAGGGGTACGTTTGGGGGCGCATGCGCGTGGAGCCAGCAGATGGACGTCTCCTGCTAACCCGGGCACGGAGGGGCCGCCTGACGCAGAACGGAGCATCGCTACATAGCACCAAGAGCAGGGCGAAGTAAGAGAGGTGACCTACCTCCCGCTGGAGCATGCGGCAGACCCACAGAAACAAGCAGAGGCTGATGAAAACACTTAAAACTCTGCAGCCGGGAACCAAGATGGCGACCGCAGTACTATCAGCAGCTAAGCACGCAGCACAAGGTGAGGAGGGAGAGGGCGTCGCGACCCCCTTAGCAGTTCATTCGGAGGACTCCTTGGACTCAGGGGACAGTCAGGCCCAATTCCCCACTGAGTTGCAGGATCATTGCCCGCAGATGGCCCTGGATAGAGCTTCACTTCAGCACATAAGGGCTGTGTTCTGGGAGGAGGTTGCAGTGATCACTAATAGCACCTCTCAACTGATTAAAGAAATGAAGGTCCAGGGGCACAGAATAGCGTCCCTGGAGGGCCATATAAATAACGTCACTATTGTCTTGGAGGGTCACGAAGAGGAAGTGGAGATTTTGCATGAGGAGATCGCAGCCCTGAGGGACATGCAGGAGGATCTAGAAAATAGGAATCGACGCTCAAATCTCGGGTTTAGGGGGCTCCCAGAGTCGATGGAAGATGCCCAGGGCACCATTCTAGCTCTTCTTCAGGAACTGACACCTAATATACCACTTGAAAGGCTGGAGTTGGAGCGAGCGCATCGGCCCTTACTAGGTGCAACGCTGATGGGCCCCCGAGAGATATTGTTATATTAAATTTGTCTATTTTAAGACTAAGGAAGCGGTGATGCAAGAAGCAAGAGATAAAGATCCTCTACAGTTCCAGGGACACTCCTATCAGGTTTTTGCGGACCTTGCTCAATCTACTATAGCTAAGCGGCGGGCCCTTAAGCCACATTTGCAAGTTTGCAGATCTCATAATATACGCTATAGATGGGGTTTTCCGTTTAAGGTATAATTTTATTTCAATGGCCGCCTCCATCAAGCTACGAAAGCCTTGGAGTTGAAAGAGTTGTTGTTGCAGCTTGGTCTCTCTGGACTGGAGGACTCCCAGGGTCAAGCTCAGGTTTCAGCTAGAAGTCGCAGTTCACAGCGGAGGAGGGATGCCGCTGGCGTAGTGGATGAACCGCAGCAGAGGAAGCAGGGGAAAGACCGGTCTCAAGCGCTGAGGAACTTGTCGTCGCAGGTTTTCCAGTCAGCCTCTCTGTCTGTTGGTGGAGGTCTTGGACTTTCCCGGCTCCCGGGAAAGTGTATTATGATTGGGTTGATGCATTGGCTATTATTGACATTTTTTCTTTCTAGGTTGTCGCCTGCCCGGTGATAATTACTGGGTGCTCTTTGTTGTTTATGCATTGTAGACTGCTGGTTGAATATGTTACTCATTTGAAGTGAGGATGGTATGGGGCCCGCCTCGGGCGCCTCGGCTGACAGTGCTGCCGGGGGCGCGGGAGATGGGTCCTGGGGGCCAGTTGAGCCTCAGTGATAGGTTGCACTTTTATTTGTGCTGGTGTTAAGTAGTTAGTATCCAGGTTTTTTTTTTGTTTCTCTTTCTTCATAACAGGCTTGCATGCGGTTTAGTTATAAAGCAAATAATTAATGTAACAAATCGTTGGGCTGCCCTGATGGCCCGGGGGATATACCGTGCCTACCCCCCCCCCCCTGCATCCCCCCAGAGGCAAGACTCTGGTGGAATGTTACCTGTGGATAGTGTCCACTGGAAGTTGATTATGATCAATGTGTATAGTATTATGTGCATTATTGGTTTTTATGTGTGCTTTTGGATGTTGTCCTTTTGTGTTTTATGTTTTATCCTCTGTTGTTTGACCCTTATCCCTAGTCCCTCTTACCTTGACCTTCCCTTCTCCCTCTGGCCTATTTCCCAGGGAGATGCTGTTCTACAAACTATGGCTAATTATTGTATATATAGAGCTCCTAAGATTAAGAGATGACAGTGAAGGTGGTCTCCCTTAATGCACAGGGTCTTAATTCTCCCAATAAGCGTCAAGGGCGTTTAAAGCCTTTGTCACGCTTAAGGCAGACGTGGTGTGTTTGCAGGAGACGCATTTTTCATCTGCATCCTCACCCCAGTATTTGCACCCAAAATATCCACAGTTTTACCAAGCCACGGCCCAAACAAAACAGAGAGGGGTTTTGATAGCCTTTTCTAGAAACTCCCCCTTCACGTGCTCCAAACAATTGGCAGACCCAATGGGAAGGTACCTATTGCTGGTGGGGATTCTGCATGATGTGCAAATTACACTAATTAATTATTATGCACCAAATACCCGTCAGGCCAGGTTTCTGTCTAGGGTCTGTTCACGTGCAAGGGACAGTCCTAATGTGTGGGGATTCTAATTTAACTTTGCCGGATAGGCTTGATAGGTCCTCCCTGCCCTCTCCCCGCCTGTTGGGAGAATCTGGGGCCTTTCTCAGTGTAATCCAAGGTGCACAGTCGGTGGACATCTGGCGTGAATTAAACCCGGGGAAACGGGATTATACCCATTTTTCTCACCCCCATCAGCTTCACTCCCGGATTGATCATATATTTGTAGAAAGGGGTTTGTTATCGCAGGTTAGATGTGCAGAGATAAGACCTGTGCCGTGGTCGGACCATGGCATGGTCGTTATTGCTTGTTCTGGTCTGGTGACGCGTACAGGACCATCTCCGTGGGTATTGAATGACTCGCTTTTGTCTTCTGATGAGGCGGTCCAGGAAGCCAAACGGGTAGCCTCGGAGCATTTTAAGGATAATACTGGCACAGTGGCTTCTCTTGTGATATTGTGGGGAGCATTTAAGGCGGTGATTAGAGGACACTTTCTGGGTCAGGCCTCAAGGAAAAAGAGGGATAAGGAAGCTCAGACAGCCCGCCTGGAAAGGGAATATGCCGAGGCTGTCCAGGGCTTTAAGGATACGGGCCGAGCTGCGGAGGCAATCAGGCTGGAGAGGGCAAGGGTAGCGCTGAACCAGGTTCAGATTAGGCAAGCTGAAACCCGCTATAGGTGGTCGAGACAGAGATATTATGCTTGTAGTAATAAGCCCAACTCTTTACTAGCGTCTCAACTTAGATGTCAAGAAAATCCAGTGCCTCCTATTAAGCTGAAAATAAATGGGGGTAATATAACTACTACAGTAATGTGAAGAACCCGCGCTGCTATCTTAAGGCTTGAATTTAGAAAACACTATGGTTACTTAAATTGAGAACTGCTCGACGTGTTAGAACCTCTTATCCCAAATAGAGAGTGTATAACAAATATAAATATATAAACACAGAGCAGAAAGAATGCCTCTATTAGGTCTAATTAGGAGGTATTGGCTCCTTGGTTGGCTCCTATTCTTAGAGACACTACTCCTTTAACACTTCTAGTGTCAAAATTCAAATTAGGAATACAGAGCTCATTCTTAGAACGCTGCACCTTTAGCACCTCAGGTATCAAAGTTCAAATTGTAAATATAAAACTACAGAGAAATGCTGCTAGCAGTTTTCTTAACAGGTGACACTGGCTCTTTAAATAGTCCTTGTTTATATAGTGGTAGAGTTATAATTCTTCCTCTTCCATTCAAAGTGATATCTGGCTGTAGTTCTTTCTTATACAGTATTTTCAGTGCCCATAAACTTATAAAGTCACCACTGTGCCCGTCACCGTTGCTAGGTACTCTTACCGGCTGGTGAATGAATATAGAGCTGTATATATTAACTCCTCTTGGTGTTACTGTTTAGAAGGGCGGGATAGCTATCGCAAGTGGATCCTCTTTGGTTTCATATGCCTGTCGCCATCAACGGCGATGGCGACAGGCATATGAAACCAAAGAGGATCCACTTGCGATAGCTATCCCGCCCTTCTAAACAGTAACACCAACGGCCGTGGTGACTGGAGTCGGGTGAGAGCCTCGCCTATCCTTAAAACAAGCGATTTGTCACTTTTTAAATGTGAGTGCGCACTTGTAGGTTGCATTTTATAATTTTTAATATTAAAAAGTGGGAATACACTAGATTTTCTCTCTTTTGTTTTATCCTACACCTGTACTACCCTGGTGAGCTGAAATCTAGTGCAACCAGCACCTATAGCCCCTAATTGGATATCTACATAGAGGAGAAAGATCTAAGAGGAGTTAATATATACAGCTCTATATTCATTCACCAGCCGGTAAGAGTACCTAGCAACGGTGACGGGCACAGTGGTGACTTTATAAGTTTATGGGCACTGAAAATACTGTATAAGAAAGAACTACAGCCAGATATCACTTTGAATGGAAGAGGAAGAATTATAACTCTACCACTATATAAACAAGGACTATTTAAAGAGCCAGTGTCACCTGTTAAGAAAACTGCTAGCAGCATTTCTCTGTAGTTTTATATTTACAATTTGAACTTTGATACCTGAGGTGCTAAAGGTGCAGCGTTCTAAGAATGAGCTCTGTATTCCTAATTTGAATTTTGACACTAGAAGTGTTAAAGGAGTAGTGTCTCTAAGAATAGGAGCCAACCAAGGAGCCAATACCTCCTAATTAGACCTAATAGAGGCATTCTTTCTGCTCTGTGTTTATATATTTATATATGTAATATAACTACTAACCCAGGGAAGATCTTGGAGGAATTTAGGAGTGGTCTATCAAAGTTATATGGGGCTCCCCGAGGGCTGGATCGCAAGAAAGCTGATGCTTTTTTCGAGGACATTGTGCTCCCATCACTGTCGGAGCAACAGAGGCAAAAAATGAAAGCCCCAATTGCTGCTGAGGAGGTGCAGCGGGCTATTGGGTCGCTCAAGCCGGGGAAGAGGCCAGGTCCTGACAGATTGACGGCGGTCTTTTATAAGAAGCTGAGCCAGGAACTGGTTCCTCCCTTGACCATTTTGTTTAATTATGTATTGAAAGGGAATCACTTTGAGAGTGAGATGTTGAAGGCTAATGTAGTTATGATACCGAAGCCCAGAAAGGATCACCAACAGTGGAGTAATTATAAACCCATCTCTCTCTTAAATACTGATCTCAAACTTTTCTCTAAAATCTGGGCCATGAGAATAAATTACTTTTTGGGCTCCTTAATACATCGAGATCAGATGGGCTTTGTTCCCCTTAGGCAGGCGGGAGATGGAGTCAGACGTATAGTCCAGCTGATTGATTCGGTTAGGGGAACTGGCCAGGAAGCCATGCTTTTGTCGCTTGAAGTGGAGAAGGCGTTTGACTCCATCTCCTGGGAGTTCCTGCAATTGGCGTTGGAGCGGTGGGGTCTGGGGGAGGGCCTTAAGGCAGGAGTAAATGCTTTGTATAATGCTCCACAGGCTACCTTGAAGTATGCTGGTGCTGAGTCGCCCCCATTTTCTATCCTCCGCGGCACTAGGCAGGGTTGCCCTTTGTCGCCGATATTATTTATACTGGCAATAGAGCCACTGGCCATCAAGATTCGGAACAACGTGAATATAAGGGGAATAATTTCGCCTTCTGGGGAAAGTAAGCTGTCCCTTTTTGCAGATGATATGTTGCTCCTGATCACGGCTCCCCATATCTCTGTTCCCAATCTCTTTAAGGTTCTGCCCGAGTTTGGGGGCCTTTCCGGGCTTCGGATCAATGATGCAAAGTCAGCAGCTTTAGATGTCTCGCTGTTAGAGCCTACGAAGCTGGCTTTGCAAGCTAATTTTAGGTGGACTTGGACACATCAGTTACCCTATTTAGGCATTAAAATTACTTTCAACTATGGAACGTTGTTTAGGGCCAATTACTCCCACATCCCGAAATTGGTAGACTCACTCCTGAATCCGTGGTATAATTTGAGAATGTCATGGCTAGGCACGTTGGCTGCAATAAAAATGGTTCTTTTGCCAAAGCTGTTGTACTTATTCAGAGTGCTTCCGGTGCGGATCCCCCTGTCTTTTTTTATACCATTGCAAAATAGGATTTTGAAATATATTTGGGGCCCCACAAAGCCAAGAATTAATAGGAAAACATTGTATTATCATACTACCAGGGGTGGGTTGGGTGTGCCTTCTCTTTATAAGTACTATCTGGCGGCGCAGATTGCCCCAATGCTACTCCTTCATGAGAAGGAATCTGCTCCGCTGTGGGTTCTGGAAGAAGCCAGTAGGTCCAGTCCAATGGCGGTGAGTGCGTTACCATGGCTCCCTAGGCGTGTTAGACCAAAATCTATTTCCCCTGTTTTGGACTGCTTGTTTCTAATTTCAGTTGGTGGAAAGCCAATGGCCTTGAGGTGGTGCAGGATCTATGTACACCTGGAGGTGTAAGATCCTTTGAGGACCTCAGAGTAGCAAAACAGATTCCGCCAGCTGAAATTTTTAGCTATTTGCAGCTATCCCATTTTGTTAGAAGCAATCTCAGGAGGGGGTCTCAGCCATTCCGAATGACAACTTTGGAGCAGATGTGTCGCCAGCAACCATTTCCGACGGGAGTGATTACGTACATTTATGGGGCCCTGGTAAACCAGGTGGACCCCCCCTAGGCATGGGTATATGGCAAAGTGGGAGGCAGAGCTTGGGGTGACGATTGACGATGAGGCCTGGAGGAAGATTTGGAACACGGTGCGCTCCACCTCACTTAACGTGTTGGCAACGGAGGATGCCTTTAAATTGTTAATGAGATGGTATTACACTCCGGCCAGACTTCATAGATGCTCTGCCTCACACTCCCCCATGTGTTTTAGGGGTTGTGGGGAGGTAGGGGATTATCTACATGTATTGTGGGCTTGCCCGAGGGTCAGACCGCTCTGGCACAGGGCGTACGCAGTATTGTCCCTGGTTTTGGGGAGGGTATGTACCCCCAGTCCGTTGGAAGTGTTGCTGTCCTTGAAGCAGAATGCTCTCTCCAGGGATGAGTGGCTCTTGACTAAGCACCTTTTGGTAGCGGTGAGACTTACGATAGCGGCTAATTGGAAGGCTTTGCGGCTATTATGGAGGGAGGTGGAGGCCAGAATGTCTAACATTATGGTGAATGAACAATTGACAGCTGTAGTCAGCTTGCGAAAGGAGCAGTACGATTTGGTTTGGGATCCATGGCGGAGGCATCATGCGTAGCATCAACAGCAGTAATAGGATCCACCGGCAGGATGTCTGGAGTAGGGGAACCTTGACCTTGAGCGGTTTCTGTCTAGGTATGCTCTTAGGTTCAGTCGAGCAGTGGCTCCCTCCTTTCCTCCCATCCCCTTTCCCTCCTTTGGCTTCATTTGTTTTCCCTATCCTCACCCTTTTTCCTTCCCTTTTGTGTTTGGTGTCTGTCTTGTTTTGTCTGTTCGTGACTTGAGTTTTATGTAATATACCCTGGTTTTGTGCTGTAATCGTTGTGAAACTACTAAAAATGCTGACTCAAAATCTTTATTAAGGAACTGATATTATGATACATTGGAACATGTCGGTTGAGCTATTGTTCTTTTGCTTTACTTTGAGTCTATTAATAAAAAGATTGTAAAAGAAAAGGGGTACGTTTGACAGCAGATTGGGGTAATATGGAAAAGTGGCATCAAGAAGAGTAGAAAAGAGAATGACAGTAGCAGCCAGTAGGAAGGCGTATCAATGGAAAAATTGGGAGGGAAATTGGGCAGCAGTAAAGGATCTGGAAGGATGAATAAATCTCTCCTCATTCCTTTTTGTTCTTTCGTTCTCCACACTACACTAGCTACCAATATCATTAGAAGACACCGGACATTGGCATCAATATATAGCTTTTAACAGGCTACCTTTTATAATAATATCGCTTAAAGTGGACCAAAACCCACTTAATTTGTGAAATACATTTGGCCATAGCCTCTGCCGATATTCTCTTCTTGGGTGTAAAAATGGATATTTTCGCTTATCAAATCGCCCTGGAACACTGTTTTTTTTGCTGTCCCTCGCTATAAGATAGCAGGCGATCAGTCATTGCATAGATGTGGCAATTACATCATTGCCACACACAGCAGTGACAATGAATGGAGAAGGGGGAGCTTTACAGCTGAAACAGGCACCATTATCTGTGATTAAAGTGAAGCGGGAGCAGTAAAAATAGGCAAAAGTTACTATTCATGGGGTGAGCAATTCAGGGGATGTTAGTTAAACATGAGGGTTTTGGTCCGCTTTAAAGGTGTGCGCCATTACCTCCTAGGCCACATAGCCAGCCCAACATGCAAACTGACTGGGGGTGGTCTATTTAAAAGTAAACTTCAGGAACATCACACTGCTTACCAGATTGTCGGTGTGTGTGCTATTCCTGTCTACCCTGCCAAGTGTTGCCTTCTGCTTTTCTGCTTGCGTAGTCTTTGCTAACTCTAGTCATTGCAGACTTCTGAACCTCTTGTTCCAAGCCATTGCAGACCTCTGGTCATTGCTGACCTCTGGATCCTGCATGGTAACTCATTTTACAGCATCTATTTTATACTAAATTAGCCAACGATTTGCATTCGCAAGGGTTCGTTAGACTTCGCACTATTCACCAAACAAAATTTGACTCGGAAGAACTGCAAGTTTGCCACATTAGGTTAGTGAAGTTAGACAAAGACCTGCAAACACCTGCAGAATACAACTGATTTTTCTAATGAACACTATTGGAATCAATGGTTCAAACACCCCCCAGAATGTCTATTTAGTTCTGCCCCCACAGGTGTCAAAATGATGTTGGCATGTTTCTTACTACACAAAGTTGATCTGGAGCAAAGTGGGTAGCCCCTAGTGGAAGTTGCTGTACACTTGTGTTTGCTAGGGCATGTTTTGCTCCTGCTCTCCCTGGTTTCCCCACTATAATTAATGTTCTTTTCACTATTGTTTGTAAGAGCTGTGGTGCACAGAGCGCAAACAATGACTCAATAATTAGTGATAAAGGGAGAACATAGTAAATCTGGCCCCAAATGGGTGTTCAGAATTGCTCAACCTTGCATACACCACTGGCAATCCAAAATCTCCTTACTTACCTAGCACTTCCAAAGAGAATTCTGGCCCCGTGACTGGCCACTAGCTGTCATGTGGTCCAGGTTTCTCGTCCACAATTCTGGATGCGGAAGGAAACCTGGATTACATGATCGGAAGCCCATTTAAGCTGGAGAGAGCTCGGGTTGGCAGTGTTGTAAGAGCAGGGGACATCATCAAAGCAGGATTCTCCCCCCACTCGTGTTGGAAAAGTAATTCAGCAGCCAAAGAAAAAATCAAAAGAGAACTCACCCTAGTCCGGCAATCAGCAACACTCCTGATTGCTGGATCTCAGCCTGTGTTTCGGTCTTTGCTTCTCGTGTTGCCCCATGCCTGACAGGCCTCAGCACACCCTCCACTGCAATGAATGGAGAGGGTATGGCAGCACTCCTTTGATTAATGGCTGCTCACCAGCCTGGCAGATCACCAATGCTAATCCCATGTTTCTTTTACAAAGATTTTATTGGGTTTTACAAATAAAAACATATACAGTAGTGCATTCACAGAAATCTAGGAGCACAGGCGCTACAACATACATTGCGTATTCATACAAAAGATCCAAGACATTGTTATCGTCAATGGTGTCAACCAGATATATAGGAGAGGGAGAGGCATTTGCGTGAAGACAACATGAGACATTATTCTAGAGATAGTCAGTCTTGAGATAACTACAGAAAATTGCTTAGTAACCATATGTAACAATCCAATATAAGGATGAAAAAACAGAAATTATTAAAGCTGTTTGAATACTCATGAAATACTATCATGGAAGCGGCAAGTGTGTTTGTAAGTGAGCCTAGCTGTATTTTACTAGATTGAGAAAACCTTTTTAGGGGGAGTGAGACAGACAAACAGCAGGGTAACAGGGTAGGAAAGAGGGGGGAGGGGAAACGTTGTGAGGCCGATAAGTCCAAGCGGGTTCAGAACATTCTATCCTCATAGGAGACCCTAGTGGGTCGCACGAACGAACCCTCAAACTGGGAATACGGGGTCAGTCTGGCCTTTAGGTACGCCTATATGGTCCAGCCACGGGGACCAAACTTCAAGAAACTGGTCATATTGGTCTCTGAATATTGCAGTGAGTTTTTCATTGCACATAGTGTTTGAGACTCTGCCCTGTATCTCAGCCCAGGGCAGAGTGTGAAGTTTCCAGTTCCTCGCTATCGTAAGTCTAACGGCTGAGAGGACGTGTTGGGTCAATCTCCATTGGGTTTTAGTATATTTATTAGTTCTAAGCGAGAGGAGTGCTTCCCAGGGATCTCCAACAAGTGTTAACTCCAGGACATCGGCCAAGAGCCTATATGTTTTGTTCCATATCTCCTGGACAAGTGGGCATTCCCACCAGATATGGAGCATCGTCCCCGTGTCCTGGCAGCCTCTGAAGCAGAGGGGGGAGGAGGAGGGGGAGAATCTGTTGACACGCTCAGGGGTGTAATACCACCTGAAAAGTATTTTGTAGGCATTCTCTTGGATCAAAGCGTTATACGAGGTTTTGCTTGTGTTCCTTAGAATTGCCCGCCAAGCTTCCCAGTCCCTCTCAGCTCCCAGCTCCGCCTCCCATTTAAGCATGTATGTGTGTTTCATTTTGGGAGGGGGGCTGTCAGCGAAGCATAAAGATTCGAGATCAGCCCGCCTGCAAACTGGTCCTTGATGCAGGGTAGTTCAAACTCAGTGGTTCTGTATGGGGGGGACGATTTTTTCAGGTGGGTTTGGATGTAGTGTTGCAATTGTAATGATCTAAAGGTTTCAGCAGGGGGGAACTCTTCGTTAAGGGCCAATTGCTGCTGGGATTTCATCCCCCACGGGGTGCAAAAATCATATAACAGTGTGAGTTGTTTACGCTTCCACCATTTAAATCCCATCTGGTGAGACAGACCCAGCGGGAACAGAGGGTTGCCGAACACGGGGGAGGTAGGCAAGTGGGGGGAGGTGAAGAGGTGCTTTATTGTGTCCCAAATATTCAGGGAGAAATTAAGTATACTGCAGATGGTCTTTGGTCTGGAGGATTTGGGGAACCATAGGAGCGAGGCTGGTGTCACCGGACTGCATTCAGCTATGTCGTTTAACACCCAGAGTGGCCTGTCCCCTGGGGCATGAAGAAGGGTGAGTGGTGCAACCTGGGCGGCTAGATAGTATTTGTGGAGGGATGGGAAAGCCAATCCACCTTCCTCTTTTTTACAGTAAAGAATATTTCTCCTGAGCCGTGGTTTGGACTTATTCCATGAGAAGGAGAGGATCTTCCGTTGGAGGGTATCCAGCTGGCGCTTCGGCACAGGCACAGGGAGGACCCGAAAAAGATATAAAATTTTCGGTAAATATGTCATCTTCAAAGCGGCGATCCTCCCCAACCATGACAGTCTTAAGAAGCTCCACGACTGCAGTAGAGCATCCAGAGATTTAATCATCTCCGGGTAGTTGGCGCTATAGAGGTCCCTGTAGTCTTTGGTCAACTTAATCCCCAAATATGGAAGTCTCTGCACCCAGGTCCAAGAGAAATTTTGGGCCAGTTGTTGTCTAGTGGTATCGGTTAGTGAAACGTCTAAGGCCATAGATTTGGAGGCGTTCAGCTTCAAGCCCGAAATTTCGCTAAAGGAGCATAATGTGCGGATTGCATTAGGGGCCGATACATGGGGGGAAGTAAGCATAAGGAGCATATCGTCCGCGAAAAGTGAGATTTTGTGGTCTCTACCAGCCCATGGTATGCCCCGGATGGAGGGGTTCTGCCAAATTTTTTCAGCCAACGGCTCAAGCGCCAATACAAAAAGTATTGGGGATAGTGGGCATCCCTGCCTAGTCCCCCTCTTTATCTGGAAATCGGTAGAGCTATAACCCGCGTATTTCACATGGGCCATGGGTTTCGAGTAAATGGCTGTAATCCAAGATAGTAACCCCGGGCCAAACCCCCACTTCTGTAAGGAAAACCGGAGGTATTGCCAAGAGAGTGAGTCGAAGGCCTTCTCCACGTCCAAAGAGAGCAGGAAAGCCTCCAATCTCCGGGAGCGAACTCCCTCCAGCAACTGTAGGATCCGCCTCACTCCATCCCCCGCCTGTCTCTTAGGGAAAAATCCCACCTGGTCCCTCCCTACCATCCCCCCCAAGAAGGTGTTTATCCTGTTGGAGATGATTTTGGTAAGGATCTTCAGGTCTAGATTCAAGAGATGGGTCTATAGTTCGTCCAGGATTGGAGATCCTTACCTGGTTTTGGAATCATCACCACAGAAGCCCGAAGCATGTCCGGGTCAATGGGGTTGCCCTGCTTTATATGGTTAAATACTCTTACCAACCGAGGGGCTATGATCGGGGCCAATTTTTTATAGAATGAAGCCGTGAAACCGTCAGGTC
Source organism: Gastrophryne carolinensis (assembly GCA_027917425.1). Lineage (NCBI taxonomy): Eukaryota > Metazoa > Chordata > Amphibia > Anura > Microhylidae > Gastrophryne > Gastrophryne carolinensis. The sequence goes on along the minus strand of CM051240.1, from coordinate 170,142,670 downwards.
CGGGTCTCTTGTTGGACTTAAGGTCCTTGATCACTTTAAGTACCTCTTCCACCACAATATCCTCATCGACTTTCAGCTTATGTGTGTCCGAAATTGGGGGCATGGTAATATCTTCAAAAAAGGCCCGGATCTGAGGTTCGGTACAGGGGGGGGGAGCATCATACAACCCAGACAGACCCGTGGAGAATTCCTCCACTATATTTATCGGGTTGTTAGTGATAAGGCCGGCACTGGTCTTCAGTTTAATGGGCTTCATCATGCGGGTTGACATTTAAGTTGCGAGGCCAACAGGGTGCCGGGTTTGTTAGCTGAGATGTAATATTTTTGTTTGGAGCGGCGGTACCTTCCTTCAGCTTCCTCCGTTTGTAGGAGGTTCAGTTTGGTTCTGGCCATCTCCAAAGCGCGAAGGTTTCTAGAATTGGGGTTGGTTTTAAAATTTTTAGTCGCTAACTCATAGTTTGTCTGAAGTGTTTTGGACAAGGCCAGCCTCTCTTTCTTCTTTCTGGAGGCGAGACCAACAAAATAGCCCCTCGTGACCGATTTGAAGGCTCCCCAGACCATGGTGGGCGCCGTATTCGGGGTCTCATTAAGTGTAAAGTAATCTGAAGCAGCCCTGTTGGCCTCCTCCACCAGGAGTCTGGAGGAAAGAAGGGAGTCATTGAGCAGCCAAGAGGATGGCCTAGGCTTTGTGATTAAAGAAGTGCAAGTTATAGAGACCATGTCATGATCAGACCAGGGGATTGGATGTATGTCAGCCCAGTCTATGCAAGGGATGAATGCAGAGGGGACAAAAATGTGGTCAATTCTGGTAGATAGGTTGTGGGGGGCTGAGAAGTGGGTGTAGTCTTTTGCGTGTGGGTGGAGGGCCCGCCATATGTCTAATAATTGGTAGGTGTCCAATAATTCTCCAAAGCGTTTCCCCTCACTGGCCACCTGAGAGCTGGGGGGGAGGGACCGATCCAGGCGGGGATGAATCGTCAAGTTGGAGTCCCCACATACAAAGACGACTCCCCTCTGATGGTCCTTTAAGATAGAGAGTAGATGTGTTAAAAACTGGATTTGTTTGGTATTAGGGGCATAATAGTTAAGGAAGGTGACCTCAGTGTCTTGGAGAGTTCCTTGGAGTAACAAGTATCTGCCGTCAGGGTCTGCTAACTGAGTGTGACATGTGAATGATATTCCATTGCGGAAGGCTATGAGCACCCCCTTTTGTTTGCGTTTACTAGTGGCCTGGTGCTAATCCCATGTTTCAGTCCCGGACAGTGTGGAAAAGGCAGGCATGGATCCAATGATGAGGAGTTGCTGATTGCCAGACTAGTACCTATGCGGGAGATATTATTTGGCTGTTGAATAACTTTAAGGCAAAGAATAAAAGCTTGTGTTTGAGGTGATTACTTTTGTAACATTTCGCCATGCTGGGTGTGGGGAGCTGATTCTTTCATTCAACCTGCTTTATATTATCTAACAAGCCCAAGTGATCTTTTTTCCTTGTGCTGAGCCTCTCATGCTAAGATAAGTCATCATCTCTGCATGTATCTCTATGGAGGACTGTAAATTCAAATAGGGGGCCTTGGAAATGGAGTCAGAAGAAAGGATCACGCTCAATTAGGTTTATAAGACAATGCAAATTATTAAGAGGAGCACCCAAAATGGGGTATGTTCCATTTTAATGAATGAAATATTGGTGTTTGTCTTGATATATATATCTGTTTGAAGAATCTGTTAAACTTGTTCTTAGAATTTTGCTTATTTCTTATTTGACTTTTATTTAACATGTTTTTGCTTTCATAGCTTTTAATTAAAGAAAAAATATAAACTAACCAAGCAACTGTTGATTCTCAGAACGGAGAAAAGCCGGAATACTCCTTTAAAACTCAACCCACTATTTAATTGTATGCAGAAGTAAATGGGTCATTTTTCCATAACTAGTCATTATATTCCCCACATTACACTTTTCTAAATTTTCTCCGTCTCGCTAGCTTTTCGCTCTATAATTGTTTGGTTGCATTATTGTCTATAAGTTTTTTTTTCTACTTGTTTTTTAATGTGAGTGCAGCAGGGTAAATCTTGATTTTCAGCCAGCCCTGTGTTCTTCATCTGCTTAAGCTTTTATAGATGAAGATTGCAGTAATTATCAGAATACCTGCTTATTTCTAAAGTATTATCATGGCACCCAGCTGGCATTTACAACCAATTAACAAGCTTTGCCATTAGTTGCATAAGGGATATCGCAAGAGTATAGCCATTGTGTGCTAATTTTCTGTTTTAGATAATCAGCTTGGCCATCCGAAATGCGAGAGGCTAGTGGAGGTGAAGGTTGACACCCGATGGTAGGCCATAAGAAATTGCTATGTTCTTCCTATAGACAAAGGCATCCAGCTATTTTGTGATTGCTTTTGCGCTGGCAACTTGTGCTCTAAAATATATCTTTTGTGTAGTTATAAGAAGGGAGAAGGTAAAAAAAAAAGAAATGGAAGATTTGTTCAGATGAGAAGGGAGGGGGTACTTAAAGAGATAAGAAAAAAGTATATCAGTGTCTTCTCCATGGAAAAAAATAATTATGGCATTTTATTTCTCTGGTGGATATTCTCAGTTTGACAGGCCCACTGTAATTTTACCAATTTCACAAAATGCATGAGTGCTTTTAAAGGGGGACGGACGAGACCTTTGCAAATGGTACCTCGATAATTAATACCAACCATGGGCATCCAGAAAGAAAAATATTCAGGAGATTGTACCCCCTGATGTGTTTTGTTAAAAAGAATGTCACAGTAACCAACTAAGGATATTAATATTATGGCTATGAGCTACTGAGCTGTGCATGCTTTGATGTGAATGCAGAATTTAAAGCACTTACAAAGTTGTGAAATGTAAAACTCTATTTAGGTATTACATACTATTATTTCTTTGTTGAAATAAATGATAATGCTTGTCCTTTTGATTTTTTGTTTTTGCTTATTATATAACTTTACAAGTACTGCATACAAATATATTACGGTATATATACTATACAACATTACATATATAAGTTATAGGTAAGTCACATTCAAATTACAAAGTAGTCAATTATTAAGCTTTAAATAAAGTATAACAAATTTAGAAGGTAATACAGTTAGATTGTGAGAGCTTCATCAGTTAACTGAGAGAGTGAGTTTGGAGAGATTTTCCAACTCAAAACACAATAAAGTAAAAAAAAAAAAACGTATTTATTGTTTGATTTCTTTATTTTAAAACCTTATAGGGGGCTGTAATTAAAGAAAAACTGCACCTGGTGGGAATGCCCCAAAAGTAAGAGGTTTCTAGTTTGGGGTCTTTGGCCTCTTGCACACTCCACTAAAAACAATCATTCACATAGATCCCTGGGGAGCTTTACTGCAGAAACTAACGTGCCAGATCCTATTGGCAGCCAGACTGACCATTTCTAGCTCCTGTCCCATTCCAAGCAGTGAGAGATTCAATGAAACCATTGTTTTACGAAAAACTGACATGTCTACTTAAGGACACCCACAAACGCTTCAAAGTGTGGGAGCCCTAACTGGATTATGCATTTCCTAATTTGAGAGCTACTATGCCATCTTAAGCAGGTGTGGTCATAGACTCATTTTATGCACCCCTTTTTTCTTTGTCCCCATATTTTCTCTACATCTTGCTACCCCCATGCCTCCCTTCCTTCTTTTTTTTTCAGTTTTTTCTCTTTTTGTTTCTCCTTCTCTTCTCTAGGTTTAGTATTAGCTACCCACCTAACTATCCACCAACCAACTCACTCACCTACTTAGTTAACCCAATCCACTTTTTATATTAGTTGAAGAAATCTTAGACCCCCCCCCCCCCTTTATGGTACCCAAGATGACTATGACCATGGTGATATCATATTGTATGACTGAACTATAACATTATTCCTTTTTCGCATAGTCATTGTTAACAATATCTAGCACCACTTATTGATCTTTGGAATACTGGATATTAGCTCTCATGGATAATGTACAAACTGCCAATGGTTCTGCACCTCGCCAGGAGCACCGCTCTGTCCCAAAACTCAATCAAGTGCAGAATTTTTAAGCAATGAGAAAAAAAAAATATTTTGCAATTTATTGTTTGATCAGTAAAGGTCTCAGAATCAAAACTGAATTACCCCTAGGCTTTATTATGGATAAAGATATAGGTTCTTTTAATTTCTCACTTTTCAAAAAGACGTACAAAGAATTGTAAATATTGAAGAATTGTAGAAATAAATGGCAATATTAGTAAATTGTTGTATATTGATATAGGTTGAAACAAAGAACGTAGAGTGATACATTCTTAAGACATAACATAATTATGTAACACACATTTATACACAAAACTACAAAGAGGCACAATCATGGCACACCCCCTTCATTGCAGTGAATAGAGTGGGCATTTGGTAACTGGAGATCGGGCCTGGACATGGGACTCAGTTCTACGATCTGGTAAGCTGGTGAGTGCCACAGTAGGATCGATAAGATGCGAAGGAGAAAAGATGAGCAGAGGTTCTAAACATGTGGTACTAATACCACTGGTGGTACTTGACAAGGTTGTAGACTTACTTGTTATTCACAGCCTAATCTGCTGCCATCTATACTTTTTGTGTGGTTCATTGATTTTAAATGGCTGTTTTGTGCCTTTTGACTGTTTTAGGTGACTGACAAGGTTTGTCAGGGCTGCCATAGTAACCCCCCAGCCTGGGCACCACTTGCTCAACCCCCGTATGACCAACATTGCATGTCTATGCATGACACAGGTGGTACGTAATATAAACCAGAACCAAGACCTTAAACATAAACAAGACCTTAAAAAATTGAGGCATTGCATTTAGTGGTTGTTTTATTGACATGTCATTTATTGAACAGGACATTGTTATTGGATACCCATTTTGTTAAAAATGTGTTCCTCATGTGGAAGGAAGCATCCTGATAGCCTATGCCACTCCGCGCAGTGAAAGACAAAATCTTACCTTTCAAATTGCTCCCCCAGCTAAATTAAGTTCTGCGATTAGCCATTAAAGTAGCATAGCCAGCCTCCACTGGTCTCCGGTGCTGATGCTACCCTGCACAGTACTGAGGTGGATTTGAGCATTTCAAATATAAAATTAAGCTTACCTTACCTATGGAAGCCCCCTGCTCCCCCACCAGGAACAGTGGTTCCCCATTCTAATCCCTATTCCTGTACTGAATAGCCGGGTAGGCACTTAGTCAAGGCTCTGTGCAGCCAGTGTCCCAGTGGCTGCAGCCAATTAGGGGGAGCAAGGGGCCTGTACTGATAAAGTAAGCTTTGTTTTTTTATTTCTAATGCCAAAATCCACTTCAGCACTGGGCGGAAGGGCATCAGCGGCAAGATATTTACATTGCTGCATAATGTGATTAGGTAGGGTTGATTCGGCACCGCGCTAGAATGCATTCTTAGGAGAAAAAATCCATATTTTCTCTTTCTCCAGACTCAGCAGGCACTTTTTTTTGTGAGAGTGGTGATAGTCGGACCACCTCCACAGTCATGCATCATTACTCCCAGTCCTCCCTGTCCAAACTATGGCGCCGACATAGACATGCAATGTTGGCCATACGGTGGTTGAGCAAGTGGTGCCCAGGCTGGGGGATTACTATGGCAGCCCTGACAAAGTTTGAGATAAATGTCAGCAACACTAACTGGCATGCTTTTTTTCATTGAAGAAATGCACGTGTGTTTTTTTTCATTGACCCTGGCCCTGATAGTTTAGAAGCCCCTATGCCCTTTTTAATATGAGTAAGTTGCCGGGGTGCACTCCTGGAAAAAACAGATCATACCGATGGCCACCGGGCTTCTCTGCGCACCCAGTGCCCCAAGAGGGGACATGGGTAATTAGGCCGGGGTACTGGCATGTCAACCACTGGTGCCAGCATACCAGGCCCGCTGCGCCCCATCAGGGTATCTATCTCAGGTGCTCCACCTGCATCTGGAGTGAAGGGGGACACAGGTCTCCCCCTCCTGCTTTGGCTCCCAGCCAAGGGTAATAAATGATGTGGGGACGGGACCTTTATACTAGAGAGGTAGTACCAATCTGCAGTCTTTGATTTGTGACTTTCATAGCACTCGAGGGGAGGGGGGTGGAGGGGGATAACCCAGGAAATCCCCCTCCCTACCCATCATCCCCAGTGACATATTTAATCATATAGGGGGAATCCCCAATGGCTGAGCCTATATAATGACTCTATAATAGCCTCCTTCACTAACTCCTGCCAATTATTCCTGGCTGGTTCAACAGATGGCAGATGAAAAAAAAAGACCCGTCGATGAAGTAGAAAGAAGTAGAAAGTAAAAAGAGAATTATTAATAAGTGCAAATAGGTTTACTAGTGATGAAAAAAACAAATTAAAGACACATTTACTTTATTTGCTTGTGATTTGTGAGAATCTGTACATGCAAACTAATGTCACCATCCTGCAAACTTGTGTTTGACATACTTTAGAGTAGGAATGCAGGAAAAAATAGTGTCTTGATGTGGCCCTGCAGTTTCCCTTACATTTGCAAATGTGTGCAACGAAAACCTCGCTGCTTTTTACATTTAGACAGATTGTAGGATTTGTTGTTGCTGGTGGGGGTTTGAGTGCTGGGGTACTCGTTTTTATTTTGTCTGTAACTAATTGTCCGGCCCTGTGTGCACTGCCCAGTCCAGCTATAAATTGATGGCATTGCTTGCCATTTCTCTTTTGTCCCTTGACATAAAAACCATTGTTTTTCCTCTAGTTTATTGATTAAATGTCTATACATATTACTGTATAAATTAAAACACTCTCCTATGTTTGTACTTGTCCAGTGATACAGTTAGATGTACAAAGTTTCTCAGCCAGCCCAAGATGTTGAAAAATCTTCAATTTTATTAAACTTCCATCAATAAAATCAGCAGTCCAACAGGAACAATCATAGTATAAGCAAGATAAGGCCTAACGCCAGTCCAGATACAGTTAGATGTACCTAAGATTAACTATTTATTTCCATCCTGTTAAGAAGCACACTTTAGAGCAGGGGTGTCAAACGTATTTTCACCGCAGGCCACATCGGCTTTCTGGATGCCTTCAAAGGAACAGTTATATAATAAAGACAAAACAAAATGCAAATATGACCATTAGAATTTATGGTTTTAGACACAGAATGATATTGGCCAGGATGGATGCAGATGCAGAATTATTTTGCCCAGGACAGATGCAGACACTGAATAAAACTGCCAAAGTGCTTTAGAGAAAGAATGATATAAAGCTTAGGTTGTATGATATTTGTAGGTTTTGTTATCTTTCATTTCTTCCAAATACTGTATTTTTTCACTGAAATGAACGTGAGAAAATTGTTTTTTTTTATTAAAAAGAAGAAATTAAAAAAAGATGCCCTCCATCCTGAGCAAACCAGCCTAGGCACCAGTCATGGTGGCTGGTAACACAGGGCTTGGAGGCTGAGTGGCCAGCCCCTGGCCCTGCCGTTTAACCAGCCCCAGGTCCCCAGGCTTCAGTTCGTTTAATCAGTCCCAGGTCCCCAGGCACCAGCCTGTTTAAACAGCCCCAGGTCCGGTGCCCTGTGCCCATTTCCAAGGGCACTGGCTCATCCCCATCCCTGGTGCAAAAGAGAGTATTGGGGTGGCAGTACCGGTATGCTTCCCCCCACACTTGAGCCTAGTCGGGATCCCTCTGGTCCAGCAGCTAAGGCAGATGCTCTGCAGGCATCTCTTGAACATAGGTCCTTCTTTACTTCCTGGTTCCCAGCCAGGAGTAATGTTGAGAGGGAGGCTTTAATAGCCCAGAGGCAGGGCTTCCATGCAATACCTTCCATGTGACTTTCTACATCACTGGAAGGGAGGGGTATGAAGGGGGATTTCCTGGGTATACTGTAGATATCTATAAAAGCCTCTCTCCCCTGGCTCCCGCCATTTCTTTTGACATTACCCCATGCCAGCATTTGTGGCCTGACTTTTTTAAGTGAAAAAAAGAAAGACTTTGCATGCTTTCCTTTATTTTACCTGAGAGATGTGGGAATAAAATGAAAACACATATGCAGGTTTATAAATGTTTGGGTGTTTCTCTGAATTACTATGAATTACCCGACATCCGAACATTTTTCACAAGCAGTCTCACACGTTTGTGAATCTACCCTATATTGGGCCTCCACCCACCAGGGCTGCTAGCTGATCAAACTTAGGTCCAGCCAGCCTCCAGCCGGGATGAAATAAGAGCTCAAAAATCTCCAGCACCCTGCAAACAAGTTAGAAGCCACTGGAATTAAAAGCTGAACCGAATAAACAATATTGTATAATATTGTATTTAAAGAGAAAAATCAGACCTGCTGATGACTTCCTCTCAAACGACTGCCCCCCCCCCCCCCCATTTATTACCTTTAGGATGTCGGCGTTATCTAAAACACCAACACCTTGCTGCTTTCCATGTCCCTACCCCCATCCCCCTTAAAACAGGTATTATGAGTGTGCCATACACTCCACTTCGATCTTCATGACATGTGGGTAATCTCCAGTAGAGGGCAAACTTCTGCTGAGATGAATATGCAAAAAAGAAAGCCCCTCCCAGTCCATATATACCTGGGACCTCCCACCAATTTCCCAGTGTAAAAAAGCAGTAAGGGGACCAGGAAGAACCAATTATAACCTTAACAATCAAAACCAATGGTTCACCATATAAAAGCCCCAGAATACCTGAAAAAAAGGGGTGGGGCGAAGTGGAGTGTATGGCACACTCATAATACCAGTTTTAAAGGTGAGTACTCACAAAACGGTATTATTCTAAGTGTGCCATACACTCCACTTCGATCTTCATGACATGTGGGACATCCAATAGCAGTGTCCGTCATGGGTGGGAACCAGAAAACAGTGAAGAATGTACCAACTCAAACCACTTCAGCTTGCAGAACCTTGCGACCAAAAACAGCATCCGCTGAAGCCCACACATCAACCTTGTAAAACTTGGAAAAAGTATGAACGGAAGACCAAGTAGCAGCCTTATAAACTTGTTCAACAGAAGCCTGGTGCTGAAAAGCCCAGGATGCACCAACAGCATGAGTAGAGTGCGCAGTGACCCTAAAAGGGGGAGTCCTTCCCTTAGCAGAATAGGCCCCAACAATGGCCTGACGAATCCATTTGCTAATCGTAGACTTATAGCAGGCGCCAAACCTTTCTGGGCCCGCAGGGCACCACGAAAAAGGCATCCATCTTGCGGAAGGAAGAAGTAGTCACCAAATAGTACTTCACACAGCGAACAACATCCAAATTGTGCAGAACCCTCTCCTTGTCATTGTTAGGCTTAGGACACAAGGAAGGGAGAACAATATCCTGATTGAGGTGGAAAGCAGACACCACCTTAGGAAGGAAATCTAGCTTAAAACGAAAAACCACCTTATCCTGGTGTCTCTCAAAGTAAGGGGCCTGAATCGGCAGAGCCGCCAACCCAGAGACACGCCGAACAGAGGTAATAGCCACCAAGAAAGCAACCTTCTGAGTGAAAACCGAAAGAGCAATATCCTGTAGCGGCTCAAAAGGAGGACCCTGGAGAGCCGAAAGAACCAAATTCAAATCCCAAACAGGAACCACAGCCTTCCGAGGGGGCCGCACATGCGCGACCCCTTGGAAAAAGGTCTTAACCAGCGGGTGTAAGGCAAAAGACCTCTGGAAGAAAACCGACAGAGCAGAAACCTGTCTTTTCAAAGTACTAAGCTGGAACCAAAGATCCAGATTATGCTGAAGAAACTCCAAAATCCTGGGAATCGAAAACACCCTGCAAGGCAAGGCCCTAGCCTCACACCAATCAATATAGGACTTCCAAGTCCTATAGTAAATGCCAGAAGAGGACCGCTTCCTAGCCCTAATCAAGGTCTGAACAACAGCCGCAGACAAACCTTCCTCTTTCAAAATGAAGGTTTCAGAAGCCAAGCCGTCAAAGCCAGCGTTTGTAAATTGGGGTAAAGTAGTTGACCCTGAGATAGCAGATCCGGCAACAAGGGAAGCCGGTACTGATCTACGGTCAGCCTTACAATGTCTGCGTACCAAACCCTTCTTGGCCACCTTGGAGCCACCAGAATTGCTGGTGCCCCTTCTAGAACCAGTTTGCGAACTACCTTGCCCAGCATGGAGATGGGCGGAAACAGGTACAGAAAACTCAGATCCTTCCAAGCAAGGGACAAGGCATCCACTGCCAGAGATAGAGGATCCTGAGAAAGAGACACAAAGGCCGGAAGTTTGTGATTGTGCCTCGAGGCAAAGAGATCCACCTCCGGAGTCCCCCACTTGCGGCAAAGATCCAGAAAAACCTTGGGGTTGAGAGACCACTCTTCTTGGCGAGAGGTTCCCCATGCTCAGGGAATCCGCCTCCGTGTTCTCCACTCCCGAAATGTAGACTGCCGAAATGCAAGAAACATTGCTCTCCGCCCAGTGCAGGATCAGAGAGACTTCCCCGAGGGCACTCCTGCTGCGAGTCCCTCCTTGGTGATTGATGTAAGCTACCGCCGTTCGGTTGTCTGAACGAACTTGAACCAGTACACCCTGTAAATGTGAGGTCAGCCATGCCAGAACCAGTCAGATGGCTTTGAGCTCCAAGACATTGTTGGGGATGTGAGCCTCCTGAGGACCCCACACCCCGCTGAACTGATGACTTTTCCAATAACCTCCCCAGCCCGACAGGCTGGCATCCGTGGTAACCGTCTCCCAACAAGGGACCAGAAAGGATCTGCCCTTCAACAGGTTGCTCAATTCCAGCCACCACCGAAGGGACTGCCGAACCCTGGGAGACATCCTGAAAGGTTGATCCAATGACTGCGGACACCTGTCCCAATGACTCAAAAGGTGAAGTTGAAGAGATCTCATGTGAAACTGTGCAAACGGTACCGCCTCGAAGGAGGATACCATCAAGCCCACCAGTTTCATCCCCTGTCGGATAGAGGGACAAGGATTGGCCAGAAGAAGGCAAATCAGACCCTGAATCCCCTGCACCTTGGTCTGGGGCAGAAACACTCTGGCCTGAATGGTATCCAGATTCATGCCCAGAAATGAAATCACACAAGACGGAGAGAGACTTGGGGCGGTTGATCACCCACCCGAACCTCTCCAGGGTCGACACCACCTGGTGGGTGTCCAGCTCCGCCTGACGGAGGGAAGAAACTGAGATCAACAGGTCATCCAGATAAGGCACAATGCGAATGCCCTGAGCTCTGACCAGAGCCATTATTCCCGCCAATACCTTGGTGAAGACCCTTGGCGCCGAGGTCAGTCCGAAGGCAAGGGCTACAAACTGAAAATGTTGATCCTCCACCGCAAACCGGAGGAATCTCTGATGTGCCAGAAAAATCGGAACATGCTGATACGCATCCTTGATGTCTATGGATGTCATAAAATCCCCTTGGCGAAGGGAATTGATAGCCGAGCGCAGAGTCTCCATGCGGAACTTTTTGGCTCTGATAAACCTGTTGAGAACCTTGAGATCTAGAATGGGTCTCACCTTACCCTCCTTTTTGGGAACCGTGAAAAGGTTGGAGTAGTAACCCCTGCCTCTCTCCGACAAAGGCACCGGCATATAACCCCCATGTCCAGAAGGTTTTTCACTGCTAACAGGAGCCCCTGTGCAGCCTAAGGGTCCGAGGGCACCCGAGACCTTAAGAATCTTGGAGGCAGCCAGTACTCGAACTCCAGTTTGTACCCGGAGGAGACCACTTGCAAGATCCAATTGTCTGTGACCTCCCGGGCCCAGACCTGGAAGAAGAGCCGCAGCCGTCCCCCCACCCTTGCGGGTGAGGGCGCCCCTTCATTGCTGAGCCGGTTTAACGGCAGGCTTGGGCTTGGAACCCCAGGCAGCCGCGGAACGTGCCCCACCTCTGCCCCTGTTCCAGGACGAGCCCCTGACACCCAAGAAGGCCAAACCCCTAGCCGCTCTGGCCCCTCGAAAGGAAGGAGTGAGTGAGCCAGCCCCCCGAAAGGGACGGCGCTGTTTCTTCCGCTGAGGTAACTTACCTCCTTTAGCAACAGCATCCAATTTATCTCCAAACAGCCGCGTACCCAAGAAGGGAAGAGCTGTGAGCGACTTCTTGGCCCCAAAGTCCGCCGTCCACTGGTGGCGCCAGACCAATCTGCGCATAGCCACCAATAAGGCTGAAGTCCTACTACACACGACAATAGAATCTTCCATAGCAGCCAAGACAAAATCCATGAACAATTCACATCTCTTAAGGGTAGCGAACTCAGCGCTAGCTGGATCAAACTGAGCGTCATTCAGCCAGTCCCTGATAAGAGACCTGGTAGCAAGCGACACCAGGGCAGATGCACAAACAGGGCGCAGGGCCGAGCCCACGCTGGCAAATGCGTGGCACGCCATCTGATCAAGGCGCTTATCCTCGCCATCCTTAAGGGAAGTGGCGTCAGGGGTGTTCAGCACAGAAGAGTTGGTCAAACCTAAAACAGGTGCGTCGACCTCGGGAGGAGAAGACCAGCGCTTAACCACCTCCACCGGGAAAGGATACTTCTTATCCCATCCCTGAGGAGCACCAGGAAGCCGACTGGGCCTCTTCCATTCTCTAAGGATCAGCGCATCAAAGTGACCCTGGGTAGGGAATTCCAGACCCCCTTCTTGAGAGGAGGCGCCTCAGGCGGTTCAATATCCAGCACCTCCAATAGATGTGACAAAACAGTGGCAGTATCTACGGCATCCCCCAGCGCCTGCCCAACATCGGCATCACCAGACTGAACATAGTCAGCCTCTGTTTCCTCATACAATACCCCCTCCTCTAACGGGGAATAATCTGACAAATCAACGAAATCGTTGTCAACATCCCACAAGGGCTGACGACAAATGTCTCTTTTTAGCCTGGGCCTTCTTGCCCACTGTGCTAGCAATACATTTCTCGATGCTGGCCAACCTAGCACAAACATCAGAGTGCAACTCCCTGCTGGCTCCAATGTCACTTGGGGTACGGATAAGGCGGGGAGGAGAAGGCGATGAAGCGGAAGGAGCCGACCCAGAAGGCTGGGTACCAGATTGCTGCGTTATGGCCTTTTGTGCGCATGGTTTACAGATCAGCACATTCTCCCCCGTAAGGGATACCCCACACCCCACACATGGCCCGGATTGTCCCAGAGAGAACCCGAGCCCAGTATCCTGCGGAGCCTCCATATGGTGATTTTTGTGGTCAGTTGCAAGACCGCAGGGATTTTGCACCTAAGCAACCCGGGATGCCCCTTAAAAATCCCCGGTGGGAGGATCTGAGGTGATCAAATTTACACTAGGGACCCCAGGACCAGGAGGAACCCCTTAACATGCACAATAATGAAGCAATCTGCAACACACAATAAGGCATATCAATTACTATACAGCAAATATATATATATATATATATATATAATTTTAAATAAATAATTAAATAGATAAAAGGCAAAACCTGCCAAAAACCAGCACCACAGGACCCCCCCCCCCCACCAGAGAGGGACCCCCAAGTGACAAAGAGGTGGCCGACAGGCCCCTACCTGTCCCCAAGAACGGCAGCAGCAACCGCAGCAAGGCAGCAAAAATGGCCCCCGATCTGTGGAGAAGCCGAGAAGCAGGAAGAGAAGGGAAGGGGGGGCGGGCCAGCGCCGAAGGTGCACTTTTCCGTCCCCACCCCCCTCCCAGCAGCGCGGATCTGGCCAGCAAAACGCGGCGGACGAGGGGGGCGGGGCTACCACGCCCGCGAGCGTCTGCCCCCTTTTCTTAACACAGCCTGAGGGAGAGAAACTCCCCAGGCTAACAGGAAAACCACCACAGGCTAGAAGGCACCATGCACCAATTCATCCAGGGATACTTCCAGGAGATCCACACACACACAAAGTAAAGTGAACATCAACACACACACACTCATATATAAATATTAACAAATGAAAAAGGGGAGAGGCCGAGGATGACGGCCCGCCAGCCGTGGGAACCCAGCCATTATAAGGCCATAGGCATGTAGGGACGGGGCATCCCACACCAGGATCACCAAAAACCTGGATAACCGCCTACCCCATATTGAGGTCTCACGGTGAAGCAAAGCTCCTTCCGCACCCATAGGGTGCTCCTACCCTCACCAGGACCCACAGCCTAAGCTGGGAGGCTCAATTAGGGGCAATTTAAAAAGGGTCCTGGCAGCAATAGGGAAAATAAATGGCCGGGCGCGAGCCCGGCTTACCTGCAAGTAAAAGAAGTCTTCATCTTCTGTCTTGTCGCCTTCCCTGCAGAGGAGGAACTGGGAAATTGGTGGGAGGTCCCAGGTATATATGGACTGGGAGGGGGCTTTCTTTTTTGCATATTCATCTCTGCAGAAGTTCGCCCTCTACTGGAGATTACCCACATGTCATGAAGATCGAAGTGGAGTGTATGGCACACTTAGAATATTCGAGTGGCTCTAGTCACACTAACAGCTCCATGCACCTGCCAAACTCTAGCGGGATTCGCATCAGTGTCATTGCAGCCTATGGAGCTGCCCTCTAGAAGATGCAAAGGGACCAGAGGGATGTCGGAAAACGATGCCCCCGGAATGGTAAAACAAAAAATGCTAAAGCAAAAACCGGAAGGGAAGGGGGGCCAGGCAAGCCAAGTTTGGGGAGTTTTTATAAACTCCCCAAACCTTCTGATGTTCTTCTTTAACAATGACCCAAAGTTAAATCTCATCACTATTCATCATGCAGTTATCAAATTATAAAGAGCTTCAAAGCTCCATAAATGACCCACTTGGTATATCAGGCCCATAGGCTTTGCCCTATTATATTGCATGTACAGCAGTATGTTAAAGTCTCCACCTATCAGCTTCAATAGCATACATTGGGCTGGGTATACTGATTAGCAATAGTGTAATTTTAAAGACATACATGCAATAGTTAAAGACAGCTTCAATGTATGTGTCAGTGACACTGGTAGTTTACCTTAAACCTGACCAACTTCCTTACAAGAAACAATGCTCATATGCATCCCTCCCCAGGGCAAATGTATTAATCTTTTTGTAGCTCCTGCTGTGGTCAATTTTAACACCAACATGTAGTCCTATTGAGCTGCAGGTAGCCTGCAAGAGGAAGCGCTGCTGGGTTTCCTGCCACTGATCATTGTGGGTTATGTCGCTTAGATCCAGGCAGCAGCATAGCTGAGAAGCTGGAGATTCCCTGGGGCACTCCAAGATGGCCACAACCAGAAGAAAATCAGTGAGGCAGCGTTTCAGCTTGAGTGGATGCAGACGCAAATGTAAGTGTTGACAATAATTTAGTATCATGCATAGAGATGAGCGAACCGGTTCGGACGAACCGGAATTCGCTCCGAATTTCAGGGAAAATTCGATTCGGCACGAACCCGAATTTTTTTTGGTTCGTGCCGATCGAATTTTCCCTGAAATTAAAAAAAAAAAAATGCCGGCATGGTGGGAGCGGGCAGGCCGGCTACGCTGTCAGCGGTCATCAGAGGACGCGTCGTCAGAGGGCGCGTCATCAGAGGGCACCTGAGAGTGACGCCGGCCTCCACGCTCCAACCATGCAGGTAAGTGTTTGCTTTTTAAACAAATGCCGGCATGGTGGGAGCGGGCAGGCCGGCTTCCGCCGCCCGCTGACAGCGTAGCCGGCCTGCCCGCTCCCACCATGCCGGCATTTTTTTTTTTCAGATGAGCGATTTGTAAAAGTTCGATTCGGGCAAACCCGAATTTCTTGGGGAAATTCCGAATCGAACTTTCAAGAAGTTCGCTCATCTCTAATCATGCATGCAGATGGGGAAAGGGAGTTTTTTATTCAACTGTCCAGGTTGTTGGTCCAGTTTAGACTTTCCAGGTCATAACGGTGTGCCAAAAGCAAAATATGGACTCTATTCATTAAGATGGCAGCAAAGATACTAAGGACCTGATTTATTAAGCACTTTTGCCAGACTACGCCATATCGGTGCAAATTAGAATAGTGAAAAATAAAGTTTCTAAATTTCTTAGCAAATGGTTTTTTTGCAGTACAGCAATTACATAGTTGAAAAAAAAGCCATATGTCCATCAAGTTCAACCCAGGGTGTTGGGGTAGGGAAAGTAATTTTTTACTTTATTTTTTGTTGTGCCAGAGTTAAAAAAATGTCTTATCACATTTTGCACCACTCTTTTTTTGCACTGATTTGGCATAGTCTGGCAAAATGCTTGATAAATCAGGCCCTAAATTTGCTCATTAAAGAAAGCAGGAATACTATTAGCAAGTAAGGACATGTTGTGGTCTTCTCTGTAATCAAGTGTTTTGTAAGTTGAATTGCTTCGAGCTGCAGTAACTGGATCAGTGTTTGGGGCAGTTTGACATAAATGGCACCATTTAGGAAACCTGCTGTTTCACTGTTCATGGTGCAAGGGTTTAATTTTCCTAGAGCTTCAATTACAACAAATATAAAAAAAACACATTGATTGATTTTATTAAACAGAAACTCAATTTATTAAAAATGTAGCTTTCTATAAAAACATTTATGCACCATGTATGCATTGCTGTATTGACGATTTTACACACACATGAACATGGACTGTAATTGCTCTTACATTTGGAAAGATTTCAAGCCATGCTGCTGTAAATTTGTTCAGCCCATAGATCTCCTTTTCCAAAGAAATTACACAAATTGTCACTAAAGTTAAGGGGAAAAAAACATCTTCAAACTTTGCAATTTGGACTTCTTCCTGGCTATTTAAATATATTTAAAGCAATGATTTTGTATAATTTGTCTTTCTCTTGAGGAAACATACCGTGCTATTGTCAGTTTGAAAACGGAGCAATTTTCTGACTTCAGAGATAAACGTATTAAGGTGGAATTGTGCCTGTCGGATACCTATAATTAAATAGAAAAGCAGCGGCACTTATGAATAATCAAAAAAAAAGATAATTTCTTCTCTTTCTTTAATACTTTTCACAGAACAAAATCAAACATTTATCATAGAATATTTGTTCTTTCAATTATGTATATTAAAATTAAAAAAACATTTTTGCGCATTTGAATGGTGTTGTTTTTTTGCTGTAACATATTAACTGTTATCATTAGTATTTGTACTATTAGTAGTAGATGTGATATATCTGGATCTTCAAATTTTAAGCTACTTTTCAGAAATGTGGCATTTTAATTTACAAGACAACCACTTGGCATTAGCATAAATAAAAGATCCTTTGTAGTAAAGCATTTCACTTTATTTAGAATCAGGTATCATAGTGATAAAAGTAAAGGTATCTAGAGAACAATTATAATAATAATAATTATTATTGTTATTATTATTATTAGTAGTAGTAGTAATAACACTGATAAGAAAGATACATTCAGAAATGTATACATGACTTGCTATATACAGATTTGTGAACCTTAACAATGTTGTTATTAATAATAATAATAATAATAATAATAATAATAATAATAATAATAATTATTATTATTATTATTATTATTATTATTATTATTATTATTATTTTATTATTAATAATAATAACACTCTCCAGAAAGATACATTTAAGAAGGTAAAAATGATTTCTATATACATATTAGCTATTTTCTATCAGCCATGAGCTAAGCACTGCTAAGCAATGCAGGCAGCTTGTTACAATAAATCAGCTGGCTGGTCTTGCTTGTTACTTTGTACAGCATGAGGGAGAGTGACAAGAGTTTGAGTTTGAAAAATGGTGCCTCTGTCTATAAATATATATACAGTATAAATATAAATGCGTATGTATATATGCATAGTTTGCAAAGGCAATCCAGTTAGATTCATAACAACTTTACCCACCTCCTTCTGATGTAGGCCCTTATTTATGAAGGAATAGCGACAGGTAGCAACTGGTGAGCGGCCGGTAATGACGGGCCCCGCCACGAGAACGCCGGCTCTCCACCACAATCACACATTTATCAAGCCAATCCTGCTTAGCGACTGAGATAGCGCCATATAGCGACTCATTCATCATTATTCCAACCTCAGCCCACAGCGCCAGCGTCCGACCGTGAACAGCGACAGGTATGACCTCTTGCTACCTGGCGCTCTCCAATGCATTTCAATGGAACAATCTTTAAATATTAATAATTAATTGTTATTAATGTTTTTTTTTTTTAAATGTGAAAAATTCTGTGACCACTTCTGCCATTTTAGATAATTTTTTTAAGGGAAAAAAAAATTGTACAGAATTGATATTACAGGTCTGATATTAATGTATTCATATTACTAAATAATTTAACATTTTTTAAACATGCATTTCACAGCGCTTGAATTTTTTGAGCGTGATTTTTTGATGAATATGGTGGAAGCCGGTCGCTCTGACCAGTCGCTATCATGTGCACCCATACATCGCGGAACCTGTCAAATAGCGACTCGTAACCTTGTATTCAACATTACGCCACACCGACTGAGTCGCTGTCAACAACGGCCAAGCACAGCGACTACTAGCGGGCGCTGTGAAAATACCGCTACAGTCGCTCAACTGTCGCTACATGTCGCTATTAATAAATCAGCCTCCCCGTGTGTTTAGAGAGACTTTCTGACACCAAAAATGAATTTCTATATACAGATGAGCTATTTTCTATCGTGATCAGCTGTCTTCACACTAGTCCTCTCTTAACTTGCGCCATTCTTTCAGACTTACGTTAACTTGTCGATGTTCCGCTTTCACAACCATCATCCGGCCATCCTCAGCAAAAAGATATTACAAGCTGAAATACCACCTAACCTATGCAACTGGATCAATAGCTTTCTACTACAAAGGACACAGAAGGTGAAAAAATGCCCAATCACATCAAGTATCAACTCCATCAGCACTGGCACACCTCAGGGCAATCTCCTTTCCTGTTTACACCAATGACTGCTCTTCAACAGCGGAGACAGTCGAAATCATCAAATATTCAGTTGACACCATGATTATTGGCTTCATTAAAGATGAAGATGAACCAACTTATAGGCACGAAGTGGAAAAATTCAGCCCTTGGTACAGTACTTGGAAAATTGTCTGGTGATCAACACAGTGTCAAGGAAACATCTTTTAGGGTCTGACTGATCTCAACAATCTTAGCTGGGAGAAACATTCGGCCAATCTAAGGAAATGCTTTTTCTAGGACAATTGAAAAAATTGGGACTGTCAAAAGACACTGTCCGGTTGTTCTATTTATCTACCATAGAGTCTGTCTCATACATGTCTATAATTGTCTGGTAGGGAAAAACTGAAGGATAAACAAAAAACACAAATGATTGTAAAGACTGCCAGCAAAATCATAGACTCACCCCTACACTGAAATAGAATCCCTCTATATCAACAGTCCTGAAAAGAGCCAAGAGCGTAATGAGCGACCCATTACACCAAGGAAGGTATTACCTTTGGGAAAAAGACTTGGAGGCTGATTCATCATTAGCGGCAGGTAGCGACAGATGAGCGTCTGTAGCAGGCATTTTCAGAGCGCCCGCTAGTAGTCGCAGTGCTCGGCCGTGAGCCGCTACTTTATAGCGACTCAGTCGCTGTTCAGTAATGTTGAATATATTGTGAGGAGTCGCTATTTGACCAGTACAGCGCTGTATGGGAGCGCATGTTAGCGACTGCTCATAGCCACCGACTCACACCATATTCAGCCAAAAAACAGCCTCACAAATCTCTGGCGCTGAAAAATATTTGTTTGAAGCCCAGAGCGCAGGAGGCGGTGTGTTTAAAGTGTGTTTTCAAGCATCTATCCACTAGTAACAAAGCGAAAACATATGGAATTACATTGTAACAACATTGTAACATGAACACTTTAATGCCAGACCTGTAATGTCATTTCTGAGGAAATATATAAAAAATGAAAAAATTATGAAAAACTGCTTTTTCAATGCCAGAAGAGGTCACAGAATTATTTGTGATTTTTTTGAAAAAAAAAAAAAACTGTTTAAAGAGAAGAAAAGTATCGTCCATTGAAATGTATGGGAGAGCGTCAGGTAGCGAGAGGTCCCACGTGGTGGGATAACTCAAGAAAAGATTGAAAAGTCACTTTATTGATTTGAAGAAAAGTTGGAGGAACTTTAACGAGGACTTATATTGTAATTCACTTATAGCTCTGTGCTTTTTATGTATGGGATTGTATTTTGAACTTATTGGTGAGATATAGATTATGCACGTGTAGCTTGTTTATTCTTTTTTTTATTTAACACTGTACACAAATGTGGAGCGCGGTATTTTTACATTTATTTTTTAAATGTAAATCTATTGTTATTATACTTAGGTAATGTAAATCTGTTAACCCCCGTTGATGCTTACCCCCCACCCCTATCTTGCAAATGCTAGCGGACTCTCATGTCAAACAAATCACCCACAACTGCATGGGGCATCTTTATAGGTAAGATGTATATTTTTAAAATTAGGTAATACGATATTTGAAAGAAGAAACACCCTATGGGCTTTGCAGAAACATAGGCCCTTATTTATGAAGGAATAGCGACAGGTAGCGACTGGTGAGCGACCGGTAATGACGGGCCCCGCCACGAGAACGCCGACTCCCCACCACAATCACACATTTATCAAGCCAATCCTGCTTAGCGACTGAGATAGCGCCATATAGCGACTCATTCATCATTATTCCAGCCTCAGCCCACAGCGCCAGCGTCTGACCTTGAACAGCGAAGGTATGACCTCTCGCTACCTGGCGCTCTCCAATGCATTTCAATGGAATAATCTTTAAATATTCATAAATAATTGTTATTAATTGTTTTTTTTTTTTTTAAATGGGAAAAATTCTGTGACCACTTCTGCCATTTTAGATAATTTTTTTAAGGTAATAAAAAAAAAAATGTACAGAATTGATATTACAGGTCTGATATTAATGTATTCATATTACTAAATTATTTTAAAAACGTGTTTTTTTTTGGTTTCCAAAAATATGGTTGTTTGGGGGTTAAAAAACTACTTTTAACCCATCGCCACCAGAGCTCTGGGGTTTAAACATGCATTTTACAGCGCGAGAATTTTTTGAGCGTGATTTTTTAATGAATATGGTGGGAGCTGGTCGCTAGGGCCAGTCGCTATCATGCGCTCCCATACAGCGCGGAACCTGTAATATAGCGACTCCTCACCCAATATTCAACATTACGGCAGACCGACTGAGTCGCTATCAACTACAGAACAATGGCCAAGCACAGCGACTACTAGCGGGCGCTCTGAAAATGCCGCTACAGTCGCTCAACTGTCGCTACCCGCCGCTAAAATATTAGTGGTGCAGCAACATGCCAAAAATAATATTTTTTTCTACTCAAATTTGCAATGATATGGCATTGTCTGGCAGAAGTGCTTGATAAATCCAATATATATCTTTATATAATAATATGCTATTAAGGATATTACAAATATCATTACTTAATAAGGATGGTTTTCCTCGTAATCCCCACAGAAAAAGCTTAAAAACATACAGGATCTAACCGTGGAACCCGAAGAGCATACACAATAAAATAATACAAAAAAAAAAGAAGATGAGAGGAGGGAAGAGGGTAAAACTAAATCGCACTAGTATGTTCGATATATATTTATAAATTGATATAGATACCTAAGAGACTTAATTTACAAAACCAACAATATTGTTCAAACAAAGTACAGCTCCTTGTATCAAATATCACAGCTAAAAACTAGTGCTTTCTGTAGCTTGCCCATATAGTTTATACCAATGATTTAGTTTTTTTTTAAACAGAAGAAAACTAGGGCCCTTATTTAACAAGGGATAGCGCCAGGTAGCGAATGGTGAGCGAACGGTAATGACGGTCACCGCCACGAGAACGCTGGCTCCCCTCCGCAATCACACATTTATCAAGCCGATCCTGCTTAGCAACTGACAGAGCGCCAGATAGCGAATCATTCATCATTATTTCAGCCTCACCCCACAGCGCCAGCGAGCGACCTTGAACAGCGACAGGTATGACCTCTCGCTACCTGGCGCTCTCCAATGCATTTCAATGGAACAATCTTTAAATACTAATAATTAATTGCTATTAATGTTTTTTTTTTTTTTTTTTTTTTTTTTAAATGTCAAAAATTCTGTGACCACTTCTGCAATGTTAGATATTTTTTTTAAGGTTAAAAAAAAAATGTGTGCAGAATTGATATTACAGGTCTGATATTAATGTATCCATATTACAAAATGTTTTGAAAAACATGTTTTTTTTTTTTCTTCAAAAAATATGGTTGTTTGGGGGTTAAAAAACTACTTTTAACCCATCGCCGCCAGCGCTCTTGGGTTTAAACAAGCATTTCACAGCGCGAGAATTTTTTGAGCGTGATTTGTTAATGAATATGCTGGGAGCCGTTCGCTATGGCCATTCGCTGTCATGCGCTCCCATACAGCGCGGAACCTGTCAAACAGCGACTCCTAACCCCGTATTCAACATTACCGCACACCGACTGAGTCGCTGTCAACAGCCAAACAACGGCCAAGCACAGCGAATACTAGCGGGCGCTGTGAAAATAAAACTACTGTCGCTCATCTGTCGCTACCTGGCGCTATTAATGAATCGGCCTCTATGTTTTCTATTACTTGATTGTGTGCTGAGTGGGAAAAGCTCTGTCTGCCTCTCCAGAGATATCCAAAATTAATTGAATAAACCTCCATGTATCTTTACCTTTTGGAACTTATACCTATATCCCAGGTGTGAGTCAAGGTTAATAAAATATATTCAATTCAATAAACTAATTGAAATAACTCTTTCGATATTCTATAAATCAATGTAAGCTCTTTGGCTGTCCATGCAGTGAGTGAGCAACTGCAGGTCACCTCGGCATGGAAAGGGTGACAGTTAGTGTTACACAAGTAATAATTAGGCCGGATTTAGCAGCCGGGATCTTGTGGGTCCAGGTTGTGTACAGAGCTGGGAATTCCAGCGGCTCCACATTTGAAGTGGAGGCGATGATTACTGATGTTTATTAAAATGAAAAGATGTTTTGCAAGGGGTTTTTCTTTTAATTACTATGAAGAACACTGAGGCGACACAAGGTCTGCTTGTTACATGACACGTTTGTAATTTTAAGCTAATTTCTAAAGCTTCACAGCCAACATTCCACATAAGTTCAGCGTGATCTTAGGTAAAAGCACGGCTTGTTTGCTTCTTTCCAGTTTAGGAACATATTAAAAAGGAAGCGTTACTGTTTTCCGTATCAACAACGAAAAAATCCACTTGGGACTTATATTTGTTATTCTTTTTGTTACAATATTTCTTTAATAATGTTATATAGTTGGCAAGTTTTTTTATGTATCTTTAATGTTAGCTACTTAATATTCATTTATTTTTAACATATAGGGGGTATTTGTAAAATATTAAAAAATCCACCTTTTTTTAAGAAGCCCCCTCTAGACTGAAAGTTATCCAAAAGTCACTAATAGCTTTTTGGGATCCAGAATTGCCATTGTTAAATTGTAAAACATGGGGATTCCCAAAAGTAATTAGTGATTTTTGGATCACTTTAACTGAATACCCCATAGGGTGTTGTTATTCAAAAGAAAATCCACATTCCTGGAGTTTTCAAAAGACCTTAGATTAGATTAGATCCCTGCTTACCTGCCATGTAACCTGTCATGCTCCCACGCAGATGATCGCTCACCAGCAGCACCCATTGGGGAATACTGATCACTTCTGTACACAAGGAAATCTATGTAGAGAAGCCCCAATTGTTCTTAATAGGAGCGCTCTGTACACAGGCCACGCCCCCTCTCACAGCCCTGCTTCTCAAACCTGCACTGTGGGTGAGCAATGAGCGTTGCATGGAAAGGTAAGAGAGGAGTTTGGTGCCTACTGGTATGATCTCATCTGAAGTCTGAGGTCTGGGAATTCCATGGGAACCTCCTTTAAAGGGAAAATCCAAGCTTGTAACCCCGAGCCACCACTTCCTCCCCCTATGACAAGCCTGATTTGGGCACTAAAATAATAAAACAGCTCATCTGCTTCCCTAATGTTGGTGGAGGGGGCCTTGATACACTTGAGTGACAGACCAGTACAATCACACTGCTGCATGAGATTGGGTGACTGGATAACACCCTGACATTGGGTGTTCTGCTTCAGATTCTGTTTCGATACCCCCCCGTAACTTCTTTTTTTAATGTTACGCCCACATTGTGCTAAGTACATGGGCGTAAGTGGAGTCTTACAAAATTCTTGGATATACTTAGAATTTATGGAGTAATTCTATTCCAATCCAAGGATATCAAGTGCAGGGGATTAAAAAAAAAAAACATTATGTGTAGGCTTCTTAATTGATATTGGCATCATACAAATTATTTGGTGAACATAGTAACATAGAATGTAATGCTGAAAAAAAAAACTTAAAAAAGCTTAAAAAAAGTGATTCTAAAGGCAAAAGGTGAAGAATAATAAACAGTAGCTTATCTTGCCAAATGTTCCTCCAGTGCTGTCATTCTTCTCTGGTTGGTGCCCTGAGGAAATTCCCTTCTTCATTTGTGGTTTCAGCCACACCCGGCCAAAGTGGGCCACCAATCCTCTTCCAGGTTCTATAATGGATCCACCATCTTGCTTCAATGGCGCTCTGAGTTGGCATGAAGCCCAGCTAACCCCTCCCTCCTTCCCTCTGGCAAGCCTCACCCTAGCACCTGCCCAAGCCAGGGAAAAGAGCCGCTGCACCCGCCTCCGAGCAAATGAAAGGAGCCACTGCCCCCACTGCTCAAACTGGGGGAAAGGAGCAACCACCATTGGAGTGCACCCATGGACATCTGGGAGTGCGCGCATGCCACACACCCACATCTGAGCTCTGGTAGTGGGAGCTGGAGCGGCAACATTCCCAGTCTCACAGCAGAGTGAATGGCTGGGCGCAGGATTGCACTTGAGCCACAGGGCAGCTGGGCAGAGGGCCACAGGCAGCGAGTATGTTGTGGAACCCCGAAAAAGTGTTTTGGGGGCGATGGGGGTTTCCCACAGTGGGGCATCCTGAATTGGGATACCTGAGGGGAACTAAAATGGCCGTCCTTAGATTTCAGGGACAATAGTTAACGTGTTGGTCCACTTTAAAATGGACCATCATTTGTGATGCCAAGCCTCTAGTCCAAAAGTCTCCAGGGCCAGCCCATCACCTTCCCCCTGGAATCCCATTTTTTGTGAAATCCCGCTGATCGCCCATACAGCTTACCTTTCTGGCTGTATCACATGGCCGCATCCCGAGCCTCCCTGCAGCATGTCCATTCAGGCTGGGGCGCAAGTGCAACACAGATAGCAGAGAGACCAGGGATGCAGAAGTCTGGCCTGGGCTCTGTGTGTAAACAGAGCTGTATGCCGGGCATGATTCTGCACAGCCAGTAAGATGATGTAAAAAGTCCACCTTTGTCAACTGGAGATATTTTAGAAGGCGCCAGTGACCAGTGCAGGTCAGGTGTGGGGCAGGGGACTCCGGTCACACCCTCACCCAAAAATTATAAACAAAACATTTCATGTTAAAACCTAACCACTGCTGAAAAAAAAATATATATATATAATTTTTCTGGAAATTCCTGCTAAGATCACAGTTAAACATAGCACAAACTGACAAAAAATGGTCTGACAATAGCGGGTGACAAAATCCCAAGTGGGCTACCAGTTAATAGGGTTACAAGTACCTTTGCATGTTGGGTATTGTTCTGTTCAGGTGATCTTCTGCTTTCAGATTTTGCTTGTTTTTTTCTTGTTTGCATATTGTTATTTTAGGAAAATGTTTTTATTCTGCTTTTGAATTAATTTTTTAAGGAAACCCTGTGCAACCACAGTATTCTTCGAGGGTTTGCGTCCAGAAAACTGCTCCTACAACAATAACCCTGGTATGCCTAGGAAACTTGTGTGCACTACACAGAATATATATATAGAGCACTTTGCGATAAAAAACTGCAAGGTGCGCATAGTAAATGTATTTTCCTAGAAAATCTCCTAATGCGCTGTTACAGTTTGGGGGGTGTCCTGGGCAGAAAGGGGTGTCTATTTATGCATATGCGGTACTGTTGTAACTAGATGGAATAGGGTTTTTACACATTTCTTATTTTAAAAAAAGCTACAAAAATAGCATTAAAAAAACATTTCACATATTTTCCTGCAAAATATTGAGAACAATTTACAAACAAGACATTTCATATTAAAGCCCAGACTCTGCTGAAAAAAACAATGTTTCATCTTCCTTGGAAATCCTTGTTTCATGAAGAAAATCACAGTTAAACATGTATAGCACAAAATAGTGAAAATGGTCTGGCAACAGAGGGTGAAAACATCTCTAGATAGGCTGGTGCTGAAAGGATTAAAAGGTTATTTCACTTTTGGTGGTCTTATTGAATGGCCTTTTTAAAGGTTTCCATTATTGTGTGCCAAAATGATGTGCCACATGTGCTGTAGTTATCTTTGATTTTTTTTTTTTTTTTGTTTCTGCACCAAAAATGTGTTTGTTAGCAACATATACCAAAGTGGTGTTGGCTGAGGCAGATACGTTGGGGTTTAACCACTTCTACATTATTTCAACCTCTTCAGATAGGTAGGCTCACAGTCTTGTCTTCCAGTAACCACCTGGGGAGGTTAATACTGCTGTTTAATTTAGCTAAAGCTGCTGATGAGTTCACCTGTTACAGTGGAAGGATTCTGGGATATGTATTCAGTAGTTTTTACTCAAGGCCAGAAAATAAACTCCCATCTTAGCATCACAGACACACAGGAATATAAGAAACATGGAAGCCGCATGCTGATAAGTAAATCACAGGTCTGGGGGCACAATCCTAACACGAATGTTAATTTTACATTCCAGGAGAGGAAAACAATAAGGCAAAACACCAAACACCTGACAAAAGGGAGTTTTCCTTTAAAGTAAGTGACCACCCAAATAAATAAAACTTATCTTCTGCTTCTTCCCACGATGCATAGTGGTCTCCTGCCATCAGTTAAAATGGCTGTAGTATGACCACACTATCTGATGCAGTCTATCATGGAAGCTGCGCCAGTGTCAGAGGAAGAAAGCTGAGATTCAGCCGAGACTGCAACGACACCCTATTGGCTGATCAGGTGAGTTGTGACCACGGACCTACCAATGAGCTGTGATGGACCATGGGTGAGTATTTTATAATTTTTAATCAGTTATCTAAATATGACATCCTGAGGAAGCGGGACGTTTGTTGGACCCACGCAACGCGTCGGTGTGTGGCTGACCTCGGAAGGGACCCTATACACACTGTGAACTAATATATCTTATATTAATGTATATACCTTGCCCTCCATCATTAATTATTGGGTGATTGCTCTTACCATATGATTTTCAATGCACTTTAAATATTTGATTATTATCAGATTGAGCATTTAGCACTTAGCACTTTACATTTATGGCTTTACTAGTATTAATTGTTTTTTATCGATGGATAATGTTTTTCTTCTTGTAAATTTTGCACATATCAATCACTATTTGTACAACATTTTTTTTAAGATTGTTACACATACTTTATTTTCACTTAGATCTTAGCATATGGTAGAATTGAGCTTTGATTACTATTGTTTAGATATTGGGAGGGCTATGTGCAATAATATTATTCCCTTGATTAACATCAAATTGGTTTGTCTGTTTGTGGTGCAGTTTCATGTATTTGATTGAATCCTTGATCTACATTAAAGATATTTTTACCTATTTGATGCACTAATCTGGTTGTGCGGCTTTCCTTTAAGGACCATATTGGACTGATCTGGCAGTCCTACTCTTGTGGTTCAATGTGTATTTGACACTTCTGTGTTTTTTGGTCCTTTGAAGGCCGGCACCCACTTAAATAATTGCTTATAGAGTGTATATTAGCTGTGCTGGGTCCCAACCTTTTTGTGCTTATTTTTTGTAGTTATCTAAATATGTGCGTATTGCAGCAGCAGACCACTTCCTTATGACATAAGAACCATGCTAAATATTAGGTTAAAATCAGTTATAGAGTAACAAAAAGCATACACTATTATTTTCCAAGCAAGTTAGCCAAACGAACGATTCAAAAGGGGAATATTTACAGGACCCTTCTTGCTAACAGCCATTTGTACCAACAATAAGTTCCACAGTGACCTCTTGTGGCCAAATGTGAGAATACAATCAAAAGAATACAATCAAAATGTCCATCTTTTCTGTTCACCTCTTTGAACGTATAACCAAACCATCATGTCCATGCTTAGTGGTCTGTTTGTATGGTGGGTAAAAGAAAATGACTGGTGTATTTTATATTTGCTACCATATGGAATAAAAAGATTTTGCTGCAGTGCAATGACAGGATGTTGTCCAGCATACTGCTCCTATTTTACGTTTCAACAACGCCGAGCAGCTCACATAATTCCACACACCAAACCATCATAAGATAAAGTCCCAGAATTTACGGGGAGGCCGATTCATTAATAGCCGCAGGTAGCGACAGTTGAGCGACTGTAGCGGCATTTTCAGAGCGCCCGCTAGTAGTCGCTGTGCTTGGCCGTTGTTCGGTAGTTGATAGCGACTCAGTCGGTGTGCAGTAATGTTGAATATTGGGTCGCTATTTGACAGGTTCCACGCTGTATGGGAGCGCATGATAGCGACTGGCCCTAGCGACCGGCTCCCACCATATTCATTAACAAATCACGCTCAAAAAATTCTTGCGCTGTAAAATGCATGTTTAAACCCCAGAGCGCTGGCGATGAGTTAAAAGTATTTTTTTAACCCCCAAACAACCATATTTTTGGAAACCAAAAAAAAACAAGTTTTTTAAATAATTTAGTAATATGAATACATTAATATCAGACCTGTAATATCAATTCTGTACAATATTTTTTTTTTTCCCTTAAAGTGGTCACAGAATTATTCACAATAAAAAAAAAAATAACAATTAATTATTAATATTTAAAGATTGTTCCTTTGAAATGCATTGGAGAGCGCCAGGTAGCGAGAGGTCATACCTGTCGCTGTTCAAGGTCGGACGCTGGCGCTGTGGGCTGAGGCTGGAATAATGATGAATGAGTCGCTATATGGCGCTATCTCAGTCGCTAAGCAGGATTGGCTTGATAAATGTGTGATTGTGGTGGGGAGCCGGCGTTCTCGTGGCGGGGCACGTCATTACCGGCCGCTCACCAGTCGCTACCTGTCGCTATTCCTTCATAAATAAGGGCCTTAGTATCAATGGCTACAGACAATAACAACGTTGAACACTCAGCCCAGGCTCCGCTCTGACCACAAAACTCCTCTTGGCCTCAACCATACTCACCTCCTCCCTCCTCGTCTGCAGGACTTCACATGTTACGCTACACTCCTTTCCCTTCCCCATGCAATTCTGCACTCTCCAACTCTTGAAGCTATCTAGTTATCTTAATACTCACTTATTTAGACAAGTCCCACCACATACCCCCAATTACGCCTCAAATCACCGCAATACATTTTATTTTCAAATAATCAAATCATTTGATTTCAAGATAACAAATCCACCAAAATTTAAACATACTTAAAAACAAAAAATAAATGAAACTGACCAGTAGAGGACAGTGTAAACCTTGAAGGTATAATCATCACAAACTTAAAGAGGACCTTCGGAGGTCCTGAAGTCCTGGGTGGTCCGAAATTCTGGCCTTGGGGCTTCCCCCTCCCCCCATTATCATAGGCAGTGTGGCATCCCCCTCCCCCCATTATCATAGGCAGTGTGGCATCCCCCTCCCCCCATTATCATAGGCAGTGTGGCATCCCCCTCCCCCCATTATCATAGGCAGTGTGGCATCCCCCTCCCCCCATTATCATAGGCAGTGTGGCATCCCCCTCCCCCCATTATCATAGGCAGTGTGGCATCCCCCTCCCCCCATTATCATAGGCAGTGTGGCATCCCCCTCCCCCCATTATCATAGGCAGTGTGGCATCCCCCTCCCCCCATTATCATAGGCAGTGTGGCATCCCCCTCCCTCCATTCCCATAGGCAGTGTGGCATCCCCCTCCCCCCATTATCATAGGCAGTGTGGCCCCCATTATCATAAAGTTCTTTACCATAGTTAAAGGAGCACCATCGTGCAAAAAATGATCCATAATAGAAAGCCCTATAAATAAACTAAAAAGCAATAGGAGGGGTTACTAATACACACTACACACTGCACACTGCAAATTCTCTCCTGTACTGTATGTTCTTTTAATTGAGGGAAGAAGAATTGGGTTTGAATGATCCATTCTGCTATTACAGGATAGATCTGCTCAACTCCAATAGCCTGTCCTCCAAGTTAGCCTGTGCTAGAATAACAGCTTATTGCTATTACAATACTTCTGATGTGTGTAGATGCTTTAACCCATCAAGCAATGCTTTGAGCAGATATTAGAGTGGTTATTACTGCAGCCCCCTACAGGCTGGCTCAGACAGGCATTGGAATGGAGCAGATCACACCTGTAAAAGTGGAATGCTCAGGAACATGCTTTGGGGTATATAAGTAACTCCTCTTACTATCGATTATATATATATATATATATATATATATATTTTTTTTTTATATACCGTATTTTACGCCCTATAAGACGCACTTATTTTTCCCCAAAAGTGGGGGGAAAATGTCTGTGCACCTTATTGGGCGAAAGTAAAAAAAAAAAACTCATCCATTACCGGCGCTCCCACGCTGTCACATTGCCAGAAGAAGACAGAGGAGCGGCGGGCTCTGTCCCCGACCCCGCCATTGCTATCGCTGTCTTTTCCAGCAGCAATAGCAGCAGCAGGGCCAGACACAGCGTCGCCGCTCCTCCATCTGCTGGGACAGAGCACGCCGCTGCCACTTACTGGTGAGCCCATAGAGTGGGTGGGCATGGCCTGCGCCGATGCTGACGCAGTGCAGGCCACGCCCACCCGATTCACAGCGGAGAGGTTTTACTTTTTTTTTTTAACTTCTGCCACACCGCCTATGATAATGGGGGTAGGGGAATGCCACACTGCCTATGGGAATGGAGGGAGGAGGATGCCACACTGCCTATGATAATGGAGGGAGGGGAATGCCACACTGCCTATGGGAATGGGGGGAGGGGGATGCCACACTGCCTATGGGAATGGAGGGAGGAGGATGCCACACTGCCTATGATAATGGGGGGAGGGGAATGCCACACTGCATATGATAATGGGGGTAGGGGGATGCCACACTGCCTATGGGAATGGGGGGAGGGGGATGCCACACTGCCTATGGGAATGGAGGGAGGAGGATGCCACACTGCCTATGATAATGGGGGGAGGGGAATGCCACACTGCCTATGGGAATGGGGGGAGGGGGATGCCACACTGCCTATGGGAATGGAGGGAGGAGGATGCCACACTGCCTATGATAATGGGGGGAGGGGAATGCCACACTGCATATGATAATGGGGGTAGGGGGATGCCACACTGCCTATGGGAATGGGGGGAGGGGGATGCCACACTGCCTATGGGAATGGAGGGAGGAGGATGCCACACTGCCTATGATAATGGGGGGAGGGGAATGCCACACTGCCTATGGGAATGGGGGGAGGGGGATGCCACACTGCCTATGGGAATGGAGGGAGGAGGATGCCACACTGCCTATGATAATGGGGGGAGGGGAATGCCACACTGCATATGATAATGGGGGTAGGGGGATGCCACACTGCCTATGGGAATGGGGGGAGGGGGATGCCACACTGCCTATGGGAATGGAGGGAGGAGGATGCCACACTGCCTATGATAATGGGGGGAGGGGGATGCCACACTGCCTATGATAATGGGGGGAGGGGGAATGCCACACTGCATATGATAATGGGGGGAGGGGGATGCCACACTGCATATGATAATGGGGGGAGGGGGAATGCCACACTGCCTATGATAATGGGGGGTGGGCGATGCCACACTGCCTATGGGAATGGAGGGAGGGGGATGCCACACTGCCTATGATAATGGGGGGAGGGGGATGCCACACTACCTATGATAATGGGGGGTGGGCGATGCCACACTGCCTATGGGAATGGAGGGAGGGGGATGCCACACTGCCTATGATAATGGGGGGAGGGGGATGCCACACTGCATATGATAATGGGGGGAGGGGGATGCCACACTGCCTATGATAATGGGGGGAGGGGGATGCCACACTACCTATGATAATGGGGGGTGGGAGATGCCACACTGCCTATGGGCATGCAGGGAGGAGGATGCCACACTGCCTATGATAATGGGGGGAGGGGGATGCCACACTGCATATGATAATGGGGGGAGGGGGATGGCACACTGCCTATGATAATGGGGGGAGGGGGATGCAACACTGCCTATGATAATGGGGGGAGGGGGATGCAACACTGCCTATGATAATGGGGGGAGGGGGATGCCATACTGCCTATGATAATGGGGGGAGGGGGAATGCCACACTGCCTATGATAATGGGGGGAGGGGGAAGTCACACTAAATATGACAGTGGGGGGAGGGGGATGTCACACTACCTATGATAATGGGGGGAGGGGGATGCCACACTGCCTATGATAATGGGGGGAGGGGGATGCCAAACTACCTATGATAATGGGGGCCACACTGCCTATGATAATGGGGGCCACACTGCCTATGATAATGGGGGGAGGGGGATGCCACACTGCCTATGATAATGATAATGAGGGGTGGGGGATGCCACACTGCCTATGATAATGGGGGGAGGGGGATGCCACACTGCCTATGATAATGGGGGGAGGGGGATGCCACACTGCCTATGATAATGGGGGGAGGGGGATGCCACACTGCCTATGATAATGGGGGGAGGGGGATGCCACACTGCCTATGATAATGGGGGGAGGGGGATGCCACACTGCCTATGGGAATGGAGGGAGGAGGATGCCACACTGCCTATGATAATGGGGGAAGGGGATGCCACACTGCCTATGATAATGGGGGGAGGGGGATGCCACACTGCCTATGATAATGGGGGGAGGGGGATGCCACACTACCTATGATAATGGGGGGAGGGGGATGCCACACTGCCTATGATAATGGGGGGAGGGGGATGCCACACTGCCTATGATAATGGGGGGAGGGGGATGTCACACTACCTATGACAGTGGGGGGAGGGGGATGTCACACTACCTATGATAATGGGGGGAGGGAGATGCCACACTATGCCTATGATAATGGGGGGAGGGGGATGCCACACTGCCTATGATAATGGGGGGAGGGGGATGCCACACTACCTATGATAATGGGGGGAGGGGGATGCCACACTACCTATGATAATGGGGGGAGGGAGATGCCACACTATGCCTATGATAATGGAGGGAGGGGGATGCCACACTGCCTATGATAATGGGGGGAGGGGGATGCCACACTGCCTATGATAATGGGGGGAGGGGGATGCCACACTGCCTATGATAATGGGGGGAGGGGGATGCCACACTACCTATGATAATGGGGGGTGGGGGATGCCACACTGCCTATGATAATGGGGGGAGGGGGATGCCACACTGCCTATGATAATGGGAGGAGGGGGATGCCACACTGCCTATGATAATGGGTGGAGGGGGATGCCACACTGCCTATGGGAATGGAGGGAGGAGGATGCCACACTGCCTATGATAATGGGGGGAGGGGGATGCCACACTGCCTATGATAATGGGGGGAGGGGGATGCCACACTGCCTATGATAATGGGGGGAGGGGGATGCCACACTACCTATGATAATGGGGGGAGGGGGATGCCACACTGCCTATGATAATGGGGGGAGGGGGATGCCACACTGCCTATGATAATGGGGGGAGGGGGAATGCCACAATGCCTATGATAATGGGGGGAGGGGGATGTCACACTACCTATGATAATGGGGGGAGGGGGATGCCACAATACCTATTATAATGGGGGCCACACTGCCTATGCTAATGGGGGGCAGGGGGATGCCACACTGCCTTTGATAATGGGGGGAGGGGGATGCCACACTACCTATGATAATGGGGGCCACACTGCCTATGATAATGGGGGGAGGGGGATGCCACACTGCCTATGATAATGGGGGGAGGGGAATGCCACACTGCCTATGGGAATAGGGGGAGGAGGATGCCACACTGCCTATGATAATGGGGGGAGGGGGATGCCCCACTATGCCTATGATAATGGGTGGAGGGGGATGCCACACTGCCTATGATAATGGGGGGAAGGGGAATGCCACACTGCCTATGATAATGGGGGGAGGGGGATGCCACACTGCCTATGATAATGGGGGGAGGGGGATGGCACACTACCTATGATAATGGGGGGAGGGGGATGCCACACTGCTATGATAATGGGGGGAGGGGGAATGCCCCACTGCTATGATAATGGGGGGAGGGGGATGCCACATTACCTATGATAATGGGGGCAACACTGCCTATGATAATGGGGGGAGGGGGTATGCCACACTGCCTATGATAATGGGGGAGGGGGAATGCCACACTGCCTATGATAATGGGGGGAGGGGGATGCCACACTACCTATGAAAATGGGGGGAGGGGATGCCACACTACCTATGATAATGGGCGGACGGGGATGCCACACTGCCTAGGATAATGGGGGGGAGGGGGAATGTCACACTGCCTATGATAAAGGAGGGGCCACACTGCCTTTGATAATGGGGAGAGGGGGATGCCACACTGCATATGATAATGGGGAGAGGGGGATGCCACACTGCATATGATAATGGGGGGAGGGGGATGCCACACTGCCTATGATAATGGGGGGAGGGGGATGCCACACTGCCTATGGGAATAGGGGGAGGAGGATGCCACACTGCCTATGATAATGGGGGGATGGGGATGCCACACTGCCTATGATAATGGGGGGAGGGGGATGCCACACTACCTATGATATTGGGGGGCGGGGGAATGCCACACTGCCTATGATAATGGGGGGAGGAGGATGCCACACTACCTATGATAATGGGGGAGGGGGATGTCACACTACCTATGATAATGGGGGGAGGGGGATGCCACACTGCCTATGATAATAGGGGGAGGGGGATGCCACACTACCTATGATAATGGGGGCCACACTGCCTATGATAATGGGGGGAGGGGGATGGCACACTACCTAGGATAATGGGGGGAGGGGGATGCCACACTGCCTATGATAATGGGGGGAGGGGGAATGCCACACTGCTATGAAAATGGGGGGAGGGGGAATGCCACACTGCTATGATAATGGGGGGAGGGGGAATGCCACACTGCTATGATAATGGGGGGAGGGGGATGCCACATTACCTATGATAATGGGGGCAACACTGCCTATGATAATGGGGGAGGGGGAATGCCACACTGCCTATGATAATGGGGGAGGGGGAATGCCACACTGCCTATGACAGTGGGGGGAGGGGGATGCCACACTGCCTATGATAATGGGGGGTGGGGGATTCCACACTGCCTATGATAATGGGGGGAGGGGGATGCCACACTGCCTATGATAATGGGGGGAGGGGGAATGCCACACTGCTATGATAATGGGGGGAGGGGGATGCCACATTACCTATGATAATGGGGGCCACACTGCCTATGATAATGGGGGGAGGGGGAATGCCACACTGCTATGATAATGGGGGAGGGGGAATGCCACATGGCCTATGACAGTGGGGGGAGGGGGATGCCACATTACCTATGATAATGGGGCAACACTGCCTATGATAATGGGGGGAGGGGGAATGCCACACTGCCTATGATAATGGGGGGTGGGGGATGCCACACTGCCTATGATAATGGGGGGAGGGGGATGCCACACTGCCTATGATAATGGGGGGAGGGGGATGCCACACAGCCTATGATATTGGGGGGAGGGGAATGCCAAACTGCCTATGATAATGGGGGTAAGGGGATGCCACACTACCTATAATAGTGGGGAATGCCACGCTGCCTATATGGTGAATGGGAGGGGAAATGCCACACTGCCAATATGGGGAATGGGAGGGGAAATGCCACACTGCCAATATGGGGAATGGGAGGGGAAATGCCACACTGCCTATATGGGGAATGGGAGGGGAAATGCCACACTGCCTATATTGAGAATGGGAGGAGGGTGCCACACTGCCTATATGGGGAATGGGAGGGGAAATACCACACTGCCTATATGAAGAATGGTAGGGGGAATGCCACACTGCCAATATGGGGAATGGGAGGGGGAATGCCACACTGCCTATATGGGGAATGGGAGGGGAAATGCCACACTGCCTATATGAAGAATGGTAGGGGGAATGCCACACTGCCTATATGGGGAATGGGAGGGGGAATGCCACACTGCCTATATGGGGAATGGGAGGGGGAATGCCACACTGCCTATATGGAGAATGGGAGGGGGAAATGCCACACTGCCTATATAGGGAATGGGAGTGGGAATGTACACTGCCTATATGGGGAATAGGAGGGGGAACGCCACAACATTGCCTATGATAATGGGGGGAGGGGGAATGCCACACTGCCTATATGGGGAATTGGATGGGGAAATGCCACACTGCCTATATGAAGAATGGGAGGGGGAATACCACACTGCCTATATGGTGAATGGGAGGGGGGAATGCCACACTGCCTATATGGGGAATGGGAGGGGGAATGTACACTGCCTATATGGGGAATGGGAGGGGGAATGCCACACTGCCTATATGGGGAATGGGGGGAGGGAATGCCACACTGCCTATATGGGCAATGGGAGGGGTAAATGCTACACTGCCTATATAGAGAATGGGAGGGGGGGTGCAACACTGCCTATATGGGGAATGGAAGGGGGAATGTACACTGCCTATATGGGGAATGGGAGGGGGAATGTGCACTGCCTATATCGGGAATGGGAGAAGGGGAATGCCACACTGCCTATATGGGAAATGGGAGGGGGAAATGCCACACTGCCTATATGGGGAATGGGAGGGGGATGCCACACTGCCTATAGGGGGAATGGGAGGGGGAATGCCACGCTGCCTATATGGGGAATGGGAGGGGGAGATGCCACACTGCCTATATGGGGAATGGGAGGGGGAAATGTCACATTGCCTATATGGGGAATGGGAGGGGAAATGCCACACTGCCTATATGGGGAATGGGAGGGGGGAATGCCACACTGCCTATATGGAGAATGGGAGGGGGGGATGCCACACTGCCTATATGGGGAATGAGAGGGGGGATGCCACACTGCCTATATGGAGAATGGGACGGGAAATGTCACACTGCCTATATGGGGAATGGGAGGGGAAATGCCACACTGCCTATAAGGGGAATGGGAGGGGAAATGCCACACTGCCTATATGGGGAATGGGAGGGGGAATGTCACACTGCCTATATGGGGAATGGGAGGGGAAATGCCACACTGCCTATAAGGGGAATGGGAGGGGAAATGCCACACTGCCTATATGGGGAATGGGAGGGGGAATGCCACACTGCCTATATGGGGAATGGGAGGGGAAATGCCACACTGCCTATATGGGGAATGGGAGGGGAAATGCCACACTGCCTACATGGGGAATGGGAGGGGAAATGCCACACTGCCTATATGGGGAATGGGAGGGGGGATGCCACACTGCCTATATGGGGAATGGGAGGGGAAATACCACACTGCCTATATGGGGAATGGGAGGGGGAATGCCACACTGCCTATATGGGGAATGGGAGGGGAAATGTCACACTGCCTATATGGGGAATGGGAGGGGGAATGCCACACTGCCTATAAGGGGAATGGGAGGGGAAATGCCACACTGCCTATATGGGGAATGGGAGGGGGAAATGCCACACTGCCTATATGGGGAATGGGAGAAGGAATGCCACACTGCCTATATGGGGAATGGGAGGGGAAATGCCACACTGCCAATATGGGGAATGGGAGGGGGAATGCCACACTGCCTATATGGGGAATGGGAGGGGGGGATATCACACTGCCTATATGGGGATTGGAAGGGGAAATGCCACACTGCCTATATGGGGAATGGGAGGGGGAAATGCCACACTGCCTATATGGGGAATAGGAGGGGGGGATATCACACTGCCTATATGGGGAATGGGAGGGGGGAATGTCACACTGCCTATATGGGGAATGGGAGGGGGAAATGTGACACTGCCTATATGGGGAATGGGAGGGGGAAATGTCACACTGCCTATATGGGGAATGGGAGGGGGAAATGTCACACTGCCTATATGAAGAATGGGAGGGGGAAATGCCACACTGCCTACATGGGGAATGGGAGGGGGGGGATGTCACACTGCCTATATGGGGAATGGGAGGGGAAATGCCACACTGCCTATAAGGGGAATGGGAGGGGAAATGCCACACTGCCTATATGGGGAATGGGAGGGGGAATGCCACACTGCCTATATGGGGAATGGGAGGGGAAATGCCACACTGCCTATATGGGGAATGGGAGGGGAAATGCCACACTGCCTATATGGGGAATGGGACGGGAAATACCACACTGCCTATATGGGGAATGGGAGGGGGGATGCCACACTGCCTATATGGGGAATGGGAGGGGAAATGTCACACTGCCTATATGGGGAATGGGAGGGGGAATGCCACACTGCCTATAAGGGGAATGGGAGGGGAAATGCCACACTGCCTATATGGGGAATGGGAGGGGGAAATGCCACACTGCCTATATGGGGAATGGGAGGGGAAATGCCACACTGCCTATATGGGGAATGGGAGGGGGGATGCCATACTGCCTATATGGGGAATGGGAGGGGAAATACCACACTGCCTATATGGGGAATGGGAGAGGGAATGCCACACTGCCTATATGGGGAATGGGAGGGGAAATGTCACACTGCCTATATGGGGAATGGGGGGGGGGGAATGCCACACTGCCTATAAGGGGAATGGGAGGGGAAATGCCACACTGCCTATATGGGGAATGGGAGGGGGAAATGCCACACTGCCTATATGGGGAATGGGAGGGGGAATGTCACACTGCCTATATGGGGAATGGGAGGGGAAATGCCACACTGCCTATAAGGGGAATGGGAGGGGAAATGCCACACTGCCTATATGGGGAATGGGAGGGGGAATGCCACACTGCCTATATGGGGAATGGGAGGGGAAATGCCACACTGCCTATATAGGGAATGGGAGGGGAAATGCCACACTGCCTATATGGGGAATGGGAGGGGAAATGCCACACTGCCTATATGGGGAATGGGAGGGGGAATGCCACACTGCCTATATGGGGAATGGGAGGGGAAATGCCACACTGCCTATATGGGGAATGGGAGGGGGAATGCCACACTGCCTATATGGGAAATGGGAGGGGAAATGTCACACTGCCTATATGGGGAATGGGAGGGGGAATGCCACACTGCCTATAAGGGGAATGGGAGGGGGAAATGCCACACTGCCTATATGGGGAATGGGAGAAGGAATGCCACACTGCCTATATGGGGAATGGAAGGGGAAATGCCACACTGCCAATATGGGGAATGGGAGGGGGAAATGCCACACTGCCTATATGGGGAATGGGAGGGGGGGATATCACACTGCCTATATGGGGATTGGAAGGGGAAATGCCACACTGCCTATATGGGGAATGGGAGGGGGAAATGCCACACTGCCTATATGGGGAATGGGATGGGGGGATATCACACTGCCTATATGGGGAATGGGAGGGGGGAATGTCACACTGCCTATATGGGGAATGGGAGGGGGAAATGTCACACTGCCTATATGGGGATTGGAAGGGGAAATGCCACACTGCCTATATGGGGAATAGGAGGGGGAAATGCCACACTGCCTATATGGGGATTGGAAGGGGAAATGGCACACTGCCTATATGGGGAATGGGAGGGGGAAATGCCACACTGCCTATATGGGGAATGGGAGGGGAAATGCCACACTGCCTATATGGGGAATGGGAGGAGGAATGCCACACTGCCTAAATGGGGAATGGGAGGGGAAATGCCACACTGCCTATATGGGGAATGGGAGGGGGAATGCCACACTGCCTATATGGGGAATGGGAGGGGAAATGTCACATTGCCTGTATGGGGAATGGGAGAGGGAAATGCCACACTGCCTATATGGGGAATGGGAGGGGGGAATGCCACACTGCCTATATGGGGAATGGGAGGAGGAATGCCACACTGCCTATATGGGGAATGGGAGGGGAAATGCCACACTGCCTATATGGGGAATAGGAGGGGGGATGCCACACTGCCTATATGGGGAATGGGAGGGGGGAATGCCACACTGCCTATATGGGGAATGGGAGGAGGAATGCCACACTGCCTATATGGGGAATGGGAGGGGAAATGTCACACTGCCTATATGGGGAATGGGAGGGGGAATGCCACACTGCCTATATGGGGAATGGGAGGGGGAATGCCCACTGCCTATATGGGGAATGGGAGGGGGAATGCCACACTGCCTATATGGGGAATGGGAGGGGAAATGCCACACTGCCTGTAGGGGGAATGGGAGGGGGAATGCCACACTGCCTATATGGGGAATGGGAGGGGGAATGCCCACTGCCTATATGGGGAATGGGAGGGGGGATGCCACACTGCCTATATGGGGAATGGGAGGGGGGAAGGCCACACTGCCTATATGGGGAATGGGAGGGGGGGAGGCCACACTGCCTATAAGGGGAATGGGAGGGGGAATGCCACACTGCCTATATGGGGAATGGGAGGGGTGAAATGCCACACTGCCTATATGGGGAATGGGAGGGGGAAATGCCACACTGCCTATATGGGGAATGGGAGGGGGAATGCCCACTGCCTATATGGGGAATGGGAGGGGGGAAGGCCACACTGCCTATAAGGGGAATGGGAGGGGGAATGCCACACTGCCTATATGGGGAATGGGAGGGGGAAATGCCACACTGCCTATATGGGGAATGGGAGGGGGAATGCCCACTGCCTATATGGGGAATGGGAGGGGAAATGCCACACTTCCTATATGGGGAATGGGAGGGGGGAAGGCCACACTGCCTATAAGGGGAATGGGAGGGGAAATGCCACACTGCCTATATGGGGAATGGGAGGGGGGAAGGCCACACTGCCTATAAGGGGAATAGGAGGGGGAAATGCCACACTGCCTATATTGGGAATGGGAGGGGAAATGCCACGATGTCTTGATGGGGAATGGGAGGGGGAAATGCCACACTGCCTATATGGGGAATGGGAGGGGAAATGCCACACTGCCGATATGGGGAATGGGAGGGGAAATGCCACACTGCCTATATGGGGAATGTGAGGGGGGAATGCCACACTGCCTATATGTGGAATGGGAGGGGGAATGTACACTGCCTATATGGGGAATGGGAGGGGGAATGTACTCTGCCTATATGGGGAATGGGAGGGGAAATGCCTCACTGCCTATATGGAGAATGGGAGGGGGGTGTCACACTGCCTATATGGGGAATGGGAGGGGGAATGCCCCACTGCCTATATGGGGAATGGGAGGGTTAAAAGGTCACACTGCCTATATGGGGAATTGGAGGGGGAATGCCACACTGCCTATATGGGGAATTGGAGGGGGGATGCCACACTGCCTATATGGGGAATGGGAGGGGGGATGTCACACTGCCTATATGGGGAATGGGAGGGGGGATGTCACACTGCCTATATGGGGAATCGAAGGGGAAATGCCACACTGCCTATATGAGGAATGGGAGGGGGAATGTACACCGCCTATATGGGGAATGGGAGGGGTGTGCCACACTGCCTATATGGGGAATGGGAGGGGAAATGCCACATTGCCTATATGGGGAATGGGAGGGGGAAATGTCACACTGCCTATATGGGGAATGGGAGAGGATATGCCACACTGCCTATTTGGGGAATGACAGGGGGAATGTACACTGCCTATATGGGGAATGGGAGGGGAAATGCCACACTGCCTATATGAAGAATGGTAGGGGGGTGCCACACTGCCTATATGGGGAATGGGAGGGGGGAATGCCACATTGCCTATATGGGGAATGGGAGGGGGAATGTACACTGCCTATATGGGGAATGGGAGGGGGGTGCCACACTGCCTATATGGGGAATGGGAGGGGGAATGCCACACTGCCTATATGGGGAATGGGAGGGGGAAATGCCACACTGCCTATATGGGGAATGGGAGGGGAAATGCCACACTACCTATATGGGGAATGGGAGGGGCAATGTACACTGTCTATATGGGGAATGGGAGGGGGTGCCACACTGCCTATATGGGGAATGGGAGGGGGGTGCCACACTGCCTATATGGGGAATGGGAGGGGGAATGCCACACTGCCTATATGGGGAATGGGAGGGGGAATGCCACACTGCCTATATGGGGAATGGGAGGGGGAATGCCACACTGCCTATATGGAGAATGGGAGGGGGAATGTACACTGCCTATATGGGGAATGGGAGGGGGAATGCCACACTGCCTATATGGGGAATGGGAGGGGAAATGCCACACTGCCTATATGGGGAATGGGAGGGGCAATGTACACTGTCTATATGGGGAATGGGAGGGGGAATGCCACACTGACTATTGACTTGATGCAGAGCCTCCCCGTTCAGTTCTCCCGTGCATTTTCCCATTGGTTTTGGCCTTTGATCGGGTCAGGAAAGGGTGCTACGTTGATTTTAGTGTGCGTTTATGCGCTCAGGTGTGCGCTCAGCCGCCTTTCCGATTGTCGGCTCGCACGAGGCTGTTTCCCGGGAAAACGGACGCCTCGTTCATTGGTCCGTTTTTTTCAGTGATGCAGAGCCTTGATTTCCGATTGAAATCACCCTAATAAAACGGGGCCGCCGAGCCTTCACTTACGGGCAGTCAGAGCAGCCGTATTTGCACTCGGGCAATAATATGCAGTCCTCTGTTGGAGCACATCAGCGGTGCCAGCTCCGCGGTCTTGTCCTGCTGAGTATGGCAGAAACCAGGCTGCACCGCACGCCTTTGGACATCGATGGCATGAGTATTTGATATTTTTTATGGTTTTTTTTGGGGGATCCTTTTTACAGGGTCTCCATAATTTTTATTTTATTGTCTGTGTGCAGGCATTTGAAGATGGGACATAGGATAAATGTGCAGGCACTGGCTGGCCCTGATTTGGTTTTTGGGAGTCGTTTTTCTGGCTTTCCCTGCCTAGGAATTCCTGCCTACATGAGCGATTCAAATCAGCCGATCTATTTGGTGGCTGGCTACTGGGTATGTGTCTGAAACTTGTATTGGTTGCCCACCCTCTCTGACTGTGTTTTTTCCCGTAACACACTATTTGGTAACTTTTTTCGTAGTATATTTGGAGCCCAATTATTGATCTACAAATTAAATGGGTTAAGTGATTGTACCCTATTGCGTCATGTTCTTGCCCTCTTATGTAAGTAGTATTCCCCAGACTTTTTTAATGAGAGTACAGGTTGGATGTGCATGTAGTCTCATTACAAATGTCCTTTCCTCCCACCCTACCCCGCTCACCTATTTGTCCCTCTTTTCTATTGTTGCAATGCACACCTTTTTTTAATTTTTTTTGTATTTTGGTTTTAGGGCAGGAGACTCTGCCTATCCTTTGGTCCCCTGGATGAAGACCCCCATCCTGCACCGATCTTCACAGGCAAAGGAGCGCTACAATACTGCCCCCAGGAGGACTCGCTCTGTGTTGGAGCGAGGCTTTGTTCTCTTGAAGATGAGGTTCCGTTGTCTTGATGAGATTGGGGGGGGGCACTACAATAGACGCCTGCAACGGTCCTAAACCTAATCATGGCTTGTGGG
Source organism: Gastrophryne carolinensis (assembly GCA_027917425.1). NCBI lineage: Eukaryota > Metazoa > Chordata > Amphibia > Anura > Microhylidae > Gastrophryne > Gastrophryne carolinensis. The sequence goes on along the minus strand of CM051240.1, from coordinate 170,099,117 downwards.
CTACTCCACCACCTTTAGTTTCAGCCCTCCCCACCCCTCCTTTTTCTTGCACCCAAAGTGGCACCGCGCAAACCATACGTGCACAACTAGTGTTTAGTGTTTTTTCAGAGACCACATTTTTTGTTTTTTTTTTCAAACAAATTTTGTTTTGTCATTTGTTTTTTTGGGCCCAAAAGAAAAATTACACGTGGGCACAGAAAATGTATTCCCCACAAATTAGTGGTATGTTGGGTTGCATGGTGACGAGGAATGATGTTGTGCCTGCAAATTGGCTGCAATGTGGGCCAGGCTTTGATTAATCTCACCCATATGGCTGGTTAGGGCAGAGATATTTCTGTTTAATACCTCTACTTGGGCGTTGAGGTTTGTGAGTTGGGCGCACACAGTCTCATTGAATTGCTGTGTTGTCGCAGCAAAGGCAATATTTTCCTGCCTCCATTTTTCCTCCAAAATTTGAAGTTGCCTTCTTTGGGAAATATGGCGTCTAGACTGGGTAGGAGCAGTGGGACGGGTGGTTGGTTCTGGTTCCGAAGGTGGTTATGGACGTGGTGGCTGAGCCGGGGTTGCCTGCGTTGCTGCCACTGGTGCAGTAGTGGTTAGTGACATATGTGGGGTGTCCTCCTCCAAATCTCGTATATGGTCGATGATGGGTGGGCTTCCTGTGGTCTGTAAAGAAATATAGCATCCTTTTAGTTTATTTCTGTCCACAAAAGCTCGCAAATATCAATGTTAAAAGTACACACCAAGGCCCATTGACTTACCTCATCGCAATCCACAATTTGGGTTTGTGGTGTAGAAGCCTGGTGTGCCCTTGGCCTCGGTGCTAACGCAGGGGTTTGGGGGCCTGGTGTGTCCTGTTGACTTGGTCCTTAGAATGTAGATAGGAAGATTAGGTAAATGGCCAAGTACAGTGTTTTGTGTAGCATAACACTGCCTTCTTGAACTTTTTGTACTAGGTCATGGCAAAATCAGACTCACCTTGGGACCTTACATTCCGGTCTGTGTCTTGTGCCTCTGCCAGTCCCTGGATGCTGGCCGGGTGTATGAATGTATATACATGTTCCTCGGCGGGCGTAAGGATAATTTTAGTGGGTAAGCCACCCCCTGTCTGTTGGCTGGGGAAGATTAAATCACACCTAATAAGTGTTACATCCTTTTAACAATGTTACAAAAAATGCATTTTACTTTTTCCTTTACTTCTGCTCCACCCCCTGTCTGTTGGCTGGGGAAGAATAAATTACACCTAATAAGTCTTACATCCTTTTAACAATGTGACTAAAAATTGTCCTTTACCTCTGCTGACGGCGCATGTCCATTTTTTTTTGCTGTAGTATTTCAGGTCCCCAAATTTCCTTTTTATTTGTTGAATATCTCTCCGGACTGATCCCACACTATTGACCTGCCTGCAAATATTAGTCCAGATCTCCATCTTAGCCTGCTTAGTGGTTGTTTTGGAGGTGCGGCCAAATAGGCCATCATAATGCTCGCAAACTGCATTTGCCACCGCCATGCTTTGAGCATCGCAAAATCAGGCAGTTAGTGAGCCACGTCGTAGTTGTCTGCCACATGGGTGTGTGGTCTCCCCTGCCTCTGAGGAAATTGATGGTTGGGTATCTGGGGAGTCGTGTGTGCTTCTTTGGCTTATGGGGGAGGGGGATGTTGTGTGTGTGCTTCTCTGGCTTAATGTCTGGGTTCCTGTTGAGCTATCAGATGTGGAGCTGCATGTGGAATCTGAGGTACTGGAATTGGGGGAACCAGAGGGTGGAGGGGTGGGTGACCTGGGTGGGGTGGTGGTTTTTGCAATGCGCTTACCCTTGCTTATGTGTTTGGATTTGTGGGTATGCTTGGTGTGTGGAGGTGGAGGATGCTGCATGGTCTGACTAGATGGGGCACCCTTGTGTGTGCGTGGTTTTTTTGCAGGTGGTGGTGAATGGGTTAATGTACCCTTGGTCCTGCGTATTTTTGAATGTGCCTGTTTGTGTGGAGTATCCACCGTTTTAGTGGGGGCATGTTCGGCATGTGTCTGGTGCCTGCTCTTCTGTCTTGTGGGGGATGAGGTATGTGTGCGGCTGCTATGTGCCTCGGCCCATTGGTTGGCTCTTTTTGCTCCCTTTAGGTCTGCCCATATTGATATGGTATCCAACACAGAGCTGAGTGCCTTGTGCTTTAAATATGTTTTCCGTGTGGCCGTGGTCAACAGCGGGTGCGCGCCTGCGCGCACGCACGCACGTACATCTCCGCGGGGGAACGTCAGAGCTATACCTTGCAAACCCAGAAAAGCCGCAATCTTTACCCCGGAGCAGGACGACATCATCATGGATGTGAGTATGCGCGCGTGCGTTTATGTGCGCGCACACATTCCTTGTAATAAAAAAAAAACAAAGCGCCAGAATAGTCTGAAACAACTTAGTTTTTCACGTTACATACAAGCCCACCTTAGTTTAACACATGTACGCAGCTCCAAACTAGGCTACATGCAGATAGCAGAACTAGGGCAATGTGAGGCAGCAAGAGGTTCAAAAAGTGACTTTAGTTAAGCCAGCAAACTTGTTAATGCTTTTTGTGTACATGAGACAACAACAGTCTCTAATATCAGTGTCTTTGTCATGCAAACAGATTCACAGCAGCAACCAAGGGAGCAAGAATGGAGACTCCGCCCCTGACGCAATATGACCTAAAACATGGTAAGTGGCGTTTTTTGGGACCAAAGTAAATGAACCAACAATTCCATTGGCCACAAAATGTAAAAACCAAAAAAAACAACCAAAGACTTTGTCTAAAAAGCCCTTAAAGCGGACCTTCACTCAGAATAAGAGTCTATCTTATATGTTTCCCACACCCTGTACATAAAGTTTGCCCACCTTCAAAATCATCCTACCTGCACCTAGTGCATGTTATAAGGCTTTCAACATCCAAGATGGCGGATTATGGAAGCCGCCATCTTATCAGGCAGCCTGCAAACAGGAAGTGCCTTCTAACTGTGCTGCTCTGCATTCTGGGATTGCTGACCTTTTCAAGAGGTCTCTGCTTTGTGTGAGCAAAGCACAGCTATAACCCACCCCCTGTACCTTATCCCACTCTCCTCTCCTCAGTAAGTGTGATGCTTCTGAGTCAAGATGGCGGCGGCCGTATACTAAATTCCTGAACTGAGTTGCAGCCCAGTGGTGGAAAGAATAATTATTGATTGACTAAAAAATTACAATCTATTATTTTGAGATGCTGCGGAATCTTTTGTTAAGAGTTTGGGCTTTTCAGTAAATAACGCAGAAGGTCCGGTTTAAAAAGGGCCCCAAAAAAACCACGCACAACCAAACCAAATAAACAATGCTAAACTAATGTTGTTTTTCATTCACAGATACAAGAAAATCACAGGCACAAGACACCGAGGCCTAAAGAATTTTAATTTGGCTTAAAATGAAAATAGTTTATTTGTTAAAACATTTAGATTCAATTATTTGTAAAAAACTTTGTTTAAAAATTTCAATTTCAAACGTTGGAATAAAATAAAAAAAAAAAAAATTGAAAGTTGTGTTTCCTGCAAATGTACAATCACACAACATCATCACACATTTCCATGACACAAAAAGTTTAGATATGGTACAATAAATCCAAAACAATCAGAAAGAATTAAGGTATGCATTAATGACAAGGAAAAAGTAACACAAAGGAGATTAAGGTATGCATTAATGGCAAGGAAAAAGGAACCACCCAAATTTATTGTTCCCAAAAAAAATATGTGTCAAATTGGCAGTGGTTGCCCTATGTATATTCCAATGGAGTTTGAGGGATGTGCGCTTGCGTGTAGCCAGATTGGCAACTGAAGAGCCATGGAGATGTAAGTATACTTGCTAAAACCACCAAGATGGAAGGTCAAATACGACGGAAACCAAGCAGGTACGTTCAAAAAGGCAGGAAAAATCAGGGAAAAACGGGCCGCCCGTGTGAACGTGAACGGGAGCCCCGATCAAATTGAAGGCACCCGAGAGAGCAAAAAAAGCTTTCCGAGTAAAGTGAAATTGACGGATCAGTTAGGGAGCCATTCCGACGGAGGCTCTGCATCACATTTGAGCCACGATTCAAACGGGAGCCCCGGACAATCGGAAGGTTTTAAGGGCAGTTCAGAGGAGGCTCTGCATCAGGCCCTATATGGGGAATGGGAGGGGGGAATGTCACACTGCCTATATGTCAAATGGGAGGCGGATGCCACACTGCCTATATGTGGAATGGGAGGGGGAATGTACACTGCTTTTATGGGGAATGGGATGGAATGCCACACTGCCTATATGGGGAATGGGAGGGGGAATGCCACACTGCCTATATGGGGAATGGGAGGGGGAATGCCACACTTCCTATATGGGGAATGGGATGGGGTAGAGGCTACATTGCCTATATGGGGAATGGGATGGGGGCATGCCACACTGCCCATGAAGAATGGAATAGGGGGATTGCACACTGTCTGTATTGGTGGGTTTTTGGTTTAACCCTTTCGCTGCCAGCCTACCTGCAGCATTTGCCACTCCCTGTTGCCAGACGATGTTTCACCATTTTGCGCTACACATATTCAACTGTCATTTTTGAAGGGATTTCCAGGGATTTCCCAGGAAAATTATATATTGTTTTTTTCAACAGAGTCTGGGCTTTAACATGAAATGTCTTGTTTGTATTTTTTAGGTGTATTCTCAATTTTTTTGGGTGAAATGTGTGAAAAAAAAAAAAAAAAAAACATTTTTTTACAATTTGTAGAGTTTTTTTGTAATAAAAAATGTAAGTTTGTCAATAAAATCTTATTGCGTGAGAAACCCCAATTTCTCCCGGTTACAGCGATACCACATATGTATAGGTAGACACCCTTTCCTGCCCAGAAGCCTTTTATAGCTGCTGGATGACAAATGGTTAATTAAAAAAAAAAATGACATAGGGTCCCCCTTCCCGGGGAGGGGGACCCCATTTTTTTTTGGATTTTGAAGGGTTAAAAACCCTTCAAAATCCAAAAAAAAAAATGACGTGGGGTCCCCCTTACCCAAAGTAACCAGCCCGGGACCAGCTATGGGGGCTTGTAGGCACAGAGTGGGGGGGCCAGCTTTGGTGGCCCCCCCACCCTGCAGCCTACGAGCCCACATAGCCTATGTGGGCCCGGGCTCTTCTGCCCCCCCCTGGCCTTTGGGGAGGCAGGTAATGGGGGTGCGGGGGTTAATGGCAAGCCACCCGCTAGGGCAGGTGACTTGCCACCCCCCCAGCCTTGTGAACTGGTATAAGGGGTCTCATGGACCCCTTACCAGCTCACAAAGGGTTAATGTGAAAAAAAAACACCACACAATAATAAAAAGTATTTTATTAGAAAAAAAAAAAAATTTTTTTTACTGTACTTACCTTCGATTGCAAGCTCTTGTCCCTCGCCGCTCAGCTGACAGATGCCGGTGATCGGCATCCAGAGAAGGAGAAGGCAGGAGATCAGAGGATCTCCTGTCACCTCCTTCCCCTGTGCCGATCACCGGCATCTGAGAAGCTGAGAAGGCTGAAGCCTGAGATCGGGGCCGGGATGACTTCATAAGCCCCGCCCCCAAGGGGGCGGGGCTTAGAGGCATGATGGCGGCCGCCATCGTGCAGAAGAGAGGAGAGAGCCTCCCAGGCTCTCTCCTGAAGATCGGTAAGTCCTGGGGGGGGATCGGAGGCCCCCCAGGTGAAGAGGAGGGACAGCGGGAGCCAGCGCACACACAGGTAAGTGAATGTCATTTTTATTTTTTTTTTTTTTTTACAGTTAGAAGCTGCTGCTGCAGAAGCGGGGGGGGGGGGGGCGGCCTATTCCGGGGGCTCTCCTGGAGCCATCCGACCCCCCATGGGGGATCGGATGGCACCAAATTAAAGAGGAGACCCGGCCGGATCCAACAAGGGGTCAGGTGAGTATTTGTTGTTTTTACTTTTTAAACTACAAGCGAGGAAAGTCAAGCACGTAACACCTACGTGCTTGCCACTTAAGGCCCAGCCAAGCCAGCACGTAGGTGTTACGTGCTTGGCAACAAAAGGGTTAAAATATTTTTTTTTCTTATTTTCCTCCTCCAAATCCTATGTGCGTCTTATGGGCAGGTGCGTCTTATAGGGCGGAAATACCGTATATTATAATTCTTAATATCGTGATCCTTTAGCCCTTTTAATGCCAACCATATAAAATGTATGGAGCTGCATATCCTACAGTTAAATGCCAGCCTTGTAAAATGGACATGCCTGACATTTTCCCCCATTTAGCAACAAAAAAGCTCTCCCTGATAGCATTCTGCTTATTAATTATTGGCCGGGGAGACTGGTGCTCTGCTTCATTTTGGGGGGCGGGGGAATCTGTGGTGCTTTTGTAGTGCTATAATTATTATAGGTGCTGAATGACTTTACCTACACTCTGCATATTAATTATTTGGTCTTGAGATACAGCATTCCTTCTACTATACATGCATGCTCTTTTCCACCAGGTACCAGCAGCCCCGAACCCACACAGTGCCCATAGAAAATCAGCAAGTGGAGGCATAGGAAGACATTTATTGTGACTCTGCAGTTAAAGAATGGGCTTTGTCTGGTTGAGCCCCAGTCCAAAGTATTATGCTAGTAGGGAGGAGGGGTAGAAGAGGAGGTTGCTTGTAGTGTGAGTGGTTGTTAACCAGAGTGTTGAGGTGTGTTTGGCCTGTCTTGGGCACAAATTACTATTAGAAGAGGGGTTTTTTTCCCTTTAGGGTTCCACAGGGTGCTCCAATAGGGCCCCGGGTGGCAAGATATGTCCAAGCGGGGATCCCTTTGGGGGCCTGTGGGACCCAGGGAAAAAGAGATACCTCAATAATTTTTCTCTGGCTAATTACATTGTATTAACAAATATATTCTGTTATAGACACACGGAGTGATGATAATTGTTCAAATAATAGTTTTGTACAATTGTCTTTAATATTTCCAAAAAAAGTAGTGTTTTAGCTTATTGGCTCAATGTCCATTGATAAGTCTCTGTGTGGAACTGTAATGGATGGGAGGGGCTTGGTTACTTGCCCGTCCATATACAGTCTTATCCTGTTGGTGTTCTCCGTTTGTAGCAATTGGTGGTTGATTTTTCCTCAGTTTGTAGCAAACTGTTTTTCCCTCAATGGTTTGTAGCAAATTGTTGGAACTCCTTCACAGACGTGTTTCGCCTATGGCTTCCTCAGTGTGAGAGTCCGTGGTCTCTATAGACAGCATATGTATTTATATAGGGATGGCTATATTATACAGAGAACAAGAGAGAAATAAATGGTGATATTGACTTACATAGTTTTCATGATGTTGAAATCTTATATAAATATTGCATTGTTGGTGGACAGGAAGTGGAGGAGCCAGGTGTAAAGTGATCAGAAAAGAGGGTAGTAGTTCCAGGAAGGCGATAGACTTTTTGGTGACCTAGAGAATAAAGGCGGACTAGGAAACTTCAAAAGATGAGAAGGACAGTGAAAGCAGATACTGGGTTAAAAGTGCAGGTGAGCATGGACTGGGATAAAAGGGCGGGTAGGTGGTTTGTGGCTGAATTGTGACCTCCGCGTGAGCAGCCAGTGGGTGATGCTGTGTCTGAGGGAGTAAGCCATCATTCTGTAAAGCCCATGAAGGTGAATAGTATGTTAGTAATAGGCAAGTCATGGATATATGTTTGGTAAGTTTGTTGTGCACTGATTGTTGTGCATTCCTCAACGTGCAGGTGAAATTTGCAGGAGAATATGGGGAGTTTTATGAGGTTGTTAAGTTGTGTGTGTTTGCAGGTTTATTGTCATTGGGAGTGTTTGGCTTTTAGAGGAGGAAGCATAAAGGAGGAAAGAAGTTGGGTGAAATGTCACTGGTGGCAGTGGAAGCAGGGAAAGGCAGAGGCGATGACTGTGGGATTTTTTTAGTTTGCTGAGTGTGTGTGCACATAGATGGGAAATGGATTTGATAAATAAAATAATGAATGTATGTGGATAGAAGCCGTGATGGGGAGATGGAGATAAACTTACCAGGAGAAGGAGTATGCTGTGTGCTTAAATAAAACATAATAAATTGCTCCCCTAATGCCTCCCTCTGGCAATCAGTGATGGAATCAATTTGAGAAGGCTTTCACAAAATGGGTGTTGTACTGGGCGCAGGGCGACATTAGACTCAAGAGGGGCGTTGCAACTCTTTAAGGTGTTCTATGCGAATCAGCACTGGGATTGTGCAGCCAATGGCCATTCTCCTCCTCAGCCCCCTGCCCGATCAGTCAACCTCCCAATTAAAGTATCACAGTTCCTGACCATTTTCCCCATGATAGCCATTAGCTAAGAGTGCTATAGAAGTGTGATTTGCAGTCTTATTTGTTGCCGAGCTTGCTTGTCTCTGACCTTGATTCTTTGCCACCTGGCCAGACCCATTGCCTATTTTCTATACCACAAGCCTGCCTTTTCCCTCTGTGCCGCAAACTGTGACCCCCTGGTACTGACCCCGACCTGACCCTAGACCTCACTTTCGCCTGATTTCTCTGTGTTACTCATCAGTAAGTGGTCCCTGCCATATGCAGAGCATGAGTGCCCAGCTTCTTAGTGTACCACGTCAGTATGTTGGCCTCAGGTTACATCCTCTGCACTATATAAGTCCTTGGGATAACTGTGTCTGGTGAGGCATGGCTAGCAGCCTGACAAACAGGGGCTTGGATATATGCAGAAACAGTGGTGCAGATTGTGGGTTGCTGCCTAAATGGAGAAATGGATAATGCAGCCTAAGGATATCTAGACCCTTCATAAAGGGGTGCATAATTATTAAATGAATTGGGACCAATAACCCTAAGGAGGAGATGCTCCCCCTAATTAACTGTTATCCTGCGTGATTCCCTGCTTAATGTACTAAGAGCTACTGTTCACATCAAGGTGGGGTGGACAAGGCCATAAGCTATGGTGATTAACTGTGAACTCTGATCTGTGAAGTGGAAGTATACTGAAGTTGTACGGTGATACGCTGCTATTGGAGATTGGCTTTTGTGGAAGCTACAGTCTGGATCTTAATTTGTACAGTCTGGAGGAAAGAAGGGAGAGGGGGGACATGATTGAGACCTTTAAATATGTGAAAGGATTGAATAAGGTTCAGGAGGGAAGTGTTTTTAAGAAGAAGCTTAATGATAGAACAAGGGGGCACAACCTAAAGCTAGTCGGGGGGAAGATCAGGAGCAATGTTAGAAAATATTATTTTACAGTAAGAGTAGTAGATGCTTGGAACAAACTTCCAGCAGAGGTAGTTGAAAAATCAACAGTCACTGAATTTAAACATGCCTGGGATAAGCACACATCTATCCTAAGACGGGGAGGCTGATTTATTAATAGCGCCAGGTAGCGACAGTTGAGCGACTGTATTTTCACAGCGCCCGCTAGTAGTCGCTGTGCTTGGCCGTTGTTCGGTTGTTGATAGCGACTCAGTCGGTGTGCAGTAATGTTGAATACAAGGTGATGAGTCGCTATTTGACAGGTTCCGCGCTGTATGGGAGCGCATGATAGCGAATGGCCATAGCGACCGGCTCCCACCATATTCATTAACAAATCACGCTCCAAAAATTCTCGCGCTGTAAAATGCATGTTTAAACCCCAGAGCGCTGGCGGCGATGGGTTAAAAGTAGTTTTTTAACCCCCAAACAACCATATTTTGGGAAACCAAAAAAAACAAGTTTATAAAAACATTTTGGAATATGAATACATTAATATCAGACCTGTAATATCAATTCTGCACAAATTTTTTTTTTATTTTTTTCTTACCTTAAAAAAAATATCTAACATGGCAGAAGTGGTAACAGAAATTTTCACATTAAAAAAAAAAAAAAATTATTAACAATTAATTATGAATATTTAAAGATTGTTCCATTGAAATGCATTGGAGAGCGCCAGGTAGCAAGAGGTCATACCTGGCGCTGTTCAAGGTCGCTCGCTGGTGCTGTGGGGTGAGGCTGGAAAAATGATGAATGAGTGGCTATATGGCGCTATCTCAGTCGCTAAGCAGGATCGGCTTGATAAATGTGTGATTGTGGTGGGGAGCCGGCGTTCTCGTGGCGGTGACCGTCATTACCGTTCGCTCACCAGTCGCTACCTGGCGCTATCCCTTGTTAAATTAGGGCCAAAGAGTACATACAGTATACACATAAGGGCAGACTAGATGGACCGTATGGTCTCCTTCTGCCGTCAACCTTCTATGTTTCTATGTTTCTATGATCTGTGGTATGTGCTACGAGCTGCTCTAAAAGATTAATAGAGAGGAGCTACACTGTTTAAGTCAAAGCTGAGTCAACCGTGACATATACCTGTTGGATTACAAGTACTGTAAACGTGACATATACCTGTTGGATTACAAGTACTGTAACCGTGACATATATCTGTGGATTAAAATGACTGTTACTGTGCTGGGTCTTTGGATTAGAAATAGGGGTGGCCCTGATTCTCAATACATTTACCCCCGGGACTGCCCGGCACCAGCACATACAGCAAGTACTCCACCACATGGCAAACCAGTAAAGACCTTTAAGATAAAGGAATAATGACATGGCCACTGTAGCGATAACCCTTATCGCCGGAGGGCTTCACCGCCCGAGACGTCCTTTTCCCAATCGTAAGAGGTGCTGCTGGAATTCCAGAGTCGTCTGTGAGGAAACAGGAACAGCCCTTACAAGGGCTAGTGAATTGTAATATAGCGTTTCCCCCAATAAGAGACAGAACTTCAGTATTGAGGGTGAAGGTGAAGTGAACTTTATTAGTGCCACACTGTGACTTATATGCCAGGCTCCATGCAAGGGGACCTCCCCCGTGGACCTGATGGAAGACTGCATGACAAACACATGGACCAATGGGAGCAGGGCACGCAATCCCTCAACTCTGCCGGTGACGCAATCAGCAACACAATAGACGTCTGTAATACACTCAATCAGAACAATGACATTGTCTGTGACGTAATCAATCAATACAATGGCAGTCAGAACAATGAATAACGTAATCAATCAACACAATGGCAGTCTGTACATGCTTAAGAAAAGGAAAGTAATGAACCTGTGTAAAGTCCAAAGGGCAGAGAGTCTGTCACAATGCCCCCTTTTTGTGGAACACCCGGCAGACCCGGATTGACCCTGTTCGGGTTAACGTGGGGCTGTCCGGACTCTTGTTAGGGGCAGAGTTCTGTGTAAGGACAAGTCTGCAAATAGTGAGTAACAGGACTAAACATTGACGTGGGCTGTACATAGGAATCGGTCATGGGTGGGGTCCAAACACTGGGATATTGTGGCGTTGGTGAGTTCAGCACCAAAGTCCTTGGTTGGATGTGTGCACAGGTGCTCTGCTTTCTTATAGCTGGTCCAAGTTTCAATCTCTTTCCGTGGAAGCTGATCGGAGAATCCACAATCTTCTGCACATCTATATCATTGGAAAAGGAGACAAAACCATAACCCTTAGAAATGCCAGAGGCATCCCTAATAATTTTGACATTCTTTACAGCGCCATACTTTGAAAAAACATCCTTAATTTCAGGCTGATTAATCCGACGGTCAATGCCCCCAACAAAAATAGTGTTTGGCATAAGTTTCCCTTCTGGAAGGACGTAACCTGATGGCTGATCCTCTTCTTGACTTCGTGTAACAGACATGACGTGATGCAGACGAAACCCCTGGGTCCCCCCGACCAGTGGGCTGGAGTCGGCAGCTCGGGCTGGAGACCGGGTTGTAATTAATTAAAAAAATTAACAGGGTTGACGATGGCTGGCCCAGAGGTAGCGTAGGCAGAAGTCATTGGTCCTAGATCATTTCCCAATAGTACTTCTGCTGGTAAGTTGTCCATAAGTCCCACCTGTACCCTGCCGGATCCAGCGCCCCAGTCAAGATGTACTCGGGCGGTGGGGAGTCGAAACACAGCTCCCCCCGCCACCCTTACTGCAACGGTGTGTCCAGTGCGGTCTTTGTTCTTGACCAAATGAGGTTGGAGCAAGGTAAGTGTGGCTCCGGTGTCGCGTAATCCTTGCGCGGTGCGCCCATTGACTCGTACCTCCTGGCAATGGTGCTGTCGGTTGTCTTGGATGGCCGCTTGTACGGGATCAGCTTCATACAGTACCCCCAGATACTCTTCCGAACTGCTCTCAGCTTCCAAACAGTGTGCCGCAGGAGTACGGGAGGTGGAAGGTTGTTTTTGCCCCCACGTGTTTTGGGGAGGCTCTAGGGCGCAATCCCTGCGATAATGTCCCCATTGTTTGCAACGATGGCACTGAACTGTGGAGAGGTTCGGTTGCTGCGCTGGCCTATGTGGCCCAGAGTCACGAGTTGGCGCTGAAGCCACAGGTGCTTGAAATTTGATGGGAGGTGGTGGTTTTGGAGCGGACTGTTCTGTCTGGCGAGCATCGGTGTATTCGTCGGCTAGACGAGCAGCCTCAGGTAGCGTTAGAGGCCTCCGGTCACGTACCCACTCTCTTAGCTCTGGTTGCAGGGCATTGAGAAAATGTTCTAGTAAAAACAACTGTAGTACATCCTCAGCGGTCGTGGCTTTGCATCCAGTGACCCAGTGTGATGCTGTACGATGGAGGCGACATGCCCACTCCATGTAAGAATCCCCTCCCTTCTTTTGGGATTCCCGAAATCGTCACCTGTAGGCTTCCGGGGTGACAGCGTACCGGGCTAACAAAGCCTCCTTTACCAGATGGTAGTGTGGTAAGTCCGCATCAGGGATGGCCCGGAAAGCATCGGAAGCTTTCCCAGATAGTTTCCCTGATAATATGGTGACCCATTCCTCCGTGGGTACCCGGTGTAAAGCGCACTGCCGTTCAAAATCGGCCAAAAATCCGTCAATTTCACCGTCACTTTCCTGGAAGGACTTAAATGCTGCAAATGGAATCTTTCTCCCCCCAGTGTAACTGAGGCTGAGAGGCTGCTGGGTTGAAAGTCGCCGATCTTCCCTTCGCTTACTGGCCTCTGCCTCCGCTGCGGCAAAGACTCGGTCGATCAGTTCCTGTGATGGATTCGGGCCATAGACCGACAATCTGTTCCGAACCGCTTGAACGAGAGCAGCGTCTTCATCGATCTCTATATTGGTTTCGGTCCTCACTGCTGCACGATCCATTTCGATCAGCTCGGCTATCAGTTCCCGACGTGGGCGGTTGCTAGCTGACCTTCCCCGGCTCTCAAGTAGATCCTTCCGGGTCAGCCTTTTCAACTTGTCCTACTGACTCTCCATCAGGGTAGCACTCTCTCTGGGTAGAAAGGACCATCTGACCGCTTGCCACCAATTGTAGCGATAACCCTTATCGCCGGAGGGCTTCACCGCCCGAGACGTCCTTTTCCCAATCGTAAGAGGTGCTGCTGGAATTCCAGAGTCGTCTGTGAGGAAACAGGAACAGCCCTTACAAGGGCTAGTGAATTGTAATATAGCGTTTCCCCCAATTAGAGACAGAACTTCAGTATTGAGGGTGAAGGTGAAGTGAACTTTATTAGTGCCACACTGTGCCTTATATGCCAGGCTCCATGCAAGGGGACCTCCCCCGTGGACCTGATGGAAGACTGCATGACAAACACACGGACCAATGGGAGCAGGGCACACAATCCCTCAACTCTGCCGGTGACGCAATCAGCAACACAATAGACGTCTGTAATACACTCAATCAGAACAATGCCATTGTCTGTGACGTAATCAATCAATACAATGGCAGTCAGAACAATGAATAACGTAATCAATCAACACAATGGCAGTCTGTACATGCTTAAGAAAAGGAAAGTAATGAACCTGTGTAAAGTCCAAAGGGCAGAGAGTCTGTCACAGCCACCTTCGTCCCCTGACCTAAATGCTATGGAGAACGTGTGGACCCTTTTAAAATGGAATATTTACAGTGAAGTCAAATTCTCTGAACAATGTCTGGAAGGCTGTGGTTGCGGCTGCACAAAAATAAACTGACAGACTCCATGGCTGGAAGGCTTATGACTGCTATTGAATATAAGTGTGGCTGTATTGGTCACTAATTTCTTGGAAATGTTAGAAATGGTTATTTGTTCACGTTGAGCTGTTTGTTAATTATTCTCACTTTAACAGTTGAAAACAATCAAGTGAGATGACAAATAATAACAGATTATATTGTATCAAGTCATACTTCAGTCAAAGAAAAAAAAACACTATACTAACTATAAGAGGAAACATGTGACTTATCAATATTTGCTGCACATTTCTATTAGAGATTAATATTATAAATATTGCAAATACTAATAATCATATCAGCCCAACGCCCATCAATCTGATACAAACCAATGGTCACTGAGGCTCTCCTCACACATCCAGTGAAGTGCCCTAAGAAGCACTGTTATCCTAACCCGCACTTTCTCCAGTTTACACCTTTACCTAAACTCCACCCCAGCACTGGCCTGCATGCCTCACCTAACTCCCTTCCCCCGCCACTGCTGGCCTACATCCCTCACTTGACCCCCAAATTAAGCTTATTGCTTTAGAGCGGAGTTCTTTACTGTTAGTGTTCGACTCATTCCGCGACAGACCCTAGTAAGTGGACCTTCGCTGAAAGTAGTCGCTGCCCTAGCGACAAGAAACTCCAACCAAGTACCCCCAAGGAGGTTATAACTTATAAATATTACCTAAATAAGTAGGTCACAGACCTTGTCACACTTTTAAAGTAAGAAGGAATAATGTTTTACTGGTAAAATGATATACCAAGACCCACCATGCTGGTGCACCCCTGAACTTCTCTGCGTACCCCTTCTAGCTGTGGTACGTGTTCCGCAGGTTGAGAAACAGTGTCATTGAGGATCATTTAGACATCATCTGCCTCAAAACCTTTTCTTAATTGGGAGGGAGGAGGCCCAAGATGCCACCTTAGAGTATTTATCTACACGCTGGCAGAGCAGAGGCTTCATGGAATATTGTTTACCATGGTAAGTAAAGTCATTTATGGGGTTCTATGCTGTCCATGTGCTGCGGGCTTCTTCTTTAGCTCTTTTTAATTTTTATGATTTAATACTCCTCTATGTCCAGTAGATGGCGATGTCACACAATAATTTTCACGAGAAATACTCACTAAATTTTATTGAAAAGAAGCACAAAAACATCATATTTTTTATTTTATTAGCATGTCTCTAAACATGTTAGTCATGGTCACGTTATCCTCCATCCTCGGGCTGGAGTCACGTATTCATTTCAATACAAATTGCCCTCTCTGTGCTCCATTAGTGCTCCAATAATAATACAAATTATTAGCATTAGAAATTACTGATTAAAAGATGTTATTTAGATAAGCGAGGCCAGAACAGAATCTGCTGTGGGTTACACAGTTTGTCCTGGATCTGGAATGAAATGTACGGTCATTGATATGGCCTTGTGTTCTGATGCTGGATCATCTTACAGACCTGAAGCTCATCAGATTAGCACTAGAGATGAGCGAATCGAATCTGACGATTCTGACGAATTCGTTACGAATTTCAGGAAAAATTTGTTTCGTAAAGATTACGAATATAAGTGGCTCTGACTCTGACTCTGTAAGTGGCTGCTTGGAAGTGGTGAGTTAAAGCAGGTTCTCCTGTGGTAAGCTTTGGGAAGCTGAGCTCATTTGGTAAGTAAAATATAGTAAACTGTGTTTGTTTTATTTTTGTGAATCAGTGTGTTAATGCTGGCACAAATTTAAACCAAAGAAAAAAAAAAAAAAGTTTTTTTTTTTTTTTTCTCTCTTTCCTGGATTCCTGCTGAGGCCTAATTGAGGCCTAATTGAAGCAGGTGTGTTATAAGGCACCAGGCAGCTCTTGTAGCTCGCTCTTGTTGCTGACTCTGCAAGTGGCTGCTTGGAAGTGGTGAGTTAAAGCAGGAGTTAAAAGAAGAAGTTACAAGCAGAATTTCGGACACTGTAAGTATCTGCCTTTGATTTCATATTGTTATTTTACGTGTTGTAAATTCTACACTTGGTGTTCCCACAAATTCATACAATGGGTTCCATGCCTAACAATGCTGTTCAGTGTACATCTTGTGCTATGTATGCACTTCTTGATCAATCGGTCGAGGGTGAATATATATGCCCCGGATGCCTGCGAATCTCTGATTTGGAAGCCGTGATTCACGATCTAAATAAGCGATTGGCAACACTGAGAGAAATTGTTATCATGCAAAAGAGTCTGGATCTCACTGATCTGGCACTACATGGCTCAGGGTCAGGGGAGGGTGGTAGTATGGGGGGAGAGGAAAAGCAGGAAAATGAGGCAGCTAGCTGGATAACAGTTAGAAGGCGGGGTAGGGGTAAAAGTTACAGGGAGGCTAGCCCTGAACAGGCACCTCCAAACAAGTTTGCCCGGTTGGCAGATGAGGAGGATGTTAGCTCAGGAATGGCAGAGCTGCAGCAAGACACATCTGTCGGCTCCAGTAAGGAAGGGAGGGGAAATGGGAGAACAGGGCAGGCAAGACAGGTGCTGGTAGTGGGTGACTCTATTATTAGGGGAACAGACAGGGCAATCTGTCACAAAGACCGGGATTGCCGAACAGTGTGTTGCCTTCCTGGGGCAAGAGTACGGCATGTAGCGGAGCGGGCTGACAGATTGTTGGGAGGGGCTGGCGTGAACCCAGCGGTCATGGTGCATATTGGCACTAATGACATAGGAAGAAGTAGGTGGAAGGTCCTAAAAAATGATTTCAGGGACTTAGGCCGTAAGCTTAAGGCAAGGACCTCAACTGTAGTATTCTCAGAAATACTACCAGTACCAAGAGCCACACCAGAGAGGCAGCGGGAGATTAGAGATGTAAACAGGTGGCTCAAAAATTGGAGTAAAAAGGAGGGGTTTGGGTTCTTAGAGAACTGGGCCGACTTCACAGTGGGCTACAGGTTCTTTGGCAGGGATGGGTTGCACCTCAATGGGGAGGGTGCATCTGTTCTGGGGGAGAGGATGGCTAAAAGGTTAGAGGAGTGTTTAAACTGAGCATTGGGGGGGAGGGTAAAAGCTATTACAAAGGGGAAGTTAGGAAAGAAAGTGACAGAGGGTGTAGACATGAAACTGGGGGTGGAGAGGGGGGAGGGGTTAGCACATCTAGCAGGAATAAGGGCAATATACAAAATTATCAAAATTCTCATAAGCATTTGAAATGCATGCTTACAAATGCTAGAAGTTTGACTAATAAAATGGATGAACTAGAACTGATAATAACAGAAGAACAATATGATATTGTGGGGGTAACAGAGACCTGGCTGGATGAAAGCTATGACTGGGCAGTAAATTTACAGGGATACTGTGTGTTTAGGAGGGACCGTAACAAACGCAAAGGGGGTGGAGTCTGCTTAATTGTAAAATCCTCTCTACAGCCTGCTCTGCGGGAGGATATATGTGAGGGGAATGACCATGTGGAGTCGGTATGGGTAGAAATACATGGAGGGAGAAACAAAAATAAAATACTGATGGGGGTTTGCTATAAACCTCCAGATATATCCGAATCCATAGAAAATATGATGCTAAGGCAAATAGATATAGCCGCTAAAATAAATGAGGTAGTGATTATGGGGGACTTTAACTACCCAGATATAGACTGGGACGCTGAAACATGTGTTTCGCAGAAAAGTAATAGTTTTTTATCTAAAACAAAAGATGGCTACCTTTCCCAACAGGTACAAGCTCCAACAAGGGGGAAAGCCATATTGGACCTAATACTAACCAATGTACCAGACAAAGTAATAAAGGTACAGGTTGGGGGACACCTTGGAAGCAGTGATCATAATATCATTAATTTCCAATTAGCAGTCACTAGGGTGCCTTATCAAGGAGTCACAAAAACGCGGGACTTCAAAAAGGCAAAGTTTGACCAACTTAGAGATGCCCTACACTGCATTGACTGGGAAAATGTCCTTAAGAACAAAAGCATGGACGCTAAATGGGATACTTTCAAAGGAATACTTAATTTTCAGTGTGACAGATATATACCTTACAGGAATAAAACTATTAGACACACATGTAAACCGATGTGGCTAAATAAAAAGGTTAAGGGGGCAATAAACAACAAAAAAAAGGCATTTAAACGTTTAAAGCAGGAAGGGACAGCGGAAGCGTTAAAAAACTATAAAGAAGAAAATAAACAATGTAAACAACAGATAAGGGCAGCTAAGCTGGAGACAGAAAGACTGGTCGCGAAAGAGAGTAAAACTAACCCTAAATTATTCTTTAGCTACATAAACCGTAAAAGGTACAAACCTGAGGGTGTGGGCCCCCTGAAAAGCAAGGATGGGACCCCTATAGAGGGAAATGAGGAGAAAGCTAATTTGCTTAACAACTTCTTTGCTTCTATATTCACAAAAGAATTTGACATGCCGAGTGAAATGCAGGGGAACAACCGAAACCCGCCATTAAATGTCACTGGTCTAACCAAGGAAGAAGTCCGGCACCGTCTCAAGCAGCTGAAAATCGATAAATCACCGGGACCAGATGACATACATCCTCGTGTTTTAAGGGAGTTATGTACAGTAATAGACAAGCCGTTATTTCTAATATTTGTGGATTCCATAACTACAGGGTTTGTTCCGATGGATTGGCGCTTGGCAAATGTGGTGCCAATATTCAAAAAGGGATCTAGGGGGGAACCTGGGAACTACAGACCGGTAAGCTTAACATCTGTGGTGGGCAAGCTGTTTGAAGGTTTCTTAAGGGATACTATCCTGGAGCACCTTGGGGAAAATGACCTTATTACTCCATATCAGCATGGATTTATGAGGAATCGCTCCTGCCAGACAAACCTGATCAGCTTTTATGAGGAGGTAAGTTCAAGATTGGATCAGGGGGAGTCATTGGATATCATATATCTTGACTTTTCTAAAGCATTTGATACTGTGCCACATAAAAGGCTGGTACAAAAGATGAGAATGCTTGGACTGGGGGAAAACGTGTGCAGATGGGTGGGAAATTGGCTTAGTGATCGGAAGCAGAGGGTGGTTATAAATGGTACACACTCAGATTGGGTCACTGTTACCAGTGGAGTACCACAAGGGTCAGTTCTGGGACCAATTCTCTTCAATATATATATAAATGACATTGGGTATGGATTAAACAGTAAAGTCTCAATCTTTGCAGATGATACTAAGCTGAGTAAAGTAATTAAAACAAAGGAGGACAACAGGCAACTACAAACAGATTTAGATAAATTGGAAGCATGGGCAGTTAAATGGCAAATGAAGTTTAACACAGATAAATGTAAGGTTATGCACATGGGAAGGAGAAATCTGTGTCATGATTACACACTAAATAAAGAAACACTTGGTAAAACAACAATGGAAAAGGACCTAGGGGTTTTAGTTGACAATAAGCTCAACTGTAGTAATCAATGCCAGGCAGCTGCTGCCAAGGCAAATAGGATCATGGGGTGCATCAGGAGGGGCATAGGTGCTCATGACCAGAACATCATTTTACCCCTGTACAAGTCACTGGTCAGACCCCATATGGAATACTGTGTACAGTTCTGGGCACCTGTGCTTAAGAAGGACATATCAGAACTGGAGCACGTTCAAAGAAGGGCAACAAAGTTAATAAAAGGAGTGCGGGGGCTAGAGTACCCGGAAAGATTGTCCAAGTTAGGCTTATTTAGTCTAGAAAAAAGACGATTGAGGGGTGATCTAATAACTATGTATAAATATATTCGGGGTCAATACAAGGATCTGTCCCACAATCTATTTATACCCTGGAGTGTAACCATAACCCGGGGGCATCCACTAAGGTTAGAGGAAAGGTGCTTTCTCCACCGACATAGGAGGGGATTCTTCTCTGTAAGAGCAGTGAGACTATGGAACTCGCTGCCAGAGGAGGTAGTAATGAGGGATACATTAAAAATGTTCAAAAGTGGCCTTGATGCCTTCCTGGCATGTAATAACATTTCCGGCTATGGCTACTAGACCACTGGAAGGAGTTAAACAGGCTGAACTGGATGGACTAAAGTCTTTATTCAGCCTTACATACTATGTTACTATGTTACTATGTTACTAATATCGCCGTGAATCGCTTCCTTAAAACTTCATTTACTACTATCCAGGCCATCTAAAATGGTGGATCCACATGTCAGGACATGTTCTATGGGGCAAGGAATCCTGGGTAGGCGTTACATGCTACCTATCAGCAGAAAGGCTTACCCATGATGTCACAGTAAATATTTGAAGAGTACCTGTCTATTAACATTGTGCATTTTGTAAAGAAAGTGACTTTTTGAGCAACCTTTGCCTTTCGCCGGGGGGGATCCCAAATACTAGCATAAATATTTGAAGAGTACCTGTCTATTGACATTGTGCATTTTGTAAATAAAGTCAATTTTTGAGCAACCTTTGCCTTTCGCCGGGGAGGGGGGGGCATCCCAAATACTAGCATAAATATTTGCATTTTGTAAATAAAGTCACTTTTTCACTGTTTAAGCAGCCAGCCTATGTCTTTGAACAGGGGGACATCCCAAAAACTAAATATTTCAAGAGTACCTGTCTATTAACATTGTGCATTTTGTAAAGAAAGTCACTTTTTAAGCAAACTTTGCCTTTCGCCAGGGGGGGGGGGGGGGATCCCAAATACTAGCATAAATATTTGAAGAGTACCTGTCTATTAACATTGTGCATTTTGTAAATAAAGTCACTTTTTAAGCAACCTTTGCCTTTCGCCGGGGGGGCATCCCAAATAACAGGATTTGTCGATAACAGCAGCAGGTGTGTAACGATCTATGGCCTTTCACTAAGTAGTAATTAGGCCCTGAAGACTTTAACAGGAACAAAGTGATAAAAATCTTAGATGTGCGTATGTGATGCTCTGATGAGGGCAAATCAAAGTGCTCCAGTACGCTTGAAAAATGTTTTTTTGAGAGACTGGCCTGCTTGAAAATGAATCGGCCATGGATCAGCCTAGATTTCCACCCACCAATGCCTGATGCATCAGAGTAGATTGATCATGGTGCCAGACCAACACTAAAGAAATATGGATAGTGCAAAACAGATTTAAGGCGCTGCTCTCCAGTTACAGACATTCCTCCACATCAGACCACAAGTAATTATTGAGGAAATGCTTTATGTTAATCCTAATTTTTATTATTATTTTTAGGATAAGATATATGTGCCCAAAATCTGTATATGTTCTCTTCATGCTGCTGTCAACTCCAGGGATGTGTCTTTCAGGCAATATATGGGCTCCTAATTCTGCTGCCAACTCCTGTGTGTGTTTTTCAGGCAATATATGGGCTCCTAATGCTGCTGCCAAATCCAATGTTTTTTCAGGCAATATATAAACTCCTAATACTGCTGCCAACTCCAATGTGTTCTTCAGGCAATATATGAGCTCCTAATACTGCTGCCAACTCCAATGTGTCTTTCAGGCAATTTATGGACTCCTTAGGCTGCTGTCAACTCCAATGTGTTTTTCAGGCAATATATGGGCTCCTAATACTGCTGCCAACTCCAGGGTGTGTCTTTAAGGCAATATATGGTCTCCCCATGCTGCTGCCAACTCCAATGTGTCTTTCAGGCAATATATAGGTTCCTTATGCTGCTGCCAACTCCAGAGTCTCTTTCAGGCAATATATGGGCTCCTAATGCTTCTGCCAACTCCTGGGTGTGTTTTTCAGGCAATATATGGGCTCCTTAGGCTGCTGCCAACTCCAGGGTATGTCTTTCAGGCACTATATGGGCCCCCTGTGCTGCTGCCAAGTCCAGGGTGTGTCTTTCAGGCAATATATGGGCTCCTAATGCTGCTGCCAACTCCAGGGTGTGTTTTTAAGGCAATATATGGGCTCCCTATGCTGCTGCCAACTCATGGGTGTGTCTTTCAGGCAATATATAGGCTCCTAATGCTGCTGCCAACTCCAGTGTGTCTTTCAGGCAATATATGGGTTTCTTATGCTGCTGCCAACTCCAGAGTCTCTTTCAGCCAATATATGGCTCCTAATGCTGCTGCCAACTTCAGGGTGTGTTTTTCAGGCAATATATGGGTTCCTTATGCTGCTGCCAACTCCAGTGTCTCTTTCAGGCAATATATGGGCTCCCTATGCTTCTTCCAACTCCAGGGTGTGTCTTTAAGGCAATATATGGGCTCCTAATGCTGCTGCCAACTCCAGTGTGTCTTTCAGGCAA
The DNA here is from genome assembly GCA_027917425.1 of Gastrophryne carolinensis. NCBI lineage: Eukaryota > Metazoa > Chordata > Amphibia > Anura > Microhylidae > Gastrophryne > Gastrophryne carolinensis. The sequence continues at coordinate 170,077,052 of CM051240.1, read as the reverse complement.
TATATGGGTTCCTTATGCTGCTGCCAACTCCAGAGTCTCTTTCAGGCAATATATGGGCTCCTAATGCTGTTGCCAACTCCAGTGTGTCTTCCAGGCAATATATGGGTTCCTTATGCTGCTGCCAACTCCAGAGTCTCTTTCAGGCAATATATGGGCTCCTAATGCTGCTGCCAACTCCAATGTGTTTTCAGGCAATATATGTGCTCCCTATGCTGCTGCCAAATTTAGGGTGTGTTTTTCAGGAAATATATGGGCTCCCTATGCTGCTGCCAACTCCAATGTGTCTTTCAGTCAATATATGTGCTCCTAATGCTGCTGCCAATTCCAGGATGTGTCTTTAAGGCAATATATGGTCTCCCCATGCTGCTGCCAACTCCAATGTGTCTTTCAGGCAATATATGGGCTCATTATGCTGCTGCCAACTCCAGGGTGTGTCTTTTAGTCCAATATATGGGCTCATCATGCTGGTGCAGCGAATCAAATAGCGACGCCTCTGATCTGCATGTCATACTTCTTTACAATGGCCCTTATTTAACAAGGGATAGCGACAGGTAGCGCCTGGTGAGCGGGAGGTAGCGCTAACTAGCGAATGATGAACGCCGATCAACGCCGGACACGGCACACAATAGCACATTTATCATCCGAAATCTGTGTAGCGACTGGAATAGCGCCATGTAGCGGCAGATTCATCAAATTTTCAACCACAGTGAACAGCGCCAGTGTTGTGTTGTTACCTCTCGCTACCTGGCGCTCTCCCATACACTTCTATGGCAGACATTGTTTTTGTTTTTTTTGGGGGGGGGTTTGTTTTTTTTTGTTTTTTTTTAATTCTGACATGCCTCAAACATAATTTTTGATATTTCTGTAATGTTTTTGTATGTTTTTTTTTTTTAATTTTTAATTAGGACTGTGTCACTTGGATGTCCAAATCACAGCACTCTCCCAATGTCATTTCAGTGATTGTTAGCGTTTTCGAAGGTGTCTAACCCCCCAAACTATCTTTTTGGCCAAAGCGTTACAGGCGCCCTGTGCCGCAGTCAGTGAACAACAGCGCCCACGCTCTCTGAGAGTAATGTTCTTGATGAATCCGTGGTATAGCGGCGTGGCCCAGGCGCTATGCCGAGTCGCTGTGTGTAGCAGGCCACGGCGCTATGAAGATCATACATGTGTGTTTGGCTTTGGTTCGCTATTTCACTTGTCACGCCCCCCAGTCGCTGTTGCTGAATAAGCAGCAGACATGGCCGGCGCTGACTCGGCGCTATACGTTATTGTGATGTTGCGTACCCTAGCGAATTGCTAAGCTGTCCCCCTCCCAAGCTACTCCTCCGAATCTTCCTCCCCAATCCCTTCCCCCCCTCCTCCCCCTGTCTCCCCTGGTCCCTCAACATCCCCTGCACCCCCCAAATTGCGTCGAAAAAGGGTGGATCCTCGGGTGAACGGCCAGGTGGTCAAAGTAAGTATATGTTGTGTTTATGCTGTGCAACCATATAGCTTGTTATTTATGCTTATTAATATATATATATATATATATATATATATATATATATATATATATTATTAATAGTTGTAATTTTTGTTTTTTTTTTTCAGGATTTTTTGCTGAGGGAATATGATTATGCCCGTGGGGCGAAGAGGCGCATAGCGGTGGAAGTGAAGGCCACTGTGTCCCGGCGCTTCCACACGGACCTGACCGTCCGCTCCATAGTCCAAAAGTGGTCGGACTTTAAGCGCCGGGACCCAGAGGGCGTGTATAGGCTCTATGATGCCTATGCTTCAGGTAAGTGTCAGCTCACAACATGTCAATCAATCCACTAATGTAGTATGATTTTTACATTTTTTTTGTACATTCTGGGTTCTAAAGTTGTCATTTTTTGGCCCCCTTTTACACAGATAAGCGTCCTCCCCTGGGCAAACGTGAAAAAGGGTTTCCTCCCCCGCATCAGAGTGGTGGGGTCCGATGACTCTGCGGGGGAGGGGCCCTCTCACCAGTCCAACCTAGAGGACCCAGGGGAGGAAGGGGATGACGCCCCAGAGGAGCGTGCTGCTGGGGGGCGGGCAGTTTGGAGCCTCAGCTCCTCAGCTCCTCACAATTGGAGGAGTGATCCTGTTGACTTAGCACTAATCCTGTGCCCTTGTTATCTGGTTTTTAGGGCATCATAGAGCCACCACCTCCACCAGCTATGCGCCAGACCTTGGCCGCGGGCATAGTCATGGTAAGTGTTTGTTGTTATCCCTCACATTCCATATGTTAGGACATTCCTTAAAGTGGACCAACACCCATTGGTGATTGGCTCGGGAATCTATAAGCTTCCCTGGCCGATCACCTCCCTCACCGCGGGACCCCCCCCCCAAAAGCCCACAAACTCCTTACCTCATTGTCGGCGGCGGTGGCCTCCCGCGCGCCCCTCTAGATGTGCGTGCGCCTGCGCCGGCCGTTTGTGAATGTCCGGCGCGGGCGCACGCCCTGTAAGAGTGACACGCGGACTCCCTAAACAGATGGATGTCAAATCTTCATGTGTCATTGGCCAACTAAATTTTTGTTTCTCTTTTGCTTTCTCCTGACAGATGTCCCAGCTCCCGGGACGGCCAGCAGCATGGGCCCCAGCCACAGCTGCGATGGTGAGTATATCCCACTTCATATGCCTAAAGACTTTGGACCCCTATGTCTTATTGTAAATTATTGAGACATTTACAATGTACCTATGTCTTTTCTAAGCACACATCTAGGTTACATGTGTTTGTCCGACAATCCTAAATGCATGTCTGCATGCTTGATTGTTGGCTCCCATTTTTGTTTTTGCCACATAGTGTTAAAATGTGGTTTGCCAAAAAACAAATTGGCCTGCTAAGGTGGTGACCTCTAATATGCTTGGGCCAAGCAGTTTAATCGCTAGGACTTATGCCCTGATGTTTGGCTGTAACTAACCAAAGAAATGTCCACACTGGGACTTATACCTTAATTTATTCCCAAGAGTTCAGAGTAAATGTATGCTTGGGATGTTGTAGCCACATTTAAGGCAGCCACTAGTACTCATGTAATGGTAACACATAAGGGCACAGTTGCCAACAATGTGAATGTGTGGGTCAGCTAATTTGAGGCAATTACATTACATTGCTACATCTGTGTATGTTGAGATCACATTCTATGTTTTGAATATTGTTTTTTTCTACTCTCTACAGCTTGTGAAACCGAGCATCGCAGACTGTGGCAGTCTATCCGGCGTCTTCGCCTTATGCTGCTGGCCAAGAAAAGGCGTCGTTAGGGTGGGGGGTATGGTTTTTTGCCGCTGTGCGGCGGAATGTTGGCCCTGTTGGCCGCCTTGAGGCACAATAAATATTTTATATTTTTCTAATTACAGTGTGTTGTGCCTTGTCAAGCATAGTTTAAGTGTCTAGCAACCCATTAGTTTGTAAAAGTTGGTGTACCTTTGTAGCCATTTAATGTGTAAACCATAGTAATATATGGTCACCAATGTGTGTCATACATTTCTGGCTACATGTACATCTCTAGATCTAGAAACTCATCCCTGACTGTGTTCTTAACTATGTCTTTTTCCAAACACGATTTTGAGGTGGGGTACTAACATTTATTCTCCCAAAATTAACAAACAAACAAACTAAATCAAAATTCTTGACTTAGTGGCCTTCGAGGTTGTGATTCATTGCTAGGGGTGGTGTTGGGGGACAACAGTGCAGTAAAAAAAAAAAAATAGACTGCTGTTCTATCAGCTGATGGATCAACAACAAAGTTTGGGCCTGGCGCTCTACAGCTTGCTCCATGGCATGTGCCATTCGTTGTTGTACCCTGTTGTTTTCTGATTGCAGCTGATTTTGCATGTCATGGAGCTGGCGCTGCAGGTCCTCAATTTGTTGCCGATACACCAGCACCTGATTTTCCAACGGCGCAATGCGCTCATTAGTTCCATCACGCGGCTGTTGGCGACTGTAGTCCTCCAGCATCCGGACCCCTAGCTCATAGAATTCTGCACTTCTGGGTGCCAGACCTCCTCTTCTTGTGTGTTCGGCCTAAAAAACAAAAAAAAAAAGATTGTAGTGAAGCTGAAACAATGCAGGTATGCCCCTTCCAATCATTTAGCCAAAGTGTAACAATCCAACTTACCCTTGCTTGAGCCCCTGTAGCTTGGCCACATGGCACTTGGGCAGACGGCACAGCTTGGCTTTCAGGTATGGCCTCCTGCCAAAACATCAAATAAATAACATGTTACATGGTGGTTCCTGGACTACCCACGAACATGTCAATGTGGTTATTGTTCCCCAAAATAAGCCATGTTACCTCAGTGTCGTCCGCCCTCAGTAGTTCCGGGGTCTGGCTGCCAGAAAGGGGGAAATCCACATCTGAGAGATGGGGCAAGCTGGCATATGCTAAACAGGAAAGTCATGTTAGTAGGTCAGTGGACAAAACTCAAATTTAATATGGATAGACTATCGAGGCCATACCTCGACAAAGTGCCAGATTACACAATAGCCAAAAGGGATCTTGTAAACTCAGATTGCAAACATGTATGTAAGAGGAAAAGTAGCCAATAATTGGGCCAAACACTAACAGACACATTGCTCAAATTACACATACCCGCCATCTCACAGATGTCCTGAGTTAGGCCCTCACTCGAGCTTTGCCCTTGAAAATACATGTTTAAACACAAGTTGGACTAATAAATTCCCAAAAAAGGTTTGCAAACATCCTTACTAGATAATCAAGCAAACCCAACTTACCCTCATCTCTAGCAGCCTCAAGGTGAAGGGCCCTTTCTGGACAGCCACTTCCTATATTCCGGCCAACTAAAATACACAATGAATGTCTCTAAATATTCATAACACTACTCGGGTGAATGTTTGTCTTTTAATAGACCAAAAAAATGCATTGCAATCACTCTAAACAGTTTACTAATGAGCCTGGGGATGGCAAATCCACTAAAACTAGCCATCTTCAAGTTGACATAGCAAACATGTAGATTATTAGACTAACCAAATAGAACCAGTGTAACATAAACACCATAAAGGATACAGTGTTTTGGGCAATACACACCAACAGGGTCCTGTTGACCTGCAACATAGGAAGTGGTGTCCAAAGATGAAGCAGTGACTTGGCCTACAAAGAAAAAAGAGGAATGAAAGACATGCACTTGTGTTAAAGCGGAAAAAGCAAGGTTGACACATGCACTTACCGGCATCCAAAGAGTAGCTTGGCTCTTGAGGAGATGCTGGTGCCAATGGCGGTGCAGCTAGGCAAAAGCAAAGTAAAAATTTAGCCATTGTTAATGTGTGGCACAAAATAAACCATGAATTAAGGTGTGTGTGAGCAGCTCAATCACTAATATTCACTAATAAAGGCCAGTGTGGCTTCCACATGTCTATGCCCACACATCTCTGGCTTCCCACATAGCTACACATGTTAGGGCCTTGTTAGTTAGTTGCTGAGAGGGTTAAAGTGGGCGTGAAATTAGGCCCCAGGCCCATATTACTAATCCTAAAAAGTGGTACAAGCTATTGTTTGAGGTGCTCCCACACCCATTTTTCAAAAACAAACCAGCCCATAAATTAGTGATAAATACCTTCAATGGAAGACTGGGTTAGGCTTGTGGTTGGTTGAAGGGCAGGAGTTGGGGTGTCCTCCTCACCCAAATCCTGGACATCACCATGTGCACCTATGCAGAAAGCAACAGACGGGAAAGTAAAACATTTATGAGGTATAATGTACTACTTCACATGTCCTACTGTTAGTTGCCCAGAAAGAGACAAAGCAAATCACATACATTAACATTACCAGAACAAAATCTGCAAAAAATATGTACCTTCAGTCCAACCTGTGGTGTCATCCCCAGCATCAACACCCTGCAGCCGAATTAGCGGAATTTTGGACTTCAGCATCTCCTCATATGGCCTGTAGGTACTCTTTGGACCCTGGATGGTCCCACTGTCGACCTCAAGATCATGCTTCATCTTTTGCATAAGGGCCTTTCTCAAAGTGTAGAAGCGTTTCTTGCAGGATGGGCCACTACGTGGGTATTGAGCACTGCTAGTAAGCTCCTCCCCAATGGCATCCCACAATTTGCTCCTTTCTTCTTACTTGTCTATAGACTGGCTTTGGGAGCCAAAGATTAGCTCCCATTTGGCCAGGGTAAGACGCACAAGAGTATTGTTATCCGCCAAATTAAATTCTGGCTCCCTCTTGGCAAATGGGCGGCTGGCCTTGGGTGCCGGCTCACCTTCGGCCTGGGCCCTTTTCCTTAAGGGAGGTTTGCGCACAGCACCCAACACACTCCTACTTGGGCCAGCTGTGGCCGGCAGATGTCCAGAATTTGGCTCCATCCTGTAGCTGCACACACACACCACTATACAACACACAAGCACGCATACAGCCTACAGAATGGCATCAACATCTTTTGGGGGGGGTGCAGGTTTTATGTGCTCTAACAACCAATCACAAACAGGTCCACTTAATTGATTCACACATACTGGCCAGGTGCTTGTAGCAACAGCTCCACTGCACTGACTGAACCATGTGTGGTAGCCAATTAAGTAATTACAGAGCTCATTAACCACAACACACAACCAAAGACAACAATGTACTCAGGTATATTAAACACTTGTGAAATGTGGCTCTACAAACGGCTATTTAAATTAAGAGCAGCTTACCTTTCATTGGTCCACCACAGAATGTTCAGGCATGTCCGCTAAAGCACGCAAGTATCTGCTCACGTACGCTAGTATGTTTTAGCGTACGCATGCGCAATCCGTTTCTAGCACACCTGGGTCAGCTAATTGCAGACAGGAAATAGCAGAGCAACGCAAAAGGCGGCAAAGCGGACCTGTCCTTTTCCCAAGTTAAGTATAAATGGCTGGATTTGACAACCTTCTGGTATTGTTACACTGTGGCAAAGGCTGTGGAGTGGTGCTTTGGTCCCTTAGTCCCTTAGTTCATTTTAGTGTCTGGCTGGGTTTGGTCCTTACTCTCTGTGGCTTGTTGGTTGATTTCTGACATCAGTGCTGTTTCTTTAGGAGATTGATTTTGTTGGCATATGCAAATATTGTGTAGCATACAGCAAGTGAGGATTGATTTTGGGGCCTTTTGTGGGCTGTGCAGCAACTCGCCTCTTGGTTGTGCCTAACTTAGAAAGCACACTTTCAGCAGTCTGGTGGTTCAGACCACTATACTTCTGGTTTTGTGGTGAGCTGCATTGTAGTGATTGTGTGAGGAGTGTGCTTGTGTGTGTGGTGTGTTTGTGGTTGTTTTTTGGTTCTCCTTCTTTTGTATATCTGGTCAGTGAGTGTGAGATGGATAAGAGGGTGATGTATGGGTTATGGGTGCAGGGATGTGGTAGAATGCTGGAAGAACAGGAGGCCAGGGAGAAGGGTGCTGTGAGGCTTAGGGCACCCCGATCCTTTGGCATCCGTCTTTCAGTGTGGGATTTAAGTGACGAGCAGATCAGAAGCCGCTTTCGTCTGAATCGTGCAGCACTACAGTCCCTATATGATCAGATTAAGACCAAAATCAAGCCATCCACCAAACGCACCCAATCCATTCCAGGCATAGTTCGCCTATGTGCCACGCTTAATATTGTGGCACGAGGGAATTTCCAGGCAACCTCTGCCCTCCTCAGCGGGATCAGCCAGGCTACAATGAGCCGCATATTTATACAGGTAGTACTGGCTATTTGTGACCTGATCCCTGTTTACATCAGGTTTCCTGAGGATGAGGATGAGGTTGCCCAAATCAAGCATGCATTCTATCGCATGGGAGGGATTCCGAATGTGCTAGGGTGCGTGGATGGTACACATATCCCTTTCCGCCCTCCCCGTGCACAGGAGCTGCATTATAGGAACAGGAAACAGTTCCACTCCATGAATGTCATGGTGGTCTGTGACCATGACATGAAGCTGCGGGCCGTGAGATCTGGCTTCCCCGGCTCATGCCACGACTCTTACGTGCGCCAGCAGTCAGTCTTGTGCAGGAAGTTCGAGAACAAGGAAATGCCAGCTGGCTGGCTACTGGGTAAATAAATAACCATGACAAAGTATTTTGCATAAAATATGTGGCCTAGTAAGCTAAATTTAAAATATTGCGAAAAATAACATGTACTAGTACTAATTGCTGTCTCTCTCATTGTGTTTATTCCACAGCGGATAAGGGATATGGGCAGAGAACGTGGGTCATGACTCCGGTCAGAAACCCACAGACCTCTGCCCAACAATGCTACAATGCAGCACATCGCAAAACCAGAAGCATTGTGGAAAGAACCATTGGACTGCGTGCTTTCTGTGTTTGGCACGCCCAGGAGGAGAGATCTTGTACAGTCCACAAAAGGTCTCCAAGATTATCCTCGCATGCTGTGTGCTACACAATATTTGCATATGCCACAGAATCCAACCCCCTGAAGAAACAGCACTGGTGCCCGAAATCCCCAACTTGCCCGCAGAAACGAGTGAGGACACCCAGACTGGATTTGAGCTAAGGGAAAGCATGATCACTTGCTCGCTTGATCACTCTCGGTAAGCTACCTCCCCTTCACTCTAATCCAAGTACTGCACTACAGGGGAACTATTTGTTGGCTCCAATCATAAGTTTACCAAAACCATTATAAGGGGTGTGTAAGTTGACCCAAACCACTATAGGGGGGGGGGGGGGGAAGTTGACCCAAACCACTATAAGGGGGGGGGGAGTTGACCCAAACCATTATAAGGGGGGGGAGTTGACCCAAACCATTATAAGGGGGGGAGTTGACCCAAACCACTATAAGGGGGGGGGGGGAAAGTTGACCCAAACCACTATAAGGGGGGGGGAGTTGACCCAAACCACTATAAGGGGGGGAAGTTGACCCAAACCACTATAAGGGGGGGGGGAGTTGACCCAAACCACTATAAGGGGGGGGGGAAGTTGACCCAAACCACTATAAGGGGGGGGGAAGTTGACCCAAACCATTATAAGGGGGGGGGAAGTTGACCCAAACCACTATAAGGGGGGGGGGAAGTTGACCCAAACCACTATAATGTGGGGGGGAGTTGACCCAAACCACTATAAGGGGGGGGAGTTGACCCAAACCACTATAAGGGGTGTGTAAGATGACCCAAACCACTATAAGGGGTGTGTAATTTGACCAACATAACAATTAGGGGTGTTGTGCAAGTTTGCAAAAACTGTCCTAAACCAAAAAACAACAATGTCATTAAATGCTACAAACCAAAATTAGTTAAAAATACTAACTACACTTTTTCTTCTTTTTTAGGCACCATGATGATAAAAACACTTTTTGGCACTTTTTGTCTTGCACAAAAAAAAAATTAAAAAAAAAAAATAAACAAAGAAACCTGTTGTAATGTGTTTACTACTGAAGGTCCTAACATTGATTTCAATCCAACAGCAAACCAACGCGCAGGCGCTGTGTTGAATAGCGTGTGAAAAAATTACAGCGCCTACAAAGCTGATCTGAAACATCATATTCACCAATGTAGGCATTGTTCACAACAACGCCAGGTAGCGACTGAGGAGGCCTGCTATAGCGAATCGCAGCCGCCCGCGGCGTACGCTAGCGGCGCTCATAGCGCCATACTTCAGGCGCTCATCTGTTGCTACCTGGCGCTATTACTCACTCCGCCTCAATATTATTTCACTAACCCAGCATGCATCCTATGCATGTTACAGCCAGGCAAAACGTTCTGCAACCCTATGGAGGCTCTCGGAAGCCCAAAAATAGCCATTTTTTTATAGCAAATAAATTCGGACCAAAACAAATTTTTACGGAAAGTTCGGCGAATCGGCCGAATCAAATTTTTCAAAAGTTTGTCTTCTCTAATTAGCACATCCTCTGATTCTCTGCGTCAAAATGGCCCAGAGACTCTGGGTAAATAAAAGTGTAGATGGGTGTTTTCAGAGCTCTCTATGCCACTGTACCTTCAAAGTCCACTTTAAAATGTGAATAGCACTCTGCCTCATATGGGGGTCTCTCTGCCTTGATAGTGGAGAGCTCTTCACATGTGATGCTGTAGGTCCAGGAGAGGTACATTTTTATGGATGATCTGGGGGGGGTCGCATAGGGGAGCATCCCAAATCGGGATACCCAAAGGATTAGGAACACAACCCAGGATTCTGAGAGATTATTTGCTAATGTTTGGAAAATGTCTCTTAAACAGGACCAAAAGTCTATTTTGGAGACATTGTCATCCGAAATTTGCATGCCTCAAAGTGCATTTAGCTACAGAACCCCCCATACCAATACCAGGATCCCGCACTGTTTCAATGCGGCATGGAGCCGAGCAGATTCTATGATTTGCTTGTGTAGGGTAAGAATGAGATGTCACAAGGAACTGATGTAAAAGCTGGGGTAAATCCTGTAACAGAAAAGACAGCTAAAACAGAGTCCCCTGTAAAGAGTATGGATAAATCCTGTAACAGAAAATAGAGCAGACGCAGGGTCCATTGTAAAGAGTATGGGTAAATCCTGTAACAGAAAAGAGAGCTGGCACAGAGCCCCCTGTAAAGAGTAGGGATAAATCCTGTAACGGAAAAGAGAGCTGAAACAGAGTCCCCTGTAAAGAGTAGGGATAAATCATGTAACAAAAAAGAGAGCTGACACAGGGTCCCCTGTAAAGAGTGTGGATAAATCCTGTAACAGAAAAGAGTGTTGACATAGAGTCCCCTGTAAAGAGTAGGGATAAATCCTGTAACAGAAAAGAGAGCTGAACAGAGTCCCCTGTAAACAGTGTGGATAAATCCTGTAACAGAAAAGAGAGTTGACACAGAGTCCCCTGTAAAGAGTAGGGATAAATCCTGTAACAGAAAAGAGAGCTGAACAGAGTCCCCTGTAAACAGTGTGGATAAATCCTGTAACAGAAAAGAGAGTTGACACAGAGTCCCCTGTAAAGAGTAGGGATAAATCGTGTAACAGAATAGAGAGCTGACACAAAGTCCACAGTAAAGAGTAATGGTAAATCCTGTAACAGAATAGAGAGCTGACACAGAGTTCCCTGTAAAGAGTAGGGGTAAATCCTGTAACAGAATAGAGAGTTGACACCGAATCCACTGTAAAGAGTATGGCTAAATCCTGTAACAGAAAAGAGAGCTGACACAGAGTCCACAGTAAAGAGTAAAGGTAAATCCTGTAACAGAATAGAGAGCTGACACAGAGTCCCCTTTAAAGAGTAGGGGTAAATCCTGTAACAGAAAAGAGAGCTGACACAGAGTCCCCTGTAAAGAGTAGGGGTAAGAAAAATGTTCTGAACCAAATGTTGTGCTAAAACACCCCATTACAGGCAGTGTGACATTCACCCCACCACCCCATTCTCCATGGGCAGTGTGACATTCACTCATCTAATTTCCCATAGGTAGTGTGACAATCTTCCCATCGTATAGGCAGTGTGGCATTCTCCCTTTATCAGGCATTCTCCCTTTATCATCTTATTCAGTGTAGCATTTCCCCCCTCCCATTTCCCAGCAGGCATCATGGCATCCTCCCTTCGCATTCCCCTTAGGCAGCATGGCACCCCCTCCCATTCCCATAGGCAGTGTGGCACCCCTCACTCTTCATAGACAGTATGGCATCCCCCTCCCATGCCCCCTAGGCAGTATGGCATCCCCCTCCCATTCCCCATAGGCAGTGTGGCATTCCCCTCTCCAATTCCCATCGGTAGTATGGCATCCCCCTCTCATTCCCCATATAGGCAGTGTGGCATCCCCCCATCCCCTTGTTCAGTGTGACATTCCCACCAAACCCCCCAGAAAAAAAGTATACTTACATGAACACTTCAGGCATCACCACTGCCTCTTGGGCCAGCTCGGGCTGATGCCTGAGAGCCAGTGGCGGTGCCGGAAGCCAGAGCGGGGACAGCAGGTGCGAGACTCATGTAAGTATACTTTTGTTTTACGTTCACCCAACTATATGCACTGACATTTTCCCCTTACTTTTGGTGGAAAATTGTGCGTCTTATAGTGCGACAATATAGGGATTGAACTAAATCTTCCCCAGCATCTTAGACATTTGTGTCCAAAGAATCCCCCACTCAGACAGAGGTCAAACACCCATGTCTTACACCAAGCCGCTAGAAGTCCTTTATTGTGAATTTCTGGACCAATCCCTACTAGGACATTGTTTTCTCTCTGGAGCATTGAGATTCCCTTTCTGCACTGCATGTAAGTAACTTAGGTCACCCTCTAGATTAAAGGGGCGAGCACTATGCTCATCCATGCTGAGCTGGAGAATGAGCACTGTACAGTCGAGAAAAATGGCAGGGCCCAGAGAGGAGGGGGACATTGCTGGGACCTAATTGTATTGCCCGCTGCAAGGGGGGTTATTTGGAGCTGGCAGAAAGTTTGGGTCCCAAGTAAAATAATGATATAATATAAATGTATGGAACCACTGCTGGTTTTCACTTGGAATCATTCTGGGTAACCGAGCTTATTAGCAATCCCCGCATTCTATTCACTTTAATTTGTGTTGGCCTTTCTACAAGACAGATTCTATACCTGCTCATTCTTCCCTTTTAACTGACAGATTTCTAGATCGGAGACTCTATCTCCCACTTGGCTCGGCAGAGCTATTAATTACACTCTTTTGATTATGTAAATTGTGTATAATTATAATTCTACAGTACTGAGTGCTTGTAAGCAGGGTGCATGGGCTCTTCATTATGTAAATGAGGTCAGGCTTACTTTACATGGAAAAGCATGAGGCTTACAGTATGTGCTTCTCAGCCTTTGAATTTCTAAACAAGCTTTTTTTTCCACTCGCTGTGATATTTCATTAGCTGATGTTCATTTGGTTCGGATATAAAGGCAGTCATAAAAATGGGAGGCTTATACTTACCTCCCGCCTAGAGCTTGAAAAGCCAAAGCAGCCTGGCAGTGTGCTAAGTGTTCCAAAGTACAGCCGTGAAAGGGAAAGGTAAACCCAGGGGAAATTGTAACTTTTTCAACATCTTTAAATGACTTTATTAATAGCGTTGTATTCGATTAGCTCACCTTGATCTATGATAAATATTTTGCAGTTATTTATTTCCTCTATGGAAAATCAAGCTCACCCCTGTGTTAAAGAGGAACAACACACAGGAATTTCACTTTCCCATGTGTTGTTCCTCTGTGCGACGGCTTCCTGAATTGGGATGGCCGCTGTGTGTAACCCCCCAGGTCATTGCTTTTCACTCACCTTCCTTCTGCTCCCACAGTGCAGACTCGGGCGCAAGTGAGCGAACTGATTGGCTTCGCAGCGCGCAATGGAGGAGGCATGACATCACTGCAATGAAGCGGGACAATCAGGTTGGGTGGCGCGGGACCTGGGTCTGCTGATCAGTTAAGATTCAAAAAACCAGGTGGGAAAAAAGGTGAGTAAAGCCTTTTTTATTTTAAGCCTGGACAATGATTTTAACTAAGGAAAGCTTTTCTTGCACATTTCATTCATGCATTTTTTTTAGATTTGACCCTTCCAAAAGTCTTCTTTTCGTAAACCATGTTTTGCAGGTTAATGGAATATTTATGATCATTGTTATGTTGTTAGGTCTACTTGATCGACCTTCCATCTTCTTGATAAATGTTCTTGTGATGCTCCTCAGGCACAGTGAAGAATTCATAGTGGGCTTCAGTTTGGTTGCCATGTTGTGCAATGTTTTTATTTATAATGTTATATTATGTTACATTATTATAATGTTTATAGATTTTTTTTTATCTGAGGAGCTTTATGATTATAATAGCATTTAGGAGCAATATGCAATCCATTTCAGAATAAAAAAATTAAACATATAATTCATGTGACTTTTGCAATTGCAGTTGTGTAACAGTTACATTAAAGCAGACCTTCACCCTAAATAAGAGCCTATCTTATATGTTTCCCACACCCTGAACATACAGATTGCCCACATTAAAAATCATCCTACCTGCAGCTACCGCATGTTATGAGACTTTAAACATCCAAGATGGCAGGCCATGGACCTGCAAACAGGAAGTGTCTTCTGACAGTCTGCATTCTGGGATTGCTGAGCTTTTCCTGACCTCAGCTCTGCTTCGTCTGTGCAAAGCAGTTATATCCCCGCTCTCCTGCACTTTTGACCCCTCTTCTCTCCTCAGTAGGTGATAGTACTGAGCCAAGATGGCGGCGCCCGTATCTTAGAGTGCTGAACAGAGTTGCAGGCCAGTGAGGGAAAGAATAAAAAGTAAATGAGTAAAAATGTTAAATATATTAATTTTAGATGCTGGGGAATAGTTTTTTAAGGGTTTGGGCTTTTCATTAAATGATGCTGAAGGTTCGGTTTAAATAAAAAATTGCACATGGTCTTTAGGCCCACACTTAAAGGGATATTTCATACCTCAGGTTGCTGCCTCTCAGGTAGTTACCCCCAGTTGTAGATGGCTGGGGTAGGGACAGAAGGGGAAACATGACCTCACTCCCCCACCTCCCCTGACAGCTTTCTCACACACATCGAGCCATCACATCGCTTAGATCCTCAACATGTAGCCTCCCATTCAAGTAATACCCTCCCCTGTGTGTAGCCCGCCTCTCCCCCCGAATGAATTCATGATGTGCGATATTATTTCTGGTACTGCAGCCCTCACAGCTCTGGAGGGAGGACACCACTGTTGTGTATGAGGGCTACATTGTATATTACAAATAGTATGAACGCCACCATTCTGAGTGGCCGGTGCGATCCTCCCTCTAAAGCTGCTCCCCCAGCTTTTGGAGCGGTGCCCCCACCTTCATCATATCTCCTCCCGGCTGTGCCAGGAGCAAGCGCAGCTGCACCCTTCCCACCTCCACCACCAGAGATCTGAGCCCTGCCAACATGCAGGGTGGAGGAGGCTGCACGAACATCCACTGCCCGAACCCTGCTGCCAAAAGTGCTCCGGCAGGTTAACCCTTGACTACCTGCACCCACCTACATACCACCCACCTGCCTGCCCACCCATCTACCTCTCCACCCACCTACCTACCCACCCACCAACCTACTTCCCCGCCCATCTACCCCCCACCTACCTACCCACCCACCCACCTACAGGCCCATCTACCTAACCGCACCCCCACCTACCTGCCCACCCACCTATCTACGTACCTGCCTGCCCTAATGATCTGAGAGTGCACACATGCACTTTGAGAGTGCTCACATATGGGAGTGCACTTGGGAGTGCGTGCATGCGCGATTGGGATTGCGTCTCAGAGTGCTGGCCTAGGCTTCAATGTTGCCTGGCAACAGATGAGAAGTACAGCCAGGGTGTCTGAAGTAAGTTATGGGAATCTTACAGACCCCGCCCATTATGCTGATCATTGTGCAGCATCACAGATCCAAGGGCCGCACCCACATTTTCAGAAGAGATGACAGTGTCAAACCTAGTCCAACGCAATAGTGTAATAATTACCTTTGCCTAAAGTATGACTTTAATTTATCATACATTGCATTTTTACTATCAAAGTGTAGCTTGACCCTTAAGGTATATACAAATGCAGCAATTCTGCTTAATCAGGTATTTAGGTCTGGCCATCATAACTAAGCTAACTGAGTAGGGGGCTTCCCCTAGAACCTAACGGGGAGGCCGATTCATTAATAGCGCCAGGTAGCGACAGATGAGCGCCAGTAGCGTTATTTTCACAGCGCACGCTAGTATTCGCTGTGCTTCGCCGTTGTTCGGCTGTTGACAGCGACTCAGTCGGTGTGCGGTAATGTTGAATACGGGGTTAGGAGTCGCTGTTTGACAGGTTCCGCGCTGTATGGGAGCGCATGTTAGCGAACGGCCATAGCGAACGGCTCCCAGCATATTCATTAACAAATCACGCTCCAAAAATTCTCGCGCTGTGAAATGCTTGTTTAAACCCCAGAGCGCTGGCGGCGATGGCTTAAAAGTAGTTTTTTAACCCCCAAACAACCATATTTTTGGAAACCAAAAACATGTTTTTCAAAACATTTTGTAATATGAATACATTAATATCAGACCTGTAATATCAATTCTGCACATTTTTTTTTTTTTACCTTAAAAAAAATAACTAACATTGCAGAAGTGGTCACAGAATTTTTGACATTTAAAAAAAAAAAAAAAAAAAAATACATTAATAGCAATTAATTATGAATATTTAAAGATTGCTCCATTGAAATGCATTGGAGAGCGCCAGGTAGCGAGAGGTCATACCTGTTGCTGTTCAAGGTAGCTCGCTGGCGCTGTGGGGTGAGGCTGGAATAATGATGAATGATTCGCTATCTGGCGCTCTGTCAGTCGCTAAGCAGGATCGGCTTGATAAATGTGTGATTGTGGTGGGGAGCCGGCGTTCTCGTGGCGGTGACCGTCATTACCGTTCGCTCACCATTCGCTACCTGTCGCTATTCCTTCATAAATAAGGGCCCAAGTGTGTTAATGTTGCTTTATTCTGTCCCAGTTTGGATGCATTCGTGCCTAAATTTTCCAAAAATTCTGGATCACAGTTGAAATGCAAACATCATTCAAGCCTAGCTTTATCATCAGCCTGTGCTTTCTCTCCCTGTGCAGCTTCTAGGTAAGCACTATTGTTACAAACGTGGTACATAACATTTACATCACCTGGAACAAGATCACATGACTGTCAGCGCCCATAGGGAGCAAAGTGATATTAAGCCAAACTGGGATAGGGGGGTAGGTACAGGGGAGTGCACTGACAATTGTGATGTCTATCCACACTAGAGCCAACACCTATTTTGGATAAAATTGGTATTGGTCAGCTTTGACAAATCTTGTGGCACCCTACAGCTAACTATAACCCAGTTTAAATGTGCGTCATTGACATCTACCCATTGGGCTTGTTTACTACAGTGTAGAGAGCTTTTCTACATCAGCCTCACTTAAAGCGGTCCTTCACCCTGAATAAGAGCTTATCTTATATGTTTCCCCCACCCTGTACATACAGATTGCTCACATTAAAAATCATCCTACCTGCATCTACTGAATATTTGAGCCTTTAAACATCTAAGATAGCAGCACATGGAGTCTCAGGCTGCCTGCAAACAGGAAGTGTCTTCTGACTGTGTTGCTCTGCATTCTGGGATTGCTGTCCTTTTCCTGACCCCAACTCTGCTCTGTTTGAACAAAGCACAGCTATAATCTGCCCCGTCTCCTCAATATGTGATGCTTCTGAGTCAAGATCCTAGAGTCCTGAATAGAGTTGCAGCCCAGTGGTGAAAAGAATAATAAGTAAATGGCTAAAAACGTAAAATATATTAATGTTAGATGCTGGGGAATTGTAATTTAAAGGTTTGGGCTTTTCATTAAATGATGCTGAAGGTCCGGTTTAACCAAGTTCTGAGCTTCATTGCTGGTAGCTCTTAAAGGGGCCTGTTTCCTTGTAGAATTTCTTGGGAAAACAACAACAAATATATTATTACAAAATGATCTAAAAATATTTGCTATGAAATGATAAAACTAATCACAAAGGGCAAGTTTGGCCACATGTCAATATCATCCATTTCTTGCACCTCTCTCTTGCAAGCCTTGGTCTGGTCCAGGTTGGTCTGCATCTTGGTCAGTCCATCATCACCACTCGTAACATGAAGCTGAATCAATGAGATGGCTGGTGGAGGTCAGGATCAATAGACTACATTGTTCTGTACAAAGACGTCCCAAAGGATCCAGTATTATCTTGGTCTTTTTATAGGATGGTAATGAGGTCAGCGAGATAACTAGATCAAATGCACACATTTGTTTGCTTGTCATATAGCTTATTTATTTTTAGTGATTACCGAAACACATTGCACTGAACAGAAGTGTCTATTTTTACATATGCATCTTTCTTTCAGAAGTGACACCGAAGCAATCAGGTAAGTAGGGCAACTGTCATGGGACAACAGCAAATGCTTGCATCCTGCTGCCTCCTGCTCCAGATATATATATATATATATATATAAACAGCTCTTATGATGGCACATGCGTTATACAGCTGATAAGGAGCCACATGGAGAACAGAGCAGAATGCTCCTAAGCTTTCGCTTCACACATGATACACCATTCTTACATGATTTTACTACATCTCCCTGAATAAAGCATATTATTATTGGCCATAATTGGCTCAATAAACCCAACATGGCCCAGAAGTTGATAGGAGCAATAGACATTTAGGTATGCTGCATCCATAATATTATGTGACAATCAAAGAGTGAAAGACCCCTCAGGGGAGGAAAGCTGGAGCCATGCTGCTCCTAAATGAAATGAAATGGAAGCTTGAGGTAGTTAGGATGAGAAAGTCTTAGAACTTTGTGTGGTCTCTAAATGGTCCACATCTCTATGCTACAGGTTAATCATCATTGTTCTAAAAACTAGGCAGTTTTTATTACCTTGATTAAAGTGGAACAAGACTCAGAATATTTCCTTTCTCAAGCTTTGTCTCATGCACCCAGGACAATCTGAATTGGGATGCCCCCCTGTGTGCAAGCCCCAGTAAAACTCACCTCTCCTAGGTCCAACAGCACATGCACAGGCTCTCGTCCAATAAAAGCCTATGTTTACATCCTTTGGCAAAGGGTTCTGATTGATTTCAATGTTCAATGTTTTCAATGGCTTTCCCAAGGGCCCATGCACTTCCGCCCCAGCCTATATGAATGCCTTGGGCAGGAACACGCCCAGCACCCAAAGACGCAAGGGATATGGCCGCTTCCCCTACCCACTGAAAACAATCAGAGCCATTTGCTGAAAGGCAAACAGTTCTGACTGGACAAGAGCCCACGCATGCGCCCTTGGAGTGGTGAGTGTTTACTGGTGCTCCGTAGGGTTTTACACAGTGGGTGTGGACCAGTATCCGACCCTAGATTCCAGGGCCAGCCGCACCGGGTTTTGTGCCGCTTTAAGTGAGAATGGTGCTGTATTGTTCTTGTAAAATTGGTTTCCTATATTTACAACAGTAGCTAAAATGTGATTTTAGTACTTACTATAAAATAGTTTTCTTGCAGTCCATGGGAGACACAGAAACCTGTCTTGTGCTCTTCTGCTCTTAACCCCCAGAAGGCATTGAAGGAGCAATACTACATAAAATCCATAAGAGCAGATTACCTAAGGATCTGCCAATATTACTTGACGTCCACAACCTGAACAGGATCAGCAAGGAAGGAGAATACAGTGGCTCAAATGATGCTCATTTGCTTATCTAGAGGTTAAGGTTGGAACAGTTTCTGACCTTACCTACCATGTTTCCCCCTTTATGAACTACAACTAGGCTTATTTTCGGAGTAGGGATTATATTTAGAACATTCTCAAAAAGCCTAAAAAATCATGCTTGGGCTTATTTTCAGGGAAACATGGTCGTGGAGCACCCTGTGCAGGAGAGGAAGGGGGTTGACATCATGAATGCATCACTTGCTGCAAATCTGACACAGAATGGGAGGTCAAGGATCACTTTAATTAAGACACCAGTTCAAGAAGTCTGGCATCACAATTGATTATCAGCAGCACTCCTGGAATGTGAAATGCCTTCCCTCCATAGCAGCCTCCCTTCTTGATGAGAGGATCTCTCTAGGACTGCGACCAATGACACTATGAAACACTCCAAACAGGGCTATGGACTTCTAAACTGGGCTAGGGGGCTCACCTGGGAGATAGCTTGGTAGACGCTTCTGGACATTGGCGGGCTGGAGAAGGAACTTAGACACAGGCAGACTGAAGTTTAAACTGAGGGGTGCCCCTCCCTTTATTCAGGCATTGACAAACAGGTTATCCTTATCAAACCTCATATCCCACTTCAGGCCTCCATTACCATCCCGACTCCAGCTGCTCATGGTGGGGGAAGGTTCCACTCCCGCACCGGCCTCTTGACAGCCTGGTACCCCCTCTCCAGGTACCCAGCTCCTCCTGGTTTTCCCTCTACATCAGGCTGCTTCACCAGGGCCAACTTCCCACCCCCAGACCCCAGGGATCCTTCTCCTCTCTGATCGGACTAAGACTGCTTGGAAGTTCTTTAGCCTCACCCCCTTGGGTCCTCCTTATACCCTCTGAAGGTGGGAGTGGAATGGGAGTGGGCAGTACTCCAATTAACCCCTGTGTAGAAAAGAAACATTTTTCTTAAACTACTTATTTTATTTGTTAGCCTATGGGGTCATCTAGTGGCCTCCATAATTATAACTACACATGACACTGACCCAATTGATACCATCCAGAGTATCCCAGGGCTGCCCCTCAACTCTAGGTACCCCCTCCCAGGTGCACCCCTAGCCAGGGGACTATACTATTACTTCTGTCAGAATATTCCTATGAACCAGCAGGAAAGAGCTTCCTTGTGTGATCTGATTGGCAGACAGCCAGCTCCTTAGGGCTACCCTGACCTGGGGTGTCAACTGACACATCTGGGCCAAGCACAAACCTAATGCTTTAGGGGAGAAAAGAGTTCTTGTATCCCAATGTGATTATTTTGTTACTCAAGCATAAAGGACATGTGCCTCCTAAACATGTGCAAATACCTGCAGGCATTCTCTCATCGTGATTAGTGACGGTTCCCCTTGAGGCAGAAGTAGACTTGAGGGAGTCCTTGGCTTTGTTTTTGCCAAGCCTGCTCCTCCTTAATGGAGAACTCCATGCCTCCTCTTGCTCGCTAATGTAGGACATGAAAGAGTGCAGGGGTATCTTTACTGCAGGAGTAAGAATACTCTGACAATGTTTTCCTGGACTTGCAAGGAAGGGCAGCCATAGTCTTCTCAGAAGTCTGATCGCTGGACTATGCTTTTAGCATCATCTACAAGCCTAAATGAGAGCCAACTGCAGCCCCAGTAGGGTAAGTGTAGGGAAGGAGGACCATTTTTAGATTTCAGGTTGTTAGGGACCTACAGCTTAGATAAACCTTAAAGCAGGACTACAGTAAAAAATGACTGTAGTTACGCAGTAGTACCTACACACCTCTAACAAAAGTTATTTAGGAGTAAGGTCCATTGGAGGGTGGAGTCCAAGTTGGTTTTGTCCTGAGGTGGGTGGGGGGCACCATCCTGCAGTCCTCCATAGAGAGCTTTCTAATGTAGGGCTGACCCTGGCTGAGGTCATGTGCCTGGTTTGAGCCTCTATTGTCTCTAGCCATGCTGAACTGCAAATGAAATAGGCTGCAACCCTAGTAGGGTAAGTGTAGGGAAGGAGGACCATGTTTAGACCTCAGGTTGTTCAGCTTAGATAAACCTTAAAGCGGAAATACAGTTAAAAATGAATGTAGTTCCGCAGTACTACTTAGCAGCGGGTCAGCATGACCCTGGCCGCCCCACTGCGTATCACCGCCGCTAAAATAAGAAAGCATGTGCAGGGATACTCACCACTTCCAGGCTTCAGGTTCAGTGCTAACAAGACAAAAAAAAAACAAGTGACACATTCCTTTTAGATTTATAGATTTATTTTCCATAATGTGCAAAATAAAATGTTAGTGTTAATAATAAAACAAGTAAGAATAAATTAACCCAATCACTGCCAGGGCAGCCTGCAGTGTGATGTACAGGGCAAACCTTCATGGGTGTAAAGGGATTAACAAGAAGGTAACAGGAAAAATTAAATTATTACTTCAGTTCAGAAAAGTTAACACATTATATCTCTCTTCATCAAATACATTAAAAAAGGTAGCTTTTCAAAATAAAAGCAGTGCTCTTAAATACATATATTTGTTTCAATTCTTGTCTAGAGAACACACAGCTGCATTAACACTTTTGAAGCCAGAGGACAGACTTTCTGCCTGGAGTCACTAGCGTTTTTTTTCGTCAAGCAACAAGTGATGCTACTAAATTAGGACCATTATGATGCTTGTGGATATACAAAACTACCCCGTGATAATGGTGAGAAATGACATAGCTCCTATCTGGCCACAAAAAAAAGGTTGAATGAGCACATAAATACTACACTCAAGTAAAGTACCGAAGAAACTAAAGTCAGGTACATCAGATACAGGAGCTAGATCTACCGACAGCTATGTATTCATTATCTATGTATTTATTACTGGTTGCTCATCTCCAGCATAGACGTTAATTTAAACGCTGTAAAGTACAAAGCTTTAATTTACAGAACAGACCTAAACAATCTTCACATTTCAAACTGCTTCACATTTCAAGCTACTTATAGTCAACCAGAGTTATTTGCAACAAACATCTGTAAAGAGAGGTTCACTTGATACAAGAGCAGGATGACTGGAATGTAGCCTATTGGATAATCGTGGGGTTTTATGGAGGTAACAACAAAAAAAACATTTGGTCTATATTACATTGGCTCTGGATTTTTGTTTAAACACAGGAATTCACTAATAGTCTTTAGTATTAATATGGTGTTGTTTCCAAAAGAAGCTAAAGCTTCTGGAAATCCACAAAATCAATGTTAACTGTTAGTTCTACAGATAAGGAAATGGGTTCAAACATGGAGAGCACATCAATGAGTGACGCATTAACATGTCATCATGACCTAATAGCCAACATTTTCACAGCTGGCAGTGGTGGTTGTTTTAGCCTGCTCCATTGAACGAGATATTCCCCCAATAGTCTCTCTGTGGAAAAGTGCATAGGATAAAGGACACTATTCCCCACTAGGGTTGGGCCAATCATTTTTAAAGAGGAACATTTGAGGTCATGGGGAGTTAGTAAAAACTCCCCATGCCTAGCTTGCCTAGCTCCCCTGCCCCTTCAATTTACAAAAGTAAAAGTAAATGTTAACTGTAAATGTAAAAGTAAATGTTAACTTGACCTCTCCGGTCACATCGCGCTCGGCATCCCCCCCTTGTCCTCCGTCGGGCAGCGCCATCTTGGAGTCCCGGCATGCACCACGCCACCCCTCAGATCTAGCACATGCTGCAATAACACTCAGCGTGAGATCTGGGGAGCGGCGCTGGACATTTGAAAAGAAGACCAGCTAAGCCTGTAGCCGTCACTCTGGGACAGCTAAGGGGGAGTGGAAACGGGCCAGGAATTCTGCCGGATGTTGGCGTTTTAGATCATGCTGACATCCAAAAGGCAGTGAGGGAGGGGGGAGGGATGTTTAAAGAGGAACATCAGAAAAGGTCTGACGTTTCTCTTTAAATGTAGATTTCTAATGTGAAACCTTTTGAACCATTGAACCAGTGGCTTCAGCGGACCAATGAACATACAATTCTGAGTATGATGCCTTGTTTTCTGGAATTTCTAGAAGGTATAGAGTAAAGGAGCATCCCAGATCAGAGTGATGAAGGGTGGGGGGAAATGTGGGCTATAGGCTGTAGGCCATTTTGGCCACAGGATCTGACCAATCAATGTGTGGGTCGCTTTTATACTTTTTCCTTTTTTTTTTTTTTTTTTTTCTACAATATAAATGAGAAGAATGAGGGCTATTTCCTGTTTGGTGCCTGAGGACATAGAACTCATTTTACAGAATCCCTGCTACTAAGAAAGAAGCACAGCATGGCACATACCACTGTGGGACATCAGCAGCGCCATAGGATGGGTGAGGAGGGGGTAGACATTTTTTCTTCACGCACTAAGCGCTATTTTATCTAGAAACTGCCCTGCCGCCCCACATGCTGATGCCCCCTAGGGTTTATATGATAGTGGACCAATAGTCTTTTTGACTTATTGTTGACTTTAAGTGTCATAATTAGTTTTGATTTCCAAATAGATTTTTATAGCCTATGCACACAGGGTGTTTGACATTTAGGCCATTTATCTAAGGAATAATGACATTTATTTTTTTGTCAAAACTAGCAAAATAAAACTATTGCAATAGATAGGTTTAGTTAAAAAAACCATTATCATTGACCTGCAAATTGCGTAACTGATTGGACTGTTTTGAAAGTGAATACATTGTGATCACACCAAAGGATCTCTGTTGGCTTTATGAGGACATCAATGAGTTGCTCAAAGTTATGGTTAATAGAAAACAAATCAATTTTTAGGCACTTTAAAGCGGACCAAACCCCCCCAAACCAAATCTATTTTGTTCCCCCACCCCAGGCAAATTACCGTTTGGATGTTTTCTGCCCCCAATGTTGCTTGGAATTCCTGTTATAGTGAATTTAATTTTTGTTTTCGCCAGCTATGCTGTTTGTATGCCCTTGGTTTCTGATAGGCTACCATTGTTCTAAACTAGCAGTTTAATCCCCCCTCCCCCTTCTTGCAATTGCATGCTGGGAGCAATTTTACCCCCAATTTTTCCTTTGAAGCCGAAATAGTTTGTGAGTATTTTTATCCAATTTATTACCAGGACACTAAGAGGAGCTGATACATGTTTTTTTTTTATTTAACCTTCCACAGGATGTGGTTGGTTGGTTTCAACTATAGTCAGAAGACCTTTGAGGGGTACGCTCAGCCAAAGTTCACTTAAACCACTGTAAAATCAGTAAAAATAAATGACCCCTATCTCCACAGCTGCAGACATGATCCCTCTGAGTCCTGCTGGCTGAGATGGATTATTGCTATGGTACTTTTAATGTGCGTCCCTCCCTTGATTGATCAGATTGGGCACATCATGTGAGTGCTCACTGCTGCGGTGGATGCTCATTTGTGTGCAAGGAAACAGGACGCAGCTTCAGAGTTAATAACTTAAAACACAACCATTGCAGTCTGCAGGACAATAGGGTTGATTGATGGGAGCACCAACCAGTTAGCCTGGTTATAGTGCTATCAGAAGCAACTTCTAAACTGTATTATGTAGCCTGTTTATGCTATTTGCATTGCTTTCCTTAAGGTAACATATGAGCCACATAATGTATGATTTAAAAAAATCGAGCTCTAAAAGAAAAAAAATGCCAAAACTTGCATCAGAAGTTGATGGTCTCAAAAGAACTGGTGTTACCAAGCTTGGTCGCTTGGTTTCCCCTATTGTCAAATTATAAATGGGTGTACTCCCTCCATGCTGGTTTTTGGTAATTATCTAATGCATATAGCTGTTATGAACTATTTTGTCAGATAATAATGTGGTGCAAGGTTAAAAACGCCATAGGATTTTCCTGAGCAGTCATGGTCTTGTAAGTTGCCATTATACCAAATTATCTATTTATACCCAACATGACCAAGGTCTCAGGTGTTTCCAACCCTGTGAAGCAATGCCGTAGTTTCAATGATGAAGGGTTTCACTCCTTATTGTTATGGGGCAAAGGCCTCAGTTTGTGTATTTGCAAGTGAAGTTCTCAGGGCAGCTCAGAAGGTTTTTTAACCACCAATGCAGTAACGCATTCTACGTCCTGGTACCTTCTAGATCAGAGCTCCTCCTTGAGGGCAGAAACTGACCAGGTTCTGCAGCTCTCCACACTGATGCACAGATGTAATAAGTAGGGCACCCGAGTGAAGAGCTGAAATATCTGGCCTGTTTCCGCCTTTGAAGAGAAGGTTTGAGGACCCCTGTCCTAGATCAACCCATTGCACAATGTCAGTGCAAACAAACTGTTAGTAGACACTAATGGCACTATTTGGTATTTCACATCAAGAAAAATACAATTCTGTGATTACTCACCTGTAGAATTGGTATTATGAGTATACAGTACGTCCTGCTCCAAATCTAATACTTACAGTTGGGATATACTCCACCAGATGGCGCTGGACTGCAGAGACATCGAAAATAGGCTCCTCCCGGCCCCTCAAATACCCAGGGACCTCCCACAAATCCCCAGCATTGAAAAGCAGTTAATGAGAAGCCGGGAGAATTAAACAATCCAAACTATCAACTATAACAATGATAACAATCACCATACAGGGGATCCAAGAAAATGCAAACCAAGGGTGGGTTGGAGCAGGACGTACTGTATACTCATAATACCAACTACAGGTGAGTAATCACAGAATTGTATTATTCTTAGTATACAGTACGTCCTGCTAGAAATCTAATACTTACAGTTGGAACATCCAATAGCAGTGTCCATAAAGTAGGGTGGGATCCCCAAGAAAAATCAGCAGCAGGCAGTTTAAACCACTGCTGCCTGCAGAACCTTTCGGCCAAAAACAGCGTCAGCTGAGGCCCTAACATCAACCTTGTAAAACTTTGAAAAGGTAAGGACAGAAGACCAAGTAGCAGCCTTGCAAACGTGTTCAACAGAAGCCTGGTGCTGAAAAGCCCAAGGGGCACCAATAGCACAAGTGGAATGAGCAGTAAGGCGGAAGGGAGGATTCTTCCCCTTAGCAGAGTAGGCCTGAATCACAGCCTGACGAATCCACTTGCTGATAGTAGACTTGGCAGGAGCCAAACCCTTCCTAGGACCAGAAGGGACCACAAAAAGAGCATCAGTTTTCCTGAAAGGTGCAGTAGCCACCAGATAGTACTTCAGACACCTAACCACATCCAAAGAGTGCAAAACTCTCTCCTTAGAATTGCTAGGATTAGGGCACAAAGAAGGAAGAACAATATCCTGATTCAAATGAAAGGCAGACACAACCTGAAAGTCAGGTTTGAAATGAAACACCCCCTTGTCCTGGTGCCTCTCATAGTAGGGGGGCTGAATGGACAGCGCCGCCAACTCAGACACACGCCTGACAGAAGTGATAGCCATCAGAAACACAACCTTGAGCGTAAGAATGGCCAAGGCAGCATCCTGCACAGACTCAAAGGGAGCACCCTGCAAGGCTGACAGAACCCAGTTCAAATCCCAAACAGGCACCATAGGTTTACGTGGGGGACGCACATGAGTAACCCCCTGGAAAAAAGTCCTGATCAGAGGGTGCTGAGCAAAGGACTTCTAGAAAAAAGTTGGAGCCCCATCTCCAACCCATGCTGCAGGAACTCCAGAATCCTGGGAATAGAGAACACACGACAGGGAAGAGACTTAGACTCACACCAGTCAATGTAGGCACGCCAAACCCTGTAATAAATGGAAGAGGAAGACTTCTTCCTAGCTTTAATCAAAGTATCCACAACTGAGGAAGACAGCCCCTTCTCCATCAAGATGGAGGTTTCAGCAGCCAAGCCGTCAAAGCCAGAGTTTGTAAATTGGGATGGCGTAGTGAGCCCTGAGTGAGCAGATCTGGCACCAAGGGCAGAGCGTACTGATCTACTGCCAGCTGTACCACGTCTGCGAACCACACTCTTCTTGGCCACCTGGGGGCCACCAGAATTGCTGGCACCCCTTCCAGAGCAATCTTGCGCAGAACCCTGCCCAGCAGGGGAATTGGGGGGAAGACATACAAGAACTGAAAGTCCTTCCATGACATTCCTAGTGCATCCGAGGTCAGGGCCAGAGGATCCCTGGACAGAGAGACAAAAGCTGGAAGCTTGTGATTGTGGTGGGACGCAAACAGATCCACGTCTGGTTGGCCCCAACGGTGACACAGAGATTGAAACACCCTGCTGCATAGGGACCATTCTCCCTGGCGAGAGGTCCCCCTGCTCAGAGAGTCCGCCAGGTGATTTTCCACCCCCGGGATGTACACAGCTGAAATGCAGGGGACATTGGCCTCCGCCCAAGTCAGGATCAGAGACGCTTCCTGGAGGGCCCCCTTGCTCCGGGTCCCTCCCTGATGATTGATGTAGGCAACCGCTTCGAAGCACGCCACCATCAGGCCCACCAGCTGCATCCCCTGCCTGATGGAGGGATGGGGACAAGCTAGGAGGGACTGAGCCTGTGCAATCAGACTGTCCCCCTTCTGCTGAGGAAGGAAGATCCTTGCCTGAACTGTATCCAGATTCATTCCTAGGAATGGAGTTACCAAGGAAGGGAACAGTGAGGACTTGGGGTGGTTGATCACCCATCCAAATGACTCCAGAGTGGACACCACCAGCTGAGTATCCAACTCTGCCTGATGTAGAGACTGGGAAGTGATAAGGATGTCGTCCAGATAGGGAAGCACGCGGATGCCCTGACATCTGAGCAGAGACATCACGCCAGCCAGCACCTTGGTGAACACCCTGGGAGCTGAAGTGAGGCCTAAGGGCAAGGCCACAAATTGGTAGTGTTGATCCATCAGAGCGAACCTGAGGAACCTTTGATGACCTGGGAACACAGGAATATGAAGGTAAGCCTCTTTGATGTCCACAGAAGTCATGAAATCCCCTTGGCGCAGGGAACTGATGGCAGAGTGCAGAATCTCCATGTGAAAGCGCCTGCCCCTGACAAACTTGTTGAGAATCTTTAAGTCCAGGATGGGCCTGACAGAACCATCCTTTTTGGGTACTGTGAATAGGTTGGAATAAAAGCCCTTGCCTTTTTCTCTTAAAGGAACCTGGCAGATGACCCCCAGCTCCAGGAGGCCTTGCACTGCCTGCACTAGCTCCTGAGCTGACACAGGGTCCTGAGGAATCCGGGATCTGATGAGTCTTGGAGGGGGATCGGCAGCAAACTGCAACTTGTAACCGGAGGACACTACCTCCTGAATCCACCGGTCTGAGACATGAAGCCTCCAGACGTGAGCGAAGTGCTGCAGCCGTCCCCCCACCCGGATGGGTGAGGGCGCCCCATCATGCCTGAGGGGGCTTGGGAGAGGATCTAGCTTTGGGACCCCAGGAGGAGACAGGACGTCCACGTCCTCTGCTTCTACCCCAGAAATCTCCCCGGGCCCCAGGGAAAGAACCCCCCCTTCCCTGTCTTGCACCACGGTAAGGGGAGGAGAAGGAACCCTGACCCCGAAAAGGCCGAGATTGCCGCCTGCGCTGGGGTAACCTGCCTCCCTTAGCAAAAAGGTCCAGGCGGTCTCCAAACAGACGCAGTCCTTTAAAGGGAAAACCAGTGAGGGCCTTCTTGGCAGCGTTGTCAGCAGCCCACTGGCGCAGCCAAACCGAGCGGCGTATAGCCACCACGAGGGCAGAAGTTCTGGCACACATTCTGATGGTGTCATCCAATGCTGATAGGACAAAATTTACAAAAACATCACAACTGGAGAGTACATTAAACACCTCACAAGGCAAATAATCAGGGGCACTATCAAGCATATTTCTGATAAGGGTTCTAGTGGCCACAGAAGTAACGGCAGAGGCACAGACCGGGCGCAGCGCCGTCCCCGCACATGCAAATGCGTGGGATGCGAGCTGATCAATACGCCGGTCTTCGGCATCCCGCAGGGTAGTAGAATCAGGGGAATGCATGACAGAGGTGTTAGATAGCCCTAGGATCGGGGCATCCACCTCGGAGGGGGGGGATGACCAACATTTAACCACCTCAGCAGGAAAGGGATACTTCCTATCCCAACTCTTTGGAGCCACGGGAAGTTTACTAGGGCACTCCCATTCCTTGAGCACAAGGTTATGGAAATGTGCCTGCTCTGGAAATTCCAAACGTGATTTGCTGTATGGAAAAGCTCCCCTCTTTGCATGGGAGCCTCAACAGGGAGAGAGATAGACAGAACCTCAAAAATCTGGGTCAATAATCTGTCAGTGTCATCCGGGGCCCAGGGGTCAGAGCCAGAATCGTCATGACCCCTTGGTCTCTCATCAGATGAGCCTGAATCAGAAAAGAGCTCCCCTTCATCAGACGGGGTATAGCCACACAGATTCCAAAATTCCTCAGTTCCCATAGGGAAAACAGTAACATTAGGCGTCAAGTGCCGCTACTTAGCAGGGGCCTTACGTGCTAAGGACTTCGCAATAATCTGTTCAACAGTAGCCAGTCTAGAAGACACATCAGGCTGAGAATCCCCACTAGTATGCAACTCAGCAGGAGTGAGATTTAAGCTTGGGGGAGTAGGTGAAGTGAAACGAGGTGCAGCCACTGGGATTGCAATGCAAGCACCTGCTCAGCACAGGGTACACAGACCCGCGCCTTGTCAGCGTCAGCATGAGGCTGCCCACACGCTACACACAGCCGGTCTTGTCCCAAAGGGACCCCGGTAACAATATCCTGGGATGCCTCCATATGGTGATTATAGCGGCGCTATATAACGCTATATAGAAACCCTGGATGCCCCAATAACCCGCTAGGGAAGTGGGAGTATAATTTTTACAAGGCCTACAAGTAATATACTAAAACAGGGCCGGGAGAAGCCAAGAAGGGTTCGTCCGGCCTGAAAGACATAAGCAGACAAGACCTTAAGTACATCGTAACAAAAGTGAAGGAGATAAAGCCGCCCGCGAGGGCACTTACGGACTGCGGTAGGCAGGAGTCTGTCACGCATAGGCCAACCAAGCAGAAAAGATGGCGTTGGTATACCTCGAGGGGCGTGCCAGTAAAAGCGATGACGCGGAACGCGCCAAAGACGGGCCCCGCCCCCCGAAGAGCGCAAAGCCAGTAAGGCCAACAGCCAATGATGGCGCACCAGCGCCTGAGGTAATGCGGAACCAAGTCAGTGCGCGGCGGCGGTAAATTTAAAAAGTAGTAAAGACAAGTCAACGCGGCGGCTGACACAAGAATAAAGGCATGTGAAGAGAGAAAGCACAGACTGCATAACATACATATCTATACACATACACACACAACCCCCCCTCTTTTCCCCCAAAGACTACAGGGAGGATGAGGGAAGATGGCGGCCACTTAAATAGGGCCCACCGATAGGCAGGGGCAAGGGGCAATATTGCGGGAGGGGCATCCCATAGAGGCTCACCATAAGCCTGAACCGCCTACCCTTTGGTGGGGGATTGCGGTGGAGCAGCGCTCCTAAGCACCAACGGCGGTGCTGCCTACCTTCACCTGACCAGCGCAGCCAAGGCTGGGAGGCATATTACTAGTGGAACGGGTGGGAATAGTCCTACAGGGCCGCAAGTTAATAACCCCGCTCACCTGCGAGTAGAGAGCCAATTTCTCGTCCTTCGCAGCCAGACTGCAGAGAAATTCTGGGGATTTGTGGAAGGTCCCTGGGTATTTGAGGGGCCGGAAGGAGCCTATTTTCGATGTCTCTGCAGTCCAGCGCCATCTGGCAGAGTATATCCCAACTGTAAGTATTCGATTTGGAGCAGGACGTACTGTATACTAATACAATTTGTAGTGCATGATAAATGGTCCAAAATTTCCGCACACAGCTGTTATTTCTAACACAAGTTATAAAGTTAGGTACAATTTAGCTAGTTAAATTAAAACATAAAAAGAAACATTTGTAGGTTAAATTAAAACACTATGAGCAATTAATATCACTATTATTGTACATAATGTCACCATACTGGATTTTATTTTCACTTTAAATCATTATACGTCGCTCCTGCAGATGTATCAAAGCAGTCCCTAAAAAAAAAAAACAGTAGTAATAAGGTAATCTCATAAGCGACCATTCTCCTCTCCTGTGTCCTTCTCCTGTATTGCCGCCAGCCCTCGCTTGGATTTTGGGTCAGTTGTGGTGCTGGGAGCTTTGCTTAAACCACTAGACATACAAGCCTGCTGTATTTGTCGCATGTTCTCCATGGCTTCATTTTTGGCGTTCTTCAGTAAATCTCCCTGTCCCTGAATGAAAGAGAAAATACATATGTCATGTTTAACAGGCTTGGTTTTGGAATGAAATAACATATTGTCTACTGAGTTGTATAACTTATTGTTGCTTTTAGATGCACTGGTTCAGCTGCTCCCCCCGAAAGACAGTTAATTAAGCTGCCAATTAACAGTTCTTGTATTTTATTGTTTCCAAACAATCCAGGACTTTACTGCCTCTGGCCTGGCTGGCCACTCAACAAGTGTGTTGCTCATTTGAGGCTTTATCACTGCAGGGGCAAATTATAGGCAGGGGGTGCAAATAACCACTCTTAAAGTGATGGCACTGAAGCTTTAGTATTGTAGGGGCAGTTACTGTGGCAGGGTTGGTTATGGCCTCCCACAGCCATGATGCTGAGGTTATAGCATTGCATGGGCTGGAAAGTACAATGGGGCCAGGTATGAGGGGAGGGGTTTGAGCATGACTTGGGAGGCAGGAAGCTTAGGGGATTGTTAGAAGAGTCTAGGTAAGGTGCCAGAACATTTGGCCACAAAGCAAGGAGACCCACCAAAAATGTTTCCTGCTTCTAAGGTGCAACATCCTGTGATATTTATGCACAACGCACTTCAGCTCCTGTCCAGTCCTTTGCATATTTGGTCTAGAGCAGGGGTCCCCAACTTCTTTTAAACAGAGCATTAAAAGGCATAAAACACTATTTTAAGTGCATGAGATGCAGACACATATGCAAAAATAGTTTTTTTTTATATTTTTGTATTTTTGGAGCCAATCAGGCTCAGATAAAGTATAGATGGCAGCAGACTGGAGAGCAGATCAGGTGGTATCAAGCTATACTTGTGGTGTGCACACCACTGGTTGGGAACCCCTGGTCTAGAGCTTGACTGAACTACTAGACATTAAAAGGTAATGAAGTGATTAATGTTTATTCAGAACAGGTATTAAATATGACAGATTTACAGGAAATTGGCATTGTGTGATGGCATTTTGAAAGTTCCTAATCACTTTAATAGTCTGTCTATTGTAAAGTTCGGTCTAAGCAGATTGCATGGCTGTAAGTAACTATTATAACTTTACAATATACTGTATTTATTGGCACATTTACTAACTATTTTCTACAGGCATTTTGCTGCTTTATGCAAGCAAACCCAAATATTATTTGACTAGATTTGAAACTCTTACTCAATAAGCCTTATATTAGTATACATTATGCATAACTAAAAATACAAACTGGAATAATTTTAAGACTTCATAGTCTCTTCATAGTTTATGCCTTCCGGGTAGGCATCTTTATAGTCTAATCCAGTTAGGAACCTTGGGTGAATGCACAATGACGCCATTAAAATGCAATCTAGGCGTCTGAGCAAACAAAAATGGATTTAAGGGAAGCGGAGTTTGTTTTAGAACATGTAAGCAGTTGAATTATTATAAAGCTCTGTATTCAGCAGTTCATCTTGCCTAAAATGTTTCAGTTCATTAGACAGTTTACAATATAACACCACTATTGTAAACATGAGATTAGATCTGTTTAACTGTGCAATCAGAATAGGGAACAAAAAGAAGTAAAGGTGCCGCGAACATCGTGAAAACGTGTGGATTTTTAGCTAGATCCCTGCTCTAGACTATTAACCTGAATGTCTGGATGACTTGATCGTTTCTTGATTAATATGGTTGGATCACATCTAAACCTTGCAATTCTTTAATACATATCGTCAACTTAAAGGAGAACTGTTGCAGATATGTGTTAAACATGGCAGAAATTGACATAGTTTAGGCAACCGCCAGTGATTCAGTATAACACAAACAGTACATTCATCACATCCCCTTTATTTAAACCGGAACAACAGCCTGGCACAGTTGGAAAAGAAAGGTAGCGGCCATTTTGGAGCTCCCCCCCCCCAGCATTTCAGCCATGCTGCTGCCTGAAATCAACTGACATAACTGACAATGCACAATAACAGTCCAGCAGCACTTCCTGTTTGCAGGTGGCCTGCAAATGCATAAGCTGCCATTTTATTTTTTACATTTACCACAGAGGGAGTTAATTGCCCTGGGGAGGAATGCATATGAGCACTGTTTGTTGTGTTGGTCTGGTTTAAGTCATTTTTGACTGTTGGTCCGCTTTAAGCATTGCTAAAAACAAGCAATTGTATCCGCAGGTCCTTTTCCTGATGTGCCATTGGGGAGACAGTTGTACCAATCAGATACCGGTAGGTAATGTTTCTTCTAACATTTAACAGAAATGTCCAGCCTCTGTGAGTATATAACCCAGATACAGAAAGAAGGCTACAACAAACAATACCATCCCGACCCAAGAAAATAACTAACATACTTTAGCTATCTTTTTGTAGCTGCGATAGTAGAATATCACCATAAATACAATAAGAACCACGTTCATGAACTAGTTAAAAGTGCAAACGGCCTTACTGGAGAACTTAATATGAGGGCAGGGGGCATCCTGAATGGCAATGTCCCCACACATGCCCCATGTTGTTAACCTGCACTGTGCAGTGCACCCTCTGCAAAACTGAGCTCCATGATTGTGGTCACATGGTGTTTATCCAGACCATGCAACTGTCAAATGCAGGACCTGGTTTCACCAAGGTGTATTCGGGAATTGGCCATGCTGAGATGAATACTTGGGTGCTGGTCCTCTTCAAATCACTATACAGGGAGTTGAAAACCCCCTAAAGGGCCACAATAGGAAGCACAACTCCTGAATCCCGATGTGAGATGAAGTTTACATCACTGTTTTAGGGCCCTTCGTTATAGCAGGCAAGTTTTCAAAAAAGAGACGGGGTATGGTGATGTAAGGAAAATAATTTCAGTGAATCAGGTTCTTCTGGGCCAGTAGACCAGCATATACTTGACTGCATTACAGCTTAAACTATCTGCTCTAGAGATTAACCTTGGGGGGCTCAACCTCTGGAATGTTAGTTGTCTCCAATGCTCCCATGGTGACATATGCCAAAGAATTTCAAAATTGGAATGGGGGGACATCTGCAGGATTTATGCTCAGTAGCACAACTCCAGGAATGTGATGTTGAACTGATTCTCTTTGCAGAAACACCTCCCCATATTTCAGGAATCTGCTCCAGTATTTTAAGCTGGACTCAATGTTCACCCTTTGCTGCATTGGTAGAAAGGCTTGTCCTGGAGTAAACTGAAAAGGATTCAGCCACTGAAGCAGGACAGACATAAAAAAAGTGGCCTTTAAGAGTCAATGTTTTGCCAACTGGGGGCCAGGATGCCTAAAACCTGGGCGCTAAAAAGATAGCTTTCTCTCATGTGGGCTCATGTAATGAAAGAAAGACCCAGCATCCACAGTCATCTATTTCTGTAAAATGCCCATAATATAGGCAATGAAAAATAATCAAAAACACATTTAAAATTTATGAGTGAATGACTTTCTCTATTTTATAAATTTGTATTATACTGTATAACAGCTATTCTATCAAATTAAACTAGCAAAAGAAAAGCCCAGTAAAATGAAAGCCCCTGGGCATACAAGTCATTAAGTTGAGCATCCATGGAGACTGAAAATAGATGCAACCTCCTGTCTCAAGTCTCTGTCCCTTGCAGTCAAAACCAGGATAACTAGTTTGGGCATCATGGCTTGTGGTTCATGTAACCCCAGGGAAACATCTGACAGATCCAAGGGGTACTTCTGTTTGTCAAATTCAACTTCCAAAAATAGCCTAAAAGCATTAATTATATTTGGCTATTTTTTGTTTAAAAAAATGTTTTATTTGTTTTACAAGGTATTAATATATAGAGGTCCTATGGAGTTCCATTTAATGCAAATACAATAAACAGACTCCACAAGTAAGCTTGGGGAATTGATTGTGAAGTTGATTTATATTAAAAGATTGTGAGTGGCTCAGGCTATAACTTTTAACATGGCTATAATGCATGTCAGACCAAAAGGAACGTTAAATAAAATGAACAAAAGGGGATGGAGAGGGGGGACAAGGGAGTATGGGGGTATAGGTACCCTGGTAACTGGAACAATAGAGTCGTTAAGCGACTTTGATCAATCAAGGGTTGGGCATACCTCAACCACAGGTCCCAAATCTTCAGAAATTTAGAGTGGGAATCATTTAAGATATCGGTCAACTTTTCATTTATCATAAAGCCATCCACCCTAGGGTACTAGGTACTAGAAGAGAATGGAACTTACAGAAGTTGAAAAAGATTTCTTTCCAGGACACAGCTATCAACTGCTGGGCCGCCAAGATTTATAGGTAAGGTCTTTAAAGTCCTGGAACATGTGGGAGTTCCAGGGGTTACATTTTAGCTGTTTTCCAAACAAGGTGGAGAATAATCCCATAATACATTACCAAAATCTGACCACCTGTGGAAGGTCTACCACATGTGGAACATTATACCCTCGGCACCACAGCCTCTAAAGCATTTGTCAGAACATGATGGGAAGACCTTAGCTACTCGGGGCAGGCAACAGATACCACCTCATCAAGACTTTTTAATGTAGTGATGTTAACAAAGCAACTGGAGATCTTGTTCGATGCTTTTGCTCAAAGTCGCTCTCCCACTTCTGAACATAATAGTGTTGAGCCTTACAGCATTAGTTTAAAGTGGACCAACACCCAGCCAGATCGGCCCGGGAATTTCCCCATGGGGCATCCAAAATCGGGATGCCCCGCTGTGTGAAACCCCCCAGGATGCCCGCAAAACCTTACCTGAATCCCGATCCAATGGCGCATGCACGGGCCACGGCCGCATCTCGCGCTTCTCTATAGCAGGGCGTGTGCCCGCGCCAGACATTTGTGAATGGCCGACACGGGTGCGCTCCCTGTTAGAGGGAAGTGCGAGATGCGGCCGCCAGCCGGAGCTCGGAGCCGCTGAGCTAAGACGTTGCTTTGACGCGCATAGCTCAGCGGCTCCGAGCTCGCTCATTGGATGAGCAGCCGCGCATGCGTCGTAGGAGCCGGGTTGAGGTGAGTTGAATTGGGCGATCTAGGGGGTGCCCCGGGGAAGTGGACCAAA
Organism: Gastrophryne carolinensis; assembly: GCA_027917425.1. Classification (NCBI taxonomy): domain Eukaryota; kingdom Metazoa; phylum Chordata; class Amphibia; order Anura; family Microhylidae; genus Gastrophryne; species Gastrophryne carolinensis. Next base: position 170,040,854 of record CM051240.1, on the reverse strand, counting down.
ACCCAGGATAGTCAAAATCCTGGGTATTGGTCCACTTTAAGTATAAACAGCCTAGATTAATTGAGGGTCCAGTGGAAACAGCAGGCAGGTATGTTCAAATGGAGTGAGCATCAAGGTAATGGAAAGAGCCAGTGTTTAATCTGAACGTATCTAAACCATTCATTATTGGGGATCTGGTGCCGTTCCCGAAGGGTATCCAAGGTCAGTAGAGAATTATTATGTAGGAAATCAGAAATCTTATGAAACTTGTGGGAATTCCACCATCTGAAGGCCTCTGGTGTGTGTATGCTGTGCAAATGTATGCTACTCTGTTGCACTTCCTTGCACTGCATGCTATATTTGCTCATGCGTCAGAGGCTTGTGATGGATCTTATAGGCACTGGCTGCTGAAATATCATTTAAGTTATTTGAAAAAAACTGTTATGATGAAAATGTGTCAAACGCTGTAGTGTGTTTAATTTCTCTTTTAAGTTATTGAGGTTAGAAGAAGGCACTGGTGTGAAAATCAGGATAGAATTGTTTGCTTTTCTTTTCAACATTTTTTCATTCTAAATCACTACAATACTTTTCCTGGCATCATGCTCTATTGTAGCTTAGGCTTCAGCACCACTTATGACTGGCGTAGCTTACACAACAGCACCATGCTGAGCCTTAAAGAATGTTATAGTTTGTATAAGGCACTTGGCGCATGTCTGAAATTAGGCATAGAGTGACAAAGTGGTCAAACCATTGGTGCTAAATAGCGCAGATGCTTCTTAAATCAGCCCCAATGATTTTGAGGACTGTCTGCAAGCGATAGCCACAATTACACATTAAGCATTAACTGTATAATAACATCCATTTGCAATTCCATCAAATATAATTTTTGCAGCACATTAAAGTTGTAATTGTTAAAACAGATTTATTTGCTTCCACTACATATAGACTACACTACACTACAGATTTATTTGCTTCCACTTATGGAATAGAGGAAAACGGCTGTTTGTTTACAGGTTTACAGGCCCTTTAAAATTTAAACACTGGGGTTGATTCAGTACCAAGTTAAAGCAGTTCCCTTTAGGTAAAACTTGGTGCTGAATCTCCCCCTAGGTAGAAGTAGCACACTATTTCACCTGGTGTTGAATCACCTGTTTAAAGTGTTAGACTGTGGGTTATTAATAGCATGAATATTACATTTACTGCACTGCTCATGCACATGGTCTATCTTTCCATGCCGCCCGTCTAGTGTAGTTATGAGGCTTGGGCTTGGGATGATAATAATTAAAGTACTAAAATATTTATTTAAATTATATTAGCATATGTTTATTAGTTATTTATTTATTAAAAAGTGAAATGTATATATATCAGTGAGTTGGAGAATATGGATTTTGGTCATGCTATGGTGCAGTAGCATCAAAGCTGCTAGGATGTACTGTAGTGGCTTAGTGACAGTTGAGTTGTGGTTGCTCCTGGACTCCAAATGGTGGACACACCTTTATTAGCCAGCCTGACAGTTTGTCCTATGTTGTAAACCATGAATGAGAAATAAACCCCACCTTTGGAAAAGAAGCCTGTTTGTCTAACTGCCTATACCTGGGTACCAGCCTATTACACCATCCATCAGCAGAAGTCACCAGGGGCATGACAAAAAACGTACAATAAAAGAAAGCCAAACTCAAGCCGAAAGTTTGGGGCTATTGGAGTTGGAGTTATACACACATTTGTGTTCTTTGCTAGTTATGTGACCGCCAACAAAGAGATGTAGCCTTCTACTCTCTGCCCTGCATGCTGGCTTCTGACACCTCTCTCCCCGCTACAGGAAGGGGCCTTTTATGCCGGTGAGTGCTCTGACATCAACTCACTCTGCCAGTATAAAGAGCCTCTCCCGGCAGCAAGAGTGACAGGTGAAGTTGGAGTAAACGGCAGAAACCGGGTGCAGGCAGAGGACACCAATCCACTGCCCCACTGCGAGTTTTGCCACTCAACTCTGGCTGTCAGAATCGATGGATGGCGCAGGACAGCAGCGCTTGGTGATTAATGGAGATAAGTAGGGGGCAAAAAGACTTTTACTAGTGTGCGTGTGCTTTTTACACATTACTCTTTGTGAAATGGTAAGGGGTCCTTAAGACCCCTATACCAATTCACATAGAAGGAAGGGACGGCACGTCACCTGCCAGCAAGTGGGTGCCATAAACCCCTGCACCATTAATTGCAACCCCAAAGCCCAGGGGGATGCAGAAAGGGTCGGTGCCTATGTGGGCTATGTGGGTTGGTAGCCTTCAGACCCGGCCGCTTGGCCTCTGTGTCCTGGTCTATCAACCTTAATAGCTGGTGCCCAGGGTGGTTTTGATAGAGAGGGGGGGACACTATGCATTTTTTTTTTAATTTCTAGGGGTAAAAAAAAAATCTAAGGGCTTAACCCTTTATAGTAGTAATATTAGTTGTACTTTATTTAAAAATCTCATAAAACACTCTTTCCAGTTTGTAGTATCTCCTGGGCAGGAGATGTTTACATATGTGGTACTGTTGTAACCGAGAGGAATCCCCCTTTAACATGACAACATACAAATATCCTATTGATTTTTCACTTAGCATTAGAAAATTGAAAACAATTCTCCCACACCAGACCATGAACTGGGATGTTTCTGGTTTGCTGTCATATTTATTCTTTATTAAAAAATGAATAATTAAATGTGACACACTGAAAAAGTGAAAAGGGATTTAGGTCAATGTTACAGAATTTTAATGATGAGAACTTGACCCAAATGTCACTCACAGAGAAACAATATTTAATCTTTTGGTTAGACAGCCCCAGTAGATTGAATGTCCCTAGTGCTTTCAGGGAGCCAATTAGGAAGCCAAAAACTTTTAACCAGTTTTCATGTGGGATGTGGTAGGAAATTTGGAGGAAAAACATGCATACAAAGGAAAAGGATGCATACGTTATACAGTTAATGGTCAAGTCAAACACTGAACCTTTGCTGCAGGGAAGCAATTTTAACATAGTGGTAGCCGTTAATGGCCAATGCCTCAAAGTAATAAAAATATATTTAATTATTTTGTGCACATTAGGCATTTGTGAGCTCTACATTAAAGTGAAAATAAATAAGAAAGTGGCAGACCCCCCCCCCCCCCCCATCATCCTATAACAGGTAGAGTGCTGAATTCCCTTTCCCCTATAAAAGACAGTGTAGCTGAATCCTTCATTCCCTATAGCAAGCAGTATGCAGAATCCCCCCATTTCCCTATAATCAGTAGCGTGCAGAATCACTCCAATTCCCTAAAAAGGCAGTATGCAGAACCCCACCCCATCCACCATGCCAATCCCCTATAATAGTCATTGTGCAGAATCCCCCTATAATAGGCAGAGTGCAAAATCCCCCCAATCCCCTATAATAGACATTGTGTAGAATCACCCAATCCCCTTACAGACAGTGTGGAATGGAAGTATCCTCCCCCCCAACATCACCATGCTGAGGCAGCATTCCTCATCCACCGAACTAGCAATGTCAGCAACGTGTGCAGCAGCAGACTGTACACAAAGTGGCTTACCCAACTGAATGGGCAGGCAGGGCCGTGCACTCTGAACACAAGTTAAAAATGGCTGCACTTGACGCCGACAGTGCCGCTGGATCTTGGGCAGGGTAAAGAGTGTTTTTTTATGTTTTAACGCTCCCACCCTGTCCATTCACCTTACTAGCACTCCTGTGCCGCTGTGTCCTGCATCTGATCATCCTCTTGTCGGAGAAGCAGGGCTGCAGTAGAACGATCAGATGCAGGAGGACAATCAGCAGCACCGGAGTGCCTGTAAGATGAGTGGACTTTCCTTCCATAAGACATTCCGGACAATGTACCATTTGTTGCCCCATAAGACGCACATTTATTCCCCCAAAGGTGAGGGGAAATGTGCTTGCGCCTTATGGAGCGAATGTAAAAAGATAAAGTCAACTCACAAGTGCCGATGCTCCTGCATTGCTGGCCATGCTGCCACACTGTTGGAGGCCCTGCCTGGGGCACACTCAAACAACCCGCTCTGTCACCTTCTCTCCTCCTGCACCTTAACTATTGGTTTCTGAATAATTAACAAAATCAGTTGCCTGAGTAGTATATGCAGATCCAGATGGATCTGAATATGCCCATTATTTGCCTTAACCCTTTAAGTGCCAGCTACGTGACGCTCAGGTAGCTGACTTTAAACAGCTATAAAAGAAAAGTATAAAAGTTAAAACTCACCTGACCCCTCAATCTATTTGTCTGGGTCTTCTCTTCACCCAGTGGGCATCCAACCCCCCCCCCCCCCCGGGGCGCTTCTGGCTTCAGTAGAGGGCCCAGAACCCCCACCCACTTCAGCCACCGCCGCTGCTAACTGTAAATAAAAAAAAAAAATGACATTTACTCACCTGCAGCCTCCTCTCCTCTTCACCGGGGGGGGGGGGGGGGGGCTCCGATTGCCAGGCTCTTCCTCTTCCGTGGTGAGGAGGGGGGCCGAAATAGCCCTCTTCTCCACTTTCTCTGTTGCCCACTGCTAGCCCTGCCTTTTGTGGGCCTTTTCTTTACTGTTATACCATATGGGAACTGGTAAGGGATCCACGAGACCCCCTGTACCAGTTCACAAGGCTTAACCCCCGGCCCCCCATTTACCTGCCTCCCCAAAGCCAGGGGGGCAGAAGAGCCTGGGACCATTAGGCTTTGCGGGTTTGTAGCCGGCAGGCCGGGGACCCACCAAGGCTGGCCTCTGCACCCTGTTCTACAAGCCCCCATAGCCCCCACTCCATTTTTAGGGGGGTTTTTAAGGGTTTTAAGGGGGACCTTCTTCGGGCTAGTTATGCTGGGTAGGGGGAACCCATGTAATTTTTGGGCAGGTTTTTTAAGGGTTTTTAATTCTTAAAATTCCTCCCCAAAAATGCCCCCCCCCCCTTCAGAAAAGGGGGACCCCCCCAATTTTTTTTTGTTTAACTCTTTATAGTGTAGGTATTAGTTGTATTTTATTTATAAATGTTTTAAAGTGCTCTTTTCAGTTTGGGGGTCTCCTGGGTAGGAATGGGGAATATGTGTGATACCGTTGTAATAAGGAGAAATTAGGCTATCACATGCAATATGGTTTTCTTGAATAAAATAAATGTTTTATTTAAAATAAAGGAGAAAATTTTTTACAAATATATTTTTTTGTTTTTTTACTCAAAAATATAAAAAAATGTAAAAAAAAATGTAGAAAAATTACAAACAAGACATTTCATGTCAAAACATAAACTCTGCTGCAAAAATATATATATAATTTTCCTGGAAACTCCTGCAAAAATCACAGTTAAACATAGCACAAAATGGTGAAAAATTACCTGTCAACAGAAGGTGACAACATTTCAAGTAGCTGGCAGTTAAAAGGGTTAAAAGTAACTATGCATGTTGGGTATTGTTCTGTTCGGGGGATCTTGTACTTTCAGATTTAGCTTGTTTTGAAATTGATATTTTAGGAAAACATGTTTTTTTATTTTGCTTCTTATCATTTGTTTTAGGGGAACCCTGTGCAACCTAATAATTCTTCGATTGATTACTTCCAGAAAGATGGGTACGCTTAGAAAGCTTAACATGTGTACTTTATGGGAATATATGGTTGGGGGTATTCCAAATGTAAAGGGTTGTTTTGGTTGAAAAAGCGCAAGGTGAGCACTTTGTCTGCAGAGCTGAATTTTTCAAGTAAAATTATCCTTACAGGCATGCTTTACTTTGGGGTGTTTGGCAACTGTTCATTTGACAATACCTATACATGCTGGGTATTGTTCTGTTCGGGGGGCCTTGCTGTTTCAGATTTAATTTGTCTTTTCTTGTTTGCATAAAATTTTTATTAGGAAGAACTTGGCTTTGATTCTGCTTTTTTATTCTTTTTTAGGGAAACTCTGTGCAACCAAAGAATTAGTTGAGGGATTACTTCCAGAAAACTGCACCCATGTCAACAAATCTGGGAACTGGTTTCAGTTTTAATGTAGAACAAAACATTTGAATCTATCTGGATCTGAATATACTACATATAGGCAACTGATTTTGTTATTTATTCTAAAACTAATAGTGTACTGTGTGCTGCCTTTAGAGCCACGAAGTGCAGGAGGAGAGAAGCTGACACACGACAGCCTGCATAAAGAATGAAGCCCAAATCAGCTCTATCTCCAGACTGAATCAAGTAATATATAGCCAACAAACACCCCCCCCCCCCCCCCAAGCGATAAGCCTCATCTCACAGATGACAGCTGGAAAAGTAACTCCCACCATTATATGAATCAAAGAACTCTAATTCCTACTCAGAGTCACAGCAGAGTGTAAATGGAAGATATTCTCGGAAGCTGGGAAGAGATAAATACATTACCTCCATCCTTCCTTAACATTGCTAATTATCACAATGGATTTCTGTGTTTCACCAGTGTTTACTTTTCAGCCTGTGAGTACAGAATGAGCTGGATTACTTACTGTTACATTCTCCAGACGTTATCCTCCCAAAAATATAAAGGCGCATAATAACACACTGTACTCCCATCTGTGATTTTCCATAGCTGCCATCATAAATAACTGCGGAGTTTAACCTTCGAAAAATTATACCGTTTTTGTCTTTTGATGCAAAGGACACAAAGAACTCGAGTTGAATTCTCAATTTCTTAATGTTCTTTGAATTATTTTTTAACTTCTCTTTCTTTTCTGAATTTTAAACCATAAATAAACAGGGTAATAAATAGTTCCATTTGTTTTAGTTGTTTTAGGACTCTTGATGTATTTCATCCTGACCTTCAGTATTTGTCATTGAAGTAGATGTACACAAACTTTAAGAAAGGTTAACATATTTATTTAAAGAATTGTAGAGGACAAATGTTGAAAGTAGGTTGCTTTGTTAGAGGTAAAGGAATGTTATCTTTAACCCTTTTGTTGCCAAGCACGTAACACCTACTTGCTGGCTTGTCTGGGCCTTAAGTGCCAAGCACGTAGGTGTTACGTGCTCAAATTTCCCCGCAGCTAGATAAAAAAATAAAAATGAAAAATACTCACCTGACCCCTCGTTGGATCTGGCCGGGTCTCCTCTTTAATGTGGTGCCACCCGATCCCCCGTGGGGGCTCGGATAGCTCCAGGAGAGCCCCCGGAATAGGCCACCCCCCCCCCCGCTTCGGCAGCAGCAGCTGCTAACTGTAAAAAATAAAAAATAAAAATGACATTTACTTACCTGCAGTCGCGCTGCCTCCCGCCGGGTCTTCTCTTCACTGGCGAAGAGAGGGCAGAAAATGCCCTCTCCCCCCACTTCCTGGACCGCGACTGCTGGTGAAGTCACCAGCAGCCGGCTTCTTACCTCCAGCACCCAAGACTCTGAATCAGTCTGCTCGGTGCTTGGAGCAGAGGAGGAGGAGAGGGCTGTGATCGCCACCCCCCCCACCTCCCCAGGCTCTCTCTTCCAAACACGCAAGCAGACTGTCAGCGGAGATCGCCGGGGGACACAGGATCGGAGGTGAGTAAAGTTAAAAACAAAAAAAATAATAAAGATCATTTTTTTTATGTGTCTGTGTTTTTTTTGTTTTTATTCAACATTTAACCCCTTGTGAACTGGTAAGGGGTCCATGAGAAGAAGAGCCCAAGAAGAGCCCGGGCCCACGGGCTATGCGGGCTTGTAGCCTGCAGGGCCAGGGGCTACAAGCCCTGCATAGCTGGTCCCGGGCCTGTTACTTTGGGTAAGGGGGACATGTCAATTTTTTGGGGGATTTTTAAGGGTTTTTAACCCTTAAAAATCCCCCCCCAAAAATGCCCCCCCCCCCAAATTATAACATTTGTAAATGTTATAAAGTACTTGTTTCAGTTAGGGGGGTCTCCTGGGCAGGAACAGGGGGCTACCGATAAATATGTGGTACCGTTCTAATCGGTAGAAATGGGGCTTTCACATGCAATATGCTTTTCCTTAATAAAATACATTTTTTATTTAAAATAAAGGAGTCAAGGAGGTCTAAAAATGTTTTTATTTATTTATTTATTTTTTTACTTAATAATATTGTAAAAAACGAAATAAAATGTACAAACAAGACATTTCATGTTAAAGCCTAAACTCTGCAGCAAAAAAAATATAAATATAATTTTCCTGAAAATTCCAGCAAAAATGGTGCAAAACATGGCGCAAAATGGGGAAAAATGACCTGTCAACAGAGGGTGACAAAAAAGTAGGCTGGCAATTAAAAGGGTTAAAAGTAGCTATGCATGTTGGGTATTGTTCTGTTCGGGGGACCTTGCGCTTTCAGACTTAGCTTGTTTTTTCTGGTTTGCATATTTATATTTTAGGAAATATTTCGGGGGACCTTGCGCTTTCAGACCTAGCTTGTTTTTTCTGGTTTGCATATTTATATTTTAGGAAAAGGTGTTTTTTATTCAGCTTTTTTATACATTTTTTAGGGAAACCCTGCGCAACCAAATAATTCTTTGAGGGATTAATTCCAGAAAGATGAGCCCACTACAACAAGCTGGGTACGCTTAGAAAGCTTAACATGTGTACTTTCAGGGAATTTATGGTTTATGGGGGATATTCCAAATGTAAAGGGTTGTTTTGGTTGAAAAATCGCAAAGTGCGCACTTTTGGCTTGATGCAGAGCCTCCCCGTTCAGCTCCCCCGTGCGTTTCCCCGTTGGTTTTGGGCTTTGATCGGGTCAGGAAAGGGTGCTACGTTGATTTTAGTGTGCGTTTATGCGCTCAGGTGTGCGCTCAGCCGCCTTTCCGATTGTCGGCTCGCAAGAGGCTGTTTGCCGGCAAAACGGACGCCTCGTTCATTGGCCCGTTTTTTTCAGTGATGCAGAGCCTTGATTTCCGATTGGATTCAGCCTAATAAAACGGGGCCGCCGAGCCTTCACTTACGGCCAGTCTGACCAGCCGTATTGGAGCTCCGTGCTTTTTGGGAATGCATTCCTCTGTGGGCCAACATCAAAGGCGCCAGCTACGCCGTCTGGTACTTCTGAGTATGGCAGAAACCAGGCTGCACGCCTTTGGACATCGATGGCATGAGTGACGTTGACCTATTCGAGCTCACCCGCCTTAACCGTGTTTCTCTCCATGCCTTGCATAGCGAGCTGCGGCCATGGTTAGCCCCCACCACGAGAAAGGGGCATGCAATTGCAGGTATGACCAAATTGGTTGGCTGCCTGCAATTTTTGGCGAACGGCTCGTTCCAGAGACTGGGTGCCTTCTCCCTGGGGATGTCCCAGTCTACGCTGAGCCGCAGCCTAACCAAGTTTTTGGATGGCATGGCTACCCTGGCACAGAATTACATTTTTTTCCCTCAAACAGGGGAAGCCTGGAATGCGGTTAAGTTGGGCTTTTATAACATAGCCGACATGCCCAACGTCCTTGGTGCAATCGATTGCACACATGTCTCGCTCATCCCCCCTGCGGACCAGGAATATCTGTTCAGGTATGTGGTTTGGGTCTGCTTTTTTTCTGGTTATCACACATTTTTTAAGGCTCACACTAATTACACTTGTGTTTTGCTTGGTGCAGGAACAGGAAGATGGGCCATTCCATCAATGTTCAGGCAGTGGCGGGCCCTGATCTTCAATTTTTCAGTCTGTTTGCTGGCTTTCCTGGGTCCACGCATGATGCGCACATTTTGAGGAACTCCAGCCTCTATCAACGGTTTCAATCTGGAGATATTTCTGGAGGATGGTTACTGGGTATGTGTAAAGTTGTATTTCTTGGCCCCCAGGTTTAAATGTGGATTTGCCACTACCCCACTAATCTGTGAGACCTTTCCTGGAAACTTGAAAAGGTTTTTGGTTTAATTAATGGGTGAAAGTATTCTCCACTATTGGCTTATGTTCGGGCCCTCTTATCTCAGTAGCATTACGCAGACATTTTTAATGAGTGTACAGGTTGCATGTGTTTGTAGGCTCAGTAAAAATGTCAATTCCTCCCACCATACCTAGCTCATCTATTTGTCCCTGTGTACTAATGTTTCTATGCACACCTAAACCTTTTTTTAGGCATCCACCTTATGTTTGTCTTTTGTATTTTTGCAGGTGACTCAGGCTATCCCTTGTTACCATGGCTGCTCACACCCATCCTGCACCCATCTTCCCAGGCACAGGAGCGCTACAACACAGCCCATAGGAGGTCTCGCTCTGTGGTGGAACGTGCCTTTGGGTTGTGGAAGATGCGTTTCCGATGTCTGGATCACAGTGGGGGTTCTCTTCAGTATCAGCCTGGCAAGGTTATCAAAATAATTATTGCTTGTGGGGTCCTGCACAACCTTGCCATTAGAAGCAGGATTGCTCGATATACTGACCTGGGTGCAGAACCTTTCCCTATTTCTGACGAGCAGACCCCTCCTTACACTGGTACACAAAGTGGCCCAGCACACACAATCCGTGCTGACCTTGTGGCCAATGTATTTTCTTGAAACCACCCTCTGTGTGCAGGCTGGGGAAGATTAAATCACACCTAATAAGTGTTACATGCTGGTCACAAAGCGACTCTAAATGCATTTGGGCTTTAACTCTGCTGCCGGCGCATGTCCATTTTTGGGCAACTATATGATTTCAGGTCCACAACTGTCCGCTTGATTTGTTCAGTATCTCGATGGACAGAACACCATAATGTACCCAAACAGCATTGGCAACAGCCATGCTTTGTGCTTAGCAAAAACGGGCTGTTGGGGACCCACGGCGTGGTTAGCGCCCACATGGGTTTGTGTTGTCCCCTGCATCACTTGTAATAGATGGTTGGCTATCTGGGGAGTCGTGTGTGGTTTTTGGGCCGGTGGTTGAGAATGGGTTAATGTCTCCTTGCTCCTGCGTTTTTGGGAATGTGCCTGTGTCTGTGGAGTCCCCACCGTTTTAGTTGGTGCATGTTCTGCATGTGTCTTGTGCCTGCTTTTCTGTTTTATTTAGGATGAGGCATGTGTGCGGCTGCTATGTGGCTTTGGCCTTGGTTGGCTCTTTGTGCTCCCTTTAGGTCTGCCCATATTGATATGGTATCCCACACCAAGCGGAGTGCCTTGAGCTTTAAATATGTTTCCAACTGCGGTTGCGCGCCTGCGCGCACGCACGCACGTCACCGCGGGGGAACGTCAGAGCTAGAATTTGAAAAACAAGCCAAGATGTCCCCCGCCATCTTTACAACGGAGCAGGACGAGCTCATCATGGATGTGAGTATGCGAGCGAGCGTGCGTTTATGTGCGCGCACACATTCCTTGTAATAAAAAAAGAAAAAAACGCAAGAATAGTCTGAAACAACTTAGTTTGTCACGTTACAGACCAGCCCACCTTAGTTTAACCCATGTACGCAGCTACAAACTAGCCTACATGCAGATAGCAGAACTAGGGCAATGTGAGGCAGCAAGAGGTTAATAAAGTGACTTGAGTTAGGCCAGGAAACTTGTTAATGTATTTGGTGGATTAATGGTGTGTCCTTGTCTCTTTTTCTAACAGATGATGCTGAGGAATCGCTACGACTTCCTGCCGTCTGATTATGCCAAACGGACGTTGGCCCTGGAGGTGGTGGAGGCGATAGAACGCAGAACCCAAACCACCTATACCTTCACCCAGATCGCCCAACACTGGTCTGATTTAAAAAGAAGGCGGTACTTCAACAAACATTTTCCATGTAAGTGTAGAAAATGTTAATGCACCTATAACCCTGGCATCGCCTGGGCGTGGTTTAATGATTGTGTTTGTATTTCAGCCCATGAATGGAATCTACGGTTCCGCCCCACCCGGACCAGGACACGCAGCACAGTGTTGGGCGAAACAGGTGAAGGTGTAGGTGGCCCACCGCCAGGGTCAACGGCCACCCCCTCCTCTGTAAGTGACTCGGAGGAGCCGCTGGACCTCAGCATGCAGGGGAGGGGGGGATCTGACGGCAGGGAGTCGAGCATAACAGAGCCTCAACCGGACTCCGGTAAGGGAAATATAGTTAGATATGTGGAAATACATGCATTAAATACAGATACTCATGTGCACTATTGTTGTAGATTCAGACGTCGCTGGAACATCCCAAGGGATGAGTGAGAAAGGGGGCGAGGAGGAAGAGGTTGCTGGGGAAGGTGAGTAGATTGATACCTAGAAGCCTAACTTAATATTCTATTCATGAAAGAACAACAGTCTCTAATATCAGTGTGTTTGTCATCCATACAGATTCACAACAGCAACAGAGGGAGGCTGAAGGGAGACTCCGCCCCCGACGCAATGTGCGGGCCAAACCTTGTAAGTGGTGTTTATTTAAACTAAAGAAAATGAGCAAACAATTACATTTGAAAACTAAAATTCAGAGACATTTCCAAATTAATTTTTATAAAAAAAGCACTTAAAGCGGACCTTAACTCTGAATAAGAGTCTATCTTAAATATTTCCCACACCCTGTACATACAGATTGTCCACCTTACAAATCATCTTACCAACCTTTTCCAGAGCACAGCTCTGCTCTGTGTGAGCAAAGCACAGCTATAACCCACCCCCTGTACCTTATCCCACTCTCCTCTCCTCAGTAAGTGTGATGCTTCAGAGTCAAGATGGCGGCGCACGTATCCTAAATTCCTGAACTGAGTTGCAGCCCAGTGGGGGAAATAATAATAATTGATTGACTAAAAACTTACTATATATTATTTTAAGATGCTGCGGAATCTTTTAAAAATAGTTTGTGCTTTTCATGAAATCACGCAGAAGGTCCGGTTGGGAAAGGGCCCCAAAAAAACCACGCCCAACCAAACCAAAAAAAAAATGCTAAACTAATGTTGTTTTTCATTCACAGATCAAAGAAGACAACATCCTGAAGCCCCCGAGGCATAATTTTTAAAACAATTTAAAAAATGTAAATATTGGTTTCTGTTTTACCCCCCCCCAAAAAAAAAAAACCTAAAAAAAAACCACCAAAAAAAAACAACGTCTGAATAATAAAAAAATTAACATATTTGGAGAGTTGGCTTTCCTGCAAAAGTACAATCACACAACATCAGCACACATTTCCATGACACCAAAGGTTTAGATATGGAACAATAATTCAGAAAAACACACAAACAATTAAGGTATGCATTAAGGACAAGGAAGAAGGAACAAGCAAGGAGATTAAGGTATGCATTAAGGACAAGGAAGAAGGAACAAGCAAGGAAATTAAGGTATGCATTAAGGACAAGGAAGAAGGAACAAGCAAGGAGATTAAGGTATGCATTAAGGACAAGGAAGAAGGAACAAGCAAGGAGATTAAGGTATGCATTAAGGACAAGGAAGAAGGAACAAGCAAGGAGATTAAGGTATGCATTAAGGACAAGGAAGAAGGAACAAGCAAGGAGATTAAGGTATGCATTAAGGACAAGGAAGAAGGAACAAGCAAGGAGATTAAGGTATGCATTAAGGACAAGGAAGAAGGAACAAGCAAGGAGATTAAGGTATACATTAAGGACAAGGAAACCCCCACAAAACCCCCCCCCAAAAAAAAAAGATGTGTGTCACATTTGCATTTGTGGCCATATGCATATTCCAAGGGAGTTTGAGGGATGTGCGCTTGCGTGTAGCCTGATTGGCAACTGAAGAGCCATGGAGATGTAAGTATACTTGCTAAAACCACCAAAATGGAAGGTCAAATACGACGGAAACCAAGCAGGTACGTTCAAAAAGGCAGGAAAAATCAGGGAAAAACGGGCCGCCCGTGTGAACGTGAACGGGAGCCCCGATCAAATTGAAGGCACCCGAGAGAGCAAAAAAAGCTTTCCGAGTAAAGTGAAATTGACGGATCAGTTAGGGAGCCATTCCGACGGAGGCTCTGCATCACATTTGAGCCACGATTCAAACGGGAGCCCCGGACAATCGGAAGGTTTTAAGGGCAGTTCAGAGGAGGCTCTGCATCAGGCCCTTTGTCTGCAGAGCTGAAATTTTCAAGTAAAATTACCGTTACACACATGATTTACTTTGGGGTGTTTGGCAACTCTTCCCTTGACAGAACCTATGCAAGTTGGGTGTTGTTCTGTTCAGGGGATGTTGCTTTTTCAGATTAAACTTGTTTTTTCTTGTTTGTATATAGTTTTTTTAGGAAAATGTGGCTTTGATTCTGCTTTTTTATCCTTTTTTTAGGGAAACTCTTTGCAACCAAAGAATACATTGAGGAATTACTTCCAGAAAACTATGGGCACATCAACACGCCTGGTACACCAAGAAAGCTTGAGGTGTGTACTTCCAGAGAATATATAGTTTGTTGGGGGTATTTCAAATGTAAAGGGTTGTTTTTCTGGTAAAACTGCAAGGTGCACATATTGCATAGCATAGTTGTATTTTATCTGAAAATCCCCTAAAGCGCTATTTCAGTTTGGGGGAGTCTCCTGGGCAGGAAAGGGTGTCTACCTATACATATGTAGTATCGCTGTAACCGGGAGAAATTGGGATTTCACAAGCAATAAGATTTTATTGACAAACATACATTTTTTTTATTACAAAAAAACACTACAAATTGTAAAAAAATATATTTTTTTAATTTTTTTTCACATATTTCACCCAAAAATATTGAGAATACACCTAAAAATTACAAACAAGACATTTCATGTTAAAGCCCAGAAAAAAACAATATATAATTTTCCTGGAAAATCCATAGAAATCCTTTCAAAAATCACAGTTGAACATGTGTAGCGCAAAATAGTGAAACATGGTCTGGCAACAGAGGGTGACAAAAGCTGCAGGTAGGCTGGCAGCTAAAGGGTTAAATACCTTTAAAGGTAAAGGTATTGTTGGAATAAAGGAATATTATCAGCAGCAACAAATTCTGTTTTTACTGTTGCTGTATTGAAGACGCGTAGTGTGAATAAATCTTACACATGATATATACAAATATATATATATATATATATACTTTGGACACTTTGGAAAAGAAAAATTGCCTCCTCTTTTCTTAAAGGGACTGTACATCCAATGGCAATAATAAGGCAGCAAGCTGTTTACCTGATGCCTGTCCCATATACTGCATTTCCCAAAGTGCTTAGTAAAAGCTGTAGCAGGGTGCCTTCCTTTCAGTAATGTTGCCTAAAAGCCACTCTGTCCCTTGGTGCTCTCACAGCAAGCCACAGTGGTCTCACAGCTGTCTCTAACCAAAGTAGAGCATGCTCAGACTCATAAAGCCAAGCCCGAACACGCCCTTCCCAACTTAGCTGCGACCTAGAAATTAAGGCAACAAAATCACTTACAATACATAAGGTATTTACATATAATTTTTAGATTTTGGGATTCTTTGTAATGGCTAATTTTACACAGTTCCAAAGGGGGATGTGGTTGGAGAAAGTTGGTGTGTGCTTGGACAGGGGCTTTTAGCATTGTGTAAATGGTCTAAACCCTTTAGGGAGATAATCTAAGACATGTAAAAAAATAAACAAATAAAAAGCTTAACTTAAACTTAAACATCGCGGGAGGGCGGTTTGGGTGCGCTCGACCCTACAAACACTGAGGTCTGTGCAGCGGGTGGACATGGTCTGAAAAAGGACCCTGAGTGTATGAGCATCAGCAGTGGCAGTGGCACCCAAAGCGGGAACTCTCCCTGCCTGTTCTCTCCCTGCTCCTCCATCATCTGACTGCGGTGCAGGAGCGTCAGTTAATGTAAGTTTCATTTTTTTCTTACAGCATCCAGGGTAGAGGTAAATGCCATTCTTACTATGGGGAATAGGAGGGGGGTATGCCACACTGCCTATGGGGATTGGAAGAGCAGAATGCCACACTGTTTCTAGGGATTGGAAGGGGTGGTGCCCACTGACTATATGGATTTGGAGTGAGGAATGCCCCACTGGTTATGGGAAATGGAAGAACGGAATTCCACACTGTCTATGGGAATTGGAAGGGGGAATTGGGAATATAGGAATTGGAATGCCCCACTGTCTATAATGGGGAATAGGGGTGTCACTCTGCCTGTATTGGGGGGATTCTGCACCTTGAGTATTATTTGGTTCTTGGGGGGGGCAGTGTTTTAGCATTTCTTCAAAGGGTATTAAACAATAGCCATATGCTGTAAGGTCAAAGGCATATTACTAGTATTATCAACTTCAAATATACCACAAGAATACCATTTTGTGATTACTCACCTGTAAAATGGGTATTATAAGTATGTCACACACCCCACTTCAAACATTAATTCATTAACATGGGTACTCACCGCTAGGTGGCGCTGCTTTGCAGAGAAGTCCAGAAAAAGCAAGCCCCTCCCGGTCTATACATACCTGGTATCTCCTAACAATTCCCCAGTATTCAAACAGCATTCAAACAGCAATAAAGGCAAGATACCAGGAGACCAAAACACAAAAGTAACCCTCAACTGTGAATAAACACAACTTCACCATATAAAGAACCAGGATACCAAAGAGGGCGGGTGAAGTGGGGTGTGTGACATACTTATAATACCCATTTTACAGGTGAGTAATCACAAAATGGTATTATTCTAAGTATGTCACACACCCCACTTCAAACATTAATTCATTAACATGGGACATCCAACAGCAGTGTCCAAAATGGGGAGGGTATCCAACCAGGCAATAATGCAGACACACTCAAACCACTGCAGCCTGCAGAACCTTGCGGCCAAAAACAGCATCCGCTGAAGCCCGCACATCAACCTTATAAAACTTTGAAAAGGTGTGAACCGAAGACCAGGTAGCAGCCTTACAAACCTGCTCAACCGAAGCCTGGTGCTGAAAAGCCCAGGACGCACCAACAGCACGAGTAGAATGAGCAGTAACACGAAAAGGGGGAGCCTTCCCCTTGGCAGAATAAGCTCCAACAATCGCCTGACGAATCCATTTACTAATAGAAGACTTGGCCGGAGCCAAACCCTTCCTAGGCCCACAGGGCACCACGAAGAAGGCATCCGTCCTACGAAAAGGAGCCGTAGTACGCAGATAGAACTTGACACAACGTACCACATCCAAGCAGTGCAACGCACTCTCCTTGTCATTCTTAGGCTTAGGACACAAAGAAGGAAGAACAATGTCCTGATTAAGATGGAAAGCAGAGACCACTTTAGGAAGAAAGTCCGGCTTGAATCTGAAAACCACCTTGTCCTGATGTTTCTCAAAATAAGGAGCCTGAATCGACAGGGCCGCCAGCTCAGAAACACGCCGAACAGAAGTGATGGCCACAAGAAAGACAACCTTCTGAGTCAGAGTAGACAAGGCAATATCCCGCAAAGGCTCAAAGGGAGGAGCCTGAAAGCCAGAAAGAACTAAATTCAAATCCCAAACAGGGAGCAACGGCTTCCTAGGAGGCCGCAAATGCGAAACCCCCTGGAAAAAAGTTTTGACCAAAGAATGGCTTGCAAAAGACCTCTGAAAAAAGATAGATAAGGCAGAAAACCTGCCCCTTCAAAGTACTCAGCTGAAGACCAGAGTCCAGCCCTGACTGAAGAAAATCCAAAATCCTGGAAACGGAAAAGACCCGACAGGGCAAAGATCTAGATTCACACCAATCAATATACGATCTCCAAGCCCTATAATAGATGGAAGAAGAGGATCTCTTCCTAGCACTAAGAGTCCGAATGACCGAATCCGAAAGACCTTCCTCCTTCAAGATGGAGGTTTCAGCAGCCAAGCCGTCAAAGCCAGCGTTGGTAAACTGGGGTAACACAACTGACCCTGAGTGAGAAGATCTGGCCGAAGAGGCAGATCGAGCTGATCCACTGCCAGACGAACGATGTCCGCGAACCACACCCGCCTTGGCCACCTTGGAGCCACGAGAATGGCGGGAACTCCTTCCTGAACCAGCTTTCGCAGAACCCTGCCCAGCATGGGAATCGGAGGAAACAGATAAAGAAACCCCAGATCCCTCCAGCTCAGGGCCATGGCGTCCGCCGCCAGAGCCAGAGGGTCCTGGGACAGTGACACAAATGTCGGAAGCTTGTGATTGTGACGAGAGGCAAACAGATCCACCTCCGGCGTCCCCCACCGAAGACACAGTGACCGAAACACCTGGGGATGGAGAGACCATTCCCCCCGGCGGGACGAACACCGGCTCAGAAAGTCCGCCTCCGTGTTCTCCACTCCTGGAATGTAAACTGCCGAGATGCAAGGGACATGAGTCTCTGCCCAAACAAGAATCAGAGAAACCTCTCTGTGGGCACCCAGACTGCGAGTCCCTCCCTGGTGATTGATGTAAGCAACCGCCGTCCGATTGTCCGACCGCACCTGCACCGGCAGGCCCTGCAAATGATGTGTCAATTGAGACAGAACCAACCTGATGGCTCGCAACTCCAGAACATTGACGGGCAAGTGAGCTTCCAGAGGGTCCCACTGCCCCTGAAACTGAAGATCCTTCCAGAAACCTCCCCATCCTGAAAAACTGGCATCCGTGGTGACAGTCTCCCAAAGCGGGGTCAGAAACGACCTGCCCTTCAGAAGATTGTCCGAGACCATCCACCACAGAAGAGACTGCCGAACCCGAGGGGACATCCGGAAGGACCGATCCAACGACCGCGGTCGCCGGTCCCAAGACGCCAAAAGATGAAGCTGAAGCGTCCGCGTGTGAAACTGCGCGAAGGGAACTGCCTCGAACGAGGCCACCATCAACCCCACCAGTCTCATTCCTAGCCGAATGGACGGGCGAGGATTGGAAAGAAGAAGCTGAGCCAATTCCTGAATCAAAAGAACCTTGGCCTGAGGGAGAAAAACTCTGTGCTGGCAAGAGTCCAACGACATCCCCAGAAAAGTCACCACCCAGAGAGGACTTGGGGTAATTGATCACCCAGCCGAACCTTTCCAACATAGACACCACCAAACTGGTGTCCCCTTCCGCTTGACTGAAGGAAGGCGCCATGATGAGGAGATCGTCCAGGTAAGGTACAATGCGAATCCCCTGAGCTCTGAGCAGGGCCATCACTCCCGCCAACACCTTGGTGAACACTCTCGGCGCAGATGTGAGGCCGAACGGAAGAGCTACAAACTGAAAATGCCGATCCTCCACCACAAAGCGAAGGAACCTCTGATGAGCCGGAAAGATCGGAATGTGAAGGTAAGCATCCTTGATGTCTATGGACGTCATAAAATCCCCCTGCCGAAGCGCACCTATCGCAGATCGCAGGGTTTCCATGCGGAACTTCCGGGGACGAATAAACCTGTTGAGAAGCTTCAAATCCAGGATTGGACGGAACGAACCGTCCTTTTTGGGTACAGTGAAGAGATTGGAATAAAACCCGCGCCCCACCTCCGAAGGAGGGACCGGGCAGATGACTGCCAATTCCAGAAGATTCCTTACCGCCGCCAGGAGCCCCTGTGCGGCCAAAGGATCCGAGGGCACCCGAGACCTGAAAAACCTTAGAGGAGGGCGGGACTCGAACTCCAGCTTGTAACCGGCCGACACCACCTCCCGGATCCACCTGTCCGAGACCTCCTGGTCCCATACCCGGGAGAAGAGCCGCAACCGTCCCCCCACCCGTACGGGTGAGGGCGCCCCCTCATTGCTGAGCGGGCTTGGCCGCAGGCTTGGGCTTGGCGCCCCAGACGTGAACGGAACGGCCACGGCCTCTACCTTTAGGCCAACTGGCGCCCCTGGAGGCCGAGAAGCCCGCACCCCTGCCGGCTCTGGCTCCCCGAAAGGACGGATTAAAGGAGACCGCCCCCCGAAAGGAACGGCGAAATTTCTTGCGCTGAGGCAACTTGCCTCCCTTGGCAACAGAATCCAGCTTTTCACCAAAAAGCCTCAAACCCAGAAAGGGGAGAGCCGTAAGCGATCTTTTAGAATTAAAATCAGCTGTCCACTGTCTCAGCCAAACTGAACGACGAATAGCCACCAACAGAGCAGTAGCCCTGCCACACATCAACATAGCATCCTCCTGGGCGGCCAGAATAAACGACAAGAAGGATTCACAACGCTTAAGAACTAGAAACTCATCACCAGTAGGATCAAGATCCACACATAAGTCCCTGACCATGGACCTAACCGCCAACGACAGAAAGGCAGAAGCACAAGCAGGCCTCAAAACCGAACCCGCACAGACAAACCCATGACGGGCCAACTGATCAATCCGGCGATCCGTCCTTGAGAAAGGTAGTGTCAGGGAGATGAACAGCTGCCGTATTAGACAGCCCCAAAACAGGAGCATCCACCTCGGGAGAGACAGACCAACGCTTCAACAGATCCGATGGAAAAGGATACTTCTTGTCCCAACTAGGCGGAACCCCGACAAGCCGCGTAGGCTGCTCCCACTGCTTAAGGACGATGTCCTCAAAATGCTGTTGACTGGGAAACTCCAAGCGCTGCTTGGACCCCCCAAAAAGCTGACCCTTAGGCCGAGGAGTAACTTCCGGCGGATCCAAATCCAAAACCTCAAACATTTGGGCCAGGATAGTGGGCGTATCAAGGGGGGGCCCCTCCAATTCCAGGTCCCCCTCAGCGCCCGACAAGTGCTGAACCTCGGCATCCTCTGACTCCTCAACAAGCTCACCCTCTTCAAGCGGACGAACCGACCAGTCCAGTACCTCAACTTCCTCATCTGAGTCCCGCGGAGGCGGAGACAGATGTTTCCGCTTGGCTGGAGCCTTCTGAGCGACCATAGCGGAAAACATTTTCTCTAGGCAGGCCAAACGGGCGCATACCTCAGATTGCGAATCACCCCCAACGACCGCGTCACGTGGTGTCCGGAACAGGCGAGGAGGGGAGGGAGAAGGCGCGGTAGAAGAAGTCCCAGGCACCGAGGTGTCGGACTGGTGCTCAATGTTCCGCTGCGCACATGGAATACAAATGATAACATCATCCCCTGGGAGCGGAGTCCCACATCCCCCACACAGCCTGGACTGCCCCGAAGGACTAGTTCCGGTATCTCTGGTAGCCTCCATATGGTGAATTTATGGTATTCGCAGACCCCAGGGATTTACGCAGTAAGCGACCCGGGATGCCCCACTGGGATTTTAAGAAAATATCTATAAATATATAAATATATATAGATATATATATATGATGAAATGTGTAAACAGGCCTGTCAGGGAATAGCAAAAGGGACCCAAAACCCAATAGCCAGGTATATATGACCGGGAGAGGCCAGAGTGAAGGAATCCCGGGATCTGGAAAACAAAGAAAAGACAACAGTAAATACATGCACACAGACACACAATAGGTGGCTCAAACAAACACAGGGCCGGCTATATAAATATATATACATATAATAATACATGCATTGAGAGCCAGCATGCCCCAAGGCCCGCCACCACCCCCAAGAGAGGGGGGGGGGAGGGGGACGGAGGCACAGACCAAATGGACCCAAGGCCAGTGTAATCCCAAGGGAACAAGAACGCTGCCCCCCCCCTTATCAGCAAACTGGACGCTCACACTAAAAAGAGCGTCCAGACAACATGAAGGGCCGGGAGAACAAGCAGGCACCCACCTGAGCTCCGCACAGACACGCCGCCAGAACGAGCCGAAGACGGGGAAGAAAGGCGGGCCCGGCAGGAGCGCGGGACCTCTGTAGCCCCGCCCCCCACGTACCTCATCAGACACGAGGCGGCCCGCGCAGGCCGCAGCCCGCGAAATCAGGCCGCGAGCGCCACATTACCATGGCGCCCGCATCAGCCCACAGGAGGACCGGCGGCAACGCATGCCGCCCGGCCCCTCCTGCCAGCGGGACATCCACCGCAGCCGCGCCAAGGCCCCAGCCGCGGGCGCCGCGATGACGCCCGCTTAAGCCGTCGAGTGGGCCGGCGGAGCATGCCGCCCGGCCCGCCCGCCCAGTGAAAGTATCCCTGGCGGACCGGCGCGACGCACCGCCAGGCCACCCGACAACACCAGCCACAGGGACTACCGTACCACCAAGCACCCTATAAAGGCAGACCGGACGGGCCGGAGCCAGGCCACCCGTCCCTGCCTCACAACACACACACAAGCACATGTATACATGGGGGAAGGAAAAATGACAGGGAGAGAACCTAAGGGGAAAATCAGGCCCGGGGCATCCCACATCCGGATCACCAAAAACCGGATCGCCGCTATGCCCCATAATATGGGGACGAGCGGAGGAGCAAGCTCCTAAGCACCTAAGGTGCTATCTACCCTTGCCCAGCCTACAGCCTAAGCTGGGAGGCTACCGATAACCAGGGACTAATAAAAAAGAAGCCGGGCAGAAATAGACCATAGGGGGGGGGGGGCCGGGGTGATACCCCGGCTACCTGCAAGCAGGAGACTTCTTTCTTCTGTCTTGTCGCCACGTTGCAGAGAAGAACACTGGGGAATTGTTAGGAGATACCAGGTATGTATAGACCGGGAGGGGCTTGCTTTTTCTGGACTTCTCTGCAAAGCAGCGCCACCTAGCGGTGAGTACCCATGTTAATGAATTAATGTTTGAAGTGGGGTGTGTGACATACTTAGAATAAGCTGATTTTCCATTATAATCCATAACGTGTGCCCCATGTGAGATAAAACAATAGACGTTTCAGAATTAAGAAATGCTACATTATAGATCAAATATAATAATATGATAACCAGAATAATAAAAACATACATTGGGGAATTTCATGATCAATAAACATTTTTCTTAGGGTATCACACCTTGCCCTGGACAGGTGGGGAGTGATCCACAAGACTGAGCAGAGATGGCTTTTCTGCTGTGATCATAAAACCAGGGCACATAGGAATAGATTAAAGTCCCTGTCTAGGAAAGAAACATAACAAAAGATATACTCGCATTTTGCCCCCACAGCTCCTGTCCTTGTCCTGCATAGCTGTTGTGTTTATACTTACCGATAGGGGAACAAGCGATTCCATCATCCAACGCTGGGAAGACATTGCGACAGTCATCAAAATAGCTTCACACCACCTAACACACCAGGCGGCATGCAGAGACGGGGCATGCTAAACCCCCCTTGGCACAACCCCTTCATTGCAAGGCTCAGATGCCGACATGCTAGGCCACTGGGCGGAAAGACAGTATGAAGTATAGACACTGGGTGGACAGAGGAACACTGACCTGCATGGAGAAACTGTGGGGAACAAATGGTGGGTATTGACTTTTTTACTTTTGCACAGAGAATTCTTTTAAGTAATTCAGTAATATACTGATATGTTTGTATATCTACAATAATACACATAGCTAATGCTGCATGTGTAAGACATGTTTGGAAAGCATA
Source organism: Gastrophryne carolinensis (assembly GCA_027917425.1). Taxonomy (NCBI): domain Eukaryota; kingdom Metazoa; phylum Chordata; class Amphibia; order Anura; family Microhylidae; genus Gastrophryne; species Gastrophryne carolinensis. The sequence goes on along the minus strand of CM051240.1, from coordinate 170,017,806 downwards.
TGGTTAAAGCATGTGCTCATGCAGTGCCTTAATTATGTTCTTTATATGAGGCCATGCTCTATAAAGCAGGCACTGTGTGGCTGTGTGTATCTTCTTGTTTTTCAGTCAGGCAGAACAATGGTGGTGATGATGAGCTAAGGGTCTGCTGAGAGATTACAATACCCTGCTTTCTGTTGGCGTTCCTTTTAAAGACACTGCAGCAAACAAATTAAACATCTATTTCCCATCTGCCAGTCTTTCTCTCAAATACATTTGTAGACTTTTCACTAGTAAATACTTATATTAAAAGCACCACAAACGTCAGTTTCAGCATGCAGTACCTCACATTTTAAAGAAGTACCCCAAATGTCCCTCCTTACCGCATGATGCAGCCACAGCTATTTGACCACCATATTTTCACCCAGGCGTGCACCTGTCCTCCTCGTCCTACAGTAGCACTGCTAAAACTCGCATGGGTGCCATGAAGAGTTCAGGTTTAGGTCATGCTGACCAACAAACTGGTCATGGTTATCCCTGCTACTGCTTTTAGTTTCCTGCTCTTGCAAGGAGTGCCATTTGGAAAAAGCCACGGGTGCTTGGGGATTTTCCACAACATTCCATGCGGCACAGGGGTTAGAATACAAAATAATTGGACGGCTGTTGCTATCCTGGGTGAGGGAATGGAAAGGCAACAATATTCACTGCAGAAATACTGCCACTGGAAATCTATGCTATCCAAAACTGTGGCTGGTGAGGATTAGGGCATAAAATTGAGATGGGTAGTGTTGAGTGAACCCGCAGAAGTTTGGGTTCGGCTATGGTACCCGAGCCCCAACCCCATTGAAATTAATGGGGGCTTGAACTTGGGGACCCACAATGACCCACAAATACATATGCAGGGTGACTGGCGGATGGGTAAGGAGTCAGGGGGGCACCCACCTGTCAAGGTGTCCCCAGATGCACAATCGGACCGGGACTGTTAAAAAAAAAATAGCTTCAGTAGGCAGTGCCCTTTAACATAATATGGATTACTGTAGCCACTGCTGTTGAACGTTGTCTTTGATTGCCGGCTCAGGTAAGTGTTCAGTCGCATTCTATCTGCTGCACATTCTGCATTATGTTGAAGGGCACCCCTCACTCACCACTGCTACCACTTTGGGCTACAAGATTATAGATGGGCTGCTCAGCAGCCCATCAACCAGCTTTAGGCTCTTTTCACACCTCTACGCTCTTCTGCACTGTTGTGCTGCGTTGCAACGCAGTTACAGTGCAGATGAAACATTTTAAATGGAATCGTTCACATATCTTCGCTGCATTGTGCAACGCAGTAGAAAAGTGCTGCAGACACCTTTTTCAATTGTAACAGCGCAGGTCAATAGAAGTCTATGGCAATGCAAGCGCAATGCTCGGAAGACACGGTGGACCTGCGTTGCGTTGCCATAGACTATGGCAACGAGACCATAGACCATTTACCGGGGACCTGAACCTGCAAAGTTCGGCATAGACTTGTGCAGTTAGGGTTTGCTCATCTCTAGCCATGAGGTCTACTTTAATGTCTAGAACGAGTATGCATGAACACTCAATGATACTGTACTGTACAATGATACTGTAATGTGTGGTAAGGTGCTAGGTGCCGTCATTGACGGTAGGTATGTGGCACCAAGGTACCTGGCCTTGGTGCAGTAAAGCTGTATAGTTTTTTCCAGCATCAGCTGCTAATGGCAGTCTGCTGCTAAAACCTTAGTATAGTCGAAAGGCTAACCCGGGGACGGCTTTACTGGGATGAAGTAGAGCAGGGTGGGACATCTCCTACAAAGTTCCGGGTTTTGCGGGCCGCATAAATAGCCTGGGGAGTCGGCTGTGCACTGGGTGTGTCTAGAGCTCACTTGTGGAGTGAGACTCTGCGTGCCTGGCTGGAAGCTCTTATACAGGCTATTTCATGTGGACCCGAGGTGTATTCGGCTACAAGTGTGCAAGCTTGGACAAAAACTAAGAAAGGTCGTTGCCTGTCTGATGCAATACTATGGCATTTTTCCTGAAAAGGTGATGTAACCCAAAAAGGATATTTTGTGTTATGGACTTTATGTGTGAATAAACTCTGACTTTACTTTGAACTTTTCGCCTCTGAGCCTCTATACTGCTAAAATCCTGCTGTCTACCAGAGCTGATCCTCACATTTGGTGTCGCATGCGGGCAAAGCAGTGAGGCCGTTGCTAGGAGCAACCGACGGAAACGTTTTTTTGTGTGCATTTCCTACATTAAGCCTGCCAGGCTGCTACCTGAGACCGCAGACAAAATGGAGGCTGTCGTGAAAGCGCTCATGGAGGCGAATCTGCATCTGCAGAGACCAACCAGCTGCTATTGCAACATGTGATGGCGCTGCAAGCTGCAGGAGCGCCCAAAAGTGTCCCTGATGCCCGGAAAGCTGTCCGCTTGGCGCTAACAAAGATGACCCCCTCGGATGACGTCGAGACCTACATGGCGGTGTTTGAAAAGGTGGCTGCAAGGGAGAAGTTGCCTCGTGACCAGTGGGCTGACGTCATCACTCCATTTCTGGCATCTGGACCTCAGCAGGTGTTGTTTGATCTTCCAGACGACCAAGTCGCTGACTACCCGACTCTGAAGGATGAGATACTGGCCAGACTGGGGGTGAATGTGTGGGTTCGGGCTCAGCGGGTGCATCAGTGGAGCTATCAGTCGGCAGAGCCCGTCAGAACCCAGTACTATAAACTGCTGCACCTACTGCAAAAATGGCTGCAGCCAGATTTATTAAGCCCCTCTGCCAGGTTGGACCGCTTGCTGGCGGACATGTTCTGGAGGGATTTACCGCACCCTCTCCAGCACTGGGTTGGCCAGGTATCCCCCGGCAACGCTCTAGAGATGGTCTACCAGAGCTGATCCTCACAAATGATACAAACAGGTAAAGAAAATGAATATACTGTAGCTATGGATTAAAGACAGGCCAGTAAATAATATTAGTGTAAAGAATTCCTGTTCTAAGAGAATATACTTTTACTGTGTTATTGGTCCTACTCCAGTGGGCGCAAGATCAAGCACTGTGCCATTCAGGCCCATTCTCCATGCATTAGTAAATTCTGGGAGAATGACCCGCCCCCCCCATCATCAGTCACAGTGAACACAGCACACCCACTCTAATTACTGCAATGTATGGGGCATGCAAGGCCATCTGTCCTGAGTTTCTAATCGCTAGGGAAGTATGGGTCAGGTGTGGGTGAGAAAAAGCAGATTATGTCTTTCTTTTCTTTACTTGTCTGGAGCAGATAAATTGCCACTGTTTTCTGGATCAAAACTCTCAACTCTAACTCAGGCAAAAGCCGTTCTCGACATTAGCAGAAATTTGTCATAGTACATGTGCTGAGGAGAAGGTTTCTCTGGTTTCCCAGAGTAAACAAAGTGATCCTAAACTGCTAAAAAATATCGATGCTAAAGGAGGCAGCTGAAAGACAAATATTTCATACGTGTGGGAAACAAAAAAACAATAATACTTTGATTATCAAAATTCATATTAAAGCAGACCAACAGTCAAAAATGAATTAAACCAGACCAACACCACAAACAGTGCTCATATGCCACCTGTTCCAGGGCAATATAGATTGCTGTACATAAAAAATAACTTATCGTTCTCTAAAGCCTGCCAGGGTAAATTTTAAAAACAAGATGGCCGCTCATGGGCTTGCAGGCCACCTGCAAACAGGAAGTCATCTGGGCTTCATGTTACTGTGCATTTCAGTTATGTCAGTTGGGAGAGGAAGCTCCAAAATGGCCACTGCCTTTCTTTTCCAACTGTGCCAGGCTGTTGGTCCGGTTTAACTGCCTGACTGTATCAATAATGAATTCAAGGGCTATAAATCCCTAGCTACCCTGCTGAAAGAATCCACTCATCCACTGCAGTATAGGAACCTGGTGAGTTGTTTTGGCAAAGCATAGAAAGGACAATGATAAGCTAAATCCCCCTTAAAGTGGATCTATACCAGTGCAGAGCATCCAAACTCTTAGCAAGGAAAATTAGGGAGTATAGACAATCCAACTAGGAACTCACTATAAAATCCACAAGTCTGGACATTCTAAAAAAGTCCATATTTGAGAAAACCTCCTTGACATCTACTGAGGCCGTAAACCTGACTGGAAAGCCCAATGTCACTTTTTCCTGTAAACCAGGTTAGCTGGTTTTAATGGAATGTCATCTTCTAGCCAGTGCCTAAGCCAGAAAGTGTTCTTTCCACTCGCTGAAGCCTTTGCCCCAGCAGCAGGCCGGCAGCAAACAAAAGTGGAGAAGTGAAAGTTATAATTAGGGTAGAATGCAGCTGATAGCTCTGAATGGAAGTCTGCCTCTAGTAGGAAGAGCTTTCGATCACCAGTGTCCAATCTCCTGATGATAAGATGTCTGTGTCCCTTAAGTGTTTGAAGGAGAAAACCATGTTATTTGAAATTAAATCAAATGAAAAATAGCGAAACATTCTTGATGAAATATAAAAATGCTTTCAGGCTTTATATATATATATATTTATAGATAAGCCATGTGTGTAATGCAGCACTCCAACTTGGGTCAGATTTAATGGATGATGGCATACTCAAAGCAGTTCTATTAAACAATATGTTACCATAGTAACCATAGAGACGTTTGTTCCAGGTAAGCTGGACATCAAAGAAAAACTGACCCTTTTTTATAATGTATTCATGGTAACAATAAAATTGTTTTTAAAAATAGCTGCGCTTTAGACAAGTAGACATATAACATGAGTATAATACAAATAAAAGGCAAATTAAAGGCATAAACATTATAATAGGATTGATCTGGGCAGAAAATAAAGTCTACAGAGCCACTTGCTGTCAACTCCATTGCAGACAGATCACTCCACAATGTCCCCCCATTTCAATGTGACCATGCACCTACACCCACCCACAAAGCCATCACTGCTGGGGAACATGCTGGAAACAGGTATCGTAGGCAAGGACTAGGGGGAGGTTTTGGAGGCACAAACTGGCAACAGATATCTGCATCACAGGAAGAAAATCATGAGAAAAAGTGTTTATTAAAAAAACTGAGTAAAAAAAATGGTGCTGAATCAACCTTATTGTGGCATTTATGTGGCACATAGAGGGAATGTGTCTCGGGCATAGACTGGTAAAAATTAGATGCGTTAGTGATGTGCATATCCTATGTGCACAATCTAACAATTATTCACTGAGTTTCTAATCAGTCAGTGAATTTAAACATGCCTGGGATAAGCACACATCTATCCTAAGATAAAGAGTACATACAGTATACACATAAGGGCAGACTAGATGGACCGTATGGTCTCCTTCTGCCGCCAACCTTCTATGTTTCTAAGAAAAAAAATAAGAACATTTTTGTATCACTTATATTAACCAGAAATATGTAATGTAAAATACAATTGAAATTGAACAGGATCTAATGCTGTTTGCGGTTATTCAAAAGAGAAAAAATGCTGAATGAGTGAAAGGTCTAATTAGGTGATCGATAAAACAAAAATCTATATATGTGGCAGAAGAAAGCCGCACACACATGTAAAATGACTTAATGAACAATCACATTTTTAAACATTCTTGATTAAGAACAAAAAATCATGTCAAAACAATAATGGACTGAATGCACACACACAAAAACACTTATCAGCGTCAGCATGAGGCTGCCCACGCGCTACACACAGCCGGTCTTGTCCCGAAGGGACCCCGGTCACATTATCCTGGGATGCCTCCATATGGTGATTATAGCAGCGCTATACGCCGATAGGGAATAACGCTATATAGCAACCCTGGATGCCCCAATAACCCGTTAGGGCAATAACCCGCTAGGCCTACAAGCAATATACTAAAACAGGGCTGGGAGAAGCCAAGGAGGGTTCGTTCCGCCTGAAAGACATAAGCAGACAAGACCTTAAGTACATCGTAACAAAAGTTAAGCAGATAAAGCCGCCCGCGAGGGCACTTACGGACCGCGGTAGGTAGGAGTCCATCGCGCATAGGCCAACCAAGTCAGAAAAGATGGCGTCGGTATACCTCGAGGGGCGGGCCAATAATAGCGATGACACGGAACGCGCCAAAGACGGGCCCCGCCCCCCCCGAAGAGCGCGAAGCCAGAAAGGCTAACAGCCAATGATGGCGCACCAGCACCTGAGGTAATGCCGTCGCCAAGCGCGGAACAAAGTCAGCGTGCAGCGGCGGTAATTTTAAAAGATAAGTCAGCGCGGTGGCTGACACAAGAATAAAGTCATCTTTTAAAGCCAGCTTTTGTGGCCCCCCATCCTGCCGGCTACAAACCCCAAAGCCTCATATCCCTGGGCTCTTTTGCCCCCCCTGGACTTTGGGGAGGCAGGTAATGGGGGGGGGCGGGGGTTAATGGCAAGTAACCCGCTCCACCATTAAAGATTAAAGAAAGAAGATGGACAAATAAGTAGAAAGTAGTCTTGAAGTAGCTGAAAAAGAGGAACCAAGATAGGTGCTGGTAGAAAGAAACAAAAATACCATTTTGTGAGATACTCACCTGTAAAATGGTTATTACGAGTATGTCACACCCCCCACTTCCCGATATTCATGACACTTGGGAACCCGGCCTGTAGAGGGCGATCTTGCAGAGATGACATGGAAAAAAGGAGCCCCTCCTGGTCCATAAGTACTGGGTTCCTCCCACTATTCCTCAGTCTTTTTAAACAGCAGTGAAGAACCAGGAAGAGCCAATTATATTCAATAATTGTAAAATTATATGAGAATAATAATACCAAATAAAGGATCCCTTAGACAAAAAGAGCCAATTATATTCAATAACTGTAAAATTATTTGAAATAATAATAATCACATATAAAGGATCCCTCGAACAAAAAAGGGCGGGGGAAGTGGGGGGTGTGACATACTCGTAATAACCATTTTACAGGTGAGTATCTCACAAAATGGTATTATTCCTAGTATGTCACACCCCCACATCCCGATATTCATGACACTTGGGACATCCAATAGCAGTGTCTATAATGGGTGGGGATCCCAAAGGAATAATGCATAACTTAAATTACTGCAGCTTGCAGAACTCTGCGGCCAAAAACAGCATCCGCTGAGGCCCGCACATCAACCTTGTAAAACTTAGAAAAAGTATGCACAGAAGACCAAGTCGCAGCCTTGCAGACTTGTTCAACAGAAGCTTGGTGCTGAAAAGCCCAAGAGGCTCCAATAGCACGAGTAGAATGAGCGGTGACATGAAAAGGGGAAACCTTCCCCTTCGCCATATAGGCCCCAATGATAGCCTGACGTATCCATTTACTAAGGGAAGATTTGGCAGGAGCAAAACCCTTCTTGGGCCCAGAAGGCACAACAAAAAAGGCATCCGTCTTGCGGAAGGCTGAGGTAGTAACTAAATAATACTTAACACAACGAACTACATCCAAAGAATGTAAGACCCTTTCCTTGTCGTTACTAGGTTTAGGACACAAGGAAGGAAGAACTATATCCTGATTTAGGTGGAAAGCAGACACCACCTTAGGAAGGAAATCTGGTTTAAAACGGAAAACAACCTTATCTTGATGCCTCTCAAAATAAGGGACTTGAATAGACAAAGCCGCCAGTTCAGAAACTCGGCGGACAGAAGTAATAGCAACCAAAAAGGCAACCTTCTGAGTAAGAATAGGAAGAGGAATATCCTGCAATGGCTCAAAGGGAGCAGCTTGCATAGCCGAAAGCACCAAATTAAGATCCCAAACAGGAAGTAAAGGCTTTCTGGGAGGCCGCACATGCGCGACTCCTTGGAAAAAGGTCTTAACCAAAGGATGAAGAGCAAACGATCTTTGAAAGAAAATTGCCAAGGCAGAGACTTGCCCTTTCAAAGTACTAATCTGTAATCCCATATCCAGACCTCGTTGCAGATATTCCAGAATTCTAGGAATAGAAAATACTCTACAGGGCAAAGCCCTGGATTCACACCAATCAATATAGGACCTCCAAGTCCTGTAATAAATGACAGAGGAAGACTTCTTCCTAGCTCTAATAAGAGTCTGAATAACCACATTAGAAAGACCTTCTTCTTTCAAGATGGAGACTTCAGCAGCCATGCCGTCAAAGCCAGCGTTTGTAAATTGGGGTAACAAAGTTGACCCTGAGTGATGAGATCTGGAAGAAGAGGCAGATGGACACGATCCACTGCCAGCCTTACGATGTCTGCGTACCACAGACGTCTTGGCCACCTTGGCGCCACCAGAATTGCTGGCACCTCCTCCAGTGCTAGCTTGCGCACCACCTTGCTGATCATGGAGAATGGGGGAACCAGATATAGGAACCCCAGATCCCTCCAGGCTAGAGACATGGCATCCACTGCCACTGCCAGAGGATCCTGGGATAGAGACACAAAAGCTGGCAGCTTGTGATTGTGACGAGAAGCAAACAGGTCCAACCGTGGAGTCCCCCACTTGTGACAGAGGAACTGAAAGACCCTTGGATTGAGAGACCATCATCCCTGGCGAGAACATCCCCTGCTCAGGGAGTCTGCCTCCACATTCTCTATCCCCGGAATGTAAACTGCTGATATGCAGGGAACATTGATCTCTGCCCACTGAAGGATCAGAGACACTTCCCAGAGGGCACCCCAACTGCGAGTCCCCCCCTGGTGATTGATGTATGCAACAGCTGTTCGGTTGTCTGACCGAATCTGAACTGGCAGACCCTGTAAGAAATGGGTCAGTCGAAGTAGAACAAGACGTATGGCCCGAAGCTCTAATACATAGATTGGAGAATGAGCCTCCTGAGGCCCCCACAATCCTTGGAACTGATGCTTCTTCCAGAAGCCCCCCCCCCCCGCCTACCAGGCTGGTATCTGTGGTAACCAGTTCCCAACGCGGAGTCAGAAATGACTTGCCCTTCTGGAGGTTGTGCGATATTAACCACCACTGAAGGGACTGCAAAACGTGGGGAGACAATAGACAAGCCTGATTTAATGATAGTGGACACCTGTCCCACTTTGCCAAGAGGAAGAGCTGAAGCGTCCTTATGTGAAACTGGGCAAACTGGACTGCCACGAATGCAGCTACCATCAATCCCACTAGTCTCATCCCTAGACAGATAGACTGACGAGGGTTGGACAAGAATAGACAAATCAAGTCCTGAATCAGAACCATTCCAGAATCAGGCCCAGGAAGGGAATTTCCCTGGACGGACAGAGAGAGGATTTGGGGTAACTTATTACCCATCCGAACCTCTCTAGCGTAGAGACCACCATCCTGGTGTCCAGCTCTGATTGTTCGAGGGAGGAGGCCGCGATAAGAAGATCGTCCAGAAAAGGCACAATGCGGATGCCCTGGACCCTGAATATAGCCATCACTCCTGCCAGCATCTTGGAAAAGACTCTTGGGGCAGAGGTAAGGCCGAATGGCAGGGCCACAAATTGATAATGCTGGTCTTCTATCGAGAACCTGAGAAATCTCTGGTGACCCGGAAAATAGGAATGTGCAAATAAGCATCCTTGATGTCTATGGATGTCATGAAGTCCCCCTGATGGAGAGCATCGATCGTTGATCGCAGAGACTCCATGCGGAATTTTCTGAAACTGATAAATTGATTGAGTCTCCTTAGGTCTAGGAAAGGCCGAACAGAGCTGTCCTTTTTGGGTACCGTGAATAGGTTGGAGTAAAACCCCAAACCCCTTTCTGCTGGAGGCACTAGGCTGATAACAGCCATATTTAACAGATTCGCTACTGCTGCCCGCAGTCCCTGCGCAATTGCCGGATCTGACGGCATCCGGGACATGAAAAATCTGGGAGGAGGCCGGGACTCGAATTCCAGTTTGTAACCGGAAGAGACTACTTCCAGAACCCAATTGTCTGATACCTCCTGAACCCAGACCTGGAAGAAGAACCGCAGCCGTCCCTCCACCCATAAGGGTGAGGGCGTCCCCTCATTGTTGAGCAGGGTTAGTGGCAGATTTGGTTTTGGACCCCCAATTCTGACTTGGACGGCCACGTCCCTTTCCTCTATTCCATGCATTCCCTCTAGGGGCTGAAAAGGCCGATCCTCTACCGGATCTAGACCCCCGAAAGGAAGGGTTAAAAGAGGCCATTCCACGAAAGGAACGACGTTTCTTACGCTGAGGTAATTTACCTCCTTTAGTGACAGAATCCAATTTTTTTCAAAGAGGCGCAATCCCACAAACGGGAGCGCTGTAAGCGATTTCTTGGCTACAATATCAGCTGCCCACTGCCGCAACCATACTGACCGCCGGATGGCGACTAACAAGGCAGAGGTTCTGCTGCACATGAGCAGAGTATCATCTAAGGTAGAAAATACAAAAGATGCAAACATCTCACATCGCTTAAGAGCGGCGTACTCATCAGAGGCCGGATCAAGCCCTGAGTAATTCATTAGGTCTCTCACAACAGACCTAATAGCCACTGTCATGAGTGCCGAAGCACCAACAGGCAGCAAGGCCGAGCCCACACTGGAAAAAGCGTGGCACGCCATTTGATCAATACGCTTATCCTCTCCATCTTTAAGTGTAGTGGAGTCAGGAGAATGCAACACAGAAGAATTGGATAAATTAAGCACAGAGGCATCCACCCATGAGCAGAGTATCTTTTAAAAATCCAGTCTCTCTATAAATTAATTAAATATTAATGCATAGATGGCCATTGTATGCTTGCGCACACATAGGAATTTGTCCTCCGCATTTAACCCATCCGTGCAGTGAGTGTACACATGCCCAGAGCGGTGGGCACAGGTGATGATGACCAACGCTTAACAGTATCAGCTGGGAAGGGATATTTCTTGTCCCAGCCCAAGGGAATGCCAGGAAGCCGCGCAGGCTTCTCCCATTCTTTAAGAATAATTTCATCAAAATGCTTTTGATTTGGATTCTAAACGAGGTTTAGAGACTCCAAAGAATTCCCCTTTTTGAGGAGGGACTACTTCAGGAGGAGTAATAACCAAAACCTCAAATAACTGAGCAAGAACTTTTGGGGTATCCACAACACTTGCTTCACCCTGCTCAATCTCAGTACCAGCAAATTGCTGTTCATCAGAACATCTGATTCCTCATAATAATTCTCCTTCTTCTAACTGAGAAGGATCAGACCAATCAAGAAATTCACAATTGTCTGACTCCCTTGCCGGAGCGGCATGAGTCAAGTGCTTTCTTTTAGCTGAGGCCTTCTTAGGCACAGAGGTAGACATTAATCTTTCAAGATGAGTCAATCTGGCACATAAATCAGCATGCGACTCACCACCCATGACAATATCATTGGGGGTACGGACAAGACATGGCGGAGTAGGAAATGAGGCATTAGCCGCAGACCCTGAAGCCTGGGCCTCAGTTTGCTGCATAATAGTTAATTGTGCACAAGGGACGCAAAGAATTGCGTTATCCCCAACAAGGGATGCCCCACATCCAAAACATTGCCGAGTCTGTGCAGAGGGAATTGCATGTCCGTTATCCTGGGATGCCTCCATATGGTGTTTAGTATTATACTATAATTGATTATAGTCGCCAAGTATATATGGGATTTACGCAATTGCTACCCGGGATGCCCCATTAAATAGTCCCAAGTGGGAGGATTGAAACACAAATGGACTCCCAAATAAGGATTAAGGGCTTTTTTTATTTCTATTTTTTTTATATAAGGACCAGGAGAAACCCCTTTTTAAATAAGGAGTTTCTACCTACAGAGAAAACAAAAAAACAGTCACCAAATGCACACAATATAAATAAATGACAGAAAAAAACTCCCTTCAGCCAAGCTGAAGGGTACTCACAGCCCATGCAATAAGCTCACATCATGAGGTAAGGCCACAGGGAAGCAGGAAACAGGAAGTCAAACAGAGCATACAGGTGCTCTCTGAATAAAAGCATGCCTAAGCCCCACCCACTTCCAGGATCACATGGCCAAAAATGGAGGGAAAATTCAAATCTGAACACAGCCAGAAAACAAAGAGCTTTAATAGGTAAGCAAAAAATGCTGCCTAGACAGATATAGGAAAATCTAAATAAAACATTTCCTATTAAATTGTATAGTAAAACATACATAATAAAAATAAGAAATAAAGACTTATTTTATATATATTTTTTTTTTTTGTGCATGGTGACAAATAAGCCCAGATAACGCCCCCCCCCTTCCCCCCTCCTTTTTACCCAGCAGGGTTAAAGGAGAACTAAGGGGAGAGGATAGAAAAGCACACATAAGGCACAAGGGGATTATAAAGGGACAGGGGCATCCCATGCCGGGAACACCAACCCGGAAGCCGCCTACCCACATTTAGGTCTCACGGAGGAGTAATACTCCTGTATTCACCAGAAGGTGTATGTATCTACCTTTGCCTGAACCACACAGCCAGGGCTGGGAGGCATACAATATAACCAAACAGGTTTAAAGAGTTTCAGACAGAAATAGAGAAAAAAAGGGGCCGGCTACCTGCAGCTTGAAGGAGAGTCATCTTCTGAATGCTTCGCCGACTGCAGAGAAGAAAAGACTGAGGAATAGTGGGAGAAACCCAGTACTTATGGACCAGGAGGGGCTCCTTTTTTCCATGTCATCTCTGCAAGATCGCCCTCTACAGGCCGGGTTCCCAAGTGTCACGAATATCGGGAAGTGGGGGGTGTGACACACTAGGAATATATCTGTTCCCGGATGGCAATCTTCTAAACAAATATATGTACACACTTTTGCTGTACATATACACACTCCTATTGGCTTACACAAAAGTAGAAGATGAACTCATATCACTTGCCATATAAGGGGTAGATATGAAGATGTGAGCACACAGAGGAATGGCATGTGTATCAGTGCCAAGTTCAAAATTAGCAATCAAGGCTTCTGTCAGCAAAACAAGTACAGCCCTTTTGGTGCCATAGCTTAAAGTCCGTAAGCAGACACACACTAACTTTCCCACACCTATCCCCATGGGAACGGTGTAAAATGAGCAATTCCAACGCATCTCAAAATCTCTATATGTAAATACATTCTGCATTCTAAGTCTACATAAGTCTTGAACATGCTCTGCTGTGGTCAGACCCAGCTGCAGGACAACTGTGGCTTACTATGGTCGATTGCACTCTGCAAGGAACAGATTGGCGGTTAGACCACTTTTTTGTGTGGTCCTAGAGAAATGGAATTGAGAGGAGGGCAGACGTTTGAACCCTGACTTCTAACTGTCAATGCAGGAAATGAGAGAGACACATAGGGCAGATATCAGGTAAGCTGCTTGCTGCCTTATAATGCTGTTGTGAGTCCGAAAAAAAAACAAATACGGGAAATGTCTTCTCTGCTCCAGAATCTAATTATTGTAAAGGTTTCTTAGTTCCTACCAGCCATAGCATATAAAAGCATATCTTAATTTATCAGCCAGCCTCTAGCACTGCTAAACCTGCAATTGCGGGCATTTCCCAGATGCTGATGCCCCTTGGGAAGATTGTGACTTTCCTCTGGCCCATCTTCGGCAACCAATCTTTTCGAATATGTTTTTCAGAGAAATGCTAATATAACTGCATCTACAGCCTCTGAATATTTGACTGCATTAATATTAATATATTTGTTGTGCTTTATTACCAGGTGGTTTTCAGACGCATATTCATTATTTGTTATTTTGATGCATTTTAGGTAATCAGAGACCCCAATGTTCGGTTCTCAGGGAAGGAACAGTAAATACAACTTGAATGAGATATTACAGGACATTGGGTAAGGAGATTGTAGTGTGCTATTTTACAAAGAGGCTTAAATACTGATTGGATTGTGAATCTAAGCAAACAGTTTAGAAAAGTAATGTAATTAGTTACTTTAATTCACAAAGGAAAAGTGATTTCGTTGACATAATAGTAATGCCACACTTGTTTACTTTTAGAACATTATACTTATTACTAGTAGGAATAGGACAAAACTACTTTCAAGTAGAAGTCATGATAATACTTGTTAGTAGTATTAGGCTGAATGGATTCCCAACCACTGGCACACATACAACTGCTGGTTGCCGAGATAAGATGCGGACTGGCCATAGAGGGGAATTCCCTGTGGTCCCATGCGGATTTATGGGCTGCCTGGGCTGGGAGGTGCAGGGGCGATATCCCCCCCTGCCACAGTTTCTGTCCCCATTAATTATATTAGAAACATAGACATAGAAACATAGAAGGTTGACGGCAGAAGGAGACCATATGGTCCATCTAGTCTGCCCCTATGTGTATACTGTATGTACTCTTTATCTTAGGATAGATTTGTGCTTATCCCAGGCATGTTTATATTCAGTGACTGTTGATTTTTCAACTACCTCTGCTGGAAGTTTGTTCCAAGCATCTACTACAAGCATCTACTACTCTTTCTGTAAAACAATATTTTCTAACATTGCTCCTGATCTTCCCCCCCCCGACTAGCTTCAGGTTGTGCCCCCTTGTTCTATCATTAACTTTCTTCTTAAAAACACTTCCCTCCTGAACCTTATTCAATCCTTTCACATATTTAAAGGTCTCAATCATGTCCCCCCTCTCCCTTCTTTCCTCCAGACTGTACAAATTAAGTTCTTTAAGTCCTTCCACCATTTTCGTTGCCCGCCTTTGGACACGTTCTATTTGAATAATGTATTTTTGCAGGTAAGGTCTCCAGAACTGCACACAGTATTCTAGCTGTGGCCTTACCAGGGCTCTATACAGCGCCATATTCCTACTGGTGATGCCTCAAGCTATGCAGCCGAGCATCCTGCTTGCTTTTCCCACTGCCTGGCTACACTGTCCACTCATCTTGCAGCTATCAGTAATCAGTACCCCTAAATCTCTCTCCTCCGAGGTCCTGGCTAACACAGTGCTGCCCATACGATACTCAGAGCAGGGATTCCTTCTACCCAAGTGCATGATTTTACATTTAGAGACATTAAACTCTAGTTTCCACAGTTTTGACCATCTATCCAGTAAAGCTAAATCATTTTCCATGTTGCAGACACCTCCAGGAATATCCACCCTATTACTAACCTTTGTATCATCAGCAAACAGACAAACTTTTCCTACCAAGCCTTCTCCTATGTCACTTACAAATATATTAAAAAGAATGGGGCCCAGGACAGAGCCTTGCGGAACACCACTTGTAACTCGCCTTTGTTCAGATTGCACACCATTTACAACACTCTGATACCGATCCCTCAGCCAACTGGAAATCCACTGAACTATCCAGGGATTGAGTCCTACCTTCAATAACTTATCTATGAGCTCCTTATGTGGTACAGTGTCAAAGGCTTTGCTAAAATCCAGATAGGCGATATCCACAGCACCACCCTCATCTAACACTTTAGTGACATTGTCAAAGAAATCAATAAGATTGGTCTGGCATGATCTGCCCTCAGTAAAGCCGTGCTGCTTTGGGTCCAATAGGTCATTAATTTTTAGATGGGAAATTATCTGTTTTGTCCATCTGTTGTTTCCATTAATTTGACCACTATAGATGTTAAACTAACTGGCCTGTAATTACTGGCTTCTTCTCTACTCCCCTTTTTATGGATTGGTACGACATTGGCCATTCTCCAATCATCTGGAACCTCACCAGTTGAAATGGAATGGTTAAGTAAATCAGTCAGAGGGGCTGCAATCACAAACCTAGGTTCTCTTAGAACTCTGGGGTGGATTCCATCTGGACCCATCGCCTTACTTACCTTTAGATGTGTCAGCTCGGATAGGACATCAGCCTCCAGAAACTCCGGAGCTGTGCCCTCCCAGCTGGATGCTGTGCTATGGCCATGCCTGCTACTATCTGAAAATACCAAACAAAAGTAGCTATTCAGATGGTCAGCCACAGCCTTATCTCCGTCAATATATTTATTTTCCCTATTTCGAATTTTTGAGACTGCATTGTTTTTCTTCTTTCTGTCACCAATATATCGGAAAAAGGTTTTATCTCCCCTCTTCATAGATTTGGCCATTTCTTCCTCCTTTTGCCCTTTAGCAGTCCTTATAATCAGTTTTGCTTCCCTCTGTTTAATTTTATACGCCTCTCTGTCAGCTACACTTCCACTTACTTTATACTTCTTATAGGCAGACTTCTTATCTTTTATGATAGTGCTGACTTCCCTAGTAAACCATAATGGTTTCTTCTTCCTTTTAATCTTGCTAGTTTGTTTCACATATTGCTTAGCTGCCTTTAAGATGGCCATTTTAAATAGTGACCACTGGGCACTCACTTCTGCTACTCTGTTCCACTCACCTAAATTTCTTTCTACATACTCCGCCATTTCCTTGAAGTTTGTCTTCCTAAAGTCTAGCACTTTGGTTCTGGTGTGTGATTGCACAATTACTGTTATATTACATTAGGGGGCTCAGCAGTGCATGGGCAGGCCAAGGCCAGTAAAATAACAAGCTGATTTTTGAATCCAGTCCACAGCCGATTGATCTATACCCCAGTCCGATCTGCAGCCATTTAAAATGTGCCCAAGTCTAATTTGCTTCATAAATACAAAACTGCTCCAAAAGGGGTTGAAAACTATGTATGCACATGCCTGTATGTTGCTTGCACAGTGAATGACTATTTTTTGACAGCCCATGCATACCACTCCTGTTCTAATCAGTATGTTGAAGATCAGGCCAGAGTTGTTAACAGGCCCTTTGGACTCTTCAATTCTGCTCACGGGTTACGCTCTACTGATGAGTTAAGAGCCTATCACCTAACACGGGAACTCTATGAAGTCCATCTGAAGTGTTAGAACACCAACATTTTGGTTTTACAGTGAAACGTTATACAAGTCAGGTAGACGTTTGTTAAACTGGACTGCATGTTGCAGCTCAGGTTTTAGTTCAGGGTCAGACATGCAGATTATTAAATGAAGTTTACTGGAGTTCATGAAAAGTAATTCTTACTTAAATAAAACCGATTTTTAGGGAAAAGAACAGGGATCCATGATCAAGTCTAATCTTCACAACACTAATTTAGGGAAGTATATCATAGTACATACAAAGGAGATTTGAGCGGTTTCCTAAGAATAAGAACTGTTAGTGCTCATTCAAACTGATGGTGTATGAATAGATGAAATTCAGGACCATAATTACACTCACCAGGAGTGGTCGACCAACAAAGACCACAGCACGGGCAAAGGGTAAAGAAGGGAGGGAAATGAAGGGAAAATGATGGGAGCTTTGTTTGTGAGCTTATATCCATTTGTCCTGGAGTTTTCTAAGGTGTGCTCCCCAGAATTTTTTATAGTGTTGTAGGGAAGTGCTAGAGTAAATAAACAGAGCAGCAACTGGATTTGATGGGCTAGCTCAAATAGTAAAAACAAAGGTTAACTAAAGCTGACAAAGCAGACGGAAAAAACTTTCAACTTGAGTCGTGCTGCAAGTTGTGTTGCTGCGTAGTATACTGTGGCGTAGAGGAGGCATTGATTCTTGGGACAGAGGGAGATAGTACACCCCTCTGCCTGTGGCATGTAGATGTCAGAACTGTCTCACCTTGCGAGTATAGTCCTATTAGGGTCTGGACCAAACAAATCCTCTGTACTTCTTACTTCACTCCTGAAAAAGCCCAAGCCTCCGGCCACAACAAAGCGCGCCGAGTCCCCTACTTAAGTCACAGCTGTTGCTAAGGGGAGACGCTTATGTATGTACCCTATGCGATAATAGTTTTGCTATATATATTTGCTATATATGTATTGTAAGCACACAAGTGTAACAGTAGATATTACACAGTTTTTGTATGTGAAAACACACAATAAATCCAGGCATAATCTACTGCAACTGGTCCAGGCCATCCATTTTTAATTCTTCATGAATTTTCCAAAAAGTCTAATATTTTTGACTCATTTGTTTGATTTTCTATTCACTTTTAGTATTTGTGTGAAAATCTTGAAGCTCTGGAGCAAAATAGGCCCTTCATGGCCCTGAAGGTAGCCACCAGAGTGTGATCTGATTACCCTCCCAGCCTGCTGACTCAGCGTCTCCTCCGCATGCTGGGACTCCAACAAACGTGGAGTCAGGTATTATCAGGTATTTAAGCCTTGCAGCAAGGACTGACGCAATGAAGAGAACGCTTGGGGTTACCATTAGCCTTCCTAATAAAAAAACATGGCAATACCCTAACCATGGAGGCTAATATAAAAGATGTCTAATTCATTAAAAATGAGGACTTCGAAAATAGGTCAGTCGGAGTCTTCAAGAAGTGGTCACAAACCTACACCAAGCAATCAGGAAAATTATTGCTTGGTGCTCCCTGTCCTCCCTGAAATTGACAAAGCTACTAGAGACATGATCCCACAAAGGATAACACCATGCAAGTCACAAGATCACATAAAAATATGGAATTCTGTGGCTCCAAAATCTCAATTTATGCATAACTGCTCACTGCCACCATTCAGAAGGAAGGGAACCTCTAGCTCATCCTAGCTCTGCTCCAACAGCAATGTGTAAGCCACAGTATAAATGGGCGCTTCCATTCGGGCTTATATTTTCCATAAAAAATATTCCTATTCCTGCACCACTCTACAGGAGGAAGAGAAGTTATATGTCAAAAGTTTAGTAGTTCAGCAATTCTGTCTCGACAAGACTGTATTGCCTACCTAATTATAAATACCATGTAAACCCGAAACTGTTCTCTTTCAAGGATAATTATTTTCTCAAACTAAGAAATGCAGCTTTCCCTGTGACAACATCCAGGTTTAGTAGAGAATGTTATTCTTTTAACATGCCATAATGGAGCAATAATGTATTGTTTGCTGAAAATGGATCTGTCAGCCATCAATAAATTGCAGTATTTGAATGTCAGGAATAAAAGCTTGTATTGATTCTGCTCTGTTCCAGGTGACTAGTGTGCGCTGCTGTTCCGAGCCTTTGAGGTAACATAACAATTGCAGATTTTAATTATACTGTATGATTATCTAGGCTCCTTTTACTTTTCACCATGCTATAATCACAGATCCCCTATCCCAAAGAAAGATTTTCAGAGCTAATAGTAGCCTCAGAACACTATATATATATATATATATATATATATATATATATATATATATATATTTATATATATATATTACTTCATCATGCCTAGCCACCCTGCATGGACCAGTGGAGGATTTATGGAAAAGAAAAATACAATTCTGTGATTACTCACCTGTAGAATTGGTATTATGAGTATACAGTACGTCCTGCTCCAGATAGAATACTTACACTCGGGTATTGCTCCGCCAGATGGCGCTGGACTGCAGAGACATCGAAAATAGGCTCCTCCCGGCCCCTAAAATACCCAGGGACCTCCCACAATCCCCAGCATTGAAAAGCAGTTAACGAGAAGCCGGGAGAATTAAAACAACCCAAACTGGTAACTATAACAATGATAACAATCACCATACAGGGGATCCAAGATAATGCAAAACGCAAGGGTGGGGTGGAGCAGGACATACTGTATACTCATAATACCAATTCTACAGTTGAGTAATCACAGAATTGTATTATTCCTAGTATACAGTACGTCCTGCTCCAGATAGAATACTTACACTCGGGACATCCAATAGCAGCGTCCATAAAGTAGGGTGGGATCCCCAAAGGTAACAGCAGACAGTTTAAACCACTGCCGCCTGCAGAACCTTGCGGCCAAAAGCAGCATCAGCTGAGGCCCTAACATCACCCTTGTATAACTTTGAAAAGGTATGAACAGAAGACCAAGTAGCGGCCTTGCAAACTTGTTCAACAGAAGCCGGGTGCTGAAAAGCCCAAGAGGCACCAATAGCACAAGTAGAATGAGCAGTAAGGCGGAAGGGAGGATTCTTCCCCTTAGCAGAGTAGGCCTGAATCACAGCCTGACGGATCCAATTGCTGATAGTAGACTTGGCAGGAGCCAAACCCTTCCTAGGACCAGAAGGGACCACAGAAAGAGCATCAGTTTTCCTGAAAGGTGCAGTAGCCACCAGATAGTACTTCAGACACCTAACCACATCCAAAGTGTCACGGCCACCTCACCTGTCCTTCGTTCCCTCGCCGACTCCTCTCCGCGGGCTGGGCGTCCGTTGCAGCCGGCGGCGGGCCGGCGTCTCTCCCTTCCGGCCGCCGCTCGGCTGTCGCGAGCAGCCGCCCGGGCGGCCTCCTCGTCGGCGGCGTCGGGAGCGGCCGCGTCGCTCTCTGTGCGGCGCGCTCCCGGCGCGCTGCATCGTACACGCGCGCGCGCCTGGCTTCTTTGTATGTCCTCCGGCGGCGCTGCACACAGCGCGCCCGCCGGAGGTAATCAGCATGGGCCAATGAGCCCTTTGTCAGCATGGGCCTATGAGCCCAAAGTACACTGGGCAAACGCCCCCTGATTCAAACTGGGCAATCAGCCCAAGGTTCCTATGTAGCACCAATCACCACATTCCCCCTCAGCCAATCCTGTTAGCCCCCATCATATAAAGGTATTCACCCTGCGGTCAGTCCTTGCCCGTTATAGCGTGCTACTGGGTGCGATTTTGGATATCTTCTCCCTGTGAATCTTGCCGTGTTTTTGACCTTCCCTGATTGCCGCCTGGACCGACCTTGCTTGTTCTTTGACCACGAATCTGCCTGCTCCTTTGTACCGCGAACTTCTGACCTCCCGTTGTGACCCTTGGCTTGCCCTGACTACTCTTCCGTCTAACCCTACTGTACCATGCCTCCTCGGATTGACCACCCGTGTATGACCCCTGTCCGTTATTGCTACTCAGTCTAGTTCCTGGTTCATCTGCCTTCCCCTGCATAAGTCAGCATCCTTTGTGCTAACAAGACCTGGGGGCAACCGTGTCCGGTGAGGCGTGTCTAGCGTCCCGGCAAACGGGGGCTTACTATAGGCGAAGAAAGCAGCGGAGATTGGGGGTTGCTGATTTATTGGAAGGTGGGTGTCCCACGGGACCTGACACAAAGAATGCAAGACCCTTAGTATTACTAGGATTAGGGCACAATGACGGAAAAACAATGTCCTGATTCAAATGAAAGGCAGACACGACCTTAGGCAGAAAATCTGGCTTGAAGTGGTGTCTCTCATAGTAGGGGGGCTGGATGGAAAGCGCCGCCAACTCAGACACACGTCTAATAGTGGTGATAGCCACCAAAAAGACAACTTTGAGAGTAAGAATGGCCAGGGAAGCATCCTGCACAGGTTCAAAGGGAGCACCCTGCAAGACTGACAAAACCAAGTTCAAATCCCAAACAGGCACCATAGGCTTACGTGGGGGACGCACATGTGTAACCCCCTGGAAAAAGTCCTGATCAGAGAATGCTGAGCAAAGGACTTCTGGAAGAAAACAGCCAGGGCAGAAACCTGACCCTTCAGAGTACTGAGTTGGAGCCCCATCTCTAACCCATGCTGCAGAAACTCCAGAATCCTGGGAATAGAGAACACACGACAGGGAAGAGACTTAGACTCACACCAGTTAATGTAGGCAGGCCAAACCCTGTAATAAACGGAAGAAGAAGACTTCTTCCTAGCCTTTATCATGGTATCAACAACCAAGGTAGACAGCCCCTTCTCCATCAAGATGGAGGTTTCAGCAGCCAGGCCGTCAAAGCCAGAGTTTGTAAATTGGGATGGCGTAAGGGAACCTGAGTGAGCAGGTTTGGCACCCTGGGCAGAACGTACTGATCTACTGCCAGCTGCACCAAGTCTGCGAACCACACTCTTCTTGGCCACCTGGGGGCCACCAGAATTGCTGGCACCCCCTCCGGAGCAATCTTGCGCAGAACCCTGCCCAGCAGGGGGAATGGAGGAAAGACATACAGGAACTGCCAGAAAGAGTCTGCCAGCAGATTTTCCACCCCCGGAATGTACACCGCTGATATGCAGGGAACATTGGCCTCCGCCCAGATCAGGATCAGAGACACTTCCTGGAGATCCCTCTTGCTCCGGGTCCCTCCCTGATGACTGATGTAGGCAACTGCCGTCTGGTTGTCCGAGTGCACCTGAACAGGCAGGCCCCGAAGGTGATGAGTCAACTGAGCCAGAACTAACCTGATCACCCGCAGCTCCAAGACGTTGATAAGTGTGTGGGCCTCCTGAGGGCCCCACCTCCCCTGGAACTGCAGGGACTTCCAGAAACCCCCCCAACCTGACAGACTGGCATCCATGGTGACCGTCTCCCAGGAGGGGGTCAGAAAGGATCTGCCCCCCAACAGGTTCCTGGAGTCCAGCCACCACGAGAGGGACCGCCTGACCAGGGGGGAAAGCGCAAAGACCCGGTCCAGGGACGCAGGGTCCTTGTCCCATACTGACAAGAGGTGGAGTTGCAGAAGCCTCATGTGGAACTGAGCATAAGGGACCGCCTCGAAGCACGCCACCATCAGGCCCACCAACTGCATTCCCTGCCTGATGGAGGGATGATGACAAGATAGCAGGAACTGGACCTGCGCAATCAGACTGTCCACCTTCCGCTGAGGAAGAAAAATCCTTGCCTGAACTGTATCCAGATTCATTCCCAGGAATGAAGTCACCAAGGAGGGAGACAGAGAAGACTTGGGGTGGTTGATCACCCAGCCAAATGACTCCAGGGTGGACACCACCAGCTGAGTATCCAACTCTGCCTGATGTAGAGACTGGGAAGTGATGAGAATGTTGTCCAGGTAGGGCAGCACGCGGATGCCCTGAAACCTGAGCAGAGACATCACTCCTGCCAGCACCTTGGTGAACACCCTGGGAGCTGAAGTGAGACCAAAGAGCAATGCCACAAATTGGTAGTGTTGATCCTCCAGAGCGAACCTGAGGAACCTTTGATGACCTGGAAATACAGGAATATGAAGGTAAGCATCTTTGATGTCCACAGACGTCATGAAATCCCCTGGGTGCAGGGAACTGATGGCAGAGCGCAGAGAATCTATGCGAAAGTGCCTGCACCTGACAAATTTGTTAAGGATCTTCAAGTCCAGGTTGGGCCTGACTGACCCATCTTTTTTGGGCATTGTAAAGAGGTTGGAATAGAAGCCCTTGTCCTTTTCTCTTAAAGGGACCTTGTAGATGACCCCTAACTCCAGAAGGCTTTGCACTGCCTGCACTAGATCCTGAGCTGACACAGGGTCCTGAGGAATCCGGGATCTGATGAACCTTGGGGGGGCAGACAGCAAACTCTATCTTGTAATTGGAGGACACTACCTCCTGAATCCACCGGTCTGAGACATGAAGCCTCCAGACGTGAGCAAAATGCTGAAGCCGTCCCCCCACCCGGATGGGTGAGGGCGCCCCATCATGCCCGAGGGAGCTTGGGAGAGGACTTAAGCTTGGAGCCCCAGGAGGAGCCAGGGCGTCCCCGTCCTCTGCCCCTACCCCAGAAGTCTCCTCGGGCCCCAGTAAAGGAAACCCCCCTCCCTTGTCTAGAACCATGGTAGGGGGAGAAAAAGGAGCCCTGACCCCGAAAGGGCCGAGACTGCCGCCTGCGCTGGGGTAACCTGCCTCCCTTAGTAAATAGGTCCAGGCGGTCCCCAAACAGGCGTAGTCCTTTGAAGGGAAAACCAGTGAGGGCCTTCTTGGCAGCGTTGTCAGCAGCCCACCACAAGGGCAGAGCTTCTGCCACACATTCTAATGCTGTAATCCAAGGCAGAGAGGACATAAGTCACAAAAACATCACAACGAGAAATTAAACTCCTCACTAGACACATCATCAGGGGCACCATCAAGGATACTTCTGAGCAGGGTCCTAATAGCCACAGCCGAAATGGCAAAGGCATGGGAGGCCAGCTGATCAATGCGCCGGTCCTCAGCATCCCGCAGGGTAGTAGAGTCAGGAGAGTGCATGACAGAGGTGTTAGATAACCCTAGGACCGGGGCATCCACTTCGGGAGGGGATAACCAACCCGTCACCACATCAGCAGGAAAGGGATACTTCCTATCCCAACTCTTAGGTACACCGGGAAGTCTACTGGGACACTCCCATTCCTTGAGCACAAGGTTATTGAAATGTGCTTGCTCAGGAAATTCCAAGCGTGACTTAGCAGTATGAAAAAGTTCCCCCCTTTGCCTGGGGGCCGCAACAGGGGGAGAGATAGACAGAACCTCAAAAATCTGAGCCAACAGTTTATCAGTATCATCCGGGGCCCAGGGGTCAGAGCCAGAATCGTCATGACCCCTGGGTCTCTAATCAGATGACCCTGAGTCGGAGAATAGCTCCCCTTCCTCCAAAGGGGTATAGCCAGACAGTTCCAAAAACTCATCAGCTTCCATAGGGCAAAGAGTGACATCAGGCGTTAAGTGCCGCTTTTTTTCAGAGGCCTTACGCGCCAAGGTATTAGCAATTAACTTCTCAACACTAGCCAGTCTAGAAGACACATCAGGCTGAGAATCCCCACTTGTATGCAACTCAGAGGGAGTGAGATTTAAGCTTGGGGGAGTAGGTGAAGTGAAACGAGGTGCAGGCCCAGCCACTGGAAGGCCAGACCTTCTCGGCACAAGGTACACAGACCCACGCATTGTCAGCGCTAATAGGGGTCACCCCACAAGCTACACACAGCCGGGCTTGTCCCGAAGGAACCCCGAGCACATTATCCTGAGACGCCTCCATATGGTGATTATAGCGGCACAATAGGCTGATAGGGATTGACGCTATAAAGCAACCCGGGATGCCCCAATAACCAGCTAGGGAAGTGGGAGTATTAACACTAGGCCTCACAAGTTAACCAACTAAATAGAGGGAGTAGGGCCGGGAGAAGCCAAAAGGGTTCTCCCGTCTGAAAGACATAATCAAAGGGGAGCCGTAAGTATACAATAATAAACAGCGGTAATAAAGCCGCCCGCGAGGGCACTCACAGACCGCGGTAGGTAGAAGCCCGTCACGCAGCAGCCGGAACCAAGCAAAAAAATGGCATTGGTATACCTCGAGGGGCGGGCCCACATGAACAGTGACGCAGAACGCGCCAAAGACAGGCCCTGCCCCCCCCGAAGAGCGTGAAGCCATACACGTGACAAGCAGCCAATGACGGCGCACCGGCGCCTGAGGTAACGCCGCCGCCAAGCGCGGAACACAGGGAAGCACGACGGCGGCGGCGGCAATTTCAAGGCACAATGAGTGAAAACAAGTCAGCGCGGCGGCTGACACCAAGCATAATGTAGTGAAGCATAAAAGCCAATACACATATATACACACACACACCCCCCTCCCTCCCCCGAAGGCTACAAGGAGAGGGAGGACAGCGGCCACTTAACAGGGCCCACCGATAGACAGGGGCAATAATGCGGGAGGGACATCCCATAGAGGCTCACCATATGCCTGTACCGCCTACCCTTTGGTGGGGGATTGCGGTGGAGCAGCGCTACTAAGCACCTAACTGCCTACCATCACCCGACCAGCGCAGCCAAGGCTGGGAGGCAATTACTGATGGAACAGGTGGGAATAGTCCTACAGGGCCGCAGGCTAATAGCCCCGCTCACCTTCCACCACCTTCGCAGTCCAGACTGCAGAGAAGATCTGGGGATTGTGGGAGGTCCCTGGGTATTTGAGGGGCCGGGAGGAGCCTATTTTCGATGTCTCTGCAGTCCAGCGCCATTTGGCGGAGTAATACCCGAGTGTAAGTATTCTATCTGGAGCAGGACGTACTGTATACTAAGAATAAAAATGAATAACAATAAAACATCCCTAAATATAGCATGATGCATGCGCATTGAAATTTTATTGTGCGGTATTATGGCCAGCCTTTAGGGTGTGTGATTTGTGCAACTGCACAGGGTACCATCATAAACTCTCTGTAAGCAGGTGCCAGCAGACACTATTCAAAAACTCCTTCAGAAAGAAAGCCCTCATTTTGTTCACCAGGTCTCTCTCTCTCGTGCATATTGTCTTGCTTTCAATTTCCAAACATTTTGTCTTCTTTCTTCCATAATGATCTCTTGTGGTCTCTTTCCCCTTTTACCACCTTCTCTAGGTCTTTCTTTTTTCCTTACTTCTTCTCTTTCTAATCTCCACAGGTATTTTGATTAAAGAAATTGAAATACCATCCTGGACTAGCTGCCATGTAGATACACCTGCACTTACCTTTAATACGGTGATGTTCCAGGCAAAGCTTTCTATGGCTTTACTGAGTTTTCTTCCTTTCAGTCCTTCCTTTGTCCCCAAACTATGTAGCTCCTCATGAAACTCCATTCCTGCATAAAACAAAGGTGTGAAACACGCATAATTTGAACAAGCACAAGACAGCTTTAATGTCTGGTGGCAATATGCTTATGGGAATAAAGTTTGTAGCTGCAACAATGGGCACAGCAGGTGCCAATGTGATTCCCTAATGAATAGCATATCAGTCCTACAAGAAATTCCATTTTGCAGGAGTTCGATATGAGAGAATAGTTAACAATAACTTAAAGCGGATTTCCTGTCAAAAACAACCCCTCTGCCCTGCCACCTTCTCCTGGCGCTAAGGCAGGACGGGGGGGGGGTTACAAAGAATAAAAAGCCTTACCTCACCTGTGGCCCATCGCTGCTCTCTCACTTCTCTCGGTCCACCGCTTAGAAAGCTGCAAAGCGACATCCCCTGGCTCTGTGCGACCACCCGCCACCCATTCAAGTGCCTCAGCATCAGGAAAGGGTGGGGGCATCAGAGTTTGTTTCTGACATGACTTGAAGAAGATCTTCACGAAATAGGGACAAATTGTACTATGTATGTATGTATATGCTCACAATACAATTATACTAACGCTTTCTTGATGCTTCTTTGACACATGGTGGTATTTGAGGACTGTCAGTATTTAGTAGAAATTACACTTGTGACTTTTGCTTATATTACAATAAAGAGTTGTTCCAGTGGATAACACCGACAAAAAACTGGAGAAGACAAAACTGCAGGTTGGAAAATGAATAAACTACTACATATAGTCCTGGGCAAAATAGCTGCTCTAGTGAGGTCCAGCTGTTAATTTCTTATTGTTAAAAGAATTAAAAGTTATCATGTTTTGTTATAAAATATTAATTAATATGAAATATGAATTACACTTGTTTCACCGCTAATCAGTAGAAAATACAATTCTGTGATTACTCACCTGTAGAATTGATTTTACTGTGTACAGCACGGCCTGTTTCATTTCAATCATTACTTCTGGGTATTACGCCACAAGGTGGCACAGTTGACTGCAGAAGACTTGTGGCTCCTCCCGGCCACATAAAAAGCCAGGAATCACCCATAGACCCCCAGTGTTGAAAAGCAGTTATGCAAGAAGCCGGGAGATAAACCATGATAAAAAATACACAGCCTCACAAAAAATAACTTTTGAACAAATCACCATAAAGAGGCAACCAAGGACAACGATAACAAGGGAGGGATGAAACAGGTCGTGCTGTACACAGTAAAATCAATTCTACAGGTGAGTAATCACAGAATTGTATTTTTCCAAGTGTACAGCATGGCCTGTTTCATTTCAATCATTACTTCTGGGACATCCAATAGCAGTGTCCGTAAAAGTAGGGTGGGATCCCCAATGGGTAACGGCAGGCAGTTCAAGCCACTACCGCCTGAAGCACCTTGCAGCCAAAAACAGCATCAGCTGAGGCCCTAACATCAACCTTGTAAAACTTAGAAAAAGTATGAACAGAAGACCAAGTAGCGGCCTTACAATCTTGTTCAACAGAAGCCGGGTGCTGAAAAGCCCAAGAGGCACCAATAGCTCTAGTAGAGTGAGCAGTAACACGGAAGGGAGGTTCCTTCCCTTTAGCAGAGTAACCTTGTACCTTCGCCTGTCGAATCCACTTACTAATAGTGGATTTGGCTGGGGGCAAACCCTTCCTAGGTCCAGCAGGAGGAACAAACAGGGCATCAGACTTCCTAAACGACTCGGTGGCGACCAAATAAAATTTGAGCGCCCTGACCACATCCAGAGAATGAAGGTTCCGTTCCTTGGAATTAGCAGGGGCAGGACAATAGGAAGGTAAGACAATGTCCTGATTGAGATGAAAAGTAGACACAACCTTGGGCAAGAAATCCGGCTTAAGCCGGAACACCGCCTTAAGCCGGAACACCGCCTTATCCTGATGCCGCTCAAAATAAGGAGGTTTCCTGGAAAGCGCCGCCAGCTCAGAAACTCGACACACCGAAGTAATAGTGACCAAAAATGCTACCTTAAGAGTCAGAATGGGCAATGCGGCCTCACGCATAGGCTCGAAGGGAGGACTCTGAAGAGCCGACAGCACCAAGTTTAAATCCCAAACCGGTAGCAGAGGATTACGCGGCAGATGCACATGAGAAACTCCCTGGAAAAAGGTTTTGACAAGCCTATGATTGGCAAAAGATCTTTGGAAAAAAATTGCCAGAGCCGAAACCTGTCCCTTGAGAGTGCAAAGTTGAAGGCCCGAATCCAGACCATGCTGTAAAAACTCCAGAATCCTGGGAATCGAAAAATCACGACAAGATAGAGACTTGGACTCGCACCAAGCAATATAAGCATTCCAGACCCTGTAGTAGATAGAAGACGATGATTTCTTCCGAGCCTGAATCAAAGTATCGACAGCAGCCAAGCCGTTAAAGCCTGCGTTTGTAAATTGGGATGGCGCAGCTGCCCCTGAGTGAGAAGCTCTGGATCGTCGGGCAAAACGTACAGATCCACTGCCATCTGGACGACGTCTGCGAACCATACCCTCCTCGGCCAGCGGGGGGCCACTAGAATGGTTGGTACCCCCTCCTGGGCTATCTTGCACAGCACTCGAGCCAGTAGAGGAAAGGGAGGAAATACATAGAGAAGCCACAACTCCGTCCAGGGAATTGCTAGCGTGTCAGTGGCGAAGGCCAGAGGGTCCTTTGACAGGGAGACAAATCTTGGAAGCTTGTGATTGTGACGGGACACAAATAGGTCCACATCCGGCTGACCCCAGCGGCAATACAGGGCGAGAAATACCATGTGGCTGAGAGCCCATTCCCCCAGACGAGACGTCCCCTTGCTCAGGAAATCCGCCTTCTGGTTCTCCACCCCCGGAATGTAGCCCGCCGAGATGCAGGGAACAGTCTCCTTCGTCCAAGACCATATCAGGGACACCTCCTTGAGGGCTCGCTTGCTCCGGGTCCCTCCCTGATGATTGATGTAGGCAACCGCTGTCTGATTGTCCGAGCTGACTTGTACGACACGACCCCGAAGGTGGGGAGTCAACTGGGAGAGCACCAACCTGATCGCCCTCAGCTCTAGGATATTGATGGGCGTGTGGGCCTCCTGGGGACCCAACTGACCCTGGAGCTTCAGTGACTGCCAAACTCCCCCCCAGTCGGTCAGACTGGCGTCTGTGGTGACAATCTCCCATCACGGAGGCAGAAAGGACCTGCCCACTAGAAGATTCCTCGAGTCCAACCACCATGAGAGGGACTGTCTGACCAGAGGGGACAGAGCAAACTCCTTCACCATGGACTCCTGAGTCTGATCCCAAGCCGACAAGAGATGTAACTGAAGCGGTCTCATGTGGAACTGAGCAAAGGGAACTGCCTGCATCCCTAGACGGAACTGCATCCCTAGACGGATGGAGGGGTGAGGACACGACAGCAGGGCCCGCACCTGCATCTGAAGGCCCTCCACCTTCTGCTGAGGGAGAAAAACCTTGACCTGAGAAGTATCCAGCGTCATGCCCAGGAAGGACTTCGCCAAAGACGGAGATAGTGAAGACTTGGGATAGTTGATCATCCAGCCGAAGGACTCGAGAGTGGACGTCACCACCTGAGTATCCTTCTCGGCCTGATGAAGAGACTGAGCAGCAATCAGAATGTCGTCCAGGTAAGGGAGGATGCGGATGCCCTGGTTCCTTAGGAGAGCAATAACACCGGCCAGCACCTTGGTGAAAACCCGAGGAGCCGAGGTGATACCGAACGGCAAGGCCACAAACTGGTAGTGTTGATCCCCCAGAGCGAACCTCAGGAACCTCTGGTGACCTGGGAAGATCGGAACGTGAAGGTAGGCATCCTTGATGTCCACCGTGGTCATGAAATCGCCCGGGCCGAAGGGAACTTACGGCCGAGCGTAAGGTCTCCATGCGAAAGTGCTTGAACCTGACGAAATTGTTGAGGCCCTTTAAGTCCAGGATGGGCTTCAGGAAGCCGTTTTTCTTGGGCACCGTGAACAGGTTGGAGTAGTAACCCCGACCCTGTTCCTGAAGAGGTACCTGACAAATGACTCCCGACGCCAGAAGACGTTGCACGGCCAAACGCACACGGGGTTTAGAGATATCCGGGACCGGAGGAATCTTGGGGGCGGCCAGGCTGCAAACTCTATCTTGTATCTGGAGGAAACCACCTCCTGAATCCACCGGTCTGAGACGCGCAGTCTCCAGACTTGAGCAAAAAGCCAAAGCCGTCCCCCCACCCAGTCGGGTGAGGGTGTCTCCTCATGCCTGAGGGGCCTTGGTAGGGGGTTTGGGCTTGGTTCCCCAGGAGAGACCGGGGCGACCGCGGGATCTCTTAGCGGCGGTGTCAGACGCCCACTGACGCAACCAGATGGACCTACGCATAGCAACCAGCAGGGCCGAGGCCCTACCGCCAAGCCGGACGGCATCATCCATGGCAGACAGCACAAAGGCAACAAAGTCAGAGCAAAGCAAAAGGTCATTATAATCCTCTATTCAATTGCAAGATCGGGTGGCCTCAGCAAGGCGCCTGACCTTCTTTTTAATAGCAATGGCCACAATAGCCGCGGCGCAGACCGGACGCAAACCGGCCCCTACAAAGGTGAAGGCATGACGAGCCAGCTGATCCATGCGTCGGTCCGCGCTATCATGCAAGGTGGTAGTGTCGGGGGACGGCATGACCGAAGTGTTGGATAGGCCCAGGACCGGGGCGTCCACCTCAGGTGGGCACGACCAGCGCCTCACCAAATCGTCCGAGAAGGGATACCTTCTGTCTAATGCCTTGGGCACCGAGGGTAACCACTCCTTGAGGACCATATTAAAGAAATGGCCCTGTTCCGGGAACTCCAGGCGTTGCTTGCCAGGGCGGAAGAGCTCGCCCTGCTTCTTCTTCGCCACCCTTGGGGGGTGATGTGCAATGTATCAAAAACAGCCGACAGGAGCCTGTCGGCATCATCCGGGAGCCAGGTATCCTCATCCGAAGAAGACCCTAAGTCACTATCGTACTTGCCCTGACGATCGCCAGAGGAGTCCGTGTCACGGAACAACTCCCCCTCCTCCAGGGAGTCATGGCCACCGAACATGTCAAGGCCCTCATCCTCATCGGCAAAGAGGGACAAATCGGCGTCTAGATGCCTCTTTTTGCTAGAGGCCTTGCCCGCCACCAGCAGGCCTGAGAATGGCTCTCGGCGCCAGATGAAGGGACGGTCCCCGCAGCGCAGTGCGCTAGCGGCGGGGAAGGAGCCCCCGGGCGCATGGCGGCGTGTGCAGGACGTCGGCCGACCCCCACCCCCCGACAACGGCCACGCCGGGGAGATGGGGAAGAGGAGGGGGGGGCGGCGACCGGAGTGGCGACAGCGACCGGAGTGGCGACAGCGGACCAGGGTGCAGGGGGGGGGGAAGAGGGAAAGATGAATGGCAGAAAAACGAGGCCCAGCAACAACAGTGACATGGAATAAAAAACAACACCCCACAATCACAACTCACCCCAGTAAATGCACACCAGGGGCACACAAGCAGCAGTGGTTTCTCCAGTCCCCCTATAGGCTCACCATATGCCTATGGCCAGCTACCCTTCAGGTACAGGGTCTGCGGCCTGGAGCAGAGCTCACCGAACACCCGACCCCAGGTGTTCCCCTACCGTCACCCGATCCGATCAGCCTAGGCTGGGAGGCAGGAGGGTCCAGAAAACAGGTGGAAATAGGCTTACAGGGCCACAGGCTACCGCTCGCCTGCGAATAAACATAGAGAGCCATCTTCTGTTTTTCTCAGTCATGGCTGCAGAGAAACACTGGGGGTCTATGGGTGATTCCTGGCTTTTTATGGGGCTGGGAGGAGCCACAAGTCTTCTGGAGTCAACTGCGCCACCTTGTGGCGGAATACCCAGAAGTAATGATTGAAATGAAACAGGCCGTGCTGTACACTTGGAAAATAAGCTGCAGGCCTGGGTCTCTGGCTAGTCCTTTTTAGACCATTATAATTTTTGTTCTGTCACTCTATTTTTATATATTTCATGTATCATATCTTCATAAATTCTCTATTTTCTGCAAATAGGCAGCAGAAACATATTATTTTTTTAGTGGCACAGGGAAAGGATGGAATTCATTAAACCATATACCAAAATAAATACAATGGTAAAACAATGAACCAAAAGCAATGTTCTTAGCAACTTAGGCCATATCTAAATGCCCACTATTACATGTGTTAATTCTACAAAGTCAACCATCTCCTGAAAGCCCGTTTCAGCCCCACCATAACAATGCCCCAAAGTAACACTGAAATGGCAATATACATTCAAGGACACATTCATGGTACCTAACAAGATAACTGTATAATTAGGCGTTTCACTGAGCTGTAAAATCTACCCCATCTTATGGCAAGCTTAGAGACAACAAAAGGTGGGAAGAAGGAAGAAAAGGAATACAATAACGAAGAGATTGTAAATTATGACAATTTAAACATATATTTCCATAGTTTATTTAAGTCCTTTTAGTTGAATAGCAACCACTGCATCGATGCCTCAGTGTAGTCTGGTGTTTTGTAAGACAACTGAGCATTGTAAAAGTGATGTACTGTACTATTTACTATGTATGTTCTGTAACGTTTGTAGTAAACTAACTCAATAAAAAATGTTTTACATTAAAGTGCGTGTATACTCATAGGGGAGTATATGTGGTCACCTTCTATCCCCAGCCCAGTGCCCTAAAACAGCCTGTGTTTCTTTTGTTACCTCAGCTTTTGCTCAATATTCATAACAACACAAACTGGATGCAGTAGGCCATATTTCTCCCTGGCTGAGCAGCCCAGTGATGATGCAATCAGTTATACACAGCTCAGCAATGGAGAGGACTTCAACCATCTGTCATTATGTGACAGTTTGGTTGTAACTCTATGAATTAGAATAGCGCAGGCTAGTCACCATAATACTACTTCCTGTTGTTTTTCCAGGTGTTTTTATGGATATTGGGCAAAGGGTGTGGTAAAAAAAGAGACACTTTGGGGCACTGGGCTGGGGATGGAAGGTGACCACATAAACTTCCTTTCTGACAATAGGTGCACTTTAACAGAGTTCCAGTGTTCTCCAGTTTTCCCCAAGACTAATTTGTTCCATAAGTACACAACTGCTCAAAAGGTGATGAAAACTATTTATTTTTTGAGCTTCAAATGTTGTTTTGTGATTATATGGTTTAGCTGACTGACAGCTTATACTTTCCACCCAGGTGGTATTTGAAATAATTACAAAATGGTATTGGAGGAAAACATCTTGACAACTCTTATGGCCCATTTCCACAACCTTTAGACTGTAAGCTCACAAGGGCAGGGCTCTCTCCTATTGCATCTTGTATTCAGAATATCCATTGTAAACTCTGTAACACTGCATTTGTAATAGTCTATGTACTGTATGTTTCTACCCTGTCTGTAATTACTACTTTTTACAGCGCTACGGAATAAACAACAATAATAATTTAGCTGAATTGACCACAATCAGTGGATCCATGGAAATGGCAGTTGTGACTGAGCAATGAACAGAGAATTTGTTCATTGGTTGTGTGTCATATTATTTTGGCTGCCAAAAAAATTCTTGTTTGTTGCATTACTATTGACATGTAGAAACAGAAATTGACCACAAGTAGAATGTGGAGCACACAGCATAAGAGATCTCACAGACAATTGCTCTAAAGAACAATTAGCAGAAAAATCTCCATAGCGTCCATACACAAATGATCTGCTTGCATATAAGTTGTACATTCGTTTGCTGGTTCAGTGAATGGACCATTTAAATGTTCACTGGGTCACTAGCCGGGGAGGCAGGTAGCGACAGTTGAGCGACTGTAGCGGCATTTTCAGAGCGCCCGCTAGTAGTCGCTGTGCTTGGCCGTTGTTCGGTAGTTGATAGCGACTCAGTCGGTTTGCCATAATGTTGAATATTTGACCGGTTCCGCGCTGTATGGGAGCGCATGATAGCGACTGTCCCTAGCGACCGGCTCCCACCATATTCATTAAAAAATCACGCTGAAAAATATCCCTTGTTAAATAACGGCCTAATAATTACCAGCAAGGCAACTATCAGCGCGCAGGATTTGCCTATTCAGGGGAAGCATGCATGCATGCAAGGGGGGTCTCAAGCTACATACTGCCGTGGGCCCAACTTTCTGTGAATATTAGTCCTAAATACGAATTGCTATATTGTGTTTCTGCTCTTCATTTTTCCAGGCTGTAAATACAGTGTAGGTAATATGGAGGGCTTATCCAAGAAACACAGGTAGGTATGTAAATCCAGGATATTTGATTTTACAAGTTGTTAGGTGTGTTGAAGCAGTTTCAAGCCTTTAGTTTTACTTTATAAACTAAGTTACAGAAGAATAACCGTGTTTCACAATACATTACAGGTTTATGGGAGGCTTACCTGTTTTCTGACACTGCAGTATTTTGTCATGTATGATATCAGCTGATTCAATCAGAGATTTGCTTTCTTGAATCATCTGCAAGAAAATAGGCAGATATTCATTGTTCATACCTAAATGTGATCATAAAGCTGAAACAATTATCTAAACCCCCCTACACACACACTAGGAGCATAAATAGAAAATGAAACTGTATTTTCTACAACTGTCCATATGTCACGGTATTTCTATCCATCTCTATCAATAGAGGACAAGGAAGATCATTCTTTTTTAGATGGTGATATTTTGTAAATATATGATAGTGTTACTAATCTTACTCATATTGTATAATTAAGGTAGCTTTCACTGGAAGTTTATAATAGTTAATCATAAATATATTTTATAATTTAAGGTTGTGACAATTGCACGGGTTGATCAAATCTATTGATCGTTCATCTGATCAGACCGGCTAATCGTACCCCACTTGTGTCACTGCAATTCTTCAACTGGCAACACACGTGGCTATAAACTGCTGCCACCAGAGCACAAACAGTGCTCAACTCTATAATATCGTACCGGCCACACACAATACAATCAGTAAGAACGTATCGATCGACCCACAACCACTTCCAGGGGGGCTATCGAGCGTCCTAGGCAAGTAAGGTAGCCAGGCTCTTCAGAAATAGTGTGAGCTTTTTAGATCAGATCAATTCAGAGCATCTTCTGTATTTTTAGAATTTATTTAAACACACAGAAAAACACAAAAACAACAAGAAACACAATGCAAGGTGATAAAAACAGAGTTAACCATAAAACACGGTAAATAAGATAAATAGCAATGCAAAATAAGAAAAGGTGAAAAATATACTTAAGAGTCCATCTGGGCTGAGTTCTGTTCGATCAAATAAAGTCCCCACACGCTTTCTGGTCTTATTCTGCTTGGATGTTAAAAGCAGCGTGTGTCACTCTTGATGGTCAAATTCGAGTCTCTTGTCCCCATTCTGCAGCTCACCTTATTCCCTCTAACCAGGGGTCAGCTTCTGACCCCTCCTATGGGCAGAGCGATTGGAGTCACCCACTGATTGGTGCATCTGGGATTCTCCATCTTTGAGGACCTAAAAACTGGTTCATATGACATCCCCCATCTGTTCTGGGATTCCACAGGGAGGGGGGCCACTTTGGGACTTTGTGATCTGTTGTTTATTTGGTTTCCACACTGGGGGGGTTTATTACCCCAACCACTCTCGTATTTATTACTAGGTGGGAGGGGGGAGGAAGCGGGTAGGAGAGGGTTAGATAAAGGTTAGAACCAAGTGGGAGGGGGGACAAGAAATGAGGGGTTTACACCAAAGGCCAGCTAAAGTCTATATATATATATATATATATATATATATATATATACACACACACACACACACACACACACACACACACACACATATAGTACACCAACCTACACATATAGAGAAATAAAGTACACCTAGGATGTGTTCTGTCACAAAGGTCCTTGTTTA
The DNA here is from genome assembly GCA_027917425.1 of Gastrophryne carolinensis. NCBI lineage: Eukaryota > Metazoa > Chordata > Amphibia > Anura > Microhylidae > Gastrophryne > Gastrophryne carolinensis. The sequence continues at coordinate 169,981,970 of CM051240.1, read as the reverse complement.
TAAGAATGTGTGATATGCAGCAGCAGCAGCAGCAGCAGCAATAGGGTGTTGGTGATAGAGAGCTCTCCAATCTCCTCTGCCCCTTATTTTCAGATTACCCCCCAAGGCCCTTAGTGACAATGCCTGAATAAAAGGAATTCAATAAATTGTCCAGACAGAAACAAAAAAGTCTATACTTTTGTGCCAGCAGCCCATCCTGTGCAGGCCCAGTGTTCTCCTGCAGCTTCTCCTCGCTGAGCAGACATCTTCATACTTACTGATGGCATGGAGCCAACGTTTCTGTCCTTCAACACTGGTGGCCTCCATGCGATGCAATGAGAAGTATAGACTTTTGTTTGTTTCTGCCTGGACATTCCCTTTAATTTCTATAAGTTTCAAGGGGGGGGGGGGGGTGTGCCAAGGCAGGTTCAGCACTCCTCACCTCAACATGCTCCCTCTAATGCAACAAAGTAAGCTTGCTAGTGGCCGTAAAGCCATATTGATGGACGCCGCCATGCCTGCCCAACAATGGAGGGTAAAATAGTTCATTCTCCCTCATGCCTGGAGAGGAACTCTCAATATATGTCAGGTTTTTGGTGTTCTTCTTATTGTTTTCCTTTTTGGAATGTAAAATAAACATTTGTGTTAGGATTGTACCCCCAGACCTGTGATTTACTTATCAGCATACTGTTTGCTTTCCTATATTCCTGTCAGTCTGGGTTGCTACAGCTGGAGTGGTTTTCCTAGCCCTTAGAGTAGCGTTTGTCTACTAATCCCGAAATCCTTCTGCTAACAGATGAGCTCATCAGCAGCTTTGGCAAAAATCAAGCAGAAGTAATCACCAGCCCAGCTGAGAAGATGGCCAGTTACTCTTTAGCTACTAGAACCCAATTGTGATCCCCTAACCTGTAGAGGTCAGAGCCTGATAAAATAGTCTGAGTCGGCTTACCGACTCAAAAGTACTGACTGCTACTGCTACCAAGTCTTAGAGACATGTGTAAAGACATAACAGACCCTTTCTATAGCAGTGAAAGGAGGGGAGGCATGCCAGCTATCAGTGGCTGATGGTGGGGGGCATCGTATTGGAAAGATACCAGCCACTACAGTGTACACTGTGTCATCCTGACCCCCCTTCCCGAGTCACAAGTAAGGATAAACTGACTGCTGGGATAGGAGGGTTTCTATGGGTAGATGGGACCTACACAATTCCTGGGAATGTCTTCTCCGAAAATGTTTTAAGGCAAGTTCAATGGTATAACAACTAAAGACCCCACCCATCCTCCTGGTAATAACTAAACAAAGGAAACAAGCTTCACTAAAAGTGGCAATGTAATTGATATTAAAGATAATGTGAAAATATTTAGATTCAAAGACAGAATGAAAATAGAACAGACTTCCGTGGAAAATTCCAGGAAGCATTAATAGCAGCATTACTTGTTCTTGTAAAGAATTGAAACAGCTCCATCACAATACACATAATTGTGTTTAAATATTGTGCTTTGTTTTATTAAACGTGTTAAGATGCCTGCCTGCAACCACAATAAGACGTCATACATTGTCACGGTGGCGGCATGGAGCTGAAACTGGCACAGGTCTTCCGAAGGAAAGAAATATAAATATAAAACAAGATCCTGCATGGAAAGCAGTTCGCTGAGCGGAGTACACATCATTCTGGAAATAAAGGCGTTTCTGTATATTCGAATATATTTTAATTATTATATATTTTTTATGTGTTCCGACCTATTGATTTCTATGGGGTTTATTTTAGAACCACTAATGCCACTTAGCAACATGTAGCGACAGGTGTTTTTATGATGCAAAAAATGTTAACTGCCTCTCCTAGCACCATGTAGTGTTCCATGTATCAATAGCGTTGTGTGCTTTGTTAGTGGCGGCGCTGTGTTCCCTACAGCGCCACATCATATCAGAGTTTTCCAATTGACTTCAATTAGCCATTCCAGTGCCGTCTTCTTTGGTGACTTCTGGTTAGCATTTTTTTTTCTGTGCTCAATCAAGTGATGCAGAATCCCCGGCCTGTTCAGAATGTTTTCTTTTGTTTAATATTTTACTTAGGTTAATCGCTGCTAACTTGCGTTTTCATGCCTTCCAATCATGTGGCATGTCATTTGTATGTCCCCAATGTCATTCCATGTGTTTTTGCTTGATCACTGTGATGCCATCCCCAGTTAAAGCCTTTTTTTTGCACATGCTGCTATATGCCTGAGTATCGTGGTTTCAGAGCGCCTGCACTGGCGCTGTTCATTTACATGTTAAAAACAAATTCTTTTTGGCCCTCCCCACCAGCGCTACCTGTTGCTAGCTCCATTGAAAAATAACAAGACACAGGGCCACGGGTAGCCTACAACACCAAACACTAACGCTCAAGTGGCACTACGAGGCGCATTGATAAATTGGCCTCTATATCTATTGAACCCACTGAACGTTTTTATGTTTTACTGACATTGGGAGCCTGATTTATGAAGTGCACCATTTTGTACCATTTGGTGTCATTTTCTTGGCATTCACATCCAGTGGTGGCAGTGGATCTTACAGGCCCCGGTTTGCTGTAATATCACTTCAGTTATCTGAAAAAATGTTGCAATAAAAATGTTGCAATTTTGTAGCGTGATTAATTTCATTTTTAGTTAGCACAATTAGATGAAAGCATTGGTGTAATAATAGGGAGGACAAAGTGATTTTTGATCATTTGTAAAAGAAAAGCAGTCAATAGCAGACATCTTAGTTATGTGTTTGTATTTTTGACATGTTGGTGCTAACTGGCTTTTAATAGCACAGAAGCTTTATAAATCAGACTCCGAATCACAGTGGATTTAATTTGGTTTAAACCAGAACAACACACATTTTTTACTAGGATGCTACCCTGTAACTAGGGCAACAACCATTTTGTGAAAAATGGGAGTTGTCTGGGTTTCATTTGTTCTACACTGATCAACAGAAATAACCTAAAAGAGGAGTAACATCCCCCTCAAGTCTATAAGACTGTCAGGAATTGGTGAGTGTGAACCCCCCCCCCCCAGATTGCCCTATCCACTCACCTCTTTGCCAAGCCTATGCCGCATCTCTGCATATTACTAGGCCTTTATAGATGGAGCCAGCAGGCTCGTTCTATTTAGATTTCCTTGCCGCACTGGAAATCTGAATCAAAGGAGTGCTGCTGATTGGCTGAGTGGCCCACAATGAAACCAGGAAGAGGTCAATTTTTTGGAATGCCGCCCCCCCCCCCCCCCCCACCAGGAGGCTGTTCTTCTTTAAGTATTACCCCGCCCCAAATATCTAACAAACCAAAATCATCACTGATGTAGCCATTTCTTTCCCACCAAATTAGTTACATGTAGATCACATCTGTGTAGTCAGGAGGTTTCAAGTGACTGAAGGAAAATAACACATACCCTAACTAATGTTAATCAGTCATGGTGTTTCACTGTCATGTGAGTGGCAAAAGGAAAGCGAAAACAGAATTTGGCAAAAATGTCACTGCCTGGGCCTGGTGTGGAACTAGCTATTTGTTGCTGCCACCACTGCCAAAACCATCAAGCTCAGAACCCTCATGCATTGATGGAAGGTTGGGGTTTCCCTCATGAGCTGTGCAAATCAGATTGCAGCAGCAGCTGTTTCTCCAGGGGAAGAAAAACCTTGGTCACCATCATGTTACTAGGGCCCTTACTCATGAATGGATAGCACCAGGTAGTGGCTCTTTAGCGACAGGTAGCGAGAGGTATCAGCAATAGAACGCCGGCCCCAGCACGCAATTACACATTTATGAAGCCGATCCTGTTTAGCGTCTGGGATAACGCCATGTAGCATTAGATTCATCATTATCCCAGCCTCAGCGTACAGCGCCGGCGTTCACACTTTCACAGCGCCACCTATTAGCTCTCGCTACCTGCTGCTCTCCCATACATTTCAATGGAAGAGCCTCAAATCCCATTTATCATCCCATTTTTTTTTTTTTTTTACAAAAACCATACAAGTGTTAAATACATTATTCCTGAATTGTATGTATGTTTTTGAAGGTTTCAAACTATTTTAGAGTCTGACATTAAAGTGTAAATGTCACACTCCTTCAACAATGTCATTCCAGTGTATTGTGTTTGCCTAATGTTGTTCCTGTTTTTAAAAATCCTTGTAATCACACAACGACTGGCACTATGTCCTCCATTCACACAATCTAGACCGACTGCATTCGGTCGCTGTGAATTTGTGTTGAATACGGTAGGATTCGCAGAGCCACCGTGTCCCGGCGCTTTAAGACCAAACTATCAAAACGAGCCATAATTCAGAAGAGGTCGAATTTTAAGCGCCGGGTCAATGAGGGCGTTTACAGGCTCTATGATGCCTATGCATCAGGTAAGTGATACATCACTACATGCTTGTAATTACTATAATGTTGGATGAGTAAGGTATTTTTGTGTGATGTGTCCTTTTTTTCCTTTTGTTTCCGCTCCACAGATAAACGTCCCCCCCTGGAGAAACACGGGAAGGGATTCCTCCCCCGCACCAGAGCGTTGGACTCAGATGAGTCTGTGGGGGAAGGGTCCCTCTCGTTGGTCCCATCTTGAGGACCCAGGGGAGGAAGGGGATGATGCCCCAGAGGAGCATGCTGCTGGGGTGAGGGCAGTATGGAGCCTCAGCTCCTCACAGTCGGACTCAGCTGAGTCTCAAACCCCTTGTGGCCACTCTCAAGTGGGGAGTCCCAGTGGGGAGGAGGTCAGGGACTCGCCCACACTCCCTCGAGGATCAGGGAGTGAGAGGGAGGAGGGTGGCCCATCGGGTTTGGGATCTGCTGGGTCTATTGTGAGGAGTAGAGGCTCCACGCCTACACCTCAGAGCCCTCCCTGGGATACCAGCAGCAGCTCATCCCCTGGTGAGTGCATTTCTTATTGTTGTTTGTATGTTCCATGGTGATTCTGTACTTTATTAAATATATCTTTCCCACATTAACTGTTTTCCAGGGCATCATAGAGCCGGCACCTCCGCCAGCTATGCTGCAGATCTTGCACTCGGGCATAGTCGTGGTAAGTGTATTTTTAATCTGATTCACATGGTGTATTTAATGTAGTTTTAAAATACATACACATGTTTTATGCTACACAGCATTATATGTTCCCTGATTTTTCAGGCCCTTCTGTCACACAACGCCATTTCATTGCAAATTACAGTAGGCCAAAATAGGATTTATATTTATTAAAGCATGATGCTGCACTGCTAATGTGGTAGTAAATGTGCTCCTTGTAGTGCTGCCACATGCGCACGTGTTAAATAACAATAGGAGCAATATCGCGAATTTTTCTTGGTGACATATTTAAATGGTACTTTGAATGTAGGTAAGTGTTGGAGTAAGAATTACAAATGTAGAAAAAAATGATGTCTGTGTTGAGCAGCTGGAGACTAATAGCTCATGTTTATGTCTTCTGAGTGTCGGGACACGACACTCTGGCCTGTTCCACGCTGAGGAGAGGGAGAAACAATGTATCAAAGTCTCAGCTGTTCAGTGCTGGCAGCCGTCCAGCATAAGATAACAACATTGCAACATTGCCTGGCCAGAACTTATATATCTAAAACAGAGAGAAAAGCTCTAGAAGTCATTTAGCTGATTTTGACAGTTTTCCCTTCATGTTGGCTCTGCTGCAGAATCTTTCAGTTTACCATTTTCTCTCTTTTCTCAATACATTTTTCTATATGATCTTTCTTTCAGCTGTGTGTGTTTTGAGCAAAGCCCAACCAGGATTTTCACTATCTGGAGTTTTGTTTTGTGCCCCTAGGGGCATCCCGACTTGGGATGCCCTGATATGTGAAATCCCCAAGTACCTTTACCTGTCCCACAGCGCATGCGCGGGCTCTCATCCAATCAGCTCTGTTTGCACGCAGATGGGGAGCCTGAGCAGTAACCTTCCTGCCTGTCTAAATGACTATCTGCGTGGGCGCGCCAGAAAAATGGGGGGATCTGTGGTTATCCAGGGGTTGTTTCACACAGTGGGCATCCTGATTTAGAATGCCCAAGGGGCAAGGTCAATGGCCGGGTCTTATAGACTTCAGGGTCGGCAACTCAGGGTTTTGTTCCACTTTAATACCTTTAGATTTTCCTGCACAGTTATTCAAAGAAGAATTTCAGTTATTTTCAGTCAGTTTAGTTTATTTTGTATAGATTTTACACATTTTAGTCACCTGGTCTCATAACAAAAGCAGCACCTCACACACACACAGCCGCTACCACTAATTACAGTGTCAGCCTCTGAGGTAAAGTGTTGCTAGGAGACCAGTGGGCTAAATGAAGCAGCTCACTAAATATAAACCCAGCAGATCCCCCTATTCAGCAAATGGACTGAGCCATTGTAATTATACAATTTAAAAGAAAGGCATATATTTTTTCCTTTTTCTATCGCCAGATTATTTATACACATGTTAGAAGCTATTGTGTGGCTATTTAATTATTTACCTTTTTTAATGCAAATTTCGCGATACTGCTCCTTTAAGTGAGTTTTTACTACTGTAATTCGCACTGCTGTGGCACTGTCTTGCAAAGATGGCTGAAAAATCAGGAGTGGACCATGGGGAGTACTTCAATGATACAGCTGAATTAATGAACCACTAAATACCATGCTAATGTCTTCAAACCATGTGTTAAACCTTGTTAGAATAATGAAAGAAATGTCTGTGTAAATATTTGCTAACATTGTTTTTGCAGATTTATATCTTAAAACAAACAGGTGGATGTTGAATAATACTATTTTTGGAAAAAACTTATAAAGGTATCTGTTGTGTTTTTTTCTAAACAGATGTTCCCACGCAGACGGATCCGGTCACCATACTCCCCACCCCAGCTCCAGGAACCCCCAGCAGCATGGTCCCTAGTCACAGCTGCGATGGTGAGTACAATGACATGTTAGCAAAACATACATTTAAACCATATGTCTAGAGAGATGACCACGCATAAAGGTTAATGTCATTATGGGGGTAAGTAGGAGACATGTAGATGACATTTTGCCTAGTCCCAGTCATAACTGCATGTATGCAGTTTAAATTTAAACACATAATACATTCAGCCTGTGAGTGTGTGTGGTCATTAACAAAATCATTCAATAGTAAATTGTATAACTATAACTGTAATAGCTGAAGAATTTGTTTAGTACTATGGACATGAGTACTTCAGCAAAACAGGAAGTACACTCTTCAAAAGCTTAAGTAGACCTAATTTGATTATTTCAGTTAATGTAAAAATATAGGCTAGGGAGAAAAATAGCAAATGGTAGGCCACAAACTAAATTAATGAACCAAAATATTTGACTATACTAGCTTCATGTCAAATATCCTTGAACTTTAGAAACACCAATCTTTAAGCCCTAAAATTCCAGACCTATCATAGTTTTTTTTTGTTTTGTTTTTAGGATGTCCAAATAATAATGACCTTTCTTTCTCCCTACAGCTTGCAATAATGAGCATCGCAGACTGTGGCAGTACGTCCAACGGACAAGATTTATGCTGCTGGGGAAGAATAAAAAGCCCCAACAACATTTGTTGTTGGGACTTTATTTCATTTCAAACACACCAAAACACAAAACAATTGGCAAAATAAGCTTATATTGCCTATGTGAGCATAGACAATATAAGATTATTCTAAAATTAAACATTCAAAAAACATTCAAAAGCCCAGACAATATTAGCTTTGAGTGAGTAATTGTACAGTTGCTTAATAGCGACTGCGACACAACATATTCACCACTAGAGGCCAGGTTAATATAGCTGCTGAGGAGCACTGAAATAGCGACTGACGGCTGATCGGGGCGGCCACTAGCGGTTGTTCATAGCTCCGCAATACAGACGCTCATCTGTCGCATCATGAACAACATTATAGAACACCTTCTCTGGGTTTCCTAAACGAAGAAGGAGTCCACTGTGGCCTATTCAGAAAAGGAACAAAGAGAGTTTATCATTTATGTTTTCTAAGCCTCAGTGTGTATGGAAGGGCAGTATAGTCTTCATGGATTTTGTTCCACTAGAATATGCCTTAAACTGGAACTTCACCCTGAATAAGAGCATATCTTATATGTTTCCCACACCCTGTACATACAGATTGCTCACATTAAAATCATCCTACTTGCATCTACTGCATTTTCTGAGCCTTTAAACATCCAAGATGGCGGCACATGGAGTCTCAGGTGGCTTTTGACTGTGCTTCCCTGCATTCTGGGATTGCTGGCCTTATCCTGACCCCAGCTATAACCCCGCACTCTGTACTTTTCTCCCCTCTCCTATTCTCAGTATGTGATGCTTCTGAGGATGACGCCGCCCATATTCTAAAATGCTGAACAGAGTTGCAGCCTAGTGGGGGAAAGAATAAAATGTGACTAAAAACATCAAATATATTAATTTTAGATGCTGGGGAATAGTTTTTAAAGGGTTTGGGATTTTCATGAAATGATGCTGAAGGTCTGAAGTATTCGCCTTGTGAGGGCAGTGACAGCAATCATCCCTCATTTCAGTGTCTTCTCCCTAAATAAAGTTGTACAAACCCATAAGTGCTGTGGATCCCCTGTAAGATAAGTAAGAGATGTCTTTTAATATGTTTAAAGACCTTCCTGCACCTGAGGTGTTGCAATTGAGCAGTTTTACAGGTGAGGTGCTGAAGTGAGAGATTATTTTGTAAATAACAGGCCTCGCGCCCACCAAGCTGATCTAGTCTAGCTAGACTTGTTTCACATTACTCAGATTGGGGGCAGCATTATATTACCTCATAAAGCATCATGGCCTTGCCTTTTCTAAATAAACAATAAAGAGAGAACACTGTGTTTGCCCTTGCTGACCCCTGATAAAAGTGGTGGGCCTCCAGATAAAGCAGGCTATGGAATCTAGTGGGGATTAAGACTAAGATAACGCTGAAGAAAAGCAAATTTCAGAGGACATCATTTTGCAAGAGAAGTTGTCTGAGGGGTTAGGCAAGTGTATATTTTGAGCCTACAGATAAAATAACAATGAACGCAATGCAACATTTAAAAAGATACCTTTAAAAACAAGAAATAAGGTTGTTTACATGGGTTTGGCAAAATCATCACTGCTCTGTGAAATGTTTTCAGAACAGGTTTTGTTGCAGCAGTTTATGAGGTGGTTGATTTGTCAATAAGACGAATGGTTTTATAGAGATGGGATAGAAACAACCGATATTAACAAAAATACCCATTTTCTGAAAATTGCGCGGTTCCACTTCAATTAAGCATACATCACACAATGGCGGGCTTTATCAAAAATGCCTGTAACAAACATAACGCTGCTCTTTACAATGAGGAGAAACAGATGTTGAAAGACTGGAGACGAGAATTATCCCATTAGGTGGAAAGATGTTTTGCTAGAAAGGAATATAATGCTGCAGTACACTGAAAAATAACGGATTTTACTGTGTGGAAGCAAATAAATTGTGGACTATCGAAATGTGTCATTCAGGCTGATATTATAATGTAAATTACAACATCCCCTTTGCCACCATTAGTAATACAGTATATTCAAACACAGTAGGCGAGTATGTGAAAACTGGGACACAGCAGAAACACAATTGTTATACATATGCAGATATAAGCAGCTTGAAAGGCCTAATTACTATTAACCTATTTAGATAGAGCTGCTGGATTGCTAATACTACTGTATAGTCTCTATACTGACCGTTTCTTAACCTTTCATGTTTGTAAGGTGGGGGGGAGGTATAGGATTCCTGTTTCTCTGGTTCCTGTGCAGTTTTAAAGAGGAATGGATAGTCAGGTCACCACTTGGCAGCCAAATCACATGACTTCCGACAACCATTCAGGTTTGATGTGCAAGCCTATCTGGTAATCCCAATAGGTCAACAGCAGTCACGTGGCAGACATACAATGAATAACAGTAGGCAAGCATGTGGGTATAAACATAGAAACATAGAAGGTTGATGGCAGAAGGAGACCATACGGTCCATCTAGTCTGCCCTTATGTGTATACTGTATGTACTCTTTATCTTAGGATAGATGTGTGTTTATCCCAGTATTCTGCTTTAAGGAGGTACGTAGGCAATTAAAGAGACTCAATTAAACAGACATCACAACTGCATTGCCATTGCATGTCGTTCCATTTGTCCCTTTACATTTGGAATGAGTGAGGTCTTAGTTATTCCCAGTAAGCATGTAACCTTTTTCCAGTGGAAACTGTGTAATTGCCCCAATTTACTAATTTTTACTACTAGAGTTCATAAAGCACATTCAACATGTGCTGTTCTGCCCAGGGAATGTGATTGATTGCTGGCAGCCACATAGGACCAGGTCCCGGAGGAGGAGCAAGGATGTTCTGAGTTTCAGTGCTCCGGAGACCAGGCCTCCAGGGGCAGGTAGGGAATCGATTTAAGGACAATATTTTAGTGACAAAGGTGTCTTGCTTTGATCTCTCATAAAATTGTGAGTTATGGATAAGCCAGTGGCAGTTTTGCAGGGGAATAGTCTAGCTTGGCATGAAGCACAGTGGAGCATCCTCTTGGCAGACTCCATCACGGAAGTGACCTATTTGTAGCTCTGTGTGTTAGTATTACTTAGACACAAAGGATAACACACTCATTACCGAGCTGTCATCAGCTTGCGCTGGCTGCCCTGCTTCTGCAATGTGTTTGGAGAACGTTAAAAGAAGCCTGACATATATTTTTAGCCAACAGGGCAGTCAGAGAGGCAAAGCATTACAGCTATTTCCAGAACATCGTGCGCAGTTCTCTAGTGATGCAGTCATTGGTTAGCCTTGCCCGAAGGAGAAATAAATAATGAAGCAGCATGCAGTTTATCAGTTCCAAGCAATAAAGCTGTGCTAATTACGCCAGGTAGAAGGGGCCCAGTTCTAACAGCCACAGGGTGACATACTATACTATTCTCAGTGCGGTTCTTTTATACAAGCAGACGCAGCTTGTTTAGAATGAGACTAAACCAACCAGCCAGCAAATATAGAAGCCTGGCCTTAGCAGCACGCTGCTCCCCTGTCAAGGAGAATTTCACACTGAGTAATAATCCAAGTGGAAGATTCTCCCAGTCTTCCCTTTTAAGGTTCTTGACACTTGCAGTTCATTCACAAAGGAAATTCACTCAAGGAAATGAAGTAATAAAAGAGCTGTTCAGGTGTTCGATGTAAGAAATGACGTGCCCCATTTTGTAATTGTGTGTTGTTTTTATATGGATATGATGACATGTAAACAGGTGTATATTCTATGTGGGTTATAAGACAGGGTTGCTGAAGCAGCTAAGAACATCCAAAACAATGTGAGACTGTACTTAGATCACACTAACGATCATACTTGGGTGTTCAGGCTGCCTTAGGCATTTTTAGTGTTTGCACTCACTTTTCTGTGTGCATATGGATTGTCCCCCAGTTCCTAATTATACATCGTATGTGTACCCAGCCCTCAAAAATAGTGTGTGTGTGTGTGTGTGTGTGTGTGTGTGTGTGTGTGTGTGTGTGTAGAGGATAGAGGGTGCAAGGAATGCATACCCAGGAGCAGCATTCTGTGTGTCTTGGGCTTACTTCTCTCTTCTTGTAGACATGGTTGCTACAGACCACTAATAACAACAGACTGCAGGTAGGGAAAACTGCTTCCATAAATAAACATAAAAATATTTCTAGATAAGCTCAGCATTTTGAGGACATCCCTTTGACACACAATAACACACACTTTAAACATTTTTACTGAAAGTAAACTTTAATGCATTTTAGACTCTGATGCTCATCCACCACTGTGTCTCCCACCGAAAAGACACCCCGGCCACTGAAAATTCCCTGAGAAATTCCAGGATACAGGATTCGTACTCACAGCTACAGCCACTATGCTTCCTTTACAGCAGTGCTTTGGTTGTAGGTGACCAATGGTGTGCACTAGGATGATTTGCACAGCCTCATGTACCCACAGGTCCATTAATTCCTGTAGGTTGTTGGTGGTCACCTAACAGGAAAAATGCAGAGGGGTGAGTCCTTCCGAATTCTCTATTTCATTGCCTAAATTTGTCCAGAAAATGACATCAGACTGGAAGAAGTCCATAATGTAGATAAAGAGAATCGAAAAATAAACAAAATAAAACACTCAATACCTTTGCTATTTATTTATTGAGGAAAATGGTCCAATGTTACATGTCACAGTATCTGAGCACTTGCATTCAGTATCTGATGTGACCTACTTCTGCAGTAATAACTACATCTAAATGTAGTGTATCAACTTGACATTCCAAATCCTTTAACTTTATTCTTCTTTAACCATTATTGGTAGAACAATTTGTGTGCGTAATTTTGTTGACTTGCTGTATGACCCACGTCTTCTTTAGATTCAGCTCATGGACAGATGTTCTGATATTTGCATATATATTTCTTCTGATATTTGATAGCAAGCTTGGCTAAGACGCAGAAAAATAGACCCATACCACAATACTACTACCAGTCTGTGTTTCACAGATGAGATGATGTTTTTAGGCTGGAAGAAGTGTTTTCCTTTTTCCATTTCTCATTTAAACCAAAAGGCTCTATTTTGCTCTAATCTGCTATTGCTTCAATATCCTTCTGCCTTCTTCATGGGATCTTTAGCAGATAAACAGGAATGTACTTTTTGAACTCCAGTGTCTCTTGCAATCTTGCCATGACCACTGTTGATAATGTACATAATTTGTGATCAGCTCTACCTGTGCAATGCAGTGATCCCAAATGTAATAAACCACGATACCAGCACGGCTGCGAGCGCTCTCCTCGTCTCCAAAGTCATGCAATAAGGTAAGGCCAGCCGGTGTTCGTCATAAAAAAGTTTTCCATCCAAGCTTATTTCAACATATTAAAAGAATCCATCCATGTTCAATACAGGCGATATAAAAAGCATCAAAAAGGTAGGTCTCAGTGTCAACTTTTTTATGACGAACACTGGCTGGCCTTACCTTATTGCATGACCACTGTTGATGTTTAGTGTCTTCCTGATGGTGGGGAGGGTAATAATGGTCTGCTGGGGAGGGTAATATTGGTCTTGAATTTACACAATTTTTTCACTGACTGTGGGTTTGCGGAGTCCAAACTTAGATTTTGTTTTGTAACCTGTTCCATCCTGATGAGCATCAACAGATTTTATTCTTTATGCCTAGGAAACTTCATGATATACTTCTCTACAAATGTGTTGAGATAATCAGACTTTTGTTTGCTCTTTAAATCAGAAGATTTAGAAGTTTATTTCATTACTTAAATTAGCCTAAAAAAGCATACATTTATTACGAGCATAAGAAGTATATATGTTAAGGTTGATGAGGCGATAGTTCCTTGATAGCCATGGGGAAGGAGCTGTTCAAGTTCCTGTTGTTGTTTTTTGTTGATAGACATCTGTGAGGGTATTTTATTGCTAGCACCACTTAGCGCCAATTTTGCTGCTAAGGAGAAGTGCTGAGAGCGTCCACGATGGAACGCTACAGAAAGGGCAATGGCGATTTTGCCGGTTATCGGTTCTTGCTGCATTTTTCTGTCCTACTATGATAAAAGTAATGATCACTGCTCATGATCCGGACTCCCTGTGTTAAATCCTGCCTCTGCCATTCAATGCTCTTGCTTGCTTATAGCCATTTCACACCAGCGTTCTCTACTACTACAATACGCAATACAGATCACACACATTGTTTAGGTATGTTCTTTGATTAACCATGTTTTGTAACTAAAATTGTTTCTAATTTCAACAAATAATTAACAATAATGAAAATAAATGTGATTTATTCACTTTGTGGTGCCCAGAGGTTAAAGAAAAATACCTTTAAGGTACCTTTAAAGCAATCACTTTCACTTTTTTCATTTAACCTGTCTGTGGCTTCACTAACTCTCTATGGGTTCTCTAGCTATAAATATTATCCACCTTTTGATTGTTGCCTTTAACAATGTCTTTGTCTTTAAACTAAGGTATTTTATCATTTTAGGTCTTTAGCTGGGTACACATATCTTCTTGCTGTACCTACTGCAGCAGTCCAAGACCCTTTGTGCCCACGCATGTCAAACACCTTAAAGTCTTGCATAAAAACGAAAATTTCCACATGCCATCATTAATGAATCAATGAAGTATATGCCTGGTCACAGATAGAGAAGTGCGGTTTCCCTCACATGCATCAGGACAAAACCTTAAAACAAATGGCTAAATAAATGCGTGGGGAGATGATGGGTTCACATAAGGCTTAATAAGATTAATTATCTTTGGGTAGCTGTCCTTTCTTGTATTGTTTTCACCCTCCATTGGTGTTAGCTGGGGAGCCAGAAAGGCCACCCAGTAGTGTCCAACTATTTCAGATGGTTAGACAAATGTTGGATGCATACAATAGACAACCACGTCAAGGGCAAATGACCCACAGAATGGAAGGCGCTGAACTTCAACTCCCTCAAATTCAAGTTGTAAGAAATCCTTTGGTCCCACAGACAGCACTGGCATAGGAACAATGGACAGAGCTACAACTGCAGGCAGCATGTACACAGTAACTACTATTATAATAGCAGCAATATAGGAGATTCGGAGAGAAATGGCAGATTTACTGCAGGTACTGAACCAGCAGGTGCAGCAGCAAAGCACTTTTTGCCAGACACTGTTTTAATCGGGGGCTGGTCCTGGGCACAACCCACCAGCACACAATAAATAAACTACAACCACAGCAATACCACTTGTTCATCCAGGCTGCCAATCTCTGGATGTAGCAAACCATGATGGTCAAACTACATATGGGCGTGATGGGGCATGGTAATCTTGTTAGTTGAACAATTTCACCTTTGTGGGCATAGTTTGGCCACTCCATTTTAGATTTTCACAAGCAAGACGGTTTACGCTGTTTGTTGGAAATGAGAATGTGAAAATAATGTATTTAGTAAGACAAAACACTCATACAAGACCATAAAGGTAATTCACATAAGAATACATAAGTTTAAAGGTTTTGAAAATGTTTTTGGTTTCTATTATTTTAATATACCAAAAATGCTGTGATGCTCCCATATGCAAGCTGTGGAGAAAAACAGAACATTTTAAATCAGTTTGACAAAACCACTAACCAAGAACCACATTTAAACAAACATTACCTCAAGCAACAAGAAACAGATTCCAAACAAAACACGATACCTGAAATTCCTCTAAGAGACAAAGACAGGTTTCATCAGTTAAAACACACAACAAGCATCTTTTTGGCAAACGGTCCCCACGCAATGGTGCACAGACCAAATATGACATCAAGGCAGTGTTATTTGATTTATGCAGTGACACTGGTTCCGAAGAAAAAACGGGAAGGGGTGTGGAGGAGATTTCTGGCCTATGATGCCCTGAAACAATAAGAATTTAGACCAAAAACTATTAAGCACACACTAGTCACTTCCAAAATAGCTCAACACAATAATATACACAAAGTCTACTCACCAGGGGACGAGGTGCTGGCCTCCAACAAGGGAGGGCTGCGAGGGGAGGAAGTGTGGGCTTCGCCAGAGCCCAGCTCCGAAGGGCCAGACTCCTCCACTCCCTCTACTGCCACCTCACGGAGTCTCCAATTAGGGACTCCCCACCTGAGACTGGCCCTCTCGGTAGCCAGACTCCGTTTTTTCCTCATCGGAAAAGCTAATGACCCACTCTGCCCCCACCTCACTGTCCGACTCCTCTGGGATGTCCTCATCCTCTTCCCCTTCCTCCCCTGGGTCCTCCACCTCGCAATGGTGCAAAGGACCCTGCTTATCTGTGAAGACACAAAACCAGAAGAGTCTTTAAGGACAGATCCTTGATTGTGCTCCTACACCAATCAATGCTGTCCGACATTCTTCACTTACCGGAAACATAGGCATCTCAGATGACCGATGCCGGTTCCCTCGCTTGAAGTCCAACCACCGTTGGCACTGGACTTGGGCCAGAGCTTCACTTTAAAGAGCCGGGACACGGTGGCCCTAATCTCCTCCACAATGGCTCCCTTCCGGGTCGAGGGTCATGCATAATCATAATCCTGCTGGCATCACAGAGCCGGTAGACCAATGCCAGGTCCCTCGCTTTAAGTCTGGCCACCATTGGCAGATGGACTTGGGCAGGAGCTTCACTTTAAAGCGCCAGGACACGGTGGCCCTAATCTCCTCCACAATGGTCCCCATTCAGGTCGAGGGTCAGGCATAATCATATTGCGACTGGCACATGTCCTACATGAAATAAAACAAAGACAGAAAAAACAAAAAAAAATAATAAATATCATAACATTAACCACCAATATTTTATTATTTCAAGAACAACACATTTCTGCATGATAATTGATGAGAAAGGTAAAAGACGCATATCAAAATAGGAATAATACAAGTCAAAATGTTAAGTGCAAGCTAAATTCTATTTATTTTAAAAAAACGCTATTAAAAAACACTACAGTCGCCACAAGAGGCCTGAGTCAGGATTAAAGTTGAAGGGACAAGACGGGAAAGACACACAGAGCAAAATAAAGGTGGATTAAACTTTGGCAAAATGGCATAATGGCGGATCATAAAATAAACAAAAAGAAAACAGAAGTAAAGACACACCCACAAAAACATAACAGGTACAGCAAAGGCACAAAATACATTTACCTTAATAATCTGGCTGTTGGCCCGACGATCCACATGCTGACAGAAGGCAAATCCGCCTTGGACCCAATGGAAGTTCTGCTGGGGCTGCAGATTTGCCTGCATTTGGGGGGGGGGGCTATCTTGTCACCACAGAGGCAAACTGGAAGTGCACAAAGCGAAATCGAAAGCAGAACAGTCAAAGCGGAGCTTCTATGATATTGTGCTTACCAATGAAAGCGACACTATTTGCCTGTATCTAGAAGAACGCTAGGTAGCACAAGGTGTAAACGATAGAAAACAGCCGCAACATTTAACATAGAAAGAACGCTGCACAGGACGAGGCGTAGCCCTATTACTGAACAAACAAAAGCTGGCACTGGAGCCTAGATTTATGACCACAGAACACACCACTAGCGTGGGTGCTGCAGAACTGGGTGCTAAGGTGTACAGGGCCTGATGCAGGATTTAAAAACAACATAAAACAGCCAAAGGACACTTGCACCCAGCGAAAATACAAAGGCTGACATTGGGGACATGCAAAGCCACTGACACTTGAAGGGCAGGCACAAATACAGAAGATTATTAAAAGAATAAAAGATAGGTTAATGTGTATAAAATACATCCCAAGTAGGCCAAAGATTCCCTGTCAGTTAATGGAAAAAATGTGCCCACCGAGCATGTGGGGGCGGGCACTGCTCAAGCATCCAAATCAGAGCTGCTTACTGAATTACATCATACAGCAAGCAGCTCTAATTGGACGGAATCCCACGCATGCGCCTTTGAACCAGGACGGAGGTAAGCCGAGCGGAAATTTGGCAGTTTTCAAACAGCGAACCTGGACAAAACACAGGAAATAAACAAACCAGATTTTTTGTTCTGCTTTAAAAATAAAATTAGATTTGACACTGGCCAAGTAGACATCAAGTTTAATGATGGTCCTTTACGAATGAGGAGGCTTATTTCACCTCCTCCAATATCATCAATAAAGAAACATCTTGTCGTTACCTTCAAGATCGTAGGTGCATTTAAAAGCTGTGACCAGCTTATCCCGTGTGCTGGTTTATTATCAAAAGACTAAGATCAAACAGCACAGACAGATCTCTAAAATAAATCATTAGAAAACACTGTAAGCCTTTATAAAGAAGTCCCACTATTCAGACCTCATGTAATTGGCTTCAGCTCAGGCTGTGAGGAAATCAATGTTCTACTTGCCCAGACCCACATACACTGTTATTAAACTTCCAAAGCGATTCATCATAACAAGAGCGTGTATTTGTAGGGCAGTTGCATTTACTGCTGAGACAGATTATGCTGAGAGTTTCCTATAACAATGGCCTCCATTAGAAATCTAAGAACAAATATATATTATATACTTGGAGGAGGTGCTATGAACCTGCAGGGAAAGTAACACAAAGTCTGCCATCATTTGATCCAGACTTTTCCTGACATTATTGAGGTCTAGCCTATTTTATAATGACCTTCATAATAGTGTTAGTACATGGGATCTTTTGCAATACAGGCCTACTGCCATGAGTGTACCTACCAGTCTAAAAGTATTGTATGGAAGGATGAACTCCAACAACAAAATAATTATGCAGAAAAGTGAAAGAAGTTTAATATAAACTGGTGCACAATACAAAACCAGTGGTAACATACAGTAGATATAACCTTTGCTGGAGATATGCAAAACAAAAAGACAGACAATATACAAATTGACCGCTAGGTGATGCTATCTGGTGTTCTGATAAACATGTTGAGAAACTTCAAATCCAGAATGGGTCTTATGGAACCATCCTTTTTGGGGACCGTGAAGAGGTTGGAATAGTAGCCCCGGCCTCTCTCTGGGGAAGGCACTGGGCATATGACCTCCATGTCCAGGAGGTTCTTCACAGCCGACAGGAGCCCCTGCGCAGTCCGGGGATCCGAGGGCACCTGAGACCTTAAAAATCTGGGAGGAGGCCGGTACTCGAACTCCAGTTTGTACCCGGATGATACCACTTCCAAAATCCACTTGTCTGTGACCTCCTGGGCCCAGAACTGGAAGAAGAGCCACAGCCGTCCCCCCACCCGTAGGGGTGAGGGCGCCCCCTCATTGCTGAGCTGGCTTGACAACGGGCTTGGGCTTGGAACCCCAGGTAGAGGCAGGACGGGCACGTCCTCTGCCTCTGTTCCAGGAATCACCTCTGAAGCCAGAGTAGGCAAGACCTCTGCCCCCTCTGGCACTGCGAAAAGAAGGATTGAAGGAGCTTGCCCCCCCCGAAAGGAGCGACGTTGCCTCTTACGCTGAGGTAGCTTTCCACCTTTCGCCACAGAATCCAATTTGTCTCCAAACAGCCGCGTACCCAGGAAGGGCAAAGCTGTAAGCGATTTCTTGGCCGCAAAGTCAGCCGTCAGTCAGGCGTAGCCAGACTGATCGGCGCATGGCCACAAGAAGAGCCGAAGTTCTGCTACACATGGTAATAGTGTCGTCCATGGCCGACAAAACAAAATTCATGAACAATTCACACCTCTTGAGGGTTGTGAATTCAATGCTGTCCGGGTTGAGCTGGGACCCATTTAACATGTCCCTAATCTCAGACCTGGTAGCCACCGCCACGAGCGCAGATGCACACACAGGCCGCAAGGCGGAACCCACACTGGCAAAGGCATGACATGCCATCTGATCAATACGCTTGTCCTCGCCATCCTTAAGGGTAGTGGCGTCAGGAGTATGTACAACAGATGTGTTGGACAATCCTAATACGGGCGCATCAACCTCGGGAGGGGAAGACCAGCGATTCACCGCATCCACCAAAAAGGGATACTTCCTATCCCATCCCTGAGGAACACCGTGAAGCCAAC
Organism: Gastrophryne carolinensis; assembly: GCA_027917425.1. NCBI lineage: Eukaryota > Metazoa > Chordata > Amphibia > Anura > Microhylidae > Gastrophryne > Gastrophryne carolinensis. The sequence continues at coordinate 169,962,593 of CM051240.1, read as the reverse complement.
TCAGCTTCTCCCATTCTTTCAGAATCATACTGTCAAAATGATCCTGATTTGGAAACTCCAAGCGGGGCTTAGAGAACCCAAAGAATTCCTCCTCCTTCGGAGGGGCCTCCGCTGGCGGAGAAATATCCAGAACCTCCAAGAGATGGGCCAGGACTTTGGGGGTGTCAACCGCATCCCCCAGCGCCTGCCCGGCATCAGTATCAAAAAATTGCATATCCTCAGACTCAGATTCCTCAAATAATTCCCCCTCCTCAAGCGAGGAATAATCAGACCAATCAAAAGAGTCATAATGATCAAAATCAAGTACCGGCGCAGCCGGTGACAAATGGCTTTTCTTAGCAGGGGCCTTTCTGCCCACTGAGCTAGAAATAAACTTCGCGATGTTGGCCAGCCTAGCACAAACATCAGAGTGTGACTCCCCGCTAATGACCATGTCACTTGGAGTACGGATAATGCGGGGTGGGGTGGGAGATGAGACGGGCGGCACTGACCCAGACGCCTGGGAACCCGACTGCGCGTTATGGCCTGTTGCGCACATGGTATGCAAATTAGCACATTCTCCCCGGAAAGGGATACCCCACACCCACACATAACTGGGATTGTCCCGAAGAGAGCCCGACCCCGGTATCCTGCGGAGCCTTCATATGGTGATTTTTTAGGTAGTCGCAATGACCCGAGGGAATTGCGTTGGTAAGCAACCCGGGATGCCCCTTTAAGTCCCGAGTGGGAGGATTTTCAGGTGCCCGATTTTACTTCTAGGGACCCTAGGACCAGGAGGACCCCCTTTTTTGCAAGTCACAGGGAGTTCTCCTGAAGACACAAGATAAAAGGGCCTTAAGCACATGCACACACAAACATATATATATATATATATATATATATATATATATATATATATATATATATAAATGCTATAACCATTATAACAGAATGAGCCGAAGGGGGGGTCTGAGCGATCCCCTGACAGAATGGGCACATGCAATGCAATAAAAAAACGGAGGGGGGCCCCAGAGGGCACTCACGTGAAAACAGTGATGGCTGCCACCAGCAAGCAGCTCCAGAAGGACAGCGAGAGAGGAAGAAGAAGGGGCGGGCCAGCGCGTATCGCGCACCTGGCCCCGCCCTCCCCCTCACACCAGCAGCGCGGTTCCCAGCCAGGGCTGGGCTCCGCAAATGCCGCCAAGACGGGAGGGGGCGGACCGCGGCAGCGCGCGAGCGCCCGGCCCCGCCCCCTCAGACACCGCAGCCTGAGGGGAAGAAGCTCCCCTCAGGAGATAACAATAAAGCACCAATTTTGGCAAACGGCGGCCAGCCTAGTGACAGTATAACACCGCACACATCCACACACTTTCACACTGAAGTGAAGAGAGAAAGATAGAGATATACACCCCCCCCCCCCCCACTGGAGGGATACAGAGGAACCAGGAAGGGGGGAATGCCCACACCAGGGGTGTCAGGGATATATGGCTCCCTAAACACCTATTGAGGTGTTGCCTACCCTCACTCGGACCTGCAGCCAAAGCTGGGAGGCTATTACAAGGGGTTAAATATAAAGGTCCGGGCAGAAATAAGGCAAAAAATGGCCGGGTGTAAGCCCGGCATACCTGCAAGGAAGAGCAGCCTACATCTTCTGACTTGCTTGCCGTCCTGCAGAGAAGGAACTGGGGAATGTGTGGGAGGTCCCAGGTATTTATGGACCAGGAGGGGCTTCTTTTTTGCTTTCATCTCTGCAGAAGTTCGCCCTCTACTGGACCATAACCCATATGTCATAAATAGTGGATGCGGGGTGTGTGACATACTTGGAATAAGTGATTTAACAACCGATCTGCCACCTTGGATCTGCCAGCACAAGTGAGCCTGACAAGCCACAGTGGTCTCGAAGCTGATTCTGACCACAGCAGAGTGTGCACTTGACTCATAAAGCCGAACCATGACACCTCTCCCAGCAGCTAAGCCATGTCCCAGAAATAATTTAAAGTATAGGTATAGGAGGTATTTAAAGTATAATTTTTAGATGCTTTGAAATGTTACATTGTCTGAACAGGGATTTAATTTATTTTCACATTCTCTTAATGTGATTGATAGATTTATGTAGTTGTATTACTTTATTATATTTATTGTTTCCTTACCCTGTCAGTAGAATGAGGGGCCTCTTGTTTTTTTTTAATCAAATCAAAACGACTCTTGAAAAAAAGCCAAACCCAATTCGGTAAGGCCCCCCCAAAAAATGCAGAAAGCATTGCACTGGGTTACCTGCTAACCTTCTTCAAGGATCCTGTGGCAGTCAAATACGACACCCTGCAGAGCGTTCTGCCCTACAGCAGCATCCTTAGCGGCAACACCATCATACAATCATGTCTAATTGGCACGCAGAGCACTCAAAAATGGAGGGAGCAAGTATGCTCCTAGATCCCAAAAACAGGTGAATAGGTAGCCAGTTACAATGCCTTCGGCATTATTCCACTTAAAGAGGAACTCCAGTCAGACCAGGCTCCCTCTTATAATATGCAGCAACGGGGCAGCCGGCATCGGGCCATAGGACCTGAAAGGCTACCGTAGATGCAGCACTCAATAAAATAATGTGTTTTGTAATCATTTTTATACAAGTGCATCATTTCTAATACAATTTTGTAACAGTTCAGACCATAGATTGTTAATACAAACCATGTCATATGCGTTGAGCAGTTTTTTTTGAACATCGGGTATGGTTCCTAAAGGCTCCAGATAAGGAAACATGTCTTTCATGGTGAGGTTCACTGAAGGTGTGTTCTCGCTGTTTACAAGACGTGATGCTAGAGACATTATGCACTGCTTTAGGGTGGAGCTAGTGGGAAGTCCACAAAGTTCCTTTAAAGACACCAAGGCATTCTAATAATGGAAACACAGAAGAAACAGTTACCAGCTAAGAGAGTACCTTGTCTAAGGCATGGAAACGTTTAAAACAAGGCTGTTCTGATTACTGCTTGAACAGTTATTTTATGTAAATGAATGGATATATATGAGGGTGCAAAATTTTGCCTATCCGTAGCCTTTTCTTGGAACTGGAAAAATGCAGACTGTAAAATCGATTTTGGTGTCCTCACTATAAACTACTGTAAGTTACACTCAAACACAAGTATCTACAGTAGGCTCTGTCTACAGTAGCAGGAGATACAGTGGGACTAAACAGAACTGCTCTCCACTGGATACTATATATATAGAAGTGTATTTTGTACAGTCCCAAGTGATTATAGGTGGTTCCTACTTCTATGGAGAATAAAGTTAATAGCAGGGACAAGCAGATATTCGGTCTGATTCTCTGAGCAGGACATATGTCCAGCTGTGGGTGACTTAAACTGCTGCTTTAAAATATTATATACAAACAATTATGCATTGGATCACACTTTATTAAAGGTGTGAATTGGCAAGAATCTGGCGATATGGTACGTATCACGTATGACGTTACCATATATCTCGATTCTGTCTCAAAGACAATATATTGCGTTATTTTCAAATCAGCGCTGTTATTAGCAGCAGTTAGAAGCAGCAAATAAACATAGATCCCAAAGGTTATAATCTCCAGATAATCACGGATTAAAAATCCACCAGTAAGTGAAGACCAGTTCTGAACAAAATGACTATGTAGCCAACAACTCCACACGAGTTGCTTAAACTCGTGCGGATTGCTCCGGCCAGAACTAAGTCTCAGGCTGCTGCCACCCATCCCTAGAGCGGAGGTGTTCTGGGAAGGAACTTGCAGGAAGGAACTTGCAGAGGAAAGCAGAGGGGGAATTGGGGAAAGAGGAGAAAAAGGGATAAATGAACAACTAGCAGAGGGAAACCGAGAGAAAGTTGGGGAAAACAGAGAAGGAGAAGCAGAGAGCAAGTAAAGACTTTGCCTTTCACTCACTGACACCCCCAACCTCCACGAAGCAGCCTTTCAAGATGGTGGCATGGAATACAGGAAGGTCATGTGACCTGCTAGTCCAGTTTCCGGCTTACTAGGCTCCACTAGGAAGTGGGTCCTGAGGTGTGGGGGCGTGGTTCAGGAGGGCGAGAGCTGGAGAGCTTAATTTTCACCCGCATTGCTTTGTAAAAGATCGATTCAAGCATATTTTGAATCGATACTAATATCACCTAATGAAATACCGCAATATTTGAAAGAATAATTTTTTTCTAACACCCCTTAAGTTTATACTTGTACCCACTGCTTAGAATTTATGTCATATACATGAAGATGTCATAAAACATAAAGATACAGATGGTAAACAGACTCACCTGCATGTTTTCCTTAACATCAGTGGCCTCCCTCAGTGGATGTACAGCAAGTTTGAAGATGTCATCTACCGTCTTAAGACCAGTGTTCCTCAACATAGTGTACTCCCTGGCTTTCTTTCCCATTCTGGCAGACAAACCTCGTTTTTGAGCCTTTCCTCCTCCTCTCCTGCTGGTAATTGCAACATGAACAAATAGCTTAGCATGTTCCATTGTGTCTCCAACAAAAGAGCGTAGGGGCACATGTCGGTATCCTGGCTGTAAGCATTCGATTGGTATTGTGTACTGGCCAATAAATTCATCTCCAATATAATCATCATCAAGAACCACGAAACGCACCATCGCTAACTCTGGAAGGTTTATCTGAAATTCAAAACTCTCATCAAAAATTGGGTTGTCCCCATTTTGCTGTACTGTTTTAGACCTTTGCTCAGCACAGTCAGCTGGAATGCCGTGTATCTCAATGCAGACATAAGGATCAATCACATCACCTTTTGCACATGCACCTTTTGGCTTTGGAAAGTTTTGACCACTAATTACTTTGATGTGGAGAACCTGAGGGGACACACCGGGCACAACACCTTTGGTGTTTGCACTAAAGTAGGATATTTCATCTCGCATAATGGAAGGCCGCAGGACATACCCACAACCTCCATTTTGAAGAAACCAACCAATGTTCAGATCCATCATGGGGCCTGGGGTCTGATAGTTCATAGCTACAATTTGACAACCACAATTCCAATAATCCTGAGGGTTCATATTACTGGAATCTATCCTCATTGGGCTTGGATAAACCCTTGATAAAAACTTTTTATTATAGTTTACAAAATCCTCTGGGTACTCGTTTGCAATCCTGCTGGCTTGACTTTCGCTAAATGAACACATTTCTCCATAGCTTTGGCTTTTCATAGAGACATCAAAATCCTTGTACTGTACTGACTTGCAAATTGATACCAAGTCTGATAGCTCTCTGCAAAGCCTAATTAATCTCTGTTCCCCAAAGTAATCCTCTGACATTCTACGTGACATTTCAGCTTCCTCATCTTCATCCGTCACTTCTCCTTCTAACAGGTCAAAATCTGAGGGCAGTTTCTTGCCTTTCACAACAATCTTCCTCTTTAGTTTTTCTGGAGAGGGGAGGTAGGACTCTGCTGGCATAGGCATTTCTGTGTACAATTTGCTTCCAAAGATCTTCTTTATATGCTGCACCATGGTCTTTTGTTGCTGCACTGAACAGTGGTTTCCAATGCAAAGAATTAGAGGATATTCAGAAGAAATGAAGGCATATTTGTTTACAACCTCTATGACATTACGAAAGGTTAGTGGGGATGTCATACTGTTGCGATTGCAAATGATAGGCTCGTTGTCTGGCCCATCACTAACATCTAGCTCAATGCTCCTGCAGGCCATTTTTAGAGCTCTTATATAGCCATTAATATCTGCTGGACCTCGAAACTGATCTTCAATTAGGTAAGTATTGTGTGAGGAGTTGATATAGTAGTGTGATAATGGCTGTGACATGTCCTGACTAACCTTTTTGTGAACGGGATCAAATATATCACATTCTGAGGACAGTAGATACTTTGTAAAGCCATCAATCGTTAGAAATCCCTTTGCCTGGCCTTCCTGAGTTACCTCATACTTTAGTATGATATCCAAACACATTTGTTCAGTCACCTGAGTCATTCCTTGTTCAGATTCCAAAAATAACAAAAGATCATTTGCATCTAAATATTCTTTGTTTTTGGAAATCTGCACCAGTAAAAAATACACTTCTGGCCTTGTGCAAAGGTCACTAAAGGCTTCGCAGAATTCCTCTTTGGTCACCCTGGTGGTAAGTTTTTCTTTGCTCTTCTGAATCTCCTTAAACTTTAATCTAACTTTTGTCTCCTTGATTGCAGGGGAAAGTTGTTTGATCAGCTCAACTGCTGTATCTTCTAACATAATCCCATTTCCATCTATATCAGCCGCATCAAAGAGAGATTTTAGCCATGTGAACCTGGGGGTGTTCTGTCCACCTTCTACCAAGTCCAGTGGCTGCTTACTGTGAGAAACCAAATATCTGAGACCAGATACCCAAATATTGGCCACATCAGCTGAATTAGCTACTAAATCCAAAGATTCGTAGTTCTCTCCATGAATAATAGACAAAGCACTGTCCTCACAAATTTGGTCAGCTAGTCCATTATTCCTGAATGTCTCTGTGTTTTTCCCAAGCCGTATTTCTTTGATAGAAGAAATATCCAACTTAGCCTTTTCAGGATCCTTTTTAGATGGCTCCCAGCGTAAAGCCTGTAAGTCAGTATCGAGTGTAAAGAAACGACTGTAGATGCGGGAGTTGGGGCGGACCTTTTTTAGCTCACATCCTCCTTGCATGAAGCTGATACAGTCACTGGCGCTGCTTATTTTCTTCTCTGATGGCATGCTGCTGAATGATACCGTTTTCTTCCTGCCAGGTTTTTGATTTGCAGGATCCTTCAAAAAAAAGAACATTAAATGATCATTCAAGTAAATAAAAATGTAATTTATATTAAATTGTAGGTCACAGTAACTAATACATTTTGCCCGAGGGCCAAGTGATTTGTGTATTTAGGTCTAGCTAGCAACCTTTTAGTATGAACCTAACTGCATAACATTAAGCACACATAATAAGAGCAATAACTACAATTAGATATGTTGACCCATACAGAGCACAGTAATTAAGGAAGTGGAGTGATATTATTTAAAAAAAATCACAACTATACTGTTCTAATTACGGAACTGCAATATGATTATATATTTGGGAGAAGAGACTGAATTTCTTAATATATATATATATATTTTTTTTTTTTTATTATCATGGCCCTGATGTCTTGATAATTGACTAGGCACAACATGCCTTGATCTCATTTGTTTTAATATGTCTTGTGTCATAATAACTCTGGCAATAAAATTAAAATAGTATTTTAATAGATAGTGTAATATCTGTTTGGGTTTTGGGCCCAACTGATGGGTCTTTTTTGCTTTTCATTATAATTTAATAGAGAGATTGATGTAGTGTAGTCTGATAAGAACTTGTCTGGAGTGAAGAGCCATGGTATGATTGTGGCTAGGTTACTGTGCATGCTACCTGTAGATTATAATGTTTGAGGCCTCCCTGCCTGCATATGTTAGCTTCTGCTCAGGTGCTCAGAATCTATTGCAACTGCTGGTCAACCAGACAGCCAAGCCAAGGCCACCAGACTTTTTCTTAGAAATTGTTTTAGACTACCAGCCCGGTTTCTGTTCTGGAAGCTTTAAATAGACCACCATGTCATCCATTATCTACATAAGAAAAACTAAGGCAGCCCAAAATAAGCAATGCTTAGAGGTTGAAATGTGAATATTCTGTATATCAACCCAATAAATGTGTATTCAGACATTGGTTTAAACAAAGTGTAAGTATCATTTGTTGTAAGGAACATCCTGCTGAGTAAATGACCTTAAATATATTATAAAGCACACAGCCTCTTTTAATTATTATATTTCTATATGGGAAGATGGACCATCTTCAGAGAAGATATAAAAAATAATGTGATCAAGGCTTGACCTTTAAAATCCAATGAACAAAGCGGCTTTGAATAAGAAAGGTGAACAAAGCCATTCACTGTTCTTAAACAATACAATACTGCTTGGTATAATTCTGCTTTAATGAACAAACAAGGGTTTCCGATTCAAGCACCTAGGCTATACAGCGGGGGTGCTCAACTAATTTGAAGAGCACGGTCCACTTAAAGCAGACCAACAGTCACAAATTACTTAAACCAGACCAACACAACAAGCAGTGCTCATATGCATCCCTCCCCAGGGCAATTTGCAGCACAGAAGCACAGAAAATGTAATTGACCTTTTTCTAACTCCTGCTGGGGGTCAATCTTAAAAACAAGATGGCGGCTCATGGACTTGCAGGCCACCTGCAAACAAGAAGTGCTACTGGGCTTCCTGTTACTGTGCATAGTCAGTTATGTCAGTTGGGAGAGGAAACCCAGCAGCACTTCCTGTTTGCAGGCCTCCAAAATGGTCTTTCTTTTCCAACTGTGCCAGACTGTTGGTCCATTTTAAAGCAAATCAACCACCTAAAACACAGCTGATTTACTGCCACTGGGGCATCATGATTTGGCATGCCCTGCTGTGGGAAACATCCCCAGAAACCCCAGCACCTTACCATTTCTAAGGGTCCCGGGCCATGTTTGTGGCCTGCATCCCCAGCATCTCCACAGCTGAGGGACACTCACGAAACTAGTGATTTAGACAGCAGGGAAACCAAGGATGTGGTCGCTCCCAGCTCCCTAAGCTAGAGCTTTGTCTGAAACAGGGCCATATGCATTAGTATGCATGGGATAAGGAAAAAAAGCCCGTACATGCACTGTGGGGACTTCAGCAAGCTTAGTTTGAGGGGTTTCATACAGGGGACCATCCCAAACCGGGATGCTTCTGGGAAAAATATTGTGAAAGTGATTTGGAAACTGGTTGCAGGCCACAATGAATAGGTTTAGTTTTTTAGTCTTGAATAGCATAATGAAGATTTTCTCCGCAAAATCAGAGTGATTTTTTACACAAATGTCCTTCCGCCACGCCACTCTATTACCACATTCATATGGAACAATCCCCACATGCTAGCAATACACATGCCAATTGGCTTAACTGAATATATGGGTATAAATATATTTATTGGGTATGAATATATTTATAGCCCTCCCCATCAGTTCCAAATCTTAACCTTGTTTCTAATACTCAACCCATCTAAACTTCCACCAATGCTTACATTGTAGAAAATCATGATCAAAAAACTGTGCCAGAGATTTCACCCAGGGGGGTATTTTACAATCAATGTCATTGTGTTCCTCCAAGCTACCACAGCCACCTCTATTTGGCAATGCTCCCCTTTATCCCGCTGTACAATCTACAACAAAATATTTTCTAATATTCTAAAATTTACCCCTCCCACTTTGCCCAAAGCAGTTCAAGGGCCACATCAGATGTGTGTTGCTGTATGTATGCTGCTGTATGCTTTTAGCTGCACATTATCTATAATGGATGGGTTTGACAGAATGGAACTATGGTTAATTATCTCTGATGATAAAGCAAAGAAAACTAGCATAGCCTGCTGATCTGGCTGAGTGCCTTATTAAAGGTAACAAAAGATGCTCTGACTTTGTCTATCATAGAGAACATTGCCTGGGGAAAAAAAGTTTCTCGGAAAAAGTTTAATCTGCTCATTTGGGAGTAGATGATAAGTTTCCTCAGTGGATGGAAAACTTTCGTTTAGTTTTTTACACTCAGTTTGTGTTGAAATAAAGGACACAGCTGGTGTTGCCTTCTTCATTTAACTTTTATTATTTTGATTATAGTGCAGATCAGTTTTTTGGGGTACTTTTTCAGAAATGCACAACAAGGTGATTACTTTTAGCACATCTTCGGGAAATCTGTCAGCATAAACATGGACAGCAAATATTTAACCCTATAATAACTGTTTTCTTGTCTGGCTAGAATTCCAGTTCATTCACATAGTAGAATGATAAAAGAAACACAGAAAAGTTTTTAAAGAGTAACAAAATTCAGAAATTCACGTAGCTGGCATTTTCTCTAGTTTAAAAGACCAAAAAAAAAAAAAAAAAGTATCTTTGTGCTTGATCCAGCGCTGGGGATCTACTCTTCCCCTGAGGGGCCTCCTACCCCCCCACCATCTTCAGCGGGGTAAGAGGGTCCGCTCTATGACCCCCAGCTGCCACCGGGAGGGGCCTTTTAAAGGAAGAGTGGGATGACAGCATGTCTAGCAGCGATCACTGCTGCAGTCACTATAAGCCAGTAGTGATCAGGAGAGCAGGGGCACTGATCACTATCAGCTCACTGCTGTGGGAAACATCCCCAGAAACCCCAGCAATAAAAAAGCGACGTTTAAAAATATATATTTACTTATTTTTAGTAAAAATGATTATGAAAGTACAGAAAAAATTACGAACAATACATTTTATGTTAAAGCCCAAACTCTGAAAAAAAACAATATATACATTTCCTGGAAATTCTGCAAAAATCACAGTTAAACATAGCACAAAATGGTGACAATTGGCCTGTCAACAGAGGGTGACAAAATCTCATGTCAGCTGGCATTTAAAGGGTTAAAAGTACTTTTGAATTTTTGGGTATTGTTCTGTTCAGGGGGACTTGCCTATCGATATTTTACGAAAATGTGGTTTTACATTTTTTATCCCCAAAAATGACCTGCACCTGTGATGGGACATTTTACCGGTGAGGTCCATCATTTTTCCAATGAGGTAAGGGTGTTTATTTTAAAGTTTGGAAATAACAGCACCCTAACGTTTCTGCATAGCCCAAAGAGTGCTGTTATTTCCAAACTTCCAACACATAATCAATTATGTACCTCACAGGTAAAAATGCTCCATCACATGTACAGGTCATATTTGGGGGAAAAAAGGTAGAAAAACACTTTTTTGCACTTGTTTGTTCCTAGACGCTAAAAAGCTCACCGAGATGCAGATTGCAATTCACACCGCAATGCACACTGCAAGTCACACTGACTTCACCAAATAATTTGCATTACCTCCACTGATAAAGCACTGAAAAATTACAAACATGTTAAAGCCCAAACTCTGCTGAAAAAAATATATAATTTTCCTGTGAAATCCCTGGACATGCCTTCAAAAAATACAATTCTGTGATTACTCACCTGTAGAATTGGTATACCGCACGTCCTGTTCCAGAATATTCCTTACACTTGGGTAATACATCCACAAGATGGCGCTGGACTGCAGAAAACAGCTTGTGGCTTCTCCCAGCCCTATATAAGTCAGGGACCTCCCACAAATTCCCCAGTATTGACAGGCAGTTAACAAGAAGCCGGAAGAACAATAATAACCAGAATTCAAAAATAAACATATGAACAATCACCATACAGAGGTAACTAAGAATAATGATAACAAGGGTGGGATGGAACAGGATGTGCTGTAAACGTATAATACCAATTCTACAGGTGAGTAATCACAGAATTATATTATTATATAATAGTATACAGCACGTACTGTTCCAGAATATTCCTTACACTTGGGACATACAATAGCAGTGTCCGTAAGGTAGGGTGGGATCCCCAAAAGTAACAGCGGACAGTTTAAACCACTGCCGCCTGCAGAACTTTGCGACCAAAAGCAGCATCAGCTGAGGCCCTAACATCAACCTTGTAAAACTTAGAAAAAGTATGAACAGAAGACCAAATAGCGGCCTTGCAAACTTGTTCAACAGAAGCTTGGTGCTGAAAAGCCCAAGAGGCACCAATAGCAAGAGTAGAATGATCAGTAAGGTGGAAGGGAGGCTCAAGGGAGGCTCATTCCGCTTATCAGAATAGGCCTGTACCAAAGCCTGATGGATCCACTTGCTGATAGTGGACTTAGCTGGAGCCAAACCCTTCTTAGGCCCAGAAGGGAGCACAAAAAGAGCATCAGTCTTCCTGAAGGATTCAGTAGCTACCAAATAGAACTTCAGATTCCTGACCACATCCAGACAGTGCAAAACCCTCTCCTTAGGGTTACTAGGATTAGGGCACAGAGAAGGCAAAACAATGTCCTGATTAAGATGAAAAGCAGACACCACCTTAGGGAGAAAATCTGGCTTTAAACGAAACACCACCTTGTCCTTGTGTCTCTCAAAGTAAGGGGGTTTGATGGAAAGCGCCGCCAACTCAGAAACACGCCTAACAGAAGTGATAGCCACCAAAAAGACTACCTTAAGCGTCAAAGGGGCCTCACGCACAGGATCAAAGGGAGACCCCTGCAAGGCAGATAAGAACAGGTTCAAATACCAAACTGGTAACATAGGCTTACGTGGAGGACACACGTGAGTAACCCCCTGGAAGAAGGTCTTAACCAGACGATGTTGAGCAAAGGATCTTTGGAAGAAAATGGCCAAAGCAGAAACATGACCTTCGAGGGTACTAAGTTGAAGACCCGAATCCAAACCATGTTGCAGAAATTCCAGAATCCTAGAAAAACACCCGGCAGGGAAGCGACTTAGACTCACACCAGTCAATGTAAGCATGCCATACCCTATAGTAGACGGATGACGAGGACTTCTTCCAAGCCCAGATCATGGTATTAACAACAGAGGCAGGCAGTCCCTTTTCCATCAAGATGGAGGTTTCAGCAGCCAGGCCGTTAAAGTCAGCGTTTGTAAATTGGGATGGCGTAGCTGCCCCTGAGTGAGCAGGTCTGGATCTTTGGGCAGGACGTACTGATCTACTGCCAACTGCACGATTTCTGCAAACCACACTCTTCTTGGCCAACAGGGGGCCACCAAAATGATTGGCACCCTTTCCTGGGCAATCTTGCGCAGCACCCTGCCCAGCAGAGGAAAAGGAGGGAACACATAGAGGAGCTGAAAGCTCTTCCAAGACATGGCTAGTGCATCCATGGCCAAGGCCAGAGGGTCCTGGGACAGAGAGACAAAGACTGGAAGCTTGTGACTGTGACGGGACGCAAACAGATCCACATCTGGCTGACCCCAGCGGTAGCACAGGAAGCGAAACCAGCTGCAGAGAGACCATTCTCCCAGACGAGAGGTAGTCTGAGAAGGAGTCTGCCTGCAACCTCTCCACCCGCGGGATGTACACAGCTGAGATGCAAGGAACATACTCCTCCGCCCAAGACAGTATCAGGGACACTTCCTTGAGGGCCCTCTTGCTCCGGGTCCCTCCCTGATGATTGATGTAGGCAATCGCCGTCTGGTTCTCCGAGCGTACCTGAACAGCCTGACCCTGAAGGTGTGGAGTCAATTGGGCGAGAACCAACCTTATCGCCCTCAGTTCCAGAATGTTGATAGGGGTGTGGGCCTCCTGAGGACCCCACTGACCCTGGAATTTCAGAGATTTCCAGAAGCCCCCCCAACCTGTCAGACTGGCATCTGTGGTGGCTGTCTCCCCGCAAGGGGCCAGAAAGGATCTGCCCACCAACAGGTTCCTTGATTCCAGCCACCACGAGAAAGACCGCCCGGCCAGAGGGGACAGAACAAACACCTGATCCAGGGACCCAGGGTCCCGATCCCATACTGACAAGAGGTGGAGCTGAATAAGTCTCATGTGAAACTGAGCGCATGGAACTGCCTCGAAGCAAGACACCATCAGGCCCACCAGCTGCATCCCTTGCCAGATGGAGGGATGAGGGCAAGACAGAAGAAACCTGGCTTGAGCTTGAAGACTCTCCACCTTCTGCTGAGGGAGAAAAATCTTGACCTGAGATGTATCCAGAGTCATGCCCAGAAAGGACCTCATCATTGACAGTGACAGGGAAGACTTGGGGTGGTCACCCAGCCGAAGGACTCCAGTGTGGACACCACCAGCTGGGTATCCAGCTCGGCCTGCTGGAAGGACTGAGACGTGATGAGAATGTCGTCCAAGTAAGGAAGGATGCGAATGCCCTGAGATCTCAGCAGAGCCATTACGCCTGCCAGCACCTTGGTGAATACACTGGGAGCCGAGGTGAGACCGAAAGGCAAGGCCACAAATTGGTAGTGCTGATCCTCCAGAGCAAACCTGAGGAATCTCTGATGACCTGGAAAGATTGGTACATGAAGGTAAGCGTCCTTGATGTCTACAGAGGTCATGAAGTCGCCCGGCGTAGTGAATTGACAGCTGAGCACAGAGTCTCGATGCGAAAGTGTTTGAACCTGACAAATTTGTTGAGGCGTTTAAATCCAGGATGGGTCTGATGGACCCGTCTTTTTTGGGGGACAGTGAAAAGATTGGAATAGTAGCCTCTGCCCCTTTCCCTGGAAGGCACCTGGCAGATGACCCCCAACTCCAAAAGGTTTTGGACAGCAAGGCACAGACTCCGGGCTAACAGAGGGTTTTGAGCTATCCGGGATTTGATGAATCTTGGGGGCGGCCAGGCTGCAAACTCTATCTTGTAACCGGAGGAAACTACCTCCACTACATCCACTAGTCTGAGACATGAAGCTTCCAGACGTGAGCAAAGAGCCGAAGCCGTCCCCCCACCCGCATGGGTGAGGGCGCCCCCTCATGCCTGAAAGGGGCTTGGGGGAGGACGGGGCGGGACGGCCCCGTCCTCTGCCCCTGCCTAAAAAATCTCTGCGAGCCCCAGCAAAGGAGGTTCCTCGACCAATTCTGGAACCACGGAAGGAAGGGAGAAAGGCCCCTGTGCCCCGAAAGGACCGGGACGGCCTCCTATGTTGAGGTAACCTGCCGCCCTTAGCAAACAAGTCCAAGCGTTCACCAAAGAGGCGCAGCCCCTTAAAGGGAAAGCCAGTGAGAGCCTTCTTAGCAGCATTATCGGCTACCCACTGACGCAGCCAGACAGAGCGGCATATAGCCACCAAAAGGGCAGATGTCCTTCCACACATTCTAATGGCATCATCCATGGCAGATAAAACATATGCAACAAATTCATAGCAAAGCAGGAGAGATCTGTACTCTTCTCCTCCTGCATCATCAGAGGCCCCATCCAAGAGACTCTTAAGCAGCCCTTTAATAGCAATAGCTGTAATGGCAGAGGCACAAACCGGGTGCAGCGCAGTCCCCACACAGGCAAAGGCATGGCAACCCAGCTGGTCCATGCGCCAGTCCTCACCATCCCTCAGGGTAGTAGCGTCAGGGGAATGCATGACGGATGTATTGGACAGCCCCAGAATGGGCGCGTCCACCTCGGGAGGACATGACCAACGCTTAATAACATCAGCAGAAAAGGGATACCTCTTGTCCCAACTCTTTGGTACCCCAGGGAGCTTGCTAGGCCGTTCCCCCTCTTTGAGCACCAGATTATTAAACTGAGTCTGCTCAGGAAACTTCAAGCGTGGTTTAACCGTATGAAAGAGCTCACCCTGCTGCTGCGGAGCCACAACAGGAGGGGAGATACAGAGCACCTCAAAAATATGAGCCAAAAGCCTGTCAATAAGCCCTAGGCTGTTCCTCAAATGATTCTGAATCAGAGAATAATTGCCCTTCCCCCAAGGGGAGTATAACCAGTAATGTAAAAAATTCCTCAGCTTCCATAGGAAAGAGGGAAACCGCGGGTGATAAATGCCGCTTCTTAACAGAAGCCTTACGCGGGGCAGACCCAGCAATATGCATTTCAATGCTGGCCACCCGTGCAGCCAAATCAGGTTGAGACTCCCCATTGGTATGCACCTCACTGGGGGTCAGGTGTAAGCGTGGGGGGGTAGGCAAAGCCATAGGGGTGCAGGCCCAGCAACAGGTAACCCAGACTGCAGCGCAAGTACCTGCTGGGCGCAGGATACACATACCCTGTCATCATCACCGATTGGGGATACCCCACACGCAACACATAGCCGGGTTTGTCCAGAAGGAACCCCAAGCCCATTATCCCCAGAAACCTCCATATGGTGATTTGAATGGCACAGTAGGCCAGTAAGGGTTAACGCTGAAGAGCTACCCTGGATGCCCCACGAACCGCTAGGGAAGTGGGAGATAATGAGGGGAGAAGGCCAGGAGAAACCACAGGACCAAAGCTTTAACCCACCTGAAAGACATAATCAAACATTCCCATGAGAATAAGGCATAAGAAAAAAACAGAAAAAAAATTACCCCACCGGGGATGCTCACAGACCGCAAGGAGCCAGCAGCAACAGCAAGAAGAGAAAATGGCGTCCGCAACCTCGAGGGGCAGGCCATGGAGATATGAGGTAAAAAGCATCATCCACTTTTTTTTTTTAGAGCCCCCCCCCCTACGAAGAGCGCGAAGCGCGCCCACGTGATCCGGCCGGCCAATAGCGGCCTGGCAGCTCTGAAGTGAATGGGGCTGCCAGCCGCAGAGCTCAGTACAAACGCGCGGCGGCGCGTTTTAATAAAAGTGACAAGGCGCAACATATGTCTACATATGTTTTGTCTACAGACAAATGCCCCCCCCCCTCCCCGGAGATCTCCCAAGGGGAGAGTGAGGGAGGATAACGGCAGAATTCCCAGGGAGAAACGGCGCCCAGGGACTTATATGAGGAGTGAGGGTGGAGGAGGAAAATGGGAATAGGGTTTAACTACACAGGATAAACCTGGCAAAACCCATGAGGCAGTGGGGGCATCCCAAAAGGCTCACCATTAGCCTAAACCGCCTACCCTGTTAGAGCAGGGACTGCGGTAGGAGCCTAGCTCCTCAGCACCATAGTGCTTCAATAGCCTACCTTCACCCGAACCTTGTCAGTCGAGGCTGGGTGGCGGTAAATGGAACGGAACGGGTGGGAATAGTCCTGCAGGGCCACAGGCAATAAGCCCCGCTCACCTGCGCCACATAGAGAGCTATCTTCTATCTTCTCAGCGCAGACTGCAGAAAGAACTGGGGAATTTGTGGGAAGTCCCTGACTTATATAGGGCCGGGAGGAGCCACAAGCTGTTTTCTGCAGTCCAGCGCCATCTTGTGGAACAGGACGTGCTGTATACTTAGAATATTACAGTTAAACATGTATATTGCTAAATTGTGAATAGCTTTAATGTGACCATAAACATGCCAGGGAGGTTGCAGGTCTTTGGAAAACAGCCATAATGTTACTCCACTAACACTGCGATCTTTCTCTCCAGCGATGTCAGCATCCCAATTAGCTGCATGTCAGTTCTCCTTCTAATAAGCTATGCCAGGTGGCAGTCATTGGGCTTACAGTGTCCAGCATGCAGACTTTGCTGGTAAAAGAACTTGCATGGTGTATTACAGGCTATAAACCCAACCCTCTATCCAAGGAGCACCAATATAGTTGACCCTACAGCTCTGTTAAGCACTAATTATTCCCCCTGTGGTCTGTGAATAGATCTGTAAATCTGGCCTGTTAGTGACTTTGAGGAGGGGGTTGGGCATGTGCGGGTTACAGTACAGGTTATCTATAGTGGACCTAAAGCCTTCAGAGCTAAATTTGTATGAGGTAGTACTAATCAGAAAATAGGAAATGGCTTTTGTAGTGGAGCATTGTTTCCCAAACCCGTCCTAAAGACCCAACAGGTCATCTTTTCAGGATCACCACACAGCTATCTACATTGCACAGCTGAGACACAAATGACCAAACAGACAGCTATAGGCAGGGCCGTATTTGGTGTTCATAGTGCCCTAGGCACTTTAAGTGCTTGCGCCCCCCGTTTTTTAAGTTAGGGTTGGCACGTGCCTAGGGTTGCCTAATGGTAAATACAGCCCTGGCTATAGGGCAGAATCTCTAACTTTGTGTTGTGTTTTGCGGATTTCCATACAGGCAGCTCTGTAGCAATGCTGATGAGTCACTGATCTCACCTCTGCATCTTTGTGGAGATCCACAACATGAGTTGTTAATGGGCCTTCAGGACAGGAAGTCTGTATTAGACTATTCTGTACCTTATCAGACATATGTGTCAAAATGGAACATGGGGCTCAAGATGTCTTAGCAAGGTCATGCTTTGCCTTCAGCCCCTCCTTATTCTCAGACCACTTTATTCTTAGATTTCATTTTGTTGCTAGTAATAGATACATGCTTAGGACCATAAAGCTTGGCAGAACGGGCTATGTTCTTATAAAAAAAGTCTATAATCTAATTATTGTGTATACAAGGAAATAAACACAAACCGGTTTAATTCATGTATAAGCCGATGGATGAATAAGGAGCCATAAGGAGCTGCTTTCTCCCAGGCAAATTGTACCTAATGTGATATTTTTCAAGCTAAGAAGCCAATACTCCAGAGAGAGACCTTCTTAGTTCTGAAATTCTTCTACTACACTAGTCCAAAACAAACAGCCAATTAGTAAGTATATGCTGGGTTATTATTGAATCTAAAGCCTGTATTTCTGGAAATCTGAGTTGACCTATTATGAGATAGGCTTTCAAGAAAACTCAGTTCTTTTCCTCAGACACAATGTCTTCTGTACACAGAAAGCAGTGAACATCAAAAGGTAAGAAAGAAGATGTCACTGTTAAGGCGTGCAAGTTTTATCAGCCAAGTTTCACCAGTCATTATTGCTTTCTGTGTAGAAAAGCTGGCGGTTCTTCCGTTATTCTAATAACATCATGTCTGACGAAGAGAAATTAGTTTTCACGAAAGCTTGCCTTGAATATACTCAGCCTGAAAAAGTGTTCTTCACTTTCTACTGCTTCAAATGGATAACAAGGTACAACACAATGCTGCCTGTTATGAGATCCAAGTGTCTGAAATGGGACCTGTTTCCTAGAGTTTAAATTTACACATTGAAAGGCAAGGTGCTGCAATTATATTCAGGCAGTTTTTTCCCCAAATGTATATGGGGGGGGGGGGGGGGGTTAATCAAATTATTTTTGGAATTGCTGAAAAACCTAAATTTGGAGAGACTTCCCAATTCAAAATTCAGTAGTGGGAAGAAGAAAACCTTTTCTATTTAAGAAAATCACCTGCACCCTCCTGGTGCAGTTCTACAGACATGGTACAGAATTTATTTCAATTCTGGCGGTACACAGGAACAGGCCGTAGATCGGGGTGCCAATGCAAGGCATTATCCTGCAGCCCTGGAATCTGAAGTGGGATGTCACACTGGTGGTGGTGGTGTACAAAGCTCATTCTTAGGTTCTCTTTATACCTCTGTACTTTCTCTGCATTGTTATGCTGCGTTGCAATGCAGTTACAATGTAGTTACAACGCAGAGGAAACATTGTACATTATTCTAGATGGGATAGTCCACATATCTGTGCTCCGTTGCAAAACACATTAGAAAGCATTGCAGACACCTCCTTCAGTATAACGTTGTAACAGCACAGGTCAACGGAAGTCTATTGCAACACAAGCGCAATGCACAAATAACGCAGTTTACTTGCTTTTGCTGTAGACTTTACCTTTTACTTATTAAGCTAAAACATTTTTTTATTAGAAAACGCAACGCAAACACAATGCAACTGCATTTCTAACACATCGAGAGCGAAAGTGTTTGTTTTGATACAATGGCCCTTATTCATCAAGCGATAGCGCCAGGTAGTGTCCGACGAGCGCCAGGTAGCGGCAGCTAACGGCGACTACCGACTCAAGTACGCCCGGCGGCGGTCACAATGACGCATTTATCAAGCAAAATGAGGCTAGCGCCGGCGAGAGCGACGGCTAGCGCGGCATTCATCATGAAGCCGCCTGGACCGAACAGCGCCGCTGCAAATTCCCTCACAGCGCCAGGTATGAGCTGTCGCTCCCTGGCGATGTCCAATGCATTTCAATGGAGCAATCTATAATAATTCATGATTAATTGGTAATAATTTTTTTTTACATTTTTTTAATGTCAAAAAATCGGAGACCACTTCTGCAATGTTAGGATTTATTTTTAAGTCAAAAAAAAAAAAAAAAAAAATATGTGCAGAATTGATCTAACAGGTCTGAGATTAATGTATTCATATAACAAAATGATTCTAAAAACATGTATAATGTTACATTAAAAAAATATGGTTGTTTAGGGGTTAAAAACTAGTTAATACAGATCGCCGCCAGCGCTCTGGGGTTTAAACAAGGAATGGACAGCGACAGCACATTCGGAGCGTGATTTTTTGATGAATATGAAGCTAGCCGTTCGCTCTGGCCATTCGTTGTCAGGCGCTCACATACAACGCTGGACCTGTGAAACAGCGACTCCCCAGCCCGTATTCAACATTACCGCACACCGACTGAGTCGCTGTCATCAAGCTAATGCCGGCCAAGCACAGCGAATACTGGCTGGCGCTGAAAAAATCACGCTACAGTCGCTCATCTGTCGCTACCTGGCGCTATTGATGAATCGGCCTCAATGTCCCTCTGGCATATTTACAAAACACTTGATCTTAACGCAGAGGTGTGAACAGAGCCTTAGGCCCTTATTTAAGAAGGGATAGCGTCAGGTAGTAGCTGGTTAATGAGAGGTAGCGACAGATAGCGACTGGTGAACGCCGGACATGGCACGCAATTCCACATTTATCAAGCAGAATCTGTTTAGCGACTGGAATAGCGCCATGTAGCGTCTGATTCATCATTTTCACAGCCTCAGCGAACAGCACCAGCATTCAGCCTTGCACAGTGCCAAGTATGACCTCTCGCTACCTGTCACTCTCCCATACATTTCAATGGACGATCCTTTTCTTCTCTTTAAACAGGTTTTTTTTTTTAAATCACAAATAATTATTTGACCTCTTCTGGCATAGAAAATGCAGTTTTTTCATATTTTTTTCATTTTTTATATATTTCCTCAGAAATGACATTACAGGTCTGGCATTAAAGTGTTCATGTTACAATGTTTCTACAATGTAATTCCGTATGTTTTCGCTTTGTTACTAGTTGATAGATGCTTGAAAACAGACTTTAAACAACACCGCCTCCTGCGTTCTGGGCTTCAAACAAGTATTTTTCAGCGCCAGAGATTTGTGAGGCTGTTTTTTTGCTGAATATGGTGTGAGTCGATCGCTATGAGCAGTCGCTAACATGCGCTCCAATACAGCGCTGTACTGGTCAAATAGCGACTCCTCACAATGTATTCAACATTACTGAACAGCGACTGAGTCGCTATAAAGTAGCGACCCACGGCCGAGCACTGTGACTACTAGCGGGAGCTCTGAAAATGCCTGCTACAGACGCTCATCTGTCGCTACCTGCCGCTAATGATGAATCAGCATCTTAGTCTGGTCTCAACACAGCACATGCATCAGATAACAGAGGTGCGGGAGCACAGCTGATGTTGCAGGACTAGGTAAAGGTAAGCAAGGGCCTAGTGCACCTATGGCATCCCTGATTTGAGGTCTAATAGGAAAGTGGGTGCTGTTTTTTATCAAATCTGTACAATTAAATATCTACCATATATGTATCTCTTTTGCCATAGAAACAACAAACATATTTTGAGTTGAGTTAGAATGACTCAAAACTGAACTTCTCAACGGAGAGGAAAGCTGGTTAATAGTAGCTGTACCTACTACTAAGTCACACTTAGAAGGTTGCCAAGGCTATTTTCTTTTTCTTTCTTTCTTCTTTTTCCCTCCTCTTTCTTTCTATCTCTCTCTTTTTTCTCTATTCCACTAGTTTTCTTTTCCTTCTACCTTCTTATCTTCTTTTCTCTATCGGCCTTATTTATCAAGGGCTAGCGCCAGGTAGTGTCTGACGAGCGCCAGGTACCGCCAGCTATCGGCGGCTACCGAATCAAGTACGCCCGGCGGCGGTCACAATGACGCATTTATCACGCTAAATGAGGCTAGCGCCGGCGAGAGCGTCGGCTAGCGCGGGATTCATCATGTAGCCGACTGCAACGAACAGCGCCGCTGCTAATCCCATCACAGTGACAGGTATGACCTGGCGCTCCCTGGCGTGGTCCAATGCATTTCAATGGAGCAATCTTTAAATAATCATAATTAATTGCTATTACTGTTTTTTTTTTTTTTTTTTTTTTTTTAAAGTCAAAAATTCTGTGACCACTTCTGCAATGTTAGGATTTTTTTTAAAGTAAAAAAAAAAAAAAAAAAATGTGCAGAATTGATATTACAGGTCTGATATTCATGTATTCATATTACAAAATGTTTAGAAAAACTTGTATAATTTTTACATATAAAAAAAAAAGGTTGTTTGGGGGTTACAAACTACTTTACACACATCGCCGCCAGCGCTCTGGGGTTTAAACAAGGAATTCACAGCGCGAGAAATTTTTGGTGATTTTTTAATGAATCTGCAGCAAGCCGTTCGCTCTGGCCATTCGCTGTCAGGCGCACCCATACAACGCGGAACCTGTGAAACAGCGACCCCTAACCCCGTATTCAACATTACCGCACACCGACTGAGTCGCTGACAACAAGCAAACCCCGGCCAAGCACAGCGAATACTAGCTGGCGCTGTGAAAATCACGCTACTGGCGCTCATCTGTCGCTACCTGGCGCTATTAATGAATTGGCCTCCCCGTGTAAAACCCTCTAATTATAGGAAAACATCTGATAATGACATTAGTAGGGGGCACAATAAAAGGGTTTGCCTAGAAAGACTTTATTGTAATGGTACATGGCTCATTGAGAGATCATTCCTGACTTACATGCTAAAGTGGTGTCTAATTCAACTGCACCATAGAGGTAAATATTGTGACGATACTTCCTGAAGTAACAGTAAAGATTTGAAATGTACCTAGTTACTGGATATTTGACAGACTATCTGTTTGACAAGAAATGTTATATGTTACTCAATAAAAATCAATTGAAATCTAAAACTGAACCTCTGCAAAAATAGCATGAGCCATTGATTGTAGAATTACTGGCTATTGCATGAGAATGTTTGTAACTGCTTCCTAAGGAGATACCAGATAGGGTTATGCAAATGATTTCTGCAAGAGGCTGAGTTTTAAGTGACTTTCCCATTAAACAAGTGTGGGAAATAATGTTCATCTAATTTTTAAGAATATTCACTGCACCTGTAAGCAGTTCTAATAGTGCAGTGCAAATTTCTTTCTAATGAGGCAGCTAGCCTACTCTTCCCCTATAGACACAGCCATGTACATGGCCACTAACTAGTTTGTTGCATTTTCTACTTGGTGTCCTGAACCCAATATATGGAGTAGAGAAGACTTTGGATCCTCAAAACATGAAACCAGTGAGTAATTCCCCATAAATTAAATATATGAATAAAAGAACTGTTTTTACCTGAAAGTTATTGCAAATCTGCTGATAGACCTTCTCTAGCTTTTAACATGGATACTCTTATTAACAGGTTGATCATTTAAGCAAAAAGCAATGCACAATACAAACCAAGGTCTTTATTTTCATTTAAAGGGACAGTACACTTTCTATGACATTTCTGAAAGTATTTTTAAAAAGTCCTTAAGGTTCTGAGCCTAAATTTCTTATGTTAGCAAATGTGTATATTTTAGAAGCAGTTGTCACGACCTGCAATCTGTTGCTATTTGCAACCGTACATTGTGTCTGTAGACCAAGATCTACAACACTGCTGCTATGGCTGCTGCTAAGGTGAGGGACTTCACTCAACCTTACACATGTCCAGCAGCAGTGTTCTGCGTTTACAGGGCTTATGTACCCACCTTGGCACACCCTTTCCATTTAAATAAATGGAGCAGGCATGTGGGAAGGCCATCAATGCTGGGAGATGTAATTGCTGGCTCCTCATCCCTGGTAAGTAAGAATGTGCTGGCATTGGACAGGGGGGTGACGGGAGAACACAGAACCTGCACAGAGCAGCTGCAGGGGACAAAATGTCAGCATAGGCTTTTTTTCAAGTGGACAAACCTTGTCCAGGTAGGGGGACATGTAGCATATGGAAAATCATTTTGTACCCCAGAGACCAAACAGGAAGCAATGCAAAACCTCGTAAGGTCACAAGGAGTAGAAAGAGCATTAAAATCCTTATTGTACCATATCATAAACTATAGTAAACAAGACTTTCTGGAATTGGGGTTGTGTTGGTTTTATGACATCAGAAAAAACTTCTCTAAGACTATTCAAGGACTTCTACTCCTGGCCCGTTTTTGTAAACTTCAAGAAGACTGAAGCAATGTCATTGAAATACACAGAAATGTCAACTTTATAGTCACCAAAACAAAATCTGGTGATGAAGCAGTTTCTGCACAGTCTGTCCTTTCATCTTCAACACTCAGTGTGCCTGGAGTTGGCGAGGAGTTCTAGACTTTGGAATATCATATGTATTTACATTCCTGACATTCCCTCTCTGGGCTGGCAGATCAGAAGGAATTGAATTTGTATCAATGGGTGGTCCAGACGCTCCACAAATCTTGTTATTGTTAGAAGAACATGGTTTGGAGGGTCCAGGACAAGAAAAAATGATAACAAAAGATCAAGCTTCACATTGAAATCTCTGCTCATTTACCACCCTTTAAAAGATCAGAAGATATCCTTCCAATCGTTTATTCATTGCCAGATCCATGCAGATAACTGAAAACTGAACAGCTAAGTGTTCAAGGAAAATAGGCCATTGTATTGTATTAAGCTAATGTATATGCTTAGTGTCTATTTACACTGTAATAATAATCATATGATCTAATAATCCATTGTTAATCCAATTCATAATCCAATTCTGTGAGTACTCACCTGTAGAATTGTTTTTGTAGTATACAGCACGTCCAGTTTCACTTTTTTCTTACGTCTGGTTATCCACCACAAGGTGGTGCAGTGGACTGCAGAAAGACTTGTGGCATCTCCTGACCCTATAAAAAGCCAGGAACCTCCCACAAATTCCCAGTGTTACAAAGCAGTTAGACAAGAAGCCGGGAGAACAATAATGGAAGAAATCCCAAAATGAACATTTGCACAAATCACCATATAGAGGTGACCAAGAATAATATTAACAAGGGAGGGATGAAACAGGATGTGCTGTATACTACAAAAACAATTCTACAGGTGAGTACTCACAGAATTGTATTTTTCCAAGTATACAGCACGTCCTGTTTCACTTATTCCTTACGTCTGGGACATCCAAAAGCAGTGTCCGTAAGCTAGGGTGGGATCCCCAAAAAGCAACGTCTGGCAGTTCAAACCACTGCCGCCTGAAGAACCTTGCGGCCAAAAGCAGCATCAGCTGAGGCCCTAACATCAACTTTGTAAAACTTGGAAAAAGTATGAACAGACGATCAAGTTGCGGCCTTACAAACTTGTTCAACAGAAGCTTGGTGCTGAAAGGCCCAAGACGCACCAATAGCACGAGTGGAATGAGCAGTAAGACGGAAGGGAGGATCCTTCCCCTTAGCAGAATAGGCCTGCACCACCGCCTGACGGATCCACTTGGTGATAGTGGATTTAGCCGGAGGCAAACCCTTCCTAGACCCAGAAGTGAGAACAAACAGAGCATCAGACTTCCTAAAAGTCTCAGTAGCAACCAAAGAGAACTTTAGAGCCCTGACCACATCCAGGGAATACAAAGTCCGCTCCTTGGAATTAGCAGGATTAGGACACAATGAAGGCAAGACAATGTCCTGATTGAGATGAAAGGTAGACACAACCTTAGGCAAGAAATCTGGCTTAAGCCAAAACACCACCTTATCCTGATGCCGCTCAAAATAAGGAGGTTTGAAGGAAAGCGCTGCTACCTCAGAAACTCACCTTACAGAAGTGATAGCCACCAAAAAAGCTACCTTAAGAATCAAAATGGGCAAGGCGGCCTTACGGATAGGCTCAAAGGGAGGCCCTTGCATAGCAGACAACACCAGATTCAGATCCCGGACTGGTAGCAAAGGCTTACGGGGTGGACGCACATGAGAAACACCCTGGAAAAAAGTTTTTACAGCCGGTGATTGGTAAAAAATCTTTGGAAAAAAATTGCCAGAGCTGAAACATGGCCTTTGAGGGTACTAAGTTGAAGGCCCAAATCCAAACCATGTTACAAGAATTCCAGAATTCTGGGAAAAGAAAACACCTGACAGGGAAGAGACTTGGACTCACACCAGGCAATGTAAGCATTCCAGACCCTGTAATAGATAAAAGACGAGGACTTCTTCCTAGTCCTAATCATGGTATCAGAAGCAAGTAACCCCTTTTCCATCAAGATGGAGGTTTCAGCAGCTAAGCCGTTAAAGCCAGCGTTTGTAAATTGGGGTGGCGTAGCTGCCCCTGGGTGAGGAGATCTGGATCCTTGGGCAAGACGTACTGGTCTACTGCCAACTGCACGACGTCTGCGAACCAAACCCTTATTGGCCAACAAGGGGCCACCAGGATGGCAGGTACCTGCTCCTGGATCTTGCGCATGACCCTGCCCAGGAAAGGAAAGAGAGGGAACACATAGAGAAGCCAAAACTTCTTCCAAGGAATAGCCAATGCATCTGTGGCGAAGGCCAGAGGAACCTGAGACAGAGAGACAAATCTGGGAAGTTTGTGATTGTGACGAAACGCAAACAGGTCCACGTACAACTGCCCCCAGCGATGACACAGGTAGAGAACAGCCAGTTGTTGAGGGACCATTCCCCCATACAAGACTTCCCCCTGCTCAGGGAGTCCGCCTCCTGGTTCTCCACTCCTGGAATGTAGACAGCTGAGATGCCAGAAACATGCTGTTCCGCCCAAGACAGGATCAAGGACACTTCCTTGAAGGCTCGCTTGCTCCGAGTTCCTCCCTGATGAATGATGTAGGCAACCGCTGTCTGGTTGACTGAGCGGATCTGAACAGCCCGACCCGAAGGTGAGTGGTCAGGCGAGAAAGAACCAATCTGATCGCCCTCAGTTCCAGGACTTTGATAGAAGCATGGGCCTCTTGTGGGCTCCACCGACCCTGGAACCTCAGGGACTTCCAGAAGCCTCCCCAACCGGTCAGACCGGGATCTGTGGTGACCTTCTCCCAGCACGGGGGCAGGGAGGCCCTGCCCACTAGAAGGTTCCTTAAGTCCAGCCACGACGAGAGGGACCGTCTGGCCAGAGGGGACAGAGCAAACTCTTGATCCAAGGATACAGGGTCCCGATCCCAAACTGACAAGAGGAGTAATTAAAGATGTCTCATGTAAAACTGAACAAAGGGGACTGCCTCGAAGGGCACCATCAGGCCCACCAACTGCAACCCCTGATGGATGGAGGGATGAGGACATGATAGCAGAACCCAAGCCTGCATCTGAAGATCCTCCATCTTCTGCTGAGGAAGGAACACCCCGACCTGAGAGGTATCCAGAGTCATGCTAGACTTGGGAAAGTTGAACACCAGATTGGAGGTCACCATCTGAGTGTCCCGCTCGGCCCGAGGAAAGGAATGGGCCACAATCAGGATGTCATCCAGTTAAGGAATGATGCGGATGCCCTGGATCCGTAGCAGAGCCATCACTCCCGCCAGTATCTTGGCGAACACCCGAGATGCCGAGGTGATACCTAAGGGCAGAGTCACAGACTGGTAATGCTGATCCTCCAGCGCGAACCTTAGAAATCTCTGATGACCTGGAAAGATAGGCACATGAAGATAAGCGTCCTTGATATCCACAGTGGTCATGAAGTCGCAAAGAGCCGAAACCGTCCCTCCACCCGGATGGGTGGGGGCGCCCCTTCATGCCTGAGGGGGCTTGTGAGAGGGTTTGGGCTTGGTATCCAGGAGAGACCGGGACGACCACAGGATCTGCCACGACCCCAAGAATCTCTGCGGCCACTAGAGAAGAGGGAGCCACGACCTTCTCTGGGAGCCGAAAAGAAGGGAGGAGGATGGAGGACCCCCGAAAAGGCCTCTAAATAAGAACAAAGTAAGAGAGTACTATAGCCAGCTGTAGCACCATCAAGGAGACGCTTGAGCAGCCTCTTGAGTGCAATAGCAGTAATGGCAGCGGCACAGGTCGGATGCAATCCAGCCCCCACACAGGTAAAAGCATGGCAGGCCAATTGATCCATGCTCCGGTCCTCACCATCCCTCAGAGAGGTAGTGTCAGGGGAAGGCGTGACCGAAGCATTGGACAAGGCTTCTTAACAAGATCAGCAGGAAGGGGATACCTTTTATCCAACCCTTAGGCACAGCAGGCAGCCTGCTAGGACGTTCCCATTCTTTAGGTACCAAAAAGGTAAAATGTTCCTGCTCAGGGAACTCTGGACGCTGTTTACCAGGGCGAAAGAGCTCCCCCTGTATTCTCTTAGCCACCTCAGGGGCAGCAATGTGTAATATATCAAAAATATGTGACAGCATATTATCAGTGTCCTCAGGGTACCATGAATCCTCTCTGGACACCGACCCAGGGTCACTATCGAAACCCTCCTGCTGGTTCCCAGAGGAGTCAGAATCCTGGGAAAGTCCCCCCATCTCAAGGGGGTGACAGCCACCAAACTCATCAATCCCCACATACACCTTAGCAAGGGGGGAGGGTCTGGGATCCAGGTGCCGCTTCTTGCCAGAGGCCTTCCTAGGAACAGGCCTGGCAATCTGCCTCTCAATGTTAGCCACCCGCAGAGCCAAATCAGAATGAGACTCCCCGCTAACATTCCCCTCACAGGGGCCTAGTTGCAGGAGTGGGGGAGTAGAGGGAGGTGCAGAGCTGGGAAGCGAAGCAGGCAAACCAGCTTGTAGCGCAATGACACTGTCAGCACACGGCATTCGCACACCGTGACACTGTTAATCACAGGGGATACCCACACATGGAACATAGCTGGGCTTACCCCGCAGGACCCGCTATCCCCTGAAGCCTCCATATGGTGATTAACACAGGCGCAATAGACCAGTAGTGGGTAAAGGCTTAAGACAGATGCCACCCGGGATGCCCTCCCACGGGATGCCCACAGAAGTCTATTTTGTGAAGGGGGAGTGAGGGGGAGGAAGGAGTGGAGCCGGGAGAACCACAACCCAATGGTATCCCGCCTGAAAGACATAACTAAAAATACACATGAGCATCCCGCAGCACAGGAAAATCTCAGGGTCAATAAAAAAACCCCCCAAGGGGGACTCACGGTCCAAAGACACACGCGGGGTCACTCAGGCACAAACCGCTAGGTAAAGCGATACACCACGGAAAGCAGCGCTGCAGCCAAGAATGAAGAAAACCAAACACGCAGGTTGTACAAAATGGCGCCGGCTGAGGTACCTCAAGGGGCGGGCCGCAGGAGAACAGCGCGATCCACAGCATCACCAGGCCCCGCCCCCCTTCGAAGAGTGCGAAAAACGGCGCTCACGTGACCCGGCCGGGGCCATGACAAAGCAAAATTACCTCAGGTTATAGCGGCCACAGCCGCGGAGCGTAGTACAAAGCTGCGCGGCAGCTAAAAACACCAAAAAACACATCAAAATCGCCAAATTACCTCAGAAAACACCACACGTGACCTGGTCGGCGCCATGACAAATCAAAATTACCTCAGGTTATAGCGCCCACAGCCGCGGAGCGTAGTACAAAGCTGCTAAAGGCTGCTAAATACATCAAAAAACACACCAAAATCGCCAAATTACCTCAGAAAACACCACTCACCACCAGTGGCGGACTGGGGCCAAAAATCAGCCCTGGATTTTTCCCCTGGCCCAGCCTGAGACATCCCTGCTGTGGCCCCCAACCTTAATGCTGGGGCTATAGTATTGGGGGCTGGAGTTCCTTGGTTTGTGGGTACAGTGGGGCTGGGTAGGGAGACTAAGGAGGGCAGGAATTGAATGTGGGTGTTATAAGCAGCAGCCCAACTGGCCCCAAAGCAGTGCGGCCCACTGGGCATTGTCCCGGGTCTCCCTATGGCCAGTCCGCCCCTGCTTACCACCACTGCCACCCCCCCCCCCCGAACGGAGTCAGAGAGGGGGGAGAAGAGAGAGAGACGAGGGGAGGCAGCGGCGAGTATCCATGGCCAGGGAGGGAAGGGGGGGGAGCCCCAAGTAAAAGAAGAGGACGTAGTCCCCAAATAACTCACCCCCTAAGAAGGCAGTGCATGAACTCCGCATCCCAATCAGGCTCACCATAAAGCCTATGGCCGGCTCCCCTTTGTAGTACAGGGTCTGCGGCTTGGAGCAGCGCTCCTGGAGCACTTGACCCTAGTGCTCTTCTACCTTCACCCGATCTGTCAGCCGATGCTGGGAGGCAGTGGGAGTCCAGAATCGGATGGGAATAGACCTCGCTCACCTGCGCAAGAGAGAGAGACGTCTTCTATCTTCGCAGTCCAACTGCAGAAGGAAAACTGGGAATTTGTGGGAGGTTCCTGGCTTTTTATAGGGCCGGGAGATGCCACAAGTCTTTCTGCAGTCCACTGCACCACCTTGTGGCGGATATCCAGACGTAAGGAATAAGTGAAACAGGAGGTGCTGTATACTTGGAAAAAGGGGCTAATAGAAATATGCTCTTTCTTTACTTATGTATAAATATCTATCCCCTTAATACTTGTCCTTGTGTAAGCCATCAATGTCATATTTAAAGTGGACCGAAAACCACTGAGCTTGTGAAATACATTTGGTCAAAGCCCCTGCCAAACTCCCTTCTTAGGGTGTAGAACTAAAAATTGATATTTTTGCTTTTCAAATAGTCCTAGAACACTTTTTATGCTGTTCCTCCCTGTACAATGGCAGGAGATCAGTCATTGCATAGGTGTGGCATTGCCACACAAAACAGTGGCAATAAATGGAACCAGGCACCATTAGCTGGGATTAGAGTGAAGCAGGAGCAGTGAAAATTGGCAAAAGGTTCTCTTCATGGGGAGAGCAATTCAGGGGATGCTAGTTAAAATGTGGGTTTTGACCCCCTTTAAGTTCTCATGTCATTAACTCATATTGATGATTCTTAAACTGGACCTTCACCCTGAATAAGAGCCTATCTCATATGTTTTCCCCACCCTGCACATACAGATTGCCCACATTAAAAATCATCCTACCTGCATCCACTGCATTTTCTGAGCTTTTAAACATCCAAGATGATGTCACATGGAGTATAAGGCTGCCTGCAAACAGGAAGTGTCTTCTGACTCTGCCGCTCTGTATTCTGGGATTGCTGTCTTTTTCCTGACCCCAGCTCTGCTCTGTTTGTGCAAAGCACAGCTTTAACCCACCCTCTGCACTTGTGATGCAAGATGGCAACGCCCGTATCTTAGAGTGCTGAACACAGTTGTAGCCCAGTGGGGGAAAAAATAAAAAGTGACTAAAAAGTAAAATCTATTAATTTTAGATGCTGAGGAATAGTTTTTTTAAGGGTTTGGGCTTTTTATTAAATTATGCTGATGGTCCAGTTTAAGTAAAAACACATTTGTTTAATTGATGATGTCCTGGTTTATAAGAATCTACCAGAACACTGGCAGTTATTAAAGTGATCCAATACCCAGGAAATACGTTTTTGTTGTTCTATCCCAATTTCGGTGCCCCCAAACAGGCTGTGTTTCTTTTTTTTTTTATCAAGGCCTTTGTCCAATATTCATAAAAACACTGCAACAAGAAGCAGTATAATTTTCGAATGGCAGTCGTTTGGCTCCCTGGCTGTGCAGCAGCATCCCCTGGTGCTTATCAGTGATGATACATTCGGTAACAAGCTAAACTGCCTCATGAGTTGGCAGTTTAGCTTCTAGTGCTTTCAGATTTATTGTAGTTATTATAACTAATAAGGCTGACCAATGCTGGACTGTGTATAACTGAATCATCGCTGGAGAGCACCAGGGGGCGCTACTGCATTGCCAGGGAGGCTTTTGGTTGTTATTCGAAGATCATACTGCTTCCTGTTCCTAGTGTTTTTATGAATATTGGTGCAGGCAAAGGCTTTGTCCTTTCTGACTAAAGGATATTTTTAAGTCATCAGGTAAAACCAGAAGTGTTTAGGATTCTTTGTCAAGGTTCAAGCACAGGAAAAACATAATATGCATTACCAATCAAGCTGTAGGGAGGCCGGTACGGCATTAACCCAAAATGTGCCTTGGCCTTTGCTATAGTGCATTGGGGAGTACATGAATTGCTTTATCCAGAATTTAGGGGAGATGTAACACCCCACGCCCGCTGATCTGGGGTGCCGCGTTGTTTTGGGGGTTTTGATTCGGTGATGCATTGTGGTGGAGCTAATGTTTTGACTGTGTTTTGGGGTGATGCCACTCTATCTTACAGTACCACTTGGTGGTACCTAATTCTGGACTCTGCACTACATACACTCACCCTCTTTCAATAGGTTTAAAGCTTGATATAGGTTTATTTGTATTGTCCTGCTTTGTTGTATGTAACATGTCTGATACCATTATGGACCATAAATTACTGTGGAAAGAAAATGGTGTATGGTAACCAATCAGTTTGCAGTGTGTACTGAAATTAATTGGTGGGGACAACAGTGCCCCTTTTTCCTATGTATAGGCCTCATTTATGCTGGAGAAATTTCACATAAATTTGCTGTCTGCTATGTTAGTTCTCGTCAATATCTGCTAAACCACAAAAGAAAAAAAAGTCAGGGAATGAAGAGGTCCTGCGCAGTTCTCAAAGGGGTGTCACTGGACTTCTGTTCATAAACATCCTTGATGATACCACTGCTTCACTGTTGAATTGTTGATATAATGAGGTGTGTAAATTACCCTGGCTCATCAAAGACCATATATATATATATATATATATATATATATATATATATATATATATATTCATATTCAGGACTGAGAATTGCTGGAATTATTCTAGAATGTATAATTCAAATAATTCTCAGTCCTGAAAGAGTCCAAAGGTCAATTCTACACTAAAACAATCATTGATAATTCATGTCATCATGACACTCATAAACCTTTTTATTTAAAATCGATTGTGAAAGCTCTTTTCTATAGTAGGCAGCATTTTATTTTATATTTTTCACATTTTTTTGACGTTTGTTAGGGTTTTTATTTGACACTGCATGTTCACTGCGAGGCTGAAGAATTGGGTGATTAGTGGTGAAACACAATTATTTTTACTTTTATAAACTGGCCAATAATATAAACAGGAACATGATTGGCTTTCCTTTGAGATAACATTGTTTTAAAAGTTTTCTTTTATGTCCAAACCGTCACATCATAAAGGAAATTCCTCATTTAAGAATAACCACCAAAAAGTTACTGTTGATGCATAACATACATGCATTTTTATGTATTTGAATATGTATTATTAAAAACCCCATTAGCAGTTAAAAAAGTACACAAAATCAACTATCCTTTTACAGAAAAGTATCCACAATAATCCCAGCCACCCTCACAATACCATTGTAAAAGGGCCAACCAAAGCTGCAAAAATAGCAACATACTGTACATTATGGGTAAAGTTTGGCTCACAGACAACAGAGGCTGGACCTTAGCCCCATCCCCCAAATCTACAGAACATTCCTTTCCGTCTTTTTATACTCCCCTTTGCTATAATCCCCCCAGACTTGGCAGTATATTGTTAACTTTCAATTCCTTTTACTTTTTTGCACTTTCTCTCCAGGCCTCAAATCACAAGACTCTCCTCTTACCTTCCAACCCTTCCCACACTGCTCCTTGCTTAGCTGCAGCACCGGTATGAGAAAGTGGCCCTGCGGGCGGAGGTGGCTTTGCCATGAAGTGCTCCTGTAGAGATGAATGAGTGCCCTGGTACACAAGGAATTTCCATGTACGGAGGCACCTATTCATCCCAATGTGGCTTCAGCAGATCTTTTTATGGGCATTAGAAGTGGGCAAAATGCTGACCATTGGAGTCCATAGTAAGTGAAAAGATTCTATGAAAACATGGGAGGAAGTGAGAAGTCAGGGCTGCCATCAGGGTCGGTGGCTGCCCCCTTTGAAAAACAGGTACCCATACAGAAGTGGAGTATCAAAAGCCCTGATCCTAGGAAAGGCCATAATAGATTGGTTGTACTAAAGGACAATTCAAGATGATGCTTATGGTATAAATTAGTTGCATGGTGGACAAGTGGTTGGTACCCATGCCTTGTACCCTGGACCTGCTTGAGATTTTATACATATTCTCCCTATGTATGTGTGTCATTTTTCAGAGTGGTTTGGTGTCTTTCAATACCATACACCAAATGGTCCAGTATGTGTGTGTTAGGAGCCAAGACATTGGAGTCCAAGGTCTCTTCAGTAAGAGAGAACACACGCTACATCAGAGTACTCCATAAAGAACGGACGAATTGTCAGGGCTATGCGAAAACACAAAATAAAACATTAAAACATATTTCTTAAAAGGCTCTTAAAGTCCCAGTCCAGGTATATACTCATGTTTTATCCCCCACAGCACCTCTTTGCCGCACTGCCATCTTCATACTTCCCCAATTGGCTGATCCCAAGAATCCCAGCTTTTTTCCCTGTGGACCAGGAGGCAGTGAATAGCGACACAGGTACAGGGAAGCAAGGGACGAGGCCGTGGCTGACAAGTGTATCATGGGAGCCACCAGTAAAAGTGAGTTAACCGGCAACCTTCGGGGTTTTCACACAGAAGGGCATCCTGATGTCACTAGCAACTGGCCCTGGAGTCCTTTAGATTCCAG
Organism: Gastrophryne carolinensis; assembly: GCA_027917425.1. NCBI lineage: Eukaryota > Metazoa > Chordata > Amphibia > Anura > Microhylidae > Gastrophryne > Gastrophryne carolinensis. The sequence goes on along the minus strand of CM051240.1, from coordinate 169,928,559 downwards.
TGCTGGCCGCTCTGGCTTTTGAGTCGAGTTAACCCTCTGCTGACACAGGACATAATAGCATGTCAAAGATGGCTGTGGTCCCTGACAGGCCTTGTTTCCATCATCAGGAACCAACTGATATATTGAGCAGCATTTTAAAGTTATTTCCACAATTTGAAAAAAATTGACTTGGTTGGGGACTGACTGTGAGAGGAAAGGATGCTGCAATGTACCTGTCACAATCAACTTACCTCGGAATCGATCCCGTGTTGTCTCTGGGAGGCTGGCCGGGGCCCGTTCTGTCCGGCGGCCACCACGAGCGCCAGCTCAGGCTGCGGCGGCTTGCGCTGAGCACTCTCTTCACCGTCGCATCCCTGGCTTCTCTAAACACGCTCGTGTGCGCGTCTCTTCTGTGCCAGCGGCGGATGCGCTGTGTACAGTGCCGCCGGTGGGCATATGAGAGACGTGCTGTATTGAAGGGCCAATGACCCAGAGCTGTTCTGGGCAAAAACGCCCTTTAAAGTTTAAACTGGGCAATCAGCCCAAGGTTCCAGTTTGCACCAATCACTGCATTCCCTCCATCCAATCCCGTTAGCTCCCATCATTTAAAGGTTGTTTCCCCACACCTATCCCCTGCCCGTGATAGTGTTTACCTGGGTGTGCTCTTGATCCTAAAAATTCCTGTTTGATCCCGTTGCCGACCTCGTTTGTTTGACCATTCTGTGATTACCCCCTGGACCGACTCTTGCTTGTACCCTGACCACGTTACTGCCTTGTCCCATGTGCTGCGTACCCGTGATCTCCCAGATTGACCTTTGGCTTGACCTCAACTCCTCTATTGTCTCTCCCTTGGTGCTGCGATAGTTAAGGACAGACTTCCCATGTATGACCCCGGCTTACCTGACATTGCCCAGTCTGGTCTTTGGTTCACCCGCCTTCACCCCCAGTAAGCTCACATCCTTTGTGCTACTAAGTCCTGGGGGCAACCGTGTCAGACGAGACGTATAAAGAGTTCTGGCAAACGGGGGCTTGACTAAAGGTGAAGCTAGCAGCGGAGATTGGGGGTTGTGGGCTTACCTTGAAGGTGGGTGTCCCATGGGGCCTGACAGTACCCAGAGCCCACCAAATGCAGAAATACCTCTTCCTATCCCCAGCAATTCTAGAAAGATTATGTTAATAAAGTTATGGTGAAGTTTAGTGCCTAATATTATTGTATCAAGTAGCAGCAAAAACAAGGGTCTGAAAGTTTATTCATGACCTAAAAACTGCATCTGATTGCTTTTGTTAACAGCAACAACGTGAATCCCTGGATCCTGCACATGATGACATCAGAGTCCTGTTAACTAATTATTCTTTTCTCTGCTGCATACCAGCCCCCTCAATATGCAAATAAGGTGAAAGACAATTACTTCTGCCAACCCCTTTAATTACTGTCAGGGCATACAGGGAAGTGTAGCCGGAAAAGTCAAAAGATGTTTAGATTCTTCTATTTCGGAAGACAGGTAATTTATCCTGTCTCTGGCTGATATAACAAAAGTGAAAGGTAAAGTATATTTTCTGATCTACAAGGATTTACAGATCAAATTGCTAATATGCATATTTATTGTATGAATTTGCTTAAACACATCAATGATACTGTAAAATCCCTATAGAAGATTGTCCATTTAAATCTGCTTTCTGGTAACATTTTGACAGAACACATTTTACTGGTTGCCTAAAAGAACATGTCAGATGTTTTCATTTCCCCCCTACAGAGGTCAAAGCAACAGATGTTAGTATGCCAAGCTAAAGCTTAGGGCTCAGAAATACAGGCCTCCCAATTATGGTAAGGATGGCAATGAGCAATGACATCTACTTGCTGGGATCAGCCATAGCTGTGAGCGAGACGTTCAAAGCATGAAGGGCATGATTTACAATAGTTGCTAGTTTACACTAGCTTCCCCTAGTTTGAGTGCGCTGCAACTCGGGAACAGTGAACTGAGCACAAACAGAGCTATAATTTTAGCAAAGAACATCGGTTTTGCTGCACTTCACAGACATTTAATAAGAAATATGGTTTGGCGCAAGCTGGCAAACTGCTGCGGCAGATTTGGTTGGGAACATTAAACAGATCTTGCTCGAAACACACTATTAAAGCTTTTGTCAGCATGGTATGGGTCTTTGTATGAATATGTGGAGTCTCAGGCCTGTCTTGCATGTTTGATTTATATGATTTTTAAAAAAATGAAAAAAAAAAATAATTGAATTTAAAAATATTGACTTGAAAACATTTTAATATTTTTTTTTAAATACTAGTTTAAAATATGATGCTCAAGCATAAAATATCAGGTACAGATGCAAAAGTGACCGAAAGAGACAACAATTACAATTGTTTCAATGGGGTTCACTGCTAAAAGCTGGAAAACTGACTTTAAAGTGGACCTTGGTCCTTGCCCAGGGTACGCAGCTGTGTGAAACCCCTCAGGTCGCCCGAACAAACTCACCTCTTCCCGGTCCTATGACGCATTTGCGGCCGCTCGTCCCATCAGCACACTCATATCCGCTCAAGCCCCTTCGCCCTGGAAGCTCATCTAATACGAGCGGATCCGAGCACGCTGGCGGACGCATCCCCCGCAACCCTCTAACAGGGAGCGGGCCCGTGCCGGCCATTCACAAATGCCTGGTGCCGGCACGTGCTCTGCGAAGGGGATGCGGCCACAGCTCACGCATGCGCCGTTGGGCTGAGAAAGAAGGTGAGCTTTTGGGCCTGGGGGGTTTCACACAGCGGTGCACCCTGCCCTGGGGGGGGGGGGGCGAGTGCCTGTCCTAGAGTCTCATAAACTCCAGGGTGGGTTTTGGTCCTCTATAAAGAGGAAAATCCAAGTTCTATGTTGTCATAAAACATAACAATTAAAAATGACGATTAAAAGCACCCATTCCCCAAAGCCATATCAACAATTCTTCAAAGCATCAACCTCCTAAGTAGTTTCAGGGGCCGCTATACCCCCTCGGTCATGTATCTAAACTGGCAAATGTGGTAGTTTAAATATACCCAGCCAAATCCACAGCGTAATAGCCAATGTATGACAGCCTAAGCAATAGGTAAATGTAGTCATACCCGGTGCTGGGCCAATCATGGCCATGGTCTTAAAGATATAATGTACAAGAGAAACAATCCCCTCAATCCCCTGCCAGACACTCACTAATAGGCTGCAAGAGCATTAAATCTTAAGCGAGCGGCATGACACCCAACAGGCCTACGTGCAATCTCTCCAACATGAACCACATAACCTAAGCTTGAAGGATACTACATAGGGTGAGCTGTAACTTCCTTTTTTTTGGAGAACTGAAGTGTTCACTAGCATTCTCCCAACTACTCTGAACTAGAAGTAAATACAGCAAACTCGAACATAGTTGGGCAAACATTGCACATTTCGTTTGGTAAAAGCGGCAAATGCAGGGTAATACTGAGTAAACCTGTAAATAACCACAAAGCTGTTAGTAAATCTGCCCCTAAGGCTAACAGCATTACGAGATTCTCTGTCTGAGGAGCTCCTTCACTTTGGAGAGTTTATTCACTTTCACACACAATTAGTACATACCAATCTCCATAGAGCAGTTCATAGGACTCTCCAATGAGGTGTAAAAATGATCAGCATATTAATAAATAACTCCTTATTTACTGGTTGATTATTAACATAATTTTAAACACGAGGTCCCAGAATGTTCTGTACATTGTATACTGTATATTCATACAATCATATACTGTATATTCATTCCAAGGCTAGTGAATGGAAAAGTTGAAAGTAGTTGTATCCATTCCTAGTTTAGTCCTGGTCTTTTCAGGGCAATGGACCTTGTTTGGAAATGCAGCTGGACTAGGGCTAATGCATTCAATGGTTTAGCAGTGCAAAGAGACAGAAGATTGCAAAGAGGCAGTGGGCTCCAATCCGGAAAGCCAGAGGGCTCTTATCCGGAAAGCCAGAGGGTTCTAGCTTGGAAAACCAGAGGGTTCTACCCCAGAAAGCCAGAGGGCTCTAACCTGTAAAGTCAGAGGACTCTAACTTGGAAAGCCAGAGGGCTCTAACCCAGAAAGCCGAAGGGATAAGGCTCTGATCAAAAGAGCCAAAAGGTTCTGACCCTGAAAGCCAGAGTGAAATAACCCAGAAAACTGCAGGGGTTCTGACCCAATGACAGACAGACTGGGTGAACATGAGACTGAAGACTGGAGCATGAGATTCAGAGATAATTGTGGGAGTGCTGACCCTGTGAGAGACAGAGTGAGCTGGCTATTTTGAGACTGAGAGAGTAGAAGTCTCAGGCTAAGATGTGGAAGATAGATAGAGAGGACAGAACAGTGCTGCTAAACCAGCAGCATTGGTTACTCCAGGTAAGAATAGATGCTACGTATATTGTTAGACATTGAGGAACATTCCATAAAGCCTTAATATGCCTTTTGTTTTGTTGTATGAAAGAGCCGAGCTGTAGATTTGAGAATCATGTGTGTAACAGTGAGTTTGCTCTAAACTGTGAGCTGCTAGTAGATGAAAAATGAATAGAGTTATTCAACATCTGATCCACATCTGATAAGGTTGCTCAGTGCATGTGACTGGCATATTAAATTCTTTCTAAGCTCATGTACATTCTCATTCCCATCATGATGTTGATTAAAAAGCTAGATGTACAACTTCTAAGAACCCAACTGAAGTCTAGAACAGGCCCTCAGTAGTAGAGACCAGCAATCCTAAATAAATGCATTATTAAGTTGGCAAGCAAAATACTCTACCTCATCCATGCAAAGCACAAAGAAACATTCAAGTATAGGTATAAAACCACAAAGCAAATAACACACTAATAGGTTTTACATTTCTGTTAAACAATTGTACTAACACATCTTAGTATACCTATTAAAGGGACAGTAAAGGCATATATGCCCTCTGAGCTATCAGCTCTGAAGCTGCATGCTCACTAGCCTCCGCGCCCAATGCGCATATGAATGTCCACCACAGAATGCAGTGGACGCTCACATAATGTGCCTCCTGGGGCACAGTCAGCAGTGAAACTGGAGATTGAGCCTTGCAGGAAAATGCACTGTTACTGTGATTTTACCAAGGAAATAGAGAGAAATCCCATTTTGGCTGTCTCAGAGTCTACAAGACTACAGGACCGGATGTTTTTCTGTCCCTGGGTATGCCCTATCTTACTTTATCAATTTAAATACGACTTTTACATTTTTTTTGTAAGCCTGGACAGACCTATTAATATTTCTGCTCCACCCTTTTCCGGGTAATTTTTTTTTTAGATACTTACCTGCCCTCACACTACAATGCTCTAGATCATGGGTTCTCCATGGGGTCCCAACAAGTGTCACTAGTACCACAGGTAGTATTTGAGCTCCCCTCTGGTGGTACTTGCAGCCACTGGAGGTAAAAGTGAGTGAAGGACATTAAGCCCTGCTCACAAGCTACTTCTCCCATAAGATGTGCCAGGTTGTCAAGTGAATGTATTACTGGCCTTGTCCTGTTTGCCCAGTATAGGACCACCACCTTCCCTAGGAAGCCTATATTAGTGGTGCCGGTAGTACTTGAGATAACTGCATAAAGCATAAAGTGGTAGCAAAAAAGGTTGGAAAAACCCTGCTCTAGATCATTGGTTTCCAGCCTGTAGCTTGGGAGCCACATGTGGCTCACAGACCCCTGTTGTGTGGCTCGCCGGGAGTCTGCTAGATTAGAAAATCTGCAGAGGTATAGTACATTGTTAAGGGTGGGGAAGTACATAGTGCCCAGGGCTGGGCAATGTCAGAGCCATGCATGGATATAAGGCCCAGTCGGGCAGGAGAAATATAGTGGCTTTTATTTTCCCAGCCTCCCCATCCAGTGCCTGGCTTTCCATTTGACCAGTACCTTTCTTGGGGCCAGGGGACCTGCTCATGTGGTCCAAGTATTTTATCAGAGTATTGCACTGCATAATATAATTTGAAACCACTTACAGCTGTTTCCTGTTTTATAGAGGGAATATAATTCCCATGGCCTATTCATGTCAAATGTGGCTCCTGATCATGACTCAATACTGAATATGGCTCTCATATTCCGAAAAGGAACTCTAGAGATTACTCAAGCATGCTTCTCTGCTGCCTGCTTGTTTCCCGTAGTGCTTGTAAGGTTGTCTTTCCAAGACTGAATGGCAGCAGCCATCTTAGTACCCTTCCACCCCTTAATTTTGGACTATTAGACTGCCTTTCACTATATAAATAAACCAGTGACTAAATACAGTAGAGGAAAAGGGCAGAAGAGAGGAAGAGAAAGGATTGACATTCATCAGAACTGCAGTGATTAGGTACAGCACCAACACTTTAACAAAATAGTACAGCAACTCGCTAATAAATGGGTCCATATAGTAAAAAAATAGTAAAAATATAAATCTATGATGTCAGTTCTGCTTCAGAGTTGATAAAACAGTACTATCAATTTGTAAACTAGAAGTAATCTAGCTGATTTGCAGAGACAGTAGCCTAGGAGCTATTACCAATAGTGGTACTCAAGCTTCCCTCCGGTAATACTCAAGCTTCCCTCCGGTGATACTCAAGCTTCCCTCCGGTAATACTCAAGCTTCCCTCCGGTAATACTCAAGCTTCCCTCCGGTGATACTCAAGCTTCCCTCTGGTGGTATTCAAGGCCACTGAGGGAAGGAAAAAGAGAAGGTAGATGAAGTCCTGTGGAGCAGCAGCAGAACTGGACCTGCAAGGGTGTGAGAGGGGGAAGTTCTTTGTTCCAGGGAGAGTATATAGGTCCACTGTGAGCCTCTGTACAGAACTATAAAGTATGGCAATCCTACCAGTATCCTAAGTACTGGTGCTCTTCTAATAGAATATTAATGGCAAACAAGCTGCAGGCATGCAGCATAAAGTGATGACAGCGATGCTGCATCACTGGTTCCGGTGAAATATGTAGAATATAGGTTCTCTTTAAAGCTGGCCTTTACTCTCTGTATTGGGTGGTACTTGGAATAGTTGGAAAACAGAAAGTGGTACTCCATGAAAATAATGGTTGGGAAAACATCTATCTGTGCTCTGCTTACTTTCTTTGTAATAAAATCTACAGGGTCAGCGAGGCAAGTTTGCTTCTCACCAAAGAGATTAATAAAATGCTCAGTCAGTAAACACAGATTAGAATAGGCCAAAGCATTACAGAATGAGGAGCACCTGCTACCAGTAAGATAAAGTCTTTTCAATTTGAAACTTTTGTTGCTGAAATCTGCAGATGGCTGTAGGGAGGCTTGAGTTCACATTATTGTATTTTGGAACTTTAGCAGCCTTTGGAAAAAGTCAGATAATAAATGTATGTGTGTGATTCAAGGTTACAAAATGCAGCACTGAGGGAGAATGACAATATGGAAAATGGCTTTCTGCTCATTAAGCAGGCATTAAGTGGGGTAGAAACAGAGGGTTGAGTAATAGGTCAGGAGGAGCAGATAAGTAGCTGGGTAAATGTAGATAGAGGGAGTAGAAAGGGTGCACAGAAAAGGAACGCAATACCTGTGTCTGTGCACCCTAGTAAAATTGCCAAGTTGGGTAATGATGCAAGAGCGTGGCAGCCCTAACAAATACTGCTCTCCCTAACAGCCAGGAGGACAGCCCAGCTAGTGAGAAGGTGGTTGGGACTATAGGTAGGACTAAACAGTTTGTGGTAATATTATTATCAGGAGGACTGATAGAATCATTTATTTAAATTGAAGAAGACATGGCCGAAGTATCGAGATTTACTGTTTCACCGCATGATTTCTCTTCTGGAGAAGTGGGCATGGCTCTTAGAGCTGTGATGCTGCATAATAATAACTTCCTATAACTTCCTCAGGGATATTGGGAGGGGGTGGTCACTGTACAAGGCGATGGACTGGATACCTGTACAAAGGCAAAGGATGGGGGTTTAGCAAGGGGGAAAAAATGTTTAATCTATTGAAGTTGTTCACAAGCTTCAAACTGACTTCGATACTTTGAGTGTCTGGGCATCCGCTTGGCAAATGAAGTTCAATGTGGAGAAATGTAAAGTCATGCACTTGGGGTCTAATAACCCGAAGACCACATATGTCCTCGGGGGGAGTAAAACTGGGAGAACTACTTGTTGGGAAGGATCTGGGGGTACTGGTAGACCAGAGGCTAAATAACAGCATGCAATGTCAAGCAGCTTACAGGGTCCACCCTGTAATTGCACAGGAACTCACCTTCCCCCCCCCCCTTTTTTTTGTAGAGCCTGACTCACCTTTTTTGTCACTTTTTTGCCACTTAGTTCCCTTTTTTGTTGTGTGTCTTTCTTTTTCACGTGTTTAGGTGCCAGTGGCTCCCTATGGGTCCCTGTCCCTAAAGACCTGGGGTCGGAAGTTATAGGCCTTTTGGACTCGCTTCCGGCCCCTGCCCAGTGCTCCCCCCTGAGGCTCCTAGTGAGTAGAGGGCGGCGAACCCCGGGAAAACGGCTTCCAAAGCCTGGCCGAGTACTCGCATTTGAATCCGAGGAAAGGCAGGCTGCGGAGGCCGCTAGTACTATCGAAAGCAAGGGGCCGAAGCCGAAGATCCAAGTACCTGGACGGGCAACCGCCGGGGAAAGGTAGGCTGAGGGAGTTTACGCCTTAGTCCACGGGGAAAACTTTTGTTAGTACCCGAGGGCGAAAGCGGTACGAGGTCTTCTGGACTGAGGGGTTGAATGTACCTAATCCTGTCTGGGGGTTCGTCCCCCGGGGAAAGGGATGGGGCTCTTTCCTGCGGGAAGGAGCCAGTATGGGCGCCTTTGTGTGTTTTTTAGTGCACCCGCATTTTTTCACATTAAGGCTTCACGTTTGACGGTGCTTCGCACACAACGGCTCGAAAAAAAGATAGAATCATTTATTTAAATTGAAGAAGACATGGCCGAAGTATCGAGATTTACTGTTTCACTGCATGATTTCTCTTCTGGAGAAGTGGGCATGGCTCTTAGAGCTGTGATGCTGCATAATAATAACTTCCTATAACTTCCTCAGGAACCTCAGGGATATTGGGAGGGGGTGGTCACTGTACAAGGCGATGGACTGGATACCTGTACAAAGGCAAAGGATGGGGGGTTAGCAAGGGGGAAAAAATGTTTAATCTATTGAAGTTGTTCACAAGCTTCAAACTGACTTCGACACTTTGAGTGTCTGGGCATCCGCTTGGCAAATGAAGTTCAATGTGGAGAAATGTAGTCATGCACTTGGGGTCTAATAACCCGAAGACCACATATGTCCTCGGGGGAGTAAAACTGGGAGAACTACTTGTTGGGAAGGATCTGGGGGTACTGGTAGACCAGAGGCTAAATAACAGCATGCAATGTCAAGCAGCTGCTTCCAAGGCCACCAAGATATTATCATGCATTAACATGAAATCAAAGGATAGAAATGTAATTTTGCCTATTTACACCCTCACCTGGAATATGCTTCCAGTTCCCGGCATCAGTTCATAGAAAAGATGCTCTGACTATGGAAAGGGTGCAGAGGAGAGCCACCAAACTAATGAAAGAAATGAAGTTATGATCTTAGTTATGAGGAACGATTACGAAAATTGAATCTGTTTAGTCTTGAGAGGAGACGACTGAGGGGGGACATGATTAACTTGTATAAATAAAAAAATATAGGGGAAACACTAGAACTACAGACTACATCTGAGGAACAGCCCCCCAGAGAAGCTTGCTACAGCATCAACCGCTGACAGCTTCAAAAAAGGATTAGATGCTTATTTAGAAGAAAATAACAGTTACTATTAGCTGTTATCAGTAAGGAAAAAAAATGAAAATTAAAAAAAAACTTTCCCTACCCCAACAACCTTGGTTGAACTAGATGGACATGACTTTCTTTCAACCGTATTAACTATGTAACTATGTTATCATACCTAGTTCCCACCAAGCTAAAAAAGAAAATCCAATGCTGCAGGTGACAAATCAGTATGAGAAAACCTTCACCCCACCCGCAAAAGATAGCCATGTACCAAGAAATGACATTTCTCATAAAATAAAGATTCCTTCTAGCTACAAATATGTTACTATTGTATATACAGTGATAACACATTTCTCTTCTAATCACTAGTATGAAAAGTACAATAACTGGAATAATCTTTGACATCCAAGTGCACCATGACTGGTTTAGAAGATACGGTATCCCCGAAACACTTTGCGGGAGCTTTGCATGCAGTAGCCCGGTCATGTGCTGTGGAGACAAAAAAAAAGGGAAATTTGGGTATTCACCAGTAAATTTCCTTTCTCATCCTCTTGCATTCCAGGGCAGCACCAGTAACATCACGTGGGTTAATCTCAGCCGTAGGCAGGGACTGATAGAAAAAACTAGCTCCTCCCGGCCTATATAAGGCAGGCTGTGGCAGGATCAGTGCAGGATTAGTGCAGCCACAGCTCCAGGAGGGGAGAACGTTAACCTGCGCACCATGCATGCAATTAGAAAGGGTGCAACAAACTAAACCCATGTAGAAGGCATCAACCACCACCAACTCAGTCGTAACACAACAGAGTGTGGTGTGGTGCCCCGAAGTGGAAGAGGACGAGAAAGGAAATTTACCAGTGTGGACACAAATTTCCCTTTTCTCATCTCTTCCATTCCGGGGTGCCACCAGTAGCAACGTGTGGGACGTCCCAAAACAGTACCCTCAATAAGGATAGGAAACCAAACAAAATTAGACTCAAGGGACACTGCCCATGGATCTAATAAACAGGAGCACCAAAATAAATGTCAATAAGCTATTTATTAAGAATCAGGACATACAAAACATGACATACCAATCACAAAAACTAACAGATTAAAACCACTGTAGTACCCCATACTTCATCCAGTGTTGTTAAACCACAACATATTAATAACTGGGAAACTCCTAAATATAATCACGTAAAACTCCTAGCAGTATACTATTTTGTGCCGGCACAAAATGACAGGTCTAATAATATCCTATACAGATATATAAGAAGCATTAAAGTGACAGTGCATAAGTTATAAACCTCTAAATAAAACAAACACAATTCATACAGCAAATAACTATAATCCCTCTAATACAGTGCTAGTGACAAAGTGTAAGAGTGTATATCCTAAAAGAACTGGTCATGGACATCTGTGAACAAACATTAAGCATAAAGGTGAAGACCAACCACAACAACTGAGTATCAAGGAGCATGAAGAATTAGCCAAATGAGAAAACCAAACCTGGCAAGGGTGAGTACCGTGGAGTAAGGAGTGGGGACTAACAGGGGGGACACCTACGTACGCGGCCGCCCGTGCCGCTTTCTCACCCAGCGAAGCGGCACGGGCGGCCGCGTACGTAGGTGTCCCCCCTGTTAGTCCCTTAAGGGTGCTGAGCTGCAGGGCTGTGGAGTCGGGAGTCGAGGAGTCTGAGGAAATTTTGGGTACCTGGAGTCGGAGTCGGCAAACAATGCACCGACTCCGACTCCTACTAAATTTTGATTTAGCAAGTTAAAATGTCCCAATTCACAAAAATTAATGACTTCTCTATTGTAAGAATAAAGACCAATGCATGCAGTGCCTCACGTAACCGCAAAACGAACACGTTAAGTGACCGTGAAGAAGCATGCTTTTCATGTGCTTCACTAAATGGCACGCAACGCACAATTAGAAGCGGCAATACTTATACTTTGCATAGTGTTGTGTTCTGCTGTTACAGGGAACCCATGGGTAACCTAGCCTCTCACTGATAAGGGATTAAGTAAATATGTTTTTTGCAGGACTAGAGACACTTGTATAAGTGAAGGGAATGGAGGATCAATAGTTCAAGACTGAAGCTGTACCATTGGAAAAACTGCTGTCATTCAGCAAAAGGATATAAAAACTTGTAAACTTTGATTGTCAGCTTAAACTTTAAATATGACTATGGGATTCTACTAGGGAAATCATGTTTTATAATAAAGGCCCCATTCTGGATCCTCCCACTGCCCTATCTTCAGCAGAAGATCAGCACACAGAAAGGAGAAGGCAGCTTCTGCCCAACTACCTCTCTCTGCTAGAAGTAATGACATGTATGTTGCCTTTCTTTCCTTCAAGGAATGTATAAAATACATTCACATATTAATACAGAGGAGTCGGAGTCAGGGAGTCGGAGTCGGAAGTACAAAAAACTGAGGAGTCGGAACATTTATCTACCGACTCCACAGCCCTGCTGAGCTGTAGGGCATTTTGGGTACTGAGAACCTCCTACAGGAGTGGCCCTTAGATTCGCACCAAGACACAAAGGCTCCCCAAGTCCTGTAGTAAATTCTAGATAACTTTCTCTGTGCTCAAATGAAGTCCAAATTACCACGATGGACAAACCCCTCTCCTCCAATATGCTGGTGTCAACAGCCAAGCTGCTAAAGCCAGCGCTGGAGAACTGGGGTGCCGCACAGGACCCTGTTGCAGAAGATCAGGGAGGTTGGGGAGTCACCATGGGGGCTCCACTGCCAAGCTGACCATATCTGAGAACCACACCCTTCTGGGCCAGTGTCGGGTGATTAGGATGATGGGAATCTGCTTGCAGTTGACTTTCTTTAACACGTGACCCAGAAGTGGCAGTGGCAGGAATGTATAGAGCAGGCTGGACCCTGACCAGGGAGTGGCCAGCCTGTCAACCGCAATGGCCAGGGGGCCTCACACCTCTGGACCTTCCAAATGTGGCGAGATGTGAAGAGGTCCACCTCACTCCCCACTGGTCGCAGAAGGCTTGAAACATGTCCTGGTCCAATAATTAGCCTGCAAACTCTCCACCCCAGAATGTGAACCACCGAGATGCACAGAATGTGAAGTTCTGTCCACCTTATGATGCAATTCACTTCCTGGAATGCCTGCCAGCACCTGGTACCTCCCTGATGGTTTATGTAGGCCAAAGCCGTGGAATTGTCCGACTGTACCGGACCGGAAGGCCCTGGAGCTGGGTAGACCAATGCCTGAGAACCAGCAGAATGGCCCTCAGTTCAAACTGAATGATTGGCAGACTGCGCTCCTGCTGGTCCCAGAGACCCTGAACCATCTGTTTGTCCACAACATCACCCCAGCCCTTCAGATTGGCATCTGTGGTCAGTATGACCCAACCTTAAAACTGTGCCTCACTGGATGGTGGGATCTACGACCTCGGCAGCCACTTTGTTTTAATTCATCTGCGTGAGGGTCGCTGTTGATAGGCCATGTGACCAGTTGCAGGGGCCACTTTTCGTCATGTGATCAAGGTTCAGGTAAGGATTGTGAGGGGTTCAAGGGGTTTAACGAACTAAAGGTAGGCACATTTTGTAAACTGGAAAAGTAGGTTGTATTCAGACTACTAATGCTACATGTGCATTTAGTCTTTCAAGAAACATGCACATAACCTTTTGTGTAAAGGCATTCAGAATATCAAGTCGTCCACCCAGAGGGATGTAGCATCGACTTTCAGAAACAAAATGCTGTGATATACATTTTTTTATCAAGCTTGTTCAAACATAAAGGAACAGCTCCCTTTGCGCTGCTCAAAAACACAAGCAGGCTAGAACCTAAATCATTTATACAAGTACAGTCACATGTCTTTGCTCAATAAAAGTGGTCTTTTTCATCTTTTCCTTTAAAAGATTTGGCAGTTTCTTTCATTCTTCCCCTGGTGACTCTTTAGCCAAAAGATAAAAATGTGCATGGCTGGAGGTGCAGCAGATGATCAAACAGAGACTCAGTAGTGGTGCTGCAAAGAGGGAATCAGCAGGTTAAAGTAAAATTATTATCATGTAGCTTACCCTGCAGTGATTGCAGCAGCCTTCAAATAGCAAATGTAAAGGTACCGTTGAAACAGGTCTGATAGACAGTTCTGATAGATCAAGCTAAATTATCCTTTAAAGTGGACCAAACCCTGTGCGTGCCAGCCCTAGAGTCTTTTAGACAAAGCATGGTCTAAATTCTCCTTCTGTCGAATGGAAGAAAGAAAATAAAGACAAGATGGCACATTAAGTAGCCTCCTGTAAAACCTGCATCTTGGCCACCACAACAAAAGAAGAAAGGCTCCTTAACCAGCTGGGAAAAACTGTGATCTTACCATGCCGGCAAAAGAGCTCGGAGAATCACCCAGGAAGCTAAATCCTTTTTCAGCTTCCTGGATGATTGTCTGAGGTCCTTTGCCGGCGTGAGCCTTGGGTCTGAACATAAAGTAGACCCTCTTCCTAGGATTCCTTGGGTGTGATAGAATTCTGCCTCTAAGGCAGTGTTCCCAAACCCTCTCCTGGAGAGTCGCTCATGTCTTGTGGGTTTCCATGCAGGCAGTTCTATAGCTCTGTCACTAATCACTTTGCCTGTGCATCTGGATGGAGATCTGCAAAACCTGACCTGTTGGTGGCCATGGAGAGGGTTGGGGAACAATGTACTAAGGTATGTTGCTTTCTTTCAGCTTGAGTCATTCACATTACACATTCTCTGTGCATTATATAGCTAATTGGGCTGCTTCATATGCTGTGGATCTCTGTGCTAATAACATTATATAAACTGAAGCAGTATTTGTCCCTGTCAAGATGCATTAATCCCGACACTGATCAAGCAAACTGAACACAAAAACTATGCAAGGATTCAGTTCACAACCTGGTTCTTTTAATTTGCACATCATATAGGTTCTATATAAATAGACACAAGCAATATGACTTTGCTGCCAGGCACAACACAGAAAATCGATCACAATTGAATTGGTTTCCTCAACCAAGGCGGAGATTCAATTTACAATCTGACAGTATAATATAACCAGTGCAGGAACCACAGGAGATCTTTTCAACATGATTTGTCCTGGATATGTTGGGAAGAGAAATTTCTAAAAGCATTCTTGATAAAAAAAGCTGTATACAAATCTACCCTAGGGAACTGCATTTCTAAAACAAACTGGAGTTAACATCTGCCTGATAGACGAGCTACTAAAGCCTCCGAGTCCAGCAACACTACTTAGGAGCCACATGCACCTTCCCTATGACCTAAGTGACACATGCCAAACTGATCTAACCAAAGTGCAACTTTCCATTGTGGCAACGATAAATAAAAACTTGTCTCTTCAACAACAGGAAGTCACAAGAAAAAAAAAATATGTAAAGCTAGGATATGTTTCCCACAACCTCTGACCTAAACATTACTTTTATCTTGTACAATGGATTAAATGTATTTGTTTGATTTTAATTCTCTGATTCGTCCTAAAACAAGAAACCCTTCATCATCGTTTCATTGCCTAGTCATTACAACTGATGAGGCATACATTTCAGATTTTATAGGGTCCATTAAGTGAAGTCACTAAAGTTACATTCATTATTGTAATTTGGAATATCTAAATGGTATTTATGAAATGTATTATTTATTTTATGGCCTGAAGACACTCAAATTAAAAACAGGAGACAACAGGGTTCTGGCATCTAGATTTAAAGTGGACCAACACCGAGAGGTGATCGGCCCGGAAATCTATAAGATTCCCGGGCCGATCACCTCCCACCCCGCGGGACATCCTAGATCGGGATGTCCCGCGGGGTGAAACCCCCCAAAAAAACCCCAAACACCTTACCTGATCTTCGGCGGCGGCCGGCCGCCGCCGCCTCCCTCGCGCCCCTGTAGGCGTGCTCGCGCCCGCGCCGGCCGTCTGCGGGGTGCCCCGCCGAAGTGGACCAAAACCCAGGATAGTCAAAATCCTGGGTGTTGGTCCACTTTAAGGACCCTTGGCTATTTAGGCCACATGTTGGCTCTGTATTAGAGCAAAATAAAGTTGGCCTTACACTTTTAAAGTATCCCTAAAAAACAGATACAGAAGCTTCCTTCTACTCTTGCTGAATATGTAACCTTTCCCAAAATGCTCCTGGGGACCACTTGGCACCTCGTTCACCATTTGCTTTTAAATTGGTGTGTATGTCACAGTGACTGAATCACACAGTGATATCTACAGTATGTGCACCCTTGTACAGGGGAAGTGCCTGCCTCACATGCAGCCACATCATCCAGCCATTGTCATGAAGGTGGGAGGGTGGAGACCTGAAGAAACCTCTGGCGGTGCACACCATGGTCGTATTTTCCAAACCATGTACATTTCAGAGAGTGGGACACATGACTTCCTCATTTGGGCATTGTGGAATGAGTGTTCTGCAATTCCCAGTAAGAAGCTGTGGACTTTCCCCGGTGACTGATGTAATCTTGTACCATAGCTCTCATCTTGCACCCATCTTTCTGCCCTCAGTAGGTGTATGTATCCCACAATACTCCTGTGTACAACAAGATGGCGGCTCTGGTCATGGAGCTGACGGAGCCACCAGACAAGTTAGGGGGCACTCATCATTGATAAGCATGCAGTGGGTTGCATGCTTATCAAATATGTTTTTATAAAGTAGAGGTCACAGCAGTTTTCATTGCCACTAATCAGACTTTAGGTGGAAGATCAGTCTTCCGTAGAGTACCCCTTCCCTCAGCATTGAGGCATGATGGGGAGGGTTAACAAAATAAAACACCCTAGCTGGTCCGCTAAATCCAGCATTGTCCAACAGCGTTTCTGGACATCCATCTTGGTCAAAGAGCAGAAAGCAGCAATCCTGGGTCTTGTTTTTTTGTAGCAGAGTCTGTAAAATACTAGAAGTTGTTCTATTTATTTTGTGTTGTACTAAGAATGAAATATCAGTTTTGGGTAGACTTGATATGAGCAGCAGACCCAGGACGCTGTACAGTATCACACGTCAACATTCTACAGGATGCTGCGCTATTCTTTCCAATACATTTGTCCGTGTGCAGATCATGCAAGACAAGCCTGAGAACAAAAATGTTTCTGTTACCCAGCTGGTGAAATCTTCAGCATCACATATTCCCAGGCAGACTTCCTGGCTGCCTGCTCCTTCCTTCCCCTCTTTTGTGTATATTAGAGCTGCATGCTGCAATTCAGGTTTCTAATAATCCTCCCATCCACAATTAGATCAAGCCTCTAATGCTGCCGTTCTTTTATTTAAAACATACAGCAAGTGCCTCCGCCACCAATGTGCAGCTTTGAAACATGGAAGTATCATGCTGGTCACTTGAAATTCATATTTAGCTAAGAGACACTAAAACACTGAATTATAAATGTACTGCTGGGAAACAAAAGCTACCCCTATGGTGCCCATCGCTGTATGAAGCTGTTATTTACAACTACACATGCAATGATGCATTATGCCTTTAGAATTATATATATATATATATATATATATATATATATATATATATATATTAACAGTGCAATCACAGGCACCGACAGAACCAATACTTTAGCTTAAATAATTGCAAAGGGGAAGGTAAAAAAAATCATATTTTTAGGCTAATGATGTGTTTTTCTGGAAGTTAGGTAAATGCATGAAAATACAGGGAAATCCTGGAGGAAGACCTAATGCAGTCTGCAAGAGCCTTTGGAGAAGGCTGCAAACAACCCTCAAACTTAACAAATGAGAATCCCTGATCTTAATCCAGCAGAAAATTGGTGGCACTAAAATAGACCGTTGGTGCAGGATTTCCCAAGCAATCTGGAATGCAAAGCTGAGACCTATCTGAATGAGCTGAATTTGCTGCCTAAGTCAAAAATAACTTAAATGCTGGCCCTAGGGTCTAAAAGAATCTAGGGCCATTTGATTCATTGCCCCTGGGGCATCCCCATCAGCTGCAGTGATGCTTGTGGACTTTTTCTCAGACTCCAGTGCTGGGCAGCTCCAGCAGTAACTAGAAGATCCGCTTAACTTATCACCAGTCCTGCATTGCTGATCGTCTTCCCACTGTCCTGGTTTGTGAGGCCGATTCGTGGTTCTGGCTCTCAGGTGGGTGAGGCCTGGGTATGGACAGCTTCTATTGAAAACAATGGGTGTCTGTACTCCAGTAACGTCCATGTGCAGAGACGCTCTCAATGGAAGCCGGCTGCGCACAGGCCTCGCCCAGCCGCCAGCCAAAACCACCGCTCCCGGCCTCACAAATTAGGGCTGCGGGAGGACAATCAGCGGGCTGGGATCGGGGTTAGGGTAAGTGGATCTTCTATTTACTGCTAGAGAGCTTGCACATGTGCTGAGAGATCCAAAAGATTTCACATCGAAGGCATCCCAAATGAGAATGAAGAGGAAAAAACCCAGGAGAGTTATAATCTGGAAGTGGAACAATACCCAGGAGAGTTGTAATCTGGAAGAGGAACAAAACCCAGGAGAGTTGAAATCTTTAGGACGATCATAAGAGCATATGGCAGATCAAACCCATCACCCATCACAGACACAAATACCATTGTGACACAATGTATTTAGCCTCGTGGTTGGGATCATGTAATTATTGAAATTAAAGTAATACCATTTTTTTATTTCTTTCCCCTGTCTTAGAAGTGCTTTGCAGTGATGTAAAAGGCAACAGGCCTCCCCATCTCCTGACAGGCCTCCTGTACTAACCAGCCCTGTCTAAACATCCGTCCCCGTGTGTCTTGCACCGGCACCAAGCCGGGAAGCAGATGTAGTCAGGTCAGAGACAGGACAGACTGACTTTCACACTCACACCCCTCTCAGGCAAAACAAGGACAATAGACGGTGGAAATGCAGTTCTCTGGAGGATAAGAATAAAGCAGTAGAATACATTAGGGAGAATGCATTTACATTATTGCAGAGTCTTATTGTTCACTTATTCTATTCATAAGTACAGTTCAAAATGGCAGACGATCAGATTTAAACTGGCACAACAGTCTGAAATGAAAACCACCTGCGCAATCCAGATTGCTGCAAAACAAAAATGGTCCACATGCTTTAAAAAAACACATAGTTTACCTCATAATGGCGGCCCCTGTGTACAATAGTGGCCGGGAAAGTGGAAACCGATTTGTCCAATAAAGCGGAAACCGCAGATCCGCTCCCGAGTGAGCGGTGTGCTCCCGCTGGCTCTCAAAACGCTGATTGTGCATGCCTGGTTGGAAGGGGGGTGGGCACAGCTTGCTCAGAAGCGACTCTGAGGCTTCCGGTTTGCCAGACAAAGCTTCTTCCACTTTGTGGGCCACTATGCACACAGGGGGCGCCATTATGAGGTAAACTGTGTTTTTAAAGCATATTAAATATGTGGACCATATATCTTTTGCAGCAATCTGGATAGTGCGGGTGCTCCCGCGCCCTGCACTCCTATAAGCTGGGCACGGGAGCTGAAAGCCAGCTACACCTCTTCGACGCGGCAGACTTAAAATCAGCCAATCGGCTATCTCATATCTCCTGCTGGGCATGGCATCGGGCTACATAGACAGGAGGGGGAGCCACGGTGGGAGAGCAGATCACAGTTTAAATAAAATGGAATAAAGTGATTGAGCAGCTAAACAAAAAAACAAAAGTTACTTACCTTTTGTCCTCTGCAGCTGATTGGTATTGTCTGGTGTCCACATCCTAACATGGGGGGGGGGGGGGTGTCCTGGCCACAGATGAGAGAGCCACTGCCCTGAGAGTAAGGAACAGTATGGGTTTTATTCATCTAGGGATAGCGGCAGGTAGTGCCTCGCAGCGGCAGGCAGCGTCTGGTGAACGCTGGGCGCTATATGCAATACCACATATATGAAGGCGATTCTGGTGAGTGCTATGTAGCATCCAATTAATCATTACAGGCGGCTCAGAGTATTGCGCCGGCGCTGTGGCTTCCAGAGCGCCAGGTATTACCTGTCGCTACGTGTCGCTTTCCCACATTTCAACAGACGTTCATTTTCTTCTGTTTAAACAGGGTTTTTTTTTCTCTCAAATAATTGTGTGACCTCTCCTGGCCTAGAAAGATTCATTTAAAAAATTTTTTTTTAGATTTTTTATATTTTTATGCAGAATTGTCATTACAGGTCTGGCATTAAAGTATTAATGTCACAATGTTACAACAATGTAATTCCATGTGTTTTTTCGCTTTGTTACATGTGTATATGTGTTCTTTAATCACACAGCTCTATGCTATAGCGACCTACGCTGTGTTTGTCTGTTTTTTTGTTGAATATGGTGTGAGTCGTTGGAGTCGGTCGCAATGAGCTGGCACTACCTTTCGCTCCCTGCAACGCTGTACTGGTGTTAGAACGCCCCCAACATACATCTCATTCATCAATGCCGGCCAGGTTACTACAGCGAATGAGACGCTCTGTTACAGCGCCTGATAACAGATCACAGCATATACTAGTGGTCACTCTTAGTGCCTCTGTACAGACGCTCATCTGCCAATGCTCAGTTCAAAGTTTGCACCGGGGCCCATAGGACTCTAGTTCCGCCACTGCTGGGCTCAATATTAAAATTCTATCTATTGCACTGTATGTCCCAGATGGGCTCTCAGAGATTAGAGTTAGGACTGCACCCCATAGAGGCACTTTGGCGTAGTGGTGCAGCTTAAGCATACTTCTGCAGATGTGTGTGACCGAGTCCTCTGTTTTTAACCAAGTTTAGAGACAGATTATAGTCTGGCCTGCAAGCTAACAGGGTTGAGTGCTGTGGCTCCTTTAAGACTTGTGTGTACTAATTGCCCTGCTAACGTGCACCTCCCAGGTTAGTTATAAAATGGTCTGAGCGGCTGCCACCCCCCCCCCCCATATTAAAATTAGCTTCCAGGCCTGACTATAAGAAATACTTGAAACAAGATGTCCAGCGCCTGTGGGAAACTTTAGTCAAGGAATCTTTGAGAGACTGTTGGTCCTTTGTGTGCCCAACAATTGTACCACATTGTTACTCCATTCCACTTGCTAATATCAACAATATTCACTTATGTTCTATAGGCAGTTCTGTGGGAATGGAATATTTATTTGACAATACGCTTATCCTTTAAAGTGGACCAACACCCAGGATTTTGACTATCCTGGGTCTTGGTCCACTTCGGTGGGGCACCCCCGATCGGGGTGCCCCGCTGTGTGAAACCCCCCCTAACCCCCCGAATAACTCACCTCTCCCCGCTCCCAGCGCCAACGTACAAGGAACGTCTAAGCGGCGGCCGCCGCCGCCGCCTCCCTCGCGTCACTTTTGACGCGCGCGCGCGCCCGCGCCGGCCATTCGCAGACGGCCGGCGCGGGTGCGCGCACGCCTACAGGGGCGCGAGGGAGGCGGCGGCGGCCGGCCGCCGCCGAAGATAAGGTAGGTGAGTTGGGGTGTTTGGGGGGGGTTTCACCCCGCGGGACATCCCGATCTCGGATGTCCCGCGGGGTGGGGGGTGATCGGCCCGGGAATCTTATAGATTCCCGGGCCGATCACCCGTGGGTGTTGGTCCACTTTAAGAAGCCTTGATAAATGGTGTACAAATGCTCTTTGCAGTTTACCGCGGGATGTGATAAATATGCCACCCTGACAGGCAATCATTGACGTGTTCACATTCCAATTATGAAATATGACATGAGCTATCTGATTAGCCGCCTAGAGAACCAAGTAATCTATTTATCATCATCAATCAAAGGACAGTGACCAATCAGCTGACTGTAATTGAATTGCGTTTCCAACACATTCACATTACAATCAATGGCAGGAAACTCTCAATGCCGCTCAACTGGAAAATCTGTACTGCAGACTATTAATAGAAGCACTAAAAAAATTAATAATAAGGAAGAGCTGTCAGGGGGCTGGGAATAAAATGTTTCAGAGCAGATAGGAAACCACCACACTGTGTAATAAAATACAGCCTGACAAGGGATCCCCCACTTATAACATTACAGGGACATGACAGCATCCTGGAAACTGCAATGGCATGTGCCACTCATCAAGGCTGAGAGGATTTGCCAATCTCATCATCAAATTCAATTAAATAAATCCTTGGTGTCCTTTCTTTTTTCTCATTTTCTCAAAATTCTAATTGTTCTCACTGGTATAATCACACATGGCAACCTTTCAAAAATACTACAGGGTAATCCAGCTAAACGAAGTGAAATGGTTTAAGATGTTTGATAAGTTAGGCGCCAGTCTACATGCAGAAGTGTCTACTACTCAATGAAAGGGGGCAAGATGACATGTATTTCTTTGCATGTTTATATTTGTTAACTTTCTCATGTGAGCCATACCTTTAAAATAACGTCTATCACTTATAGGTTACACTTGCACATACAATACGGGGAGGCCGATTCATTAATAGCGCCAGGTAGCGACAGATGAGCGCCAGTAGCGTGATTTTCACAGCGCCAGCTAGTATTGGCTGTGCTTGGCCGGGGTTTGCTTGTTGACAGCGACTCCGTCGGTGTGCGGTAATGTTGAATACGGGGTTAGGGATCGCTGTTTCACAGGTTCAGCGTTGTATGGGTGCGCCTGACAACGAATGGCCAGAGCGAACGGCTTGCTGCAGATTCATTAACAAATCACGCTCCGAATTTTTTCACGCTGTGAATTCCTTGTTTAAACCCCAGACCGCTGGCGGCGATGGGTGTAAAATAGTTTTTAACCCCCAAACAACCATATTTTTTGATTGTAAAATTATACAAGTTTTTATAAACATTTTGTAATATGAATATATTAATATCAGACCTGTAATATCAATTCTGCACAATTTTTTTTTTTTTTACCTTAAAAAAAAATGCTAACATTGCAGAAGTGGTCACAGAATTTTTGACATTAAAAAAAAAAAAATACATTAATAGCAATTAATTATGATTAATTTAAGATGGCTCCATTGAAATGCATTGGACAACCCCAGGGAGCGACAGGTCATACCTGGCGCTGTGATGGGATTAGCAGCGGCGCTGTTCGTTGCAGTCGGCTACATGATGAATCCCGCGCTAGCTGTTGCTCTCGCCGGCGCTAGCCTCATTTAGCGTGATAAATGCGTCATTGTGACCGCCGCCGGGCGTACTTGAGTCGGTAGCCGCCGTTAGCTGGCGGTACCTGGCGCTCGTCAGACACTACCTGGCGCTAGCCCTTGATAAATAAGGCCCTTAACAAAATCCCCGAAATCCTAAACAAACCAGACCTTTATCCTGAATAAGAGCATATCTTGTATATTTCCCCCACCCTGTACATACAGATTGCCTACATTAAAAACCATCCTACCTGCACCCAATTGCGTTTTTAAGCCTTTTAACATCCAAGATGGCGACCCGTGGAGTCTCAGGGTGCCTGCAGACAGGGAGTGTCTTCTGACTATGCCGCTTTGCATTCTTGGATTGCTGACCTTTTCCTGACCTCTGTCTGTGCAAAGCACAGCTATAACCCCCCACCCTGTACTTTTCATCCCTCTCAATATGTGATGCTTCTGAGGCAAGATGGTGGCACCCGTATCCTAGAGTCCTGCACAGAGTTGAAGCCCAGCAGTGGAAAGAATAATAATAAGCAAGCTACTAAAAACTTAAAAATATAATACTTTTAGATGCTGGAGAAGAATTTTATAAGGGTTTGGGCTTTTCATTAAATGATGCTAAAGGTCCGGTTTAAAGGCTGGGCTGTGGAATCAGTAAGCCACAGGCCGACTCCAGCTTCGTTTCCTTCATAAATGACCAATAATTAGTAATACATTTTCTGCAGTAAAGTGGTAATGGCAGGCTTTTTCTCGCCACTATATAATCAAAAGGGCTAATTATATAGAACATAGAGCTTATTTATTGAAATACAATTTCAGAACAAATAACTTACAGCAGGGATACTCAAGCTTTTGAGTGTGGGCCATATAAGGGCCGAAACAAAGATTTTCTACAATAATCAGGATACCCACTGTCTCCATTTACTACAATGCAGCAGGTGTGTCAGGCCTTAGCAGCCTTTGCAATGAATGGAGAGGGGTGGCAGCACCTCTGTGACTGATGGCAGAGGAGTAAGATCTGGACACAGAAGTGCGGGTGCTCCAGTGATTGGGTGATCTCTGGAGCAGGACCGAACAACTGCAGGGGACCATACCTTAATGGTTTGATAAGTTATAAAGCTGTAATCTATTTATACATACTATGTATGAACTTATTTTTCCTTTAGATGTATCACTGTATGTCTTGTGTATGTGACAAACAAAATTTGATGGGGAGGCCGATTCATTAATAGCGGCAGGTAGCGACAGTTGAGCGACTGTAGCAGTATTTTCACAGCGCCCGCTAGTAGTCGCTGTGCTTGGCCATTGTTCGGTTGTTGATAGCGAGTCGGTGTGCAGTAATGTTGAATACGGGGTGACGAGTCGCTATTTGACAGGTTCCGCGATTTATGGGTGCGCATGATAGCGACTGGTCAGAGCGACCGGCTCCCACCATATTCATCGAAAAATCACACTCAAAAAATTCTCGCGCTGTGAAATGCATGTTTAAACCCCAGAGCGCTGGCGGCGATGTGTTAAAAGTAGTTTTTTAACCCCCAAACCACCATATTTTTGGAAACCAAAAAAAAAAATTTTTTTTAAGAATTTAGTAATATGAATACAATAATATCAGACCTGTAATATCAATTCTGCACATTTTTTTTTTTTTTTTTGTTTTTACCTTAAAAAAATTATCTAACATGGCAGAAGTGGTCACAGAATTTTTCACATTTAAAAAAAAAAAAAAAAAAAACATTAATAACAATTAATTATGAATATTTAAAGATTGTTCCATTGAAATGCATTGGAGAGCGCCAGGTAGCGAGAGGTCATACCTGTCACTGTTCAAGGTCGGACGCTGGCGCTGTGGGCTGAGGCTGGAATAATGATGAATGAGTGGCTATCTGGCGCTATCTCAGTCGCTAAGCAGGATCGGCTTGATAAATGTGTGATTGTGGTGGGGAGCCGGCGTTCTCGTGGCGGGGCCCGTCATTACCGGTCGCTCACCCGTCGCTATCCCTTCATAAATAAGGGCCTTAATCGACATTTTATACCTAATGAAGGGCAACATTTTGATATCGCTTAACCACTAACTTAAATACTAATATTAGCCCTTAGCCCTCACTTCACTCCTTTATACATCATAGATTCCCAACACCTTATCCTAAAGTGCACACGTGCCTGGAGGTCACATGAGGCGAAGCCTGTCTAGCAGAGACATTGAAAAGATGTATAATTTAGGAGCCAGCATTTTGTTCTCTCCAAGCTTTTCATAAAAATATTTATGCCTCAAGTTTAAAGAAAAACACAGTGAATGTTGTTCAGTTTACATGAATGTGTTGCAGTAAACACATTCTGCATTGCAAAATTAGCAGGTGTTACCAGCTGCATTGGTTCTAGCACTAGAGAAAATTTCTTTGTCAAGACTGATATGTTTAACTACTAAATCAACTAAAATAACATAGAAACATAGAAGGTTGACGGCAGAAGGAGACCATACGGTCCATCTAGTCTGCCCTTATGTGTATACTGTATGTTCTCTTTATCTTAGGATAGATGTGTGCTTATCCCAGGCATGTTTACATTCAGAAATTCATAAATTCAAATTCAGATTAAATAAGTCCAAAATCACACAAAAAATGTCTCCATGTCTGAGATTTAGAAATAAAATGACTGCACAGAGCTGACCCTGCACTGTATGTAGACTTGGCAATGTCCACATCAATGATGAGAGAAGACTTGTTGGTATATAAACACACTATATAGAATCCCTGGTGAAATCAAACACTCCAATTGGCTGATGCGGTTACGAGGTTGACAGTGACCCAGAAGAAGCATGTGGACCACGTGACCACATTGGTCAATCTCTATTTTTCCGGGAAACCAAGGAAAAAGCTAAGATTTCTTGGGTTTAATGGGATGTTAAAGGGATAGGAAGTGTAATAAATTATAGGTTAATGTATATTATATATGATTACAAATATTCCCTCAAAAATCCTGTTCAAAATAGGCTCCGAGCCTAAAAACCTGCCATTTGTCTATAATAAAGGGATAAATATTTAGGGGCCTGTTAGCTAGCACTTGTGTGGGCTGGCTGCTCACTTCTAAGTGGGCAAAGCTACCTGTATTTTAGTGACTCCCGCCTTTGAATCGGGGGGACTATTTGACACAGGGTGAACATGAAAACATTAGATGGCCAAGTATCTACCTGTGATCTCTTTCACTCTCCAATATAACATATATTGAACTGCAACTTATCATAGCTTATATATTGCAAATGTAATAACTGCGGAATTTGTGATATTTATAATATTATTCTCAGATTAATGTGCAGCAAATATTTAATAAATCATATTTTTCCTCTTACATGGGGTAAATGCACACGGGAGCCAGCAATTGAAATTCCCCCCTGCACTAGGAACAACACACAAACATTTTGAGAAAAATTTTGATTTAATGCATGAGGTAGAAATGCCATCCAGCCCAGGAGCTTTCCTGATATTGTGATTTCTGTTTAATTTAATGACTTTAACGACCTCTGTTGACCATTCCTTGGTTGATTCGAAGATGATTAGAGTGGAAATGGAAATTGTGGATATTGCTGGTGAGTTGGTGACAGTGATCATGGTTGGTGATGTTGAAGAGATGTATGGAGCAGTGAAAGTTAAGGTGATATGGGCATTTTTATATCTTGGTAGACGGCCAGCCAAGTATGGCACCCGCAAGGACCACACATTTATAATGGTGCCCCTCTATCATCCATCTACTCAGGCTTAGCCATGATTGGAATACTCAGGATAGCCTTTACCCTGATGTTAATTAACTAGTTTTGCAAGCTCTTCCATTACATAATTCGCAAATGCAGAACAGCAGCAGTTCCTTACTGAATAAAAAGCTGAAATACCCCATCTTTCAGTCGAATAGGAGCATGACTACTCTCCCCAATATTTATCAGACAGACAAGCATCCATCTCACAGATCTTTCCCCTTGCAGTTTATAAAGGCTTGGGAAATGGAGAGTCTGTCATAGGTTATACATGCTGCAACTATGTTGTGTGGTGAAGAAGTCCTCCATATCTATAAATGAGGTGATACTGCTTTATGTTCAGCAACACAACTGCATTCATTTTAGCTTTGACAATATGTTTCCTCATCAGTTCATCTCTTAGGCCTCGATTCACTAAGAGTTGAAAAAAATTCTCATAGTAGTAAAAAATTCAATTCATGCGAAAAAAGCCTGAGAATTTCACTTTTAGCGAATCACTAGATAGGAAGACAATGAAAGTTAATTGCAGATTTGCTACAGAGTAAAATGAGGTGATATGGGCATTTTTATATCTTGGTAGACGGCCAGCCAAGTATGGCACCCGCAAGGACCACACATTTATAATGGTGCTCCTCTATCATCTACTCAGGCTTAGCCATGATTGGAATACTCAGGATAGCCTTTACCCTGATGTTAATTAACTCGTTTTGCAAGCTCTTCCATTACATAATTCGCAAATGCAGAACAGCAGCAGTTCCTTACTGAATAAAAAGCTGAAATACCCCATCTTTCAGTCGAATAGGATCATGACTACTCTCCCCAATATTTATCAGACAGACAAGCATCCATCTCCCAGATCTTTGCCCTTGCATTTCTGTTTGAAAATGCTCATAAAAGTCAGAAAATAAACATATTGTTAGGTGACTGTTGGGATGGGGGAAATTCCACTGTCCAATATCAGGCTTACAGAAACAATACTTATGTAATTTTTTGGGGTGCTCCAAAATTGGCAGCACTGCAGAGCACCAGGCCGCAAACAAGCAAACAAGAAAAGGAATACACCAGTGTGTGGTAGGTACATCTCTTTGCACTACTACCGTAAATTGATCTTTGGGAGTTTTTTTTTAACAGCTGAATAAATCTATACATAATTGTTGGCTGCAGGTCCTCTTTTAAAGTGAATCTATCATCAGGGAGTCTTCAATGCGTGCAACAAGAGGTAGCCCTCTACTGCAATAAGCTGGTCTGACTTTTTCTACAAATAGTTGGGAACATTTATGCAAATGTACCAGTGGGTGGAGCCTAATTTGAACAAAAAATGGAAGCAGAAATAGTACCTGTGAATTTAGGAGTTCTATGTCTGAGCAGTTTTTGAGGGTTAGATTTGGTGACTTGGAGGCCGATTCATTAATAGCGCCAGGTAGCGACAGATGAGCGACAGTAGCGTTATTTTCACAGCGCCCGCTAGTATTCGCTGTGCTTGGCCGTTGTTCGGCTGTTGACAGCGACTCAGTCGGTGTGCGGTAATGTTGAATACGGGGTTAGGAGTCGCTGTTTGACAGGTTCCGCGCTGTATGGGAGCGCATGACAGCGAACGGCCATAGCGAACGGCTCCCAGCATATTCATTAACAAATCACGCTCAAAAAATTATCGCGCTGTGAAATGCTTGTTTAAACCCCAGAGCGCTGGCGGCGATGGGTTAAAAGTATTTTTTTAACCCCCAAACAACCATATTTTTAGAAAAAAAAAAACATGTTTTTCAAAACATTTTGTAATATGAATACATTAATATCAGACCTGTAATATCAATTCTGCACAAATGTATTTATTTATTTTTTTTTACCTTAAAAAAAATATCTAACATTGCAGAAGTGGTCACAGAATTTTTGACATTTAAAAAAAAAAAAAAAAATAGCAATTAATTATGAATATTTAAAGATTGCTCCATTGAAATGCATTGGAGAGCGCCAGGTAGCGAGAGGTCATACCTGTCGCTGTTCAAGGTCGCTCGCTGGCGCTGTGGGGTGAGGCTGGAATAATGATGAATGTTTCGCTATCTGGCGCTCTGTCAGTCGCTAAGCAGGATCGGCTTGATAAATGTGTGATTGCGGAGGGGAGCCGGCGTTCTCGTGGCGGTGACCGTCATTACCGTTCGCTCACCATTCGCTACCTGTCGCTATCCCTTGTTAAATAAGGGCCTAAGCTACTTTTGTGAAGAGAAAACTGCCTTTCACTTTCATTGTCTACCTTGGGGATGATTCAATGGCAGATGTAAAAAGAACATTTTACACTTGCCGCTAAATCGGCACCAGGGTAGACAATGCAGGTGAATGGCAGTTTTCTCTCCTAAAAAAGTAGCACACTTTTTAACCTGGGGCTGAATCAGCCATCATGTGACTACCGGCAACTATTTAAGTTTAATGTGCAAGCCCACTGGGCAAATTGGTCACAGGCAGTCAAGTGATTGGCAGCCATACAATAAATGAGGAGTTGACTGATTTGATTATAATTCTGCTTTAAATTTTTGATGTGGAATACTGTATCAGGCATGACATTTTAAACTATAAGATATAGTTCAATGGGTTAACATTTAAACTAGACTCGGGTGAGTTTATATTTTAGAAGAATCGGGGTTAATGTTGAAGGTATGGCTTTAAGACTTATGAGAACATGTGTAGGCTACCCTACAAATGTGACAATAGCTGTCATTCATGCCCACTAGAATAGTTATAGCTAATAATTAATTTCAAGATCGTTTTATACTTCTTCTAAAAAAAGTCCTTTTACAGGGCCTAGCTGGGACTACAAGTTATCACATAGTCCTGGGCAACTAAGTGGGACCTTCTTGTTGGACAGGCATTGCAGGGGACAGTCTCTCCAAATCAGGGACAGCAAGGAGCTCAATTGGGCCCTATTTTCCAGTAGGTACTTACTGTTGTTTCCAGCACAAAGATTGATTCATGGGATCCCTTGTGCTGGGTTTACGCTGAACTGGATCCTCTGCAGCAGTGTTTAGCAGAGTGGGAAATACACAAGACTTTGCATACAGGCTGTGTCAGTGTGGTCCGGGCTAACATGTATTCAAGGTAAAAGGCCAGTGGTTAAAGGAACTAACCTACAGAGCCACACCATCATTTGACACAAATAATTGCTTTTGATTGAACGCAACAAAAGATAACAGCCATCTGCTCTGTTCTAAAAGCCATAAAACCTCATGTTTGGTTTGATCCTCGGCACTCTTATCTGCAGGATTATGCATAATGTGCATTGATAGAGCATTTCTAGAACACTTTTCCACCCAGACGGAGCGGTTGTTTCCAGTATACACTGTGACTGGCAAATTAATGCTTCATTTCTTTTCAGCCACACTCAAAAAAGACTGAGCATAATGTATAAAAGCAAGCATAACAATGAGTGTGGCGTATGAAAATGGTTTCTTTTGATATATGAGCCCCTGCCAGACCTGTCTTATGGAGCGGACCACTGTGACTTGAGAAAATTTAAAAGCATTTTTATGTAGAAATCTCATACAAAATGCAAAGTCGTGATTCAGAGGCCCGTCTCGCTTGCTTCATCACACAAAGGATGGAAGAGGCATGCCTTAGAAGAAAGCCGGAGTCATGCTCACAAACAATTTTCCCTGATGCCCTCGTACAGCCCTAAGCATCATTAACCCCTCAAAAGAGCTGTAGCTGCATCACAGGAAGGGGGGCTACTGTGTGTGCACACTGTACACAGGTCCGCCATTTGACATTTGTGGGCTCTGTGAAAGGCTCTCGGCATTACCTACATTATTCTAGTGTCGTGTTTCCCAACCCTTTCCTCAAATATCATACAACAGGATTTTGTAGGCCATCTGTAAGACCCTTTAGAGACCCTTTTTGCGTTAACTCCATTATTCCGGTGCCATGTCTCCAAACCCTGTCCACAGATGCCACCAACAACATTGTGTGGGCCATTTAGGACTACATGTTTTTACGTCTATTACTCTAGCAGCATTTTTCCAAGCCCTTTCCTCAAGTATCACCAACAGAATTTTGTATTCCCAGTGAAAAGTAATTTAGAACCACGTTCTGTAGTCCCCTTTATTACTAGTGCTGTGCTGTCAACCCTCTCCTAGGCTCTCTAGAGGCAACTCTAGAACATGGTTGAATCACTAATGACTATATTTGTGTGGAGATGACTTGCTGGTAGGCTTCAATCACAGGGTTAGGCAATACCACTCTAGTGCACATCCACACTCTGCAACTTTTTCTGCTGTATTGTTTGGCCTTTCCATGGCACTGATGCACTTTACACTTGTTATCCTGAATTTCTGCATCTTTACTGCACCTTACACCTATCTCACCTATCTTTCCTACTTTACTTAATAGCTGTAAATCTGGTGACTTCCACCTACTAAATTAGGGTCTGCCCACAAAAACCCACTTTCAGACTTCCAAATACTTTATTTCCACAGAAAATAGAAGGTGTTGCAGCTGCAGTGTGTGTCACAGCTTTCTCCATCGGAGTACTGCATAGAATAGCTTAGGATCTTTATTGCAAGGCTGGAGGCAACAGAAGGGGGTGTTTAGGTTTCCAATGGGAAGCCTTTCCTAGAATGTAGGTTGCGATACTGGTGTAGATTAGCCTTAACTTGTATTTTATGCACGTTCCTTACTTATAAGGATCGATTCATGGTCGGTGCACAAAAGCACCCAAGTGGAGCGCAAACGATTCCGCATGGGGCTAAGGTGCATGATTCATGTCTGCGTGCGCACATGCGAATCGCACCAAATAGCAAGTGCCGGGAAGAAGCGCAACTTGCGTCTTCTGCAAGGTAAATCTGCTGGTCAGCTAAGCGCTTAACTGTTCCCGATGGTCACCCATGTTTCTCCTCTTTCCTTTAATGTTTTTCCATAGTGACTTGATTTCTCCACCTTCTGTGAAGCAAAGTTCTGTTCGCCATTTTGGAGTGTATTCTCTGGAGAACCTTTTTTTTTTGGGGGGGGGGGGGGGGGGTATTCTGATTCCAGTTAACCCTTAATGTTTTTTCTCAGTGTTTTGTCCCAGATGTTCTTTTTAACTGCCCGTTTGTTTTGCATATTAATGCTTAATAATTTAACAATCATTTTTTGATGGTTTTTATTTTGCTACTAAACTTTGGGGTCCAATATCCAAATTTTTGTTGTTTGGACCTTAAATTTTGTGTTTTTTTTATCATAACTTTTATCGTTTTTTTGTAAGAATCCAAACCAAAGAAAAGGGTTCCATTCCCTAAAAGAACTTGCGGGTGACACTTTCATGCTCAAAAACATGCAGGACGTTGCTGACATGTGTTTTTGGAATAAAATAAGCCTTTTACTCATTGGAGTCATTGGCAGTTTCCTCCTCCAATTTGCTGCGGAAATTCACTCTTCAAATTGCCAAATTTGCGCATGCTTTTCTGCCCTATAAACATACCATAAATGAGGCACCGGGGACAGTCTGGTTCGCAAAAAGAAAATTTCAGGCGCAAATTGGCGTTATGGTGAACGCAGTTCATTCAATGGCAGTCAATTGCAATAAAAGGGCAGCCCATCTGAGGCCTCCCCCCTTCCTGCAGCATAACGTAGAAGCTGTAGCCCTCTTTTCAATTTCATTCCTCCAGGACCACACAAAAAGTGGTCTAAAGGCTACCCAGTCCCTTGGCGCTCTTAAAGTGTTCGAGCATGGCAAGTCACAGTAGTCACACAGTGTCTCTGACAACAAGAGCATGCACAGAACACATAATGCTGCACCATGACATTCCTTTCACAGCTCAGCCACAACCCAGAAATTAAAGTATAGAAAGCAATTTTGCTTAGAATACATAAAGTATTTAAATGTAATTATGCACATGCAAATGGCTTATTTTACATTGTTCCCAAGGGGGGATAGGGTGAGAGGAAGTTAGTGTGTGCCTTGAGAGATTCTAAAAGGAAAGTCCACTTTTGTGTCTATAGAGCTCAGATCAGGGCTGCCAGTAGGGCCAGTAGGGCACTAGGCTTCTGTCATTCAGTCCCGCAGCAGCAATTGCTCTTCTGCAGCCCTGTTATTTAAAGCCAGCTACCACACCTCAGTGTTCCAGTGGTCCTGTGTGTGTGTGCGGTGGATGAGGCCAGAATAAGGTGCACATTATTCTCTATAGATGTCTCAAATGAGCTTCTTACACCGCCTCACACATCCGACATCGGGAACACAGAAGCGCAGTATCCGTTTTTAGGTATAAGGCTGCAGTAGATCAGTTGCTGCAAGTAGGAAGTAAGAGGAAGTGCTGCTGGGTTTCCTGATGCTGTGCATTGTGGGTTATATCAGTTGAATCCAGGCAGCAGCAGGTCTGGGATGCTGGGAAAGGAAGCTCCAAAATGGCTGCTACAGGAGAAAATGGATGAGACTGCATTTAAACTTTGAGTGGATGCAAATTTAAGTCCTGAAAATGATCATGCATGCAGATGGGGCAAGTGAGTTTTGGGGATTTTTTTTTTTTTTACCGTGCAACGCTGTTGGCTTGGCTTAAAGCTACTGGACCAAAGCCAGCTCTGGAGTTCCTTACCCTATTGTTATATCTCTTCTCTGCTCTGCTGATAGCGAAGCCAGTTGCTAAGAGGTCTGAGCAACTTCAGTCTTACAATATAAGGCGCAGACCACTAGTCCAGTTTAGGGTGTGACGTATGTTGACAGATGACAGTTTAAGACATGGGCATTTCTCTTTCTATAGATGTCTGGGATGAAATGCCCAAACTATTACTCATTTTTTGTCTTTAGTCTTTTATATTTCCAAATAATTTGATCGGCACAGCTGTGTCTGCATCAAACATCTACTTTTGCTTTAATGGAATTGTCCAGGATTAATAGTAAAAACAAATTGTTTCCTTACTTGCCACGCAGATAATATATCCTAATGAGCTGCTTAATAAAGCTATGTTGCTGAGATCCAGCCATTCTGTAGCCCAGCCCATGGATTTTATTTATCTATGACCACCTTTTTTATTACGCTGCCATGACTACACATAGTCGGATGCAGGGGTGGAGATAGGTCCACCTCTCATTGCTAATAAAAAGACTTATCTCCTTACCAGCAGCCACACAGAGCAGCTTTGCTTGCTCTATGCGCATGCCCATCCAAACCTTTTACTTGGGGGGGGGGCATTGTGTGCAGCCTCTCCAAGATGGCTATGCCAATAACCCAATACACTAGGGGGACGTGCTGGATTGCACCTTCAGCAACTCCCAGCCCCCCGAAAAATGTGAAAAAATGTGTTTTCAGTGTCTCTGGTGAGTTATCTTTGGATAAAGGGCCTCTTTTTTTATCTGTCACCATGTGAATGATTTGATGTTCTCATAAAGTGCTTCAGGATATAGAGCTATATTAATGCAAATACATAAATTGTACGATGACAACACTGGGAATGTGTATAGTTCCAGCGAGTACATAGAGCAGGGATCTGGGCATTCTCAGGCAACGGCTTCATAGTTTGGGTGACAGGGCCTTATGCTGGGAATGGTTTAGCTCTGCTACCACAGCTTTACTAGATTGTTACATTGTGACAAGATGGGAGTTTATTGTTCAGCTGCTCAGATCTGTCTATGGCACTGCAGATTTTGCTAAATAGACTACAGTGAGGCTAAAGTGAGGCTAAATCCCAACAATAGACCACAGAGAACAGTGGGAGTGCTCTAGTCACTGCGACTGATGTCCCATCTCCTATGTCGCGACTAAATGCTGGTTTGAGGCTACCCAAACGCAGTACACACCCACCTCCATGTCTGGAACCCGGAAGCATGATTCCCAGCTTCAGATAACGGTGACTGCTGGGGAGCGATCCCTTCTGTGGGACTAGGTGAAGTTAAGTAAGGGGGTACAATAGGCGTGAGGACCCCTGCAAGCTTGCAATCTAAAAGGTAAGGGTGCAGACATAATGTTGATTAGTGCATATGAGACCTATTAAAGCAGAACCCTTGCTACATCATGTTCCATGTGACCAACAGCAGCCAGTGGGATGAATGTGTAGGTGAACTTTGATCCTACCCCCCAGCCATAGAGCAAGGAGATATGCACCTTTCAGTAGGAGGCTGTAGTGTGTGCTGCAATGTCCAAGTCATTGGAAGGCTTGGTGGGAATAGGTGAGTATTTTCTTATTGTGACCCTGGGTCGGTGAGGACTTAGATGCTGTTCTGTGTATGATTTTGTTTAAAAGATTTTCTTTAAAAGTATTTAGTTAAACACTTACCTCATCTTCTGATTTAAAACAACTGGCAGTGGCCCACCTTGTGAGTCAGTGGCTCCCCGGTTTAGCTTCACCCATTCCCACAGCATTGCCCAATGATTCAAATCCACATGAATATGCTGGATGGCAGGAGGAGGGGTCACTTATACACCCAACATCAAGGAATATCCAGCCAGGTATGTTTCTTACTTTTCACGGAATGGAAGTGGAAAGCAGGGTGACAGGCTCTGTCCCCCCCCTAATACCCTCATATCTGGCAACCCTGGAGAAGAAAGCCACAAGCTTGGTGGGAGATGTATATCTCCTCTCATTAGCCAATGTGTTTATATGGATTTTAAATATTATACAAATTTGTGATACACCTCCTTTAATAGGACTTTCTATGCCTAGTGATGCAGAAGGAAGTTCAACTCAAAATCATCAACAGTTCAATAACATTAACTACGGCAAAAAAGTTTTAAATTGGTGCTTATACCGACCCTTACTATCATAAGTAAATTAATATCATGCTTTGGGGTAGCTTTGGGATATTCAATCATTCACACTGTTGCACAGTTTACAGTAGTTAGTAGTTATCTTATTGTTGCTATCACACATCATCACAGCATCAAGATTTATCTTAATAAATAAGCCTGATAAAGCCAGTGAGCTTCTTCCTCATAAACAACCAATGACGAAAGCAGCTCATAATGGACATAATGTTTATGCAATAAATGCTGAGTGTCATAAACCCCCTAAATCTGTAAAGGCGTATGGGCGTAATTTCATCCTGAGACTTCTCACCAGGGATACCACTGGAAATAAACACTAGTGATTAACCTTTAGCAGTTCCTGTTCACAGTGCTGGGTTTGGCACTGCCTCATAGGCTGGGCCACTGTCGAATGTTTTAAAGATGAGTGTAAAATACTTTAATAGAATTAAGCATTAGAAAGTCTTTAAAAATTGCAGCTAAACCCTCTCCCACCCAGGGCCATGATAAGACACTCTCCTACTATATTTCCTGTTGGAGATACAATTCTTTGCAACAGCCTCTGCTTGTCTCTGAATGTGATTTTGGGACCTTTGCCTGATTAACTGCAGTTTACAGTTATAACAAGTTTATGGCAGTAGATGGTGCTGTTACCAATGCTTATCTGTAGTCTCTGATGTGTTGAATTTCCTGTATATTCATTTGCACTCTATCACTTCTTTTTCCTGTCTTTGTTATCCACCATGTAAGGTGACATTCTCTTACTGCACTTATGTTCTAGTAAAGCCAGTTCCTGTTACACCACAAATGTCTATTTGGATTTGGCTCTGCTGTATCCAGCACCAACACTCTGCAACATTTCCAACAGGTCTTCCTACACACATGCATCCTACTGGCTTCCAATGGTCGTGTGGAACATGTGGCAAGGCTTTTGCTTTAAAATCCCTGTGAAAGCATTAAAAAAAAAAGTCTATACTCATCTTTTTTTCCCCATGCAGTGCTGCCATCTTCTTACTTACAGATACAACAACAGAGAAGCAGCGATTCCGATGTTCAGCACAGCAGTTTCCATCATGCTGGCCTCATGCCCCCCAAAATGACTACTCTATTAATTGCAATGGAGAGAGTGTGCTGAACCCACAATGACTCATCCATTGCAAGTAGCAGTAGCAATAGGTGTGTAGCAGTAGTAGTGTGGTGGCAGAAAGAAGGCCTGAGACACTGCCGAGGGAGGCCACGCTGCTGGAAGATGGTATCACTGAGTCTCAGGCCTCTGTAAGTAGGCTGATGCTGGCACTGCATGGAGAAGCTGTGCAGGCGATGGTGAGGCGAGGTGATAAAGGGTGGGTATAGTCTTTTTTTATTATGCCTGGATTTTATCAGCCTTAGGTTTCCACCCATACCCAGACTGTTAGCTCGGGCAGGGCCCTCAATCCTTGTATTTGTTGCATCTCTGGTACTCTATACATACTGTAAATAATAATAGCTCACTAAAAAAAAGGGATGACCACTCATATATAGACCGAGAGGGAGAATATGGCTCTAATCAATGAAAATTAAAATAATAATAATGTAATTCTGCTGAATAAGGGTCCTTTCCCACCCTACTGACTGTGGCATGTTATAGTAGAAATAACCCAATGCAACGATATTGGGAAAACAATTGTGCCCATTGAAATTAGGCACCTTCAAATTTTTGTGCAGTTTTTGGCGTGTTTTGGAAAAAGCTGCAGACAGCTTTTACCCTGCAATGCGATCAAAATGCAGCCCATAAATCTCTACCTGTGTATTGTGCTGCATGTAAATACTGCGTACTGCGCTGCACATGTGCTATTCCACTGCAATCCATGGAAACGCACCCTAACAATTAATGGAAGTTAAAATACAGCTTTAGGGCAGTCTCCAAAAACCCAGGAGTGGAATCCAGACCATATGAGCTGACAGCAGTCCATTGCAATTGTTGGCCGGACCCCTGCACAGTAATGAGATTGTTCCCCATGGTCACATGGGGCACAGTCTCTCAGAGCACTGCAATCAATACCCATTTTCTTTATTTTTAGATATTCACTGTTTTCTCTGTCCAAATACTCACTATAAATAAATTGGAGTATTATGGTATTGTCTTAGATCTTATGCTAACATCTATAAATAGTCAGCTGACATTCCTGACTCAAAAACAAGAATTGATCAAATGATTGGTTGTGTCTACATACCTGTATTATTTCTATTGGTTGTTTGTACTTTAGTACAAAGTAAGATGCTATATAAATCAACCTGTGTGGCCAGATCAGATCAGTTTCACCTCAAATACTGTATGTCTCATAATATATATATATATATATATATATATATATATATCGCTCTCTGATCTGCGTGATTTGGGGCTTTTTAAGCTTCTTGAAATGGAAGAGAATAGCATACTCGTATCCTTGTTTCAAACCATCAATAGTCATTTTTGAGGTCCGGTTAATGCTTGTCTGCATGAGCCATTATTACCATTATGGTGCAAATGAGACTCTTTTCCTTTAGATCAACAAAACAGCAAATAAGAGGGGTCTATACATTGGGAGTATATTTCAACTCCAAATGACCAAAATAATAAAATACCCCATGGATGGCACTTACTAGTTAATACTCAAAATCCAACCAAGCGATGGATGCCAAAAACAAAGAATGAGATAGTGTACAACTAGCTACATTGCAACCCCACCACTGCTATAGGGGACCATTCTGTAAAGGTTCATGCTGTATAACCCTCCTTAGGCAACGGCCTTGATTGCAAATCTCAGGCATCTAAAATAACCAGGGTGGATAAAAATCAATGTTTTTTTAAAAAAATAAAAAAAGTCGGATTTTTTTTATTTAAATCGGATTTTTTTGATTTAAATCTGATTTTTTTTCAATAAACTGCTTTTTGAGGAAAATATTTTACCATCCAAAGGTTCTTCCATCATGAGATAAAGCTGAGTTGTTTAACTCAGTAGAATAAAGGCTGTATATGTGTAACATTCACAATGCCATGCTCTTCCAGAGGTTTCTGTAGGATTAGTGGGCAGTTTCTCTCCTATATTATCACAGACGCTCGCTTTACTTACGCAGTTCTCAAAACTGAATTTGACTCCGCAGAGGTCCCAGCCTCTTCTTCACAGCAAAAATGTTACAACATGAACAGAGTTGAGAAAAAGACCTTAATCCTATTGTTCTACAAACCTATGAATACAGAATCAACCCCTTCAGTGCCAAGTCCAAGAAGTTAGACAATATGTTTCTGATTGAGTGGAATAGATCTGCACAACACAAGAAGAATCTGAATCTAAGTGTGAGGAGGAGGAGGGGCAAGCAGACAAGAAAATGAAAGTGAAACTTTGAGCACAATACTGCAGCATAGCCACAGACAGACAAGTCTGGATCTGTTTGTGTGTACGAATGATTAACCCATTAAACTGGGGAGAAAAAAGTAATATAAAAAGTGATTCTAAAAATCTTCATCTACTTGCATGTTAAAATAGCAAGAACTAGTTTAGGTAGAAACTTTGATTTAAATCACTGATTTAAATCAAGCCGTACTGACTAGTGATTTAAATCGTGATTTAAATCGTGATTTAAATCAGTTAGATTTAAATCAAATCCACCCTGAAAATAACCATATCCCATGGCTGCAAATATGTTAGTATTGTATTGATTTTTGTAGATGCACATGTACCGTATATCGATACATGTAAACCCCATAGAAATGACGGAATCATCAGTCAGCTGGCTCTCTAAAATCTCATCACATGATTCATCTATGATTTCTTACCACAGACCTACATGGTAGCTTTAGATTTCACTTAAGCCATGGAAGACTTTAGATGAAGATGAAGGTTACAAAAAATATAAATGAGTTGAAAGCATATACTGTATGTAATTATCCGGACAAAGCTGAACTGTTTTCAGCCCATAGCAACCAATCAGGTGTTAGCTTCTATAAATGTGACCATGCTAATCTACAGGTTACCACACATTCATTATCTTATTAAGTAAAGCAGATTATAATGTCTTATTCCCATAGTTCCTTTTCAATAACGGTTGCTGAGAGATTCCAGATTTACAGTGATTTGTGTCAAAGTGCATGTGCATTTGTGTGAATCAGATGTTTTGTCAGGGAGACATGTTCTTAGAGAAGCATTAAATGAAAGATTTTATTTCTTCAGGGAACAAAAATTGCTTGCTAACCCTTCCTTGTCTATAAATGGAAATGCTGGGCAACACTGTCACAGAAATAAGAACATTTGTTTTATATTGAAAAAAAAGACAAAGCAGCTACCTCTGCTATTAAAGTGGACCTCAGGGCACCCCAATTCAGGATGTCCTGCTGTGTGAAACTCCCCAGGTCGCCCAGTAAACTCACCTTGCCTCAGTCCAGTGATGCATGTGCGGGCTCTCTTCCAATCAGCGTGCTCGGCTGCACTTCTTAAAATAGGCTAAGACTTGGTATAGCAGACAGTGGTTGCGGCTTGCCCATGTGTCGTTCAGGGAGAAGGTGAGTTTTACTGTGGAGTTTCACACATTGGGGCATCCTGCACATGGATGCCCCGAGAGGAGGGAATCAGATGGCCCTGGAGTCTATTAGACTTTAACTCTTCCCATCCAGGCCAAAATGTAGCAAGGCTGCCATAGCCCCTTCCATGACGATCAAGTTCTGCCAACTTGAATGAGGGTCATCAATAGGGACTTGACTAAGTGGAAGAAGGCAATGTCTGTTACAGAGTCGCTCATAAATAAAGTGTAACTCTAGATAGGCATACTTCCATTAACATGGTCTTTAAAGAAACAGAAAGACATAAAACTGACATTGAGTTTTGTTGAGAGTTTACATGACCTTCATCTCTGATGGTGTCTTCCCTTTACGCTTTACTTACTCTGTATTGATGTATGATCCCCAGATTCAAAAAAATGTGATCATTTTATGTTTAATGTGCACATTGGTTGGCCCCAGCATGTCTGGACTTATGCTTTGAAGTATGCAAGCTCAGATCTTGGGAGACATGTTGTAATCCTCTGTTTGTATGCACCATGTAAATACTTATAAATACATATAAAATCACTATCTGCCTTGTACCTTTAAGTAGGTGGCACTTGATGACTTTAATCCCTCTATAAGGTCTTTGTCTAAAGTGGCTTCTATGTTCTAAAATCCTACTGGAAACTGAATAAGCTGTTGTTGATACGGAAGATATCTTCTGCTATTTTGGCTAGCAAGTCTACGAAGATTTCAATACAGAAATCAGGAATTTGCCACTTGCAGGTCGGTTTTGACTGGTTTGCTTCGACATACCATTAAGTTGGAAGGAATTTAACAAGTGTTGGAATGGGATATATTAGGATTATCATGCTCTCAGAAGCCAGAAACCACAAAAGGAGAAGGTCAGAGATGCTTTAACAACTTGCCTTTCTAATTAAAAATCGAGATTCGTGTTTACACGTCTTGTGATCCTCCACTATCTAAATAGCAAGCTGTAGGCAGAGCATTAATTGACTGCATCTCACACTAGTTAATAATTCTGGACTACTTCAACTAATAAGAACATTAAGGCTACGCTTCTACAGGTGGTTTACATTGCAGATGCTACCCAACAGTGGTCGTGCTTCAGGGAAGCTCTGGCAAATGTCATGTTCATGGTATGAAAGCCGTCTGAATACCTGTCACACTTAAGGTAATTTTAACATTTGCCCTGCTGTTTTTTGAAGGATTCATTAAAGGATCTGTAAAGGCAACTACCTATCAGTCCGTAGGGTTTCAGCCCTCCTGTTCGTTTCCAATGGCACCCTCAGTTACTTTAGGCCCCCTTGTTAATTGACCACAGGGGGTACATCACACGAAAATCCACCACTGAAATGCTTCCTGCGGTAGAACCTTGTATGTGCACCAGGAGACAGCTGGGGGAGCACACTTAAAGTGGACCATCACCCTCGGGTGATCGGCCCGGGAATCTATATCCGATCTCGGATGTCCCATGGGGTGAAACCCCCCAAAACCCCTTACCTTAGCCTCCCTCGCGCCCCTCTAGGCGTGCGCGCGCCCGCCAAGAGGGACGCGCGGGAGGCGGCGGCGGAGGAGCCGCTTGTCCGCGGCTGTCAAATCCCTTGTCCGTCGGCACTGGGAGCGGGGAGACGTGAGTTTTTAGGGTGATCGGGGGGGTTTCATACAGCGGGGCACCCCAATCGGGGGTGCCCCACCGAAGTGGACCAAGACCCAGGATAGTTAAAATCCTGGGTGTTGGTCCACTTTTAGTTTGGGGCTGCCAGCTCTGAAACAAGAGTGCAGTTGCCCCACTGTCTGCTGCATTGTGGTCTCACAATACACTCACAAAAATAAAATCGTGATTAGTGGGCTTGCCTTTGGCTGTCCATTATTACCTGTGGGTGTAGAGATTGCACAAGACGTATCAGGATACGTATAAAAAAGTCTAATCTGGGATTATGAAAGAAAATACACCCAAAAATGGAAACCAACTGATCTTCTAACACACAGAGAAAATTTCCTTTTGTTAAATATTGTATATAAGCTTTGTGATACATTATATAAAAACATGAGTAGAGTACAACCATCATGTACTGTATAAAGACTATATAAAGTCGCTGATTGCCTTGCCTATAGGGAACATACTTAAAACTCACGCTTGCCTATTTTTACACTCCTTCAAAAACAAATTATGTAAAGCATAGATAAAGAGTTTTTACAAATAACACTCACTTTAGGAAAAACATGCTCGAGAAAGAAAAGCGAAACGCAAATAAAACAGCCCAGCCCCAGATTGCCTACTAATATGTATTGCGGTAGACTCAACCCAGAATCTTTTACTTGTGCAGGAACATCGCTGTACATAAAATTACGCAACAGGAGGTCCCACTGGTCAGACCCCTCGTCTTTGGGTGTGCCTGAGCTGCAGCCAGATCTCCCCAGCTACAAAAGAAAATATAATTTTGTAAAACATGTTACTCGTTACCCTGATAGCTCACCTTCTCTGTTGTACATCCATTTAACTGGGAAGCATTAGCTGTAGAACTTCCGCACCCAGGGCGACTTTCCCCGTTTGAGGGGAACCAGTGCTGAATTATTTGGGTGAAGGTGTAAGGTGACATCCCCTCGCCACTCGCGCTACTTCCTCTGTTAATGCCTCGTATACTCTAGTGTATGCCAATGCTAACAAATCCAGCTCTCCCATCCAACAACAGTAGCGGATTACAAGTGCAGGCACATATAGGCCAAAAGGGGCGTCTAACGCTCCACTCCGCTACTACTGCCGGATAGGGCTCGCTGAGTGCGGCCCACAACAAGACGAAGCAAGCTCTCCCATCCCACAGTAGTAGCGGATTGCAAGCGCAGACGCACTTGGGGCAAAAGGCGTTCCTAACTCTCCACTCCGCTACTACTGTCAGATAGGGCTCACTGACCGTGGCCAGCAACAAGGGAAAGCCAGCTCTTCCATTCCACAGTTGTAGCAGATTGCATACAAATGTCATACATAAATCACCTAGGACCTGTGTCACATACAAACA
This sequence comes from Gastrophryne carolinensis, assembly GCA_027917425.1. Lineage (NCBI taxonomy): Eukaryota > Metazoa > Chordata > Amphibia > Anura > Microhylidae > Gastrophryne > Gastrophryne carolinensis. The sequence goes on along the minus strand of CM051240.1, from coordinate 169,885,908 downwards.
TACTAGAGTGGTCCATGTGACAGTGGCAGTACTGTGGGCATGTAACGTTCGAAGGTCAGGTCTCCACCATTATTGTGGCTCCATGTGCCTTCGCTCGTATTTAACAGCCACTCTGTCACCTGTTTGCACCTTGGCAAGAGGCTAGTCTCAAGAGAGAAGGGTGGGCTACAAAGAGGAGTAATGTGGGCCTAAACAGACTGGGACACAGGGAAGCTGTTTGGGGGGAGGGAAAGATAGGTTAGCCTCAAGAGAGAAGAGTGGGCTACAAGGAGGAGCAATGTCGACCTAAACATACTGAAACATATACTCCTGAGCAGCTGGGGAACCAGGGCTACATGCGTACAATGAATGGCTCCCATGACACTTGGCATATTCACTATTAGAAAAAAGCCCAACCTCAACGTGTTCCAGGTTGCCATGCTGTCAAGAATAGAGATGTATTTCTCCTGCAGGACAGCCATGCCAATTTAGTCAGGGCACGGCTCAGCGAAGGCTGTGACATGCCAACTGACAGTGCCCCAGCCTCTGGAAAGAAACATTTGCTAAAAATTGGAGGCAGCAAAACAATTTGGTCATACCTTCAACTGCATACCCCTTTCTTGTGTGTTGTGTTGTGGGGGACAACCATGGCCGCAAATCTGAGTAAAGCTTCTAAAGAGAAAGGTGGTTCAGTCAGGTCAATTTGAACATCTACTGATCGGTCATCTGATAGATACCCAGGCGATGATGGGTATGCCTAAGTTCTGGAAGGTACATGGTTAATAGTCCCCGCTGCTGCAGATGCTCGTACTCTTCACATAACTCGTCAAGGGGCTCCATTGTAGGTGCGGAGGATGCAGGCCGTATTTTCACTAGCAAAAAGAGACTGTTCAAGTATTTCCACTAGCAAAAAGATGGCGTAAGCTTGAACCAGAAACCTAAGGTTTTTATAGGTCCGAAAACCCACAAATCAGGGCTCAGAATCACGCACAAGCACGCGCTAAACCCATAAAATTACGGACGCATGGACACCTTGAGCCGCATTAATACAGCAAATACTCGGTTTGATGTGCGCATACCGTCAGCAAAAAAAACAAGGCTCTGCATCACCGACACAGAAAAGAGACCAAATACGGTCCTTTGACGTCATTCCCACTGGCCACATATCTCGGTCTCCAGTAAGATGGTGGATCCATATAGTGCATTGCACAGGACAGAAGTGGGTGGGTTGCGCCCAGGGGAGTTCTCTTGCAACTTGACTCGGACTGACCCGGTTGAGGTAATTTCCGGGTTTAACTGGAAGGACTGAGGATGCGCTCCAGATCATGGATCGAATTTAAACAGCTTCAGCACAGCGAGAGGGTTATAACCGTACGCCAGACAGACCATACATCTCACGACCCAGTCCAGCAGCTGTTACACACGTGAGTTGCAGCAGCAACAGAGCAGTGGGCAAGGGCGCTCGGTCCCTTCCATCACTCAGCCATAAGGACAGCGGAAGAGTATTAACCCTCACAGTGCCACAGCAGGCTTCTTTACCAGTAAGTGTGATATCTTTTAATAAATAAATTCCTTCATTTACTCGAGATGGGATTATTACATTAGCCAATCCTTCTCATTTTACAGATATACAAGGAGCTATTCGAGCTTATGTTTAAGGGGCTGTCCACCACTTTCTCCAGGGATTAACAACTAACAATCCAAAAAGAGCTGTGAATAACTATACAAAGGATGTGCATTCCCAAGGTATTTTATTACATTAGCCAATGGCTTTTCTGCACTCTTACCCTCAACCCCATTGGCCATGTTCCCTAATAAGGCCAAGCTGTGTCCCAGTTATTTTACTTACCTGTCTGACTACAAGCCTGCTTTGACCCTCTGGATACCATGCATCTCTGTCTCTGACACTTGGTTTGTCCCCGGATCTATGGTTTGCCTGTTCAAACTAATCTCTCATTCCTGACCCAGCCATCTTGACCACCCCATCACTCTACCATATTGAGTACTCTGGAGATTCCACGGCCTCCTCCAATTCAGGCCGCATGCTTTCCAATATTAAAGTGGTCCCACACCAACAGACTCAAGTGGGCATCCAGATTGCTGGACCCCCCAGTGCAATGACCCCTGCCACAACCCAAAATCCTTACCTGCACCTTGATCCTCTGCCAAAATGCTGTCCTCTGATTGGCCACCGGCAGCCACATAGGCTGGCATGATCGAAGGCCAATCGAAGAACCGCATTTTGGCCAAGAATCGAGGTGAAGGTAAGTATTTTAGGGGTCATTGTGCCAGGGGGATTCAGCAATCTGGATACCCCCCTGATCCTGTCACAGCGGTGTCCCGCAGCCATTTGTCCAGGAAAGTGTGTTGTACTCCCCAGCAAACACAGTTTCACATTAGGCAGAAGTGGTGGAGAATAGGGGCTGTCTTCTGATTAAAGGCTGATATCCATTTGGGTATTACAGCTCAAAGAACTTAGAGGGGCTAATTCAAATGTTTACCTCCAGGTGATTACTTTCCTCCAATGCAGGTTAACTGATGAAGCCATAGATTAACTCTGAAACTACAGTAACTTCTGGTCAGATATCTGCACAGGATCCCCTTTTTTTTTTACAAAAGTAAAACATTGATGTTAAAATAGATTGTTCATTTTATAATGCATTTTTTAACCTCCTATATTTCATTCTGTCTAACCTGAAAAACCATTTCAAGGTTGGCCGTTCAGGGCTGGAGATGCATTCAATAGAGGGCACCTCAGACTGACAGCTAATAACAAGCTTGTGACATAATGATTTCTCAGACTCACTTTCACAAAACTGTAAAGAGCCTTTTAAGAAAAGGTGACATTGCAGCTGTGAAAATGGCTCAATGTACTCCCTATACAATATGGATGACACGTTTCAGGCACTGAAAAAGATGCTCCTAATGACTTTAATGATTGCATGTGACCAGCAGGATCGCGTAATTACTGTACATATAGCAATTACCATCTTAAAGTGGCATTGGAAACATAACTATAAAAGTATGCCAAGCCACTAACTACATATGTGTATGTAGTATATGTTTATATATTCAGAAACAAGCATAAAAGAGGCAGTCCGAGCATTTTGTAAAACCCCACCTCCCTCTGTACTAATAAAAAAAACTCACTGACGGTGGCCAATCCACACAAAAACTGAAGCTAGAAACTTCGAGTGTCAGGTCAGTCACCGTAACTGTATGGGTCTGTCACTAAAGTCTACGTCTGCCATGCAGAGACGCGTCCCCTGCCAACATCAGGTGAGCTTAGCAGCTGTCAGGTGAGTTATTTTATTATTTTAACACCTATACTATAAGGAAAAGACCACTAATGGTATTCCTAAATTTTTGTGGAGACCCACCTCAATGGGTACCACAGTTGGTTCATATTTAAGCTCTAATCATAGGATACTTTTCCCGGGGCTAGGTTCTACCTGGGTTCATTGTAGTGAGCTTTGTTTGTTAAATATGACCATACTTAGTGGTAGTTAAAAATTAAAAGTTTCCATTTTCTGTGATTTGAAAAGGGGGTTCCTTCCCCCTGGCAGAATATGCTTGCACCACCGCCTGTCTGATCCACTTACTAAGAGTGGACTTAGCAAGTGGCAAGCCCTTCCTAGAACCCTCTGTTAGGACAAAGAGCAAATCCGACTTCCTGAAGGATTCCGTTGCAGACAGATAATACTTAACGGCCCTTGGAATTAGCCGGAGCTGGCCATAGGGAAGGTAAGACAACCTCCTCATTAAGGTGAAAGGGGGAAACAACCTTAGGTAAAAAATCAGGTTTAAAACAAAAAACCACCTTATCCTTATGAAGCTCAAAATAGGGAGGCTTCATATAAAGCGCGGCCAGCTCCGACCACCTTGAGGGTCAAAATAGGTAAGGCAGCATCGCACAAGGGCTCAAAAGGAGGCCCCTGGAGAGCAGAAAGCACCAATTCAAGTCCCACACCGGCAACACAGGCTTACGCGGTGGACGTACATGGGAAACACCCTGGAAGAAGATCTTAATCAATCTATGATTGGCAAAAGATCTCTGGAAAAAAATAGCCAAAGCCGAGACCTGGCCTTTGAGGGTGCTCAGCTGGAGACCCAAGTCCAAACCATGTTGTAAAAACTCCAAAATCCTAGAGACAGAGAAGGTGCAACAAGGGAAACTCTTAAACTCACACCAAGCAATGTAGGCATGCCAAACTCTGTAGTAAATCATGGAAGAAGACTTCTTCCGCGCCTGGACCATGGTCTGCACTACTGTGGCAGACAGCTCCTTCTCCATCAGGATTGAGGTTTCAATAGCCAGGCCGTCAAAGCCAGCGTCTGTAAATTGGGGTGCCGCAGCGACTCCTGAGTGAGAAGCCGTGGGTCATCGGACATGATGTAGCGATCGACTGACATCTGAACTATGTCCGCAAACCAACTCCTTCTCGGCCAGAAAGGAGCCACCAGGATGGTTGGGACCCCCTCCTGGGCTATCTTGCGCAGCACTCGGCCCAGGAGCGGAAACTGAGGAAATGCATAAAGGAGCCTGAACTCCATCCAAGAAATTGCTAAAGCGTCTGTGGCAAAGGCCAGCGGATCTCTTGACAGAGAAACGAACCTTGGGAGCTTGTGATTGTGTCTGGACGCAAACAGGTCCACATCAGGCTGACCCCAGCGGAGACACAGAGCGTGAAAGATCTTGTTGCTGAGAGACCATTACCCCAGACGAGAGGCTCCCCTGCTTAGGAAGTCTGCCTCCTGGTTGTCTACCCCGGGGATGTAAACCGCCGAGATGCAGGGAACATTCTCCTCTGCCCAAGTCAGAATCTGAGTTGCCTCCTTGAAGGCTCGCTTGCTCCGAGTCCCACCCTGGTGATTGATGTAGACGACAGCAGTCTGATTGTCCGAGCGAACCGGTACCGCACAGTCCCTTAGCTGGGAAGTCAATTGAAGAAGCACCAACCGGATAGCTCTCAGCTCCAGGAGATTTATGGGCAAATGGTTTTCCTGCGGCCCCCACTGACCCTGAAACTTCTGCATCTGCCAGACGCCTCCCCAGCCGGTCAGACTGGCATCCGCGGTAACTATCTCCCACCGGGGAGTCAGAAAAGACCTGACCACCAACAGGTTCCTGGGGTCCAGCCACCACAAGAGAGACCGCCTGACCAGGGGCGACAGAGAAAATTCCTGTTCCAGCAACTCCGGCATCCGATCCCAGCCGGTCAGCAGGTTCAATTGAAGAGGTCTCATGTGGAACTGAGCGAAAGGCACTGCTTCGAAGCAGGACACCATCAGACCCACCAGTTGCATCCCCTGATGGATCGAGGGTCGTTGACAAGACAGCAAGACTTGCACCTGCGTCTGAAGCCCCCCACTTTCTGCTGTGGTAGGAATACCTTGACCTGAGAGGTGTCTATCGTCATGCCCAGGAAGGACTTCACCGTTGAGGGAGTGATCGAAGACTTGGGGTAGTTGATTACCCAACCGAACTCCTCGAGAGTGGATAACACCTTGGTCAAAACCCAGGGGGCTGAGGATATCCCGAATGGCAGAGCCGCAAATTGATAATGCTGGTACTCCAGAGCAAATCTCAGAAGCCTCTGGTGTCCCTGGAATATCGGGGTGTGCAAAAAGGCATCCCTGATGTCCACCGTGGTCATGAAGTCGCCGGACCGAAGTGAGCTCACCGCTGGCCGTAAGGTTTCCATGCGGAAATGCCGGACCTTTACAAACCTGTTGAGACCCTTCAGGTCCAAGATAGGTCTTAACGTTCTATCCTTCGTGGGAACCGTGAACAGGTTGGAGCAAAACCCCTGACCCTGCTCCTGAAGAGGCACAGGGCAAATGACACCTAGACGCAGGAGGTGCTGAACGGCCATTCTCTGGCCCTGTGCCATCACAGGATTTTGGGACATACAAGACTGACTGCCAGCTCTATTTTGTAACCGGAGGACACCACCTCCTGAATCCACCGATCCGAGACGCGCTGCCTCCAGACGTGAGCAAATGAGGCGTCTCACAAGAATCCCCAGAGTTCGTCTTGCAGTACTGCTGCTAGGATCGTCTTGGATGCTCTCTCCTGGATACTGCAGCCTGAGGGGCCTTGGCAGGGGGCCTGGATTTGAAACCCCAAAAGGGATTGGGTCGGCCACGGGACCTACCTCGTCCCCAGGAATCTCTGCGGCCACCTGAAAAGAAAGTGCCTCTTCCTCCATGAAAGGAGCGATAGGCAGCGGAACCCCGAAAGGGCCAAGCAGGCCTCCGTCGCTGAGGGAATCTCCCATCCTTAACCAGGAGGTCCAGACGCTTCCCGAATAACCTGTGCCCCGAGAAGGGGATACTAGTGAGCAACTTCTTGGCCGCAGCATTAGCCGACCATTGCCGCAGCCAGAGAAAGCGACGGAGCGCAACAAACAGGGCCAAAACCCTGGCACCGAGCTGGACACCATCGTCCATAGCGGAACAACAAAAGGCAATAAAATCCACGCAAGATCTGAGGTCTTTATACTCCTCTGCCCGCTTGAGACACTTGGCAATATCTACAAGACGTCTCACCTTCTTCCTGATGACTAAGGAGACAATCGCCGCGGTACACACGGGGCAAAGGCAAGCACCAGCAAAGGTGAATGCATGACAAACCAGTTGATCCATACGCCTGTCAGCTGGATCGCACAAGGAAACAGTATCAGCTGACGACATAACCGTAGTATTGGATAACCCCGACACAGGGGAATCCACATCGGGGGGGTGTGACCAGAGGCGGACCAGCTCTTCCGAAAAGGGATACCGCCTGTCCAGGCCCTTAGGCACCGATGGCAATTTATTAGGTCTTTCCCATTCCTTAAAAACCATATTGGAAAAATGGGCCTGCTCAGGGAAGACAAGCCTCTGTCTCTCGGGCCGGAATAAATCACCCTGCTTCCTCTTAGCCGCCTTAGGAGGGACAATATGCAAAGTCTCAAACACTGAAGACAGCAACTTCTCTGTACCATCAGGGAGCCACATATCCTCGTCCGAGGAAGAACCAGGCTCGCTGTCATAGCCATCGCATGATCCCCTGAGGAAAAGGAATCCTTAAACAACTCGCCTTCCTCCATGGAGCCCAGACCTCCAAAAAGATCATCATCATCATCAGCAAAATCCGAGTAACCGGGCTCGATGTGCCGCTTCTTACTCGTGGCCTTCCCAGGAGGCCACCCGGTGTGCCAAATCGGCTTGGGACCCCTTGCTGGCTTCCCCCTCGCTGAGGGCTGAATGCACCACTCAGCTGCAGTATCTAGGAGAGAGCATCCAAGACGATCCTAGCAGCAGTACTGCAAGATGAACTCTGGGGATTCTTGTGAGACACCTCATTTTATAGGGGGCCGGGAGGAGCTACAGCTTTGGATCTTGCAGTAGACTGCGCCACCTGGTGGCGGAATACCCACATGTAAGTACTGTGGGACGACCTGGACTCGATATGGTGAAAATGGCATTTTATTTTTAATTAAAAAATGAGATAGGGTCCCCCTAAAAATCCCCCCAAAAATTGCGTGATGTCCCCCTTACCCAGCATAACCAGCCTGGGACCAGCTATGGGGACTTGTAGAACAGGGTACAGGGGCCAGCTTTGGTGGCCCCTGGCCCTGCAGGCTACAAGCCAGCTTAGCCTAATGGCTACGGGCTCGTCTGCCCCCCCCCGGCCTTTAGAGAGACAGGTAATGGGGGGGCTCAGGGTTAATGGCAAGTCACCGGCTAGCAGCAGGAGACTTGCCAAACCCAGAGCCTTGTGAACCGGTATAGAGGTCACATAGATCCCTTACCAGTGCACAAAGGGTTAACAGTAAAAAAAACACCACACATAGAGAAAAAAAATTCTTTACTTACCTCCGATTGTCAGCTCCTGTGACCCTTGCCAATCGGATGGCAGATGTGGTGATCGCCGGCCAAAGGAGGGGGGAGGCAGGGGATCAGAGGATCTTCTGCCCTGTCCTCCTCTGTCCAGCATTCACCGGCATCTGACAGCTGAGCCGCTGGGAGCCGGGATGACGCCCGCGGGGTTTAAGTCATCTGCCCCGCCCCCGAAGGGGTGGGGATAGTCATGAAGATGGTGGTGCTCATCGGGAAAGCAGGGGGAGAGGGTCTGTCGGGCCCTCTCCTGAAGACTGAAGAGCCCTGGGGTGGGGGGATCGGAGACCCTCCGGAGAAGAGGAGAGCCGGCCGGATTGAACGAGGGATCAGGTGATTGTCTTTTTTACTTTTCTTTTTTTTTCTTTCAGTCAGAATTGATACTAGAAAGAAAGAATCAATTCTAGTATCGCCGAATGAAATATCGTGACACTTGACAGAATAGATTTTTTCTGACACCCCAATAGGGCACTTCTTTTAACTTTATAAGAACTATGTGCATTTTTGTATATATCCTAGACAGTAAGAACTTGTTTTGCGTGTTTTATAAAACATTTTCTTACAAAATTGTCTTTGAATGAAAGCCCATATGTACTGCCCAACTGGAAAAAAAAGGTAACTGATAAAAACAACAAAGGTTGGGGTTTCCTAAACTGAGGAAGGAAACTTTCTAGAGCAGAGTCCATGAACAAATGCCAAATAACAAAACACTAGTGACCGTAGGGCGAACACCAGACTGGACAAGAGGGCATCTATTATTTTGTAATGTAACATTTACTCTCTGTATCTCTCTTTATACAGTAAATATATCAGTGTATATCTATAGAGAAAGAGAAAGAATTTCAATTACCATAAATTGTATTCCTACAAAAATTCCTCCAGCCTGTTTATGCCTCCCTGTAGAATCTCACACCTCAGCTTATTAAAAGCAGTATTACAAGCACAAGACGAGTATATTACACTAGTGTCTGCAAGATCAGGGAACTCATTAGACCACAGCCGTTACAAGTTACAATAAGATGCAACTTTACAGCTCTATGAAAAGAGTGAAGTCACCAAAACCTTCAGGATTTTCAGTGACACTGCAGATTTTCTAGAGAAAGAATTTTTCACCTGTCATTTATTTCTGCTTCTGGACAGCAGTTTCTATATAATGAGGACAGTGTCAAGATTCCTAGACCACTGTAAAATAAAAGTGCTTAGGTAATAAAATGTACATTACATGACTACATTCCCTAAATCTTTACACTACTACAGCAACACCATACAGTGATAACAATTATTTACAATCCACAAATAAAACAAACAACAATGTTTCTACGTAATAGACTGTAATCATTTTCTAACAACACAATCTATATCCATGGGCATTAAGGGAAAACACTGGATGCCCTGGAGTCTAAAAGACTCCAGGACCATCTGAGTCCCACTCGACAGATCCACTCACCTGTTCCCAAAGCCATAGCTCGATCTGGGGCTTCTACCCATTCCAGATCTTTCTGAATGACCGGCACCACAGCTAGAGTGAAATGGGATGTGGCCGGCGGCACCCTTGTCTCCATTCGCCTGTGCGGCCAGCAGAGTCAGATGGAGCTATGCAAAACTGAGCAAGCTGATTGGCTTAGCAAAGTGGGAACCAGGAAGAGATGAGTTTCCTGGGCGATCCTTGAGGTCTCTTACAGTGGGGCTTCCCAAATCTGAGAGTATTAATTCACAGGAGAGTGAAATTCCAGGTGTTGTTCCTCTTTAAATTACGTTTTTTTTGTTTTTTTTTGGGTGTTGGTCCGAGCGCAGAAGGGCATCCCAACTGCCGTGTCCCCCTGCGTGTTAACGACACAGAACCAAAAGCTTCGTTCGTCCATAGAAAACCAGTGCTCTGATTGGACGGCGCAATCACTTGGGTGCTGGGCAGTTGAATATCCAACCGAAAGCTAGGAGCCACGTGACTACGCTGGCCAATCAGAATGCTGGATTTCTTAGAGGGACCAAGGAGAAAGGTAAGATTTCTCCTGTTCCGTTAATAGGCAGGGGGTATCCGCAACTTACCTGAACAGGGACTTTCAGTTTAAACCGGACCTTCACCATAATTTTGTAAAAAAACCCAAACCCTTAAAAAACTATTCTCCAGCATCTAAAATTAATACATTTTAAGTTTTAGTCACCTACTTATTATTCATTCCCCCAATGGGCAGCAACTCTGTTCAGGACTCTAGGATATGGGCACCGCCAACTTATCTAAGAAGCATCACATACTGAGGAGAGGAGAGCAGATTAAAGTACAGGGGGTGGGGTTATAGCTGTGCTTTGCACAGACAGAGCAGAGCTGGGGTCAGGTAAAGGACAGCAATCCCAGAATGCAGAGCAACACAGTCAGAAGACACTTCCTGTTTGCAGGCTGCCTGACGCTCCATGAGCCGCCATCTTGGATGTTTAACCCTTTAAGTGCCAAGCACGTAACACCTACGTGCTGGCTTGGCTGGGCCTTAAGTGCCAAGCCCGTAGGTGTTACGTGTTTGACTTTCCCCGCTGCTAGTTAAAAAAATAAAAATAAAAAATACTCACCTGACCCCTCGCTGGATCCGGCCGGGTCTCCTCTTTAATTTGGTGCCATCCCCTGGGGGCTCGGATGGCTCCAGGAGAGCCCCCGGAATAGGCTGCCCCCTCCCCCCGCTTCGGCAGCAGCAGCTGCTAACTGTAAAAAAAAATAAAAATGACATTTACTTACCTGTGGCCGCGCTGCCTCCTGCCGGGTCTTTTCTTCACTGGGGGGGGGCCTCCGATCGCCCCCCCTGGCTCTTCAGCTTCTGTCCCGACAGGCGCCGCCATCTTGTCGTTAAGCCCCGCCCCTTGGCGTCGTCCAGACTCCCTGCTGCTCTTCATTCAGATGCGATCATGGTGGCCACAGGAGCAGAGGGGAAGGTGATCAGATCATCACCTGCCCCCCTGCTACTGCAGCCAGCATGATCGCATCTGTCATCACATCGAGGGACAAAGGAGCTGATGATCGGAGGTAAGTAAAGTAAAAAAAGTTTTTATTTTCTAATAAAACTCATTTTTTCTTATGTGTCAGTGTGTTTTTTTTTTACTGTTAACCCCTTGTGAACTGGTAAGGGGTCCATGAGACCTTTATACCAGTACACAAGGCTGGGGGCCTGCTAGCCGCAGGTGACTTGCCATTAACCCCCGGCACCCCCAATTACCTGCCTCCCCAAAGCCCGGGGGGGGGGCAGAAGAGCCCGGGCCCACATAGGCTATGTGGGCTCGTAGGCTGCAGGGTGGGGGGCCACAAAATCTGCCCCCCCCCCCACTCTGTGCCTACAAGCTCCCATAGCTGGTCCCGGGCTGGTAATGCTGGGTAAGGGGGACCCCATTTCATTTTTTTTTTTTTTGATTTTTAAGGGTTTTTAACCCTTAAAATTAAAAAAGAAATGGGGTCCCCCCTGGGAGGGGGGAACCTATGTAATTTTTTTTTTAAATTAACCCCTTAAGCTTTGTCACCCAGCAGCTATAAAAGGCTTCCAGCTGCAGCAGGAGAGCAGAAGCCAGATTGATCAGCGTGGGACACAGGGATGGATGGGAGGTAAGTATAAAAAAAAAAAATAATAATAATAAAATATTTTTTCTCTCTGCCTCTGTGTATTTTTTACATTTAACCCTTTGTGAACTGGTAAGGGGTCCATGAGACCCCTTATACCAATTCACAAGGCTGGGGGCTGGCAAGTCACCTGCAACTAGCAGGTGACTTGCCATTAACCCCCGGCACCCCCAATTACCTGCCTCCCCAAAGCCCAGGGGGGGGGGCAGAAGAGCCCGGGCCCACATAGGCTATGTGGGCTCGTAGGCTGCAGGGTGAGGGGACACAAAAGCTGGCCCCCCCACTCTGTGCCTACAAGCCCCCATAGCTGGTCCCGGGCTGGTAATGCTGGGTAAGGGGGACCCCATTTTCCGTGGATAGGCTCAAAGGGAGGACCCTGCATAGCAGACAACACCAGATTCAGGTCCCAAACTGGTAGCATAGGCTTACGTGGCGGACGCACATGAGTAACTCCCTGGAAAAAAGTCTTAACCAGCCGGTGACTGGCAAAGGATCTTTGGAAAAAAATTGCCAGAGCTGACACATGTGCCTTGAGGGTACTAAGCTGAAGGCCCGAATCTAAACCATGTTGCAAAAATTCCAGAATCGTGGGGATGGAAAACACCCGACAAGGAAAAGACTTGGACTCACACCAGGCAATGTAAGCATGCCAGATCCTGTAGTAGATAAAGGACGAGGACTTCTTCCTAGCCCTAATCATGGTATCAACAACAGAAGCCGACAAACCCTTATCCATCAAGATGGAGGTTTCAGCAGCCAAGCCGTCAAAGCCAGCATTGTAAATTGGGATGGCACAGTTGTCCCTGAGTGAGCAGATCTGGATCCTTGGACAGGGCATACTGATCTACTGCCAACTGCACGACGTCTGCGAACCACACCCTCCTTGGCCAACAGGGGGCCACCAGAATGGCTGGTACCCCTTCCTGGGCTATCTTGCGCAGCACCCTGCCCAGCAGAGGGAACACATAGAGGAGCCGAAACTCCGTCCAAGGCATTGCTAGCACATCCGTGGCGAAATCCAGATGGTCCTGTGACAGAGAGACAAACCTGGGAAGCTTGTGATTGTGGCGGGACGCAAACAGGTCCCCTGCCGGATGGAGGGATGGGGACACAAGAGCAGAGTCCCTCCACCTTCTGCTGATACAGGAATACCTTGACCTGGGAGGTATCCAGAGTCATGCCCAGAAAGGACCTCACCAAAGAGGGAGACAGTGAAGACTTGGGATAGTTGATCACCCAGCCGAAGGACTCGAGAGTGGAGGTCACCACCTGTGTATCCTTCCCGGCCTGATGAAGAGATTGAGCCACAATCAGAATGTCGTCCAGGTAAGGAAGGATGCGAATGCCCTGATTCCGCAGCAAAGCCATTACACCTGCCAGCACCCTGGTGAATACCCGAAGGGCCAAGGTGATACAGAACGGTAAGGAACCTAAGTAATCTCTGATGACCTGGAAAGATTGGCACATGAAGGTAGGCATCCTTGATGTCCACGGAGGTCATGAAGTCACCCGGGCGAAGGGTACTGACCGCCGAGCATAGAGTCTCCATGCGAAAATGCTTGAACCTAACAAACTTGTTGAGACCCTTCAAGTCCAGGATGGGCCTCAGGGACCCGTCCTTTTTGGGGACCGTGAACAGATTGGAGTAGAACCCTCGACCCCGTTCCTGGAAAGGCACCGGGCAAATGACTCCTGACTCCAACAGACATTGAACTACAAGGCACAAACCCTGAACTGACAGAGGGTTTTGAGACATCCGGGATCTGATGAATCTTGGGGGCGGCCAGGCTGCAAAGTCTATCTTGTAACCGGAGGACACCACCTCCTGAATCCACCGGTCTGAAACGCGCAGCCTTCAGACGTGAGCAAAGAGCTGAAGCCGTCTCCCCACCCGGATGGGTGAGGGTGCCTCCTCATGCCTGAGGGGGCTTGGGGGAAGGTTTGGGCTTGGGGCCCCATGAGAGAACGGGACGACCACGGAATCTGCCACGGCACCAAGAATCTCTGCGTGAACCCGAGAAGAGGGAGCCCCGACCTCCGCTGGAAGCACGAAAGAAGGGGAGGGAAGAAGAGGGCCCCCAAAAGGGCAGAGGCTGCCTCCTACGTTGAGGCAGCCTACCATCTTTGGCTAAAAAATCCAGACGCTCACCAAAGAGCCGCAGCCCCGAAAAGGGGAGCCCAGTAAGAGCCTTCTTAGCGGCAGCATTAGCCGCCCACTGAAGGGACCTATAATCCTCCACCCTGTTACCAGCCGTAGCGCCCTCCAGGAGACGCTTGAGCTGCCCCTTAGGGCAATAGCTGTAATGGCAGCAGCGCAGACTGGGCGCAGCCCAGCCCCCACACACGCAAAAGCATGGCAGGCCAGCTGATCCATGCACCGGTCCTCGCTGTCCCGCAGTGTAGTAGTGTCAGGTGAAGGCATGACCGAGGTGTTGGACAGCCGAGCACGGGAGCGTCCACCTCAGGGGGACACGACCATCGCTTGACCAGGTCGGCAGGAAAGGGATACCTCCTATCCCACCCTTTGGGCACGTTCCCACTCCTTGAGCACCATATTAGTGAAATGGCTCTGCTCAGGGAACTCCAGGCGCTGTTTGTCAGGACGAAATAGCTCACCCTGCTTCCTCTGAGCCACCTCAGGTGGGACAATGTGCAATACTTCAAAAATGTGAACTAACAGGCTATTAGTGTCCTCAGGGAACCATGAGTCTTCCCCAGACGCAGACCCAGGGTCACTGCCGTAACCCTCCTGCTGTTCCCCAGAGGAGTCAGAGTCCTGAAAGAGTTCCCCCTCCTCTAGGGGGTAAAGGCCAACAAAAGTATCAGGTCCCTCATCCTCCTCAGGAAAGAGGGATGTCACGGGAGCTAGGTGCCGTTTCTTGCCAGAGGCCTTACGTGGAACAGGCCTGGCAAGCTGCCTTTCAATACTGGCCACTCGCTGTGCCAAGTCAGACTGCGACCCCCTGCTAGCATCCCTCTCACTGGGGGCTAAATGCAGGTGCGGGTAGGCAATGCCGAAGGGGGCGCAGAGCTGGGAAGCAAAGCAGGCAACCCAGCCTGGAGCCACCTTGGGCACACGGCACGCACACCGTGACACTGTTACTCAAAGGGGATACCCCACACATGGAACACAGCCGGGATTGCCCCAAAGGACCCCCAAGCACGCTATCCCCGGAAGCCTCCAAATGGTGATTAACATAGGCGCAATAGGCCAGCACAGGGTAAAGGCTAGCAAGAACCACCCGGGATGCCCCCCCAAGGGATGCCCCCAGAAGCCAGTAAGGGAAGATGAGGGATGGTAAGGGGAAACCACAAACCACAGTTGTCCTGCCTGAAAGACAGAAATAAAGACACATACGTATCCCGCAGCACATGCCCCAAGGATACTAAAAACCCCTGAAGGGGACTCACGAACCAAGTAGGGCAAGGTCACCAACCGCCAGACCACAGGAGGAAGCGTCAAGCAGACAGGGATCACCGCCGCAGCTCCGGGATGAGAAGGGCCCAACGCGCAGCAGAAGCAAAATGGCGCCGGCAGAGGAATCTTGAGGGGCGGGCCGCGGGAGGACAACGCGATACGCCCTCGCCGCTACCAACCGCCCCCCCTCCCCCGAGCACACTACGGGGAGTGAGCGAGGAAGGCAAGCGAGCAGCGGTGAGAGCCCAGGCCAGGGACAGGGGGGGGGGACCCCAAAACGCCAGAACAAATAAACAGTCCCCAAAAACACTCACCTCCTCAGAAGCTAGGACAGGAACTCCGCATCCCTAACAGGCTCACCATAAAGCCTATGGCAGGCTACCCTTTGTGGTACAGGGTCTGCGGCTTGGAGCAGCGCTCCTTGAGCACTTGACCCTAGTGCTCCTCTACCTTCACCCGATCCATCAGCCGAGGCTGGGAGGCACAGAGGGTCTGGAAATGGGTGGAAATAGCCATGCAGGGCCGCAAGCTTGTTTGCCCCGCTCACCTGCGCAATATAGAGAGCCATCTTCTATCTTCGCAGAATCACTGCAGAGGAAAAACTGGATAAGTCTATGGTGATTCCGTTTTTATATGGTACCAGGAGGAGCCACAACTCTTCTGCAGTGCACTGCGCCACCTTGTGGCGGAATACCCAGATGTAATGACTTTGTGAAGCAGGCCGTGCCATGCAATGGGAAAAAGGTTTGAAAGATAAAACTGGTGACATTTGCCATTTAAATTTATATTTTCATCTTTTCTTTTGGTTGTTCATCCCAACTTTTACTTTAATTTGTAGACCCCCCTCCCCCCCAAGGTCATGCCACTTATGCTTAGCTTAGTGACAACGACCCCTAAACCCCATCCAGCTCTGCATTAACCCAAGCAGGAGGACATTTTTCCTACTGCCAGAAGTGTGGCTCTTCGTGTATGGTCCCATTAACTATAAATTCTAATTAGCCAAAGACTCATGGGGTCTCCGTAGGCCTAGCAGCATGAGCTTACATTGAACAGTCTTAGCTCGAATATTATTCAAAGAAGAACTTAAGACTAAATATCACGTCACGACTACAATCACGGAAATCCAATTAACACCTTATGCTCATGAGATCCCTGACACCGTGCTGCTAAGAGTAAATGGATAATTGGGATAAAACGTAAGTTTGTATATGCTGACAGGTTTTCCGTACAAGTCACAATGAATAAAAAAAATCCTTCAATACAATGCACAGAGAATTCAGGTTTGTTGAATTAACACTAGTAGCAGACTGTGATCTGGATGAGGAGAGATGACCTGGATGAAAAGACCCTTCACAAAGACTATGGGCTCAATTCAACAAAGATTGTAACAAAATATTAGTCTGCTTTTTGAGAAAAAAATACTACAGTTTTAGCTTTTTCAAAAAACATGCTTCATTTTTTTTTTTTTAAACACTATTTTTTTCACTTGTCTTCTCTCAATAGCTGTATTTTATTTACTTTGATACAAGTCATTCAGCCACCTTACCAACAGACAATGCTGAATTCACACCATGGTGATAAATAACAAAAGATGTGGAGCAAAAGAAAACAGCAAGTCTAGTTGCCTTGATCTGTTACTCAATACATCTCTTTATTAGTTCATTTTATTTTTTTTTATTACTGTTATAATAAAATATTAAAGCCGACACCCCAGGAAAAGCACCAAACCCTGGCCAAAGGCCATGGGGTTGGGAAGTTGACAGGGTCAGAGGCAGACTGTTTGGCTTTTTGACCCTGTGCTTTCTATGCCTGGTGCACCAGTCTGTTAATCTGAAGGAAGGGGCGTGATTCTTTTTTCATTTTATGTGAAACAGTTACAAAATAAATAAATACAGTTAACTCCTGCATATCTGTAGGAATAAATCAATGAAATTACAATAGCAGTTTCTTTCTTTTGTTTAATGCATAGATGGCCATTGTATGCTTTCTTACACATAGGAATTCGTCCTCCGCATTTAACCCATCTGTGCAGTGAGTGTACACATGTCCAGAGCGGTAGGCTGCTCTAATTACGGCACCCGGGGAGCAATTGGGGGGTTAGGTGCCTTGCTCAAGAGCACTTCAGTCATGTTCCAGGACCAGGATTCAAACCTGCTACCCTCTGGTGGCAAGTCCGCTCCCTTACCTCTAGGCCATAACTGCCCCTTACTTGAACATTCCTTTAATAATAGTGGGATGAATAACAAAACATGTGAAGCAATAGAAAGCATGTCCAGTTGCCTTGATCTATTACTAAATACATATCTAGCAGTACATGGATGATTGTGATCCTACACAACAAAGTGACTAGTTGCACGAGTGCATTAAAAAACAATTGTCACAAATTCACAGATATATTACATGGGAGCGTCACCTCATCATTCTGAAGCTGTGTCGAAATGTCGAAAAATGTCGAAAACAAATGCACCATTTAAGGTGAAGGCTTCTCAGCACTAGAGACACTGTAAGAGATTTATGATTTTCAGCTGTTAAATTCCGTTTTCATATGAAAACGTACATTTTCACCCGCATTTTGTACTGGACTCACCTCTTTTCTGTCCTACGGCGCATGCACGGCCGGTCGTCCAATCAGGACACTCGGATCCACTGACGTCCCTTGGGCTAAGCCTTTGTCTTAGGCGAGTGGCTCCGAGCGCGCTGATGGCTGCATCCCCCGCTACCTTCTAACAGGAAGCATGCCTACGCTGGCCATTCACAAATGCCTGGCACGGGCAAGCGTCCTGCTAGAGGGATAGTGGGGATAAAGATGCTACTTGCACATGCGCCAATGGAAAAGAAGGTAAGTGTATGGGGCGACCTGGGGGGTTTCACACAGCAGGGCATCCCGATTTTGGATGCCCTGGGGGGGGGGGTTGGCATGCCAATCCAATTTTCCAACCAAAACTATTATTGTCTATGTTTGTTGAATCAAGCCTGATCTGTTAACCTGTTGAATGGACAGTTCAGCCATTACTACCTTGATGGGATTGCAGCCCCATTGACTTCTATTAAGAGGGGAAGGGAGGGGTGGGTGCTTTGTCTCACATTTCATTGGAAGACAATGAGGTGACAGGTAATCCGATCATGGTTGCTCCCATGAACCAGAGGAGTTATTTCGACTAGACTGTCCCCTCAGGATGTCAGTCAAAAAGACTAATTTTAAGGACTCTCCTCTGGGGCATCCCAATTTGGAATTGCTCCATAGTTAAAGATCCGTAGGAAAGTCAAAACTTGGACATTAAGCCCTTTATGATGAGGGGCAGGAAGTAGCTGAGCACGTCAGTGAAAAATGTCTCCTATTGGATGAGCTGCGGATTCTACACATGTGTGTATATACTGAAGCGGAACTGACTATCCCCGGTTTTGTTCCTTGCCCCAGGGGTATCCGAATTTGGGAGGCCCCACTATGTGAAACTCCCAGATCACTCATAAAAAATCCCCTTTCCCCAGTCCTACAGAGCATGTGCAGGCATATTAATGATCTGGAGCAGTAGCAGGCGCAACCCCGCAATTGCCTACGACGTCAAGGCAGCTCCTGGAAAAGATGAGTTTTGCACAAATCGGGGGGGGGGGGGGGGGGGGGGTCTCAAGGTTGCACATAGTGGGGCATCCAGATTTGGGATGCACCAGGGAAAGGCTAGCTGCCGGCCCTGAAGCCTTTTAAAGCGGTCCTTCACTCTGAATAAGAGTCTATCTTATATGTTTCCCACACCCTGTACATACAGATTGGCCACATTAAAAATCATCCTACCTGCATCTACTGCATGTTATGAGCCTTTAAACATCCAAGATGGCGGCTTATGGAAGCTGCCATCTTATCAGGCAGCCTGCAAACAGGAAGTGCCTCCTGACTGTGCTGCTCTGCATTCTGGGACTGCTGACCTTTACCTGACCCCAGCTCTGCTCTGTCTGAGCAAAGCACAGCTATAACCCGCCCCCCTGTACCTTATCCCACTCTCCTCTCCTCAGTAAGTGTGATGCTTCTGAGTCAAGATGGAGGCGCCCGAATCCTAAATTTCCTGAACAGAGTTGCAGCCCAGTGGGGGAAAGAATAATAAGTTAGTGTCTAAAAACGTAAAATATATTAATTTTAGATGCTGGGGAACCGTTTTTTAAGAGTTTGGGCTTTTCATTAAATCACGCTGAAGGTCCGGTTTAAACAGCTTTAAAGTGAACCAAAAACCCAGGATTTTGACTATTGGTCCTTGCCCCCGGGGCCCCCCGATCGGCGATGCCCCGCTGTGTGGAACCCCCTGGGTCTCCCAAACAATGCAAGCGGTTCCGAGCGCACTGGTTGCCACATCCCCCGCTACCCTCTAACAGGCAACATGCCCACGCCGGCCTTTCACAAAAGCCTAGCACGCACCCTGCTTAAAGTGGACCAACACCCACCGCTGATCGGCCCAGGAATCTATAAGATCCCCGGGCCGATCAGCTCCCTCCTCGCAGGGCATCTGAAAAAGTCCCTGTAAGAGGGACGCGCGAGAGGCGGCGGCGGCCTCAGCTTGTTCGTCGGCGGTGAGGTAAGTTTTTTTGGGCTTTCTGGGGTGCCGGGCGGAAGTGGAAATCCTGGTAAGGAGGTTAGCAGACACTGGGCATCCACTTTAAGCCCTATCCATAATCATGTTGTTTTACAGTCATCCTTGTATTTCTTTTTTTTCCTTTACAGCTTGTAGAACACAATGAACTTCGCTTTTCATTTTTTTGTCACTACTAATATTAGCACAGTTACAGCTGCTGTAATTACAGCAGACAGAATATTAATCATTGCGTTGCCTTCGTGCGGCACATCCCACAACAGTGATCATAAGGATAATATGGCTTGCTGATTGCCTATTGGTATCTTCAGTATTAACTCTTCCTAACTGGTAACTAGGCCCGGCTAATTACAGGCACCCAACTGTGGCCCTAAACATACATTTGCCACTGTTTCAGGCATTTCCTACCACAAATACTCAGGCAAGCCAGGTAGGCAATATATTTTATATACCTGGGGAGGCAAAAAAACCTTCATCATCTCAATTCACCACATGCTAATATATTTTAGAATTTAATTCAAGTACATATGTTACCCATAGGGGTAGTCAGGGCCGGTGTTAGAGGATGGCATAGTCGCCTATACTGTATATATGACTTTCCAAGACTTTGATTACTACTGATTTTATTGGCTTTTGATACACTATGGAGATGATTTCAAACGCATAATTAAAAGTGAAGTTTTATGAGAAGAAGAGTGCGGACCATTCGCTTTGTTTTTCATGCTATTTAGTGGGTTTGAGACTACCCACAGGCGGGCACATTCGGGATTAGGTGGTGAGCGGACATTCCCTATATTGTCCCTGTTAGGGGATGGCAAACTGGTCAATTGCCCAGCAACTCCATCCACAAAGGGGCCCCTGGCTTCGGCACCGAAAGCTTGGTATCACACAGGATGTTGGAGGCAGTATAAGGCTCACTGATGTCCAAAGTAGCAACTGCACTAGCTTTCCCAGACATCTTTTTTATGGCCATTGGTGATCCTCCACACTGGCCCCACTGGCTGTCTCTTCTATAACATCTCCTTCAGTGTGCTCCCCCCCCCCCCCCCGCCTGTTCAATGATTCTACAGTATTATGTGGCACTATAGCCAAGTCAGCTAACTTCCATGACTGTATGAAAGTCAGTGACCAATCAGTTTTGCCGAATAGGCTTGTACATCAAACCTGAATGGTTTCCGATGGTCACATGCTTGGCTGCCATTTTTTACCAAATATGTGAATGAAGAAGTGATGACTTGACTATGATGTCCCTTCAAGAGGGAAATCAGATGTTGGCCATAATAAAGGATATCATGGGCTGGACACATGGGGGAGGATGTCAGGGATTGGACATAAGAGGAGGGAGGAAAGTAGGGATTGGAAACAGTTTTTTAAACATATAACTACTTAAAGTGGAACAAAACCCTAGTGGCACAAATACCAGGGCCAACCACTGACCTGGGGCATCCAAAATTGGGGTGCCCATCTGTGTGAAACACCTCTGGGGAACAACAACACCCATCTCCTTCCTGGCTCCCTCGCCAATGCGAACAATGGCGGCCACATCTTTGGGCTGTGTGCACGCTCCTGTGCCAATCCATTCAGATAGGCTGGGGGAAGGAACGCGCAGCCGCCCTCGCTTCTCTTGCCACATCCCAGCACGTAAACAGAGCCATTTGCCCAGTATTAGATATGCAAGGCAAAGGTTTTGATTGGACGAGAGCCCAAGCATGCACCGTAAGGTCAGGGAAAGGTTTTGTAGAGGCATTCTGGGGGGGGGGGGGTGCACACAGCGGGGCATCCCAAATCAGACTGCCCCTGGGTCATAGGACAAAACCTGGGATAGTGCAAATCCTAGGCCTCACTTTTGCCTAAGGCCACACTTTGTCTATGGCCCTGGGAGTAGTCTAATGCAACAAGGAAGTATATACAAGACGTCATCTACACTTAGGCCCTTATTTATGAAGGAATAGCGACAGGTAGCGACTGGTGAGCGGCCGGTAATGACGGGCCCCGCCACGAGAACGCCGGCTCCCCACCACAATCACACATTTATCAAGCCAATCCTGCTTACCGACTGAGATAGCGCCATATAGCCACTCATTATTCCAGCCTCAGCCCACAGCGTCAGCGTCCGACCTTGAACAGCGACAGGTATGACCTCTCGCTACCTGGCGCTCTCCAATGCATTTCAATGGAACAATCTTTAAATATTCATAATTCATTGTTATTAATGTTTTTTTTTTTTTTTTTTTTTTTAAATGTGAAAAATTCTGTGACCACTTCTGCCATGTTAGATAATTTTTTTAAGGTAAAAAGAAAAAAAAATGTGTGCAGAATTGATATTACAGGTCTGATATTATTGTATTCATATTACTAAATTCTTAAAATTTTTTTTTTTTTTTTGGTTTCCAAAAATATGGTGGTTTGAGGGTTAAAAAACTACTTTTAACACATCGCCGCCAGCGCTCTGGGGTTTAAACATGTATTTCACAGCACGATAATTTTTTGAGCGTGATTTTTTGATGAATATGGTGGGAGCCGGTCGCTCTGACCAGTCGCTATCATGCGCACCCATACATCGCGGAACCTGTCAAATAGCGACTCGTCACCCCGTATTCAGCATTACTGCACACCGACTGAGTCGCTATCAACAACCGAACAACGGCCAAGCACAGCGACTACTAGCGGGCGCTCTGAAAATGCCGCTACAGTCGCTCAACTGTCGCTACCTGCTGCTATTAATGAATCGGCCTCTAAGAAAGCCTATAGTGCCATGGTGTGGGGAGCAGTTAGAGATGCAGCATCCCTCAGAGATCACTCACACATTGCAGAAAGCTGGTTACATTGTAACAGCAGGGTTGCTGCTTTTATAATGTAACACAGAAGTAATACAGTAACAGTAATAAATGACACAACCTCTGAATCCCAAGAAAAACACCTAATACTATAACACTAATAGACATTGTAGTAGGTTTCATTTCTACAATATCAATAGGAAATTAACTTGGATGTTAGTAAAATGCCCTGCACTGAAAAAAATATGTCAAACCTATGGTCATCTATGCAAAACAGGCAGGCTGATTCATTACTAGCGGCAGGTAGCAACAGCTGAGCGTCTGTAGAGCGGATTTCAGAGCGACCGCTAGTAGTCGCTGTGCTCGGCCATGGTTCGCTAGGTTAGAGCGCCTCAGTCGCTGTGCAGTATTGATGAATAGATTATGGGGAGTCGCTATATGAGCAGTACAGCACTGTATAGGAGCGAATGGTAGCGACTGGTCAGTGTGACCGACTCACACCATATTCATAAAAAAAACAGCCCCACACACCGTCTGCGCTCAAAAATGCTTCGCTGTAGCCCAGAGCGCCGGAGGCTGTGTGATTAAAGGCTGTTTATGAACATGTATCCACTAGTAACAAAGTGAAAACATATGGAATTACATTGTTATAACATTGTAACATGAACACATTAATGCCAGACCTGTAATGTCAATTCTGCATAAATATATAAAAAATGACAAAAGTGTGAAAAAATGGCTTTTTCTATGCCAGGAGAGGTCACAGCATTATTTAAGAATAAAAAAAAAATAATAAAAAACCCGTTTAAAGAAAAGTAAAAGAATGTCCATTGAAATGTATGGGAGAGCGACAGATAGCGAGAGGTAATACGAGGCGCTCTGCAAGGCTGAACACCGGCGCTGTACGCTAAGGCTGGGATAATGATGAATCGTACGCTAGATGGCGTTGTTCTAGTCGCTCACCAGATTTGGCTTCATAAATGTGTAACTGCGTGCCATGTCCGGTGTTCACCTGAGGCTACTTGACGCTACCTGCCGCTGTACAGGCACTACCTGGCGCTATCCCTTCATGAATAAGGCCCTAAGTCAATTCAAAATAGCCTCTCCAAAATAGAGCATACGTAACATGCATCAAAAAAAGCATTTTTTATATTTTATCCTAAAGAAAGAGGAAAAAAAACAAGATGCCATAAATGAATTCTATTCAAATGCTTAGGAAAAGTGCTCTTCTCACTAGATGCCATTAATGACACAAGGGCACGCTGCCTTTCTGATCCATTAGGCAGTGAAGCCAATTAATCAATTACTTTACAGAAAAACTATAAATAAAATGTACTTCGTCCAGATTAATGTGGCCTGTCCGGGTATTGGGTCAGTTCAAATGAGCAGCAACATTTAACAGCAAACAAATGTTTCACGTGCCATTGTCTCTGATGGGGGGGGGGGGGGTTACTATTCTGTGCACTACTATTCCACTAAATTGGAGTTATTTATGAGACTGATATTTTTCTAATTTGGCATTTAGATGTTTTTCTTGTTTTCCCACACGCCATCTGGGCTGTGCAGAGAGGATAACACTAGCTACAAGGATTGTTCTTTCCTCAAGGCCAGGCTGTCGTAATACCCAGAGTACTATTCTGCATCTAGAAAGGCGCGGAGCCGAGTGTACAAATAACTTACAATCTACACACACACACACACACACACACACACACACACACACACACACTTCACTGGCAACAGTTACCCAATTTTTCTGTAGTTACACCAATATAATTTAACATCTATACATTGAAGCCAACACATTTCCTAATCTCTCTGACACGACCCCCCCCCCCCCCCTCCCGACAATCAGTGGCGCATGCTATTTACCCCTATACAGATGTTGTGAAATATATACACCGATGCTGCCAGCACACAGACACTTTGGCCCTTATTTGACAAGGGATAGCGACAGGTAGCGACTGGTGAGCGGCCGGTAATGACGGGCCCCGCCACGAGAACGCCGTCTCCCCACCACAATCACACATTTATCAAGCCGATCCTGCTTAGCGACTGAGATAGCGCCAGATAGCCACTCATTCATCATTATTCCAGCCTCAGCCCACAGCGCCAGCGTCCGACCTTGAACAGCGACAGGTATGACCTCTCGCTACCTGGCGCTCTCCAATGCATTTCAATGGAACAATCTTTAAATATTCATAATTAATTGTTATTAATTTTTTTTTTTTTTTTTTTTAAATGTGAAAAATTCTGTGACCACTTCTGCCATTTTAGATAATTTTTTTAGGGTAAAAAAAAAAATGTACAGAATTGATATTACAGGTCTGATATTAATGTATTCATATTACTAAATTATTTAAAAAAACTTGTTTTGTTTGGTTTCCAAAAATATGGATGTTTGGGGGGTTAAAAAACTACTTTTAACCCATCGCCGCCAGCGCTCTGGGGTTTAAACATGCATTTTACAGCGCGAGAATTTTTTGAGCGTGATTTGTTAATGAATATGGTGGGAGCCGGTCGCTATGGCCAGTCGCTATCATGCGCTCCCATACAGCGCAGAACCTGTCAAATAGCGACTCATCACCTTGTATTCAACATTACGGCAAACCGACTGAGTCGCTATCAACTACCGAACGACGGCCAAGCACAGCGACTACTAGCGGGCGCTCTGAAAATGCCGCTACAGTCGCTCAACTGTCGCTACCTGCCGCTGTTAATGAATCGGCCTCTTAGTCAACAGCAAAGTTTGAAGTTTTGCTATAAGCAACCCAGACCAAACTAGGAGATATATTCCTCAGAAAAACTGGACAGCATCTCTGTCATGTTGCACACATACAAACACACTGAATTAACAGCTGGCAGAGTAAAGGAACGTAGTATGTGCCTGTACTGGTTTTAACATAATAAATTAAAAGTGGCATACACCTAACACCACCTTCAGCTTGTGTGCCAAGATGCCAAATAGTTGTGGGTTTAGAATTTTTTTTTTTTTTACTTTACATAGTTGTTTCTAAACTCACTGTACCTGTGTTTTATGGGAAGGGTACGTTTTTTTCAATATGGGCTATGCTTATAAGGGAACACATTTTGGAGAGGCTCTCCTTCAAAGCGTGAATTTCCTGGGTTTTGCACCATGCCCTGGAGGCACCCTGATGCCCCGCTGTTTGAAACCCCCCAACTCACCTCTTCCATGGTCCAATGGCATGCACAGGCACTCTCATTGACTTTAATGGAGAGCTCCCAGCCTATCTGAATGCTCCTCATTCAAAACAATAAGAAACACCTGGCGAATGAAGTTACCCGGGGGTTTCACACAGCAGGGCATGCTGAATCATTAATTCCATGTAGTTCTGCAGGATGAAGCATTCTCCTTTCACAGAAAAAAATAAAATGTAGCAAAGGAAATTAAATTATTATAATTTAAATGTATCTGATATGTTAGGAGGCCTTTCATTCCTTGACAGAGATAGAGGAAATCAGAAAGCAGGCAAGACTGGGTGGGCTGAAGAGTTGTTTCCAATCATCTGTCAAATTCCAGATAAATATTGTCACAATCTCTCTCCTACTTTCTAGCTTCTGAAGATACCTGGGAGGAAGCTGGAGCAAAAAATAGAATCTTCTGTTCAGGACCAGCGGAAGCATGTCTTTGCAAGACAATGTGAACATTCTTCTGGTACCAAAAGTGCATGGGTCCACTGCCCTGTCCAGAGCTGGTTTCTTGCATAAAAGCTATACACACAAGATAAGTCAACCTCACAGGCAAGGTAAGTATCTTGAGAAAGGAATCCCCCCTATGAGCTGGCAGATAACATGGGTAACATGGATACAAGCAGCTATAAAGCCCCAAGCCTGATAACAGACAGAAACCCTCAGGACACTCAACCTGGAAACCTGGAATCTAAGAGGCTGATTCATTAATAGCGACAGAAAGCGACTGTTGAGCGACTGTAGCGGTATTTTGACAGCGCCTGCTAGTAGTCGCTGTGCTTGGCCATTGTTCGGTGGATGATAGCGACTCGGTCGGTGTGCCGTAATGTTGAATACAAGATGCTGAGTCGCTATTTGACAGGTTCGCTGTTGTATGGGAGCGCATGATAGCGACTGGACATAGCGACCGGCACCCACCATATTCATTAAAAAATCAGCCATAAAAATTCCTAGCGCTGTGAAATGCATGTTTAAATCCCAGAGCGCAGTAGGCGATGAAATATATTATAATAATATTCAAACCTGAATAGTTTAAAATCAGACCTGTAATATCAATTCTGCAAAAAAAAAAAAAAAAAATTTTAAAAAATCCCCAAAAAATACATTTTCAAAGGAAGAAGTGTTCACAGATTTTTTTTGTGAAATTAAAAAAAATATATATATATTAAAAAATAATTATTAATTAAAATACATTCTGCCATTGAAATGCATTGGAGAGCGCCAGGTAGCGAGAGGTCATACCTATCGCTGTTCAAGGATGTTCGCTGGCGCTGTGGGATGAGGCTGGGATAATGATGAATGAGTTGCTAGGTGGCGCTATCTCAGTCGCTAAGCAGTATCGGCTTGATAAATGTGTGATTGTGGAGGGGAGCCGGCGTTCTAGTTGCGGTACCTGGCTTTACTGGCCGGCTCCCCAGTCGCTATCTGTCGCTATTCCTTGATAAATAAGGCCCTAAGACCAACTCTTCACTGGAGCCCTCAGAAAGGAGGAAAGGCTTGAGAGGCATACTGGCAGTTTAGCAGAAAGCCCAGCATCATATATAACATATATACACTAAAGCAGAGATAAACCCAGATAAATGCTGTACATAGCTTCCAAATAAATGAACCAACAGACCTACAAGCCAAAACACACGCTAGGTTCATGCAGACCCAAACAGACCCTGCCTGCCCTACCCCTTATATCCTGCTTGCTCTTACCACATCCAAACAGTGACCAATAGGGTTTGCCTGTGGGGCAGGCACATAACAGAGTCCGGCACTGCACAGATACTGCCAGAAAATCCTATTGATCACCAGCAGGTTATGAAGAGGTAGTGCAGAGGGGTGACTATTTTTAGTTTTGGGGGTGTTGGAGTTTTTATGTGGGCAAGCATCCTGAAAGCATATGTTTCATCCTTGCCATTAAGTGAAAAACAGCTGCATGAAAGGGACCCTAACCTCCTCTTCTCCCTGGGACATCCATATTTATTATGTTGAGACCTTGAAAGCATTCACAAGTTCTGCGCGCCTCTGCCCCATATAACAACAGTTGGCCAACCATCTAGAGCCAAATCTAGAGACTGGACTTCCGCTTTAATTTATGCTCTGGGTGTCTGTTAAAGTGAACTCTTAATCCACTGCAAATATTTCCTAGGTGGCATCCTGATCTGGGATGACCTGCAGTGGGAATTGCAACTGCAAAACTCCTGCCCATGCCATTTTCTCACCTTCTTTTAGGATTCCGCGACAATCAACAGAGCAGCGCCATGGCAACAGTAGATGCCGCCGCAGAGTTCTCTAATCCCTCTGCTCTGCAGGAAGGATTGCTATGTGGCAAGTACCAGGAGTTTGTTTTCACAGTTGCCCCTAGCCTTTGGCAAGCCTCAGTGTAAAGCTGAACTCCAGACAAAATGTTTTCCCATTTGTTGGTAGACTGGGGTAAAACCAAATTACAATCAATTTAATATTGTTTGTTCTTTCTGTTCCCTTTCCACTGAAGACATAGGCCCTTATTTAACAAGGGATAGCGCCAGGTAGCGAATGGTGAGCGAACGGTAATGACGGTCACCGCCACGAGAACGCCGGCTCCCCTCCGCAATCACACATTTATCAAGCCGATCCTGCTTAGCGACTGACAGAGCGCCAGATAGCGAATCATTCATCATTATTCCAGCCTCACCCCACAGCGCCAGCGAGCGACCTTGAACAGCGACAGGTATGACCTCTCGCTACCTGGCGCTCTCCAATGCATTTCAATGGAGCAATCTTTAAATATTCATTTAATTAATTGCTATTTTTTTTTTTTTTTAATGTCAAAAATTCTGTGACCACTTCTGCAATGTTAGATATTTTTTTAAGCTAAAAAAAAAAAAAAAACATTTGTGCAGAATTGATATTACAGGTCTGATATTAATGTATTCATATTACAAAATGTGTTGAAAAACATGTTTGTTTTTTTTTTTCTAAAAATATGGTTGTTTGGGGGTTAAAAAACTACTTTTAACCCATCGCCGCCAGCGCTCTGGGGTTTAAACAAGCATTTCACAGCGCGAGAATTTTTGGAGCAGGATTTGTTAATGAATATGCTGGGAGCCGTTCGCTATGGCCGTTCGCTGTCATGCGCTCCCATACAGCGCGGAACCTGTCAAACAGCGACTCATAACCCCGTATTCAACATTACCACACACCGACTGAGTCGCTGTCAACAGCCGAACAACGGGCAAGCACAGCGAATACTAGCGGGCGCTGTGGAAATAACGCTACTGTCGCTCATCTGTCGCTACCTGGCGCTATTAATGAATCAGCCTGCCCGGGGTTGATTCAGAGGCAGGTGAAGATTCTCACTCCTTTTTTAGGAGAGAAAACTGCTATTGATTTTCATTGTCTACTTTGGGGCGGATTCAGAGCCAGTTCAAAATTTATAACTGGTAGACTATGAATGTCAAAGGCAATTTTTTGTCCTAAACAAGAAGTGAGAATCCTCACCTGGCTCTGAATCGACCCCATAATGTCAACAGGTCTATACTTGGGATTGGGGTTTTGAAAAGTATCTAAACTCTTCCTGGCAAATATGTGCCAGTGAGGGTCCAGGCAGCCTAACTCATCTTGCAGTTAAAAGATACCTACATTTTTTTCTCAGTGAATGTGTGCTACTATATTTGTGTGCAGTTGTTATTTAAGAAGGGATAGCGCCAGGTAGTGCCTCGTAGCAGCAGGCAGCATATGGTGAATGCGGGTGGTGTACGCAAAACCATATTTATGAAAGCAAATATGGTGAGCGACTCTAACATGTAGCGTCCAATGTATTATTACAGGCGGCTCAGCATATAGTGCTGGCGCTATATGCTCTCCCATACATTTCAATGGCCGTTCATTTGCTTGTGTTTGACATTTTTTTTTTTGCTCAAATCATTGTGTGAGTCGGTCGCACTGAGCTGGCGCTACCTCTAGCTCCCTGCAGCGCTGTACTGGTGTTAGAGCACCCAACATACATCACATTCATCAATGCGGGCCAGGTTACTAGAGCGACTGAGGCGCTATGTTACTATAGCGCCCGATACATGTTTACAGCGTCTACTAGCGGTCGCTCTAAGCGCCGCTATACAGACGCTCATCCGCCGATACCTGGCGTTAGTAATGAATCAGCCCCCAAGTTTCCAGTTGAAAGAGAAATGTGTGTAGCTCCTAATTATTAGGAGATTATTATTACCAGAAGTAGTGAATGGGTTGGGGCACCACAGGCCTGAAGGCCCCCCCTACCTCGACGGAGGATGGCACACAAAGGTACAACATTGCTTGATAGTATTCTACAAATATTATACTGTTAGCTTTGATTTACAAATACGTAATTGAAGCATATAGGATCACCTCCTTCTACTTACAGCTAAAAAATACCCACTGTTTAAACCTAAAGCACTCTGTATGAGGCCACATTAAAAAGCCATCATGCGCTGTACTGGCTAATACTTAAGTAAATGAAGCCTTTTGTACAGTATATGAAGTTCACATGTTGCGTGCAAATGGAAAAGCTGGACAACTGCCTCTTCAAAGAAGCCGAGGCCCTGCAATGTAGTAAGGAAAGTTCTGCTTGCTGTGCAAGTGTGATTAAATGTGCTGTCTGCATTGGCAGACGCTGAAGCACACCAAGCCAGAAGATAGCAGTGACATCTGTCTCTAGGTCCCCCATTCCACCTCCCTCTCCTAACCAATATCAAAGCACCAGCTGAGATTTACAAAGATAAATAACACGTGCAAAGCTGGAGACGGCAATGATGAGTATATGCAGACAGAGCAGAAGGCAATGTGGGAATGACATATACCCTTCAGAGGGGTCCATTGACTAAAGGTGTGCACACCTGTAACACCTAATGACGAAAGTGGGAAGTATGGCACCCATACTTCCCCCCACTTTCGTCATTATGGAGCTCAGCTCAGCTAACACTGTGAAAATTTTTTGCAGCTGGGGGTTGAGCGGCGGGAGCTGGAAGGGGAGGATGGTTGGTGGCGTTTATAATATACTGTATCTGCACATCAGGCATTGTAAGCATCTGGCAGCAACGTCTTACTCCTAAATTGTTAATGGCACTGATGCCTCCTGCAACGTCCTCAGCTGATTCATCTGTGTTCCTCACTCCTCCGTGATGTGCAAAAGCTGGAGCTGCTGAGGGGGCCTGCAGAAGGTGTCACATTTATGCAAGAGGGCTGTCATATTCATGGTGGGGTGAGGTTCCCTTATGTGATTCATTTGGTTTTGAATACTTTTTTTCTTATATCTCTCCTCTAAACCTTAGGTGCAACTTATTGGGTGAAAAAAGGGTGGTAGATTCAATCTAATCAAAGACAATGACCAGGCATGATCAAACTAGACTCATCTTAATCTATTAGATCTAAAACACTTTAGCACTTTTTCTGGTTTATATCTGTTAAGGACTTAAAGCTTCCCCTTTACATTTGAACCACTGCCTGTAACCCCTAACCTTTGGCTTGTATTTTGGACTTAGCATCTTAGATTGTGACCCCTGACCTTGGCTCCCATCCCAGCAAACCTATTTCGAGGCCCTTAGATCTCGGACCATGGGAGAGTTTTGGAAGTCAGTCCCGAGATATACCATTTGTGGCAGTGGGAGCCTGGTTTCTCCACAACCAGTGCATCATCACTCCAAAACCATTGCTCAACTCCATATCTGAGGCCACAAAACAATTGGGGAGGAATTCTACTAAAGCCTGTATGTCTGTAAAGCCTGTATGCGCAATCTTTTGTCCGAGAACCATCTCTTTAGAGGTACAATGTGTAGACTGGATTCCAGTTACTGTATGTAAGGTATATATAGGCTGCCTCTGGTGAGCAGCTAAATACTGTCCAAGCTTCTAAGGCAGAGTCTTTATACCCACAAGTGGAGAATTCGGAAGCTAAGTAGCAAATATAAGATTTGTACCCAAACCTTAACAGCGTGCCAGGGACGCACCCAGCTGGCTGTAGCTCGTTGCAGTGGCAATTATGAAAGAACGTTTCCGGGGGCGCGTTGCTTCAATGGTGGAAAAGCCTGGTTTTCTTAAAAAACTGGGCTACAGTCGAGGCAAAAGCAGCACCCGGCTGCTCAGGTAGGTGGACCCAGACACTGAGCGGTGGACCCAAAATTGGGTTTCCATCTGCTTTAACAGTTTAGTCTGTTTAGGCAGACCTCTAACCAAGTCAAGGCTGCAACACCCACGTGGGCCAAGTGGAAAGCACTTCAGCCATTACAGCCCTAGAATTGCTCAAAATGCTCAAAATAGTGCAACTAAACTCACCCCCTACCCACATCCTTTTGTGGCCATCTGACAGCTAGTGGTCAAAGTGGCTTTCTTACCGCATGCAGGGCTGGAATAAGTGTGGTGGAGGCCACTGGGCACAAAATCTGGTGGAGGCCTCAGATACAGTTTTTTTTTTCCTTTAAAATGAGAGTCCAGCCAAGTAACTGATTGGCGGTTGTCTGGCACCTGCCCGCTTTCTGGAATGTCAGATAGAGTCCCTTGTGCCTCCCTTGTGCATGCTGCTCGGGAACTCCTGCTTTGCCATTCTGGGGGTAGGGGGGTGTAGTTGTCCAGCTGGTCCAGAAACAGTTCCCTGCATTGAGCAGCCATCGTCTGTGCTCGTTGGCTTATGTGCAGTGAGCGCCTGACGATTGACAGCTCTGCACGCACCCATCACTGCAGCGTTGCTGACGATGGCTTTGCTACTTGGTTGCAGGTTTGCATAAACAAAAAAAGGCTTGCCCAGGCAGGGGCCCCCACTGCTGCCGACAGCTTTGTTGCTGACCCCATGGCCCATTGGACCAAATACTGAAAAGCCTCCTGGACCAAACCATAATCCAAAGGCTGGTGGAGTCCCGCTTTGCCGGGCAAGTGACGGAGGCCCTGGGGTGCGTGCCCTTTGTGCCCTCCTCATAATCCAGCCCTGGGGCACATGCATTGTACGTATGTATGGTGAGCCCTGTTGAACACTGTCCAAAGATCATCTGTGATCTGACAGTGGCTGGGTAAATGGATGCATGGGGGACATGAGTCTTGAATTTAGGTCCACGTTATAACCTCCCTGAAGTCTATAAGTCTAAGTTGTCGTTACATGCAAATACAATCTGTGCATACAGAGATACAGGGATTACTTTGCATCCCCCACCCTGTACATAGAATACTGCATGCTCCATTTACTGTGGAGCACCACTCCAACCAAAGCCCTGATTTTGTCAGGATCAGAGGAGGCAACACATGTAACATTCTTATTTGGCTGCAGTCTAACAGCATGTAAAGCCTTGGAATGTGTGTAATGTGGAGGGATCTACAGTATTAAACCCAGGCAAATAAGCTGTCATTGCCTGCAGTGCTTGGCCATGTTACACTTTAATCAAACATTTCAAATGTCTTCAGCAGATGTTTAAACACTGCAATAACATTTGTTAATGGTGCCTTTGCTTAGCTTGTCAACATAAGTTGACATTGTCGATGCCCTTTCTACTACATTAACTGTGACTCGCTTCTATAATAAACCAACGTCAGCCACAGGAAGTAAAAATGCCGGGACTGCAAGAGGACTGTGAAGGGGAAAGTCATTACAATCAGCCTCATGTACAAAGTGCTTTGTTCTATGATGTGACTGTTGCCTTATCCTAAAATAAAGTACGAAGAGTCTGCCAACAAGCGGTACATCCTCCTGAACTATAGAGGTTTGTGCCCTGTTACAATTCTTTGTAGAAATATTGATCCAAGCACCCTCAACATTCTTGTAGATCCATAATACTTGGAGTCACGCTGGCTATGGATTTATCAATTAATCAAAGTAGACCAAAACCTGTGCCCTAGAGCAGTGGTTCTCAACCTTTCAATGCTATATACCCCCTAGTAACCAAAAGTGCCCCCAATGGGAGGAATCATTTAAAGTTATATTACCGTAATAAGTAGGCCACAGGCATCACAAAACTTATAAAGGAAGTTTGAATAATGTTGCTGTTGAAGTAATATACCAGACCCATCGGGCACCCCTGAAAATCTCCCCCTGGGGTATGTGTAACACGGGTTGAGAACCAGTGCCCTAGAGTCTAAAAGATAGGTGAAAGCCTGCCCCGCTATGTGAAACCCTGTCATTAAGGCTATAATCTTACCTTGACCCTTGATCCCACAGTGTAAGCACATGCCACCGACGGCTCTGCACTCTTGCCATAGGAAGCAGACTTAAAGTGGACCAACACCCAGGATTTTGACTATCCTGGGTTTTGGTCCACTTCGGTGGGGCACCCCGATCGGGGTTGTCTGAAACCCCCCCGAAAGCCCAGAAACACTCACCTCACCACGCTCCCACGTGACCGCTCCAGCCAATCACAGCGCTCAGAGCCGCTGTGGTATGCGCGTCCAAGGCCGCTTGGACGCGCATAGCAGCTCAGCGGCTCTGAGCGCTGGAGGCCGCGTCTCGCGCTTCCCTCTAACAGGGAGCGCACCTGCACCGACCATTCACAAACGGCCGGCGCGGGTGCGCGCCCTGCTAGAGGGAAGCGCGAGACGCACCCGCGGCTCGCGCATGTGCCGATGGAACGGGGCTGAGGTAAGGTTTGTGGGCCTCCTGGGGGGTTCCTCCCCGCGGGACATCCCGATTTCGGATGCCCCGCGGGGAGGGATCTGATCGGTCCAGGAATCTTATAGATTCCCGGGCCGATCCCCCCTGGGTGTTGGTCCACTTTAAATGGCTGTCCGCAGGTGCACGCAATCCTGACAAAGCGGGAATGCCTTCTAACCACGCTAAGCTTTGACTCAGTACCAGGTGCGACCCCCTCTCTAGCTGCTGCAGCCAGCTTCCAAAGCCAGAATGACACTGGAGCCCCACACATGCATCTGTTGGATCAAGGGAAAAGGTAAGATTATGGTGAACCGGTGGATGTTTGCTCACGAGAGCATCACAGACCTAGTTTGTTTAGTTTACCTAAACCTGTACTTCCAACTGATTAAGAAATGTTACTTGAATTGCATAAGGTCATCTGACTCCCAATAGTAAACAACAGGAAGGAAAACCATTAAACCATACCCTCAGATAAAAACAAAGATTGTT
Source organism: Gastrophryne carolinensis (assembly GCA_027917425.1). NCBI lineage: Eukaryota > Metazoa > Chordata > Amphibia > Anura > Microhylidae > Gastrophryne > Gastrophryne carolinensis. Next base: position 169,851,410 of record CM051240.1, on the reverse strand, counting down.
ACTCAAATATGAGTGGACTGTCACATGAACATGTTTGGGCAGCATTAACATCTGTCTGTCTGGACACATTCTCAGGATTCTCTAGAGAATTATTGTAAGAACTCCACCTAAATTCACTGCTTGCTGCATGCACAGGCAAAGGAAATTAATAAAGGTCATGCTGAGCTTTATGAAGGGGAGGGGCAAATATAAACCCATCCTAATTCCTTAAAATCTTTACCTTTTAATAACATACATACACACCAAGCACATATATTTTAATCCTATCAAACCATGTTTTCCTGTGAAAGCATTCTGTAACATTCCTATTGCAACGTCGCTGGCTGTCTATTGTGCAGGGCACTTTCTGGCTCTTTGTGCAGTGACCTAATTTACACCATAGTTTCTAACGCAACCAAACAGAGTTTAAAGACATATTTGTCGCATAAACACTGGTGTATTTACTTTTATCGCCAAATATTCCAAGAGTGAGATTTACTGCCAGTTATAAATGTCTGACAGCTTAATTAATAGAGGACACATAAACTCTATCTCAATGTCATTTAGGTTCTTCACTCCTGCCCTTCCACTTATCCACCTTCTAGGCTTCATCCACAGCCAATGCAGGCCTATCTTACATGCAGAAGGTGAAGCTGTCAGGACTGCTGGGTAGAGTATGGAAGTATGCAAATTATTATCGCTATTATTAAGATAATAATCCCTCTATCCCAGCGTGAGTCACATTAGCATAATTGTCACTTCATGACCATCAAAAACATCCAACATCTCATCACTCTATAAAAGCATCATCTTCTTTATTGTTCCTCTTTCTTTTAAAAGGTAGACTATTGAGTCAAACATTAAAAGGTCCTAAATGAAAGTCACTCACTGAGGAACACTACATTTTGGGTTGATCATCCACTCTAAATTTTCATGAGATGTCTTAAGAGATCAAACAGAATGTAGGCTGTATCTGTTCAATGGAAGCACGGACAGCAAATAAACCTTACCCTGTTTCCCCCGAAAATAAGACCTAATCCAAAAATTACTCCTAACTCCTAACATTTTTCAGGTTTTTTGAAGGATGCTTTAAGTATAAGCCCTACCACAAAAAAAGCCCTAGTTAGAGTTCATTTTTAAAAATTGGGCACTCAAAAAGACCCCATGAGACTCAACACAATAAGGGTTGACAAGTGCCAGACTGTGCGGCAAGGGGAAAATGTGGCAATTACCTTTGATCCCAGGACCGGAAGGCCCCAGTCATAATCAAGGCCCCAGGGAGGGACGTTTCAAGTGGAGCCAGCCAGGGTAAACATTTATATTCAGCTCTATCAATAAATGTAGATTGCTGTTTATGGAAAAATGAGACATGCCCTGAAAATAAGCTCTAATGCATCTTTTGTAGAAAACATTAAATTAAGACCATTTCAGGGGAAAAACGGTACTTATTAAATTATGCCAAATTTGTTAATAATTTGGGAATAAGGCTTATAATATGCCCATGGAATGAAAAGTAAAATGACAGTGGTCCAACATAAACTATTTAATTGTTAAAAGCTTAAAGTGATACTTCAGGTGAGGGTTACACCATTGTGTTGGGCTACATTTGGCACTGTCCTAAACTGTTTTCAGCTTTCAAATTGAAGAAGAAATGGCTGAGATATCGATGTTTACAGTTTCACCTCATTATTTATCTTTTGAAGCAAGTGGGCGTGGCCCTTGGAGCTCTGATGCTGCATAATAATCAGGAAAATACAATACATTCATCATTATCTTAATAAATTAAGAGCGTTTTATGTTGTTTTTAAATGGTTTTATTTTCTATTATTTTGCAGATGTATGGTACAAGTGTATAATGACTATCCCCCCAGGATGAAAGAACACAAGAAACATCCAACTATCCCAGACTTCATTACAAAAGCGCAACACAACCACCGTTTAATGCGTTGTATTCCATTATTGTCTGCTACAGTAGCCATTTTCTTGAAGTCCCGGTGTATTGACGCCCCGTGCGACAGGCCGCTGTGCCTGTGTATGGCGGCACGTCATATCCGCCCACCATTTGATGGGCGATATGACGTGTCTGCCAACCAGGCGCATCTGGCTGGTCGGGACGTCGACTCCGGATGTGACGTCACGGCCGGCAGCAGGAAGTACCTCGAGCTGGTATTGGTGGCCCACATAAGTGGGGGGCAGATGAGGAAGTAAATATCTTCATTAATGGCACAGCACCGGAGGAATGTTTGGCAAGGTAAGATGCTGTTTCTTTTTTTTTTTTAACCTTTAGCATGAGAAATCTCTTTAAAACACAGATTGGGCACTCACAAAAGTAAGTTAAGCCGGGCATTCAGCATCATTTAATGAAAAGCCCAAACAATTGAAAAACTATCCCCCCACAACTACAATTAATAGATTTTTAGTTTTTAGTCACTTACTTATTCTTCTTTCCCCCGCTGGGCTTTAAATCTTTTCAGGACTCTAGGATACAGGCGCCGCCATCTTGCTTCAGACGCATCACATATTGAGGTGAGGGGTGTAGGGGGGCACGTTATTGCTGTGCTTTGCACAGACAGAGCAGAGCTGGGGTCAGGAAAAGGACAGCAACCCCAGAATGCAGAGCTGCATAGTCAGAAGGCACTGAGACTCTATTGGCTGACATCTTGGATGTTAACATGCTCACAAAATCAATAGGTGCAGGGAGGATGATTTTTAAAGTGGGCAACCTGTATGTATGGGGTAGGGGAAACATACAAGATAAGCTCTTATTCAGGGTGAAGGTCCGGTTTAAAACCAATTGTTTCAAACTACCAATGTCTGCGCAGTTGCAAAATAGACAACGTCCCGTCTTCCAGTTTTACCTGCTGCGGGCCCCCAGGAACTCCGTCACCCAGCCGGCTATGGGTACTGCTTCCTGCCCAAACTCGTGCAATGCCGCCACAGACTACTCCTACAGTAACATTACTTCCTGCATGCGTTTAACCTGATATGTTTCATCCCTTCAGGCGCACAGGAAGCAATCCTCTATAGTGAACAAAACTCTTTAGGTGGAACACAGGCAGGAAGTGACATTACTGTACATATGGCCAGCAGTGGCATTGCAGGAGTTTGGGCAGGATGCTGTATTTGAAGCCAGCAGGGTGACACATCAAAGGGAGCTAGGTGGTTGATGAAAATGTGCATCAGTTCCTATAGAAATTAATCATCCAAGTTCATCATTCTGTCTCAGGGAAGCACCCTCCTCCCCATTCCCCTCCATACAACACTGACTGGCCATAGATGATATTTTAGAGATGAAAACAGAGGGGTAATCAGCTGCAGCAAAGACAGAAATTGTCTTGAGAAGGTACCAATGAAGCAAGGGGGGACCTGGGCTGTAGTGCGAAGGCCCCCAACAGCTTGCCTTACAACTTTTCAGGTTGGGGATAACTTTTAAATCAAGCCACACACCCTCATTGAGGGGTGGCTAGAGGATAGGTTGTAACAGTTATACAAATATAAACACTTTGAATAGGCAATTAGTCAATTAGTGATGCAGATCTGCATGTTAAACCTCAAAGAGGGACAAATGAGAACAATGAGGGGCAGGGGGACATGAACTCAAAAGAGGGACAATCTCTCCAAATAAGGGACAGTTGGGAGGTATGTTCAACAGTGTAAAGCAGGTCAAGCCAGGAACCTGTCCGCACAGTAGCCACAGAAGTGTCCATGCAGTCTGCAGGAAACTTGAGAAGAAAGGGAAATGCCACAATCATGCATAGGGAAGTGCCCGGTATAACCCTCTGAGAAATAGAGAGGTGATAGGCTCAGTGTGTAAAAGCCAGGGAGAAATCAAGAGTGGTGAATACATAGTAGGGACAAAGAGAAGAGCACAGACAAACGAGGCACACACAGTGAAGGACAGGAGAACCAAGTGAGGAGCACATGACTGGCTACCTTGGCCATGAGGATCATTACCTCCACAATTCAAAAACGCAGCTAGTCATCCCAAACAATAACAGAAAAAACAGCAGCAGCTTCTCTGTCTCCAGGATGAGACGCCATTCAAAGCTGGATAGATCCCGCTTAGTCTGTTATATAGGTATGGTCTATTTTTGAAAGTTTCTCCTACAAGTAGCTTGCCTGTAGACCCATCAGTGAAGATTCTTATGCCCCGGGCCAAACTCCTGCTGAAGAAGGGTATCACTTTAACTTCAGATTTTCAGTTCACATCAGGGGGGCTCATTCTTTTGCAGAGCGTGGGCCACTTAACAAAAACGTGGGTGTTGGTCCAGTGCGGAGGGGGGGGCATCCCAGTTGCCAGGCCCCCCCCCCCCTCGATCAAGCACCGGTAAAGCCTGTAAATCTTACCTGCCACCTCGCTCCCTCTGGGAAATACAGCCTCGCGATTTGCTGACACGTCTTGTGCTCAGGCTTCCGCTTTGGCAGCCGCCAGCCAATCATTTGGGCTGCATTTCCCAAAGAGAGAGAGGTGTCAGGTAAGATTTACAGACCTTACTGGCACTGGAACACGGAGGCACTCCCCCTCCCCCCAGCAGACCAACCCCCAACGTTTTGTTAAATGGGCGATGATCCAGTTTAAGTATTTTGTTAAATACTTGTGGGCCACAATGAAATCAAAATAGTTTAGAATTTCGAAAATGTTATTTTAAAAAACATCATGAAGATTACCAATATTACTGCCTCAATGCCCCCAAACCCACCAATCCCAAACATATTCAAACCACACACACCATCGCCATTATGTCTTTCCACCACACCACTTTATACCACATCCATATGAAAAATTACTTTGATGATCAAATTTGCAACTTTTTGAATTTCCCACCAAGGTACACATACAATTTTAAATCCATTAGCCGGCTCACCACAGAAATAAATTGTGTAAGTGTAGCTTTAACTTCAAGCAGAACGCAACCCAGGATTTTAACTAATTCGAGTTTTGCTCCGTGCCCCTGTGGCATCCTTATTTGAGATGCACCGCCCCGCTGTGTGAAACCCCCCAGATCGCCCAGACAAACTCACCTTTATTGTGTGTTTTGCATTTTTTTTAATGTTTCCCCCGGCACTTCAGTTTTAAGTAAAAGCTACATTGTCATTATCTTTGGTAGTGAGTCCAATGAATTTAAAGTTTGGTTGTTGGAGTTGAGCGGCTGTGGTCCGCGCTCCTTCTCTCTTCATGCAAAATATGGGTGAGCTGTGACTTTATATTCATATAGAATACTCAATACCTATTTCTTGTACCAGAGGTTTTATCCAGGGGCTCTGGTGGTGCCTCATTTATTGCTATCTGGGCAATCAATATCCTCCAAGCCCCCGCTGCTACCTCTAATTGACACTGCACACCTCCTTCCAACCTTCTACCCTTACTGAGTTTCTTTTTAACTCTCTTTGCACTTTTGGTATTGAAATGTAAGAACATTAGGCCATATGTCTCTGCAGGTAAAAAACAGGATAACGTAACTAACATTATACACATGAATTTGTATCCCACAAGGCCCAACATGTAGTAATTGCATTTAAGGTCAAGTGAGAAAACAATAAGATGGAGTCATTATAATATATATATATATATATATATATATATATATATATATATATATCATACCTCCCAACTGTCCCGGATTTGGAGGGACTGACCCTCTTTTGAGTCCATGTCCCCCTGTCTTTCGTTGCTCTTCTTTGTCCCTCTTTGAGGTTTAATCTATAAATCTACATCAATAAATTATTCCTTTGCCTATTCAAAGTGTAAATGGAACTGCTACAACCTATCTCCTATCCATCCCTCAATGAGAGTGTGGCTTAATGTAACAGTTGTCCCTCTTTCCCACCATGAAAAGATGGAAGGTATGAGATATGTATATATATATATATATATATATATATATATATATATATACCTAATTAATTAATATGTATTTGTTTGTCAGTGGCTCCTCGCTTTTCTCAGGTCCCCTGATAGATATTCTCTATGGGAGTTTTTTTTTTTCTCTTGATGCTCTGTGAGATGGTTGTTATGGCAACTAAGTACGCTCCTTCATGTGGCAGATATTAAAACAGCAGGAAGCGTAGTCTGAAATGGCACACTTTACTGCATGATGGCAAAAAATTATAAAAATAGGTAGTGACAAAAATACATATGTGCACATATCTCTGCACTCTCAGTACTTCCAAGGACAGAATAACAATATATATACTGATTTTTGGCTACATAAAAAATAAAAATAAATACGTTAAAAGGGTTAAGAGGGGGGTAGTTTATTGAAGACAACAAAGTGACATCCTACAATATTTAAACCAGTGTGTGGTTTATAACAGGAAATTTACTGATGCATAGAAACCAGTAACCCTGAGCCCTCCTGAGCACAGGTATACATAAAAAAAAATACTTCAATTTATCCACCCACCTGCAGGCTCAATCCAGTCAATACATGCAGCTTGCAGCGGGTCCCATTTAGCCACTCTGAAATGTTTTATTTTAGGATCATTTTAAATACACCGTTACCTAATTAAATGCTCAGTGGCTCCTCGGTCCTTATCAGACAAAAAACATCAACAAAAATAGTATAGTAATCCTGTCAACTCTACCACTCAATGACCCTGCTTAATAATAATATTTGGAGGGTTCTTCAATTTATTTTGATGGTACACATGTGATAATGACTGAAATGAAATGAGATGAAATTCTAAATAAGGGGAAAAGGAAGAAACAGGAGTGACCTTCTTTGAGGAAGCAAGCCAGTGAGGTAAATCAGGCTAAAAATCCTCATAAAAATCCCAGAGACGGAAATTGGGAGGTGGTGCTCCACGAAATGAGGTTGGGAAACCCTGGTCTAAAGGTCTCTGCAAGCTTATAAAGCAAAGATGCCACTGGAGCCATTGAAATAACTAATATTTACAGATGAACCGGGAGATGGGTGTTAAAAATGTGATGTGGTTGGTCTTCTTTTAATGGGAATTGATTAGTGTTTACAGAGCAATGGGTGAGCATCTAATCCAAAGAAAAAAGCCCAGGGTGGATGGCAACATCTAAAGCTATGTACATAGTGGATGCCTATTATTTTAGCAGTAATGGCACTTGCCTTGAAAATCAGAACACAGGTTACTAATCATTATTTTATTAACTGATTACATACATGTGTTTTGTAGCTGATATCTATTAACTATAGTGCTTCCTCATTCTGCTGATCATGGTGGCTCAGAGTCTACATTACAATAGGCTGCCCAGAGTAATTCCAGACAATATTTCCGCATTTCTCTCCACAGGCATCAGGCACCGAGCCATGGAATATTGTGATTGTCATTTGTGATTGTCTTCTTACATTCATCTGGGCTGGCCAAATAAGCCCACACATCTGTGTCCACACCCACACAGAACACATTAGGTTTCAGGCCTGCTAAGTGAAGTGCACTGTCATTTGTCAGCTGCAATAGGGATGATGGTATTTAATAACATCTAAGATAACTGGGAACATAAGGCGCCAGACAGATGAAGCAAATGTAACAGGAGGTTTTCTCTTCTGGTATAACAAACTGGAAATCCCAAAATAATCTGAAACCTAAAATATCAAAGCCACCCATATAAGGCATCTGAGGGCACATGAATACACAACATATCTGGTTGTTGTCATCTTTTTGTCAGCTTGACAAATGGTGATGTCTGACAAAGCCGTATGACCTTTCTGATTCTGAACTGTGAAAGCTACAGTAAATGAATGAAGTGAATCATTTTCCTTTGTCTTGCTTATTATTCATTTTAGGCCGATTAAAGTAAACAGCATGGGCCCCACATGGCCTGCAAATGGTCCTTATGGACTTGAAGGCTTCTGAACTGTCCTACATTATAGTCTTATGGAAGACACTGGATGCATTTATGACTAGTGCACATGTTTGTTACCCACCTGTGGGTGGATCTGGAATATGTTTCGGGACTTTTGACTCTGCCCTTAAATCCCTAAACACGTTAACACAATTCTCATTATCAACAGTATACATTTACAGCATACACAATATACATTCGATAACCAGTGGCAAACCAAAGGTTAAATAAACACCTTATCCAGTCATGGAACAATAATGTAATATCAAACTTATTACTTATTACTCTACTAGATTTGTGCACAAATCCCAAGTCTTTACTGTCTTTAAGCTGTGCAGCAGAAAAATATATAAAAGAAAAATTTGTCGGGGGGCATACATACACGTTTCCCCTACAATATTAAAGCTTTAGTACCAGGCACATTTGGGAGGGGGGTTGGTAAGCTGGACAAGGACTGGCCAGGGACAGGGAAAATCCCCAGCCCACCACTGTCGTTAGATAAGATTTTTATAAAAAAAAAAAAAAAAAAAAGCACTTCTTTTCCAAGCCTTGTCTATGTAACTACCTAGAGATGAAAATGACTTGGCAATTTATGAGAGAGAATATTTACAAATCTTGCAAAAAAATAAAGGTCAGACTTAAAGTAATACTGCGGGGCAAAAGTAATTGTTACACCACTGCGTCGGTCTATGGCTGGCAGTAACCTAAACTGTTTTCCGTTTTAAAATTGAATCAGAAATGGCCAAAATATCAGGGTTTACAGGTTCAGCCAATGATATTCTCTTTTTCATCCTGTCCCCCAATCAGCTTAGCAGAGGGGGACAGAATTGTTGGTCCCTCCCTCCTCCCACTCCCTTCCTGCACATCTTCCTCCAGACTTATCACATTGCTGTCAGTGCAGAGCCTGCCCATTATGCTGATTATTATGCAGCACCACAGATCCAAGGCCACGCCCACTATTTTCAGACAGGAAATAATACGTTGAAACTGTAAACTTCGATATCTCTGCCGTTTCTTCTTTCATTTAAAAACAGAAAACAGTTTAGGGCAGTGGCAAATGTACCCTAACGCAAGGGTGTAACAATTACCTTTGCCTGCGTTAGCACTTAAAATACGCATCTACACAGTCAATCCAAAATTATGCATGCAAAGACCTTCTGCATGACAAGTGTATTTTAATTAGCATTAGCTTGAAAAGTGTAGATGTAATTAGTCTGTAGTTTAGAGTCATGGAGTGAGAGGAAGGAGCAGAGATGAATCAGGCGCTGTGACTTCCTTGCTTCGTTACCGCTGTCCCGACGGTCATAGCAGGACAGCGTAATAATCGTGTTGTTTTCCTGTTCTAAATAAATGGATGTGGTTGGGAACCCACAAAGGCCAGAAGAAAATGCAAAACTATCCCTGAAACTTTCTTTTAAAGTTGGGATGCATAAATATAAGATTTCTCATGATGAAGTTGTTTATATTCGTGATACTCGTGGGAGTAGCAGATATCTAATCACTACTACAAATAACGGAGGGCGCTATAGGTTTGATGTAAATCAAAGGTGCTCAACCCTGCGGGCCACTTACATTTTTTTCATTTGGAATAGCATAATGAAGGTTATCTACAACAAACAGGATCCTCACTATCTCCACAAACTCCACTCATCCTTCCACCACACCCCTACATAAATATGCAACAACCCCACATGCTAGCAATACACATGCCAATTGGCTTACCTTTCTGAATATATGGGTCCCTTATTTATAGCTCTCCCCCACCAGTCCCCTTAACCATGTTCCCACTACTAACCCCATCTGAACTCCCAGCAATGCTAAGCATATAATTAATATAGAAAAACAATTTACCAAATTATTCTGTCAAAGATGTTAGCCAGGGGTGGTATCATACAGTCAATGTCACTGCATTCCTCCAAGCCACCACTGACACTTCTATTTGCCAATGCTCCCCTCCTATATGACTCCTTGGGCAACCTCCCTGGGTTTCTGAAGTGGGTGTTTACTTATCCCGATCCTATAGCTGTTCTAGGAAAAAGGTAAGTTTTAGGTGCGCTGTGGATGGGATTGAAGGTTAGTAGGAGAAATGGTTAGCACAAGTGAAAATACATTCTTGTTAGGAGGCTTGGTTAGCGTTGCAGGTGATTCTTCTGAGTCTGCTTGTTAGAAGCTGGAAAAAAATTAAGGGTTAGGGTTAAGAGTGTTTGAGGTTGGTATTTCTACCCGTTAATCAAACCAGCGACAACCAGTATCATTGCCTCTGGCTGATTAGACCTCAAAAATCTCCAAAGCTGTTGGAGATTTTTTCTCTACCTGGTCACCAAATTAATGGTTACCTGGAGCGTAAACCAGCTTTGGAGATTTTTGAGGTCTAATCAGCCAGAGGCAATGATACTGGTTGTCGCTGGTTTGATTAACGGGTAGAAATACCAACCTCAAACACTCTTAACCCTAACCCTTAATTTTTTTCCAGCTTCTAACAAGCAGACTCAGAAGAATCACCTGCAACGCTAACCAAGCCTCCTAACAAGAATGTATTTTCACTTGTGCTAACCATTTCTCCTACTAACCTTCAATCCCATCCACAGCGCACCTAAAACTTACCTTTTTCCTAGAACAACTATAGGATCAGGATAAGTAAACACCCACTTCAGCTACCCAAAAGGACAGGTTCGCCTTACCACAGGTGCAGCTAAACCACCATTTGGTATATTCGCGCTGAGACAAACACAAACCTCCCTGGGTTGCCTAAATCTCTATAGTGACCCACAGAAAGCCAGCAGATAGCTACTCATCCATTCCCATTCACACACCTATCCTGACTGTCATTGGCCACTGCTTTTTCTGTCACAGAGGTTCCTGGAAAGGTGAGTTCTAAAAGCCTTTTTAGGCTTTCTTAGGGGTTGGTAAAATTAAACTCCAGTCAAAACTGACTGGATGCTCTCCCAACCTACAGCATGGGGGCGTCCCTATTAAGGGCTGGGACCCCAGTGTTGTTCGTCCTGGAGGCCACTGGTAAGCATGAACGCTGCAGGACTCGATCTCTAGACCCAGTAAGTTATATACTTCTGGACTAGGATGGAAGCGCTAATGGGGACAAAAGGTCAGTATGTTTTTTTCCCCCTCAGACAGGGACTTTCAGTGTCTTCTAACACCAAGCAAATATGTTGCTAACAATGAAACGAATGTGCTGACACAGGAAAAACTGAAATACTGTATTGTAGGGAAAACTACCCTCTTGTGTCTGGTAAATGACTGAACACAAATGCATTTCAATTACTTAGTCACCATAAAAAGGGTTGAATCACTAAAACAAGACATTAAATACATACACGGTTTACCTCCATTATCATGGAACTAAATGAAAAGCATATAAATCAAATTTAAAAGCTAAAATGTGGAGCTGATGGCTAGCGCTGCCACTCGCTGATGGTGAATCATGCTGGATTTCCTTTCAGCTCGCCTGGTACATACGTGTTACATTACCACAATAATGGAAATTAAAACGAGGGAACGCCAGAGTCATTACAATAAATGAACATCAGTATTTTCTGACCACTCAAGCTGCACAATCTGCCATCCAATACTCCAAATGACACCACCCCATCAAAACTCCTAAAGGAAATTACTGGATTAATCTGTTCGTTGATGGGCGCAAACCAGCATTTGATGTCAGGGCCATTACACTAAAACAATTTGGAAGAGCTAATTGAGGGTTTATGTGGAAACCTTACACATTTATGGATTGCAAATCCAAGCATACTGCCTGTTTTTATGATGATTTAGTCTTTGAATAGTGTTGTTAAATCAGCAGACACAGGATGACCGCAAAGCCCAACACCTGTCTGTAGTGACCACACATACAGCTTTTACTGAAAAGCTATATGTAACACGAAGGCACATAGGACCCCATCATTTGATCTGCTCACCACCATTGGCATGAGGAGACACAATGGGGTCGATTCAAAGAAACATGTTACAGCTTGGATTTTGGTGCCGATCATCCTATTTTTCCCGTACGCTCGTGCGCTCGTATGAACTTGCGAGTGATTCTATAAGCTAATACGTTTCTATCCTAAAATGTACGTCCGTTCGTATGGCAGTTCGCGAATCAGACCTATGTCAGTTTCCATCCTGAATTTTCCGTTTCATTTCTCAGGTTACAACATTGGTTTTGCCCTTTTTCCTTTTTTGTCTGGACGTAAATCCTTCTGATCTTGCGCCTGCGCACTACAAACTTACCTCATTAAAGTGCATTCTAAATATTTGGTCTTATTTTTCTTTATTTCATTCATTTTGTAGTAACCAACCATTAATGAATGCATTTGCATAAGTAAATCTTACTTTGTTTAATTTTTAGTTAACTTGCATTTTTTACTTGTGGATTTAATTTTAATATTTTGGCTTCAAATGGTACAACTTAAAATTTTGTGTGTGGTTACCCACACCCTCTACATACAGATTGCTCTCAAATATAAAAAAACACCCAGCAACTTCTGCATGTTATGAGCCTAGAAACAGCCAAGATGGCGGCTCAGGTATTATCGGGCAGCCTGCAAACAGAAAGGGCCTTGTGACTGTGTTGCTCTGCATTCTTTGATTTCTGACCTTTCCGTGCCCCCAGCTCTGCTGTGTCTGTGCAAAATACAGCAGTAACCCACATCCTGCACTTTATCCCGCTCTCCTCTCCTCAGTAAGTGTGATGCATCTGACCAAAGATGAGCTAAAATAATTAAACAAAGCAAAGGTAAACAACTACACCAATAAATTCAAATTAAAAATATTATTCTAGTACATCAATTTAAAAATAAATAACAAAGGACATAAGTTTCTTTAAATAACACAAATATATGGATGTATTGCAAAATAAAGGTTTACATGCAAAGGACTAATTAAGGTCCACATTAAAATGCTTTTATAAGGCATACATGAATCAGGTATGCATTGCCATACAATTTATGGCCTCGGCCATGCTGATACATGCAGTTCATTGGAGCTCAAGACGCGCAGACTCCTCCACATAGCCAAAAAACCTGTTCAAGAACAGCAATCCGACTGCTAAAAGGTGTCGGCAGTGGCTTTCTTTTAAAACGTATTTAGAGGTTGGAAAACAGCTCTCTGAATCACACCTAAACACATCCAATTATCCTAAGTTTTAGGATTTGATCCTAAGTTTTAGGTTTTGATCCTAAGTTTTACGTTTTGATCCTAAGTTTTAGGATTTGATCCTACAATTTAGGAACGAACTTCCGATGATCGTAAGAGCATATACGAAATCGCACGTAGGCTCGTGCGAGTCGGAAATGGCCAAAAAACAGGAAAAAATGACTAACACCCACCCAAACTTACGATTCTCGATCCGAAATCAAAAGGGTCTTTTTGAAAATGGATTGAAGTTTAGGACAGTGCAAATGGTAGCCCGAGCCAATGGAACAACTATTGGGCTTGCCTTTAATATAACTTTAATGACTAGTAAAAAAATTGCACATAATTCTTAGCCAGTGGGTAGGGTAAGGCAAATAACCCCTTTATGTCCCTGTACCTGTTCTTGCATGGGTATGGTTAGTACAAAGTGTGGTTCATGTGTTGGACCTGTGAATTGCCATAGCAAGAGTATCAAGGCATTGAGTAATGGGCTAAGGCTTAAAAAATATCACTACTAAAAGAATTTTCAAGAACAAAATAATTCCTGTTACAGCCTGGCCTTATTCCAACTAAACATTTCAGTATGGATCTCATATTTCATGAAACAAAAAAAAGAGGTTAACAGGGGTAGGGTAGCACGTAGCGGGGTAGAGAAGCACATTTGTCAATAGGATGTGGGGGGGGGGATTATTCTGATAATGAATCGATGAAGGAGTGAAGTTGGTTTAATGGTTATAAGGGAATCACCCAGTCCAGAAAAAGTTGTGAAAGAATAGTTAAACATCACCATTACTAATCTATACACTGCTGAATAAGTTCACTTTCCAATAAGTCTAGTGTGTATGTGTATTACATATACAGAGAGCGTATGTGTTCCATTCGCTTATTCTTCCCGTGCTTGAACACTTGAAGTGTTGCCTTTAGTTATTTATTTCTCAACTATGAATAAACCATTTTTATTGCTTATTAAGAGCTCTTCTGAAACTCAATATATCTCAGGGGAAGCTTTCAATGAATGAGACATGACATTCCTAGTGTGCTTATGCTTTAGAGTAGCAGAAAATATTATGTTTCACTGTTAAGTGGTCATGGAAAGCTGTAATGCTCAGCAGACTCATCGCAACATAGCCAGAAATAAAAAGAGAAAAATGCCCTTTATAGACAGAGATTAATAATAAACAGAATTCTGTTCTGCAACAGAAAGTGGGCCTCTTACATTATGTAATGAAGGATATAGGGAGGAGGCTTTTGATATATTTAAACCGTGAACACTTAGTAGGCTCCTATCAGGGGTGTAACTATAGGGAGAACAGGGGGTGCAACCGTACTGGGGTCCAGAAGGTCAGGAGGCCTCATCATTGTTGCTCCTCCTCCTTATTTATCTTATTTGTGCTCACTTAGCATCATTTAGAGAAAGGGTGCATCATTAATTTCTGTTGTTTCAGTTTTTAATTGTCTAGCTGCATCCAAGTGGGTTAAAAGACAGAAAAAACGTTACTGTTTGATCCTTGAAAGGGCCCCATTCAATTATGGGGTGGCTTCATGGGGACTCTATCTTTATGGCTTAGGCTAGGATTTGCAGTCATGGTAAACTGCATGCCAACATGACAAACAGATACATTATTGGTGCCACACCATAATTAGAAATAAATAAATGGCGGTAATGCTTTTCTTCATTCTCATGCCATCACATCCTCAGTTTTGCCTTGGTTGTATTTTGTCCTTTGTGTCCCCTTTGATATCGCTTGTGCTCTTAAAGCAGATCAAAACACTGTGCAGCAGTCTTCCGCCGGGACATCCTATAGCGGGATGCCCCACAGTGTGAAACCCCCAGGGTCGCTAGTAAAATCAACCTCTACCTGCGGCTCCTGCCATCACATCCCCGGCTTCCCTGTAGCTGTGTGCATTTCCGCCGGCACGCCCGAGTAGACAGCCAGCTGACGCACGTCATGCAGCCAATTGGCGATCTCAAAAGTGCCGGTGGGCGTGGCTTTGGTGGTGGAAAAACACAGTTTTATTTGAAGACTGGGCCACCCCTGAGCCAGCAACATCACCCCAGGTAATCTACCAGGGAGGCCAGGTGGGAGTTTCACCAAAATAGATTTTGCTTTGCTTCAAGTTGTGGGGGGGCACAGTGTCCGGGTAGGCAAGTCAAGTCTCCGTCTCCGAACTGGGATGCCCCACTATGTGAAACCCCCCTAGTTCGCCTGTAACTTTCCCCATCCCATGAAGCATGCATTGGCACTCATCCAATCAGCGCCGCTTACTTTGCTCTTTTTGCCAAGGGTTTTGTGGTGACCTGGTTTTAACAGGCCACTTTTAGAATCCAGGGTCAGCCACTCAGGGTTGTGTTTATATTTTTTAGATATTTATGGAGTCGCCTGGTGGTCTCATCACAAAAGCATACACACAGAGCTGTTACCGCGATATACAGCGCCTTCCTGTGAAAAAGCAAGTTCACTGGAGCTGTTGCTAGGAGGCCAGTGGGCTAAATGCTGCGGCTGCCTGCTATCAGCTCACTGACTAAAACCCAGCTGATCCCCCCGCTCATCAAATGGACTGAGCCCTTTTCATTTTACAACTTAAAAGTAAGGCATACATTTTATTTCTTTTCTATTGCCACATTATTTATACACATGTGTATATTTAATTATTTATCTCTTTTAATGCAATTTTTCACGATAGTGCTCCTTTAAGAATTTTATACTCCAGGGCCAGAAGCCACAGCTTTTGCGCTGCTTCAAATGGGACTTTACTTCTAGATTTCTTGTAATTTTATGCAATCTCTAAATATCCAATTGGCATATATGCTTACAAAAATAAACTTTAAAATGATAATTGCCTTGAGTCAAAATATGGTGAACGGATGTAGGCATGCTTTTCCTATCCCAGTAAAATCAGGATGGAGTTGGATGTAGTGAAAGGCTTCGGTGGTGTTTCTTACACTATAAACATGCTATTTTCTGCTAGGTCTTGTAAAAAAATGTACTATATTTACCGTGACTAAGTTAAGTACACTGAAAATCGGTGTCCCCAGGCACAAGCTTTCAGCAGTTAAGTGCACAATTTATGAGAAAAAGGAGCTCATGAAGCAGTAAACAACAAGCACATCAAATGACTATATTAGATTTTCTTCTGGGGAAAACGGTGTTATAATTGGGTGATTTTCCTGGACTTTTCCTGGATAACCAATACCCAACATTCAAACTGCATCTGTATACATATTTGAAAGGTATTGTAGGGTGGCAAACCTAATTAAAGTTGACCCATTAGCATTTGTCCCCCCAGGTGCATTTATATTATACCCTACAATTTCAGATGCCTGTCCACTGAAAAATCCAAAAATGCCCACAATCAGGCAATATTACTTATACTTCTGCAATCTGGCAATGATCATTTTTTTAATGTCATCTCATTTATGTCTCTTTTACTACTGGTGACCAACAGGGTTGGATGGGTGGGCATTGCTTCCATGGGTCACGTGGGGTGAGGGAGCAATGGAAGTAGAAGAAAGTAGTATGTTTCTTTGCCTGATTTCAGGCATTTATTTCTTGGGGCCTTAATTCAATCAGGCTAGCTAAATTCAGATGACCAATGGTTGACGGATCCAGTGACCATTAGAGACTGGAGTCTGCTTTTTGTTCCTTGCCCCTGAACATCTTGAATTGAGATGCCGTGCTGTGTGAAAACCCCCAGTACAAAGTCGCTTTTCCATGGACCTACGGTGCAGGGTCTCATCCAATCAGAGCCGTTTGCTGTCCATAATAATGTTCTGTGCTCAGCAATCTGGAGCGAAAGAAGTGTATACCCAAGCGCAGGCTCGCTCCTGTCCCCACTATCTGAATGGCTGGCAGCAGGAGCGCACCACAGTCCCGTGATGCTGAGGATGTGGCCACTCTCACTACCTATTGTTTACATCACAGAGGGAGCTCCAGGAAAAGGTGAGTTTTGCTGGGATCCGGGGGAGGGGGGTCACACAGATTTGGAATGCCCCAGGAGAAGGCCAGTGGCCAGACCTGGAATCTAAAAGATTCAGCCGGCTTGGGTTTTGTTCCGCTTTAACTGTACAGGGCCATTAACATTTTAAATATCACATTTAAAGAATGTATCTTAATCATGCAAAAAGCCTTACATCATGTGGTAAACAGAAAATTAGTTCATCCATCCTTTAAAGCCTTTTCAGTAGCGGTAAATATGCTATATGTAAGCTGGATGCATTGACGCAATGTTAAAGAGGACCATGGATAAACGATCAGCTAGGCTCAACCCTAAACCTCTACCCAGTGCCTTTTCCTCATGAAGAACTGTGTGCCAGGGTACCAGGAATCAGCTTTATGCTGCAGTACCACACGCCTCCCATTGGAGGTTGTCCTGTCCTCTGTCCATGTGGTCCAGGATCCTCTTTGACATAGAGCTGGCAAGGTCTCTAAGATAACTACCAAATATACAAGGATATATACAAGGAGGACACGGACAGCAGCTGGGTCTCAGGCAGGGAACATGGTTGCAGACTGGAAGAAGGTGGTCAGAGTGATAGACTTGGAGCATAGGCACAAAAAAATCCACTAGTCTATGCCCCCAGAAAAGCAAGCGCTTGTCCACCCGCAGCACAGGAGTCCCAGCATCCGGCAGAGAGTCTGTAACCAACCTGTCTCTTCAGCCGAGTACCAGATGATGAAGATTGCCCAAGCCTGAGACAGTCCTGTGGTGGTCACAGACTTGTGGAGGGGAAACAGAGGTCAGAAAGGAGACATGACACAACACAGGATATGCACGGAAAACAGGAACAAGGTACAGAATAAAGAGTAAGTCAAGCAGCCCCAAGAACATATGCAGCCTGCTTGCTTACAGACAAAGAGTACAGCACCCCAGAAACACTGGAGTCAGCTAACTTATGGGCAAGGCAAGGCAGGAGGCTCTCACACATAGACGTACTGTTAATGAGCCAGAGACACTCTACAGGACAAGTGAAGCATTATCTGTGAGGTGGGGCTAGATGGCTGCTTATGAGGGGTAGAACAGGAAGACAATTAGGAACCCCTGAGTGTGGGATGACATGAAACAGACTACAGAAAACAATCAAACAGCACGTATACAGACAAGTCAACAAGTGGTGCACAGAAAAAACAATAGCCTTTAATTCAGACAGACAGAACATCACTGGTTCTAGGAGTGGCAAGGTTCAAAGAGTGGCAATGGTAATTATTACAAAGAAATTACAAACCCACTTTTCTTAAGTCCATATGTTTACTCGACTTTCCTACTGGTGTGTCTGTATGACAAAAAACATTTGATGCATTACATGGACTATAACATGGCCTCTTACTGTAAAAGAGTGGGCAGGGCTAGCCAGTTCAGTTGACCACGATCCATTGCATGAAGATTAAAGATTAAAATAGAGTATGATACTGACTGTGTGTCTCGATTTCCTTAGGAAGGTGCCAACATGTTACAGAATTAGTTGAAGTTCGTGCTTTACCTTTAACACCCCAAAAGCAGGATGTCCGTAATCTAACAAGACGAGCACTTTCACTGTATCATTACAGTTACAAGCAAGGCAGTAGATAGTAGATTGCTATACAGATGTTGCTATACTGTAGGTTACTTCACTTTGCAATTGTTTATGCCTTGATAAATAAACCCATTGAAAGCCAAATATGGCTAGGCTGACTGGGGTTGCAAATTGGTCCCACCGCCTGGTAATGTGAACCCAACAAGTGGAAAAGGCCAGGGACTATTGTTTCGAAAACACTGCAGTATAGCAATGACATGGGAGTGTTAGAAGGAGATAGGAATAGGGCTTGTCATATGTATGTAACTAGAACTGACACAGGTTATTTCTAAGTACCTGAAAGCTCTTATTATCATCTTCTAGCTGCAGTAACAGATACTCAGGCAAGCCAGAATGACAGCAATGCTTCATTACATTTTCTAAGTTCATTACATTTTCTAGGTTTATCACAGGAAGGTAAGAGCAGGCTTGATGGCTCATCACTCTGTTTTTTTTTGTCTTGCAAGCCAATTTAATTTTCTTTAGGTTTTGGGTATACTGCTTAAGATTTGGATATCTTTTGTCAGATGAAATTTTTGTTGTCAGTTATTGCCGTGGGCTAAACTTCCTTCAGTATCTCTCACCAAGTGCTAAGCATCATTTCTTACAAATGGACAGGACATCAAGTCATGATGGTGGTCCCCAGAGAGAAATATACATTCCTAAATAAAAAAGAAACAAAATGCTCAGTCAAATAATAACTGACTTGGGTGCACAACTGACAGTGCAATCAAAAATTGACCAGACAAAGAGACAGCCCTCCACTCACATACCGATCAGCCAGCAACAAAAGGGTGCTTCACTATATGAATTGCTCAATATCTACTCAAGGTGCAGGGGTGGGGGTCCAGGCCTACCAAATGCAGCTGAGAAGCTACATCGTGAACACCAATTGATGGTTTTCAAAAGGATTGAAAAAGGATAGCTGCCCAGAGGAGAAAAAACATACACATATTAGTCCCTTTAACTCAATTCAATATGGACCTCAACAAGATATTGTAAGTCCCAGGAAGTCTCATATTAAAGAGTAGGATTGATACTTTTTACTAATAAGAATTGACTCAGCTAGAGAACTCAGGAACCCCCTTTACACAGCCAAGATTTGAAGCTAGTCAGAATATGACCAAGACTACCTAACTAGTCCAGGCTTCACTTCTATTCCTATCGCACAGAGGAGGACTAGAAACAATAGGGACAGAAAAAAATACTCAGGGCCAGAAGGAGGGTCAAGACATGTAAAGAGACCAACTACAGGCCATTAATTTCAATTCCACGGAGAGTGCAATGCTCAAGTACAGCTTGGAATATTTACTCAGTTATCACTGCCTACCTGTAGATCTTACAGTTTGTTGGACAACAGCATACTGGCATGATCATTTGCAAAGGATTTAGAAATTTCTAGATTTCTAAGGTGTTGTAGGCTTCTACCGGAAGTTGTAAAAATGCTTTTTCTTTGCAATTTTTGATGAAAAAGTGTTGGAAAAGGTTGGGCTACAAAAAGCCTCCAGGAAAGAACACCATGTCCTGTATTAACAGCCCTTTAAGGGGCTGCCAGTAAGAAGTTATCTAGGGCCCTGGAGTTTGGCCAATAAGTAAAGTTTGGTGAATCATGCTGGCCAAGTAGCCCAGTCCAGTTCTAATCTAGTCCAGATAGGCTATAAAGAAACTGATGAGCCTCAGACAGGGGCTGCTTTATAGGCTGATGAGTTGACACCTCATTGTGTGGCTGACTGGAGGGCATCAACATTTAAATCGTTGTAAGATGCAAATCGAACAAAAGGTGGGATAGGTGGGACACCCTGTGCCAGATGTCAGGATTGGGGGTGCTAATGGCAATGAGAAATCTTGAAATTGAAAGTAAAGTTCAGTGCAAGTTATTGTGTAGAACACAAAATTCACTGCTTTTCAGTATGCAAGAGGGTGCAGGTTAAAGAGGAACATCAGACCTTTTCTGATGTTCCTCTCAGACATTCTACCACTGCGTTTCGGATGTCAGCATTATCTTAAACCTTGCACCTTTTCCAACCTAGAAAATTGGCTAATCTCAGCCAACTGTGTAGGCTGAGGAGGACAGGTAAAACCCATCCGCGTAGAATGAGGAACAGGCGGGACCCACTGCCAAGGTCCCACTGCAAGGACACATAGCCACTGAATTGCTGTAGTAGAAATAATCGCGCATGACCTGATATTTACTTTGGGAGAAACAAGCAACCCATAGATTGCACTGGTAAATGGACTTACCAGGCTTAACAAAATAACACTGTTTGTAATCGGTATCACAGTGTCTGTAATTAATGAATTTATAGCACGTTAGAGAGACAGCTTAATCCTCCCCTTGACGCCTGTAATGTGTCCACAGCAAGTCTCTTGCGTCCATTAGCTGAAATAACTACTTAGCTCTCTATGGGGCTTTAGGAAAGGCTAGATTGGCCTGAGAACAAGGCCTCTATTAGCTGTCTGTTGACCTACATGGTGCTCTGGGACTGCACGAGGGAGGATAGTTTTTCATCACATTACATAACCGTGGCTGGCATGGTAGAGTGTGCAATTCATTACTGTCTTGTTTACTTGACAAAATCCTCTATGTTTGAACAACACCCATAAATTATGTATAGGCCATTTATAAGCCAGAATTAGTTGCTGCTCAGGTTTCTTCTTGCCAGGAGCTCAGTAACATGAGTCTCATACACTACAAGAGGTAACAGATCCAGAGATACGGCAGCCACATCAGGCTCTTTCTCAGACACGCAAATGAAATGTCAGGACAGTGGTGGTCAATAGATTTTATTAATCTTAGATAATGGCCACCCTTAACACTTCTCTAACGGATTGAAAATTAGAGTTTTTACTTTATTTGACGATCAAAAGAGGACTATCGCGAAATAAATGGACCAAGTATAAAAATCTATATAAACATGCTAGATAGTGGGAGGAGGGGTCACACCCGCCATCAAGACATATCCAGCCAGATTTGATTCTTCCTCTTAATGGAAGGAAGAGGAAACCAGGACAGGTTCTGTTCCCCCTGATAAATTTAAACCTGGCATCCCACAAGCTTGGCGGGAGTTTTATTCAGTTCGGGTGTATAAGTGATTTCTCTTATCAGCCGAAGCATTTAGAAAGATTTTTCATATCATACACAATTTAATGGTAAACCTCCTTTAAGTAAGTAGGGACAATGGATTACAAGAAAAGTACTATTTAGACTTTGTCTGTGATTAACAATCCAGTGAAAAGCTAAACATAAATACTGTACCTCTTCTCTCCTGTAGCATTCTGGACAATGTGTGACTCTTTAATACTGACCCAATCCCAAGATCGAGTTTTGCAGTTTGCACATGCCTGGGAATTAGTGAATTGATGTACGTTGAGGGGATCCAGTCTCAGGAGCCAGATGTTGCCATAGCAGATACAGGGAACAAGGGGTAAGTATTGTTTTTGTGAAGTTGAAGTCCAGTCCAAAATTAGTCCTGATTAAAGTTCCCTCAACAACTGACCCATTTGCTCCAAATTTCCAGGGTAATTTGAAATAAAAGTTGCACCTCATTGTATTCATGCTGATGGGAGTGCCAGGGCTGAGTCATACAAGCACTCTGTGTGCATTGCATTAGATTGAGCTAGGAGTGTGAAGAGCTCAATTTTAGCCTGTCACTAAGAAAGGGGGTGTCAATTAGTCACAAGTCTCATGATTGATTTGGTGGTCCAGATCAGGGGGAGGCAGAGGAAGATGAAGAAGGAATTCCCCTTTCTTTCTGTGACCAAAGAGAGAGCACGTCCTGTTTATGCCAGGCCGACCAGTCCCTGGATCTGCTCCCCAGGAGAGCGACCAGGATAGGTCACTTTAAATCTGCCCCCGGCGGACGCGCTGGGAGAAGCGCCGCCGGGGGCAGATTTAAAGTGACCTATCCTGGTCGCTCTCCTGGGGAGCGGATCCAGGGACTGGTCGGCCTGTCTGGCCTGGGCCGTCCAGTCCCTGGGACCGCTCCCGTTTTTTGTAGTTGCACCAATCATCTCCTTTCCCTCCAATTGTCCCCTTTTCCTACTGGCCAGTATTCCCTTTATATTCGGGCTGCTCCATTTTCCCAGTGCCCGTTATAGCCTCTGGGTTGTTGGGAGCGTTATAGATTGTCTTATCTCAGTTATACTCGGCTTGTTCTTCTGACCATCCTTGCTTGCTGCCTGCCCTGACCTTTTGCCTGCCTGACCACGATTTTCGCCTGATCCCTCTGATACCTCGCCCCGTGACCTTCTGGATTGACCTCGGCTTGTTTGACTCCTCTTTGCTACCTCCGTTGGATACCTCGCTTCTTGATCTCCCGGTTTTGACCTCGGCTAGTTTATTGGACTTCCGCCTTCCGGCATCCTCATTTGGGACTCCCTGCCGTTCATCGGTCTCCACCTTAAGCTGGTAATCTTTGCGCCCATTAAGTCCTGGGGGTAACCGAGTCAGGAGAGGCATAATCCGCGTCTCCTGCGAGCGGGGACTTGTCTATAGGCAGAAGAGGCGGTGGAGATTGGGGATTATCAGCTTAAGACAGAAAGGTGTCCGGTACAGTCCTTACAATAGAACTGACACTGCATCAGGTAAGCTGCCAGGCAAATGTTTGACTGGTCAATCTCCTTAAGTCAACTTTTGATGGGATTGCCGCTTTAAGCTCTGCTTGGACAGAGTGTTTAAGAGTAAGACAAACAATGCTACACGTAGCTGTATAAGACGGAAACAGGAATTAATATTGGCAGAACTTTGATACTATTGACTTGTTAATCCTGCATAGGCTGGCTCAGGCAAAAGAGGTTCAGCAGTCCTCCCCCATAATGTAGTTTAGGTGCCCTTTCAAATAAGGAAAAAAAGCCTGTAAGTCTTTCTTACATGGTATCAGTGGACTCTCCCCCTTGCCATCCAGCGTCTCATTTTTGCAATTGTATGCTTTGAAGCAGATTTGAAAAAGGTCCACTTACAGCCCCACCCTCGCCGCTTCCCAACGACAGATGCCCCTTCCGTTAAAGATAATAAGGATGTGGAAGGCTTTCTCTTATACCAATGGCATCCCGAATTAGCAAGTTTGATATCCTAGAGGTATGGCTTTAAGCGGACCATCAGTTAGTTAAACCACTGTACATCTTATTCAAGCTCTGGTGACTGGATTGCGGGGTTCCCTCCCTGGTCATGAAGGCCTTTCTATTGACTGTGACAGGAAAGAGAAGCTGGTCCCTTCATTTAATTTCCACTGTTCTTATAGGACTAGTCTATCCAAAATAATTTGTTTCTAATTGATGGCAATAGAGGAGATTACCTGACAGCTAGAAAAATATTATTGGTACCCATAGCTGCTATCACATTGCAAGCAGGATCACTATTGAATTTTAAGCTCTAATTTTTTTAATAAGGTAAAGTACAAATTACGTACCATGTATCTATATGCAATTGTAATGGGCAGAGGTCTTCCTTAATATCAAAAACAATAGGATGAAAAGAAGGCAAAGCTTCCAGAAGTCAACACTGTCCCTTGACAGGTGTTGCTGGTAATACAATTCCACCTTGGGCTATAAACAAGTTCTTAGGTGTCTTGGGTCTTTCAAGCAGAACGTTCTGCAATGTATCACTGTAGCTGACATGCAGCTTCACATGTTTTGTGTGCTGGCCGTAACCATGATCCCAGAGTTGAATGTCAGAAGTAATTGATTTAATGGCAAATATGTACATTTAAAGTACCACGGTCACCAAGACTGACCCACTGAATAAACAGCAAATATACAGTGTGAACCTCATGCACAGTTCAACAGTTCATACATCTGTTTTTATTTTTTAAAATAGGTCCCTCATGGAGCAGGGATGCTGCAGGGTGAGCAGCTAAGCAGAGCGCAGCTAAGGAATTGCTGGGATGATTTATTTTCTCTTGTTATTAGATTTTTGTTTGTCTGTGAAAAGGAGGCTAAGATTGCTCCAACTGTCTGTAAGGAAAGGGTGCCTTCTTTTTCTTTCCTGTGTAGATAAACCTACTGAGCAGCAATATACGTTCAGCATAGAAGAGTTTTTATTTACTGTCAGTTAATAGCAGGCTGCTGGCACGGGACTCCCTGGATACCCTGCATGACACTCTACTCCTGAACCACACTGCTTTCATCTCAGCCCAGATACAGCACTCACCTTAGCGGCCACTACAGCAAATGTTCGATTTGAGCTGAAGCACATTAGACCTCACAGACTCTTGAGCTGTCCAGACTTTTCTGAAACCATCCAACCATTCTCTAAGAACGATTTGAAATCATCCACCAACACTTCACCTATAACTGGCACCCAAAACTTCAATATACAGAACTCCAGGGCACATGGGTGCGCTATCCAGACCCAGAAGATTTACTTTTAGGGCATTGTTCCTGTTTAACAGCAAAAGACAGACAAGGGGAAACTATTCTCCCCTGCGCAAAATGTGTGATGCAGAAAGGATGGAGATAAGTCCAGCTCTCAGGTGGTCATAAATAAATCAAATCCCGGGACTGTGCTACAGAAGAGGGTCTGGATCTCAGCAACAGACGAGGAGTCTCAAATAAATGATCTACCCTGGAATTATCTGTCAGTGTTAGAGATAATTTAACCAAGTTAACTCAAACTTGTTTAGAGAAAATCTAGAAGAATCCTATTCTCAATTGTTATGGATGATTAAACATGGTCCCACCATCATGATTTTGAGACCAAACAAGAGTTCATGCAATGGCAGTACAAGGGGTCACCAAATTTTTTGGGATACAGTTTATCAGTAGAGTTCATGCCACACAAGCTTAAAATTACTGGTGATACCTATGCTTCCATGAAGGCGTTACATGAGGTAACCAAATAGAAATGCTGTGGGAAGTTGTAGGCAGGTGTGTTGCTGTTTCACGACAGCTCACAAGTCTCCTAAATCCCAAGCTGCTTTGAGGGAATGCAGCTTTATGAAGCTTACCTATCCTCCCATTGATTACTGTTGCATTTCATATATTGTTTTCGTTGGGCTCCTAGTGATGATGCAGTCAAAGAGGCAGTAATAGGGTTCCTGCAGCAGCAAGAAGCCTCCTATTCTGAGGGCATCCAATCACTGGAGGTGAGGTGGAATAAGTATGTTAAAGTCAAGGGGGATTACGCAAAAAAATACAATTCTGTGATTACTCACCTGTAGAATTGGTATTATAAGTATACAGCACGTCCTGTTCCAGAATATTCCTTACTCCTGGGTAATACATCAAGATGGCGCTGGACTGCAGAAAACAGCTTGTGGCTCCTCCCGGCCCTATATAAGTCAGGGACCTCCCACAAATTCCCCAGTATTGACAAGCAGTTAACAATAAGCCGGGAGAACAAAAATAACATATGAACAATCACCATACAGAGGTAACTAAGAACAATGACAACAAGGGCAGGGTGGATCAGGACGTGCTGTATACTTAAAATACCAATTCTACAGGTGAGTAATCACAGAATTGTATTATTCCAAGTATACAGCACGTCGTGTTCCAGAATATTCCTTACTCCTGGGACATCCAATAGCAGTGTCTGTAAGGTAGGGTGGGATCCCCAAAAAGTAACAGCGGGCAGTTTAAACCACTGCCGCCTGCAGAACTTTGCGGCCAAAAGCAGCGTCAACTTAGGCCCGAACATAAACTTTGTAAAACTTAGAAAAAGTATGAACAGAAGACCAAGTAGCGGCCTTGCAAACGTGTTCAACAGAAGCCTGATGCTGAAAAGCCCAAGAGGGTAGAATGAGCACGAGAGCCCATGAGTAGAATGAGCAGTAAGGCGGAAGGGAGGTTCCTGTCCCTTAGCAGAATAGGCTTGTATCACAGCCTGATGGATCCACTTGCTGATAGTGGACTTAGCTGAAGCCAGACCCTTCTTTTAGGCCCAGACGGGAGCACAAAAAGAGCATCAGTCTTCCTGAAGGATTCAGTAGCCACCAAATAAAACTTCAGGTTCCTAACCACATCCAAAGTGTGTAAAACCCGCTCCTTAGGGTTACTAGGATTAGGGCACAGAGAAGGCAAAACAATGTCCTGATTAAGATGAAAAGCAGACACAACCTTAGGCAGAAAATCTGGCTTAAAACACCACCTTGTCCTGGTGTCTCTCAAAGTAAGGGGGTTTGATGGAAAGCGCCGCCAACTCAGAAACACACCTAACAGAAGTGATAGCCACCAAAAAGGCTACCTTAAGCATCAAAATGGACAAAGGGGCCTCACGCAAAGGCTCAAAGGGAGACCCCTGCAAGGCAGACAATACCAAGTTCAAATCCCAGACTGGTAACATAGGCTTACGTGGAGGCCGCACATGAGTAACCCCTTGGAAGAAGGTCCTAACCAGACGATGGTGAGCAAAGGATCTTTGGAAGAAAATGGCCAAGGCCGAAACATGACCTTTAAGGGTACTAAGTTGAAGACCCAAATCCAGACCATGTTGCAGAAATTCTAGAAACCTAGGGATAGAAAACACCCGACAGGGAAGCGACTTAGACTCACACCAGTCAATGTAAGCATGCCATACCCTATAGTAGATGGAGGACGAGGACTTCTTCCTAGCCCTAATCATGGTATTAACAACAGAGGCAGGCAGCCCCTTTTCCATCAAGATGGAGGTTTCAGCAGCCAGGCCGTCAAAGCCAGCGGTTGTAAATTGGGATGGCGTACCTGCCCCTGAGTGAGCAAGTCTGGAACCTTGGGCAGGACATACTGATCTACTGCCAACTGCACGATGTCTGCGAACCACACTCTTCTTGGCCAACGGGGTGCCACCAAGATGGTTGGCACCCCTTCCTGAGCTATCTTGCGCAGCACCCTGCCCAGCAGGGGAAAAGGAGGGAACACATAGAGGAGCCGAAGACATCGCTAGTGCATCCATGGTTAAGGCCAGAGAGTCCTGGGACAGAGAGACAAAGACTGGAAGCTTGTGATTGTGACGGGACGCAAACAGGTCCACATCCAGCTGATCCCAACGGTGGCATAGGGAGAGAAACACCCTGTTGCTGAGGGCCCATTCTCCCAGACGAGAAGTCCCCCTGCTGAGTGAGTCTGCCTCCAGATTCTCCACTCCCGGGATGTACACCGCCGAGAGGCAGGGAACGTTTTCCTCTGCCCAGGACAGTATCAGCGACACTTCTTTGAGGGCCACTTGCTCCGGGTCCCTGCCTGATGATTGAGGTAGGCAACCGCCGTCTGGTTGTCCGAGCGGATCTGAACAGTCCGACCCCGAAGGTGTGGAGTCAGTTGGGTGAGAACCAACCGTATCACCCTCAGTGCCAGAATGTTGATATGGGCGTGAGTTTCCTGAGGGCCCCATTGACCCTGGAATTTCAGGGACTTCCAGAAGACCCCCCAACCTGTCAGACTGACATCTGTGGTGATTTTCTCCCAGCACGGAGTCAGAAAGGATCTGCCCACCAGCAGGTTTCTTGAGTCCAGCCACCACGAGAGAGACCGCCTGGCCAGAGGGGACAGAGCAAACACCTGATCCAGAGACACAGTGTCCCGATTCCAAACTGACAAGAGGTGAAGTTGAAGAGGTCTCATGTGAAACTGAGCGTATGAAACCACCTCGAAGCAAGACACCATCAGGCCCACCAGCTGCATCCCCTACCGGATGGAGGGATGAGGGCAAGACAGGCTTGAGCTTGCAGACTGTCCACCTTCTGCTGAGGGAGAAAGATCTTGACCTGAGATGTATCCAGAGTCATGCCCAGAAAGGACCTCACCATTGATGGTGACAGAGAAGACTTGGGGTGGTTGAACACCCAACCGAAGGACTCCAGTGTGGACACCACCATCTGGGTATCCAGCTCTGGCTGCTGGAAGGGCTGAGACACGATGAGAATGTCGTCCAAGTAAGGAAGGATACGAATGCCCTGAAATCTCAGCAGAGCCATTACGCCCGCCAGCACCTTGGTGAACACCCTGGGAGCCGAAGTGAGACCAAAGGGTAAGGCCACGAATTGGTAGTGCTGATCCTCCAGAGCGAACCTGAGGAATCTCTGATGACCTGGAAAGATTGGTACATGAAGGTAAGCGTCCTTGATGTCTACAGAGGTCATGAAGTCGCCCGGGCGTAGTGAATTTACAGCTGAGCGCAGAGTCTCCATGCAAAGTGTTTGAATCTGACAAATTTGTTGAGGCGCTTTAAATCCAGGATGGGTCTGATGGACCTTTCCTTTTTGGGAACCGTGAAAAGATTGGAATAGTAGCCTCTGCCCCTTTCCTTCAAAGGTACTTGGCAGATGACCCCCAACTCCAGAAGGTTTTGGACAGCAAGGAACAGACCCTGGGCTAACAGAGGGTTTTGAGCAATCCGGGATTTGATGATCTTGGGGGCGGCCAGGCTGCAAACTCTATCTTGTAACCGGAGGAAACTACCTCCTGAATCCACCAGTCTGAGACGTGAAGCCTCCAGACGTGAGCAAAGAGCCGAAGCCGTCCCCCCACCCGGATGGGTGTGGGCGCCCCTTCATGCCTGAGGGGGCTTGGGGGAGGCTTAGGCTTGGGACCCCATTATGGGCCAGGACGGCCATGTCCTCTGCCCCTGCCCCAAAATTCTCAGCGAGCCCCAGCAAAAGAGGCTCCTCGACCCATTCTGGAACCACGGAAGGAAGGGAGAAAGGCACCTGTTCCCTGAAAGGCCCAGGACGGCCTCCTACGTTGAGGTAACCTGCCACCCTTAGCAAACAAGTCCAAACGTTCACCAAAGAGGCGTAGCCCCTTAAAGGGAAAACCAGTGAGAGCCTTCTTAGCAGCATTATCAGCTACCCACTGACGCAGCCAAACAGAGCGGCGTATAGCCACCAAAAGGGCAGAAGTCCTTGCACACATTCTAATTGCATCATCCATGGAACATAAGCAACAAATTCATAGCAAAGTAGGAGAGATCTGTACTCTTCTCCTACCGCGTCATCAGAGGCCCCATCCAAGAGACCCTTAAGCAGCCCTTTAATAGCAATAGCTGTAATGGCAGAGGCACAGACCGGGCGCAGCGCAGTCCCCACACAGGAAAAGGCATGGCAAGCCAGCTGGTCCATGCGCTGGTTCTCACCATCCCTCAGGGTAGTAGTGTCAGGGGAATGCATGACAGATGTATTGGACAGCCCCAGAAGGACGTGTCCACCTCGGGAGGGCATGACCAACGCTTAATCACATCAGCAGGAAAGGGATACCTCTTGTCCCAACTCTTTGGCACCCCAGGGAGCTTTCTAGGCTGTTCCCATTCTTTGAGCACCAGATTATTAAAGTGAGTCTGCTCCGGAAACTCCAAGCGTGGTTTAACCATATGAAAGAGCTCTCCCTGCTGCTGCGGAGCCACAACAGGAGGGGAGATACAAAGCACTTCAAAAATATGAGCCAAAAGTCTGTCAGTGTCATCTGAGAACCATGGGTCTGTCCCAAGAGGAGACCCGGTACCACCATAAGCCTTAGGCCTTTCCTCAGATGAGGAATCAGAGAATAATTCCCCCTCCTCCAGGGGAGTATAACCGGTAACATCAAAAAATTCCTCAGCCTCCATAGGAAAGAGGGAAATAGCGGGTGATAAATGCTGCTTCTTAGCAGAAGCCTTACGCGGGGCAGACCCAGCAATATGTTTTTCAATGCTGGCCACCCGTGCAGCCAAATCAGGTTGAGACTCCCCACTGGTATGCACCTCACTGGGTGTCAGATGTAAGCGTGGGGGGGTAGGCGAAGCCAGAGGGGGCACAGGCCCAGCAACAGACTGCAGCGCAAGTACCTGCTGGGCGCAGGGTACACACACCCTGACATCATCACTTATAGGGGATACCCCACACGCAATACACAGCCGGGCTTGTCCCGAAGGAACCCCAAGCACATTATTCTGAGAAGCCTCCATATGGTGATTATCGCGGCACCGCAGGACGATAAGGGATTAACACTAAAAAAGCTACCCGGGATGCCCACAGAGCCCGCTAGGGAAGTGGGAGATTTTCAATAGCACCGCAATATAGTGGTTAATGCTAAATGAAGGGAGAGAACCGGAAGAAACCACAAAAAGTTGGACCCGCCTGAAAAACATAAGCAGACATCCTTGATAAGAAGACAATCAATAACATAATAACATAATAACAAGGCCAGCCCGCAGGGGCACTTACGGACCAAGGTAGGTAGAATGCAGACAATCAGACACGTAGCACAGGAGTCAAAATGGCGCCCGCATATACCTCGAGGGGTGGGCCGCGGTGAAGTGGCGCCACCCCCCCCCCCCCGGAGATCTCCCTAGGGGAGAGTGAGGGTGGATACAGCATAAATCCCAGGGAGAATGGCGCCCAGGGAACTAATCTAAGGAGTAAGGGTGGAGGGGGAATGGAAATAGGGTTTAACTGCACAGGATAACCTGGCAAAACCCATGAGGCAGTGGGGGCATCCCAAAAGGCTCACCATTAGCATAAACCACCTACCCTGTTAGAGCAGGGACTGCGGTAGGAGCCTAGCTCCTCAGCACCTTCTGTACTGGTGTTTACTAACCTACCTTCACCCGAACCTTGTCAGCCAAGGCTGGGAGTCAGTATATAGTACGGAACAGGTGGGAATAGTCCTGCAGGGCCGCAGGCCATAAGCCCCATTCACCTGCGCCACAAGAGAGCTTTCTTCTATTTTCTCAGCGCAGACTGCAGAAATGAACTGGGGAATTTGTGGGAGGTCCCTGACTTATATAGGGCCGGGAGGAGCCACAAGCTGTTTTCTGCAGTCCAGCGCCATCCTGTGGATGTATTAACCAGGAGTAAGGAATAATCTGGAACAGGACGTGCTGTATACTTGGAATAGTTACATTGTCCCAGAAAGTTTTGTTTCCATATTCAGGTAGATTACTCATTGAAGATCTCTCAGTGATATTTGGTCCTCTTTCAAGACTTGTCCCAAGTGACCACCAGCAGCTAATCAATATCCCCAGACATGATAATGCATCAGTAGGCGCCCATCCGCAGGGCATTTGCCCTGCAGTGGTCATACGGCCAAATTGTATACATTTGTAAGCCTATATACTAGAGCTTCATGTTGTTCATGTCACATTCTCTGTGGACACCACCACACACATAGGAATTCCACATAGGCATACTGTTCTCAAGAACCAGGCCCAGTATGTCAGAATCAAAATCATTTTTTCAACAGTACAAACAAACGGAGCATTTTTGTTGGCAGGAGGCAATGGTGCAGTGATAAATATGAACACAAGAATGAGAAGAAGGAACGTTACATTCATGGAGGGCTTATTTACTTAAGAGAATAGGTTACATAAACTCACAAAAGTAATCACTGTTAATCATTGTATGGCCGAGGGGAAATGGCTTTGAACTGGGAGTCCTGGTTATCAGGACCCTGTATCATTGACTGGAGGGAAGTCATTATTTCTGCACAAGATGTTGTTGTACAAGAAAACAAGTTCTGAATGAATGGCAGAGGGCAGCCAGTGATAATTTCAGCTGATCCGAGTTTCTCCCGCTTGCAGGCCCATGGGAGTCAGACAAGTTGAAAACCACGATTATCATGCACTGAGTCAGACCGTTTACTTTCAGCAGACCAAAGCGAGTGATGCAAAACCAAATTATCCACCCCCCTGCTGATAGTCCTCTTACTGGGAGTAGAAAAACCCTGACATATTGTAAACCCTGTTTTTGCCATTCTGATACCGGGCTCTTAGGACAGCAGATTGCGGCCCTGGGGGGCAGGCATGTCATACAGGAGAACCCTACATTACAACAGCATGTTCAAATCCTGGGAGCTTTATCATAATGTAATCAAGCAAGAGTACATACTTTGTTGTCCCTATGTGAACCAATAGTCAAAAAATGACTGTTGGATCCTTTAGTCTGCAAAGAGGGACACCCTGAGTGCATACAAGCCTTAGACTTACCACTTCCTGGTCCCCTTTATTTGGGACTGCCAGCCAGGACTGTGGAGTTGGTAAGTCAAACTCCCAACTCTGAATGAATTTACTGACAGAACACAAAGCATATTTATTGGAATAAATATATATATATATATATATATATATATATATATATATATACTTTTATGAGGATAAGGGGGTAGAGTAAGGATTCTAGAACAGACACCAAAGACACTGCACACAGCTCCAGCTACAGTAATGTCCTAAATGATCACAGGACTTTTCTGAGTACATAAGAGAAGATTAGGAAGCAGACTCTCCTCTACTGTCCGTGTACAAGGGTGAGTAGCTCTTCTCCACCCACCATGTCTGAGAGAACTGAAACTAATGTAGGTGTTCAGCAAGCATGGTGAAAAATGCCTAAATGCCAGCTATAAGTAATACAGTGGCCAGAAATAAGGTTGGTCCTTATGTAAACACACTAGACTAATGTAAAGTTTGTTTAAAAGTTAATACTTAATGTGTTTCTGTTGTGTCTAGCACTTCTGAGATGACTGCTGGCACAGTTTAGAGGAAATACTTTATACTGAACATGTGCGGCACAATTTTCAGGGCAGCATGAAGATACCTTGTATAACCCTGCATACACACCACCCTAAATCAGTTGCTTTTTCCTATTACAGTTTGGCCATCCTCACACCTATCACATACTGTACCTCAACTGCAACTGCAAGACACAGCAAGTGCAACTGCATAGGTGTGAATGCAGGGTAAGAGAAAGAGGAGCTTGGAGAACTCATTATTTATCACAAGAACACCCAGCTGCTGCCTATAACTGATTTTTATAAACAAGGATTTTAGATTGAGAGAACATAAAATATATTTATGATTAACATTTCTAAACTTCCTATAAAAAATACAGCACTATACAATATTAGTGAGAGTTTTTCTTTTTATGCTGGAGACGGACTCTGTACATTTCTACCAACTCCAACTGTAGCTAAAACTAGCTCCGACGCCAAATCCACAGCCCTGCTGCCAGCAGCTACTCGAGTGGTGGCTCCGAAATGCAAGCATTTATGTTCAAGCAGATGAGCAACCAGCAGTCATGTGGGGTCAGTTACTGGTAAGGGAGCCAGGTAGCAGTGCAATTGGTTTGCCCAGTATCAGCTTGTAGGGCTACCTGTAGCAGCACATCCAAAGTCTAGATGCCACCTGATGCAAGACAGAATGGACCACCAGTTCATTTTGACTGTTGGTCCAGTTTAAAGGACTGCTCTGTGTGTTCTTGTCCCATTCTAGAATATATGTGTTGGTATAAAAAGACTTTACCTCCGCTATTTGCCCCTATATGACTCGATTCATCACTAGGTGAGTAAACTCACTCCATTTTTGGAGAGAAAACTGCCAATAACTGTTATTGTTTACCTCAGGGCTGATTCAGTAACCAGATGTACATTTCACCTGGTGCTGAATCATGGCAGTTTTCTCTCCTAAAAAGGAGTGAGTTTTTCGCACCTGGTGCTGAATCGACCCCACTGAACAGCAGCTGGCATACTAATACTTTCCACTTTCGCCATCCCACAATGCTTTTTGAACAAAATAACATTCATAAGCGCTACCTTCAAGGAGGACCTGCTTAGTTGTGGCCGGTCACATGAGTGCTGGAGGAGGTGAGTTTTGGAATGCCAGTTGACCGGGCTTGCCTGGCCACATTGGGGATGCTCCTGGTGCCAGTATATGAGGACAGTTAGAGGAAGTAAAGCCTTTTCAGACTAACTTTCTATCTAATGTAATAATATATAGTAATAATAATGTAATAATTATCTAACATGAAGTTCCACTTTAAGCAGTGCTGTGGGTTGGGGAAGTGAGTTAAACCTTGATTACATAGTTTCTTCACTGCTGTAACAAATGTAGAATTTTACACAAATTCCACACCAGTCAGCTTGGTACTGTTGCTGCTGCTTGATGGAATCTTTTTTGAATTTGTTTCCAAGGATTTTTTGATGAAAACATGGCCCCTGGCCAATAGGATTAATCCTTGTTCCCAAAACATTAAGTAAAAGCATTAGGAGAAAAATGAACAATACACGTAAAGGGTGATAAAAACACCTTACTGAAAGCTTAGCTGTTAGACTCTTTGCCATGGGATACAATTTATTAATTCAGTTTAGAAATACGAATTTAGAGAAGAATAATTGTGGAGCAATTTCTATCCTTGAGATACTGTTTCTGGTTGTATATCTGGTTGTATATTTTGCCTCCAACCTCAACTAACCTCATAGCTGACCACTCTGTTGACCATGGGTTTGCTGAGCCTTTCATTGACCTAAGTTGGTCCGATGCTTAGATCAGCTTACTACATATTTGATAGCCTGACATTTGTGACAGTGTTTCTGACACTGCAGCCTGCTGAAAAAGATAATGACTAACAGAGCTAAAAACTCTGTGGAAAATGGCTTATTCTACACTAAGGAGTATAAGGTGGGAGGAAGTTAGTTAGTGTCTGGACAGGGTCTTTAAAGCTGAAGACCCCCAAGGCCAGGTGAAAATTCTCCCTGAGGGAATCTTGATTCAGTATGCCCCGCACTGTGAAGCTCCTGTGGCTCGCTGGCATCTCTTATCTCGCCACAGTCCCAAAGCTGCATCCCCCATCAATGCACACAACTGCATCAGCAGTACCTGAATGGCTGGCACAGGCACACACAGCTGGAGGGGGGAAGCCAGTGTCTAAGCTACATTGAGCTTTACAAAGCAGTGTCTACATAGGAGCAGCTTAGAAAGCTGATCGTGGGATTGGAGAAGATGTAAAA
Source organism: Gastrophryne carolinensis (assembly GCA_027917425.1). Taxonomy (NCBI): domain Eukaryota; kingdom Metazoa; phylum Chordata; class Amphibia; order Anura; family Microhylidae; genus Gastrophryne; species Gastrophryne carolinensis. Next base: position 169,816,254 of record CM051240.1, on the reverse strand, counting down.
AAAACAATCCCTGTGGGTTCACATAACGGGATTCTGCGCTGGAGAGGAATAATTATAAGGATAGTGACATTCCCCATCAATAACCGGTATCCAGGGAGAAAAAAACTCAAAGGTGTGTAGCAGGCAGACTAGAGAATTCAAAAGAATTTTGAAAAGGGATTACATTTTGTGGTTTTTCAACAAATATATATACAGTATATTTTTCTGCAACTGTGGTTATCATTTGACTTCAGCTGTTTGTTTTCTTTTTGGAGTTGTTGAGGAGTGTTCTGCAGATAAATAATGCGTTATGCAATGTTAGTTTAATACAGTGTAGGTGGCTGTGATAGCGAGCATTTTTACCCCGCCACAACAGGTGTGTGTTTATCACACACATTTTTCAGACTTCGCTGAAGGGCCTTGTTGATTTCACAGCACTAGCTAGAGCTAACGGGAACTGTTCCAGACTTTTCTCCAAATGTGGTTTAATCTCTGTATTTTTGATTAAGGCAAACTGAAAATCTTAAACTGACAGAACAGAAAAAATGTCACTGCATTGAAAGGCTTCACACCAAGACAGTTGTGATTGTGCTTGTGATTGCCAGGAAATCACTAGCCCAAGTGCATGCCATGTAAGCAGGCCTGTGGAGTTGGTAAGCCAAGGTTCAGATTCCTCTATTTTTATAAAACTCCATCTCCAATAATTAGTAATAACACATTCGTGTGAGAGAGACAGGATTCCAGAAGAGACACCAAAGAGACTGCACAACTCCAGCTACTGTAATGTCATTCATAATTTTATTAGAGCATAAGAGAAGATTAGGAAGCAGGCTCTCCTCTACTTTCTCTATACAGATGGAAGCTCATCATTACCCACTATTACTGAAAGAACTGCAACAAGATGTTCAGAAAGCAGAAAGGAAAAATGGTAAAAAATGCCAGATACAAGTAATGCAAGAGCCAGAAACAGGGTTGTTCCTTGTGTTAACACACTGTACTATTGATTAAGGTACTGGTTGTTGAAAGGTTAAAACTTACTGTGTTTCTGTCTGAGGTGGCTGAATCTGGTCTTCAGAGGGGGAACTTACTACTGAGCAAGTGCAGCACAGTTTCAGGCATTTTAAGGGCTTGGGGCAGCATAAAGATACCTAGTATAAGTGACAGGGGAGTTTGGAGGACTCATTGAACAGAACACCCTGCTGCTGCTACTGCATATTACTGATTTTTATAAACAAGGGCCTTAGATTTAGAGAGCAGAAAATACAATTCTGTGATTACTCACCTGTAGAATTGGTATTATAAGTATACAGCACGTCCTGTTCCAAAATATTCCTTACTCCTGGGTAATACATCCACAAGATGGCGTTGGACTGCAGAAAACAGCTTGTGGCTCCTCCCGGCCCCATATAAGCCAGGGACCTCCCACAAATCCCCCAGCATTGACAAGCAGTTAACAAGAAGCCGGGAGAACTATAATAACCAACATTCAAAATGAACATATTGTCACGGACCGGGTGGAGCGGACTCGGGTGTGGATCCGCTTTAACTGTGGAACAGATGGCAGGTACCGCATCAGGGGAGCGGAGTCTAAGAGGCCACCAGTATTCACCAGAGCCCACCGCAAGGCAGGTAGGTCTTGTGCAGCGAGTGACCCCAGGTCGCTACCCCCAAACAGCGACCCAGTCCTAAAGACCAAGATCCGGCACTGAAGGAAAGGAAGTCCCTCTTTAAATAGGGGAAGTGGATGCAGGATTGGATGACCAGGCACCAATCAGTGCTGTACAGGCCCTTTAAATCTCAGGAATCCAGTGCGCTTGCCCTCTAGTGGACGGGGACGTGCGCGCACCTGACCATGCGAGGAGGAAGCATGGGGGGAAGGGAGACGGCTGGGAGCAGCCATGGAGGTGAGGGAAATGCTGTGAGATGGACGACGGCTGGATGCAGCCATAGAGGTAAGTGAAGTGCTGCGAGATGGGCGTGCAGTGCTTGCCCTAACACATATGAACACTCACCATACAGATGTAACTAAGAATAATGATAACAAGGGTGGGATGGAACAGGACGTGCTGTATACATATAATACCAATTCTACAGGTGAATAATCACAGAATTGTATTATTCTAAGTATACAGCACGTTCTGTTCCAGAATATTCCTTACTCCTGGGACATCCAATAGCAGTGTCCGTAAGGTAGTGTGGCATCCCCAAAAGGCAAAAGCGGGCAGTTTAAACCACTGCCGCCTGCAGAACTTTGCGACCAAAAGCAGCATCAGCAGAGACCCTAATATTAACCTTGCAAAACTTAGAAAAAGTGTGAACAGAAGACCAAGTAGCAGCCTTGCAAACTTGTTCAACAGAAGCCTGGTGCTGAAAAGCCCACGAGGCACCAATAGCACGAGTAGAATGAGCAGTAAGGCGGAGGGGAGCCTCCTTCCCCTTAGCAGAATAGGCTTGTATCACAGCCTGACGGATCCACTTGCTGATAGTGGACTTAGCTGGAGCCAGACCCTTCTTAGGACCAGACGGGAGCATGAAAAGAGCATCAGTCTTCCTGAAGGATTCAGTAGCCACCAAATAGAACTTCAGGGTCCTAACCACATCCAAAAAGTGTAAAACCCGCTCCTTAGAGTTACTAGGATTAGGGCAAAGAGAAGGCAGAACAATATTCTGATTGAGATGAAAGGCAGACACAACCTTAGGCAGAAAGTCTGGCTTAAACCGAAACACCACCTTGTCCTGGTGTCTCTCAAAGTAAGGGGGTGTAATAGAAAGCGCCACCAACTCAGAAACACGCCTAACAGAAGTGATAGCCACCAAAAAGACTACCTTAAGCGTCAAAATAGACAAAAGAGCCTCACGCAAAGGCTCAAAAGTAGACCCCTGCAATGAAGATAAGACCAAATTCAAATCCCAGACTGGTAACATAGGCTTACGTGAGGGACGCACGTGAGTAACCCCCTGGAAGAAGGTCTTAACCAGACGATGGTGAGCAAAGGATGTCTGGAAGAAAATGGCCAAAGCCGAAACATGCCCTTTGAGGGTACTAAGTTGAAGACCCAAATCCAAACCATGTTGCAGAAATCCAGAATCCTAGGAACAGAAAACACCCGACAGGAAAGCGACTTACACCAGTCAATGTAAGCATGCCATATCCTATAGTAGATGGAGGAAGAGGACTTCTTCATAGCTCAAATCATGGTATTAACAACAGAGGCAGGCAGCCCCTTTTCCATCAAGATGGAGGTTTCAGCAGCCAGGCCGTCAAAGCCAGCATTTGTAAATTGGGATGGCGTAGCTGCCCCTGAGTGAGCAGATCTGGCACCTTGGGCAGGGCGTACTGATCTGCTGCCAACTGTACGATGTCTGTGAACCACACTCTTCTTGGCCAACAGGGGGGCCACCAGGATGGTTGGAACCCCTTCCTGGGCTATCTTGCGCAGCACCCTGTCCAGCAGAGGAAACGGAGGGAACACATAGAGGAGCTGAAAACTCTTTCAAGACATTGCTAGTGCATCCACGGCCAAGGCCAGAAGATCCTGGGGCAGAGAGACAAAGACTGGAAGCTTGTGATTGTGATGGGACGCAAACAGATCCACATCCGGCCGACCCCATCAGTGGCAAAGGGAGCGAAACACCCTGCTGCTGAGGGACCACTCCCCCAGCCGAGACATCCCCCTGCTGAGGGAGTCTGCCTCCAGATTTTCAACCCCCGGAATGTACACAGCTGAGATGCAGGGGACATTCTCCTCCGCACAGGAAAGAATCAGGGACACTTCCTTGAGGGCCCTCTTGCTCCGGGACCTTCCCTAATGATTGATGTAGGCAACCGCCGTCTGGTTGTCCGAGCGGACCTGAACAGCCCGACCCCGAAGGTGTGGAGTCAATTGAGCGAGAACCAAACTTACCACCCTCAGTTCCAGAATGTTGATAGGAGTATGGGCCTCCTGAGGGCCCCACTGACCCTGGAATTGCAGGGACTTCCAGAAGCCCCCCCAACCGGTCAGACTGACATCCATGGTGACTGTCTCCTAGCACGGGGCCAGAAAGGATCTGCCCATCAAGAGGTTCCTTGGATCCAGCCACCACGAGAGAGACCGTCTGGCCAGAGGGGACAGTACAAACACCTGATCCAGGGACACAGGGTCCCGATCCCATACTGACAAGAGATGAAGTTGAAAAGGTCTCATATGAAACTGAGCGTATGGAACCGCCTCGAAGCAAGATACCATCAGGCCCACCAGCTGCATCCCCTGCCAGATAGAGAGATGAGGGAAAGACATAAGAAGCTGGGCTTGAGCTTGAAGACTCTCCACCTTCTGCTGAGGGAGAAGGATCTTGACCTGAGAAGTATCCAGAATCATGGCCAGAAAGGGTCTCACCAATGACGGGAACAGGGTAGACTTGGGGTGGTTGATCACCCAGCAGAAGGACTCCAGTGTGGACACCACCATCTGGGTATCCAGCTCTGCCTGCTGGAAGGACTGAGACGTGATAAGAATGTTGTCCAAGTAAGGAAGGATGCGAATGCCCTGAGATCTCAGCAGAGCCATTACTCCCACCAGTACCTTGGTGAAAACCCTGGGAGCCGAGGTGAGACCGAAAGGCAAGGCTACAAACTGGTAGTGCTGATCTTCCAGAGTGAACCTGAGAAATTTCTGATGACCTGAAAAGATTGGCACATGAAGGTAAGCATCCTTGATGACTACAGATGTCATGAAGTTGCCCGGGCGCAGAGAATTGACAGCTGAACGCAGAGTCTCCATGCGAAAATGCTTGAATCTGACAAACTTGTTGAGGCGATTTAAGATCCAGATGGGTCTGATGGACCCGTCCTTTTTGGGAACAGTGAAAAGATTGGAATAGTAGCCTCTGCCCCTTTCCCTGAAGGGGACTGGGCAAATGACCCCGAGCTGACAAGGAGTTTTGAGCCACCCGGGATTTGACGAATCTTGCGGGCGGCCAGGCTGCAAACTCTATCTTGTAACCGGAGGAAACTACCTCCTGAATCCACCGGTCTGAGACATGAAGCCTCCAGACGTGAGCAAAGAGCCGAAGCCGTCCCCCCACCCGGATGGGTGAGGGCACCCCTTCATGCCTGAGGGGGCTTGGGGGAGGACCTGGGCTTGGGACCCCAGGAGGGTCCGGGACGGCCACGTCCTCTGCCCCTTCCCCAAAATTCTCTGCGAGCCCCAGGAAAGGAGGCTCCTCGACCAATTCTGGAACCACGGAAGGAAGGGAGAAAGGCACCTGCATCGGCCTCCTACGCTGAGGTAACCTGCCACCCTTAGCGAACGCGCCCATGTGATCTTGCCGGCCAATTGCGGCTCTGAGGGGAATGACGCCGCCGTCTGCGGAGCGCAGTACAAGCGCGCGGCGGCGGTGTTATACAATGAAACATACACGTAAAAAACACAGGCATTTTCTGCGGAACACCCAGAGATCACCCAGAGGGAGAACCCGGGGAGCCAGGGAGAGAGGGAGTAGGGAGAAGAGGGAGTAGGAGAACCTATAGGAAGGAATAAGGCACAGGTGGAGCCTGGCCAACCCGAGAAGTAGTGGGGGCATCCCAAAAGGCTCACCATCAGCCTAAACCGCCTACCCTGTTGGAGCAGGGACTGCGGTAGGAGCATAGCTCCTCAGCACCTTTTATACTGGTGCTTACTAACCTACCTTCACCCGAACCTTGTCAGCCGAGGCTGGGAGGCAGTATATAATACGGAACGGGTGGGAAAAGTCCTGCAGGGCCGCAGGCCATAAGCCTCGCTCACAAAAGAGCTATCTTCTATCTTCTCAGCGCAGACTGCAGAAATGAACTGGGGAATTTGTGGGAGGTCCCTGGCTTATATGGGGCCGGGAGGAGCCACAAGCTGTTTTCTGCAGTCCAGCGCCATCTTGTGGATGTAGTACCCAGGAGTAAGGAATATTCTGGAACAGGACGTGCTGTATACTTAGAATAATATATTTGTGATCAACTTTTTTAAACGTCCCATGTTATATTAATTATATAATATTAGTAAGAGATTTTCTTTTTTTAAATTGGAGTTGGGAAACGTAACTTTCTTTAGACTCCTGACCTCGACTCCACAGTCCCGCATGTTAGCCAAGGCCCGTTCTCACTTTGGGAATATTTGCAGCATGGTTTCATAAAAGGCTGGCTGCAAACTCGGCGGACGGCAGCCACATCACTGCACCAGCCAATCAGAGCGCTCGATTTCTTGGGGGAACCGAGAAGCAAGGTGAGAGATCTCTCAGACTGCAATTATAATGATCAGAAAACCCATTTTTCAAATAATGGGGGTGTTCCGGTTTAAGTACATAGTTAAATTGTTCGATTAAATTATCTGTGTTTCCTTCTAAATCTCTCATAGCCTAGCAACATGATTTTTCTTGCTTTGTTTAGCTGTCTGTGAAATTGCAGTAAGTGAAGAGACGAAAAGTAGTAGTAGAAAAGCAGTGAAAAGTGATGGTATCGCCCCCACAGACAGAGCAAATGGTTTGTCTCACACAGTGTGATGCAGGAGGGGCCGGGTTCCAACCACCTTATAGTGTTTAAAAGAGCAGTTGTAGATAAATAAAAGCTGGAGGTTTGGCTATAGAAAAGGGGTTAAATATTACCTTCAACAGCACAGAAATGTAAATCAGCTGCATGGGGTGGGGGTAAGAAATGTTGACTTTTATTTTACACTTAGCATAGGCATTCTCTCTAACATTTCTTTACATCACACATGGTCAACCCTCTACTCAAGGACCAACAACAGGCCAGCTTTTGCTTCCCCGCATAGATGCACGGGTAGAGTAATTACCGTATATACTCGAGTATAGGTCGACCCGAATATAAGCCGAGGCACCTAATTTTACCACAAAAAACTGGAAAAGTTATTGACTCGAGTATAAGCCTAGGGTGGGAAATGCAGCAGCTACCGGTAAATTTCAAAAATAAAAATAGATACCAATAATGTTTTTGAATACCGTATTTATTTCAAAGAAAATACTTTTACGGGTACCGTACGGTATCTTTTGAGGCCTAATGCAGGCTGATATTACAGAAAGTGGTGACATGACTGTTTGCATGTGATGACATGACTGTTTGCATAAAGCAGCCTGTGTTAGGGCTCATAATATACATTCTACCAGTGTCCTGCCTGTGCCCATTAAATATACAGCCTGCCTGTGTCCATGAAATATACCGTACAGCCTGCCTGTGTCCATTAAATATAATGCCTGTCTGTGTCCATTAAAGGAAAACTGTCACATACGGTAAGCATAACCGCACTAACCAGTGGCCCAGGCTGGTAGTGCGGTTTATGCTGAGTAAATACCTGGCTCCTGCTGTTTGATTGCCCGATCCGTTCTGCCGTTATACCAGTAGTTGATTGCCGCCTTCCTCTTCAGCGCGCCGGCTCCCTCTATACACCCGGAAGCGGACCCTCGCCAGACTGGACTGAAGCTGCGCCGGCCGCTTCTGGGTGTACGCAGGAAGCGGCCGCGCACGCGCAGTCCGGAGCCGGCGCGCTGAAGAGGAAGGGAAGGACGGCGGATCACTGTACCAGAGGAGGCAGGACATCGCTCCCGCGGCTGCACGGGACATCAGCATCATGAGGCATCATGAGGGAAGGGGAGGACGGCGGATCACTGTACCAGAGGAGGATCACTGTACCAGAGGAGGCGGGACATCGCTCCCGCGGCTGCACGGGACATCAGCATCATGAGGCCATTCACGAACGTCATCCAGCGGTATGGCCCTGCCCCTTTTTCTCCTCCATTTCGGCCAAAATTTTCACTGACTCGAGTATAAGCCGAGGCGGCTTTTTTCAGCCCAAAAAGTGGGCTGAAAAACTCGGCTTATACTCAAGTATATACGGTAGTGATCAGACATAGCTAACGAGTCAGCAATAAGTCCAAAAACATCACCTATTGGTAAGCCTTGAGGAAAGGGTTGGACACCTATGATTTGTTGACTGTTTTTAGGCTTTTAGACTCAATGACTAAGAACATTTATTTAGCATCAACAAGTGATCGCTTGTTAGACTGCCACTGCTTACTGCCTATAGCACAAGCTTCATTACTGCAGCTTTAAACTCCTCTTACCTCTAACAGCTGCATCCCTGTAGTAAAGAATATACCAGTGCCTCTAACGGAGTCAGGGGTCTCAAAGGCTTTTCCGCCAGTGGCCAGTAGTATGAACACTCTGGCTACTCAGGCTCCTCCAAAATGGTGTGTCAGGCAGCCAGGTCAATGAACTGCTATGATCAAGCCTTAGGTCATTCAATGCCAGGATGTGGAAATATTATTACTAGCTTTGTTTGCGATGGTTATGTACTTTTAAATAATTGCTTGGCCTGGCTAGCTAAGTTGGTAGAGCATGAGAATCCTAATCTCATGGTTATGGGTTCATGTTGAGGTGGTTGGAAATTTAACATTAAATGAACTTAAACATGCCTGGGAGAAACATATATCTATTCTAAGATAAAGTAAACATACACACACACATAAAGGCAGACCAGATGGACTATGTGGTCTATGTGACCTTCTTCTGCCACCAACCTTCTATGTAAGTGTCATAAATGGTCTTCTTTTACATTGATTTGCAATGATAAAGTAACATCTGCTGAAAGTAGATGGCAAACAACCAAAGGGTTAAAGCCTATTTATAAGGAGGTGCACTCTGGGATGTCAGGATGTCAGACAGCAGAGGCATCATTATGGGTACTGAGACGTTTTGCCTAAAGGCAGAAAGTGGCTGCTCTGTGAACAATATGGCCTAATGAGGAGGGTGTTTGCATAATTTGGACATCAGCTGGATCAGGCTTCCTATAAATTCATTTTTCAGTCTTCTTTGCAGCGTGTTTGGACGACGGGCACATTACAGACAAAAAAAAACTGTGCTATGCGAAAATTCAAATAGAATCAGGGCGGAAGATATTCTGGTCTAAATGCTTTCATACTTGATGCAGGGTCATGAAGGGTAGGGAAATAATCCTGTGCCTCAAACAGAAGTTTAAAGAGGAACATTTCAGGTATTGGGGAGTTAATAAAGACTCCCCAAACCTGGCTTTCTTTAGCTGCACCATCTTGCCGTCCTGTCATGCACTGCGCAGCCCCTCAGTTCTTGTGCATAGAAGAGCGCAAGAGCAGCATTTGAAAAGGGGATGGCTAAGCCTGCAGCCTTCACTCAGCAACGCCTAAGGGGGAGAGAGGGGTGCCGACATCCAAAAGGAAGTGGGGGGTGAGGGATGTTTGGAGAGGAACATCAGAAAAGATCTGATTCCTCTTTAAAGAAACAACAGACAAACCAATAGGAACATGACTGCCAACAGGAGCAAATCACCAAGAAATGAATTGTGGCAACAAGGTACAAAAAGGTCTCTGGACAAACACACGGTTTAGAACTATTTCTCTGCCCACCATGCTTTGGGACCTTGTAGCTCTGTTAGCTCTCAAAAGGGGGAGGAGGTTATGCGAAAATATTTTGGAGAAAGACTTGCAACTGTATAACAACAACAAACATATAAACCACAGGATGCTTTTACATACACTTACATACCTCCATAATTTTCTGGTGCCTTTCTTAACCCCTTACCTACCACCCAAAAACTTTATAAAGAGTGGTGGTAGGCTTTTAAATGTAAACTGACATATAAAAGCGCCAAGTTACAATATGAGGTGCTGGCACCCAGCAGCGCTACAGATTGCTGTGACTGCACTGTTGCAGTACAGTTGAGATCAAGGTGAAAATCCCTGAAACCATTCTAAAAAGCTGTGTAAATAAACAACATCTGACACAGGCTGCCATAGCTTGCTAGTTACAAAGTTACTTCAGGACCCAGCAGAGACACTGTAATTTGACCCATTCCTGCACCGACTATGTGAAATATACACACATTTTGGGTCCAAAATTACCCAAGATTAATACCTAGGCGGTGAACATTTTGAAAAGTATTCCCTTTATAGGTGTTTCCTATGATCTGACAAGGTACAACATCTGTTCTGGCAGCAGAAACCAGCAATACGCAATTGCCCTCCAAAATTTAGAATGTACATCGGTCATTTCAGATCTTGCAATAAACCCACATTCCTCTTGGCCAGTGTGGAAAGACTAGTATAGTGAGGATTCCCTCTGCCTTTATCTCTTTGAGCAGACGAGCCAGCACTGGAATGAGGGGAAATGCATACACAAGCCAGAACTCCATCCATAGTGACACACAGCGCCCCCACAACTGCCAGAGGATCTCTCAACCTGGCCAGAAAAAAACATTTCATCTTCCGAGTGATGAGTCACAATAGGTTCACATCCGGAAACCCCCACAAGGGAATTGGAACACTCCAGATGAAGGGCCCATTCCCCTTGATTCACAGTCTTTGTGCAGAGGAAGTCCACTTGGACATTCCCCACAATGGGAATGAACAGTGCAGAGATGCAAGGGATACATTTCTCTGCCCCTCGGACAATCCTGCTCAACCTGCTCAAGTGCAGTCTTGGTGACTGACATAGGCTACTGTTGTCATATTGTCCGACTGGATCCTGACTGGAAGACCCTTCCAGTGTCTAAGAGATAATACAATTCTGTAATTACTCACCTGTAGAATTGGTATTATGAGTATACAGTACGTCCTGCTCCAAATCTAATACTTACAGTTGGGATATACTCCGCCAGATTGCGCTGGACTGCAGAGACATCGAAAATAGGCTCCTCCCGGCCCTTCAAATACCCGGGGACCTCCCACAAATCCCCAGCATTGAAAAGCAGTTAAGGAGAAGCCGGGAGCATTAAACAATCCAAACTATTAACTATAACAATTATAAAAATCACCATACAGGGGATCCAAGAAAATGCCAACCAAGGGTGGGTTGGAGCAGGACGTACTGTATACTCATAATACCAATTCTACAGGTGAGTAATCACAGAATTGTATTATTCTTGGTATACAGTACGTCCTGCTCCAAATCTAATACTTACAGTTGGGACATCCAATAGCAGTGTCCATAAAGTAGGGTGGGATCCCCAAGAAAAATCAGCAGCAGGCAGTTTAAACCACTGCTGCCTGCAGAACCTTTCGGCCAAAAACAGCGTCAGCTGAGGCCCTAACATCAACCTTGTAAAACTTTGAAAAGGTATGAACAGAAGACCAAGTAGCAGCCTTGCAAACTTGTTCAACAGAAGCCTGGTGCTGAAAAGCCCAAGAGGCACCAATAGCACGAGTGTAATGAGCCGTAAGGCGGAAGGGAGGATTCTTCCCCTTAGCAGAGTAGGCCTGAATCACGGCCTGACGAATCCACTTGCTTATAGTAGACTTGGCAGGAGCCAAACCCTTCCTAGGACCAGAAGGGACCACAAAAAGAGCATCAGTTTTCCTGAAAAGTGCAGTAGCCACCAGATAGTACTTCAGACACCTAAACCACATCCAAAGAGTGCAAAACCCTCTCCTTAGCATTGCTAGGATTAGGGCACAATGAAGGAAGAACAATATCCTGATTCAAATGAAAGGCAGACACTACCTTAGGCAGAAAATCAGGTTTGAAACGAAACACCACCTTGTCCTGGTGCCTCTCATAGTAGGGGGGCTGAATGGACAGCACCGCCAACTCAGACGCCTGACAGAAGTGATAGCCACCAGAAACACAACCTTGAGAGTAAGAATGGCCAAGGCAGCATCCTGCACAGGTACAAAAGGAGCACCCTGCAAGGCTGACAGAACCAAGATCAAATCCCAAACAGGCACCATAGGTTTACGTGGGGGGGACGCACATGAGTGACCCCCTGGAAAAAAAGTCCTGATCAGAGGGTGCTGAGCAAAGGACTTCTGGAAAAAAATAGCCAGGGCAGAAACCTGACCCTTCAGAGTACTGAGTTGGAGCCCCATCTCCAACCCATGCCGCAGGAACTCCAGAATCCTGGAAATAGAGAAGATACGACGGAGAAGAGACTTAGACTCACACCAGTCAACGTAGGCAAGCCAAACCCTGTCATAAATGGAAGAGGAAGACTTCTTCCTAGCTTTAATCAAAGTATCCACAACTGAGGAAGACAGCCCCTTCTTCATCAAGATGGAGGTTTCAGCGGCCAAGCCGTCAAAGCCAGAGTTTGTCAATTTGGATGGCGTAGTGAGCCCTGAGTGATCAGATCTGGCACCAAGGGTAGAGCGTACTGATCTACTGCCAGCTGTACCACGTCTGCGAACCACATTCTTCTTGGCCACCTGGGGGCCACCAGAATTGCTGGCACCCCTTCCAGAGCAATCTTGCGCAGAACTCTGCCCAGCAGGGGAATTGGGGGGAAGACATACAGGAACTGAAAGTCTTTCCATGACATTGCTAGCGCATCCGAGGTCAGGGCCAGAGGATCCCTGGACAGAGAGACAAAAGCTGGAAGCTTGTGATTGTGGCGGGACGCAAACAGATCCACATCTGGTTGGCCCCAACGGTGACACAGAGATTGAAACAACCTGCTGCATAGGGACCATTCTCCCTGGCGAGAGGTCCCCCTGATCAGAGGGTCCGCCAGGTGATTTTCCACCCCGGGATGTACACAGCTGAAATGCAGGGGACATTGGCCTCCGCCCAAGTCAGGATCAGAGACGCTTCCTGGAGGGCCCCCTTGCTCCGGGTCCCTCCCTGATGATTGATGTAGGCAACTGCCGTCTGGTTGTCCGAGCACACCTGAACAGGCAGGCCCTGAAGATGAGTAGTCAAGCGAGCCAGAACTAACCTGATCGCTCACAGCTCCAAGACATTGATAGATGTGTGGGCCTCCTGAGGGCCCCACCTCCCCAGGAACCGCAGGGACTTCCAGAAACCCCCCCCAACCTGACAGACTGGCATCCATGGTGACCGTCTCCCAGGAAGGGGCAAGAAAGGATCTGCCCCCCAACAGGTTCCTTGAGTCCATCCACCACAAGAGGGACCTCCTGACCAGGGGGGAGAGCACACAGACCCTGTCCAGGGACGCTGGGTCCTTGTCCCATACAGACAATAGGTGAAGTTGCAGAGGCCTCAAGTGGAACTGAGCATAAGGGAGCACGCCACCATCAGGCCCACCAGCTGCATCCCCTGCCTGATGGAAGGATGGGGACAAGCTAGGAGGGACTGAGCCTGTGCAATCAGACTGTCCACCTTCTGCTGAGGAAGGAAGATCCTTGCCTGAGCTGTATCCAGATTCATTCCTAGGAATGGAGTTACCAAGGAAGGGGACAGTGAGGACTTGGGGTGGTTGATCACCCATCCAAATGACTCCAGAGTGGACACCACCAGCTGAGTATCCAACTCTGCCTGATGTAGAGACTGGCAAGTGATGAGGATGTCGTCCATATAGGGAAGCACGCGGAGGCCCTGACATCTGAGCAGAGGGTAGTAGAATCATGGGAATGCATGACAGAGGTGTTAGATAACCCTTTGGATCGGGGCATCCACCTCGGGGGGGGGGGGGGGGGGGGGGGATAACCAACATTTAACCACCTCAGCAGGAAAGGGATACTTCCTATCCCAACTCTTTGGAACCCCGGGAAGTTTACTGGGGCGCTCCCATTCCTTGAGCACAAGGTTGTGGAAATGTGCCTGCTCTGGAAATTCCAAACGTGATCTTGCTGTATGGAAAAGCTCCCCTCTTTGCCTGGGAGGCTCAACAGGGAGAGAGATAGACAGAACCTCAAAAATCTTGGTCAATAATCTGTCAGTGTCATCCGGGGCCCAGGGGTCAGAGCCAGAATCGTCATGACCCCTCGGTCTCTCATCAGATGAGCCTGAATCAGAAAAGAGCTCCCCTTCATCAGACGGGGTATAGCCACACAGATTCATAAACTCCTCAGTTCCCATAGGGAGAACAGTAACATTAGGCGTCAAGTGCCGCTTCTTAGCAGGGGCCTTACGCGCTAAAGACTTTCGCAATAATCTGTTCAACAGTAGCCAGTCTAGAAGACACATCAGGCTGAGAATCCCCACTAGTATGCAACTCAGTAGGAGTGAGATTTAAGCTTGGGGGAGTAGGTGAAGTGAAACGAGGTGCAGCCACTGGCAGGCCAGATTGCAATGCAAGCACCTACTCAGCACAGGGTACACAGACCCGCGCCTTGTCAGCGTCAGCATGAGGCTGCCCACACGCTACACACAGCCGGTCTTGTCCCAAAGGGACCCCGGTAACATTATCTTGAGATGCCTCCATATGGTGATTATAGCGGCGCTATACGCCGATAGGGAATAACGCTATATAGCAACCCTGGATGCCCCAATAACCTGCTAGGGACGTGGGAGTATAATTTGTACAAGGCCTACAAGTAATATACTAAAAACAGGGTCGGGAGAAGCCAAAGAAAGACATAAGCAGACAAGACCTTAAGTACATTGTAACAAAAGTGAAGAAGATGAAGCCGCCCGCGAGGGCACTTACGGACCGCGGTAGGTAGGAGTCCGTCGCGCATTGGGCCAACCAAGTCAGAAAAGATGACATTGGTATACCTCGAGGGGCGAGCCAGTAATAGCGATGACGCGGAACGGGCCAAAGACGGGCCCCGTCCCCCCGAAGAGCGCGAAGCCAGAAGGTCAACAGCCAATGATGGCGCACCAGCAGCTGAGGTAATGCCGCCGCCAAGCGCGGAACCAAGTCAGCACGTGGCTGCGGTAAATTTAAAAGCAATACAGACAAGTCAGCGCGGCGGCTGACACAAGAATAAAGAAATGTGAAAAGTGAAAGCACAGACTGCATAACATACATATCTATACACCCCCCCCCTCTATTCCCCCGAAGACTACAAGGCGGATGAGGGAGGACGGCGGCCACTTAAATAGGGCCCACCGATAGGCAGGGGCAATAGTGCGGGAGGGGCATCCCATAGAGGCTCACCATAAGCCTGAACCGCCTACCCTTTGGTGGGGGATTGCGGTGGAGCAGCGCTCCTAAGCACCAACGGCGGTGCTGCCTACCATCACCCGACCAGCATATTGGGAGGCATATTACTAGTGGAACGGGTGGGAATAGTCCTACAGGGCCGCAGGTTAATAACCCCGCTCACCTGCGAGTAGAGAGCCAATTTCTCGTCCTTCGCAGCCAGACTGCAGAGAAATTCTGGGGATTTGTGGGAGGTCCCTGGGTATTTGAGGGGCGGGAGGAGCCTATTTCCGATGTCTCTGCAGTCCAGCGCCATCTGGCGGAGTATATCCCAACTGTAAGTATTAGATTTGGAGCAGGACGTACTGTATACTAAGAATAGAAGAAATTATCTCAACACACCTATGATCCTGTGAGGTCTGGGAAACAACAGCGTCCCCACTCTGGCTTTTGGCGCTGCCACTGCTTTTCGTGTGTCCCGAGAGGCGGTGGGGGCACTGGATGCCAGAGCGGGGACAGCGTTCATGTAAGTATCAGACTTCCGGCGTGGGCGGTTGGGGGAATACCAAACTGAATGAGGAAATGGGGCGGGGGGGGGGGAATGCCACACTGCCTATATGAGAAGTGGGATGGGGGGATGCCACACTGCCTATGGGGAATGGGAGGGGGGTGCCACACTGCCTATGGGGAATGGGAGGGGGCAATGAAACAATGCCTATGGGAATAGGAGGGGGGATGCCACACTGCCTATGGGAATGGGAGGGGGGATGCTACACTGCCTATGGGAATGGGAGGTGGGAATGCCACACTGCCTATGGGAATGGGATGGGGGATGCCACACTGCCTATGGGGAATGGGAGGAGGATGCCACACTGCCCCTGGAGATTGGGTTGGGGGGGAATGTCACACTGTCTGTAATCAAGGGTTTTATCACAACATTTACTTTAAAAATATGGTAACTTGCAGGGGTATTTTTCTTATAAAACTCTATCAATTCAAATAAAAACATGGTCCTCAATAATAATGTGCCTTACAAAATGCACTGAATACATGTAAAGAAGAGTAAGTGAAGAGTTAGATGCCACGTCTATTCACATCCTAATGAATCCTAATGTGGGATAATTGAAAAAAACAATAAACAAGATGAATGGATGGGGCCAGACTTTAGTGACATCACTTTAGTGCGTAAAGTGCTGACAGTAATTGGGATTGGCAGACAACCTGTGATGATGGCTGGTCGTCTGCATAACAGGATCAATCATTTCCTTATGTGCAAAGATTTCCAACCCCCAAAAGGCATGATCTCATTAAGCCAGCTAATTAAATCTGCCTTTTCTGTCAGTGCCACCAGCATGCCATCACACTGCCATACAGTTACATAAAGCTATGTGAGAGAACAGAAGCTCAATTCCACCAGTGTGATTTTTTTTTATTTGTCCCTACATGTAACAGTGACAATGGTGCCGATCATCCTATTTTTCCCGAACGCTCGTGCGCTTGTATGAACTTGCGAGTGATTCTATCCCCTCGATTCAAAATGCAAAAGTTAATTGATATCGGATCTGGAATCGGAAGTTTGGGTGGGTGTTAGTCATTTTTTCCTGTTTTTTTGGCCATTTCCGACTCGCACGAGCCTTCGTCCGATTTCGTATATGCTCTTACGATCATCGGAAGTTCGTTCCTAAATTGTAGGATCAAAACCTAAATTGTAGGATCAAAACCTAAATTGTAGGATCAAAACCTAAAACTTAGGATAATCGGATGTGTTTCCGTGTGATTCAGAGAGCTGTTTTCCAACCTCTAAATCCGTTTTAAAAGAAAGCCACTGCCGACACCTTTTAGCAGTCGGATTGCTGTTCTTGAACAGGTTTTTTGGCTATGTGGAGGAGTCTGCGCGTCTTGAGCTCCAATGAACTGCATGTATCAGCATGGCCGAGGCCATAAATTGTATGGCAATGCATACCTGATTCATGTATGCCTTATAAAAGCATTTTAATGTGCACCTAAATTAGTCCTTTGCATGTAAACCTTTATTTTGCAACACATCCATATATTTGCGTTATTTAAATAAACTTATGTCCTTTGTTATTTATTTTGGAATTGATGTACTAGAATCATATTTTTAATTTGAATTTATTGGTGTAGTTGTTTACCCTTTGCTTTGTTAAATTATTTTAGCTCATCTTTGGTCAGATGCATCACACTTACTGAGGAGAGGAGAGCGGGATAAAGTGCAGGATGTGGGTTACTGCTGTATTTTGCACAGACACAGCAGAGCTGGGGGCACGGAAAGGTCAGAAATCAAAGAATGCAGAGCAACACAGTCACAAGGCCCTTTCTGTTTGCAGGCTGCCCGATATTACCTGACCCGCCATCTTGGCTGTTTCTAGGCTCATAACATGCTGAAGTTGCTGGGTGTTTTTTAATTTTTGAGAGCAATCTGTATGTAGAGGGTGTGGGTAACCACACAAAAAATTAAAAGTTGTACCATTTGAAGCCAAACTTTAAAAATTAAATCCACAAGTAAAAAATGCAAGTTAACTAAAAATTAAACAAAGTAAGATTTACTTATGCAAATACATTCATTAATGGTTGGTTACTACAAAATGAATGAAATAAAGAAAAAAAAACCCAAATATTTAGAATGCACTTTAATGAGGTAAGTTTGTAGTGCGCAGGCGCAAGATCAGAAGGATTTACGTCCAGACAAAAAAGGAAAAAGGGCAAAACCAAAACCAATGTTGCAACCTGAGAAATGAAACGGAAAATTCAGGATGGAAACTGACATAGGTCTGATTCGCGAACTGCCATACGAACGGACGTACATTTTAGGATAGAAACGTATTAGCTTATAGAATCACTCGCAAGTTCATACGAGTGCACGAGCGTTCGGGAAAAATAGGATGATCGGCACCTAAATCAAAGCTGTTACATGTTTCTTTGAATCGACCCCAATGTTCCTGATCTCACCAAGGTGCAGGTAATAAAAAGCTTCTCGGCACCTCAACAGATTACCATGAATTACAGGTTAGGATTGTGGTGCCTTCAATTTACAGTGACAGCATGGGTATCATAGCGTCTCTGTGCTAAAATGAAAGCTCACATTTCCAGTAAGCCAGAGACCAGGAGATACTTAGCACTTTCAGTGACACAACTGGCAAGGCCAAAGAATCGTCTTTTTTATTTAAACAAAACTTGATTTAACTTTTCTTGTACTATTATTAAAGTGGAAGTCCATCCAATCCCAAATCCTACCTCCCATTCATGTTTGTTACTATTTCCCAAATAAGTCTTAAGGCACAGGGCACAGGTGAAAAGGGGAGGAGACTTCCTTAATAAATCTCCTCCCAGAAAGGGGGTCAGAAATAATTCATGATAAACATCAGCTAATTTTATTTCGAAACAATACAAATTAGTTAAAGCAGAACAAAACCTTGACACGCTGGCACTAGAGTCTACATAACTCCAGGGCCAGCCGTTGGCCTTACCCTGTGGTATCCCAAGTTGGGATACCACCCCCCACCACAAAACTCACCTTTTCCGGCGGCTCCATCAGCAATATAAACAATCGTGGCCACATCCCTGCATCTCTGGGCTAAGGGACACCCCTGTGCCCAGACATTCAGATAACCCGGGATAGTCCAAAGATTGTTTTGCTTCAAAAACCACCAATTGGCATTGAAAAATAACAAGAGTAAAACCCAGAGGCATAGCTAGGCTTTCTGGCACCGGGGGCAAAGATTCGAAATGGCGCCCCCCGCTTTCACGGCACTGCCCATTTTGAAGAATGAGAAAAAATGAATCACCTTGTCCCTGCAGCAGCCAATAGTTGCATAACACAGGGGAATCTAGGACCGGTCTTGGAGCCAAAATGTAGCTGCACCAGGGCACCTCAAGGAGCATGTCCCTGGGTTTACATGGCAAGAGATCTCGCAGAGCAGGACGAGATTGAGGGGAACAAAACCTGGGATTGTGGTGTTCCTCTTTACCCCACATACGCACACTACTCACTGCACACAGACATGATAAAACATACACATTACTGAGACGTATTGCAATGTGCTGCACAGTGCACATTCAGAGCAGATTGGAGTAGCTGTTCATATGCTAATGTTGCTGGCCAGGCCTAAGCTTCTATTTCATGTGCTGCACAGAGGAAGATTCAGGAGAAGGAGCTCTGGAATTCTTCTAACACAGCCAGAGCTGCTGATGCTGCATGCTGAGCCAGGGAGGGGGGAGCTGTAGGGAACCTGCTATCCACACACAGCGCAGCCATCATGGGGCACTCTTGCTGCCCAGCCCTGCCACCCCTCACCAGAAACCATGTTAGTACACTGGCTCCTTCCAGAGAGGTGGCTCTCTACCCTCTCTACCCCCCCCCCCCCCAGGCTTCTTGCATAACAAATATTATCTGACCTGAGACAGCAAAAATCTATCTGTCTAGCTGCTCTTGTCCCTCCTACAATTACTCCCTGAACTACCAATAACTAAGAGCAGCCACAGCACAACAGTAAGTGGGAACAAACATATTATCAACTAGGAGTCACAAACATCTTATCAACACCCATGGTCAGTTCTTACAATTTAAACGTCAAATTCCAGAAACATCCTGCATATATAGGGGGACTCTAGACTTCACCTACAGAGCAAGAGGTAATCCTGTATCCAGTAACCAGATGCTTCACTGTTGAGCATTTTGTTAGAGTCGCTCTTGCTTAAGAAACATGTATTAATTACAGCATTTCGTTTGAGCCAGTCTTTCTTAAGAAACATGGATTAATTATTTAGCCACTTAATTATTTAGG
This sequence comes from Gastrophryne carolinensis, assembly GCA_027917425.1. Taxonomy (NCBI): domain Eukaryota; kingdom Metazoa; phylum Chordata; class Amphibia; order Anura; family Microhylidae; genus Gastrophryne; species Gastrophryne carolinensis. The sequence goes on along the minus strand of CM051240.1, from coordinate 169,796,651 downwards.
GCTGTCACCCATCTAACAAAGCAAGAATACACACAATACAAGTTTCCATAGTCTTAACAGAAAGAAGAACCTGGGGAGGTTCTGTGTATAGTAATATGTTGCTAGGAGTCCAACTCCCAATATCCAAAGAGAGTCATACCCCTCGATTCAAAGAGCAAAAGTTAATTGATTTCGGATCGAGAATCGTAAGTTTGGGTGGGTGTTAGTCATTTTTTCCTGTTTTTTTGGCCATTTCCGACTCGCACGAGCCTACGTACGATTTCGTATATGCTCTTACGATCATCGGAAGTTCGTTCCTAAATTTTAGGATCAAAACGTAAAACTTAGGATCAAATCCTAAAACTTAGGATCAAAACCTAAAACTTAGGCTAATCGGATGTGTTTACGTGTGATTCAGAGAGCAGTTTTCCAACCTCTAAATACGTTTTAAAAGAAAGCCACTTGCGACACCTTTTAGCAGTCGGATTGCTGTTCTTGAACAGGTTTTTTGGCTATGTGGAGGAGTCTGCGCGTCTTGAGCTCCAATGAACTGCATGTATCAGCATGGCCGAGGCCATAAATTGTATGGCAATGCATACCTGATTCATGTATGCCTTATAAAAGCATTTTAATGTGGACCTTAATTAGTCCTTTGCATGTAAACCTTTATTTTGCAATCTATTTGCGTTAATTAAAGAAACTTATGTCCTCTGTTATTTATTTTTAAATTGATGTACTAGAATAATATTTTTAGATTGCATTTATTGGTGTAGTTGTTTCCCTTTGCTTTGTTTAATTATTTTAGCTCATCTTTGGTCAGATGCATCACACTTACTGAGGAGAGGAGAGCGGGATAAAGTGCAGGATGTGGGTTACTGCTGTATTTTGCACAGACACAGCAGAGCTGGGGGCACGAAAAGGTCAGAAATCAAAGAATGCAGAGCAACACAGTCACAAGGCCCTTTCTGTTTGCAGGCTGCCCGAGAATACCTGAGCCGCCATCTTGGCTGTTTCTAGGCTCATAACATGCTGAAGTTGCAGGGGGTTTTTTAATTTTTGAGAGCAAATCTGTATGTAGAGGGTGTGGGTAACCACACCCAAAATTTTAAGTTGTACCATTTGAAGCCAAAATATTTAAATTAAATCCACAAGTAAAAAATGCAAGTTAACTAAAAATTAAACAAAGTAAGATTTACTTATGCAAATGCATTCATTAATGGTTGGTTACTACAAAATGAATGAAATAAAGAAAAATAAAAGACCAAATATTTAGAATGCACTTTAATGAGGTAAGTTTGTAGTGCGGAGCCGCAAGATCAGAAGGATTTACGTCCAGACAAAAAAGGAAAAAGGGCAAAACCAATGTTGCAACCTGAGAAATGAAACGGAAAATTCAGGATGGAAACTGACATAGGTCTGATTCCCGAACTGCCATACGAACGGACGGACATTTTAGGATAGAAACGTATTTGCTTATAGAATCACTCGCAAGTTCATACGAACGCACGAGCGGACGGGAAAAATAGGATGATCGGCACCAAAATCAAAGCTGTTACATGTTTCTTTGAATCGACCCTATAGGCTTTATTTGACTAAAGCATGTCATCAACAGTTCAGAATAACATCCTATGCAAACCATGCCAGGGTCACGACCATCTTGTCTGAACCATTTTTCTCAGAATGTGAAACAAATGAGAGCTAGAAAGTCAAGGTGAAAGTTGGGATTTGAATATTGTAAGATACTTCTTGCCGACAGCATCCTAAAACCTGTGTACAGACACCTTGGACAAAAAGATGGGAACACATAACCAAGGCTCTGATTTATCAAGCAGACTACGACACATTTCTCAGCATGTTGCTGCACCGCTAAGGTTTTAGCAAATGTGTTTTTTGCAATGCAGCAACATGCGACAGCATAAAAAAATAATGATTATATTTTGTACCACACTAATTTGCACTAATGTGGTATAATCTGGCATAAGTGCTTGATAAATCAGGCTCCATATGTTTGTCAAGTACAAGATTCATATACAGGGGCTTTATCTTGATTTTATGGCATGACTGAAGGAAGTGGCTTTGGTTCTGACACAAAACTATAAGTGAAGTCAGATGATAAGGTATTTGGCCATCTTTATCCTATACATTTTAAGCAGCCCAATACAATCAACAAAATTTACAGTTGCATGATTTGTGCAAGAATATAGTGGTTTCTTTGCTTCTGGCCAACCCCCAAAAACAGTTTTTGAGCTGAAGTTTATAATATTTATCACTGTAGAATGGGTTACAACAAAGGATAATAATTTTTGCACTTGGAGGTCATGTTCTAAAAGCTTGTTTGGTTGTTTCAACATGTAAATGAGCAATACAAGGATTTAAAAAGATGACCCCCCCAAGGATAATTAGACAAACAATAACAGGCAGTAAGTGTCCGACAGACATCTGATCAAAAGCTTGTCTCCGATAACACACTACCAGCTTCTTTTATCCAAAAACTGTAATGTAGCTCTTTAAGAAAATAATGCCAACCCTGAAACTCTCTCCTTGGTAAACAGGTGGGTTTAATAGGTATAAGACCCAACGAAATCGAATCAAAAGTGCAAGCTTAACCTTGGTATTGAGAGCAATTTTATTATGAATACCACTGAATTTAGGTTGTTCAATTACTAATAGGATAAAGCTAAAATAATACCTCCATATTTAAATGGCTTACCACTTTGTGGTTGAGTTAAAGCCTCTCTTAGATCAGCGAAGGATCCCAGCCTTTTCTCATCAAGTATAGATGTCAGTTGATCAGGTTGGGGTACTGGTCAGTCTGCAGGCCTTGCCCAGTACCACCTTAAAGGTTGTCCACCAGGTTGGGAACCCCATCTTAGATGCTTACATTTTACAATAAGACTAATAAATGACACCTGCATGAAGCAAAGCAAAGGTTTAACCACTTAAACAATTGGTAAGGTGGCATCCTATTACAACACTTGCATACCTCCCAATTGTCCCTCATTTGGAGGGACTACCCCTCTTTCACTTGTTGCTCTCATTTGTCCCTCTGTAGGGTATAACATACAGATCTACATCATTTGCCCTTTCAAAGTATTTATATTGTTGACCTCAAATGTACATAATTTCAAAGCCCCTTGGGGTGGAGGAAGCCCTCTTGCCAGACTTTCCCCCAACCCTGGGGCATCTGATTTTGGGGATCCTGGCACCAAAAAATCCTGCCGCTGCTCTTGCTCTGCTCTGCTTTTGCCCTGCTTGGCAGCCCTGTGGTCGTGTGCGCTCTCCCACCCATAGACTTGTATGGGTCTATGGGTGTGGGAGTGCAGTGCACTTGGGCCCACCTGGGGAATATATGGAAATATATATATATAGAAATAATGCAAGACCACTTTTAATTATGTTAAAATCACAAATCGGTTTATGCACAATACAAAATGACTAAGGGCCTTATTCATCAAGCGATAGCGCCAGGTAGTGTCTGACGAGCGCCAGGTAGCGGCAGCTAACGGCGACTACCGACTCAAGTACGCCCGGCGGCGGTCACAATGACGCATTTATCAAGCAAAATGAGGCTAGCGCCGGCGAGAGCGACGGCTAGCGCGGCATTCATCATGAAGCCGCCTGGACCGAACAGCGCCGCTGCAAATTCCCTCACAGCGCCAGGTATGAGCTGTCGCTCCCTGGCGATGTCCAATGCATTTCAATGGAGCAATCTATAATTATTCATAATTAATTGGTATTAATTTTTTTTTTTTTTTTTTTTTAATGTCAAAAAATCGGAGAACACTTCTGCAATGTTAGGATTTATTTTTAAGTCAAAAAAAAAAAATTTAAAAATATGTGCAGAATTGATCTAACAGGTCTGAGATTACTGTATTCATATTACAAAATGATTCTAAAAACATGTATAATGTTACATTCAAAAAATATGGTTGTTTAGGGGTTAAAAACTAGTTAATACAGATCGCCGCCAGCGCTCTGGGGTTTAAACAAGGAATGGACAGCGACAGCACATTCGGAGCGTGATTTGTTGATGAATATGAAGCTAGCCGTTCGCTCTGGCCATTCGTTGTCAGGCGCTCACATACAACGCTGGACCTGTGAAACAGCGACCCCCCAGCCCGTATTCAACATTACCGCACACCGACTGAGTCGCTGTCATCAAGCTAATGCCGGCCAAGCACAGCGAATACTGGCTGGCGCAGAAAAAATCACGCTACAGTCGCTCATCTGGCGCTACCTGGCGCTATTGATGAATCGGCCTCTAAGTATCTAACAAAAGTAAGTTACAGAATATATAACTTACAGAACTGTAGAGGCAAAACAAAGATTGATTGTCCTGCCCATCCATCCCTCCTCCTTGCTCTAGCCATCCATCTATCCCTGCCTCCCCAGCTCATCCCATCCATCCATTCCTCCCTCCCCGCTCTCTGCTAATCCCATCACCGGTAGGCAAAAAAAGTTGCCATGAGATGTGGTCTGGGTGTGGTGATTGGGTGTGGCTTAATTTAAAAATTCCGACCCTGAATAAGTTGAAAGGTATAATTAAGAGAGTACTACTCTATATGTTTAGAGAAGGCTGGGTGTCAATTGGTATCAATGGGAGGAAAATTGGGTGTGGTTAAGGGAGTATCAACATGGGTTGTGACTTGCAAAAATTATACGTAGTGTGCCGCTACACCTGTCCCTCTTTCCCAAAATTTGTGAGGTATGCCCTAGAAGACAGTGGGTTCTCTATTTTCACCCATAATACCCTAAAATGTGTTCCAAAAGTGAACTTTAAATAACAAAACCAGTTAATTAAAATAGCCATTAACTTTTTGCCTGTCTAAGCATGTATTTTTCCTTTTACCTACAGTTCAGCTTCAAATAAGCCAGGTATGAAAATCAACACAACATGCTGAAACTTAGAGCTTGTACTTGTAATAACTTTTAGCAGAAAGCTAGCCTAAAAAAGACTTCAGCAAACAGTTTCTTTGGGAATACTAAGGAACAGCCACTTTTCAGCCTTCCAAAAAAGCCTTCACAGCATGCAGTGTTTGAGAAACTTAAACCCAGTATATACTTCACTGAAAGATGACAAATGAACGAGATTAAATATTTACCCAGAAGACAGCCATTCCTATGAAGTGCTCAGTAAAAATGTATAGCTATCTTGCTGACGAAGATGTACAGAATAGACAAGATCAGCCATGGCTTAGAATCACGGGACTTTGGCCTTATTTATTCTGGACAACAGTAGAATACATATATTCTATGAATGTTATCAAGATGTACAGGGGATGTGCATGGTGGTATGCGCTTGTGTGTGACAAACAAAAAAAGCTATCAGAAAAATATGGCGCTTATGCCAATTCACTTAAGCTTCGTAATTAATTTGTTCGCCATGTAATGGCGGGATACTAGAGGATGAGGTCCCTATTGCTTGTCGTTTTTAAGCCTATTGGAATGTTTTATCACTGAGATTATACAATTGCTTCATTTTAATACGTGGGTGCTGGATAAATTATTACACGCTACTGATCCTCAACCTGTGCACCAGATTCCCGGTGCCCGCTGTTAGGGCAGAGTGGCACTTGGCGTAAGAGTAACTTGTGCAGGTGATAACAATTCAGTCCCAGTGACACCCCCTGATATTTTTGTTAGACTGACTTGAAGAAACAGGAGAGGTTACATTTTTGACAGCTGAGTCACAGACACAAAAGATAAAATCCTCCAGAGGAAGGCCGCCTCCTAACATCAGAGCAGCACGTGAAAAGTCAGTAAGCGGCTTGTGGAACACAACAAATACATGGGTGCAAGTAGCAGAAGCTCTACTGGGGGAGTAAAGGTTTGATAAGACAAATGGCTTTTCTGAAGCGCATGTAAAGAATAAAATGTCATCCATACTAATTCAGAGTGTGCGGTGAAGAAACAAACTTACCGTTTTGCTGCCTCGGTAGGAAATTACAGCCTATTGATATAGATTGATAGATATTCAAGCATCTATACCAGGGGTGGGCAATTGTATTTTCCATGGGGCCACATGAGAAACTAAAAATATTGTGGAGGGCCGGGCCAAAAGGCTGAACTCAATTCTGCATAATATTTCTTTATAAAAAGCAGTAAATAGCATTGTTTTGACAAGCTGGTACGAGTATATGTTATAGTTAAACAATGAAAAAGTGAGGTTGCCTTACAAAAAATTTTATTTATTAAATAAACCACATTTTATGTCCAGTGAGGTCTCACACAGCATGATGCCTGTAACCCAGCCTTGGATTCCTTCACACTCCAAAAGGCTGGGTTATATGGGTTTTGGTTTGCTTTAAAACATCATGACCAAATCAGGTTTGGATGGAATAACCCCCCTCCTTTACATTATTATATATATATATAAGTAACACAGCGCTGCTCACACTTTTTACTCAGTAGCGATGTGAAAAATTGTGGATTCCCTCACATAAAGCAGAACAAAACCCAGAGCAGCCACTGGTCTTCCCACCAGGTATCCCAGATCAGGATGCCCCACTGTGTAGCAACTTGACAAAAGGTGGACTCCCCCCTTAAAGTGGAAATTGCAGATTCCCTCACATAAAGCAGAACAAAACCCAGAGCAGCCCCTGGTCTTCCCCCTGGAAATCCCAGATCGGGATGGGTCACTGTGTGAAACCCTTTTTACTCAGTAGCAACATGAAAAATGGCAGACTCCCTCCCTTAAAGCGGAACAAAGCCCCGATCTGGGATGCCCAGGTGGAAGACCAGTGGCCGCTCTGGGTTTTGTTCTGCTTTATGTGAGGGAATCTGCAATTTCCACTTTAAGGGGGGAGTCCACCATTTGTCAAGTTGCTACACAGTGGGGCATCCTGATCTGGGATACTCGGGGGGAAGACCAGTGGCCGCTCTGGGTTTTGTTCTGCCTTTTTTCATGTTGCTACTGAGTAAAAAGAGGTTTCAAAAAGTGGAGCAGCCGATTTGGGATGCCTGGGGGGAGGGAGACCAGTGGCCGGCCTTGGATGAAAGGCTGTGTGAAACCCTTCCCACCTTGCAGCATGGTCCCCCTGCCCTCCCAAAGGCATTGGTCTGGCCAGAAATGGCTAAGAGAGCCAGTGCACCATCAGGCGCTGCGTACGGCATGTAACACATTTGGTTACAAGTGCCAGAAGCCTGCAACGTGAGGCACAGACAAGTGGCTGCAGTACCTCGATCTCCGGCGTCAGCTCCGCAGCGACTGACACGCGCCACACAGTACAGGCCAAGGGCGGGAGGAGAAACTCCGCCCACAGCCAAACCTGCAGGAGGCAGCTGACCAATAGGACAGCAGGCTCTTATCCACACACACCCCCGCTACATTAGACTCACTACAGAGGAGCAAAAGTGCTGTTCAAACCCGGCACTATCTTTTCTGGAAAGACTGTCGCGCACCTTACAGGGAATGCTGGTCGCGGGCCGGTCAGAGCTAATCAAAGGGCCGTATGTGGCCCTGGGGCCTTACAATGCCCAGGTCTGATCTAAGCATTAGAGTTTAGGCACAGTTGTGAAAGCTGTCTGTTGGGCTTACAGCAAGAGATATTACTAGCCTAGGAGGATGTTGGGTGACCAGGTTATGTAAAGGACATTCTGAAGTAGCAAATTCCATGTAACATGTAAGGGAAGGAGGAGAGGAAGAAGCAAAGTTAAAGAAACTCTGTAGGCAAAGTGCATAAACTATTATTCAGCAGCTCACTTGATCATGGCTGCGCTCTCTCTTCCGATCAGAACACAGCTGCACCTGGAAGTAGAAACAAGGCAAAGAGCAGTTGCACACCCCCTGAATTCCTTTGATATAGACCACCAATTACAGGTTTCGACTGGTGACGTATAGCTCCGTCCTCATTTGTCAGCTCAGCAAGAATGAGCACACTAGTATTCTGCAGCCTGAGCCATCTTTCCATTCAGCCCCTCCCTTCCTTGTGCCTTCCACCATTTGCGGTGGCCCTAATTAGCATACAAATAGTCAAATCTCATTTGCATTTCAATCACTGTAACATCGAATTAACATTTCAATCACCATCATACCTAATTAGCGCTTCGACCACAGCTGCACCTAATTAGTATTGGAATCGCCCTTGGTTGCCAGTGTGCTTGTGGTTGTGATTAGGTGCCACAATCACATCTTTGGAATAAGACAATAGAGCCTGCACTATTGACCGTCAGACTGTGGACACTGTATATCGAATGTATAAGGACACTAGCAACAGGGAGAACAGGAGAAGCACAGCCATTGTGTCTGAAGCATAATATCAGGCTCTTACAGACCCCGCCTACTCCAAGGGCCCCTCCCACTTGCTTCAGAAAACAAATCATAAATTGAAACTGTAAACCTTGATATCTCTGTCACTTCCTCTTCAATTTAAAAACGGAAAACAGTTTAGGACAGTGTCAAGTGTATCCCAACACTGTGTTCTAAAATTGCCTTTGCCTGCTGTATCCTTTAACAGCATCTTTTCTATATACTACAGTGCCCCCCACCCCTTTCCCTAGAGCCACTAACAGGACATGTTTTGTGGAATGCACACAGGCAGCTCTATAGCTCTGTCTAAGCACTAATCTGTGTCGAGTTCTGCAAAACACGACCTGTTAGTGGCTCTCAAGGAGAGGCTTGGGGAACACTGATGTACTGTATTGAGCTACTTCTAGAGCCGTATGGTAGAATACTTGCCTAGAAAAGAGAATCACAAAGTATTGGTCTACTGCACTGAACATGGTTGAGACTTCTTGGGAACCAATGCAGTTATCTCAAGAAGCCACCTTGTTCATCATTAGTAGAAGATAAGGATACTTAAATAAAGTCTTGAGCACTCCCGTGCAACCATAGACAGGACTTTATTATGTTTGCGCTCATTTTTTATGTTTTATGTAAATTCAGGGCAAACTGTTTTCATTAAATTTTATTTCTCACATGTAAATCATTTCTAAACCCCAAACTTAAAACTGATTAGAAACTATTTTAGTTCCTGGCCTGCCTTCATTTCATTTTCATACACTGAACAGTACTCCAACTTTTTATTAGTATGGTATAAATTTAATTCTGGCAGATACCATATCTAGACTGATGTCACTTTCCTAGCCTTCAGATAAAATACCATGCTAAATTTTGGCATAAGTATCAGGTTTGGTTTCCATCAAGTATAGTGCTTGTTTTACACCACAATAAAAACACATAAAATCATTTTGTAATGGAAAACAGATCGGAATAACGTTGTGACTGCTTTTATGTACCCGGTAAATAAGTCTTATCTCCTGTGTTTAGAAATATCTGAATAAATAGGTCAGGTTAAATTATTAGGACCACTTCCAACTTTTGGAATCAGCATTGGTAAAACGGAAGATTATTGGCTTCTGGGCAAAGGGTGGCAGAACCAGCGCAGTGTGAACTGCTCATGTGCTGCTGTGGCACAAGTGTATCGTGAGTGGACAAACTGCAGAACATCACGCACCATTGTGAGAGATCGTCATCTACAAAGGTGTGTAAGGGTCGACCGACACTCAACAGTGGAGCAGCTCACCCCCCAAATCAAGCAGGGGCTACCAGATGTGTGTCTAATACGGGGGTTCACATCCTTTTTTGATCTAAGGGCCGCATTGTCCTATTGTTTCACAAGGGCAGCAATAAAATGGAAGCAGCGAAAACGCAGTTTACTGCAGCAAACCTGTAACCTTGAAGCGTTATATATGCTTTTATGTATATGTAGAGGTGAGCAGATGGGGCCATAGGTAAGGTGGGAGGAAGAGGGCAGGGGTAAATTAGGAAAAGCTGAGGTGAGCAGAAGTGATAAGAGCAAAGCAGAGATAAGGTGTGAAGTTGTGAGCTGAGGTCAAGTGAGCAGAGGAAAAGCAGGAAGAATTGGGGAGGGATGAGGTGGGAAAGGGTGAGATGAGAAAAGTGATGAGGCAAGAAGAAGAAGTGAGGAGAATAAAAGTGAGGGGCAGACTTTAGAAGAGATGAAGTAAGCATAGGGGAGGCAGGAAGAGGTGGATAGAGGTAGGCAAAGGTAAGGTGATGCAGGCAAAGGGGTTGTAAATGGTGGGTGGGGAAGCTAAGCAGCCAAGCGCTGCACTGCCTCTAGTGGCCAGCTGTGTAGACTTCAGGCATGGCAATCCCAGCTTTACAACTAACTAACAGCCTGCAGGTTGTGTATATCTGGTCTAATACAACCGTTCTGCAAACCCTACTGTATGGGGGTCCAAACAGGGGCATACATAGCCCTGATGGGGCCCCATAGTGGGGCTCTCATCGTCAACAGCACCCCTCGACATTCACCGGCCAGAGGAGAGGCGACATCAGAGATGCGGGAGGAGTGCCGCTGTCATAGGTGGCGGCTACAGAGAGGAGGTGCGCATAGCGGCTATGTAGAGGTAGGGCCCATGCCCAGCACCCACATAGAGGCAGGGCCTGTGTCACAGAGGGAAGAAGGCAGCATGGCTAGGTAAGTATGTGCTGCATGTACATAACACAGAGGTGGTGGAGACTGCGTATCGGGGACACGTGTCTGCACTGCCCCGATGGTATGTACGCCTCTGGCTCCAAAGCAGATGGATTGTCACTGCACCTCTGCTAACGAAGGCTTCAATTTTCACTCCACTATCGAGGAACCTATGAAAGATGACAAACTCATTTATGTGAATTTTGGTCCTTTTTAAAACAAAGCATATTCTGAACAAAACAAACCTGAAACGTATTAAACAAATGAGATGAAAACTAGACCGCATTAAGTTGCATCCAGAATTCATGCTGTAGTTTTCAATCTGGCCCTTATTTAACAAGGGATAGCGCCAGGTAGCGACTGGTGAGCGAACGGTAATGACGGTCACCGCCACGAGAACGCCGGCTCCCCACCACAATCACATATTTATCAAGCCGATCCTGCTTAGCGACTGAGATAGCGCCATATAGCGAATCATTCATCATTATTCCAGCCTCACCCCACAGCGCCAGCGAGCGACCTTGAATAGCGACAGGTATGACCTCTCGCTACCTGGCGCTCTCCAATGCATTTCAATAGAACAATCTTTAAATATTCATAATTAATTGTTAATAATTTTTTTTTTTTTTTAATGTGAAAATTTATGTTACCACTTCTGCCATGTTAGATTTTTTTTTTAAGGTAAAAAAAAAAAAACAAATTTGTGCAGAATTGATATTACAGGTCTGATATTAATGTATTCATATTACAAAATGTTTTTATAAACTTGTTTTTTTTGGTTTCCAAAAATATGGTGGTTTGGGGGTTAAAAAACTACTTTTAACCCATCGCCGCCAGCGCTCCGGGGTTTAAACATGCATTTCACAGCGCGAGAATTTTTTGAGCGTGATTTGTTAATGAATATGGTGGGAGCCGTTCGCTATGGCCATTCTCTATCATGCGCTCGCATACAGCGCGGAACCTGTCAAATAGCGACTCCTCACCCAATATTCAACATTACCGCACACCGACTGAGTCAACAACCGAACAACGGCCAAGCACAGCGACTACTAGCGGGCGCTGTGAAAATACTGCTACAGTCGCTCATCTGTCGCTACCTGGCGCTATTAATGAATCGGCCTCCCCGTATCAATGCTAGGCCCCAATGTTATGTAATTCTATCAGGTGTGAAATATGCTGCCTCCATGATGCCAGCAAACAGCTGCCTGCTATGGGGTGATTGGGGGGTTCTGCACACTGCCTGTGATGGGGTGATTGGGGGGGGCATTCTGCACACTTAGCTTATAGGATGGACTGGCTGCACACAATGCTAGGCCCCAATGTTATGTAATTCTATCAGGTGTGAAATATGCTGCCTCCATGATGGTATGACCTCTCGCTACCTGGCGCGCTCCAATGCATTTCAATGGAGCAATCTTTAAATATTCTCAATTAATTGCTATTAATGTTTTTTTTTTTTTTTTTTAAATGTCAAAAATTCTGTGACCACTTCTGCAATGTTAGATTTCTTTTTTAAGGTAAAAAAAAAAAAAAAAAATTGTGCAGAATTGATATTACAGGTCTGATATTAATGTAATCATATTACAAAATGTTTTGAAAAACTTTTTTTTTTTTTTCCCAAAAATATGGTTGGGGGTTAAAAACTACTTTTAACCCATCGCCGCCAGCGCTCTGGGGTTTAAACAAGCATTTCACTGCGCGAGAATTTTTTGAGCGTGATTTGTTAATGAATATGCTGGGAGCCGTTCGCTATGGCCATTCGCTGTCATGAGCTCCCATACAGCGCGGAACCTGTCAAATAGCGACTCCTCACCCAATATTCAACATTACGGCAAACCGACTGAGTCGCTATCAACTACAGAACAACGGCCAAGCACAGCGACTACTAGCGGGCGCTCTGAAAATGCCGCTACTGTCGCTCATCTGTCGCTATTAATGAATCGGCCTCCCCGTGTAGAAAATCACTTGTTCGCCATCAGTTACAAGATGCATGCATCTTTTTGTTAAAATCCAGGTTCCTCAGCTCTGGCACTCCCCAAAAAAATTGTGTTTTTATTTTTAATTAATAACCAGTATGAGATTATTATTGTTTCTGGTAGGTTCTGTTTGAGTATTAGGTAACCCTGTTGTATGTACTGTATATTATAATTATACCCACTTACACGCACCCTCAGGCTGCTTATATATAAATAGACTCTGCAACCACCAATCTTTTTTTTTTTTTGCTTTTAACACAAACGTGTTCACATCAGATATTAAGTCCTCTCTAAGTTATTAGAAAAAATATCCAAGCAAGTTTTACAAGAAGTTTCACAAGACAAAGGCTCTGTTCACACCTATACTTTCTCTGCGTTGTTGTGTGCCACAGTGATGATGCAGGTAAAATGCTGCCCCTTATTTTCAATGGGCCATTTCTCATACATGTGATATGCTGCTCGTCCCATGAGGAAAATGCTGCAAGCCCAGTTTTCAATGAAATAGAATGCTGGTACAGGCCAACAGAAGTCTACGGCAATGTAAGCCTGGTGCAGGCATGGGCGGACTGGCCATAGCGAGACCCAGGACAATCCCCAGTGGGCCGCACAGCTTTGGGACCAGTTGTGCTGCTGTTTTTACACCCACATTCAATCCCTGTCCCCATACTCTCCCTCTCAGACCCATCCAGACCCCCACAAGCCAAGGAACCCCAGTCTCTAATGCTGTAGCCCCGGCATCAGGGTGGGGGTCCTTAGCAAGGATGTCTCGGGCCGGCCAGGGGCTGGTAAAACCAGGGTTGACTTTTGCCCCAGTCTGCCACTGGGTGCAGGTATACCAGTGTATGGGGGACTGGTCCTCTAAAACACTATTCCATGTACTCCCAAAAAGTGCGACAAAAATGCTTTTAAATGTGGGGTTGATTAAAGATACGCTCTCAATGCATTGATTGTGCTCCTGCACCTAAACCGTCCTCTGGCAACCATGGTTCTGCTGGTGGGTGGGTGCATGCCCGGCTCACATTGAGAAGAATGAGCGCCGGCTGTACATAGGCCATAGGCCCACCCACCAGCCAGAACCAGGGCTGTGGAAGGATGATCAGATGTAGGATGCAGCGCAGGAACTCAGGTAAGGCTTATTTGAAGTGTGTGACATGGTTCAGCGGCAGCTCTGTTACTGCATGCTGCCTGTTATGGGGTTATTAGGGGGGCATTCTGCACACTGTCTGCTATGGGGTGATCGGGGAAGCATTTTGCACACTGCCTATTATAGGATGATTGGGGGTCAATTCAGCACACTGTCTGTCATAGGGTGATTGTGGGGGGGGCTGCACACTGCCTGTTATGGTGTGATTGGGGGTATTCTGCATACTGCCTGTTATGGGGTGATTGGGGGTGGATTCTGCATGCTGCATGTTATGGGGTGATTGGGGGGGCATTCTGCACACTGCCTGTTACAGGATGATTGGGGGTCGATTCAGCACACTGTCTGTCATAGGATGATTGTAGGGGGGGGGGGGGGTTCTGCACACCGCCTGTTATGGTGTGATTGTGGGTATTCTGCATTCTGCCTGTTATGGGGTGATTGGGGGTGGATTCTGCATGCTGCCTGTTATGGGGTGATTGGGGGTGGATTCTGCATTCTGCCTGTTATGGGGTGATTGGGGGTGGATTCTGCATGCTGCCTGTTATGGGGTGATTGGGGGTATTCTGCATACTGCCTGTTATGGGGTGATTGGGGGTGGATTCTGCATGCTGCCTGTTATGGGGTGATTGGGGGGTTTTCTGTGCACTGGTGATGGGGTGATTGGGGGGGCATTCTGCACACTGCCTGTTACAGGATGATTGGGGGTCGATTCAGTACACTGTCTGTCATAGGATGATTGTAGGGGGGGGGTTCTGCACACCGCCTGTTATGGTGTGATTGGGGGGCCTTCTGCACACTGGTATAGGGCAGACCTGCTTGTTATGGGGTGTTGGGGGGTTCTGCAAACTACCTGTTATGGGATGGTTTGGGGTTGATTCTACACACTGCCTGTGATGAGGTGATTAGAGGGATTCTGCACACTGTTTGTTATGGGGTGATTGGGGGGCATTCTGCACAGTGCCTGGTAAGGAAGATGGAGGGGGGCAATCTGCACACTGCTTGTTATAGGAGGATTGGGGTGGATTCTGCATGCTGCCTGTTATGGGGTGATTGGTGGGGGTTCTGCACACTGCCCATTAGGGGTGGTTGGGGGTGGATTCTGCATGCTGCCTGTTATGGAGTGATGGTGGGGAATTGTGCACACTGACTGTTATAGGCTGACTGGGGGGGGGGGGGGGGGATTCTGCACACTGCCTGTTATAGGAAGATTGGGGTGATTAAGGGGGGGTTCTGCACACTGTTTGTTATGGGGTGATTGGGGGGCATTCTGCACAGTGCCTGTTATGGGATGATGAGGGGGGGGGAGATTCTGCACACTGCCTGCTATGGGGTTCTTGGAGGGGATTCTGCACACTGTCTGTTATGGGGTGATTAGGGGTGGATTCTGCACGCTGCCTGATATGGGGTTCTTGTTGGGGGCTCTGCACACTGCCTGTTATGGGGTGATTAGGGGTGGATTCTGCACGCTGCCTGATATGGGGTTCTTGTTGGGGGCTCTGCACACTGCCTGTTATGAGGTACTTGAAGGGGATTCTGCACACTGCCTGTTATGGGGTACTTGGAGGGGATTCTGCACACTGCCTGTTATGGGGTACTTGTTGGGGGCTCTGCACACTGCCTGTTATGAGGTACTTGAAGGGGATTCTGCACACTGCCTGTTATGGGGTACTTGGAGGGGATTCTGCACACTGCCTGTTATGGGGTACTTGGAGGCTATTCTGCACACTACCTGTTATGGGGTTCTTGGGGGGGGGGTCATTCTGGGCACTGCCTTTTATCTTTATAGTTTTTTCTAGCACACCATTTGGTTCAGAATATTTTTTTCTCCTGTAAACCCTAGGTGGGTCTTATGGTCAGGTACGGGCTAAAAATACAGCAAGTCAAGATCACAGATATCAGAATATAAATCAGTATTCAATAAAGTATTTAGGGTCTCCTCAGGCCTTTCCATTCTAACATGGAGAGCCTTTCCAATCCTCAACATCTTAAAGAATTCCTTAAGTTCATAAACATGTGGAACCCCTCTTATCCCACCCCCTGGGCCCAGACCAATTAGACTATTAGAACTAATAAAAAACTCCTCTGACCCTGGTCGTGAGTTTGTTCCTAAAGAAGTAGAGTAGAGCAGAAGTAGAGCCCTCTGCAGTAACAGTCTTGTCATGGTGCTGGAGATCATGATCACCCGCAGCCAGGCAGACCATTCAGGGACTGCAGTGAAAAGCTCCCAGCATAGGAGTGGAGATCACTGCATGTCATACTATGTACCGTATGAATGGATAAATATAGGTGACCAATCTTTGACTTTGAAAGCCAGTTGGATGTTTGTTTTATTTTTTTTGCTTTCCTCAGCAAAGGGCTGGGAAGGGACAGGAGTGGTTAGCTTCAGCCTTTACGGCCACCTTAAGATGAACCCCCCACCAGATTACAATAATGACCCCACAGGTACTATTTTTTACTTAATCCATACCACAAAAATGTGCACCACATTAAAAATCAACCTACCTGCATCTACTGTATTTTATGAGCCTTTAATCATCCAAGACATGGATGGTCACATGAAGTCTCAGGCTGCCTGCAAACAGGAAGTGTCTTCTGACTAGGCCGCTCTGCATTCTGGGATTGCTGGCCTTTTCCTGACCTCAGCTCTTCTCTGTCTGCACAGCTATAACCCGATGCTTCTGAGCTAAAATGGCAGCGCCTGTATCCAAGAGTCCTGAACAGAACTGCAGCCCAGTGGGGGAATGAATAATAAGTGATGTAAAATATATACATTTTAGGTGCTGGAGTATAGTTTTTCAAAGGTTTGGCCTTTTCATTAAATGATGCTGAAGATCCAATTTAAAGTGATCAACCACACTAATCATAAAACAGTAAATCGGGATAGATAGATGAGGCTCCTGGATCTGGGGTCTCTTCAAGCTAAGCATTTGTCTGGAGTTCTGGCCTCAAAGCATTTCACCTTTTCCCTTTTGCACCATGCTGATTGATCCAAGTTGGCTGCTTTAAAACATGGTGGCTAACTTTTGTACACAGCCATACCATACCTTCCAACTTTTCAGGGTGGGAAAAAGGGACAATTGTTAAATGAAGCCGCACCCCCTCATTGATTGATGGATAGAAGATAGGATGTAACAGTTACAATCTAAACACTTTGAATAGGCAAATGAATCATTTATTGCTGCAGATCTGCATGTTACACCTCAAAGAGTGGCAAATGAACAACTAGAGACAGGGGGGCGCAGAGTCAAAAGAGGGACAGTCCCTCCAAATCAGGCACACTTGGGAGGTATGCCATACACCTTCAGCTGTGCATTACCAGGCTTTAGATACCAGGGCTGCAGAAGAGGAATCATCTCTGGGTGACAAGCAGGAAGACTTGAGCCCTCTGGCAAGTGGCAACCCCCTGATCTGAGGTCTGTGGGAAAGATCACCTTTAATTCACATCTATTATTCAATGTTCTTAGTACATATAGTAGGGTATAAAAAGGGGAATGTACAAGGAGCTGATTAAACCACCAACAAATTTGTATTTTTCTTGGGGGGGGGGGGGGACTCCTCCAGGAAAATAGGGGGAGAGAAAAAAGGGTGATGAGGGCAGGCATGTAGACCTTTCAACTGTTGGAAAGGGAAGTTGAGTACTGGTTGTGTGACCTGTTGCAGATATTAAAGAGGTCCTTGGCTAATGCAGTAACATTTTCCCTATTTTATCTGAAACCCTGATCACTTCATCCCACTCTCACCCTCGGGACTTCATGTGTGCCGTTGCACTCCTCTGGAATGCCCTACCTTATACAATTGACCACTCCTCAACCCTCTAAGAGTACGCAAAAGACTCACCTATTTAGACAAGCCTATCATCTGGCCTAATCAATCCACTTCACAGTCTTGACACCCTTCAGAGCATTTGCCACATCCTACTTGTGACCTGCCTTGGGTAAGGAAGGGGAGCTACAATGATGGCCCCAATGCAGTTGCTACCTTTGCATTTACTGTTGTTATGCCCTGGTAAGTAAACTTTTATTTTTATGCCTACAGATTTTGGGTTTAAATGAAAGCCGAAAAAGAGAGATGTAGTACTGGGAACAAAGAAGAGTGTTCAATGTGCTAGGAAATCTCTCACCACATATAAGGAATTGGTACCTACTGTACCTGCTATCCAAAGAAATCAGACCTGGAGGATTTATGAGCTGTAAGAAAAATCCTGAAGTGTTCATGTTTATTAATATTCTGAAATGATCGGCCTGTTCCTAAACAAGTCTGTTTTCCATGGACATTGTGAAATGAAACATTTGTGATGAGGTTTTTATGGTGTGTAAAACAATCAGTACACTTGACAGAAACCAAATCTAATCTCTGAGCCAAAAGACTGCTGTTGTTTCAGCCAGTTCAAAACCTACTAGTAAGGAATGAGCTGATCTTGAGCTGCCAAATTCCTTCCCCTCATTCTTCTCCATCTTCACAAATTTTCCCTTCTTGCAGTTTTCTAAGCTTCTGGATTAAAAGGAAGCTCAGAGGTGGTAGCTCATCAGGGGAGGTGAATCACATGACAGTAATACAACACTTATTCATTCCAGTGATGCAGCAAGCAGGGCACCTCTGCAGTGAGACAGAGGTGCTCACACGGTGAATGTGGTCATCTGCTTACAACGCTTCCAAGGATAAATGAGTAGAATCTAGGGTCAGGCCCAAGGCCTGATTATAGAATAATCATGTGTATTTGTGTATAATGTATAGTGCAAGACCTGGGTGAGGGGTCACTCAGACTGTGTTTTGTGTATTCCAGTTTTATGGGGGGTTCTGTTTGTGGTACTTTCTTCTTTGAAGTCAAAAGCCTTTGAAGCAGCAGGATGTGCTGTCTCTGGACCCACCATAAAACCAAATCTGAGATAAGGGACCTGGGAGAGAAATGCCCTCACCAGGTGAGGTCAGGAGGAGGGGGGATGAAGCTTTTCCCTCCTAAATTTAGCTAATGCTAAGGACATTCTAAGTCAGAAACCTACATCAGAAAGCTGGGTCACAAGCCTGTGGCAAATGCTGGACATAAGACCTTAAACAACTGGAGACTCTCTCACAAGGACTTCTATGCCATTATACTGTAAGGACTTTCTTTTTATTTGCTGAACTGGTCTTGTTGTACTCTTTTATGTATTTTTGTACCCGTATGTCATTTGTTTCTGTATATTAAATCTAGCACTGTGCCAGACCTTGAAACAAATGTTAAAAACCTTTGTAGAATCAGAAGGCGGAGACTGGGAAAAGTACTTACCCTATTTGTTATTTGCTTACAGGGAGGTACCCCAAAAGTCTACAGCTTTCTCGCCCTTTGAATTATTGTATGGTCGCAAAATGCGGGGACCCCTAGATTTAGTTAGGAGGGAGTGGGAAGGGGTGCAACATACACCTGAGGCGTCTGTGGTGAAGTATGTTCTAAAGTTCAGGGACAGGATGCAGGCATTGACTGGGCTAGTACACGCCAACCTCAGAGCAGCACAGTCCAGGCAGAAGTACTGGTATGACCGCAATGCAAGGGACCGAGTCTATGAGGTGGGACAGAAGGTAATGATTCTAAACCCCATTAGGCAGAATAAGTTACAGGCTGCCTGGGAGGGTCCTTTCACCATTTTACACCCAGAACCAACCACATAGGTAGTAGCCCTTGATGAGAAAGGTCAGAGGCAGAGACAGTACCACATTATAATGTTTAAGGCCTACTATGACCCTGAGGAGGTGGTACTCAGTGTGTGCAGTGCACCAGAGGAAGGGGTGGATAGTGATCCCTTACTAGACCTAGTGGAGGAAGCTAAGAGCCAGGGATCCCTTCAGAATGTGCAGATCAATCCACAGTTCTCAGATGAAAGGAAGAGGCAGCTAAATCAGGTATTAGGCCTCTTCAGTGCCACCTTTACTGGGAAGCCAGGGCGAACTACCGTAGCCACTCACCATGTTGATACGGGGGACCAGCCACCGCTTAGACAGGTAGCCTACCGGGTATCCCCAGAAAGAAAGGCCCGCATACAGGAGATCGAGGACATGTTAAAGCTAGGGGGAATTAAGAAGTCTAAAAGCCCCTGCGCCTCCCCAGTAGTTCTGGTGCCCAAAAAGGATAAATCCACCAGGTTCTGTGTGGATTACCGAAGATTAAATGCAGTGACTACATTTGATGCCTACCCCATGCCCAGAATAGATGAACTGCTTGATCAGCTAGCAGGTTCCCAATATGTCACTATCATGGATTTGAGCCGAGGATACTGGAAGATCCCTATGACCCCAGAGGCCAGGAGCGGTCAGCCTTTATCACTCCCTTTGGGTTGTTTGAGTGCTGTGTCATGCCCTTTGGGATGAAAAATACAATTCTTTGATTACTCACCTTGTAGAATTGGTATTATAAGTATGCAGCACGTCCTGCTCCAGATATGATTTAATAACAGCTGGGATATAGCTCCACAAGAGGGCGCTTTACTGCAGAGATGGCAAAAAAGAGGCCCGTCCCGGTCCATATATACCCGGGACCTCCCACTAATTCCCCAGTATAGAAAAGCAGTAAGTAACCAGGAGAAGCCAATAACAAATTCAACAACGTTAACAAGGAAAACAATAGAGGCAATCAGGGTGGGATGGAGCAGGACATGTTGCATACTTATAATACCAATTCTTCAAGGTGAGTAATCACAGAATTGTATTATTCTAAGTATGCAGCGCGTCCTGCTCCAGATAGTATTCATAACATCCAATAGCAGTGTCCATAAACGGGTGGGGATCCCAAAAAGGCAACGCGCAGTTCAAACCACTGCCGCCTGCAGAACCTTACAGCCAAAAACAGCATCCGCTGAGGCCCGAACATCAACCTTGTAAAACTTGGAAAAGGTATGAACAGAAGACCAAGTAGCGGCCTTACAAACTTGTTCAACAGAAGCCTGGTGCTGGAAGGCCCAGGAAGCCCCAACAGCACGGGTAGAATGAGCAGTAACATGGAAAGGAGGATCCTTCCCCCTAGTAGAATAGGCTCTAACAATAGCCTGACGAATCCATTTGCTAATAGTAGACTTAGCAGGAGCCAACCCCTTCTTGGGATCCGAGGGAACCACAAACAAGGCGTCCGTCTTTCTGAAAGGCGCAGTAGCCACCAGGTAGTATTTCAAATTCCTGACAACATCCAGAGAATGCAAGGCCCTCTCCTTGGAATTACCAGGATTAGGGCACAAAGAAAGAAGCACAATGTCCTGATTGAGATGGAGGACAGAGACAACCTTAGGCAAGAAATCAGGTTTAAAACGGAAAACCACCTTGTCCTGGTGTCTCTCAAAGTAGGGGGCCTGAATAGACAGAGCCGCCAACTCAGAAACACGCCTGACAGAAGTGATAGCCACCAGAAAGGCAACCTTCAGGGTAAGGATAGACAAGGCAGCCTCATGCACAGGTTCAAATGGAGGTCCCTGAAGGACAGACAACACCAAATTCAAATCCCATACTGGTAACATGGGTTAGACAAGGCAGCCTCATGCACAGGTTCAAATGGAGGTCCCTGAAGGACAGACAACACCAAATTCAAATCCCATACTGGTAACATGGGTTTGCGGGGAGGGCGCACATGAGCGACCCCCTAGAAGAAAGTCTTGACCAGAGGATGTAGAGCGAAGAACCTCTGGAAGAAAACAGCCAAGGCGGACACGTGACCCTTCAAGGTGCTGAGCTGAAAACCCAAATCCAAACCATGTTGAAGGAACTCCAGGATCCTAGGAATGGAGAACACACGACAGGGAAGGGCCCTAGACTCACACCAGTTAATGTAGGTCCGCCATGTCCTATAGTAGATAGTAGAGGAAGATTTCTTCCTAGCCCTGACAAGAGTACGAACAACCGAAGCAGACAGTCCTTCAGGCTTCAAAGCCAGCATTTGTAAATTGGGATAACAGAGCCTTCCTTGAGTGAGAAGGTCCGGAACCAAGGGTAGATTGTACTGATCCACTGCCAGCAGCACGACGTCTGCGAACCACACCTGTCTTGGTCACCTGGGAGCCACTAGAATGGCTGGCACCCTCTCCTGCACCAACTTGCGCAGAACCCTGCTCAGAAGAGGAAACGGAGGAAAAAGGTACAGGAGACCGAGTCCCTGTCAGGGTAGCGACAGAGCATCCACCGCCAGAGCCAGAGGATCCTGGGACAGGGAGACAATTGCTGGCAGCTTGTGATTGTGGCAAGAAGCAAACAGATCCACGTCCGGCATCCCCCAACGGTGACAAAGGGATAGGAAGACCAAGCTGTTGAGGGACCATTCCCCCCAGCGAGAGGTCCCTCTGCTCAGGGAATCTGCCTCCAGATTCTCCGCTCCCGGAATATAAACTGCTGAGATGGCCCAGGACAGAATCAACGACACCTCCTTGAGGGCACTCTTGCTCTGAGTCCCTGCCTGATGATTGATATAGGCAAACGCCGTCTGGTTGTCGGAGCGAACCAGTACCGGCCGGCCCTGAAGATGAGGAGTCAACTGCGCCAGCACCAACCGAACCGCCCTCAGCTCCAGGACGTTGATAGGAGCATGAGCCTCCTGAGGGCCCCACAGCCCCTGGAATTGGAGGCCCCCCCAACCTGACAGACTGGCATACGTAGTGACCGTCTCCCAACATGGTGTCAGAAATGATCTGCCCCCCAGAAGATTCCTCGAGTCCAGCCACCACAGGAGGGACCGCCGGACCAGAGGAGAGAGAACAAAGGCGTGATCCAGAAACAGGGGACACTTGTCCCAGGTTGAAAGGAGATGGAGCTGAAGGGGTCTCATGTGAAATTGAGCGTAAGGGACTGTCTTGAAGCAGGCCACCATCTGTCCCACCAATTGCATCCCTTGCCTGATGGTAGGACGAGGACTGGACAGCAGGAAATGAACCAGAGCTTGAAGAGAATCCACCTTTTGCTGAGGAAGAAAAATCCTGGCCTGAATTGTATCCAGATTCATGCCCAGGAAGGGGGTCACCCAGGACGGAGAGAGGGAGGACTTGGGATAATTGATCACCCATCCGAACGTTTCCAGGGCAGTTACCACCGTCTGGGTATCCAATTCTGCCTGCTGGGGAGAATGAGATGTAATGAGAATGCCATCCAGATAAGGGAGAATGCGAATGCCCCCGGCTCTGAGAAGGGCCATCACCCCCACCAGCACCTTGGTGAACACTCTGGGGGCTGAGGTGAGACCGAAGGGAAGTGCCACATATTGGTAGTGCTGGTCCTCCATGGCACACCTGAGGAACCGCTGATGCCCTGGGAAAACTGGCACATGAAGGTAAGCATCCTTGATGTCTATGGAAGTCATGAAGTCCCCCGGGCGCAAAGAGCTGATCGCGGAGCGCAGGGTCTCCATGCGAAAGCGTCTGGTTCTGATGAACTTGTTGAGAAGCTTTAAGCCCAGGAGGGGCCTGATGGAACCATCCCTTTTGGGTACTGTGAAGAGATTGGAATAATAACCTTGACCTCTTTCCCCCGAAGGGACCGGACAGATGACCCCCATATCCAATAGGTTCTGTACAGCCAGAAATAGACCCTGAGCTGCCAGGGGGTCTAGAGGAATCAGAGACCTGAGGAATCTTGGAGACCTGAGGAATCTTGAAGGGTGAGGGCGCCCCTTCATGGCTGAGCGGGCTTGATGACAGATTTGGGCTTGGCTCCCCAGGAGGATCCGGGATGGGCACGGCCTCTGCCCTTGCCCCAGAAACCCCCCTCCCTGACCTGGATCCACGAAAGGAGGGAGTAAAGGACCCTGAACCCCGAAAGGGCCGCGGTTGTCTTTTGCGTTGGGGCAACTTACCTCCCTTTGCAAAAAGGTCCAAACGGTCACCAAAAAGGCGCAGCCCCTTAAAGGGTAGCCCTGTGAGAGCCTTCTTAGCAGCATTGTCAGCTGCCCACTGACGCAGCCAGACCGAGCGGCGAATAGAAACAACCAGAGCCGAGGTCCTGCTACACATCCTAATGGTGTCATCTAAGGCAGAAAGAATATAAGCAATTAACATCTCACATTGTGATAAGGCTCTAAATTCGGCACTAGAAGGATCATCAGGGGAACCTTCCAGAAGGCCCTTGATCAACGTCCTAATAGCCACGGCAGTAATAGCGGAAGCACAGACCGGGCGCAAGGCAGAACCCACACAGGCAAAGGCGTGGGAAGCCAGCTGGTCAATACGCCGGTCCTCACCATCCTTCAAGGTAGTGGAACCACAGAAGTGTTGGACAACCCCAGCACAGGGGCATCCACTTCTGGGGGAGTTGACCAACATTTGAGCACATCCGATGGGAAAGGATACCTCTTATCCCATCCCTTAGGGATACAGGGGAGCCGGCTAGGCCGCTCCCATTTCTTGAGAACCAGACAATTGAAATGTGCCTGTTCTGGAGTATTCCAAACGTGGTTTTGCGGTACCAAACAATTCCCCCTGCTGCTTAGGTGCCGCAGCAGGAAGAGAAATGGAAAGTACTTCAAAAATTTGAGTCAAAAGTCTATGGGTGTCATCAGCATCCCAATGCTCTGAGCGGGCATCAGCGCCAAGGCAATGCTGATCATCAGAAAATTCTGAATCAGAGAATAATTCCCCTTCCTCAAGAGGGGTATAGTCAGACAAATCAAGAAAATCTTCTGGCTCCATAGAAAAGGCCGGCGCAGCAGGCGCCACGTGCCGTCTTTTAGCTGGGGTCTTACGGGCCGCAGAGCTAGCAATCAGTCTCTCAATGTTGGCCAGCCTGGTGAAAACATCAGGTTGAGACTCCCCACTAGTGTTGATCTCACTGGGAGTCATAATCAAGCGAGGGGGTGTGGGGGAAGAAATGGTGGGCGCAGACTCAGACAAATGCAGTCAAGAGTGCCGCGCAAGCCCCTGCTGAGCGCAGGGTACACAGACCCGCACGTCATCGCTTACAGGGGATACCCCAACAGGGGATACCCACAGGATGACCGGTAACCTGAAAACCGCCTACTATTTGGTTGGGGATTTGCGGTGGAGCAAGCTCCAATGAAGCACCTCTAATAGGTGCTGCCTACCATCACCCGACCACACAGCCAAGGCTGGGAGGCAAATAAAGGTGGAACGGGTGGGAATAGAACAACAGGGCCAGGGGCTGTGAAGCCCAGCTTACCTGCGAGAAGAGAAGCCATCATCTTGACCTTCGCAGCCCACTGCAGAGAAGGAACTGGGGAATTAGTGGGAGGTCCCGGGTATATATGGACCGGGAGGGGCCTCTTTTTTTTCCATCTCTGCAGTAAATGTAATGTAATGCCCCCTATTGTGGAGGTATATCCCAGATGTTATGAATACTATCTGGAGCAGGACGTGCTGCACACTTAGAATAATGCCCCAGCCACTTTCCAGAGACTAGTTGATCAGCTGCTAGAGGGCCACAAGGAATATGCAGTGGCTTACCTGGATGATATTGCCATGTTTAGCAAGACCTGGGAGGAGCACCTGATTCACCTGGGCAAGGTGGTAAAAGTGCAGTATCTGGGACATCGGGTAGGAGGAGGGACTCTACGCCCTGAGCCCAGTAAGGTGCAGTCTATTATGGCCTGACCAATACCTAAGACCAAAAAACAGGTCATGTCTTTTCTGGGGACAGCAGATTATTATCGTAGATTTGTCCCAGACTATAGCAAGATAGCAAAACCCCTCACAGATTTGACTAAAAAGAAAGTGTCCAAGCAAATTACCTGGACTGAGGACTGTAATAAGGCCTTTATTGCCCTCAAGACAGCATTGTCCAACTCTCTGGTCCTCCAGGCCCCTGATTTCAGTAGGAGGTTCGTGGTACAAACAGATGCTTCCAATTTCGGGCTGGGGGCTGTTCTTAGCCAAGTGAACTCCAATGGAGAAGAACACGCCATACTATACCTTAGTAGGAAGCTATTGCCTAGAGAAGTGGCCTATACTGTCATAGAGAAAGAATGTCTAGCTGTGGTCTAGGCTTTCCAAAAATTACAGCCCTACCTGTATGGAAGGGATTTTACTGTCATAACTGATCACAATCCTCTACATTGGTTAGACAGAGTGTCAGGTCGCTGGAGTCTTATCCTCCAACAATATAATTTTACTGTCCAACACAGGAAAGGAAGCCTGCATCAAAATGCAGATGGACTGTCACGTCAAGGGGGAAATAGACGGTTAATGGAGACAGATCTATCAGCTTGGAGAGGCTAGATCTCTCTGTCCCCATCTCAAGGGGGAAGTGTCAGGCTCAAGGCCTGATTATAGAATAATCATGTGTATTTGTGTATAATGTATAGTCCAAGACCTGGGTGAGGGGTCACTCAGACTGTGTTTTGTGTATTCCAGTTTTATGGGGGGTTCTGTTTGTGGTACTTCCTTCTTTGAAGTCAAAAGCCTTTGAAGCAGCAGGATGTGCTGTCTCTGGACCCACCATAAAACCAAATCTGAGATAAGGGACCTGGGAGAGAAATGCCCTCACCAGGTGGGGTCAGGGGGAGGGGGGATGAGGCTTTTCCCTCCTAAATTTAGCTAATGCTAAGGACATTCTAAGTCAGAAACCTAAATCAGAAAGCTGGGGCACAAGCCTGTGGCAAATGCTGGACATAAGACCTTAAGCAACAGCTGGAGACTCTCTCACAAGGACTGCTACGCCATTATACTGTAAAGACTTTCTTTTTATTTGCTGAACTGGTCTTGTTGTACTCTTTTAGGTATTTTTGTACCCGTATGTCATTTGTTTCTGTATATTATATCTAGCACTGTGATACCTTTTAATCAGATTAAATGTTTAATTAATCAGCTCTGGCCTTTGGTCTCTAAATATATGAGCTCACCTTTCTGAAGGAAGCTCTGGTGAAACATATTTATCAAAGGGTTAATTTGGTGACTTGCTGGTACTTGTAGTGCATACCCAATGGTCTGATGGCTTTAACCCTTGCACCATCACACTCTCTCTAGCGTCTTGGCTGTGCTGATAGAGTGTGATTGTGACATCTAGCCAGTGTTATATTTGAAGGGGTTGAACTGGTTGAAGTAAGTAAATACTTTAAAAGTAAAAGGGGGTGAGTACATTTTTATGTTCTGAACTTCAAAGAGACCATATATCAGAGTTTTCCTTATACATCTACATCAAACCAATAAAAGAATGATACACACACACACACACACACACACACACACACACACACACACACACACACTTAGAAATTGGAGAAATTGGCATATTGGCCACAAAATGCATACAGTTTCCTTGGGGGATCTCATTCTCTATTTCGATGGATTGGCACTAGCAGCATTTTTGTAACAATCCCTTTGGCCCTAAAGCGGAACAAAACCTTGTGAAGCCAGCCCTGGAATCAAATGGCTCTGACTGTTTGCCATGGAGAGCACAAGCAACAGCATCCCCTGCATCTCCATGCTGTGCGCTCATTCACGCCCCAGTCTGGGATGGAAACAGATGTGCTGCTGGGGATGTGGCCACTTGTGCTCCCCACTGAAGAATATCAGAGCCGCTTGCCGAATGACATAAGCACGGCAAATGGCTCTGATTGGATGATTAGTTATTGGACTGGGGAAAGGCGAGCTGTTACTGACGATCTGGGGGGTTTCACACAGTGGGGCAACCCAAATCAGGCTGCCCCCGGGGCAGGGAACAAATCCCAGGACAGTCAAAATCCTGTGTTTTGTTCCACTTTAAGAACTAGTTTTTTGCTTGTATATATTCTCTGTTGTAATTAAGCACTTATGCATTTTATAATTTATTTGAATTGGTAAATTG
Organism: Gastrophryne carolinensis; assembly: GCA_027917425.1. Classification (NCBI taxonomy): domain Eukaryota; kingdom Metazoa; phylum Chordata; class Amphibia; order Anura; family Microhylidae; genus Gastrophryne; species Gastrophryne carolinensis. The sequence goes on along the minus strand of CM051240.1, from coordinate 169,769,373 downwards.
TTGTGCATTATGGTTTATATTCCTTGTTTGTATTGCACATCCTAAAGCATGTAAGAGAGATTGTTTCTTGATTGATGATCCCTATTTCTTTAAAGTGGACCAACACCCACGGGTGATCTATAAAATTCCCGGGCCGAACACCTCCCTCCCCGCGGGACATCCGAGATCGGGATGTCCCGCGGGGTGAAACCCCCCCAAACACCCCAAACTCCTTACCTTATCTCGCGCCCCTCTAGGCGGGCGCGCGCGCGTCAAGAGGGACGCGCGGGAGGCGGCGGCGGAGGAGCCGCTTGTCCGCGGCTTGTCCGTCGGCGCTGGGAGCGGGGAGAGGTGAGTTTTTCGGGGGGTTCGGGGGGGTTTCACACAGCGGGGCACCCCGATCGGGGGTACCCCACCGAAGTGGACCAAGACCCAGGATAGTCAAAATCCTGGGTGTTGGTCCACTTTAAAATGTCTTAAGTGTAAATTCAACTTTTGTGTAAGTCAGTTCATTGTTGTATTTAAAGGATCTGTTAAGGTAGAAAAGAAAAGTCATACTCAATGCCTGTCCTCTGCAGTTCTTCCATCCTACTCCAGTTAGAAAAAACTCACCGGGTGCTGAGATCGAGTCCCATGGCACCCAAGACCTCCACAGCCCACCAGTGGGCATAGGGGATGGTTACAGTGAACACGCCCACTCTATTCAATCCGATAGATGGGATGAGACAGGGTCTGACACACCCTGCCATTGGCGTGAATAAAGTGGGAAACTATTCCACAGTAGGGAATAATTCACCTCTTCCTTGCCCCTCTCCCGGGACCTAGATCCACATGACCACTGATGGCCAATCGCTGCTCCTAGCAGGGCCATAGAGGTGGGCTGCACATGGATTCTGCAACCGCACAGTGAAACATGGGACTGTGGGGGGTCTATAGGAGGTGAGCATCACCAATTTTCACTATGCCAGGTATTCTTCCTTCCCCCTGAAGCATGCCAATTTTGGATGACCCGCTGTGAGAAACTCCCTATCCCCCGTTTTGCTTACCTCTTGTGTATGGACTCAGTAACCTGAAAACCGCCTACTATTTGGTTGGGGATTTGCGGTGGAGCAAGCTCCAATGAAGCACCTCTAATAGGTGCTGCCTACCATCACCCGACCACACAGCCAAGGCTGGGAGGCAAATAAAGGTGGAACGGGTGGGAATAGAACAACAGGGCCAGGGGCTGTGAAGCCCAGCTCACCTGCGAGAAGAGAAGCCATCATCTTGACCTTCGCAGCCCACTGCAGAGAAGGAACTGGGGAATTAGTGGGAGGTCCCGGGTATATATGGACCGGGAGGGGCCTCTTTTTTTTCCATCTCTGCAGTAAATGTAATGTAATGCCCCCTATTGTGGAGGTATATCCCAGATGTTATGAATACTATCTGGAGCAGGACGTGCTGCACACTTAGAATAATGCCCCAGCCACTTTCCAGAGACTAGTTGATCAGCTGCTAGAGGGCCACAAGGAATATGCAGTGGCTTACCTGGATGATATTGCCATGTTTAGCAAGACCTGGGAGGAGCACCTGATTCACCTGGGCAAGGTGGTAAAAGTGCAGTATCTGGGACATCGGGTAGGAGGAGGGACTCTACGCCCTGAGCCCAGTAAGGTGCAGTCTATTATGGCCTGACCAATACCTAAGACCAAAAAACAGGTCATGTCTTTTCTGGGGACAGCAGATTATTATCGTAGATTTGTCCCAGACTATAGCAAGATAGCAAAACCCCTCACAGATTTGACTAAAAAGAAAGTGTCCAAGCAAATTACCTGGACTGAGGACTGTAATAAGGCCTTTATTGCCCTCAAGACAGCATTGTCCAACTCTCTGGTCCTCCAGGCCCCTGATTTCAGTAGGAGGTTCGTGGTACAAACAGATGCTTCCAATTTCGGGCTGGGGGCTGTTCTTAGCCAAGTGAACTCCAATGGAGAAGAACACTATACCTTAGTAGGAAGCTATTGCCTAGAGAAGTGGCCTATACTGTCATAGAGAAAGAATGTCTAGCTGTGGTCTGGGCTTTCCAAAAATTACAGCCCTACCTGTATGGAGGGGATTTTACTGTCATAACTGATCACAATCCTCTACATTGGTTAGACAGAGTGTCAGGTCGCTGGAGTCCTATCCTCCAACAATATAATTTTACTGTCCAACACAGGAAAGGAAGCCTGCATCAAAATGCAGATGGACTGTCACGTCAAGGGGGAAATAGACGGTTAATGGAGACAGATCTATCAGCTTGGAGAGGCTAGATCTCTCTGTCCCCATCTCAAGCGGGAAGTGTCAGGCTCAAGGCCTGATTATAGAATAATCATGTGTATTTGTGTATCATGTATAGTCCAAGACCAGGGTGAGGGGTCACTCAGACTGTGTTTTGTGTATTCCAGTTTTATGGGGGGTTCTGTTTGTGGTACTTCCTTCTTTGAAGTCAAAAGCCTTTGAAGCAGCAGGATGTGCTGTCTCTGGACCCACCATAAAACCAAATCTGAGATAAGGGACCTGGGAGAGAAATGCCCTCACCAGGTGGGGTCAGGGGGAGGGGGGATGAGGCTTTTCCCTCCTAAATTTAGCTAATGCTAAGGACATTCTAAGTCAGAAACCTAAATCAGAAAGCTGGGGCACAAGCCTGTGGCAAATGCTGGACATAAGACCTTAAGCAACAGCTGGAGACTCTCTCACAAGGACTGCTACGCCATTATACTGTAAAGACTTTCTTTTTATTTGCTGAACTGGTCTTGTTGTACTCTTTTAGGTATTTTTGTACCCGTATGTCATTTGTTTCTGTATATTATATCTAGCACTGTGATACCTTTTAATCAGATTAAATGTTTAATTAATCAGCTCTGGCCTTTGGTCTCTAAATATATGAGCTCACCTTTCTGAAGGAAGCTCTGGTGAAACATATTTATCAAAGGGTTAATTTGGTGACTTGCTGGTACTTGTAGTGCATACCCAAGGGTCTGGTGGCTTTAACCCTTGCACCATCACACTCCCTCTAGCGTCTTGGCTGTGCTGATAGAGTGCGAATGTGACATCTAGCCAGTGTTATATTTGAAGGGGTTGAACTGGTTGAAGTAAGTAAATACTTTAAAAGTAAAAGGGGGTGAGTACATTTTTATGTTCTGAACTTCAAAGAGACCATATATCAGAGTTTTCCTTATACATCTACATCAAACCAATAAAAGAATGATACCCCCCCCCCACACACACACACACACACACACACACACACACACACACACACACGCTTAGAAATTGGAGAAATTGGCATATTGGCCACAAAATGCATACAGTTTCCTTGGGGGATCTCATTCTCTATTTCGATGGATTGGCACTAGCAGCATTTTTGTAACAATCCCTTTGGCCCTAAAGCGGAACAAAACCTTGTGAAGCCAGCCCTGGAATCAAATGGCTCTGACTGTTTGCCATGGAGAGCACAAGCAACAGCATCCCCTGCATCTCCATGCTGTGCGCTCATTCACGCCCCAGTCTGGGATGGAAACAGATGTGCTGCTGGGGATGTGGCCACTTGTGCTCCCCACTGAAGAATATCAGAGCCGCTTGCCGAATGACATAAGCACGGCAAATGGCTCTGATTGGATGATTAGTTATTGGACTGGGGAAAGGCGAGCTGTTACTGACGATCTGGGGACTTTCACACAGTGGGGCAACCCAAATCAGGCTGCCCCCGGGGCAGGGAACAAATCCCAGGACAGTCAAAATCCTGTGTTTTGTTCCACTTTAAGAACTAGTTTTTTGCTTGTATATGTTTTCTGTTGTAATTAAGCACTTATGCATTTTATAATTTATTTGAATTGGTAAATTGTTGTGCATTATGGTTTATATTCCTTGTTTGTATTGCACATCCTAAAGCATGTAAGAGAGATTGTTTCTTGATTGATGATCCCTATTTCTTTAAAGTGGACCAACACCCACGGGTGATCGGTATAGATTCCCGGGCCGATCACCTCCCTCCCCGCGGGACATCCGAGATCGGGATGTCCCGCGGGGTGAAACCCCCCCAAACACCCCAAACTCCTTACCTTATCTCGCGCCCCTCTAGGCGTGCACGCGCCCGCGCCGGCCATCTACAAATGGCCGGCGCGGGCGCGCGCACGTCAAGAGGGACGCGCGGGAGGCGGTGGCGGAGGAGCCGCTTGTCCGCGGCTTGTCCGTCGGCGCTGGGAGCGGGGAGAGGTGAGTTTTTCGGGGGGTTCGGGGGGGTTTCACACAGCGGGGCCGATCGGGGGTGCCCCACCGAAGTGGACCAAGACCCAGGATAGTCAAAATCCTGGGTGTTGGTCCACTTTAAAATGTCTTAAGTGTAAATTCAACTTTTGTGTAAGTCAGTTCATTGTTGTATTTAAAGGATCTGTTCAGGTAGAAAAGAAAAGTCATACTCAATGCCTGTCCTCTGCAGTTCTTCCATCCTACTCCAGAAAGAAAAAACTCACCGGGTGCTGAGATTGAGTCCCATGACACCCAAGACCTCCACAGTCCACCAGTGGGCATAGGGGATGGTTACAGTGAACACGCCCACTCTATTCAATCCGATAGATGGGATGAGACAGGGTCTGACACACCCTGCCATTGGCGTGAATAAAGTGGGAAACTATTCCACAGTTGGGAATAATTCACCTCTTCCTTGCCCCTCTCCCGGGACCTAGATCCACATGACCACTGATGGCCAATCGCTGCTCCTAGCAGGGCCATAGAGGTGGGCTGCACATGGATTCTGCAACCGCACAGGGATGGATACAATCCCAGAAAACATGGGACTGTGGGGGGTCTATAGGAGGTGAGCATCACCAATTTTCACTATGCCAGGTATTCTTCCTTCCCCCTGAAGCATGCCAATTTTGGATGCCCCGCTGTGAGAAACTCCCTATCCCCCGTTTTGCTTACCTCTTGTGTATGGACTCATACTTAATAATTATAAACACCATAGAAAGCTGAAAAAATGGAGAGTGGCAAGCACCTAGATAGTCCTAGGATGGGAGTGTGCAAAAGCCTGAGAGATGCAAGGGAATGCGTCACAACCTGTACATGTGCTGTGGGATTGCTGGAAAGGATTTCTGGTGCTAAGGAAGGGGGGGGGGGGGTCAGACAGCAGGACATCTTGATTTTGAGGGAGGAGACCACCAGCCCTAGAGCCTTATAAACTCCTTTTAACGATGTGAGCTTTAATCTTTAGGCTGTGCACCTTTACATGGGAGATCTAAGTTTTGTTTTGTCATTGTGTTTGGGGTTGATGCTCCCTGTTTTTTACGCCATTTTGGATTTGTTTTTTGTGTAGCTAACCATCGACTTTGGCCTCATACATCAAGTTTAAAATATAAGGCAGCATATGTTCCTAACCAGGTTTGTCACAGCGTAAAACACAACAAAGTGGTAAATACCAAGCATCAGCCTCACGTGTTACCTATAATCTTGTTAGCCAGTTAGGAAGCCCGTATTTCATACTCCTGACAGTCAGTTCTAACCTGAGGCAACAAAGTGCCACACGTCCAGGAAGTGGAGGCAACTTAGCTTCTGTTCAACGCCAATGAAGTCAAGTTGGCTGAAGTCAGGCTGACCTGTCAGTGCTGTACAGCTGTAATAAGCTCAGCAGAGACTCTGGAGATCAGCTATGACTTGTTATACTTCAGCTTTTTGCTAGAAAACTATATTTATTATCTATATAAAAAGGCATGAAAAACAGAACATTGCAACACACAAATGGATTGGACACAATAAAGGCCACTTATTAGCCCTGGTATGGTGAGACAAAATACCATTTTGTGATTACTCACCTGTAAAATGGGTATTATAAGTATGTCACACACCCCGCTTCCAATATTCATGACATATGGGTTATGTCCAGTAGAGGGCGAACTTCTGCAGAGATGACAGGAAAAAAAGAAGCCCCTCCCAGTCCATAAATACCTGGGACCTCCCACACATTCCCCAGTATAGGAAAGCAGTAAGGGGACCAGGAAGAGACAAATACAAAAAATTTAACAATAAAAGGTTCACCATATAAAGGATCCAGAATACAATAAGGGCGGGATGAAGCAGGATGTGTGACATACTTATAATACCCATTTTACAGGTGAGTAATCACAAAATGGTATTATTCCAAGTATGTCACACACCCCGCTTCCAATATTCATGACATATGGGACATCCAATAGCAGTGTCCAACATGGGTGAGGATCCCAAAAAAGGCAATAATGCACAAATCTAAACCACTGCAGCTTGCAGAACCTTGCGGCCAAAAACAGCATCCACTGAAGCCCGCACATCAACCTTATAAAACTTGGAAAAGTATGAACAGAAGACCAAGTAGCAGCCTTACAAACTTGTTCAACAGAGGCCTGGTGCTGAAAAGCCCAGGAAGCCCCAACAGCACGAGTAGAATGAGCAGTGACCTGAAAAGGGGGAACCCTCCCCTGGGCAGTATAGGCCCCAACAATGGCCTGACGTATCCATTTGCTAATGGTAGACTTGGCAGGCGCCAAACCTTTCCGGGGCCCGGAGGGCACCACGAACAAGGCGTCCGTCTTATGAAAGGAAGAAGTAGCCACCAAATAGTACTTCACAAAACGAACCACATCCAAAGAGTGCAGGACCCTCTCCTTTTCATTGTTAGGCTTAGGACACAAGGAAGGGAGAACCACATCCTGATTGAGATGGAAGGCAGAGACCACCTTAGGAAGGAAATCTGGCTTAAAACGAAAAACCACCTTGTCCTGGTGTCTCTCAAAGTGGCTTGAATGGAAAGAGCCGCCAACTCAGAGACACGTCGAACAGAGGTAATAGCCACCAAAAAGGCAATCTTTTGTGTAAGCATAGAAAGTGCAACATCCTGCACTGGCTCAAAAGGAGGCCCCTGGAGGGCCGACAGAACCAAAATCAAATCCCAAACGGGCAACAAGGGCTTTCTAGGGGGCCGCACATGAGTGACCCCCTGGAAAAAAAGTCCTAACCAAGAGATGCAGAGCAAAGGACCTTTGAAAGGAGACCGCCAGGGCAGAAACCTGCCTTTTCAAGGTACTAAGCTGGAGCCCCAGGTCCAGACCGTGTTGAAGAAAATCCAAAATCCTAGGAATCAAAAACACCCTGCAAGGCAATGACCTAGCCTCACACCAGTCAATATAGGACCTCCAAGTCCTGTAGTAGATGTTAGAGGAAGAACTCTTCCTAGCTCTAACAAGTGTCTGAATCACAGCATCAGACAAACCTTCCTCCTTTAAGATGGAGGTTTCAGCAGCCACGCCGTCAAAGCCAGCGTTTGTAAACTGGGGTAACGAAACAGGGGCAACTTGTACTGATCTACCGCCAGCCACATGACGTCTGCGAACCAAACCTGTCTTGGCACCTTGGGGGCCACCAGAATTGCTGGCGCACCCTCTAGAGCCGGTTTGCGCACCACCTTGCCCACCATGGAGAAGGGGGGAAACAGGTACAGAAACCCCAGATCCCTCCAGGCAAGAGACAAGGCATCCATTGCCAGGGCCAGAGGGTCCTGAGAAAGAGACACAAATGCCGGAAGCTTGTGATTGTGACGTGAGGCAAAAAAATCCACCTCTGGAATCCCCCACTTGTGACAGAGGGACCGAAACACATTGTGGTTGAGCGACCATTCCCCTCGGCGAGAGAATCCCCTGCTCAGGGAGTCCCCCTCCATGTTCTCCACACCCCGAATGTACACCGCTGAAATGCATGGGACATTGCTCTCCACCCATGCATGAATCAGAGAAACTTCCCTGAGGGCACTCCTGCTGCGAGTCCCTCCTTGGTGATTGATGTAAGCGACCGCAGTCTGATCGAACCTGAACCGGTAGACCCTGGAGATGATGTGTCAAGCGTGACAGCACCAACCGAATAGCTCTCAGCTCCAAGACATTGATGGGGGTGTGGGCCTCCCGAGGACCCCACAGCTCCTGGAACTGATGTTCCTTCCAGAAACCCCCCCAGCCCGAAAGGCTGGCATCCATGGTGACCGTCTCCCAACAAGGGGTCAGAAAAGACCTGCCCCTCAGAAGATTCCTTGGTTCCAGCCACCACTGAAGAGACTGCCGAACCAGGGGAGACATCAGAAATGACTGATCCAATGACAGCGGACATCTGTCCCAAGCCAACAGTAGATGGAGCTGAAGCGACCTCATGTGGAACTGAGCTAAGGGAACTGCCTCGAAGGAAGCCACCATCAATCCCACCAGTCTCATCCCTTGGATAGACGAGCGAGGGTTGGACAGGAGACGACGTATCAGATCTTGAACCATCTGCACCTTCGACTGAGGTAGGAACACCCTGGACTGAACGGTATCCAGATTCATGCCCAGAAATGAAATCCCCCTTGACGGGGATAGAGAAGACTTGGGATGGTTGATCACCCAGCCGAACCTCTCCGGCGTCGTCACCACCATCCTGGTGTCTAGCTCCGCCTGTCTGAGAGAGGAAGCCGTAATGAGAAGGTCGTCCAGATACGGCACAATGAGAATGCCCTGGGCTCTGAGGAGGGCCATTATGCCCGCCAGCACCTTGGTGCCGAGGTCAGCCCGAAAGGGAGGGCAACAAACTGAAAATGCTGATCTACCACCACAAACCTGAGAAATCTCTGGTGTGCTGGGAAGATTGGTACATGAAAGTAAGCATCCTTGATGTCTATGGACGTCATGAAGTCCCCCTGAGAAAGGATGGCTGAGCACAACGTCTCCATGCGGAACTTCTTGGTTCGAATGAGCCTGTTGAGAAGCTTCAGATCCAGAATGGGTCTTATGGATCCATCCTTTTTGGGAACCGTGAGGAGGTTGGAATAATAGCCCCGGCCTCTCTCCGAGAAAGGCACCGGGCATATGACCTCCATGTCCAGAAGATTTTTTACTGCCCACAGGAGCCCCTGCGCAGCCCCGGGATCCGAGGGCAACCGAGATCTGAGGAATCTGAGAGGAGGCCGGTACTCGAACTCCAGTTTGTACCCGGAAGAGACCACTTCCAAGATCCATTTGTCTGTGACCTCCCGGGCCCAAACCTGGAAGAAGTGTCGCAACCGTCCCCCCACCCGCAAGGGTGAGGGCGTTCCCTCATTGCTGAGCTGGCTTGGCAGCGGGCTTAGGCTTGGAACCCCAGGCAGGTCCAGGACGAGCACGTCCTCTGCCTCTGTTCCAGGAATCACCTCTGAAGGTAGAGTAGGCAAAACCTCTGCCTTATCTGGCACCGCGAAAGGAAGGATTAAAGGAGCCTTCCCCCCAAAAGGGACGACGCTGCTTCTTACGTTGTGGTAACTTTCCCCCTTTTGCCACCGAATCCAACTTATCTCCAAACAGCCGCATACCCAGGAAGGGTAGCCCTGTAAGTGATTTCTTAGCCGCAATGTCAGCCGCCCATTGGCGCAACCAGACCGATCGGCGAATAGCCACTAGCAACGCCGAGGTTAAAACAAAAGACATGAACAATTCACACCGCTTAATGGCTGTGAATTCATCACTGGTCGGATTAAGCTGGGAACCACTCAACAGGTCCCTAACCACAGACCTGGTAGCCACAGCCGTGAGCGCAGACGCACAAACAGGCCGCAAGGCTGAGCCCACACTAGCGAAGGCATGGCAGGCCATTTGGTCAATGCACTTGTCCTCACCATCTTTAAGAGTGGTGGCGTCTGGAGAATGTACAACAGAGGTGTTGAACAATCTCAGAACGGGCGCATCGACCTCGGGCAGGGACGACCAGCGCTTCACCGCGTCCACCGGAAAGGGATACTTCCTATCCTATCCCTGAGGAACACCGGGGAGCCGGCTAGGTCTCTCCCATTCCTTAAGAATCATGCTTTCAAAATGATTCTGTTTTGGAAACTCCAAGCGGGGCTTAGAAATCCCAAAGAATTCCCCCTTCTGCGGAGGGGTCTCCGCTGGCGGAGAAATTTCCAGAACCTCAAAAAGATGGACCAGGACTCAGATTCCTCAAACAATTCCCCTCCTCAAGCGGGGAATAATCAGACCAGTCAAGGGAATCATAGTCATCAAAATCCCATACCGGCACGGCCGGTGACAGGTGTCTTCTCTTAGCCGGGGCCTTTCTGACCGCAGAGCTAGAAATCAATTTCTCGATGTTGGCCAGTCTAGCACATACATCAGATTGCGACTCCACGCTAATGACAGTATCACTTGGGGTACGGATAATGCAGGGTGGGGTAGGAGATGAGACGGGCGGCACGGACCCATACGCCTGGGACCCCGACTGCCGCGTTATGGCCTGTTGAGCACATGGTATGCAAATTAGTACATTCTCCCCCGTAAGGGATACCCCACAACCCACACACTGCCGGGATTGTCCCGAAGGGAGCCCAAGCCCGGTATCCTGGGGAGCCACCATATGGTGATTTTAAGGTAGTCGCAATGACCAGAGGGAATTACGCTGCTTGAGCTACCCAGGATGCCCCTTTAAGTCCCAGTGGGAGGATTTGTAGTTACCCCAATTATCTGCCAGGGACCGGGAGAACCCCCTTTTACACAAGAGACAGGGAGTCCTCCTGAAAGACATAAGTGAAGGGACCCATAAGAAGGCACATGCACACACATAAAAATTACAAATGTAATACAGATAATATATGGAGTAAGGAGTAGGTAAGAGCTGCCCCAGCGCTATAAATGGGGCACGCGGCTCAGTAAATACAAGAAAAAAGGGGGAGCCCAACAGGAAGGACCAAGGAGAGAGGGAGAAGAAGGGCGGGCCAGCGCGGATCGCCGGACCCTCAGCCAAGGCTGGGAGGCATAGTATTGTGCTTAAATGAATAAGGTCCGGGCAGAAATAGGGGCAAAGTGGCCGGGTGTAGACCCGGCTTACCTGCAAGGAACAGACGCAGCCATCTTCTGACTTGCTCGCCGTCTGCAGAGAAGAAAACTGGGAATGTGTGGGAGGTCCCAGGTATTTATGGACTGGGAGGGGCTTCTTTTTTCCTGTCATCTCTGCAGAAGTTCGCCCTCTACTGGACATAACCCATATGTCATGAATATTGGAAGCGGGGTGTGTGACATACTTGGAATATGTATGCAGCTGGAAGATCACAAGATGTTTGCATCTTAATTAATTCTGCAGTCAGTTTGTTTCTGCCATCGAATGCTCCAGGCAAAGACCAGCCATATGCGTGTGAGAGATACGGCCACAGAACGCTCGGACTCACACAGCGAATTAATGGATAGTGGAACTTAATTGCAAAACCTCTCTTTTAATTTTCCCAGAGAGAACGCTAAAGCATGCCAATGCTGCGTATGTTTATATACTGTATATTTTAACAGACACAATTCCAGTTCTGGATCATTTAAAGAGGAACAACACCCATAAGAATGACTAGCTTGGGTGTTGTACTGATTTGGGATGCCCCGCTGTGTGTACCCCTAAGGATCAAACAAAAACTCACCTCTTCCTGGTCACCATGTGGGCCGTTTAGGAAATCAGTAGCACCGTAGCATTCAGACTTCTTTTGCCGCCCTGAATCAAATATGGAGCGAGTGCCACGGGACGCATTCCTTCATCTAGCTGCACAGAAAAGGCCTGGAGCCCACAGCTAGAGGAGTGCTGGAGAATGGTGTGTGGGGCAGAGATGACACGTGGGTGCCTAGGAAGAAAAGCCTGGAGTGGGTGAGCTCACAGCTAGAGGAGTGCTGGAGAATGGTGTGTGGGGCAGAGATGACGCGTGGGCGCCTAGGAAGAAAAGCCTGGAGCGGGTGCGCCCACAGCTAGAGGAGTGCTGGAGAATGGTGTGCGGGGCAGAGATGATGGGCGGACGCCTAGGAGTGAAGCAATCTATGGGGGGGTTTCACACATTGGTGATAGATAAAGAGAGCAACCAAGACTCGCATAGACTTGAGGAGGGTGTTGCTTCTATTTAAACAGACCTTAGTTATACCCATAATGTGAATGGTCAGGAGGCCCAACCACGATTGAGGCATCTCTATAACCAATAACCATGAGCACACAGCACAAAGGGATTGGCCAGGCAAGTGCATAGACCTTATAATCACATAGCCTAAAAGCTCCTAATGGTCCCTCCTTTTTTCCAAAGAACCCGCAAAGTGAAGGAAACTTATTTTGAAGTTTCCATTCATGTTTGAAAGTTACAGCCAATGGGTGTGGCTGCACTCCAGGACAATATCAGGCATTGTGTGTTTATATCAGCATACTTTGACATCTAATCACAAGGCTGCGATACAAAGGCAGCCGCAGGGGAAAGAGTTATAGACCACCAGTTAAGCCCTATGATTGGTGGTCTACTGCTGGGGAATCAGGGGGAGCGTCAGTGCCAGTTTAATGCTCCTAGGTGCTACTGAGAGGAGACAGGAAGGGAGAGGACAGATATGACCTTTGAAGGGACTGTCCAAGCATAAACAAAAAAAGTAGCATACTCACCTTTCAAAACTGTTCTGATTCATTAAAACGTACCAGGTCCCGACACCAGGTTCACTGGCAGTACAGGGGGGCAACAGTAGCCCCCTTACATCAGTCACAATTTCGTAAGCATGTCTACTCTATTCATTCTATTGGTGTAAATGAAGGCAGCATGCTCAGGTCTCTGTGAAAGACGTGGGGGTGACCGGTCCCAGAGTTTACTGGTGATCTTGGAGGCTGGTAAACAGGCGAGAATAACTATTTTTTCATTATGCCTGGTCAGGGACTTTAAAGGGAGTGACCACCCAAACATTTTTGTCCCAGCCTGTTTATTATCAGATGGTTGATGTAAATCACCAGTTGCTTTGTTTTCATGCTTCATTTCTAGTTGCATAAATCTGTCTCTTTCTTATGCCTCTGTATGCTGTTGAACATTCTCCCTGATCATTTGCATAAACCCTTGTTGGTCTCTGAGCTCATAGTCATAGAGTCATAGGCTGCAGCTTTCTCAGCCAAGCCAAGTTAGTGTACACACAATGGCTTATAGCCCTTCCCTGTGCTATGTAAGCACTATAGTCCTCAGTATGAGACCATGCCCACCTCCCAGGATTTTCTGAAATACAGAGCAAAATAAAAGATACTGTACTTTTCTCAGGTTTGGGGGCTCTGTTTTTAAAAATTAAAAAGGAAATATTAGAAGATTTAGGGCAATCTAATTTCTAAACTCTATTTAGTTTATTTACCTGCCTGGAAAATTACTGACCAATGTTGAGCCGTCACGAGTGACGTCATAGGCGCTGTATTGACATGTAAACATGGCTAATGATCGTAATATATAAAGAACTTACTGGTACTAGGTGTAGCCCGGCGATGACACGGGGAGACCCACTTAGGACTGTACTCACCTAATAGGAACGTCCCCGCGGCATCCGGAGATCCAGTGCAGCGGGGCACCGCCACACTGCCAGCTCGGGGGTTGCTAGGCAACCCCCTGCCGTCCCCTGATAGGGGAAGGTCAGGAACCGCGTCACCAGTCCCGGGAAACTTACCCGGCAACTGATGACGCGGTGCCCAGGCGCAGGAAGTACACCTAGACCAGTAATGCTGAGTGATGTCACCGGACGGTATGGCGTATGCTGGAACAGGTGAGCCAGCGGGGGAGGGTTTTTTTTAGCTGTAGAAGTGCCATAGACTTCTATGTAAAGGTAGAGGTCCACGTTAGCACTTACTTTCTGTGTACAAAATCTATCCATTTATTCTGAAAGTTAGAGGGAAGGCTTGTAATAACCATAACTGTGTGTCTGGTCATTCTCTCCCACCTTCAACCTTCTTTCCTTGATTTTCATGGAGTCACAATTACTGGGAACGGCAGTCTAATAGACAGTTTAGACGCACAGCACTGTTTACTTTTTCCTCACTCAAGGTGGACATTCAACCAAAAAAATAAATGTTAGTTAATTCAAAACAGCCAAAGAAGACCCCAGGCTACTCACAAAATGACTATGTTTAAACAGCTTTAAAAATATTTGATATTTTCTAAAGGCAAAGCTGTTTAGAGCTCTAAATATAACCTGTTCCCAGCAAGACCTCCATCAGTGCAAAGCTTAAATTTACATACAGAAGGTATTTCTGTGTGGTCTGGACTCCTTTCTAAAATGTATCTCAAGGCAAAACTGCCCCCTATACAGTATATATTTTTTTTTTCGTTGGATTTTGATGGATTTTTTTTTGTTTAGAATTCTTATTAACTTAAAACTTTAAAGTGGACCTCTCCCCAGCGCATTCCAAAATGGGATGTCTTGCTCTGTGAACTCCCTCAGTCTAATGATATCCTTACCTGTCCACCAAACCCACAGCGCATGCATGGCCAGCGACAAAATCACATCCTCTTTCCACTGCGTGCAGCTCCGCCCCAAGCAACTGGATGGCTGTGTGTGTGGCCGCGCACAGCTGAAGGATACAAGTGATGACACACCCCGCTGATTCGTGCAGCTGGCGATTCCATTCAGGAGAGGTGAGTTTACTGGGAGAACGGCGGGGTTCACACAGCTGGGCATTCCAAACTGGGGGGGCCCCAGGGGGACGGATCCAAACCCAGGATAGTGAAAATCACAGATTTTGGTAAACTTTAAAAGGAAAGTCTAATTTGGTGGACTTTCCCTTTAGACTCCAGACCAGAACTTCAGTTAAGTCAAGGGTTTCCCTTTTTCTTCCTTATTAATGCATGCTTAAACTGGCCCTGGAGTCTATGAGACTCTGCGGCCAGCTGATTTCCTCTCCTTGGGCATCCCGAACTTAGATTCCCCACCGTGTGAAACCCTACAGTTCGGCTGCAATTCTTACCTTTCCGACGTGGGCAAGGAGCTTGCATGGGTGGCGGCATCACTTGTATCATTTAGTGTCTGTGCACGACCATGCCCATTGCAACTGAATGGCTGTGCGTGGTCGCGTACAGCCAATGTTTGCAGCTCTGATTCTTTTCAGGTTCTCCAGTCGCACATTAAAATGCCATTTCCAGCCACATGCTCAGTCACCAAGGCTGCTCAGCATTCCAGTTCTGTGTGCACCCCTGCTCGCCCATTAACTTGAATAAGCAGGCAGGCACACGCAAAGAGTGTAGGATGCTGCTCTGTGCGTCTCCAACCATATACTAATAACAGCAGTGGATTTTGAGTAAATCAATGTAATTTTTATTTTGTAGCCCCCTGTCCTGCCTCAGCACCTGGGGAGAGGGAGATGGGGGTTACTTAAAAGACTGGACATCCACTTTAACTGTGGTTCTGGTCCGGGATAGATCTGACCTATGGCCAGACCTGGCGATTGGTGGAGTTTAGAGGTATTACGCCCTGTTAGGGTCTAGGTCCTTTGGTGGACATCAGATTCCATACCAGAACATGAAGAGTACAGGCACAAAATACTTTACTTTCTCGACCCCCCACATCATTAGGTATTCTGATTCGGGATGCTCCTCTGTATCTCCCAACTCTGATATCTCCAGTAATTCAAAACAGCCGAGTGAAGACCTAAAAACAACCCTGGGCTACACAAAAATTACTTTAAATAGCTTTAAAAATATTTAATATTTTCTAAAGGAAAAAGTGATTTAGAGCTCTAAATATAACCTGTTCCCAGCAGGACCACACCGTGCAAAGCTTTAATAGAACTACATTTGTTTTTCTGTGTGGTCTGGACTTCTCAATAAACTACATCTCAAAGAAACTGAATATTTCCAAGTAGAAGGCATTGGGGGGAAGGGGGTGCTTGAGCATCAGGTAGCAGGTTGCTAATTCTACCACTAATTTCTGTTACAGAATATCAATACCAATAACCACCTCGCTGCAGATATTTGAGTTTGCCTTTTATTTCCACAACAACCCACAATAATATACCGGTAGTATTTGCTGCATAATAGTATAGCTTTCACGTTATTGTTTATCTCATCTTATTGTCTGTGATATCACCGTCACAGAGTACTGGTCTGACGATTTACAGCTGTAACTGTGATTCAACATATTTCAATAAAAAGATCTTGCTGAGGGAGATGCTCATGGGTTTAGGTAAGTTTATATATTTTAACTTCATCCTTGGATGCCTTTTAAAGAAAATTGTCAACATTTGCATACAAAGAGGAAAAATTGTATCTCTTATGTACACAGCTCTTATCTCTAAGCTGTTGGAAAGCTCTTAGATACTCTATCACATAGCTCTAACAGACTGTTATGTCTGACACAAACAGAGTTTCACAAGTTACCAGTGTGGATGTAAACAGTGTGTAGCGGAATCCTTTATTAGATCTGCCCCCTATGAAAGCATCCAATTTCATGGTAAGAAATTCCTAAAAACCTCCATATTAAACCTCCATGTGAATGACGCACTACCTTCAGTTATGGCTGCCAAATAAATAAGAAGCAATACTGATGCCTGAAGGCTTCACTTCTCCAGTAACACTGCACATTGTTTAAACAGCAAGTCGTCAGCCAGTGCTGACTTGTAGCACAACTATGAAAAACGAATTACCTAATCCTACGGCGCTTCACGTAATTTTTAAATTAATTCTAATGCTACATTTCAGGGAAGAATGTAAACTGGAATGATGCACGGCTGCTTTCAAAGAAATGGCTGTAGAAATAGCCAAAATAAATACCAGGACACACAAGCCCAAGGCCGGGTGCAAGATCTTTGCTCTCCTTCACCTCATACTTCCCAGTCCCCCCTGCAATAGGAGGGTTGAGGATGCCAGAGGAAAGAGTGTCTGAAAGTTCCTACGGTAATAAATTGGAGCGGTTGGGTGACCACTTACAAGAGCTGGAGTGCACTCTGAGATGACGTAATAACTGTTTTTAAACTGGAGGATCCTGCGTTGCATGAATGGGACCACAATAAAGTACATACGCTTCTAAAACAGGGTTTGAAAAAGCTAGCCCTGCCTTTCAAGAGGTTAGACACTGGTAAAGTTTTTCCACTTCTGGGGCTACACATTTGAGCTGCATTTGTTGTGGCTTCAGTTAGCCTGATGAAGCGGAGCATTCCTCCATGGAACGCGTGGTCGATGGAGATTTTGTGACTATTTTGTTTGATTATTTTTTTCTTGTGAGCACACGGCATCTGGGGTGAGTGTTGTCTGTATCTGAGTAAAGGCATCCTTTTTGGATAGAATTGCACTGCATAATATTGTTGGGGGCCTTCATTTAATTGTATTTTGGTTAGATAGAATTGTTTGTATTTTGTCACATTTACTAAGAAGAAGAAGTTTTGCTCTCCTTCACCACATACCTCCCAGTTTCCCACATTTCATAAGGAGGGTAGGGGATGCCAGAGGAAACAGCATCTGAGATAGTTAGGACCAGGGATATTTAGGAGTTCATCATTTATAGATCCCATCTTAGGCAGGGCAGACTCCAGCACCACCAGTGTACTTATAGCTCACTATTACCGGTATATGCATATGTGTTTTATTATATAAAATATATGTGTTTACCACATGCATGCATACAGATGCACATGCCATAACACCTAACCTGCCTAACCCCCTGCCGTCCCTTCTGCCTCCTTATGTGGGACTTCCACTTGCTTTAGATGCTTTTATATTGTTGTCTGTGTCATTCATATGATTATATTGGTTGTGCTCCCCTTGTGGTTTGCTCTTTTTATACATTATTGTGGCTTCAGTTAGTTAACAACGATGTCGAAGAGAAGAAACCTGGCGGACCAACTCAGTCACCAAGGCTGCTCAGCATTCCAGTTCTGTGTGCACCCCTGCTCGTCCATTTACTTGAATAAGCAGGCAGGCACACGCAAAGAGTGTAGGATGCTGCTCTCTGCGTCTCCAACCATATACTAATAACAGCAGTGGATTTTGAGTAAATCAATGTAATTTTTATTTTGTAGCCCCCTGTCCTGCCTCAGCACCTGGGGAGAGGGAGATGGGGGTTACACATTTGAGCTGCAATGGGACCACAATAAAGTACATACGCTTCTAAAACAGGGTTTGAAAAAGCTAGCCCTGCCTTTCAAGAGGTTAGACACTGGTAAAGTTTTTCCACTTCTGGGGCTACACATTTGAGCTGCATTTGTTGTGGCTTCAGTTAGCCTGATGAAGCGGAGCATTCCTCCATGGAACGCGTGGTCGATGGAGATTTTGTGACTATTTTGTTTGATTATTTTTTTCTTGTGAGCACACGGCATCTGGGGTGAGTGTTGTCTGTATCTGAGTAAAGGCATCCTTTTTGGATAGAATTGCACTGCATAATATTGTTGGGGGCCTTCATTTAATTGTATTTTGGTTAGATAGAATTGTTTGTATTTTGTCACATTTACTAAGAAGAAGAAGTTTTGCTCTCCTTCACCACATACCTCCCAGTTTCCCACATTTCATAAGGAGGGTAGGGGATGCCAGAGGAAACAGCATCTGAGATAGTTAGGACCAGGGATATTTAGGAGTTCATCATTTATAGATCCCATCTTAGGCAGGGCAGACTCCAGCACCACCAGTGTACTTATAGCTCACTATTACCGGTATATGCATATGTGTTTTATTATATAAAATATATGTGTTTACCACATGCATGCATACAGATGCACATGCCATAACACCTAACCTGCCTAACCCCCTGCCGTCCCTTCTGCCTCCTTATGTGGGACTTCCACTTGCTTTAGATGCTTTTATATTGTTGTCTGTGTCATTCATATGATTATATTGGTTGTGCTCCCCTTGTGGTTTGCTCTTTTTATACATTATTGTGGCTTCAGTTAGTTAACAACGATGTCGAAGAGAAGAAACCTGGCGGACCAACTCAATGTCATGGCAAATGGCCAAACACTTACCGGGCCAACAATTCTTTACACTTCTACTGCCAGGTCTGAAATGTAGGGTTCCATCAATAAAAATCTCCAAACACAAGGAGAGTTTTTATCCACTGGCCATTAAGGAATGGAACAGAAGAATTGTTGCAACCCCAAGTATAAGAAATAAGGAGAAATAAAAATACTTGAACACCGCGCTGCACAGAAAAAACACACAAATCTTGGACAATATTAAAACATGCTACAACGTGCTAGACTCCTTATTCCTTAAAAAGTCCCAAAGCAGATTAAAACAATAATGATGCACAGGGCAGTCTGTTATGATGAGAAGAATCAACTTCAATAGCGATGTAAATGCTTGGAAATCCCCAAAAGCATGCACACTTCAACACGTGCCCTCCACCTCTCTTATATACTCTTACCAGCAAGAATGGAAAGTCATGCCTCATAATCCATTAGAATCTCCAACGTGGATAGTAAATGGATAATTCGCCAGAGAGATCTCTCTTGGGATCACAAGTTATTAGCAAATAATCCTCACAGAATCTTGTCCTCATTCAGGGCACTAATTGGTAATCTCATTCATTCATATCCCAAAAGAGAGAAGAAAACAAATCTAGTGCAACTCCATAAAATTCAAAGGGTTTTAATAGTGATAAAAATTACTCACAAACCAAAGGTTGGTCTCAGTGCATAATCAATGACAATAATAAAACAAAGTCTCCAAGCTTCCCCACCGCGGCCGCTGGTCAGGTGAAAGCTGAAAGTATCCTAGGCTTAAAAATGGCATGCCATACAAATCCCCCGTATCTGGTCGCCTGACGCGTTTCGTTGTTAAAAACAACTTTATCAAAGGCAAAGATGCGGGGAAAATCGAACAATATAAAGGAAAAAAGGAGGGAACTTACCCAACCACAACCGGTTCCCGACCGCGACCCCCGGAATTAGATGTATATCCTTAGCTGCACCGGAAGAGGTCCGGGCAGCGAATGGCGTCTGTTGCGATAGCAGACGAAAACTAAAAATCCCGCCCCTCAATTCTACGTAACGGCATGTCCGGAACATACCGAGGCATGGCGAGGAGGTCCGGGCGGCGAGAGTGACGTCTGTTACAATAACAGACGAAACCTAACAATCCCGCCCCTCAATTCTACGTTGCGGCATGTCCGGAGGATACCGAGACATGCCGAGGGCGCAAGCAGACCCGCCTCTCTCTAGTTTTAGCAGGCAGGGCCAGAAACGCCTTTGACAGATTGCAGGCGGTATTAAAGGAATAAACAAAAAATGCCAACAAAGTGGACCCAAACCATCACATATTCTTCAGGCCACATAAGGAAAGCCTCAACTTAAAAAAAAGGGATATATAGTGAATGCAAAAAAACCCATAGCTATCTAAATAGAAGCATATACGGAGGGAAGGCTTCAACCTCCTGACTGCCCTAAAAGCTCAATGTAGAAAATATAAAAACCGCAGCTGGCGGGGAGGAAGCTCAAAGACGTCCTAAGAACACAGGGCTACATAGTATGTGACACAGCAAAATACAAACACAGTAAGCAGTGAGAAAAAGGAGGAATCAAAAACAGAACCCTCACAAATATTGCTGGTTAATATTCCTGCATAGCTAATAAATTTTGACATTTTTTACAAGTTTAAGAAGTATCAATAAAACAATTAAGATCTAGGTCAATATTAAGCCCATTCGGGGATAAGGTGTCCAAATTAAAAATCCATTGGGTCTCTCTCTGGGAGAGGTCCCTTACTACATAAGAGCCTCTCCAATGTTTTTCAAGCCTATCTATCCCAAAAAACGTCATAAACTTGGGATCACTATTGTGTTTCTGCTTAAAATGTGCGGAAAGGCTATGTAATTCAAACCCCCTCTTGACATTATAGACATTATAGATATGTTCCCTAATGCGGACTTTTAGCTCTCTCGTGGTTCTACCTACATAAAAGAGTTTGCAGGGACACCCAATCAAATATACCACATTAGTGGAAGTACAAGAAATAAACTGTTTAAGGATTTTTTCTCATCTTTACCCATAAAGGACCTTATGGGTTTAGGCAAAACCGTACAGACCCTGCATCCCATACAGGACCCACATCTATAGAAACCTTGAAGAGATCAAGAGAGAGAGACCAGAGAGATTGTTGGGATCTCTTCAAAGTTGAGGCTTTCCTTATGTGGCCTGAAGAATATGTGATGGTTTGGGTCCACTTTGTCGGCATTTTTTGTTTATTCCTTTAATACCGCCTGCAATCTGTCAAAGATTGGCGTTTCTGGCCCTGCCTGCTAAAACTAGAGAGAGGCGGGTCTGCTTGCGCCCTCGGCATGTCTCGGTAGTATCCTCCGGACATGCCGCAATGTAGAATTGAGGGGCGGGATTGTAAGGTTTTGTCTGTTATTGTAAGAGACGTCACTCTCGCCGCCCGGACCTCCTCGCCATGCCTCGGTATGTTCCGGACATGCCGTTACGTAGAATTGAGGGGCGGGATTTTTAGTTTTCGTCTGCTATCGCAACAGACGCCATTCGCTGCCCGGACCTCTTCCGGTGCAGCTAAGGATATACATCTAATTCCGGGGGTCGTGGTCGGGACCCGGTTGTGGTTGGGTAAGTTCCCTCCTTTTTGCCTTTATATTGTTCGATTTTCCCCGCATCTTTGCCTTTGATAAAGTTGTTTTTAACAACAAAACGCGTCAGGCGACCAGATACGGGGGATTTGTATGGCATGCCATTTTTAAGCCTAGGATACTTCCAGCTTTCACCTGACCAGCGGCCGCGGTGGGGAGGCTTGGAGACTTTGTTTTATTATTGTCATTGATTATGCGCTGAGACCAACCTTTGGTTTGTGAGTAATTTTTATTACTATTAAAACCCTTTGAATTTTATGGAGTTGCACTAGATTTGTTTTCTTCTCTCTTTTGGGATATGAATGAATGAGATTACCAATTAGTGCCCTGAATGAGGACAAGATTCTGTGAGGATTATTTGCTAATAACTTGTGATCCCAAGAGAGATCTCTCTGGCGAATTATCCATTTACTATCCACGTTGGAGATTCTAATGGATTATGAGGCATGACTTTCCATTCTTGCTGGTAAGAGTATATAAGAGAGGTGGAGGGCACGTGTTGAAGTGTGCATGCTTTTGGGGATTTCCAAGCATTTACATCGTTATTGAAGTTGATTCTACTCATCATAACAGACTGCCCTGTGCATCATTATTGTTTTAATAAGAAATAAGGAACCTCGGGTGCATGTCTAGCTATGTAAATTCACTGCGTTCATATTAATCATGAATTATTCAAACTTGCTTAGATCAATTGTTATTGTTCACTTCTCTGTGTATTCCTCCATGACAAAAAAACATTTCTTGTATGTACCATGTATACATCTGTGGGAATAAATCAGGGCATCTGGACTTGCTGTTTTATTTTCTTGTTTTACTAGTCAATCAACTGGCTTTATTAATTTAGGGTGACTTGTACAGGAATCTAGTAGCAATACATTTTAATTCTAGCAATAAATTATAACTCTAATCTGTATATGTCTACCATAAACAGTACAGAAGTGATTGCATTAGCATGGATCTATAAGGTGTCAGTAGATGTCACGGGTAGTACAGGGCATTGTAGGCTGCAGACATGTTGTAGGCCCCGCCTCTATTCAAGCTTGGCTTCTTCATTTTCATATAAATAATTACCTTCACACCATTTTAAACCTGTCTGCTTCAGTACCAAAAATGCAAACTTCACTGTTATCAAAAGAGTGCCCTGTGTCATTCCGATGCAGGTTCACAGCTGTTTTGGCCATTTCCCCTGTTGCTGATCAGTGCTTTCTGACCATGGGGTTGATTCAGAGCCTGGAGTTTTTCTCACCAGGCTCTGAATCGACCTCCTTGTCATTGCCCTTTTGTGAGCAGCATCATGTCTGAGCCTCTATACTTGTTGCTGACCAGCAAATGTCTGGCCATGTCTGAAACTGTCATTGTAGCCAACTTGTGCCATGTCTGACCGCATCTGGACCACTATCCCTGCTGCTGACCAAATATATTGCAGTGGCTGGATTACCATTATGAGTTGCTGATTCCTACCTACTTTTAGACTACCCTATAGTATGTCTTCAGCTCCAATACCAGCCTTGGATCATGCTCCACAGCACTAGAGTTTCAACTCATGGTACATGGCTGTACACATTGACTTTGTTATGTTAGACTTTGGTGAAGCATTGCAGACAGGTTCTTCATTTTCAATATATTTAATGTCGATGCCCTTCCAACAGAATGTGCTGACTAGTGATGGACAAACCCAAACCGCAAAGTTCAAAGCTCGTTGCGAACTTTGTGTGTTGGGGGTCCAATATGGATTTTAGCCAGAAATCTGTGTTCAAGTTTGGCATCCGTCCCGAACATGGAAAAACTGGTTAATGGGCTGTTGAACAGGGACAGCGCTGCCTAGGCTACACCTAAGGGTGCAGAAGCAGGAAGCTGCTGTAACTCACCTGAACCCCAACTCACGGCCCCTGGGTCCACAGAAAGATGGCCGCCGCTCCCCATGAGTGAGGACACACCATTTTTCTGTGGTCCCGGCCAGGGACCATTTGAACAACCTTCGGCCAAACTTGCTGGACACAAACTTTGGGGGGGTTCTCTCATCCCTAGTGCTGACTCCCTGGTTATGTGGATACCCAAAGTGACCTCTTGGAGAGGAGCTTGGGTTTAGATTAATGCCCAGCAGAAGTGTGCTTAGCCAGTCTTCTTGTCAAGAAAATACAATTCTGTGAGTACTCACCTGTAGAATTGATTTTGTAGTATACAGCACGTCCTGCTTCACTAATATTCTTTACGCTTGGGATATCCGCCACAAGGTGGCGCAGTGGACTGCAGAAGAGACTTGTGGCGTCTCCCAGCACTATAAAAGGACAGGAACCTCCCACAAATTCCCAGTGTTACAAAGCAGTTAGACAAAAAGTCGGGAGAATAAAATTGAAGGAAAAACCCCAACCAAACATCAGAACAAATCACCATACAGAGGTAACCAAGAATAATTATAACAAGGCAGGGGTGAAACAGGACGTGCTGTATACTACAAAATCAATTCTACAGGTGAGTACTCACAGAATTGTATTTTTCCAAGTATACAGCACGTCCTGTTTCACTAATATTCTTTACGCTTGGGACGTCCAAAAGCAGTGTCCGTAAAGTAGGGTGGGATCCCCAAGAACAACAGCAGACAGTTTAAACTACTGCCGCCTGAAGAACTTTGCGCCCAAAACTTGGAAAAAGTATGAACAGAAGACCAAGTTTCGGCCTTACAAACTTGTTCAATAGAAGCCTAGTGCTGAAAGGCCCAAGAGGCCCCAATAGCACGAGTGGAATGAGCAGTAAGGCAGAAGGGAAGATCCTTCCCCTTAGCAGAATACGCTGGCACCACCGCCTGACAAATCCACTTGCTGATAGTGGACTTAGCCGAAGGCAAACCCTTCCTAGGACCAGAAGGAAGAACAAAAAGAGCATCAGTCTTCCTGAAAGATAGTAGCTACCAAGTAAAACTTCAGAACCCTGATCACATCTAAAGAATGCAGAGTCCTCTCCTTGGAATTAGCAGGATTAGGACACAAGGAAGGCAAGACAATGTCCTGATTGAGATGAAAAGCAGACACAACCTTAGGCAAGAAATCTGGTTTAAACTGAAACACCACCTTGTCCTGGTGTTGCTCAAAATAAGGAGGTTTGATGGAGAGCGCAGCCAACTCAGAAACACGCCTGACAGAAGTAATAGCCACTAAAAAGGCTACCTTAAGAGTCAAGATGGGCAAAGCGGCCTCACGGAGAGGTTCAACAGGACGACCCTGCAGAGCAGATAACACCAGATTCAAATCCTAAACTGGTAACATAGGTTTACGTGGCGGACGCACATGAGAAACCCCCTGGAAAAAAGTCTTAACCAAACGGTGACTGGCAAAAGATCTTTGGAAAAAAATTGCCAGAGCTGAAACATGACCTTTGAGGGTACTAAGTTGAAGGCCCAAATCCAAACCATGTTGCAAGAATTCCAGAATCCTGGGAACAGAAAACACCCAACAGGGAAGATATTTGGACTCACACCAGGCAATGTAAGCATGCCAGACCCTGTAGTAGATAAAGGACGAGGACTTCTTCCTAGCCCTAATCATGGTATCAACAACAGAGGCAGGCAAGCCCTTTTCCATCAAGATGGCGGTTTCAGCAGCCAAGCCGTCAAAGCCAGCGTTTGTAAATTGGGGTGGCACAGCTGCCCCTGAGTGAGCAGATCTGGATCCTTGGGCAGGACGTACTGATCTACTGCCAACTGCACGATGTCTGCGAACCACACCCTTCTTGGCCAACAGGGGGCCACCAGAATGGTTGGCACCCCTTCCTCGGCTACCTTGCGCAGCACCCTGCTCAACAGAGGAAACGGAGAGAACACCTAGAGGAGCCAAAACACCTTCCAAGGCATTGCCAGCGCATCCGTGGCAAAGGCCAGAGGATCCTGTGACAGAGAGACAAAGAACGGAAGTTTGTGATTGTGACGTGAAGCAAACAGATCCACATCCGGCAGACCCCAGCGGTGGCACAGGGAGTGAAACACCCTGTTGCTGAGGGACCACTCCCCCAGCCGAGACCGGGATCTGAACCGCCCGACCCCGTATGTGTGGGGTCAACTGGGAAAAGGGCCAACCTTATCGCCTGCAGTTCCAGAATGTTGATGGGGGCATGGGCCTCCTGAGGGCCCCACTGACCCTGGAACTTCAGAGACTTCCAAAAAAAACCCAACCTGTCAGACTGGCATCTGTGGTGACAGTCTCCCAGCACGGAGGCAGAAAGGTCCTGCCCACTAGGAGATTCCTTGAGTCCAGCCACCACGAGAGGGACTGACTGACCAGAGGGGACAGAACAAATGTCTTATCCAGGGAGACAGGGTCCCGATCCCAAACTGACAAGAGGTGCAACTGAAGAGGTCTCATGTGAAACTGAGCATAGGGAACCGCCTCGAAGCATGACACCATCAGGCCCACCAGCTGCATCTCCTGAGGGCAAGAAATCAGAGACCGTGCCTGCATCTGCAGGCTCTCCACCTTCTGCTGAGGCAGAAAAACCTTGACCTGAGATGTATCCAGAGTCAGGCCCAGAAAGGACATCACCAAGGACGGACACAGAGAAGACTTGGGGTAGTTGATCACCCAACCGAAGGACTCGAGCGTGGAGACCACCATCTGGGTATCCAGCTCGGCTTGATAAAAGGACTGAGACGCAATCAGAATGTCGTCCAGAGGGGCTGAGGTAAGACCGAACGGTAAGGCCACAAATTGGTAGTGCTGATCCTCCAGAGCGAACCTGAGAAATCTCTGATGACCTGGAAAGATAGGAACATGAAGATAAGCATATTTAAAGTCCACAGAAGTCATGAAGTCGCCCGGGCGCAAGGTACTGACCGCCGAGCGCAGAGTCTCCATGCGAAAATGCTTGAACCTGACAAATTTGTTGAGGCGCTTCAAATCCAGGATGGGCCTCAGGGACCCATCCTTTTTGGGGACAGTGAACAGATTGGAAACCTCTGCCCCTTTCCTGGAAGGGCACCAGGCAAATAACCCCCAAATCCAAAAGGCTTTGGATTTTGAACCATCTGGGATCTGATGAATCTTGGGGGCGGCCAGGCTGCAAACTCTATCTTGTACCCGGAGAACACCACCTCCTGAATCCACCGGTCTGAGACGCGCAGTCTCCAAACTTGAGCAAAGAGCCGCAACTGCCCCCCCACCGGATGGGTGAGGGCGCCTCCTCATGCCTGAGGGGGCTTGGGAGAAGATTTGGACTTGGGACCCCATGAGAGACCGGGGCGACCACGGCCTCTACCCCGGCCCCAAGGGTCTCTATGTGCCCCCGCAAATGGTGCACCCCGACAGGACCTAGGAGCATGGAAGGAGGGGAGGGAAGAACCAGCCCCCCGAAAGGGCCGCGGCTGCCTCCTGCGTTGAGGCAGCCTACCATCCTTAGCAAACAGATCCAGACGCTCCCCAAAGAGCCATAGCCCAGTAAAGGGGAAGCCAGTGAGAGCCTTCTTAGCAGCATTATCAGCCACCCACTGACGCAGCCAAACAGAGCGGCGTATAGCCACCAAAAGGGCAGAAGTCTTACCACACATCCTGACCGCATCATCCATAGCAGAAAGAATAAATGCCACAAATTCATAGCAAAGCAGGAGGGATCTATACTCCTCCCCCCTATTGGCATCCGAGGCATTATCCAGAAGGCACTTTAGTAGCCCTTTAAGAGCAAGAGCCGTGATGGCAGAAGGGCACACAGGGCGCAGCGCAGTCCCTGCACAAGCAAATGCGTGACAGGCCAGCTGATCAACACGCCAGTCCTCACCATCCCTCAGAGTAGGAGTGTCAGGGGAATGCATGACCGAGGTATTGGACAACCCAAGCACGGGAGCATCCACCTCGGGGGGACATGACCAGCGCTTAACCACATCAGCTGGAAATGGATACCTCCTGTCCCAACTCTTATTCACCGCGGGCAATCTGCTAGGACGTTCCCACTCCTTGAGCACCAAATTATTGAAGTGGATCTGCTCAGGGAACTCCAAGCGTTGTTTAACAGTGTGAAAAAGCTCACCCTGCTGCATTTTAGCCGGGACAGGAGGTGTAATACACAGTACTTCAAAAATGTGAGTCAACAGCCTGTCCGAATCCTCAGGAGACCATGGGTCTTCTCCAAAAGGAGACCCAGTACCACCATAAACCTCCTGCTGCTCCTCAGAGGAATCAGAATCAGAGAAAAGTTCCCCCTCTTCTAGGGGGTACAGGCCAGGGAAAGAAAACTGTCCCTCATCCTCCTTAGGAAAAGGGGAAACAGCGGGAGTTAAATGTCGCTTCTTGCTAGAAGCCTTAAGGGGGACCGGCCCAGCCATATGCCTTTCCAGGCTGACCACCCGCAAGGCCAAGTCATAATGCACTAGCATGTCCCTCACTAGGGGTCAAATGCAGGCGCGGGGGGGGGGGGGGTAAGTGATGTAGAAGGGGGCGCAGAGCTGGGCAGCGTAGCAGGCAACCCAGACTGCAGCGCAAGTACCTTCTGGGCGCAGGGCACACATACCCTGACACCGTCACTCACAGGGGATACCTCACACGCGACACACAGCTGGGCTTGTCCCGAAGGAACCCCAAGCACATTATCCCCGGAAGCCTCCATATGGTGATTAGAGTGGGCACACTGGTCAGTATAGGGTTAAGGCCAACAAGAGCCACCCGGGATGCCCCAAAACCCGCTAGGGAAGGTGGGAGATGACAAAAGGGAAGAGGGCCGGGAGAAACCACAGTCACATTAATCCCGCCTGAAAGACATAAGAAAACCACACATAACATTCCCATAATGTGGTGACAAGAGCACAATACAACCCCGAAGGGGACTCACGGACCAAGAAGCCGATTGCACATCCAGGCAGGCCAGCAGCACGCCGCAGTACCGCAGGTCAGGAGAAGACAAACTCCAAACAAAATGCCGCCCGCAAGGACCTTGAGGGGCGGGCCGCGGAGGTATGACGCAAAAAACGTCATCTGTGGGACCCGCCCCCCCGAAGAGCGCGAATCGCGCTCCACGTGACCCCCCAGCGCCAATGACAGCGCAGCAAAACATGAGGCGAATGTCGCCACCAGCCGCGGAGCGCCGTATAAACGGCGGCAAGCGCGGACAATAAAGTAAAGAGTAAAAAACTGATAATAATACAATGTGAAACACACCGCCTACCCCCCCCCCCCCCCCCCCCGGAGAGCTCCCCAGGGGAGAGCGAGGCGGGGAAGAGCAACGGTAGGCACACCCAAAGCATGCTTATCTAGGGAGGAGGGGGGGGGCAGTGGAGGGGGGGGGCAAAGGGAAGGCCCACAATAAGGCAGGAAGGGACATCCCACAAGGCTCACCAAGGTCCAGGCTAAGCCTGAACCGTCTACCCTTGCAGGTACAGGGATTGCGATTGGAGCAGCGCTCCTCCAGCACCTGACCCTGGCGCTGTCCTACCTTCACCCGAACCAGGCAGCCGAGGGTGGGAGGCAGTGGGTCCAGAACGGGTGTAAATAGTCCTGCAGGCCACAGGCTGGTAAGCCCCGCTCGCCTGCGTAATATAGAGAGCCATCTTCTATCTTCGCAGTCCAGACTGCAGAAGGAAACTGGGAAGGTGTGGGAGGTTCCTGTCCTTTTATAGAGCCGGGAGACACCACAAGTCTCTTCTGCAGTCCACTGCGCCACCTTGTGGCGGATATCCCAAGCGTAAAGAGTATTAGTGAAACAGGACGTGCTGTATACTTGGAAAATAACAGATTATGGTGAGCAAGAAAGGGCTGGGAGGGGAAGATTCATGGGGCAGAGGTAAAGTCAGAGCCACAAGTCTCATATGAGAATGTATTCAAATAGGGTCTTTAGGCTATCAATGTATGCTGAGGGCACACTTCCAGAGCACCAGGACCAAGCTTAGAGTACTCAGTGTTGGTTTGGGTAAATGTCCCTCTGTACATTTAGTGCCAGCTGTCTTGTGACTGGAGGCTGGAAATCCCTCAGAGGCCAGCAATGGGAGAACAACTAAAGCCAGAGTGAAGAACCTAGAAGAACAGAGGTGTGTCAGGAGTCGGCGCTATGCTCAATCATGTCTCTGGGGGGGGGGGGGGGGGGGGACAAGCTGCCTTTAGCATATTCAAAAACATAAATATAACTTGTCATGAACAGCCAAACCCAAAAGAAGCCCACATAAATACCATTGATACAATCCAACAAAACATTTCCTTTTGTAACCGTTGATTACAACTTCCTCTAACAAGCAATGAAAAAGTCACAAACTGCGAGACTGTAATCACATCGCTGCAGCTCAGAAATATTAAAACAAGATTAGAGATGCAGATTATAAATCTGCTTACCGACTCAGCTGAGGGGATAGAAAAGAGGCTTGTGGGGTTTGGACGTGTATCTGAGATGATTGCATACAATGATTAACATTTCCTCCAGGGATATTATTACCAAGGCTCCATATATAGTAGATTTTAGACTGTAGCTACCATGTGCTCATTTAAAAAGAGTCTTTAGTGCAGGAAAAAAAGGTGAAATTTTCCCTTTTTTATTGATAATTATTTTGCTGATCAGCCACCCCCACAATCCTACATATGCCCATAAAGCTGGTTACGCAGAGGCAGATGACCAAACAGGTCATTATTTAGTGGGTAACTGGTTTCAATCTCATCATGCTGATGACACTGCCCCTGCGAACGTACTCTTAGAAGTTACTTTTTCAGACAACAGTACAATCCAGCCTAGAACATTTCCTTCAGTTCCCATAAGGTTCGGGACAAACTTGTGCAGTTCACACTGTTCAAATACAGTATACAGTACAGAATAACAGAGAAAAAAGGGAATACTTTGTTTCAAAATGGAGCTGGAACTTCATGGTACTGCCCCATGCTTGCATTTGATGCAAGGTGCATGCCACATTTTTGTTAACTTTAAAATATAAGGAGACTATAAAAATATAGTTCAGCACATAAAGGTGAATAAAAATGTTTTATGCACTGCTGGCAAAAGTATACCAGAAACTCACCTTTAGGCTCTGAGTATACTTCTGGCATAGATAAAATTAATCACAAAACGGCTGTGCTTACTGCAACAGATACAATGAGGTCCATAAATATTTGGGCAGAGACAACATTTTTATAATTTTAGTTCTGTACATTACTAATGAATTTTTAAGAAAACAATTCAGATGCAGAAAGTTCAGACTTTCAGCTTTAATTCGAGGAGCTGAACAAAAAGATTGCATAAACATGTAAGGGAACTAACACATTTTTTAAACAAAATCCCTTCATTCCAGGGGCTCAAATGTAATTGGGACAAAATTAATAATTGTAAATAAAATGTTAATTTCTAATACTTAGTTGATAGCCCTTTGTTGGCAATGAGTGCCTGAAGTCTTGAACTCATGGACAACACCAGACATTGCCGTGTTTCCTCCTTCCAAACCTTTACTGCAGTGGTTTTCAGTTGCTGTTTGTTTGTGGGCCTTTCTGTCTAAAGTTTAGTCTTTAACAAGTGAAATGCCTGCTTAATTGGGTTGAGATCAGGTGACTTGGCCATTCAAGAATATTCCACCTCTTTGCTTTAATAAACTCCTGGGTAGCTTTGACTTTATGTCATTTAGGTCATTAGGTTTAGGTCATTGTCAGTCTGTATTATGAAACTTCATCCAGTTTGCCTGGATTTGAGCACACAGTATATCTCTGAATAGCTCCAAATTCATCCAGCTGCTTCTGTCCTGTGTCACATCATTAATAAACACTAGTGACTCAGTGCCACTGGCAGCCATGCATGCCCACGTCATCACATTGCCTCTGCCATGTGTTACAAATGATGTGCTATGCTTTGGATCATGAGCTGGACCACACCTTCGCCATACTTTTTTCTTCCTATCATTCTGGTAGAGGCTGATCTTGGTTTCATCTGTCCAAAGAATGTTCTTCCAGAACTGTGCTGGCTTTTTGGCTTTTTACATGTTTTTTTTTAGCAAAGTCCAATTTCACCTTTATATTCTTGAGGATTACGAGTGGTTACCGTGCAGTGACCCCTTTGTATTTACTTTCATGCATTCTTCTCTTTATGGTAGATTTGAATATTGATAGGCTTACAGTGTTGTTCACTTGGTTAGCTGTTGTAAAGGAATTTATCTTTACCATGGAAATTATTCTGCGATCATGCACCAAGTGGGAGACCAGGTGTTTTTGCATTGATAAGTTCACCAGTGCTTTCTTTCTTTCTTAAGATGTACCAAACTGTTGGTTTTGCCACTCCTAATTTGTAGCGATTTCTAGGGTGATTTTTTTCTGATTTCACAGCTTAAGGAATGCTTGTTTCACCTGCAAGCTCTTTTGACCGCATGTTTTCTTCACAGTAAAATCTTCCCAATGCAA
Organism: Gastrophryne carolinensis; assembly: GCA_027917425.1. NCBI lineage: Eukaryota > Metazoa > Chordata > Amphibia > Anura > Microhylidae > Gastrophryne > Gastrophryne carolinensis. The sequence continues at coordinate 169,737,716 of CM051240.1, read as the reverse complement.
GCACCACACCTCAATCATCTCTGGGCCTTTTATCTGCTTGCTACATTATGAAGGAATAGCCCACACCTGAGCATGAAACAGCCTTTGAGTCAACTGTCCAATTACTTCCTTTAAAAACAGGATGACACATGTTTAGGAGCTGAAACTCTAAAACCCTTCATCCAAGTTTAATACCCTCAAATGAAAGCTGAAAGTCTGGAATTGATGCCCATATCCATTTTATAACTATAAATTAAATATGTTTCAGTAAACATGTGTCGGTGTCCAACTATTTATGGACCTACCTGTATGTGTGAACAAAGCCTAAGTAACTTATTTAAAGAACATACACTGACCTAGACATTGTAACTAGGCCCTGTTACCACTCCTTTTAGATGTTTAAATTGTCCCTAGATCTCACTACAGGATTCAAGTGAATATAGGTCCTCTGTAATGAGATCCAACATCCTAGCTGTACCATCCATCCTGTCTTTTGGCGAACCTTAACCGTCTTTTGGTGAACCGTCCTAGAACCTCAACTATTTTCAACATACACTTATAGTTCTGACCAACTAATAACCTCACTGTGCTTCCAATATAACTTTTATGTGGACGACACGAAAATACATACTGGCCAAAATCTCTTCCCTCCTCGCTCAGCTTCCTAACAGCCTTCTCTTTCTTTATCACACTCCCTTAAAGGATTCCAGTGCTGGCCACTGGCCTTCACCCTGGGCATCCCGATTTGGGATGGCCCGCTATGTGAAACCCTCCATGTTGCCGGTATTCACTCTTTCCCCAGTCCAACGGCGCATGTGCTGGCTCTGGTCCAATCAGAGCGGTTTGTCATGCCTATGTTATTCCGCAAACAGCTCTGCTTGTTTACAATGGGGAGTGAGAGCAGCTGCTTCCCCTGCATCCTCGGGCAATTCAAACAGGCTAGTGTGGGAGCGCACACCACCACTGGAGATGCCTATCAGAACTGCTCGCTCAATTATGTGACTTCAGTGGGCAGCTCTGATTGGACTAGAGCTCGTCCAGGCGCAGGCGACTGGGAAGAGGTGAATCCGCACATGCTGATCTGGGGAATTTCACACAGCGGAGTATCCCAAATCGGATGCCCTGATGGTGCAGAACAAAACCCAGGAAAGTGAAATCCTGGGTTTTGTTCCACTTTAAACCCCTTACACCTGATTTGGTTTTGAGGTTCAAAAAATGTATCCAGGTGTGGTGAAGACATGTTCTAAAAATCAATAACCCCTAAATTCAGATATTTACTAAACTGTCAAGAGTTCTTTGCATGTTAATACATAATCCCCTAACACGTTGAAGCACTTGTGGAATTTGGTTATAATAAACACTTTTACAGCATATTGCCAGTCATTCGCTCGAAGAGGCTGGCAATGCACTAGGTAGCTGTGTTGTATTTGTCGATCACTTCAGTTTTCAGTTCAGTTTTTGCTTTATCCGCACCATATGTCTGTCTGCCTGTATTCTTTTGCATTTGCATTGCATTTAATCACTGCTTTGTGAAGTGTCATGGAATATAATGGCAAAGTGTGTAACTACAGTGAAAACAGAGGTAGCAATTGTATCAGAGCCCATGGAGACAGGCTGTGGCCCTTATTAATGGCTGCACCAGGGCCTGGTCACTTTTAGGTGTGCCTTTGAAAATGACACTTTAATGACACTAAAATGAAACTTTAGGACCCTATTGCGGCAAGGCAAGAGCGTCTACTATTATACATCATGTTGCCCACATAAATGTACACTCAGGTAACCTCTGTTATCAGTGTATGGACTAATATGCTTTACAAAATACCTGTTTCCTCAACCATACTAAGTTATAGTATGTTGCACACAGCACCACACTGCACACCAAAGCAAAAAGTAATAGAATTATCTTTGTCAGGTTTCAAATGTGTGATTCTATTATCTTTGAGCATCTCAGCAATGAATCCAACCTAAGCGACACAACCCTTACACACTACCACTGCTCTGTATGCCACATGTTGCCCACATGTTGTGTTCACTGATACAGGCTCTGTTATTGTCAATGTGTTGACTAGAAAATCTAAAAAACGGTTCTGTTTGAAGCCTGGATCCGTTCCCTCATTGTTACTACATATGAACAGATGCTGTTTATACAAGTGCACACAGCACCGCAAAGCACAAATGTGTTATGGGCCTACACTGCACACTAAGGCAAAATGTAATAGGATTACTTATGCATGTCCGTCTTTTCAAATGTGTAATTCTATTACCACTGAAAATCCCAAAGTAGGCAAAAATACAATTCTTGATTACTAACCTGTAGAATTGGTATTATACGTATACAGCACATCCTGTTCCAGAAGATATTCCTTACTCTTGGGTAATACATCCAGTAGATGGCAATCACCATAAAGAGGAAACTAAAAATAATGATAACAAGGGTGGGGTGGAACAGGACGTGCTGTATACGTATAATACCAATTCTACAGGTGAGTAATCACAGAATTGTATTATTCTAAGTATACAGCACGTCCTGTTCCAGAAGATATTCCTTACTCTTGGGACATCCAATAGCAGTGTTCGTAAGGTAGGGTGGGATCCCCAAAAGTAACAGCAGACAGTTTAAACCACTGCCGCCTGCAGAACTTTGCGACCAAAAGCAGCATCAGCTGAGGCCTTAACATCAACCTCGTAAAACTTAGAAAAAGTATGAACAGAAGACCAAGTGGCGGCCTTGCAAACTTGTTCAACAGAAGCTTGGTGCTGAAAAGCCCAAGAGGCACCAATAGCACGAGTAGAATGAGCAGTAAGGCGGAAGGGAGGCTCCTTCCCCTTAGCAGAGTAGGCCTGTATCACAGCCTGACGGATCCACTTGCTGATAGTGGACTTAGCTGGAGCCAGACCCTTCTTAGGTCCAGACGGGAGCACAAAAAGAGCATCAGTTTTCCTGAAGGGTTCAGTAGCCACCAGATAGAACTTCAGAGTCCTAACCACATCCAAAGAGTGTAAAACCCTCTCCTTAGAATTACTAGGATTAGGACACAGAGAAGGCAAAACAATGTCCTGAGATGAAAGGCAGAAACAACCTTAGGCAGAAAATCTGGCTTAAAACGAAACACCACCTTGTCCTGGTGTCTCTCAAAATAAGGAGGTTTGATGGAAAGTGCCACCAACTCAGAAACACGCCTAACAGAAGTGATAGCCACCAAAAAGACTACCTTAAGCGTAAGAATGGACAAGGGGGCCCCCTGCAAGTGTTCGAAGGGAGACCCCTGCAGGGCAGATAAGACCAAGTTCAAGTTCCAGACTGGTAACATAGGCTTACGTGGGGGACGCACGTGAGTAACCCCCTGGAAGAAGATCTTGACCAGGGGATGCTGAGCAAAGGATCTTTGGAAAAAAATGGCCAGGGCAGAAACATGACCTTTCAGAGTACTGAGCTGAAGACCCAGATCCAAACCATGTTGCAGAAACTCCAGAATCCTAGGAATAGAAAACACACGACTTGGAAGCGACTTAGACTCGCACCAGTCAATGTAAGTACGCCAAACCCTATAGTAGATGGAAGAAGAGGACCTTTTCCTGGCCCTGATCATGGTATTAACAACCGAGGCAGGCAGCCCCTTTTCCATCAAGATGGAGGTTTCAGCAGCCAGGCCGTCAAAGCCAGCGTTTGTAAATTGGGGTGGCGCATGTGCCTATAAGTGAGCAGATCTGGAACCCGGGGCAGGGCGTACTGATCTACTGCCAGCTGCATGATGTCTGTGAACCACACTCTTCTTGGCCAACAGGGGGCCACCAGTATGGCTGGCACCTGTTCCTGAGCTATCTTGCGCAGCACCCTGCCCAGCAGGGGAAACGGGGGAAACACATACAGGAGCTGAAAACTTGTCCAAGACATTGCCAAGGCATCCATGGCCAAAGCCAGAGGATCCTGGGACAGAGAGACAAAAACTGGAAGATTGTGATTGTGACGGGACGCAAACAGATCCACATCCAGATCCACGCCAGCGGTGGCACAGGGAGCGAAACACCCTGCTGCTGAGGGACCACTCTCCCAGACGAGAGGTCCCCCTGCTCAGGGAGTCTGCCTCCAGATTCTCCACCCCGGAATGTACACAGCTGAGATGCAAGGAACATTCACCTACGCCCAGGACAGTATCAGGGACACTTCCTTGATGGCCCTCTTGCTCCGGGTCCCTCCCTGATGATTGATGTAGGCTACCGCCGTCTGGTTGGGCTAGCAGACCTGAACAGCCTGACCCCGCAGGTGTGGGGTTAAGTGGGCGAGAACCAACCTGATCGCCCTCAACTCTAGAATGTTGATAGGGGTATGGACCTCCTGAGGGCCCCACTGACCCTGGAATTTCAGGGACTTCCAAAAGCCCCCCCATCCTGGCAGACTGGCATCCGTGGTGACAGCCTCCCAACAAGGGGCCAGAAAGGATCGATCTGCCCCCCAGCAGGTTCCTTGAGTCCAGCCACCACGATAGAGACCGCCTGGCCAGAGGGGACAGGACAAACACCTGATCCAAGGACACGGTGTCCCGATCCCATACTGACAAGAGGTGAAGCTGAAGAGGCCTCATGTGGAACTGAGCATATGGAACCGCCTCGAAGCAGGACACCATCAGGCCCACCAGCTGCATTCCCTGCCTGATGGACGGATGAGGACAAGACAGAAGGAGCTGAGCTTTCTCTTGAAGACTCTCCACCTTCTGCTGAGGAAGAAAGATCTTGACCTGAGATGAATCCAGAATCATGCCCAGAAAGGACTTCACCATGGAAGGAGACAGGGAAGATTTGGGGTGGTTGATCACCCAGCCGAATGACTCCAGTGTGGACACCACCCGCTGAGTATCCAGCTCTGCCTGATGGAAGGACTGAGAAGCGATAAGCATGTCGTCCAAGTAGAGAATGCCCTGAGATCTCAGCAGAGCCATCACCCCTGCCAGCACCTTGGTGAATACCCTGGGAGCCGAGGTGAGACCAAAGGGCAAGGCCACAAATTGGTAGTGCTGATCCTCCAGAGCGACCCTGAGGAATCTCTGATGACCTGGAAATATAGGTATGTGAAGGTAAGCATCCTTGATGTCTACAGAAATCTGACAAATTTGTTGAGGCGCTTTAAATCCAGGATAAGTCTGATGGACCCATCCTTTTTGGGAACAATGAAAATATTGGAATAGTAGCCTTTGCCCCTTTCCCTCAAGGGCACCCGGCAGATGACTCCCAGTTCCAGAAAGCCTTGGACAGCCAGGGACAGACCCTGAGCTGACAGGGAGGTTTGAGCAAACCGGGATTTGATGAATCTTGGGGGCAGCCAGGCTGCAAACTCTAACTTGTAACTGGAGGACACTACCTCCTGAATCCACCGGTCTGAGACATGACACCTCCAGACGTGAGCCAAGAGTCGAAGCCGTCCCCCCACCCGGATGGGTGAGGACGCCCCTTCATGCCTGAGGGGGCTTGGGAGAGGACTTAGGCTTGGGACCCCAGGAGGGGCCAGAGCGGCACGTCCTCTGTCCCTGCCCCAAAAATCTCCACGGGCTCCAGCAAAGGAAGCTCCCCGTCCAATCCTGGAACCCCGGAAGGAAGGAGGAAAGGCACCTGAACCCCGAAAGGACCGGGGGCCGCCTTCTACGCTGAAGTAACTTGCCTCCTTTAGCAAACAAGTCCAAACGTTCCCCAAAGAGGCGCAGCCCCTTGAAGGGAAAACCAGTGAGAGCCTTCTTAGCAGCGTTGTCAGCCGCCCACTGGCGCAGCCAGACCGAGTGGCGTATCGCCACCAACAAGGCATAAGCCCTGCCACACATTCTAATGGTATCATCCAAGGCAGAGAGAACATATGCAACAAATTCCTCACAACGCAAAAGAGCTCTATACTCTTCACTACCAGCATCATCAGGGGCTCCATCTAAGAGACTCCTGAGCAGGCTTTTAATAGCAACAGCAGTAATGGCAGAGGCACAGACCAGACGCAGCGCGGTCCCCACACAGGCAAAGGCATGGCAAGCCAGCTGATATATGCGCCTGTCCTCCCCATCCCTCAGGGTAGTAGAGTCAGGGGAATGCATGATGGATGTGTTGGACAACCCCAGAACTGGTGCATCCACCTCGGGAGGACATGACTAACGTTTAACCATCTCAGCGGGAAAGGGATACCGCTTATCCCAACTCTTTGGCACCCCGGGAAGCCGGCTAGGCGTTTCCACTCTTTGAGCACCAGATTATTAAAATGAGTTTGTTCAAGAAACTCCAGGCGTGGTTTAACAGTATGAAACAGCTCCCCCTGCAGGAGTGAGATAAAAGCCTGTCAGTATCATCTGAAGCCCATGGGTCAGACCCAGAATCGGCACTGTACACCCTAGATTGTTCCTCAGATGATTCTGAATCAGAAAATAATTCCCCCTCTTCCAGGGGGGTATAACCGGTAACGTAAAAAAATTCCTCAGCCTCCATAGGAAAGATGGAAACACCAGGTGATAAATGCCGCTTCTTAGCAGAAGCCTTATGCGGGCCAGAGCCAGCAATATGTCTCTCAATGCTGGCCACCCGTGCAGCCAAATCAGGTTGAGACTCCCCACTGGTATTCACCCCACTAGGAGTCAGATGTAAGCGTGGGGGGGTAGGCGAAGCCAGAGGGAGCGCAGGCCCAGCCACCGGTAACCCAGACTGCAGCGCAAGCGTCTGCTGGGTGCAGGGTACACACACCCTGACATTGTCACTTACAGGGGATACCCCACATGCCACACACAGCCGGGCTTGTCCTGAAGGAACCCCAAGCACATTATCCTGAGAAGCCTCCATATGGTGATTATCGTGGCACAATAGGCCAATTGGGATTGACGCCAATAAGGCTACCCGGGATGCCCCAATAGCCCGCTAGGGAAGTGGGAGAAATACAATACAATAGCCCTCCAATAAGGAGTTAACGCTAAAAGGGGATAGGACCGGGAGAAACCACAAAAAAGTTTGACCCGCCTGTAAGACATAAAGCAAAGAACCCATAAGCATAATACAATTAAAAATAAAGAAAAGCCAGCCCGCAGGGGCACTTACGATAGGGGGACGCCAGACACGCAGCACAGGAGCTCCAAAATGGCACCCGTATATACCTCGAGGGGCGGGCCGCAGAGATGCGGAAAACGTCATCCGCAAAGCCCGCCCCCCATAAAGAGTGCGAAAACCGCCCCCGTGACAAGGCCAGCTAATGACGGCGCAGCGGCGCCTGAGGCGATGTCGCCGCCGTCCGCGGAGCGGAGTACAAACGCGCGGCGGCAGCAATAATTAAAAAGCCAGTGCAACCAAGGCAATAACACATAGTAAATATATACGGCTCTTAATAAGGAAGTCTGTCCCGGCCCCGTGGTGCTGAGACAGTACAGGATGGGAGGGGGTTTAAAAACACCAGACCTGGACCCCTGTATCCAGCACAACTGCCCCTACAATTTTAGGCTCCACAGAGCTGTATCCCCTGCTCTATGCACATGCCGGTCCACCCATTTACTTGAATTGGCTGGCACAGGCACAGAGCAGGGGATTAACGCTCTGTGCAACCTTTGTACAGCTGCCGTCTGTAGTTCCGGTGACATCGCTAGATTCCCGGAACAGGCTCCGGGGGAGAGAGAACAGGGCAGGGGGTGGGAAACAGACTCAACTTCAACTTTAAAGGAGCTTGATCACCCCTTGGCCTGGCTGATTACCTCCCTTCTAGGGCATTCTTATTAGGGATGCCCTACTGAGTGAACCCTAGTCAAACTTTCCTGCACAGCTTACTATTTCGGCGTTCCCACACCACATGTGGCCTCATCCCCTGGGGACGGGAGCGAGTCACAGACTTCAGGAAGGTCAGAGATGCGCCTGCTAACCTTTCCCTATGCCAGGCTCTGTGTGTAAACACAACTGTATGCTGTTCTTTAATATGCATGACATACATCGCTTAATGGATGAGATGTATGTAGAAGCACGCCTATTTTTGGCGCTGAGTGGCATTGACTGGAACTTGATAAATCAGGTTTTTAATCGCCCTCTAATTCTGTATGGAAACAGGCACCATCTTTCTCCCAGCTCAATTGCTGTGTATGTGTGTTAGCAAAGGCTTCCCACATGCTCCCCACTCATGTGTAATCAGGGCTCTCACGTGTGATCCAATATGACTGCTACTACGTAATTCTAGGAGTGCAGTACTGTCCGCCACTGCGGACAGTACTGCCGGGAGGTTTCCGAGGTTTCCGAGAACAATGCTAGGGGCAGCGGTTGGAGGCCCGTTCACTGTTTGGTCTGAGTCTCGCACTTCCGCTGGATTGAGCCGCACCGTCCATTCACTGGGAGGGCCGGGGCAGCATGCAAGGCAACGGGAGTGCCGTTCTCTGAAACCGGGAGGTTTCAGAGCATCGGAGAGGCCCGGCCAAGCTGTGCGACAGTAAAGCTGAGTGCCTGTTTTTTTTTCTTTGCCTTCAGTAACACTTTAAGCCCTCTCAAACAGCAGATTCCACTGATGGTCAAAGGGGGGCTTGACAGGAACAAGGTACTAAACTGTCTAGACTGAAGGTCTGCTTTAAAGTGAAGTTTTATTCTTGGAGTATGCTGACCATTTCTGTGCAGCTTGTTGAATTACGAACTGAGTTATTCTGGTTTGTGCATCTCCTATGAGTGACTGCTAGCGGGTTGACCAGTTACATTGTTTTATTGTCTTTCTGTTATCTAATTTTGTCTATATTTCAGTATAATTCTGTACACACACAGTGAATGGTTTTTCTTACAGTGTGATGCAGAAGGGGGTAGAGTTCAGTCCGCCATTTGTTTTAGCAATAGGTGTTTGTACTAGAAAACACGAGACTGTGGTTGCTATAGGAAATGGACTAGAATTCAGCAACAACAGCAGCACAGCAGTATACATCAGAAAGGAAAAAATGCTTTGGTTTTTCAGGTAGTTTGGAGAAACCCTTAAAAGATCCTTTGGACCATGAACTTAAAGTGGACCTTCACTCTGAATAAGAGTCTATCTTATATGTTTCCCACACCCTGTACATACAGATTGTCCACATTAAAAATCATCCGCATGCATCTACTGCATGTTATGAGCCTTTAAACATCCAAGATGGCGGTGTCACGAGCCCTGTTCTGAACCAGAGACACTCACCTGTCCTTCGGTCCCACGTCGGCGGCTCCCGCTCGGCCAGCGTGCGGGCTGGGCGGCGTCTCTGCCAGGCGGCGGCTCGGCGTCTCCTCTCCCCGGCCGCCGCTCGGCTGTTTCTGCCCCGAGCGGCCGCTCGGCTCTTTCCGTCGCCAGCGGCTGCTCGGGCGGTCTCCTCTCCGACGGCTTCGGGAGCGGCCGCGCCACGGCCGTCTCGGCGCGCTCCCGGCGCGCAGTTCCGTACACGCGCGCGCGCGTCACTCTCTGGTATTTATGCCCTCCGGCGGCGCTGCACACAGGGCGCCCGCCGGAGGTAATTGGATAGGGCCAATGAGCTCAGTGCTTGGCAGTTTGAATGGGGCAATCAGCCTCAGGTTCCCATGTTGCACCAATCAAATCCCCTTTCCTGTCCCATCACTCCTATAAAGCTGCTCACTCTGCACTTGTTCCTTGCCCGTGATAGCGTGCTGCTGGGTGTGATTGTGATAGCTGTTTTTCCTTACGAATCCTGCCGTGTATGACCATTCCTGATTGCCGCCTGGACCGACCTTGCCTGTTTTTGACCACGATTCCTGCCTGCTCCTCTGTACCGCGTATCTCTGACCTCCTGGTGTGACCTTTGGCTAGCCCTGACCATTCTTCTATCTAAACCCTTCTGTACCGTGTTTCCTTGGACTGATCTCCCGTGTATGACCTCTGCCCGATTGTCTTTACCCAGTCTTGTTCCTGGTTCGTCCACCTTCCCCTGCATAAGTCAGAATCGTTTGTGCTAACAAGTCCTGGGGGTAACCGTGTCCGGTGAGGCGTATCCTGCGTCCCGGCAAACGGGGGCTTGGCTATAGGCGAAGAAAGCAGCGGAGATTGGGGGTTGCTGACTTATTGGAAGGAAGACGTCCCACGGGACCTGACAGGCGGCTTATGGAAGCCGCCATCTTATCAGGCAGCCTGCAAACAGGAAATGCCTCCTGACTGTGCTGCTCTGCATTCTGGGACTGCTGACCTTTACCTGACCCCAGCTCTGCTCTGTCTGAGCAAAGCAAAGCTATAACCCGCCCCCCTGTACCTTATCCCACTCTCCTCTCCTCAGTAAGTGTGATGCTTCTGAGTCAAGATGGCGGCGCCCGTATCCTAAATTCCTGAACAGAGTTGCAGCCCAGTGGGGGAAAGAATAATAAGTTAGTGACTAAAAACCTAAAATATATTAATTTTAGATGTTGGGGAATCGTTTTTTTAAGAGTTTGGGCTTTTCATTAAATCATGCTGAAGGTCCGGATTAAGTGAAAAAAACCCGACACCTTTAAACCGAAGCAACAGCCTAGCACAGTTGGAAAAGAAAAGGAGCAGCCATTTGCCATTTTGGAGCTTCCTCCCCCAGCACCTCAGCCATGCTGCTTCCTTGATACAACTGACATAACTGACAATGCACAGTAACAGGAAGCCCAGCAGCACTTCCTGTTTGCAGGCGGCCTTCAAATGCGTGAGCCACCATATTGTTTTTAAATTTTACTACAACAAAAGTTAGAAAAAGGTAAATTAATTGTTATGTACAGCAATCTAAATTGTCTTGGGGAAGGATGCATATAAGCAATGTTTGTTGTGTTGGTCTGCTTTACATTGTTTAAAGTGGACCAACACCCAGGGGTGATCGGTCCGGGAATCTATAAGATTCCCGGGCCGATCACCTCCCTCACCGCGGGACATCCGAGATCGGGATGTCCCGCGGTGAGGGACCCCCCCCAAAAGCCCCAAAAAACTCACCTGATCCACCCTCTAGGCGTGCGCGCGCCCGCGCCGGCCGTTTGTGAATGGCCGGTGCGGGCGCGCGCACTGTCAAAGGGGCGCGCGGGAGGCGGCGGCGGACGCGCTGTCTTGTCCGCAGCTGTCACCCGCTTGTCCGTGGCTACGTGGGAGCGTGGTGAGGTGAGTTTTGGGGGGTTTCTGGGGGGTTTTACACAGCGGGGTGCCCCCCTGAAGTGGACCAAAACCCAGGATAGTCAAAATCCTGGGTGTTGGTCCACTTTAAGTTTAAGTACAGTAAACTGTAAGTTTAAGATACTAATACCCTTCAGGAGTGAGGCAGTAATGGCGATGCAGGTGGAATAATGCAGGATTGTCAGGTGACAGAAGCTTCCTAACAGGGGAACACACTCTCTCAGAGAAGCAGTCTCTGTTTACAGAGCTTTAGTTCTATTTCTTTAGCTTGGAGCAGTTCTGGAGTGCATCACTTGAAGATCAACTCCGGAGACGCATAAATCAGACTTGCTTCAACCCGCAGGCAGGGCAGAGCTAATAGGATAAAAGTCTCACTCCCTGTCTCCGTAATGCAGAACAATAACCCGTCACTTGTTGTTCTTTACAGTCATTTTATCTTTCCATCAATGACAGGAAAGGAAAAATTCATTTTAACCTTTAGATTGTACATGGATCTAATACGTATTATTGTCTTGTTCTTAAAGGAAAAGCTGTAGTAATCCTTTAGCTCTAGCCTGTAGGTTGGCAAGTAACTGAGGCTTGTTTTTTTAATGCCTTTACAGTCCCTTTAATATACAGGACTCCTCTTTTTCTAGCAACTGTGACCTTAAACCAGTCCTTCACCCTTCACCCTGTTTCCCCCACCATGTACATACAGAATGCCCACATTAAAAATCATCCTACCTGTATCTATATTCAAGATGGCAGCACATGGAGTCCTAGGCTGCCTGCAAACAGGAAATGTCTTCTGACTGTGTCGCTCTGCATTCTGGGATTGCTGTCCTTTTCCTGACCCCAGCTCTGCTCTGCCTGTGCAAAGCACAGCTATAACCCCACCCCCTGCACTTTTGCCTCCTCTCCCCTCTTCTGTATGTGATGCTTCTGAGGCAAGATGGCGGCGCCCGTATCCTAAAGTCCTGAACAGAGTTGGAGCCCAGTGGGGTAAATAATAATAAGTAAGCGACTAAAAATTTTAAATTTTAAGTTTTTTAACCCTTTCGCTGCCAGCCTACCTGCAGCATTTGCCACTCCCTGTTGCCAGACGATGTTTCACCATTTTGCGCTACACATATTCAACTGTCATTTTTGAAGGGATTTCCAGGGATTTCCCAGGAAAATTATATATTGTTTTTTTCAACAGAGTCTGGGCTTTAACATGAAATGTCTTGTTTGTATTTTTTAGGTGTATTCTCAATTTTTTTGGGTGAAATGTGTGAAAAAAAACAAAAAAAAAACATTTTTTTACAATTTGTAGAGTTTTTTTGTAATAAAAAATGTAAGTTTGTCAATAAAATCTTATTGCGTGAGAAACCCCAATTTCTCCCGGTTACAGCGATACCACATATGTATAGGTAGACACCCTTTCCTGCCCAGAAGCCTTTTATAGCTGCTGGATGACAAATGGTTAATTAAAAAAAAAAATGACATAGGGTCCCCCTTCCCGGGGAGGGGGACCCCATTTTTTTTTGGATTTTGAAGGGTTAAAAACCCTTCAAAATCCAAAAAAAAAAATGACGTGGGGTCCCCCTTACCCAAAGTAACCAGCCCGGGACCAGCTATGGGGGCTTGTAGGCACAGAGTGGGGGGGCCAGCTTTGGTGGCCCCCCCACCCTGCAGCCTACGAGCCCACATAGCCTATGTGGGCCCGGGCTCTTCTGCCCCCCCCTGGCCTTTGGGGAGGCAGGTAATGGGGGTGCGGGGGTTAATGGCAAGCCACCCGCTAGGGCAGGTGACTTGCCACCCCCCCAGCCTTGTGAACTGGTATAAGGGGTCTCATGGACCCCTTACCAGCTCACAAAGGGTTAATGTGAAAAAAAAACACCACACAATAATAAAAAGTATTTTATTAGAAAAAAAAAAATTTTTTTTTACTGTACTTACCTTCGATTGCAAGCTCTTGTCCCTCGCCGCTCAGCTGACAGATGCCTGTGATCGGCATCCAGAGAAGGAGAAGGCAGGAGATCAGAGGATCTCCTGCCACCTCCTTCCAGGGCACCGATCACCGGCATCTGAGAAGCTGAGAAGGCTGAAGCCTGAGATCGGGGCCGGGATGACTTCATAAGCCCCGCCCCCAAGGGGGCGGGGCTTAGAGGCATGATGGCGGCCGCCATCGTGCAGAAGAGAGGAGAGAGCCTCCCAGGCTCTCTCCTGAAGATCGGTAAGTCCTGGGGGGGGATCGGAGGCCCCCCAGGTGAAGAGGAGGGACAGCGGGAGCCAGCGCACACACAGGTAAGTGAATGTCATTTTTATTTTTTTTTTTTTTTACAGTTAGAAGCTGCTGCTGCAGAAGCGGGGGGGGGGGGGGGCGGCCTATTCCGGGGGCTCTCCTGGAGCCATCCGACCCCCCACGGGGGATCGGATGGCACCAAATTAAAGAGGAGACCCGGCCGGATCCAACAAGGGGTCAGGTGAGTATTTGTTGTTTTTACTTTTTAAACTACAAGCGAGGAAAGTCAAGCACGTAACACCTACGTGCTTGGCACTTAAGGCCCAGCCAAGCCAGCACGTAGGTGTTACGTGCTTGGCATTTAAAGGGTTAAGGGTTTTGGCTTTCATTAAATGAGGCTGAAGGTCCGGTTTAAGAGAAAAGGGGCTCAGACACAAGTAATTCATATTAAATAAAAAATCCTCCACCAACCAACCCCCTCTTTTCTCTTTACCTTCTGCAACCTTCAAATCTGATGCCCTGCATCCATCCTAATGGTTGCAGGTCTACACCTAAAGCCCCTGTGATTCTGGAATGGAAGACTGGGCTATAGAAGAGGCCTTACAAAGCTCCAATTCAAGAAGTGTACTGTATGGGCCAACTGTCTTCTCAACCAATCAGAGGGTGGAAAAACAGGGGAAGAATTCCACTAATGTCACATTATGGGTGTGGCTGAGGCATGCTAATGTAAGAAATGTTATGCTGATAAATGCCATTTTAAGGTCTAACTTCGAAAGATGCCTAGTTTGTTGAGAATTATGAAAGGAAAGGCAAGTTGCTCAAACTTTCAAACTATTAAAAACCATGGCCTTGATTCACAAAGTGTTGAAAAAAACTCTCAAATTCATTTCATGAGAAAAAAGCCTGAGAATTTCAATGTTAGTGAATCACCAGATAGGAAGACAATGAAAGTTAATGGCACTTTTTACTACAGGTAAAAAGAGGTAAAAAGTTCAATACTTTTTTTCAGGAGTAAAAAAGTGCCATTGACTTTCATTGTCTTCCTATCTGGTGATTCACTAACAGTGACATTCCCATGCTTTTTTCTCATGAATTGAATTTTTTACTACCATGAGGGTTTTTTTTAACTCATAGGCCCTTATTTATCAAGGGCTAGCGCCAGGTAGTGTCTGACGAGCGCCAGGTACCGCCAGCTAACGGCGGCTACCGACTCAAGTACGCCCGGCGGCGGTCACAATGACGCATTTATCACGCTAAATGAGGCTAGCGCCGGCGAGAGCGACAGCTAGCGCGGGATTCATCATGTAGCCGACTGCAACGAACAGCGCCGCTGCTAATCCCATCACAGGTATGACCTGTCGCTCCCTGGCGATGTCCAATGCATTTCAATGGAGCAATCTTTAATGAATCATAATTAATTCCTATTAATGTTTTTTTTTTTTTAATGTCAAAAATTCTGTGACCACTTCTGCAATGTTAGGATTTTTTTTTAAGGTAAAAAAAAAAAAAAGAAATTGTGCAGAATTGATATTACAGGTCTGATATTAATGTATTCATATTACAAAATGTTTATAAAAACTTGTATAATTTTACAATCAAAAAATATGCTTGTTTGGGGGTTAAAAACTATTTTACACCCATCGCCGCCAGCGCTCTGGGGTTTAAACAAGGAATTCACAGCGCGAATAAATTCGGAGTGTGATTTGTTAATGAATCTGCAGCAAGCCGTTTGCTCTGGCCATTCGCTGTCAGGCGCACCCATACAACGCTGAACCTGTGAAACAGCGACCCCTAAGCCCGTATTCAACATTACCGCACACCCACTGAGTCGCTGTCAACAAGCAAACCCCGGCCAAGCACAGCCAATACTAGCTGGCGCTGTGAAAATCACGCTACTGGCGCTCATCTGTCGCTACCTGGCGCTATTAATGAATCGGCCTCTTAGTGAATCAAGGCTCATGTATTTAAAGCGGACCTTCACTCTGAATAAGAGTCTATCTTATATGTTTCCCACACCATGTACATACAGATTGCTCACATTAAAAATCATCCTACCTGCATCTACTGCACGTTATGAGCCTTTAAACATCCAAGATGGCGGCTCATGGAACATCAGGCAGCCTGCAAACAGGAAGTGCCTTCTGACTGTGCTGCTCTGTATTCTGGGATCGCTGACCTTTTTCTGACCCCAGCTCTGATCTCTCTGTGCAAAGCACAGCTATAATCCACCCCCTGTACTTTATCCCACTCTCCTCTCCTCAGTAAATGTGATGCTTCTGAGTCAAGATGGCGGCGCTCATATCCTAAAGTCCTGAAAAGAGTTGCAGCCCAGTGGGGGAAAGAAAACTAAGTAAGTGACTAAAAACATAATAATTTTAGATGCTGGGGAATCGTTTTTTAACCCCCCTGGCGTTATGATAGAGGCAAATGTAATGGTAACGAAAGCGTTACCATTACATTTGTCTCTGACGCACGGCTCCGCCCCCATGAGCCTCTGCGGCTCACAGAGACGGAACCCGGAAGTGCGACGGACGCCGCAGCCGCGGCTCTCACCTGCGATCGCAGCGGGGACATCGCTGGATCGCAGGGAGAAGGTAAGGAGACTGCGCCGCCCTGCTCCTCTGCCAAATAGATCCCGAGCGTGACTCGGGGTTACCGCTACTTACAGCGCAAATTAACCCCGAGTCACGCTCGGGATCACCGCTAAGGAGGTTAAGGGTTTGGGCTTTTCGATAAATTATGGTGAAGGTCCGGTTTAAGTCCTGCACCGTGCACTCAAAAATGAGCACAGCCCCTCTATATTTGGCAACAGGAAGGCATCTGATCAATGCATATAAGTCTGTTCCCAGGCACCGTTACTCACGTACTTTTTCTTTATGTGCATATATGGCAACTGTATACTTGGCCAATCTCTTTTCTCCTTCATCCAGTCTCAAAGCATTTTAATGACTCACTTCTTATGTTCCATACAGGGCATCGCCTAGAAAAACCCTAGACCTACATACTCACCTAGTTGCGGGTGGCTAAGCAGAGCGAGTGCACTGAAGAAAATCCATATCCCTGCTCTCTGCTCCGGGGGAGAAGTGATGCGGCTGCCCTGGTGCATTTAGCCACAGCAGGAAGCCTAGTATGAGTAGTGAGTTCGTAACGCAATCTAGGGTAGATGTACACATTGCGGGAAGGAAGTGGACCTAACATTTTGTTTTTGGACTTTTAATCCATTTTAAGCAACATCAAAACTAAGGAGGATGGAGGCCACATGTTACTACAAAGAGAGGCTGCTTTACAAACAGGTGAGAGCCATTTCATTTAAGGGGGCATTCCAGGCAATGACATTATTAATGCACCAAGGAGCTTACGGGAAGTCTGTCCCATGTGCCTCTCCTCTATTTCTTGTAGAGAGCTGTAGATGCAGCAGCCCGCCTTTTAACCCTTTAAGTGCCAGCCTACCTAGACTTTTTGTCACACTCTGTTGCCAGAGCCTTACCAGTTCACAAATAGTTAAAAGTAAAAAAGGCACAGACACAAAATATTTTATTATTCTTTTTTTTACTTATACTTACCTCCCATCCAGTGTCCCGCGCCGCTGCAGATGACAGTTGTCGGTAGTGATCGGAGCAGGGAGGGTGCGAGGCAGGGAGATCAGAGCCTCCCTGCCTGCCACCCTCCCTGCTCCGATCGCTACCGACAAGTGACAGTCGGAGCCCGGGTGCCGGTATAGAGGAGCTGGATGATGTCATCCAGCTCCTCCCACAAGTGGGCAGGGCTAGGGGTGGGCCAGCGCCGAAGGAAGAGGACGGTGAGGGCCCGTTGCTGAGTCCTCACCCGAAGAGTGGTAAGTCCGGGGGGGGATTGGAGCCCCCCCTGGTGAAGAGAAGACCCGGAGAGAGCGATCGGGCTGTGAGGTGAGTTTGTGTCATTATTATGTTTTTTTTTTTTCTTTCAGATCGCGGGGGGGGGGGGGGGCTATTCCGGGCCCCCTCCTGAAGATCAGAGGCCAGGAGGCAAAAATCAAGTTAATGTTTATTGTAGGGAATCGCTGGCACTTTCAAACGAGGGGTCAGGTAAGTCTGTATCTTTTTAACTTTTTTTTTATGGGGCTCTAAAGTGAGTCTCACGTAGCTGGCACTAGAAGGGTTAAAGGGACTTTAAGGCACTAGCTTTCTCTCCCGCACAGCAGCTCCCCTGTTCACGTGTTCACTGTTCCAAAACTTCCTGGTTCTCAATAACGAAGTGCGCAGCAAGCATGCGCCCCAGAATTTTTTGCCTGGCATGCCCCCTCCGTTGCATTGAATTGATGGCGCTGTGCACAAGCACAGTGATTGACGTGAGGACACTGGGAGTCCTGTTCCAGGAAACTGGATGGTTTCTGTGGGGTGGACCGCCTGGGACCTGCTGCGTGGGGAAGAAGGTCATTGCCTGTTTTTTGTCCTTGGTTTAGTGAACCTTTAAAGCAGATCTTCACCCTAAATAACAGCATATCTTATATGTTTCCCACACCCTGTACATACCAATTGCCCACATTACCTGCAGCTAGTGCATTTTCTGAGCCTTTAAACATCCAAGATGGCGGCTCATGGAGCATCAGGCAGCCTGCAAACAGGAAGCGTCTTCTGACTGTGCCGCTCTGCATTCTGGAATTGCTGTCATTTTCCTGACCCCAGCTCTGCTCTGTCTGTGCAAAGCACAGCTATAACCCCGCCCCCTACAGTTTAACCCCTTCTCCTCTCCTCGGTATGTGATGCATCTGAGGCAAGATGGCAGCGCCCGTATCCTAGAGTCCTGAGCAGAGTTGCAGTCCAGTGGGGGAAAGAATAATAAGAGGGTGACAAAAACGTAAAATATATTAATTTATTTTTGGGCCCTTATTTAACAAGGGATAGCGCCAGGTAGCGAATGGTGAGCGAACGGTAATGACGCTCACCGCCACGAGAACGCCGGCTCCCCTCCGCAATCACACATTTATGAAGCCGATCCTGCTTAGCGACTGAGAGAGCGCCAGATAGCGAATCATTCATCATTATTCCAGCCTCACCCCACAGCGCCAGCGAGCGACCTTGAACAGCGACAGGTATGACCTCTCGCTACCTGGCGCTCTCCAATGCATTTCAATGGAGCAATCTTTAAATGTTCATAATTAATTGCTATTATTTTTTTTTTTTTAATGTCAAAAATTCTGTGACCACTTCTGCAATGTTAGATATATCTAATCTAGAAAAAAAAATTGTGCAGAATTGATATTACAGGTCTGATATTAATGTATTCATATTACAAAATGTTTTGAAAAACATGTTTTTTTTTTTTCTAAAAATATGGTTGTTTGGGGATTAAAAAACTACTTTTAACCCATCGCCGCCAGCGCTCTGGGGTTTAAACATGCATTTCACAGCGCGAGAATTTTTGGAGCGTGATTTGTTAATGAATATGCTGGGAGCCGTTCGCTATGGCCATTCGCTGTCATGCGCTCCCATACAGCGCGGAACCTGTCAGACAGCGACTCCTAACCCTGTATTCAACATTACCGCACACCGACTGAGTCGCTGTCAACAACCGAACAACGGCCAAGCACAGCAAAAACTATCGGGCGCTGTGAAAATAACGCTACTGACGCTCATCTGTCACTACCTGGCGCTATTAATGAATCAGCCTGTTGGTCTTTTCAATAAATCATGCTTAAAGGTCCAGTTTAAGTTCTTCCACGACCACAAACAAATATGGTCGCATAAGTTGCCTCGGTCCCTCAGCAGTCCCAGCATGAACGAGGCCAGAAAGCCACAGTGGTCCCATTTGCCAGGCTCACTCAAGTTGGGAGTGGCGAGAGAAAGGGGTGGCTGCGCAACCACATTTGTAGTGGAGGAATAGAATTGAAACTTGGGAGACCTGCCACCAAAAGGTCATGTTTTGTGGATCCCCACATAGCTGACTCTATACACTGCTGCTACATTAATTTACTGTACCTGTGCATCTAGGTGGAGGTCTGCCAAACAGGACCAGAGGCGAGCCTTTGGGGAGGATTGGGGAAAACTGTGCCACAGCATTGTCGCTGCAGGAAATGAAGGAATTGCAGATAGGTCAGGCTTAAGCTGAGCTCATTGCTGCCTTATTATTGGTGTTATTGCCTAGACTTTCCCTTCAAATTCCTTTCTCAACGGCTAAATAAAGCTTTACTGTGCATGTGCTGTAGAAATGAACTACAACTTCCTGACTGTACAGATAGAGCTTTTAGCAGTGTGGGAATTATATTAGTGGTGACCTTAAAAGCGCCAAAACTGCTCCTTCTGGAAAGAAAATACATAAATGCCGGAGAGTCTCCGATCTCTAATTCTATAAGCTTTTATGATGTCGCAGAACATGAGGATTTCATTAGGAACAATGAGAAGCTGCTGGGAGCAAGTTAAAGCCAGATAATATTTTAGTCGTCAACCGCCAAACACTTTACCCATCGAAGATCAGACATTTGGGAACAGAGGAGATAAAGGCTTGCGCAAATCAATACTTCATTAAATGGTACGCCATTACACATCCTGCCCGCGTTAGCACCATGCCAGCTTGTAAAAAAGCCGGGCAGAGGAGGGTTAACGACAGCTCTGTAACATGGAAGAGAGGGAAGGCAAAAAAAAAAGGTTGGAAAATAATAATGATGATGGTCGGAAAAATAACAGTTTGGTTGCAGCCATCAGCAGCTGTAATCTCCGGGGGTTCAGAAAAAGCAAAGGCACAGAGAGGAAGAGGGTGGTGGTGAGGCTGGGGGTGGAACGATGGAAGCAGAGAGGGGTTTGACACAGCCATACACCTCCACATAATCTGCTGTGACTTTCTATTTCTGGATCCAATAAAAACAACCTTGTAGCTCTTTGCTGGAACTTGCCCAGTCATTTCAGATCTTGAATAGATCTATCGGGCCCTGGGGTTTCTGCCAATGAAACACTGAAAAGCCACTGGCATTAACCCTGTCTGTTCCCAAGTGTGACATCTACGGCTTTATTAAAGGGAACACCATAATACCATTTTGTGAAATACTCACCTGTAAAATGGGTATTATAAGTATGTCACACACCCCGCTTCAGATATCCATAACACATGGGTAATACCTCCTTAAGAGGCGACTTCTTGCAGAGATGATGCAAAGAAAAAAGCCCCTCCCTGCTCCACAAATACCTGGGACCTCCCACTCATTACCCAGTATACAGAAGCAATAAGCAAGGGACCAGGAAGAGGCAACAATAAAACCAAGAACCACGCAAAATGCCCTATATAGAGTATCCAGAGTACCAAAAAAGGGCGGGTGAAGCGGGGTGTGTGACATACTTATAATACCCATTTTACAGGTGAGTATTTCACAAAATGGTATTATTCTAAGTATGTCACACACCCCGCTTCAGATATCCATAACACATGGGACATCCAACAGCAGTGTCCATAAAAAGGGGGGGAATCCAAAACAAGGTAACAAGGCACAACCTATGCCACAACAGATTGTAAAACCAGGCGGCCAAAACCAGCGTCCGCTGAGGCCCAAACATCAACCTTGTAAAACTTGGAAAAAGTATGAACAGAAGACCAAGTAGCGGCCTTACAAACTTGCTCAACAGAGGCCCGGTGCTGGAAAGCCCAGGACGCACCAAGAGCACGAGGAGAATGAGCAGTAACACAAAAAGGGGGACTCCTCCCCTAGACAGCATAGGCCCCAAAATGGCCTGACGAATCCATTTATCGACAGAAGAATTGGCAGGAGCCAAACCCTTCCTAGGCCCAGAAGGCACCACAAAGAAGGCGTCCGTCCTACGAAAAGAAGACGTAGCCACCAGGTAATACTTCACAGCGCGGACAACGTCCAAGGAATGCAACGCCCTCTCTTTCTCATTCCTAGGATTAGGACAGAGAGAGGGCAGGACAACATCCCGATCCAAATGGAAAGCCGAAACCACCTTAGGAAGGAAGTCTGGCCTGAAACGAAACACAACCTTAGCCTGATGCCCTTCAAAATACGGAGCTTTAACGGATAAGGCAGCCAACTAAGAAACACGTCTCACAGAAGTAATGGCCACCAGAAAAGCCACCTTCTGAGTAAGGGACGACAAGGCAGCCTCATGCATGGGCTCAAACGGAGACCCCTGAAGAGCAGAAAAAACCAAAATCAAATCCCAAACGGAACAAAAGGCTTCCTAGGAGACCGCACATGCATAACTCCCTAGAAGAACGTCTTGACTAAAGGATGAAGCGCAAAGGACCATTGGAAGAAAACCGCCAGGGCAGAAAACTGCCCCTTTAAGGTACTAACCAGGAGCCCCAGATCCAAACCATGTTGAAGAAACTCCAAGAGCCTGGGAATAGAGAACTCCCGGCAAGAAAGGGGCCTACCCTCACACCGGTCAATATAGGACATCCAAGACCTATAATAAATAGTAGAGGAAGACCGCTTCCTGGCACTGATAAGTGTCTGAATAACTGGATCAGAAAGACCTTCCTCTATCAAGATAGTGAACTCAGCAGCCACACCGCCAAAGCCAGCGATTGTAAACTGGGACGACGCAGCCGACCCTGAGTGATTAGGTCCGGACCTAGCGGCAACACGAACTGGTCTTTAGCCAGCCTTACTAAATATGCGAACCAAACGCACCTTGGCCACCTGGGGGCCACCAGGATCGCAGAAGCCCCATCCAACGCCAGTTTGCGCACCACCCTGGCCAGCAGCGGGAACGGAGGGAACAGGTAAAGTAGGCCCAGCTCCCTCCAGTTCAGAGACATGGCATCCACTGCCAGAGCCAGAGGATCCTGCAAGAGCGACACAAAGACCGGAAGCTTGTGATTGTGGCGAGAGGCAAAGAGGTCCACCCCGGGGACCCCCACCTGAGACAAATCAAACGAAACACCTTGAGACTGAGAGACCACTCCCCCTGACGAGAGAAGGCCCTGCTCAGCAAGTCCACCTCCGTAGTTTCCACTCCCGGAAAGCAGACCGCTGAGATACACGGGACGTAGGTCTCCGCCCAGTCCAGAATCAAAGGCACCTCCCTGAGGGCACTCCTGCTGCGAGTCCCCCCTTGGTGATTGATGTAAGCAACCGCCGTCCGGTTGTCCGACCGGACCTGAACCGGCCGGCCCCGCAACTGACGCGTCAAATGAAACAGAACCAACCTGATGGCTCTCAATTCCAGAATGTTGATGGGCTCGTGAGCCTCCTGCGGACTCCATAGCCCCTGAAACTGGCAATCCTTCCAAACACCCCCCCCCCAGCCCGATAGGCTGGCGTCCGTGGTGACCATTTCCCAGCAAGGGGCCAGGAAGGATTTGCCCTTCCCCAGATTGACCGACCCCATCCACCATTGAAGGGATCGATGAACTTGAGGGGTAAACCAAAGGACCGGTCCAACCACAGTGGTGACCTGCCCCAAACCTTCATCAGATGAAGTTGAAGCGTCCTCGTATGGAATTGGGCAAAGGGAACTGCCTCGAATGAGGCCCCCATTAATCCCACCAGCCTCATCCCTATCCGGATGGACGGCCGAGGAGCTGTCAAGAGTAGCCGCACTAACTCCTGGAGCAAAAGTATCTTGGCCTGGGACAGAAAGACCCCGGCCTGCGAGGAGTCCAGAGACATCCCCAGAAAAGTCACAATCCTGGATGGACAAAGGGAAGACTTGGGGTGATTGATCACCCAACCGAACCTCTCCAGAGTGGACACCACCACACCGGCATCCAACTCCGCTTGGCTGAATGACTACGCCATGATTAGCAGACCGTCCAGATAGGGTACAAAGCGAACGCCCCGGACTCTGAGCAGTGCCATCACCCCCGCCAGCACCTTAGTGAACACCCGGGGCGCCGAGGTGAGGCCGAAGGGAAGAGCCACAAACTGAAAGTGACGGTCCTCCACTACAAACCTGAGGAACCTCTGGTGTGCTGGAAAAAATCGGAATGTGCAGATAAGCATCCTTGATATCTATGGACGTCAGAAAATCTCCCTGACGGAGAGACTGAATGGCCGAGCGCAAGGTCTCCATGCGGAATTTGCGCGGCCTGATAAACCTGTTGAGAAGCTTGAGATCCAGGACAGGACGGATCGACCCGTCCTTCTTGGGAACCGTGAACAGATTGGAATAGAAGCCCTCGCCCCGTTCCGAGACAGGCACGGGACGAATGACAGCCATGTCCAAAAGACACCATACTGCCCCCATGAGCCCCTGAGCCGCCAGGGCTCTGAAGGCATCCGAGACCTCAGAAATCTGGAGGGGGGGCGGAGCTCGAACTCTAGCTCGTGGCCGGAAGACACAACCTCACGAATCCACCTGTCCGAGACTTCTTGATCCCAAACCTGGGAGAAGTGCCTGAGGCGTCCCCCCACCCACAAGGGTGAGGGCGCCCCCTTATTGCTGAGCAGGCTAGATAGCCGGCTTGGGCTCCGAACCCCAGTGGTATCCTAAGCGGGCACGTCCTCTGCCCCTGCTCCCCGAGTCACTTCTGGAGGAACGAAATGTAGATCCTCTTCCAGATCTGGCCCCCCGA
The DNA here is from genome assembly GCA_027917425.1 of Gastrophryne carolinensis. NCBI lineage: Eukaryota > Metazoa > Chordata > Amphibia > Anura > Microhylidae > Gastrophryne > Gastrophryne carolinensis. The sequence goes on along the minus strand of CM051240.1, from coordinate 169,713,960 downwards.
AAGGAAGGGGCAGTAGAGGTCGCCCCCCGAAAAGAGCGACGCTGCTCCTTTCGCTGCGGTAACCTACCACCCTGGGAGACTGAGTCCAAAGTCTCACCAAAGAGCCTCAACCCCACGAAGGGTAGGGCCGTCAGAGACTTCATGGACATAAAGTCTGCCGCCCACTGGCGCAGACATACCGACCGCCGAATAGTCACTAGTAAGGCCGGCTGTCAATACAAAGGATAAAAACAGCTCACAGCGTTTGAGACTAAGGAACCCATTACTCCCCGGACGAAGTCCGGAAGACGTCAACAGTTCCCTAACCAAGGATCTGGCCGCCAACACCATAAGCTCAGAGGCACAGACAGGCCGCATGGCCGACCCGACGCTAATAGAACCATGGCAAGCCATCTGATCAATACGCTTATCCTCCCCGTCCTTGAGGGTGGAACAATCAGGTCTATTTAGGACCGAGGAGTTAGATAACCCCAGAACCGGGGCGTCGGCCTCGGGCGGGGAAGCCCCGCGCTTGACCACCACAGCAGGGAAGGGATATTTCCTATCCCACCCTTGCGGGATGCCCGGGAGCCGTGCCGGCCTGCTCAATCCCTGTCAATGATTTTGTCAAAATGCCGCTGCGTAGGGATTCCAAGCGCGGCCTGGATTCCTCAAACAGCTCATCATCCTGCTGCGATGCCGTTTCAGGAGGAGAGATGTTCAGAACCTCCAACATCAAGGCAAGAGCTTGAAAGGAGTCCGCCGATTTTCCAGCTCACTAAACTCGGCATCGGCACTAGCAGAATACTCATCGTCAGTAACCTCTGACCCATCGGACACCTCTCCGTCCTCCGGGACAGACAATTCAGACCAGTCAAGAAAATTAATATCGTCTCCGTCATCCCCCGGCGGGGCCGGGGACAAATGTTTCCTCTTGGCCGGGGCCTTACGGGCGGCCGACGAGGAAACAATCTTTTCCAGAGCTGCCAATCTGGCGCACATATCAGCCTGCGAATCCCTGCCCTCGACCGCAACGCACGTAGCCTGCGTCAGGGTGGGAGGTGGAGACGACGCAGCCGACGGTGCTGATCCCGAAGTCTGGGATCCTGACTGCCGGGTAATGGTTAGCTGTGCACAGGGAATACATAGCAGTACATCGTCCCCCGAAAAGGACACACCGCACAATATGCACTTCTTGGGATGCCCCGAAGGGGTACCCGCCCCCGTATCAGGGGATGCCTCCATAAAAGTGATTTTGTGTGGTCGCTAAGACCCAGGGAATTACGCCAGTAGGCTACCCGGGATGCCCCTTTAATGTCCCGTGTGGGAGGAATGCAAATGGCCCCCAGGGATTAAGGACAGGGAAGGACCCTCTAATCCCGGATGCAGACTCATGAAATATGTCACCCTTAAACCTAAGAAAAGAAGCCAAGCAGGGCCCAATGGGCCACTCACAGTTTGATGCCAGGAGCCAGGAAAGCGCGGGAAGGCCTCAGAGGAAGAAGAGAGGAGGAGGAGCGCAGGAGAGGCCAGAGGAAAAAGGCGCGATTAGCGCCCGCGCCAGACAGCACGCCCCCCCCCCCCCCGCTCATCAACATGCATACAGACGCGCCACAGCGCTGCTGGACAGGAGAGGGGGGCGGGGCCGCGGCGATGACGCGCCGCGAGTTGGCCCCGCCCCCTCCCCGCCATGAGGGGAAGGAAAAAAGTAACAGAGCCCCAGCCTGGAGAACCGGCGCCGCGGCGCCCGAATACAGTACCAGGCGGGTGCCCCCGCCAAGCGGGGCACCCCCTGGGAGCCACCCCAGGTAATGGGCAGTCGGGCCGCGGCAGCGCGCCGCCGTTCGGCCCCGCCCCCCCCCCCTCAGTCAGGCACAGGCGTGAGGTAACTCACCTCACGCCTGAAGCCCCCACCAGTGCCTAGCGCTGCACCAGAAGTAAAGTGTCTAAAACACAATCACACTGACCCCACACACACATAGGGAAAAGGGAGGAAGGGAGGGAGGACCAGAACAACCCCAACCCCCAAGGGAATAGGGAGGGACCCCCCCCCCCCCAGGATCATGTTCAGGGACGGGGCATCCCAAACCGGGATCACCAACCCGGACCGCCGCCTACCCTCTCTAATAGGGTCTCACGGGGGGGGAGCACAGCTCCTCAGCACCAGGGGTGCTTCTATACCCTCGCTCGGCCCGCAGCCTCAGCTGAGGAGGCATACACAACAAACAAACAGGGATCCCTAGGGAAACAAAAAACCGAGCGGAAACATAAAAACAAATGGGCCGGGGGCAACCCCGGCTACCTTAACTCCCCCTGAGCAAGGAGGAGGCATCATCTTCTGACTTGCTCGCCGTCTTGCAGAGATGGAAACTGGGTAATGAGTGGGAGGTCCCAGGTATTTGTGGAGCAGGGAGGGGCTTTTTTCTTTGCATCATCTCTGCAAGAAGTCGCCTCTTAAGGAGGTATTACCCATGTGTTATGGATATCTGAAGCGGGGTGTGTGACATACTTAGAATAATGCTTATTCTGATTTATCTTATAGCAATTTGTCAAATTGGTGGCTCTTGAAGCACCGACTCCAGCAGCAGTCCACTCCTTGTGAATCTCCCCCAAATTTTGGAATGGCCTTATCTTAGCAATTGTATCAAGCCTGCGGTTATCCCAGTTGCTTGCGCACCTTTCTCTACCACACTTTTTCCTTACTACTAACAATTAGGTATGCACTGCTCACAATAATATACCGGGTGCTAGCTACAGGGACACCAATAACATACTACTACTCAGCTACAGGTGAAGCTCCAGGGCTAGCCCACCATTGTGTCCTCATCTATTAAGCTGCACACCATTACTTCATGTAATAAATCAATTTATTAATCAAATAATTCATCCAGTAGTTCACATACAAAAACACACATCACGAATTAAAAAACATATAATTAAAACCCCCAAGTGGGGAGGAACTCCAGGGCTAAAATAATCTGCAGTCACTCACATACAGTATCAGAGCAACTCTTTAAATTTAGTTGAAGTGATTCTAAAATTCATTGAAATCAACCAATATATAGCCTCTGACGTTTGTAGGACAAGATGTAAAGTGCCTGTGCAATCTAAAGTCTATAGTAAATAATATAGTGAATACAACTCCATATTGAGTTGCAATATAAACATGTGCAAAACTACAAATAAACAACTAAAGTGCCTTCAAAAGTGCATAAAGTGCCTAAGTGCTAATCATGCATTAACTAATCTTAATAGTGCCTCTCTTTGTCTCCAGAAACGTCAGGGATACACATCAGGAATCCATTATATCAGCAATTATCTAATGATCACAATATCACATAGCAGCCCAATTCCTCCCCACTTACCTCCTCACCTACGCGCTTCGTGGATATGAACCACTTCACCTGGGTGGCTGCCACTTTTTCCTTACACTCAACTTTCCATTAATATGCTTTGATACAGAAGCCTGCTTCTTTAGAAATTACCTTTTGTGGCTTACCCTTCTTGTGGAGAGTGTCAATGACTGACTTCTGGACATCTGTCAAGTCAGTAATCTTCCCCATGAATGCGTCGCCTACTGCACTAGAATAAGGGACCTTTTAAATGCTTAGAAAGCCTTGTTTTGGGTTAATTATTCTAATTTTATGAGATAATGAATTTAGGGTTTTCCTTGGCTGTAAGCCATAATCATCAATATTAACATAAAAAAATACTTGAAAAAGTTCACTCTGTTTGTATTGACTCAATATAATATATGAGTTTTAGTTTTTCAACTGAATTACTAAAAATATATAGATTTTTGATGATATTCTAATTTTTTGCAATGCACCTGTATGTCATTATTGAGGGACTCTCAGTCAGAGCTGATAAGTGGTGGAAAAGGGGGATTAGGAATGGTGAGGGGAAGCCTGTCCCATTGGTCTTTTCCACAGTGTAGGTCTAAAAGGTCCCTGCTTTGTAAAGTTAAAGAGAGTCTGACATTGTATTAACCTACTCACCCCCTTCCTTGTTCCAACGTGGCTGTCAAACGTGGTATTTCTCACAGCAACAGCATCCCTGCTTCCCTACATGCATGCTCTCTGTGTGCAAAGCTCGCTGGGCACGCATGAAGGAAAGCGAGGATGCCAATGCTGTGAGAAATCACTGGAATGAGGAAGGGGTAAGTATGTTAACATGATCTCAGGCTCTCTTTAGCTTTACACAGCAAGGCATTATACATTGAAGTCACCCTAGGGCATCCAAAATGGGGAACCCCCCCCCCCCTCAGGTCACCACATATCCTTACCTTGTTTCCCGGTTCAACGGTGCAGGCATGAGACGCATCCCCACCAACCCTCTAGCAGGGCACGTGCCCGCGCCAGGCATTTGTGAATGGCCGGCGCGGGCACGCTCTCTATTAGAGGGTAGCGGAGGATGCGCCTGTCAGCACACTTGGAGCCACTGACCTTAGACGAAGGCTTAGACGGTGTGACGTCAGCGGCTCCGAGCATGCTGATTGGACAAGCACCCACACATGCTCTGTAGGACCGGGAAGAGGTGAGCTGACCTCGGCGATATGGGAGGTTTCATGCAGCGGGGGAAAGAACCAAAATCCAGAATAGTCAAAATCCTGGGTTTTGGTCCACTTTAAGATGCCCCCTAGGCAAGATGCTTGCTTGTTCCAGTGTGGATGTAATATGTGGCATTTTGCACAGCAGTGGCATCCTTGCGTGCTCAGCAAACGTTATTAGTTTGCACAGAGAAAGCAGGCATGGCTGGGTAGTGAAGGGAAACTACCTTACACTGACCTTCTTCCTGACTCCCTTGCCGATGTAAACACTGGCCACTGCATCCCCTGCATCCTTGGCCTGTGCGCGCACATTCACATAGGTGGGAGAGGTGTGCACTGCAGGGGATACGGCCACTCTCGCTCCAATTGTCGTAAACAAGAGCCTTAAAAAAACGGGTATTAAATATCAAGCTAAAACACCACATCACTGGCTTACTTCTGTCACTGCCATCTGAAAGTACCCAGCAGGCTTTTTCCTTTCGCAGCATCCCAGCTGTACTGCTGCCTGGACTTATGCCCTTATTCATCAAGCGATAGCGCCAGGTAGTGTCTGACGAGCGCCAGGTCCCGCCAGCTAACGGCGGCTACCGACTCAAGTACGCCCGGCGTCGGCCACAATGACGCATTTATCAAGCTAAATGAGGCTAGCGCCGGCGAGAGCGACGGCTACCGCGGGATTCATCATGTAGCCGACTGCAACGAACAGCGCCGCTGCTAATCCCATCACAGCACCAGGTATGACCTGCCGCTCCCTGGCGATGTCCAGTGCATTTCAATGGAGCAATCTTTAACTAATCATAATTAATTGCTATTAATGGTTTTTTTATTTTTTTAAAGGCCAAAAATTCTGTGACCACTTCTGCAATGTTAGGATTTTTTTTTAAGGTAAAAAAAAAAAAAAATGATTTTGTGCAGAATTGATATTACAGGTCTGATATTCATGTATTCATATTACAAAATGTTTATAAAAACTTGTAGAATTTTACAATCAAAAAATATGGTTGTTTGGGGGTTAAAAACTATTTTAAATCCATCGCCGGCAGCGGTCTGGGGTTTAAACAAGGAATTCACAGCGCTAAAAAATTCAGAGCGTGATTTGTTAATGAATCTGCAGCAAGCCATTCGCTATGGCCATTCGTTGTCAGGCGCACCCATACAATGCTGAACCTGTGAAACAGCGACCCCTAACCCGGTATTCAACATTACCGCACACCGACTGAGTCGCTGTCAACAAGCAAACCCCGGCCAAGCACAGCGAATACTAGCTGGCGCTGTGAAAATCACGCTACTGGCGCTCATCTGTCGCTACCTGGCGCTATTAATGAATCGGCCTCCCCACCCACAATGCAAAGTGGAAGGAAACCCAGCAGCACTTGCCGACTCGGGGGGCAGGCCCCTGGAGTTGAGCAGTCCCTGAAAAAGCAGAATGGAATTTTCAAAACCTGTCACTCCTTAATTCTTTTTCCTTCCATTAAAAAAAGAAACAGGCAATGTTTGATGTACAGTGTATAAGTAACTGCTCCTCTTATTATCTAGCATATTTATATGGATTTTTCTTATAGAACTATTTTTTCAGGATAGTGCTCGTTTATATTGAAGAAGCACCGCCATCACCACCACCACTTACTGGTGTCATTACTGGTAAATTGGGATGCCCACAGCTGTATGGTACAGCAGTGGAGCATATGACAGGCAGCCATGTTAGATCCCTGGGGGCCACATGACAAGCACTACTGCTCTCCACCCTAGCATCAGTCTCTGGCTCTCTTCCTTGCTGAATGTCACCGCTAGTAGCACATAAATGCTTTCACTAAGGTCTGGCGCTCTCCTGGGAACAGTGACACCACTGCTAAAGCTGCTGTTGATTAATTTAATTGCAGCTAACATACCTGAAAATGATGCTAAGCTGATCCGAGGGGTTTTACTTCAGACAGACTTGCCCTGATCTGCTTAAGCCAAGGCAAGAAACCGTTTACTTTCCAGTCACATGGCAAGAGGTGCATTGCTGAACTAATCATAGACTTCATTGTTGACATATTTCCCTCACCTCAGGATAAAACCAGCATTGTAAAGGTAATGAGAAAAGAAAAGGCCATACAGGCTTCATTGCACTGTTACAGCTTGGAGTGAAAAACACAAACAGTGAACACGTGCCTGGAGTGGTGGGATCCCCAAACCATGTCATGCAGGGAGCAGTTGGGGGGTTGGGAGCCTTGCTCAAGAGCTCTTCAGACATATCTCAGCCAGTAATCGGACCTGCAACCCTTAACAGCTACACACATGTGTGGGGTCACCCAGTAGGAGACATGCTTCACTGCAGTGCACAGGTAACACCCGCCCCTTTTATAAAGGGCTTAATGCCCCAATTGGGCTTTCTAAGGATCTTTAACTGTAGAGTCATCCCAAACAGGGATGCCCCAGGGGAAAGTGTTAGCAGGAACATAAAGTCATTTTTGAACGTTGGGCTGCTTTAAAGTAATGATACTTTAAGTGATTGACCAGCAAATCAAAAAAACATGAGGGTGCTCCCCTTTTGTCCCCTGCAGACCAGCATGGGACAGAAGAGGGGTCAGGATGGATGGCGTGTTGGGCTTGCGTACGGCTATCAGTCACAGGAGCGCTGCCATGTCCTCTCCATTCATTGCAATGAAGGGGGTGTGCATTTGCCACTGTAATCAGGCTTTAAGAGGTGACCAGACTTTTTACTTAATATGTAGCGGTGAAGCAGCCCTGCTGTGCAGCGGCGCCGCTAAACACAAGAACAGGGCCCTCTGGATACTCACCTCTTCCAGGTTGCATGTCCTTCATGGCCACAAGCAGCACATATGGGCAACTGGCGGCCGAGTACATCAGCTGCTGGTCCTGCGAGCCTGGTTGGCTGCCATATAAGGATTAAGGAAGAGGTGAGTGCCCAGATGGCCTCTTTCTCTAGTTTAGTGACACCAATGGCACGATCCGGGCTGTCCCACTGCTGCATATTAGGGGGAGCCTGGTCATTTCTGACATTTTCCTCTTTAAAGTGAAACAAAAACCAGGCTCGACGGCCATGGAATCTATAAGATTCCATTCCCCAGGGCATCCAGATTTTGTATGCCCCGCTGTGTGAAACCCCCCCCCCAGGTCACCCGATAAACTCACCTCCCCTGATCCATCGACGCATGCACAAGCAGTGGCCACTCTCTGCTATACCTTTAGATGGACACACACTCGTGGCAGGCATTTGTGAACAGCCAGTGCGGGCACGCTCCCTGTTGGAGGGTAACAGGGATGTGGCCACCGGCGCACTCGGCTAGACTCCGGTCCGGAGGCCACGCAGGCCTCATAGGACCAGGGAAAGATAAGTTGGAGTGGGCGACCTGGGGGGTTTCACACAGCGGGGAATCCTGCATCGGGGTGCCCTGGGGGCATGAACCAAAACCCAGGACTGTCAAAATCATGGGTTTTGGTTCACTTTAACACCTGATTGCTGTACAGATTTCTCAGGTGTAAAAGTGCAGTTTTGTGGCAAGATGTGCACTGCTTTCTGAGTCCTGCAGCATGCACACACCTTATGCACCTGTCTACCAATCTGCTTGCCCGTCTCTGCCATTGGGACTGCAGTATGCTACAGTCCATTCATTTGAAGAGGCTGTAGGGACAAACCTAAACTCGACCTTGAATGAGGTAAGTATCACACTACCAGATCTTGGTAAAGCAGTTACTGAGAAGTGCTAAGAGGCCGATTTATTAATAGCGACAGTTGAGCGACTGTAGCGGTATTTTCACAGCGCCCACTAGTAGTCGCTGTGCTTGGCCGTTGTTCGGTAGTTGACAGCGACTCAGTCGGTGTGGCGTAATGTTGAATACAAGGTTACGAGACGCTATTTGACAGGTTCCGCGATGTATGGGTGCGCATGATAGCGACTGGTCAGAGCGACCGGCTTCCACCATATTCATCAAAAATTCACGCTCAAAAAATTCAAGCGCTGTGAAATGCATGTTTAAACCCCAGAGCGCTGGAGGCGATGTGTTAAAAGTAGTTTTTTAACCCCCAAACCACCATATTTTTGGAAACCAAAAAAAAAAAGTATTTTAAATAATTTAGTAATATGAATACATTAATATCAGACCTGTAATATCAATTCTGTACAATTTTTTTTTTAATTTTTTTTTCCCTTAAAAAAATTATCTAAAATGGCAGAAGTGGTCACAGAATTTTTCACATTAAAAAAAAAAAAAAACATTAATAACAATGAATTATTAATATTTAAAGATTGTTCCATTGAAATGCATTGGAGAGCGCCAGGTAGCGAGAGGTCATACCTGTCGCTGTTCAAGGTTGGATGCTGGCGCTGTGGGCTGAGGCTGGAATAATGATGAATGAGTCGCTATATGGCGCTATCTCAGTCGCTAAGCAGGATTGGCTTGATAAATGTTTGATTGTGGTGGGGAGCCGGCGTTCTCGTGGCGGGGCCCGTCATTACCGTCCGCTCACCAGTCGCTACCTGTCGCTATTCCTTCATAAATAAGGGCCTAAGTGTGTTGCTTGTTATGTAGCCTGGTGATGACTGATGACTGAAAAAGAAACAATGCTGTTTTAATTGTTTTAATTCAATGAAACTGCCGCGTGGATGGGGGATCAATAACTTCGATGTAACCTCTACGGAGATAGTGTGTGGCGATCAAGTAATCTTTCCTGGTTTTCAATCAATGTGAGGGTTGGATAGCCAGGAATTTCTAACAGATGTAATGTGTGATCAGGCAACATGAGAGCAGGGAGCAGCGCCATAGATAAGGCTGTAATGTGAGCCAACCTGTGCCGGGTGCTGTCACTCTTTTAATTGAGCCGTTCTGGTTGCCCATAATAAAATGCACCACTTAACCTCAAGCGGCACATGCACTCCTCTGACACACCCGGAGCTTTGGTTACGGCACACTACTATGGAATGAGTGCTTCTAATCTGCTAAATGAAATGTCACATGTGTGGCATCTGTCTCCTAATATGCAAGGGCACGACTGAAGCCATGACTAGTGGCGCTGTCATGGTTACACTGTGTGACATTAAGGGCCTTATTTATCACGGGCTAGCGCCAGGTAGTGTCTGACGAGCGCCAGGTCCCGCCAGCTAACGGCGGCTACCGACTCAAGTACGCCCGCCGTCGGCCACAATGACGCATTTATCAAGCTAAATGAGGCTAGCGCCGGCAAGAGCGACAGCTACCGCGGGATTCATCATGTATCCGACTGCAACGAACAGCGCCGCTGCTAATCCCATCACAGCGCCAGGTATGACCTGTCGCTCCCTGGCGATGTTCAATGCATTTCAATGGAGCAATCTTTAATTATTCATAATTACTTGCTATTAATGTTTTTTTTTTTTTTTTTTTTTGTCAAAAATTCTGTGACCACTTCTGCAATGTTAGGAATTTTTTTTAAGGGAATAAAAAAAAAAATGATTTTGTGCAGAATTGATATTACAGGTCTGATATTCATGTATTCATATTACAAAATGTTTATAAAAACTTGTATAATTTTACAATCAAAAAATATGGTTGTTTGGGGGTTAAAAACTATTTTAAATCCATCGCCGCCAGCGCTCTGGGGTTTAAACAAGGAATTCACAGCGCGAAAAAATTCGGAGCGTGATTTGTTAATGAATCTGCAGCAAGCCGTTCGCTCTGGCCATTCGTTGTCAGGCGCACCCATACAACGCAGAACCTGTGAAACAGCGACCCCTAACCCCGTATTCAACATTACCACACACCGACTGAGTCGCTGTCAACAAGCAAACCCCGGCCAAGCACAGCGAATACTAGCTGGCGCTGTGAAAATCACGCTACTGGCGCTCATCTGTCGCTACCTGGCGCTATTAATGAATCGGCCTCTAAGTGTCTGCACAGGGTACTGTCCACTCCTGAAAATGTCTCAATTTATTTCCTCTTTTATGCTTGATCAGGTAATAAGTGAAACCTTATATACAGTAGTATTCACAACGGATGAGATTCATCTGGTCAGCGCAAGCCAGTGAGTTGTCACTGCGGATATAAGACAGGTCACAGTGCGCATGCATGAGACCCCCTTACTGCTGCCATTTCAGGCATCAACACAAAGAACCACCTGAGCCCGGGTGCAGATATTTGCCCTTAACATGGGGAACACAACATCTGTTTGGGGAAGCTAATCTACTAATGGATCTGATTGTTCCCAAACAGTAAATCCCTTGGGCAGCCTTCTGTTTCACAGAACGTGCCCTTGAAGTGGACCTCAGGTCACCAATAACAGCATTGTGGGCGCTGCATGACTGATTTGGGATTTCCAGCCACATTACAGAGGGAATAAGACTTTTACTCGCCCAGGTTTCGCTCCTATTCATGGGGCATCCCAATTGTGTACATCAATGAATCGCTCAGAAATCTTCATTGGTGGTGATCACACAGTGCATGTCTGGGCTCTCCTCCAATCAGCTTTCTATGTTGGGCATATTAAAGAGGACCAACTACCTCTTTTAGACTGCAGGACCAGCCATTGAAGTCCCCCGCTGTGTGAATCCCTGTGATTGCCCCAGCAATCACCTTTCCGGTGTCCCCATGCATTCCGATGCTAGGTTCACGGACCACCTCTCCAGCCTTCCCTGCAGCCATTCAAATAGGGCTGGGGACAGGAGCGCGCTGCAGAACACAGGGTGACAGGGGCATGTGCCCGTTCCCACTCCTTATTCCAGAGCTATGTTCAAAACAGGGTCTTATGCAGCACATTAACATGCATCACATATGGTGCTAACTGAAGCCAGAGCATGCGCTGTGGGAACTTCGGGAAGGTAAGTTTTAGGGGCATTCTGGAAGGGTTTTACACAGCAGGGCATCCCAAATCAGGATGCCCCAAGGGCAAGGAACAATATCCAGGATAGTGAAAATCCTGGGTTTTGGTCGACTTTAATGAGTGGAAACTCCATCAATCAGTAGGCACAGTGGCATTCCTCAGGCTGTGCATGGGAGGGATGCCATCATGAAATGGAATCCTTGAAAGATGAGTTTTACGGCGAAGTGCACTTGTGGATGCAGTAGCCAATGGGGAAGCATTCATTTCCTATTCGGAGCATTTCTTTAAAATATTCAGCAGACAGAGTGGGCACAGTGTGAGGAATAAAAACAGCCAACTTAGAGGCCGATTCATTAATAGCGCCAGGTAGCGACAGATGAGCGCCAGTAGCGTGATTTTCACAGCGCCAGCTAGTATTCGCTGTGCTTGGCCGGGGTTTGCTTGTTGACAGCGACTCAGTCGGTGTGCGGTAATGTTGAATACGGGCTTAGGGGTCGCTGTTTCACAGGTTCAGCGTTGTATGGGTGCGCCTGACAGCGAATGGCCAGAGCGAACGGCTTGCTGCAGATTCATTAACAAATCACGCTCCGAATTTTTTAGCGCTGTGAATTCCTTGTTTAAACCCCAGAGCGCTGCCGGCGATGGATTTAAAATAGTTTTTAACCCCCAAACAACCATATTTTTTGATTGTAAAATTATACAAGTTTTTCTAAACATTTTGTAATATGAATACATTAATATCAGACCTGTAATATCAATTCTGCACCAAATCATTTTTTTTTTTTTACCTTAAAAAAAAATCCTAACATTGCAGAAGTGGTCACAGAATTTTTGACATTAAAAAAAAAAAAAAAAAAAAAAACATTAATAGCAATTAATTATGATTAATTAAAGATTGCTCCATTGAAATGCATTGGACATCGCCAGGGAGCGACAGGTCATACCTGGCGCTGTGATGGGATTAGCAGCGGCGCTGTTCGTTGCAGTCGGCTACATGATGAATCCCGCGGTAGCCGTCGCTCTCACCGGCGCTAGCCTCATTTAGCTTGATAAATGCGTCATTGTGGCCGACGCCGGGCGTACTTGAGTCGGTAGCCGCCGTTAGCTGGCGGGACCTGGCGCTCGTCAGACACTACCTGGCGCTATCGCTTGATGAATAAGGGCATTAGGTATCTTCTTAGGTATCCTTCAAAGCGTACCAAAACCTATTTGACACCAGCCCTAAAGTCTAAAAAACTTGTGGACCAAAACCAATCCTGGAGTCTATGAGACTAATCAGGATACCCCACTGTACAAAACCCCCTGGTTCTGCAGAATACTCACCTAAAGCTTCAATCCCATGGCACATGTGCCGGCCTTCGGCATCAACTTTGCTTTGAACGTTTGACGCAAGCACCAATGGCAGAGGTAGAAGGGAATGCTGCAAGCTAAGCGCCCAAGCTTAACCACACATCTCCCCTGTCCCTAATCCTGCCATATGTGCTCAGAGACATTCTAGTCTGCCCAGCTAAAAAAACTGGCAGGGGGGTTGGTCCTCTTTAAATACTAAAAATACTGTATATTTTACAGGCTTGATCACTTTCCTTTATTTTTCTGCTGTCAGCTCAGAACACTCCCCTGTCAGTTTCTATATGTGCCACTGCTTCCAGACACAGGGTGAAGACAAGGAAGGCAGGTCACATGGTGCTGCTCAAAGTGTTGGAGGTAAGGCCCTTATTTAACAAGGGATAGCGCCAGGTAGTGAATGGTGAGCGAACGGTAATGACGCTCACCGCCATGAGAACGCCGGCTCCCCTCCGCAATCACACATTTATCAAGCCGATCCTGCTTAGCGACTGACAGAGCGCCAGATAGCGAATCATTCATCATTATTCCAGCCTCACCCCACAGCGCCAGCGAGCGACCTTTAACAGCGACAGGTATGATCTCTCGCTACCTGGCGCTCTCCAATGCATTTCAATGGAGCAATCTTTAAATATTCATAATTAATTGCTATTAATTTTTTTTTTTTTTTTTTAAATGTCAAAAATTCTGTGACCACTTCTGCAATGTTAGATATTTTTTTTAAGGTAAAAAAAAAAAAATTTGTGCAGAATTGATATTACAGGTCTGATATTAATGTATTCATATTACAAAATGTTTTGAAAAACATGTTTTTTTTTTTTTCTAAAAATATGGTTGTTTGGGGGTTAAAAAACTACTTTTAACCCATCGCCGCCAGCGCTCTGGGGTTTAAACAAGCATTTCACAGCGCGAGAATTTTTGGAGCGTGATTTGTTAATGAATATGCTGGGAGCCGTTCGCTATGGCCGTTCGCTGTCATGCGCTCGCATACAGCGCGGAACCTGTCAAACAGCGACTCCTAACCCCGTATTCAACATTACCGCACACTGACTGAGTCGCTGTCAACAGCCGAACAACGGCCAAGGACAGCGAATACTAGCGGGCGCTGTGAAAATAACGCTACTGTCGCTCACCTGTCGCTACCTGGCGCTATTAATGAATCGGCCTCTAAGTCAGGCTGAAGCGCTGTAAGGGATCGATACTGCAGGAGGTAAGGTAAATATAGGCTTTTTTTGTTTTCAGGGATTAAAAGCCTCTAAATAGTGAGATTATACCGAGGGATATTCCTATTGCTGTATATAATGCAGAGATGCAGGGTTGCTGGTTGTCATTATCTGTTTTATCAGAAAAGATGATTAGATTTCATTTCATGTCATCCCAACTTCCGACTTGTAGCTGATAAGTTCTCATTTAAGAGTCCGGCCACCCTGCTCCTCTCGTCCACCCCCCCCCCCCCCCCCCCATCTGAGGAATAAAATTAAAAAACACTCATGCAATTGCTGCTATCCTCCTCTGATCCCAGTGCTGGGACGCTCTATTCATGGCAGCTGTGACTTACCTTGGGTGACAGGTCAGTCACCCAATGCCAGTAGCTGCCTGCCATTCACGGGACTGACCTGTTACTCAAGGTTCCAAAACACAGCTTCCAGCCCTGCCCAGATCAGAGGATCACAGTGATCTGGTGAGTATTTTTTTATTATTATTTTATTGCCAGAAAGGGTCTTAGTGCCGGGAAGGGGGGAGTGGAGTGTTTGAAGGGCTGTTCCTCAAAACCAGGGCACTCTACAGACTGTGTAACTGGTGCAGCTCTTGTTAGGTCCAACTGGTCAATCCGTTCAGCAACCAGTCCTGTCTTACCAACAATGCAAACAATTGGCTCAATGGTCAACCAGACCAGAGAGTCACACAAAAAAGAAGCACCACCATATATTAAAGTTAACTCTACAATTTATTGATACATGGTCCACAACAAACATTTAAAAACCACAACAACACGACAATAGACATATTAAAAACACACCTCTACCTGCCCTGTCACTATATATGAGTCTGTCCTAATATTGCCCTTAATGTATACAAAAAATATAAAGAAAAAAAATATATATATATAGGTATACCCACAGCCTAGTCCCTGTATGGGATAAGCTTCCCTATACTCATTTGTGCCGGCACAAAGATAAATCAAGAAATAGTTAATATCATGAACAATCTCCTACACCAATTTCATCAAAAAAAGCTACCAGTAAAGTGTCATGTGCATTGTGCAAAACATACTTAGGTTCTTTAAAAAAACCCTCAGAGCATACAAATGTTTACAAAATATCATAGACAATAACAAAAACTCAAATGTATTGATTTAAACCAAATAGTATAATGCATACACCGTGACTACTAAGAGTGAAACAAGATACAATTGTAAAGAAAAACAAGATACTCAGCTGTGAAAGGGAAGTAAATAGACCATCAGGGAGGACAGACAGGGCGGGAGGCGGCTCCACCGGGCGGGAGGCGGTCAGAGGCGGTCAGAGCAACCGCTTCTTCCTTGGGTGCGTACCATAGGAAGAAGCGGTTGCTCTGACCGCGAAGCGCAGGTGGAGCCGCCTCCCGCCCTGTCTGTCCTCCCTGATGGTCTATTTACTTCCCTTTCACGGCTGAGTATCTTGTTTTTCTTTACAATTGTATCTTGTTTCACTCTTAGTAGTCACGGTGTATGCATTATACTATTTGGTTTAAATCAATACATTTGAGTTTTTGTTATTGTCTATGATATTTTGTAAACATTTGTATGCTCTGAGGGTTTTTTTTAAAGAACCTAAGTATGTTTTGCACAATGCACATGACACTTTACTGGTAGCTTTTTTTGATGAAATTGGTGTAGGAGATTGTTCATGATATTAACTATTTCTTGATTTATCTTTGTGCCGGCACAAATGAGTATAGGGAAGCTTATCCCATACAGGGACTAGGCTGTGGGTATACCTATATATATTTTTTTTTTCTTTATATTTTTTGTATACATTAAGGGCAATATTAGGACAGACTCATATATAGTGACAGGGCAGGTAGAGGTGTGTTTTTAATATGTCTATTGTCGTGTTGTTGTGGTTTTTAAATGTTTGTTGTGGACCATGTATCAATAAATTGTAGAGTTAACTTTAATATATGGTGGTGCTTCTTTTTTGTGTGACTCTCTGGTCTGGCTGACCATTGAGCCAATTGTTTGCATTGTCTGAGCCTAGTGAGCACGCCTGTTATCAGTTTATTATTTGAGGTGCACCATTTGAAAAATAACTGTCTTACCAACAACTTAACCCCATATAAAAGCTGTGCCTGCCTGTGGCAGAAGCAGGGAGTGTAATGGGTGTAATAGTGTGTCCGTAAACAAGGTAAGCTGGGCCGGTATCAACACTGGGCTTTGCCGGGCCAATGCTGGGGCCCATGCACCTTAAGAGGGCCCCCTCACATGGTGGTCATGTGACATCACTTCCCAGCAATGGGTGTCATCATTCCCTTTTCGGGGAAAGAACGCTATGCAGGAATTGGGTGGCGCAGTAACCAGGACTGGGCTCTACCAGCCAGGGGCAGATTGGCCATTGGGATTCTCTTTTTTTATTCTTATTGTTGGTTCTTATGTTCATTCCATTCTATTAATTCTCTCATTCCTTCTATTCTTTCCCTCATTAATTGTATTTTTTCTTTCATTATATTCTTTCTTTTTGTCATACCACCTATTCTTCCTTGTATCCCCTCTTGTTTTCTTCTTTCTTGCTTCTATTGTTTTTTTTCTATCTTTTAATCAATTTTGTATTTCTTTCTTGCTTTTATTCTTTCAGCCATTCCTTCTATTCTTTTGGTCATACCATATATTATCTTACTCTCTTTCGTTCTTTCAGTCATACCATATATTCTCTCTTTGTTCCATTCCTTCCATTCTTTATTTCTGCCAGGAGCTGGAGCCAACCCCTGAACTGAAGACACATAACTGATCCTAGAAGGGGAGTCCAAGGCTAGGTGTGAAGCAGTTACAGACTTGTAACTATACCACAATTATTTCACAGGACCACAGCCCGCACCAGTCTACTAGCTTCCAAGAAACAGTGAAAGAGAAATGACTGTTTAGCCCGAAATATAAAAAGAAATGTCTGCCTGGATACCGTAAAGGTTACATTGTTTTAATGGCACCAAACACAAAGTTGTCCTTGATACAAATCAGCTTTGTGCAATTCTTTCAAGTAATCCCGGCCTCAAGAGGGCTCAAAGTGACAGTTACAGGTTGCAGTGCATTGGGTATCACAGGTATCACATAGGTCAGAACTATTAACAAACATAGTATGATAAAAGGTTGATGGCAGAAGGAGACCATACGGTCCATCTAGTCTGCCCTTATGTGTATACTGTATGTACTCTTTATCTTAGGATAGATGTGTGCTTATCCCAGGCATGTTTACATTCACTGACTGTCGATTTTTCAACTACCTCTGCTGGAAGTTTGTTCCAAGCTTCTACTATTCTTTCTGTAAAATAATATTTTCTAACATTGCTCCTGATCTTCCATCCAACTAGCTTCATGTTGTGTCACATTGTTCTATCATTAAGTTTTTTCTTCTCTCCTGAACCTTATTCAATCCTTTCACATATTTAAAGGTCTCAATCATGTCCCCCCTCTCCCTTCTTTCCTCCAGACTGTACAAATTAAGTTATTTAAGTCGTTCCTGATAAGTTTTAAGTGTAAGTAAGTTCCCCATTTTTGTTGCCCGCCTTTGGACACGTTCTATTTGAATAATGTCTTTTTGCAGGATAAGGCCCCCGGAACTGCACACAGTATTCTAGCTGTGGCCTTACCAGGGCTCTATACAGCGGCATCACAACCTCCCTCTTCCTACTGGTGATGCCTCGAGCTATGCAGCCGAGCATCCTGCTTGCTTTTCCCACTGCCTGGCTACACTGTCCACTCATCTTGCAGCTATCAGTAATCCATATCCCTAAATCTCTCTCCTCCGAGGTCCTGGCTAACACAGTGCTGCCCATACGGTACTCAGAGCAGGGATTCCTTCTACCCAAGTGCATGATTTTACATTTAGAGACATTAAACTCTAGTTTCCACAGTTTTGACTATTTATCCAGTAAAGCTAAATCCCTTTCCATGTTTCAGACACCTCCAGGAGTGTCCACCTTATTACTAACATTTATATCATCAGCAAACAGGCAAACTTTCCTACCAAGCCTTCTCCTATGTCACTTACAAGCATATTAAATGTCACTTACAAACATTAAAGTGGCTTGAAACCCAGGGGGGATCGGCCCGGGAATCTATAAGATTCCCGGACCGATCAGATCCCTCCCCGCGGGGCATCCGAAATTGGGGTGTCCCGCGGGGAGGAACCCCCCAGGAGGCCCACAAACCTTACCTCAGCCCCGCTCCATCGGCGCATGCGCGAGCCGCGGCCGCGTCTCGCGCTTCCCTCTAGCAGGGCGCGCACCCGCGCCGGCCGTTTGTGAATGGCCGGCGCAGGCGCGCTCCCTGTTAGAGGGAAGCGCGAGACGCGCCCTCCAGCGCTCAGAGCCGCTGAGCTGCTATGCGCGTCCAAGCGGCCTTGGACACACATACCACAGCGGCTCTGAGCGCTGTGATTGGCTGGAGCGGTCACGTGGGAGCGTGGTGAGGTGAGTGTTTCTGGGCTTTCGGGGGGGGTTTCAGACAGCGGGGCACCCCCGATCGGGGTGCCCCACCGAAGTGGACCAAAACCCAGGATAGTCAAAATTTAACAACACAAAGTAAATGCATACCCTACAGTATCAGAGGGTCACCTTAGGTGCCAACTTCCTAACAAATGTGATTCCCCAAATCAAAACATGCTACAGTCACAATGCTGGATCAAAGCTCTGATCAATGTCCAATTTCCATGGTTGCTCGTTGGTCATAGAAAAAATAAAGATCAATGCACAATACATAATTTATTATCCTTAAAGGAAAAAAAGCTTCTAGCAACCTTTGATACATTCAGACCCAAGGCTGCAGTTTTACTGGTTGCGCACCAATCCTGTGCACTCGCTGGGTGCTGGTAGACCAAGGGTGACCTGCATTTAGTTAGATCTTATGATCTGGGTTAGGGGTTCTGGGAAATTCAGTAAATTTGGGTCCAGTGCAGCTCTAGGAATCCAAGTAAGCTAAGGAGAAAAAGTGGCTGTGGGCAGGTTCTGCTTTCATGGGTTGTGGGGATGGATCTAGGGAAGCTGCTCTCTAGCAAGGATGTTAGGAGGACTGGGGATTTCTGCTCACAACTACCCCTCAGTGGGGTAACTACCTAGACCACAGGCCCCATAACAAAATTCTGATGGAGCCCCACCATCCAGCAGACAAACAAACGTATCAAATGCACACCCAAAAAACACTGGTGCCCCGCGGGACATAGCACAAAGAATCACAAGCAAGCAGCATATTGAACATCTAACATGAATTACTTATAAACCACCCAGATAGCCTATGTGACCCCATAGCAGTTGCATAACTTATCATGGTGGGAAGTACACCTATACAGGCCTTGTCCAGTTAACCTATTGGATCCCATAGCAGCTTTATGACTTATCATGGTGGGTGATACACATGTATTTGTTCAGGAATCATCCAGCTAGCCCTATGGGGCCCATAACAGATGCATGAGCGGTCACGGTGGCCCCATAGCAGATACATGAGCTGTCATGGTGGCCCCATAGCAGATGCATGAGCGGTCACGGTGCCCCCATAGCAGATGCATGAGCTGTCATGGTGGCCCCATAGCAGATGCATGAGCTGTCATGGTGGCCCCATATCAGATGCATGAGCTGTCATGGTGGCTCCATAGCAGATGCATGAGCTGTCATGGTGGCTCCATAGCAGATGCATGAGCTGTAATGGTGGCCCCATAGCAGATACATGAGCTGTCATGGTGGCTCCATAGCAGATGCATGAGCTGTCATGGTGGCCCCATAGCAGATGCATGAGCTGTCACGGTGGCCCCATAGCAGATACATGAGCTTTCATGGTGGCTCCATAGCAGATGCATGAACTGTCATGGTGGCCCCATAGCAGATGCATGAGCTGTCATGGTGGCCCCATAGCAGATGCATGAGCTGTCATGGTGGCCCCATAGCAGATGCATGAGCTGTCATGGTGGCCCCATAGCAGATGCATGAGCTGTCATGGTGGCCCCATAGCAGATGCATGAGCTGTCATGGTGCCCCCATAGCAGATGCATGAGCTGTCACGGTGGCCCCATAGCAGATACATGAGCTGTCATGGTGGCCCCATAGCAGATGCATGAGCTGTCATGGTGGCCCCATAGCAGATGCATGAGCTGTCACGGTGGCCCCATAGCAGATACATGAGCTGTCATGGTGGCCCCATAGCAGATGCATGAGCTGTCATGGTGGCCCCATAGCAGATGCATGAGCTGTCATGGTGGCCCCATAGCAGATACATGAGCTGTCACGGTGCCCCCATAGCAGATACATGAGCTGTCATGGTGGCCCCATAGCAGATGCATGAGCTGTCACGGTGGCCCCATAGCAGATGCATGAGCTGTCATGGTGGCCCCATAGCAGATGCATGAGCGGTCACGGTGCCCCCATAGCAGATGCATGAGCTGTCATGGTGGCCCCATAGCAGATGCATGAGCTGTCATGGTGGCCTCATAGCAGATACATGAGCTGTCACGGTGCCCCCATAGCAGATACATGAGCTGTCATGGTGGCCCCATAGCAGATGCATGAGCTGTCACGGTGGCCCCATAGCAGATGCATGAGCTGTCATGGTGGCCCCATAGCAGATGCATGAGCTGTCATGGTGGCCCCATAGCAGATACATGAGCTGTCATGGTGGCCCCATAGCAGATGCATGAGCTGTCACGGTGGCTCCATAGCAGATGCATGAGCTGTCATGGTGGCCCCATAGCAGATACATGAGCTGTCATGGTGGCCCCATAGCAGATGCATGAGCTGTCATGGTGGCCCCATAGCAGATGCATGAGCTGTCATGGTGGCCCCATAGCAGATGCATGAGCTGTCATGGTGGCCCCATAGCAGATGCATGAGCTGTCATGGTGGCCCCATAGCAGATGCATGAGCTGTCATGGTGGCCCCATAGCAGATGCATGAGCTGTCATGGTGGCCCCATAGCAGATGCATGAGCTGTCACGGTGCCCCCATAGCAGATACATGAGCTGTCACGGTGGCCCCATAGCAGATGCATGAACTGTCACGGTGGCCCCATAGCAGATGCATGAGCTGTCACGGTGGCCCCATAGCAGATACATGAGCTTTCATGGTGGCTCCATAGCAGATGCATGAACTGTCATGGTGGCCCCATAGCAGATGCATGAGCTGTCATGGTGCCCCCATAACAGATGCATGAGCTGTCATGGTGGCCCCATAGCAGATGCATGAGCTGTCATGGTGGCCCCATAGCAGATGCATGAGCTGTCATGGTGGCCCCATAGCAGATGCATGAGCTGTCATGGTGGCCCCATAGCAGATACATGAGCTGTCATGGTGGCCCCATAGCAGATGCATGAGCTGTCATGGTGGCCCCATAGCAGATGCATGAGCTGTCATGGTGGCCCCATAGCAGATGCATGAGCTGTCATGGTGGCCCCATAGCAGATGCATGAGCTGTCATGGTGGCCCCATAGCAGATGCATGAGCTGTCATGGTGGCCCCATAGCAGATACATGAGCTGTCATGGTGGCCCCATAGCAGATGCATGAGCTGTCACAGTGGCCCCATAGCAGATGCATGAGCTGTCACGGTGGCCCCATAGCAGATGCATGAGCTGTCATGGTGGCCCCATAGCAGATGCATGAGCTGTCACGGTGACCCCATAGCAGATGCATGAGCTGTCACCGTGGCCCCATAGCAGATGCATGAGCTGTCATGGTGGCCCCATAGCAGATGCATGAGCTGTCACGGTGACCCCATAGCAGATGCATGAGCTGTCATGGTGGCCCCATAGCAGATGCATGAACTGTCATGATTAGTGACTGAGCTGAGAAGAGCAATGCTAGGCAGGGATATGGGGGTGTCCCCTGTGATGGGCACCTCGGGGGTACTCATTAGTGACTGAGCTGAGAAGAGCAATGCCAGGCATATTGGGGTGCCCCTGTGATGGGCACTTTGGGGGTACTCATTAGTGACTGAGCTGAGAAGAGCAATGCTAGGCATATTGGGGTGCCCCTGTGATGGGCACCTCGGGGGTACTCATTAGTGACTGAGCTGAGAAGAGCAATGCTAGGCAGGGATATGGGGGTGTCCCCTGTGATGGGCACCTCGGGGGTACTCATTAGTGACTGAGCTGAGAAGAGCAATGTCAGGCATATTGGGGTGCCCCTGTGATGGGCACCTCGGGGGTACTCATTAGTGACTGAGCTGAGAAGAGCAATGCCAGGCATATTGGGGTGCCCCTGTGATGGGCACCTCGGGGGTACTCATTAGTGACTGAGCTGAGAAGAGCAATGCTAGGCATATGGGGGTGCCCCCTGTGATGGGCACTTTGGGGGTACTCATTAGTGACTGAGCTGAGAAGAGCAATGCCAGGCATATTGGGGTGCCCCTGTGATGGGCACCTCGGGGGTACTCATTAGTGACTGAGCTGAGAAGAGCAATGTCAGGCATATTGGGGTGCTCCTGTAATGGGCACTTTGGGGGTACTCATTAGTGACTGAGCTGAGAAGAGCAATGCCAGGCATATTGGGGTGCCCCTGTGATGGGCACCTCGGGGGTACTCATTAGTGACTGAGCTGAGAAGAGCAATGCCAGTCATATTGGGGTGCCCCTGTGATGGGCACCTCGGGGGTACTCATTAGTGACTGAGCTGAGAAGAGCAATGCCAGGCATATTGGGGTGCCCCTGTGATGGGCACCTCGGGGGTACTCATTAGTGACTGAGCTGAGAAGAGCAATGCCAGGCATATTGGGGTGCCCCTGTGATGGGCACACGTGTGAGGCGGCCGGCACCCACCTTGATAATGCTGCTCCTCCGCGGTGCCGCCTTGGCAGCCTCCAGCAGGCTGAGCTCGCTGAGTCCGCTCCTCCGTTCCCGGCCATTCTCCGGGCACAGGTCGGCGGCTCCGTCCAGCGTGTCGGCCATGGCAGTCAGAGTGCGGCGGCTCCCATACAGAGTGGCGGCGGCGGCGGGTCAGAGGCGGGCGGGCGGCGGCATGGCACACACACACACACACTGGCCACAGCCAGCACAGCGGCGCATGAGGGAGCCGGGCACAGCTGGGCGAGCCCGGGGAGTGACTCCTCCTGCTCATTGGCTGACCTGCCACAGAACTGCTTTGTGATTGGTTCCCGGCATCCAGAATAGTAGTGGGCTTTGTCGATGCATTGCGCTGATTGGAGGATGGGCAGCGGTGGGCGGGGCGCTTGTGTGACAGCTCCATGTGCAGGGGAGGGGGGTGTTGTGAACGGTGACAGCCCGCTTCTTCTTGTCAGACAAAGCGGCCCCGGGCAGGGTGGGTGCTGGGTGCCCGCTCTCTCTATAAGGATCCCACTCCCGCCACCCCATTGGTTACATTCCAGTGAGCATATCCGGGGTATGGCAGGTGCCCAGCGGCATAACTAAACGTGAAGGGACCCTGGTGCCCACATTAAACGGGGCCCTGTATAGCTGTATTTTAACTCATTTAGATAAAGATTGAAACAGCAGAGATGAACGGTGCTTCATTTCATAAATGATGCCACGTGAGGACAAATCTGACAAATAAGGTGGAGGAGCAATAATGATGCCCCCTCCCCATCCTTCTGCACCCTCTATAGTTACACCCTTGCATGTGCCCTGGCCCTACATGGTGCCCAAGGTAATAACAGTGGGAGGTCTGCTTAGCCCTTCTCCTGGGCATCCCTATTTAGGATGGTTAAAGAGGACCAAAACCCAACCTGTAGTCTGTGAGACTCCAGAGTAGGCATACTCCCCCCGAGGCACCCCGATCGGGGATTCCCTACTGTGTGAGACCCCCCAGATTGGCCGAAAACTCACCTTTGTTCCTGGTCCAGCAGCGGCCACACCCCTGCTATTCCTTTAGTATTCGGTATTTGTGGATGGGTGGCTCAGGCCCGCTCCCTGGTAGAGGTTAGAGGCCGCCAGCGCGCATTAAAAGCAGATCCGAGCATGCTGATTGGATGAGCCTGGAAGAGGTGAGGTTGGTGGGGGCGAGCTTGGGGGGTGCAGACAGCGGGGCCCCTCTAATCGGGTTCCCCCGGCGCACTTTAAAACAAAGCTTCTGGGTGTAAAAAGCGCCCAGTGCAAGATTTCAGAATGCTGCTCACACACATCTACTCACACTCAAAGCAAAAGATATGAAAGGAATACAAAGAGAGAGAGAGAGAGAGAAAAGGGAAGCAGAGGAGGACAGTGCAAATAAAAACATTAATCAGGAAGAACAGGGATAGGAGGGGGAGGAAAAGAGAGAGCAAACAAGGGAATGTAGAATAGTGAGATAGAAGAGATAAATGTGGAAAACAGAGGAAAGAAGGGAATGTAGAATAGTGAGATAGAAGAGGAGAATGTGGAAAACAGAGGAAATAAGGGTGTAGAATAGTGAGATAGAAGAGGAGAATGTGGAAAACAGAGGAAAGAAGGGAATGTAGAATAGCGAGATAGAAGAGGAGAATGTGGAAAACAGAGGAAAGAAGGGAATGTAGAATAGCGAGATAGAAGAGGAGAATGTGGAAAACAGAGGAAAGAAGGGAATGTAGAATAGTGAGATAGAAGAGGAGAATGTGGAAAACAGAGGAAATAAGGGTGTAGAATAGTGAGATAGAAGAGGAGAATGTGGAAAACAGAGGAAAGAAGGGAATGTAGAATAGTGAGATAGAAGAGATAAATGTGGAAAACAGAGGAAAGAAGGGAATGTAGAATAGCGAGATAGAGGAGAATGTGGAAAACAGAGGAAATAAGGGTGTAGAATAGTGAGATAGAATAGGAGAATGTGGAAAACAGAGAAAAGAAGGGAATGTAGAATAGTGAGATAGAAGAGATAAATGTGGAAAACAGAGGAAAGAAGGGAATGTGGAATAGTGAGATAGAGGATAATGTGGAAAACAGAGGAAAGAAGAGAATGTAGAATAGTGAGATAGAACAGGAGAATGTGGAAAACAGAGGAAAGAAGGGAATGTAGAATAGTGAGATAGAAGAGGAGAATGTGGAAAACAGAGGAAAGAAGGGAATGTAGAATAGTGAGATAGAAGAGGAGAATGTGGAAAACAGAGGAAAGAATGGAATGTAGAATAGTGAGATAGAAGAGGAGAATGTGGAAAACAGAGGAAAGAAGGGAATGTAGAATAGTGAGATAGAAGAGGAGAATGTGGAAAACAGAGGAAAGAAGGGGATGTAGAATAGTGAGATAGAAGAGATAAATGTGGAAAACAGAGGAAAGAAGAGTGTAGAATAGTGAGATAGAAGAGGATAATGTGGAAAACAGAGGAAAGAAGGGAATGTAGAATAGTGAGATAGAAGAGGAGAATGTGGAAAACAGAGGAAAGAAGAGAATGTAGAATAGTGAGATAGAAGAGGAGAATGTGGAAAACAGAGGAAAGAAGAGAATGTAGAATAGTGAGATAGAAGAGGAGAATGTGGAAAACAGAGGAAAGAAGAGAATGTAGAATAGTGAGATAGAAGAGGAGAATGTGGAAAACAGAGGAAAGAAGAGAATGTAGAATAGTGAGATAGAAGAGGAGAATGTGGAAAACAGAGGAAAGAAGAGAATGTAGAATAGTGAGATAGAAGAGGAGAATGTGGAAAACAGAGGAAAGAAGAGAATGTAGAATAGTGAGATAGAAGAGGAGAATGTGGAAAACAGAGGAAAGAAGAGAATGTAGAATAGTGAGATAGAAGAGGAGAATGTGGAAAACAGAGGAAAGAAGGGAATGTAGAATAGTGAGATAGAAGAGGATAATGTGGAAAACAGAGGAAAGAAGGGAATGTAGAATAGTGAGATAGAAGAGGAGAATGTGGAAAACAGAGGAAAGAAGAGAATGTAGAATAGTGAGATAGAAGAGGAGAATGTGGAAAACAGAGGAAAGAAGAGAATGTAGAATAGTGAGATAGAAGAGGAGAATGTGGAAAACAGAGGAAAGAAGGGAATGTAGAATAGTGAGATAGAAGAGGATAATGTGGAAAACAGAGGAAAGAAGGGAATGTAGAATAGTGAGATAGAAGAGGAGAATGTGGAAAACAGAGGAAAGAAGAGAATGTAGAATAGTGAGATAGAAGAGGAGAATGTGGAAAACAGAGGAAAGAAGGGAATGTAGAATAGTGAGATAGAAGAGGATAATGTGGAAAACAGAGGAAAGAAGGGAATGTAGAATAGTGAGATAGAAGAGGAGAATGTGGAAAACAGAGGAAAGAAGAGAATGTAGAATAGTGAGATAGAAGAGGAGAATGTGGAAAACAGAGTCACTATTCTACATTACCTTCTTTTCTCTGTTTTCCACATTCTCCTCTTCTATCTCACTATTCTACATTCCCTACATCTTACTATTAGTGAGATAGAAGAGGAGAATGTGGAAAACAGAGGAAAGAAGGGAATGTAGAATTGTGAGATAGAAGAGGAGAATGTGGAAAACAGAGAAAAGAAGGGAATGTAGAATAGTGAGGTAGAAGAGGAGAATGTGGAAAACAGAGGAAAGAAGGGAATGTAGAATTGTGAGATAGAAGAGGAGAATGTGGAAAACAGAGGAAAGAAGAGAATGTAGAATAGTGAGATAGGAGAGATAAATGTGGAAAACAGAGGAAAGAAGGGAACGTAGAATAGTGAGATAGAAGAGGAGAATGTGGAAAACAGAGGAAAGAAGGGAATGTAGAATAGTGAGATAGAAGAGGAGAATGTGGAAAACAGAGGAAAGAAGGGAATGTAGAATAGTGAGATAGAAGAGGAGAATGTGGAAAACAGAGGAAAGAAGGGGATGTAGAATAGTGAGATAGAAGAGGATAATGTGGAAAACAGAGGAAAGAAGGGAATGTAGAATAGTGAGATAGAAGAGGAGAATGTGGAAAACAGAGGAAAGAAGAGAATGTAGAATAGTGAGATAGAAGAGGAGAATGTGGAAAACAGAGGAAAGAAGGGAATGTAGAATAGTGAGATAGAAGAGGATAATGTGGAAAACAGAGGAAAGAAGGGAATGTAGAATAGTGAGATAGAAGAGGAGAATGTGGAAAACAGAGGAAAGAAGGGAATGTAGAATAGTGAGATAGAAGAGGAGAATGTGGAAAACAGAGGAAAGAAGGGAATGTAGAATAGTGAGATAGAAGAGGAGAATGTGGAAAACAGAGAAAAGAAGGGAATGTAGAATAGTGAGATAGGAGAGATAAATGTGGAAAACAGAGGAAAGAAGGGAACGTAGAATAGTGAGATAGAAGAGGAGAATGTGGAAAACAGAGGAAAGAAGGGAATGTAGAATAGTGAGATAGAAGAGGAGAATGTGGAAAACAGAGGAAAGAAGGGAATGTAGAATAGTGAGATAGAAGAGGAGAATGTGGAAAACAGAGAAAAGAAGGGAATGTAGAATAGTGAGATAGAAGAGATAACTGTGGAAAACAAAGGAAAGAAGGGGATGTAGAATTGTGAGATAGAAGAGGAGAATGTGGAAAACAGAGGAAAGAAGGGAATGTAGAATAGTGAGATAGAAGAGGAGAATGTGGAAAACAGAGGAAAGAAGGGAATGTAGAATAGTGAGATAGAAGAGGAGAATGTGGAAAACAGAGGAAAGAGGAGAATGTAGAATAGTGAGATAGAAGAGGAGAATGTGGAAAACAGAGGAAAGAAGGGAATGTAGAATAGTGAGATAGAAGAGGAGAATGTGGAAAACAGAGGAAAGAAGGGAATGTAGAATAGTGAGATAGAAGAGGAGAATGTGGAAAACAGAGGAAAGAAGGGGATGTAGAATAGTGAGATAGAAGAGGAGAATGTGGAAAACAGAGGAAAGAAGAGAATGTAGAATAGTGAGATAGAAGAGGAGAATGTGGAAAACAGAGGAAAGAAGAGAATGTAGAATAGTGAGATAGAAGAGGAGAATGTGGAAAACAGAGGAAAGAAGGGAATGTAGAATAGTGAGATAGAAGAGGAGAATGTGGAAAACAGAGGAAAGAAGGGAATGTAGAATAGTGAGATAGAAGAGGAGAATGTGGAAAACAGAGGAAAGAAGGGGATGTAGAATAGTGAGATAGAAGAGGAGAATGTGGAAAACAGAGGAAAGAAGGGAATGTAGAATAGTGAGATAGAAGAGGAGAATGTGGAAAACAGAGGGAAGAAGGGAATGTAGAATAGTGAGATAGAAGAGGAGAATGTGGAAAACAGAGGAAAGAAGAGAATGTAGAATAGTGAGATAGAAGAGGAGAATGCGGAAAACAGAGGAAAGAAGGGAATGTAGAATAGTGAGATAGGAGAGATAAATGTGGAAAACAGAGGAAAGAAGGGAATGTAGAATTGTGAGATAGAAGAGGAGAATGTGGACAACAGAGAAAAGAAGGGAATGTAGAATAGTGAGATAGGAGAGATAAATGTGGAAAACAGAGGAAAGAAGGGAATGTAGAATAGTGAGATAGAAGAGATAAATGTGGAAAACAGAGGAAAGAAGGGAATGTAGAATAGTGAGATAGAAGAGGAGAATGTGGAAAACAGAGGAAAGAAGGGAATGTAGAATAGTGAGATAGAAGAGGAGAATGCGGAAAACAGAGGAAAGAAGGGAATGTAGAATAGTGAGATAAAAGAGGAGAATGTGGAAAACAGAGAAAAGAAGGGAATGTAGAATAGTGAGATAGAAGAGGAGAATGTGGAAAACAGAGGAAAAAAGGGAATGTAGAATAGTGAGATAGAAGAGGAGAATGTGGAAAACAGAGAAAAGAAGGGAATGTAGAATAGTGAGATAGAAGAGGAGAATGTGGAAAACAGAGGAAAGAAGGGAATGTAGAATAGTGAGATAGAGGAGGAGAATGTGGAAAACAGAGGAAAGAAGGGAATGTAGAATAGTGAGATAGAAGAGAATGTGGAAAACAGAGGAAAGAAGAGAATGTAGAATAGTGAGATAGAAGAGGAGAATGTGGACAACAGAGGAAAGAATGGAATGTAGAATAGTGAGATAGAAGAGGAGAATGTGGAAAACAGAGGAAAGAAGGGAATGTAGAATAGTGAGATAGAAGAGGAGAATGTGGACAACAGAGGAAAGAATGGAACGCAGTATAGAGAGTGATAGAAGAGAATGTGAAAAAGACAAAGATGTAGAAGTGGTAAAGAGAGAGGGGAAAGGGAATATGGGAAAGAGAGAGTCTTGAACAGACAGGGAGAAGAAAAGAATTTAGCAGAGAGAGAGAGAGATATGGAATGTGGTAAAGAGAGAGAGCAGAAAGGGAACATGGAAAAGAGAGAGGCTTGGAATGATAGGGAGAATAAGAGAATGTGGAAAATAGGGAGATAATGAGGAAATGTATAAAAGAAAGAAAAAGGAAATGTATGTGTGAGAGAGAAGAAAAGAAAATGTTGAATACAGAGAGGACAAGATAATATGGAAAACAGAGAGAAAAGAAGGGAATATAATATATATATATATATGTATATATATATATATATATATATATATATATATATATATATATATAGAGAGAGAGAGAGAGAGAGAGAGAGAGTGTAGAGGATGTAGAATTCAGAGATAGAAAGAGGGAATTTGGAATAGAGAGGGATAAAGAAGAAAGATGAAGTGTGGAAACATGGAGAAAGAAGACGGGAATGTGAATAAGAGGGTGAATAAAGGAATGTAGAATTAAAAGGGAGAGAAAGAAGAAGAGAATGTAGAAAACAGAGAGAAGAGAGCAATTAAGAATAGAGAGGAGGGAATGTGGAAGAAAAAGAGAGAAAGATGTAGTGTGGTAAGTAAATAGGGACAAGGAAATAGAGAGAGCAGAAAGAGAAAGTGGAAAAGAGAGAGGGCTGAACAGAGAGAGTATGTGGAGAAGAGAGAACGAAAAGGGAATGTGGAAAAGACAGACAGAAGATAAGGAATGTGGATGAGAGTGAAAGAAGAAAGGAATGTAGGATAGAGAGAGAAAGTAGAATGCGGAAAACAGAGAGAAAAGAAGAGAATTTAATATAGAGAGAGGGCAGAGACTGTAGAACAGAGAGAGAGAAATAAGATAAAGCAAATGCAGAATAAAGAGAATAAGAGAATGTGGATATCAAAGGGAGAGATAGAGAAGAAAGAGATGTAGAATAGAGTGTGTGTGAGAGAAAAGAAGAGAATGTGTCAAACAGAAAGAAACTAAGGGAGGGCAGAACAGAGAGAATGAAGAGAAGAAAATAATGTGGAAAACAGAGAGAAAAGAAGGGAATGTAGAATAGAGAAAGAGAAGAACAGAACGAGGAAAAAGAGAATGAGAGAGAAGAAGGGAATGTGAAAAAAACAAAACAAAAGGTAAGTAATGTGTATGAGAGAGAGAGAAGAAACGAATGTAGAATAGTGAGAAAGAGAATAAGAGAATGTGGTAAACATAGAGAAAACAAGGGAATGTGGAATAGAGTAAGAGAAGAAGAGAATCTCAACAAGAGAGAGAAGGAAGGAATGTGAAAAAAGAGGGAAAAGTTAGGGAATGTGGAATAGAGTAAGAGAAGAAGAGAATCTCAACAAGAGAGAGAAGGAAGGAATGTGAAAAAAGAGGGAAAAAGTTAGGGAATGTGGAATAGAGTAAGAGAAGAAGAGAATCTCAACAAGAGAGAGAAGGAAGGAATGTGAAAAAAGAGGGAAAAAGTTAGGGAATGTGAATGAGAGAGAGAGAGAAGAAGGGAATGTAATATATATATATATATATATATATATATATATATATATATATATATATATATAGAGAGAGAGAGAGAGAGAGAGAGAGAGTAGAATTCAGAGAGAAAGAGG
This sequence comes from Gastrophryne carolinensis, assembly GCA_027917425.1. NCBI lineage: Eukaryota > Metazoa > Chordata > Amphibia > Anura > Microhylidae > Gastrophryne > Gastrophryne carolinensis. Next base: position 169,683,374 of record CM051240.1, on the reverse strand, counting down.
GAATTTGGAATAGAGAGGGATAAAGAAGAAAGATGAATAGAGTAAGAGAAGAAGAGAATCTCAACAAGAGAGAGAAGGAAGGAATGTGAAAAAAGAGGGAAAAAGTTAGGGAATGTGGATGAGAGAGAGAGAGAGAGAAGAAGGGAATGTAGAAAAGAGTGAGAGAGGTGAGAATGTGTAAATGAGAGAGAGAAGAAGGTAATGTAGTATAGAAAGGAAGAAGGAGAGAATGTGTAAAATGGGGAGAAACGCAGGGCATGTTGAAAAGAGAGATAGAAGAATAGACTGTGGAAAGTGGAAGAGAGAGAATGAGGGAAAGTAGAACATGAGAGACTGTGAAAGGGAATAATAGAATGTATCAAAACGAGACAGAATGGGGAATGTGAAAAAGCAATAAATGAAGAAATGTGGAAAAAAGAGAGTGAGAAAATGTGAAAAAAGAGAATAGTGAGAGAGAGAGAAGTAGAAAATGTGGAAAACATAGCGAAAAAGGAGGGAATATAAAAAACAAGAGAAAAGGTAATGGGCAAATAAGGAGAGAATGGAAACAGAGAGGGAAGAAGAGAACATTTCAAAGAGAAAGAAAGAAGGAGAGAATGTGTAAAATGGGGAGAAACGCAGGGCATGTTGAAAAGAGAGATAGAAGAAGAGACTGTGGAAAGTGGAAGAGAGAGAATGAGGGAAAGTAGAACATGAGAGACTGTGAAAGGGAATAAAAGAATGTATCAAAACGAGACAAAATGGGGAATGTGAAAAAGCAATAAATGAAGAAATATGGAAAAAAGAGAGTGAGAAAATGTGAAAAAAAAGAGAATAGTGAGAGAGAAACAAGTAGAAAATGTGATAAACATAGCGAAAAAGGAGGGAATATAAAAAACAAGAGAAAAGGTAATGGGCAAATAAGGAGAGAATGGAAACAGAGAGGGAAGAAGAGAACATTTCAAAGAGAGATAGAATGAGGGAATGTGAAAATGAAAAGAAGAAAGAAGTATAAATTCCCCTTCCATTGACATGAGCAAGTAGAGCCTGGCAGAGAGCCAGCTTGGGAGGAAGGGGAACCCTGGTCATCCTTCCTTCCAGATGCCAGCAGAGAGGCCATTATGATCACTTCTCCCCAGAGGACACTGCCCAACGCCGGATGAAGATGGCGGAAGGAAGTATCGTGTATATTGAGAACAATAAAATACGTTTGTGTGGTGTGTTTTACCTTTTACTTTCACTGCCTGGAACCAGTATTGGGGTCCAGAGTCCAAAGGATAGGGGCGCCATTAGCCATTATTTTCTTCATACTGGGCATGTACATGGCTTTATAGTATAAGGCCTTTTTCTGGGTAGGATTGGGGAACAGAAATGATAGGCTGACGCCATTCACAATAACTCACTGAAAAAAAAAAAAAGGTCCAGGAATTGGATGCACATGACTCAGGCCCTTATTTAACAAGGGATAGCGCCAGGTAGCGAATGGTGAGCGAACGGTAATGACGGTCACCGCCACGAGAACGCCGGCTCCCCTCCGCAATCACACATTTATCAAGCCGATCCTGCTTAGCGACTGACAGAGCGCCAGATAGCGACTCATTCATCATTATTCCAGCCTCACCCCACAGCGCCAGCGAGCGACCTTGAACAGCGACAGGTATGACCTCTCGCTACCTGGCGCTCTCCAATGCATTTCAATGGAGCTAACTTTAAATATTCATAATTAATTGCTATTAATTTTTTTTTTTTTTTTTTTAATGTCAAAAATTCTGTGACCACTTCTGCAATGTTAGATTTTTTTTTTAAGCTAAAAAAAAAAAAAATTGTGCAGAATTGATATTACAGGTCTGATATTAAGGTATTCATATTACAAAATGTTTTGAAAAACATGTTTTTTTTTTTCTAAAAATATGGTTGTTTGGGGGTTAAAAAACGACTTTTAACCCATCGCCGCCAGCGCTCTGGGGTTTAAACAAGCATTTCACAGCGCGAGAATTTTTGGAGCGTGATTTGTTAATGAATATGCTGGGAGCCGTTCGCTATGGCCGTTCGCTGTCATGCGCTCCCATACAGCGCGGAACCTGTCAAACAGCGACTCCTAACCCCGTATTCAACATTACGGCACACCGACTGAGTCGCTGTCAACAGCCGAACAACGGGCAAGCACAGCGAATACTAGCGGGCGCTGTGAAAATAACGCTACTGTCGCTCATCTGGCGCTACCTGCCGCTATTAATGAATCGGCCTCCCCGTCTCTCAAAGACAGACAAAATGCCAATTTGCAATGCCCCTGTGTGTGAAAGCCCCCAGTAACTTCCCTCTGCCCCACTGCCATGACACATGAGAAGGCTCTCCTTCTATCAGCAATGAATGCTGAATGAATGGATTGTCTGGCGCATCCCTCCGGCTGTGCGCACACACTGCCAGCCAGCAGTATGCATGTGACCACACATGTTCACTGGTGTCACTGGATACAGGTGATCACTGGCAATTTGTGGGGGGCACATACAGTGGGGTATGGAAGATCAGGATGCCCTAAGAGCAAGCTGTAACCAGGTCCTGGGATCTTTTAGACTCCAGAGAAAGGTTACATGGGTTTTGGTCCACATGTACTTTATTAAGGAGCCAACTTCCACAGTCATTGTTCCAGCAGTCCAACACTAGTACGCTTATGCTGCGCATAATGTCCGCATAATTGTCCAACATTTCGAGGCTCACAACGCCCCTTCATCAGGGACAGACAAAACAACAGAAACCTCATCTTGTGAGGGTTAAATACCTCTAAAGCATGTTAAATCACGCCTGACGTCAGGCCATCAGCGGCCATTAAAGTGATGTCAGGGGTTACATCAAACCAAAAATTGCCACATACAAATTAGACCTAAACTAATCAAGCAAACTATTAATGCCCCTCCACACTGCACCGCTTCGACCTGAAAACAAAGCCGAGTTTGAGTCACTGCCAACCCCCGGCGGTGGGGCTGCAATTGCCCCCCAAACCCTCTGCCACTTCTGTCTCTGCTCGTGTGCAGGCCGAATTCTCATTTGCCCTCAGAGACACTTACGTCATGGGTTACCAGACAGGCTTCAGGCCCTCTTGATGGGGCTGTCTTCCCCAGATACAGGCGGAGGGACAGCGTGCTGGGTTGCCTAGCAACCACTCCGCCGGGTAGTTGACAGTGACACAAGCACCGCTTGGCTTTGTTTTTGGGTCCAAGTGGTGCAGCGTGGAGGGGCACTAATAGCATTAGTTTGCTTGAATAATTTAGATCTAATTTGTATGTGGCAATTTTTGATTTGATGTGACGTCACTGATAACGTCAGGCGGGATTTAACATGCTTTAGAGGTATTTAACCCTCACAGGATTAGGTTTCTGCTGTTTTGGGATGGGGGATCCCTGTAGATACTCCAATTGGGATGTATCTGCAGGGGAAGTTGTCCAGGAGTTTGTGTCCCTACTCGGCTTGTCTTAATAGAAAGGGGGGGAGGGGGTATTTCTTTATGAAAGCCCCCTGAGGGTTGAGTAGTTTGTTGGACTATTGGTCAATGAAAATCCTGTGAGGTTGGTAGTAACATTAATAGGTTTATTTATTTACAAAGTTATTCATGCTTGGTGTCACTTCACATAAGTTTCACATTACATGTACATTTTTTTCACATATTTCCAATAGTATACACACAGGTATATTTTACCATTCACATATTTAGTTCACATATTTTAAAAGATAGAGGGGGATAAACAGATAATGGTTTCTTATCTGGTCTTCCCCAAATATTCAAGTAATCTGTTGAATACAGTTTGTAGCAAGAGTCTGGTTACCAATATGCAGCAAGCGTGTCACCTTTAAAATGTATACAGCAGAGTGTGCAGACGTTTCGCATTAACTGCTTCCTCAGTGCACTCTCTCTGTATGAAGGAGCGCTTGCTTTCCCTTTGGTCAGGTTGGATCTTCTTTTAATTATCTTATTAATAGTCTTCACTGGTACAGGGCTGGCGCTTGGATACTTTATAATTTGCTGCAAGGTCAGGATATGCTCTTTTCCAGAGTTCTGTGCCCGTTCTGGGAACGGGTGGCGTCTGTGGTCCCGCTCCCGCCTGCGTGCTGGATGTGTGCGCCGCATCTGCTGTTTTGTCTGTCCCTGATGAAGGGACAGTGTGAGCCCCGAAACGTTGGGACATTTATATGGACAATGGACGTTATGCGCGGCATATGCTTTTGTGGATCGCTTGGATTTGATCTTGTGTGAATATAACATATTGAACATTTGGAGTGCTGCCTTTTTTTCTCTTCTTTTCCAGGTTCAGAAACACAGCTGATGTTGGTGGAGGCCCTCTTTAAAAAACTTGGACTGAGGTCACTGGGTGGCCTACCCATATCTCCCAGAAACCATTTACAGCATTCAAAGCTTAGCTGCTTTACATGAAGCCATTCATCTGGAGTAAAATATGCATATAATACCATTAGTGGAGAGACGTATCGCCCATCTTCCACCCGCACCCTCATTATCTCCCAATCATCTCAATGATCATTCACCATTTTGCCTGCAGTTTAGCTTCCATCTAAATGAGATTCTTCTTTCCACAATTTCCATGATGACATTTGTAACATCTAGGGTGGATGGTAGATTCCACACATCAGTGTTGAGCTTGACCTTTAAGGATTTTTTTTAGCTGGATCACATGTATCTAGGATGCACGTCAATACCACGTCATTTTTTTCTCAGGACTAAAAATGTACACAAGAGGCAAAAAAAAAAATCCATCATTGAAATAGACAAATTAACTATATGAGATAAATACAAAAATCACACTGCTTACAGAAACCCTAGATACAGTGATGCAGGTCTTGTACTGAAAAAAACAGTGCTCCTCATATATGCTCCACATATTGCTGGTGCTGTGTACAGTACATAATATTGTGGGTGTCCTGTCATTTCCATTTATGGGCTTTTCACAGATTTACCTTTATATATTTTGTGACAATGACAGAAGCAAAAGAAAAGAAGCTCCATCCTGTGCTCATGGAATATATTTGCATGTATTTTGCTGGCACTTCGCTGAGGACATACATTGAAATCTGAGGTAAATGAGAGAAAAATGATTTGTACGCTTCCACACATAATTGATGCTTCCTCTGTTATTCTGTCAGCGTGGCTCATGTAATCCCCACATTGGCATGTTTTATTCTACACCAACAAATCAATTTGTGATAAATATTTCCAGATGTATGTTTTTATGATGTATGATTTTACACCCAGAAAACCAAAAAAGCTGTTTGGCCAAACATATGTGGATAGCAAACACCAGGGGCCAGAATTCACTTACAGGCTGATTCATTACTAACGCCAGGTAGCGACAGATGAGCGTCTGTAGTGAGGATTTCAGAGCGAACGCTAGTAGTCGCTGTGCTCGACCATGGTTCGTTGTTTCAGAGCGCCTCAGTCGCTGGCCAGGATTGTTGAATACGTTATGTGATTCGCAGTACTACGCTGTATGGGAGCGAATAGTAGCGCCAGCTCAGTGCGACTGACTCACACCACATTCATCAGGATACATGTCTGAAAGATTTTAGTTTAAAAAAAAAAAAATTGGGATCAGGAAAGGGATTTAAGGATCGTCCATAGAAATGTATGGGAGAGCGCCAGGTAGCGAGATGAGAGGTAAGACATGGCGCTCTGCAAGGCTGAACGCCAGCGCTGTACGCTGAGCTTGGGATAATGATGAATCGGACGCTACATGGTGTGGTTTCTGTTGCTCACCAGAATCGCCTTCATAAATGTGTAATTGCGTGCCGTGTCCGGCGTTCACCTGACGCTACCTGACGCTATCTGCCGCTTACAAGGCACTACCTGGCGCTATCCCTTCATGAATAAGGCCCCTTGTTCTTTTCCACCCCCCCCCCCTCAGGTCCCTTCCTGCCAGGTCCAGAGGAGTAGCTAGGCTTTCTGGCACCCGGCACAAAGATTCAAAATGGCGCCCCCCACCTGTTCTCAGGCCCCCTGGTGACCCCCTGACCTGCTGCAACCTGGCCAAGTCCCCCCATACTTAGCCCTATTGTACCTCCCAACTAAGAACCCCAGGCCATGGCCTGCCCCTGCAATGCTATATCCTTAGCATCATGGCTGTGGGGGGTCATAACCACTCCTTGCACAGTATCTGCCCCTACAATATTAAAGCTTCAGTATCATCCCCTTAAAAGTAGCCCCAAATTCCAGAATTTTGACTATCCAAGTTTTGGTGGAGCACCCCGATGCCCAGATTGCCCACTCCAACTCACCTTTCCCCGGTCCTATGGTGCATGCGTGGTCTCCAGTCGAATCAGTGCGCTCAACTGTGCTGAAGTGAACTTGTCTAGGCTCGTCTAAGGACTCGGCTCCAATTGAGTCCAGCTGAGTTTAGCCATGTACACCGACATCCCTGCTGCCCTCTAACAGGGAGCGAGCCTGCACCGCCCATTCACAAAAGCTTGGCGCGGGTGGAATCTTATAGATTGCAGGGCCGTCGGGCCTGTGTTTTGGTTCACTTTAAGGTACAGTCCAGGCAATAGCAATAATAAGTCTGCAAGCAGCTCACCTGATACCTCTCCCATGTGCCTTTCCTCCATTACCTACAGCACTGGGTAGAAGCCATAGCAGGTCTGCAAAGTTTCCCCATGACTAGAAGGCCTCCAGCCGACCAGTCCCTATGCCCTTTAGTGCAGGTTCGGTGCTCCACCAGGGCTGAGCACCAGGCCCACACTGTTGTGCACCGTGCTTTTCTGTACCTCCCGGCCAATGGAGATACAGTAATGTGACAAGGTAATGGCAAATCAACCACCGGCATGCCAGCAGGTAACCCTCGCCCTACCCTTTGAACTAGTATAGGGTTCCCTTGGGCACCTTCCTAGCACAAGGCAGAAATAGTAAAAATAAAATACCACACATAGTTTTTTAATGCACTAATATTATAATATACTTACCTCTGGTGTCCTTAACACTGTAACATCAATTTATACTTATGTCTGTTATCCGGTGGCAACCTCCCGCTGTCTGGCGCCTCTGAAGTCTTCCATTGACCTCTCTGCCAGCATTGGGATGGAAGAAAGACAAAGCTTCTTTACAGGTTGGCACTCTGCCAGGCTCTAAGCTCTCTCCACATAATGGAAGGGTATTTATACCCCATGGTGTGGCATCCCTGGGATTACGCCAGCGTCATTTGACAGCCATGCCCTGAGGTATAAATACCCCTCCACTTGACGGAGAGCACTGGCAGCGTTCCAGTCTGAAGGTAGAGAGACCCTTTTCTTTCTTCCATGCAAATGCTGGAAGTTTGGTCAACTTGACAATTTTTGCCAGCAGAAGAGTAGCCCATGAAGGACCCCAGAGGCGCCAGACAGGAGAAGGACGGCACAGAGATGTTGGGTGTAAGTATAGTTTGATGTTAGAGCATTAAAAAACTTTTGTGTTTCAGGTTTATTTGTTCTTCCTTGATCTAATAAGGGGTCCAATGGTAGGGGGACAAAAAGTTACCTGCTGGCATGGTGGTGGGTGACTTGCTGTTATACTTGCCCCATTAGCCATGCCCCCAATGGCCGGGGGATGTGGCCTGGTGTTCATCCTTGGAGTGTCTGGTGTGGCAACTGGTAGCCTTGGGAGAGGGGACCCCATGTCATTTTATTTAATGAACTGCAGTAAGCCGACTGTCGCTCTGCCACCGTGCTAGTCTCATGTGCTGGCTAGGGGATTGGTTTGAGCGGAGTGCCGTGCTGCTTCCTCCCTTCACATCCACGGACGGTTTGTTTAAACAGGCCAATGAGCCCTAATACTAATAGGGTGACCTAGCCCTCAATTAGTACTGGGCTATCAGCGGGTCAATCGATTGGTCATCCCCATCCCAGCCAATCTCTCTCTGCATGCTTCCAGTAATAAAGGTGCCCCAGCCCCTGCCATCAGTGCCCGTGATAGCTAGTGCTTGGGTGCTGTGTGGTGCTATATTTCTCTTGCTTCTCGTGTTTGACCTGGATTGACCTTTGACCTCGCCTTCTCCGAAACCCTGTTGCTGTGCTCGGAATATTTTTTTTTTTAGAAGTTTTTATTTTGCTTTCAAAAGAAGTAGTACAACAACAATAACAATACAACACTGGTGCAATAGGCACCTTACATACACTGACCTCGGAATCTTTAACCTTGCCTCTGCCTGCTCCCATCTGTACCTCACTCCTGCTATAATTTTGACCTTCGGCCAGCCCTTTGACCTTGCATTGACGCCTGCTGGACTGACTTCCCATGTATGACCCTTTGTCTGACTGCCTATGAACCCCAGTTACACTCACCCACCTGCAGGTCCAGCTCGCAGTCTATATCGTTTCCTCTTGTAAGACCTGGGGGCAGCCATGTCCAGTGAGGCCTGATTGCATCCTGGCAAACGGGGGCTTGTCTAACGGTGAAAATAGCTGTGCGGATTGGGCGTTTTCAACTAACTTGGACCTGCTAACTGGTGGGCCTTACACAATGGCTATTTCCTAGCCACAAGTGGGGGGGAACATGTTGTAGGGCATGATCTTGATGAATGTGCACATAATTTGCATAAGGGTGGTCTTACGGAAGCCTCCATATTCAAGAACACAGATTGCTTTCTACAGGAATACTAGCCATGACCACTTTTCAGGTACACAGCTGAAGAGCAACGTACGTTTTCTAATGCTGGGCATACACGAGCAGATACATTTACTGTATAAATCTTCTGCGATTGAGCTACTGTGTTCAGACGCCGAAGATTTGTTGGTCACTCCTGTTCCATTTTTATAGCAAAACACATTTTTTATGGGCGACTTACGTTTCCATACTCCAACCATCAAGTGATGAATGAGAAATTTTTGGTCAGACAAAATATGACGGCCGACTGATTAATCAATTCTCGTTCATCACTTGATCGCAGCGTCCATTTCCAGTAATTATCGCTAAATTGTGGTCGCTTCCATCTCCCACAGGCTGGCTCAGGGGAGGCAGATCTCCCCTGTAAAGGTGGAATGGTACATTCAAAACCTGTCTTTTCTTTCATCCAGGTGAGGAAAAACTACTAACAGGAATTTCTTTCACACAGGGTGGAACCCCTCCTTTTTTTATCTAACATGTGAACATGGATTTTTAAGCCCAGTAGTTTTTTCATGTCACATGCTGTCCCTCATGGGGGATGTTTTCCAAGAAGTAGCGGAACAAAACCAACTCCAGTTTGCCTAAACCAACATCTGCTCGATAAACCTGAACTCTAACTAAAGTTACAGTCACTGTTAACTTTCTGTCCTCACCAACGAGACACATCACTCATTACAGTTTCCCTATAGTTTCCAACTACAGCTAACTAACTAACTGACACTCCATCTCACTGCAAGATCTCTCTTCACCAATGAGACTCATCACTCCACTTGTTACAATCTCTCTATAGTTCCCAGGTATAGCTAAGTGACACTCCATCTCACTGCAAGATCCTTTCCTCGCCAATGAGACTCATCACTCCACTTGTTACAATCTCTCTATAGTTCCCAGGTATAGCTAAGTGACACTCCTGCTCACTGCAAGATCCTTTCCTCGCCAATCAGACTCATCACTCTACTCATCACAGTCTCTCTATAGTTCCCAACTACAGCTAACAAACTCAAGTTCACTGCCAGAGCCTCTCCTTGCTAATGAGACTCATCACACGCTACAGCTACTATAACTAACTTGCTGACACTCCAGCTCTCTGCCAGATCCTTTCCTCGCCAATCAGACTCATTACTGTGACTTATCACAGTTTCTCCAGAGTTCCCAACTACAGATAACTAACTGACACGCACGGGCACTGCAAGATCCTCTCCTTGCCAATGAGACTCATTAATCCACTCGTCATAGGCCCTTATTTAACAAGGGATAGCGCCAGGTAGCGACTGGTGAGCGAACGGTAATGACGCTCCCCGCCACGAGAACGCCGGTTCCCCACCACAGTCACACATTTATCAAGCCGATCCTGCTTAGCGACTGAGAGAGCGCCAGATAGCGAATCATTCATCATTATTCCAGCCTCACCCCACAGCGCCAGCAAGCGACCTTGAATAGCGACAGGTATGACCTCTCGCTACCTGGCGCTCTCCAATGCATTTCAATGGAACAATCTTTAATTAATCATAAATAATTATTAATTTTTTTTTATTTTTTTTTAATGTGAAAAATTCTGTTACCACTTCTGCAATGTAAGATATTTTTTTTAAGGTAAAAAAAATAAAAATAAGAAAAATTTGTGCAGAATTGATATTACAGGTCTGATATTAATGTAGTCATATAACAAAATGTTTTTATAAACTTGTTTTTTTTGGTTTCCAAAAATATGGTTGTTTGGGGGTTAAAAAACTACTTTTAACCCATCGCCGCCAGCGCTCTGGGGTTTAAACATGCATTTCACAGCGCAAGAATTTTTGGAGCGTGATTCGTTAATGAATATGGTGGGAGCCGTTCGCTATGGCCATTCGCTATCATGCGCTCCCATACAGCGCGGAACCTGTCAAATAGCGACTCCTCACCCAATATTCAACATTACCGCACACCGACTGAGTCGCTGTCAACACCCGAACAACGGCCAAGCACAGCGACTACTAGCGGGCGCTCTGAAAATGCCGCTACAGTCGCTCAACTGTCGCTACCTGGCGCTATTAATGAATCGGCCTCCCCGTCTCTCTATAGTTTTCAACTGCGGCTAATTGACACTGCAGATCTCTGCCAGATCCTCTCCTTGCCAATGAGACTCATCACTCCACTAATCATAGTCTTTCTAAAGTTCCCATATAGCTAATTTACTGACACTCCAGTTCACTACAAGATCCTTTCCTCACTCATCACTTCACTCATCATAGTCTTTCTATAGCTATTCCCAGCTACAGCTAACTAACTACAGATGGGACAGTTCCCCCGCTGGCGCAGGGATTCGCCGGCAGCTTCGGCGCCGATATCCCTATTGTAATTGCCAGTTCCACTATTCTTCATTTCCACCACCAGATGCCACATGGATCAATGCTCAGCAAGTTGCACAATACATCAACGGAATGATTGCTATAGCTGACGCCTGGACGTTTTTGCGCACAGACCATGAATCAACCCTATTATTATAGAAAGTTAAGCAGTTATTACAGCGACTATGGTGGGGAAGCTCAAGGTTGATGGCATGTGGTAATGTGAAGGCCATGGAATGCATTCAGGACTAGGCCGACACAGGCCAATGGAACTGACAGGGCCATGGTGGCTTCTCTGGAGTCAGGCTGGGGATACAGCCACATATTAGGTTAGGAGGTTTAAACGTTATTACAGTGATTACGGTGCAGAAAATCCAGTCCTGAATTTGTGATTTTTTTGCCATTACAGAATTCCCTCTCGATCACAGGATTATGTGGAGGAATCCTTTTTCCTTGACACAGTATTCAGTGTTCAGCATTCAATATCATGTAGTCAGGGATGGCCTTATTGGCTAAGTGGTACACTGTGCCAAATTTCATGATGGTGCCCCCCCCCCAGCTTATACAGTAATTCATAATTTATTACCTCTATACAAAACTTAGGAACTAGATAAGTTATCTGAGACCTATTTTGGCCAGCTCTGGAGTTTAAATGACAGGGCTGGTCTATTCCCTTTCCCTCGGGCATCCCGATTTGGCTGTGTAAAACCAGTGGGATCGCCGGCATACTCAGCCCCCTGAGAAATCCCCCCCCCCCCCACCGGATGTGTGCTTCAGCCGCAAAATATTCAAATAGGTTGAGGACGAGAGAATGTGTCAGTCATGCCATCAACCTTGAGCTTCCCACTGTAATCACTGTAATAACTTTTTAACATTCTAACATAATATGCGGCTGCATCGCTGGCCTGACGTGCAGGCCATCTCCGACGAAGCAGCCATGTGCCCCTCGGTCCTGCTAGTTCCATTGGCCGGTGCCTTGAATGTACTCCATTGCGCTTTACTGCATACCATCAACCTTGATCTTCCCTATCATAATCATAACTTTAGGTTAACTTTAAGTAACTTAAGTAACTTTAACTACTTTTTAACTACAGGGATGGGCACAGCAGCTGCGGCGAAGCCGCCATGTGCCCCTCAGCCCTGTGGGTTCTCTTTGCCTGTGCTGGCCTACTGTAGTCTTGAATACACTCCATTGTGGACATTATTGACGAGGGGTGGCGTGGGGGTTGTATAGCATTGCACTTGGCTGCTCCTAAATTCCTGATCCCTGCAGGAGGATGAGGGGGTTTGGGTGGTGGATGAATGGCATTGAATGTATGGCATTGAATGTACTTCATTGCCTTCACTTTACCACATGCCATAAACCTTGAGCTTCCGCACTGTAATAAATGTTTAACTTTCTAACATAAAATGTGGCTGCATTGCCAGCTTGACCAAGACGTGCATGTCTGCTGCAGCGAAGCCGCCACATGTCCCTTAGCCCTGTCAGTGCTATTGGCCTATGTCAGCCTAATCCTGAATGCACTCCATTGCCTTGACTTTACCACATGTCATCAAACTTAAACTTTCCCACCATAATCAGTGTAATAACTTTTTAACTTTCTAACATAATATGATACTGCATGACCTGAATGCAGCTGAATAGTAGCAACTACAGCTTTTTTTTTAAAACATGACAAATACTGGATTCCTCCACATAATCCTGTGAATAGAAGGGACTTCTGGAATGGCAAAGAAACCACAAATGTGGAACATTACTGGATCTTTCATTTTGACTGCCCTCCAGTGGTCAGTCAATGCACTGCAATGCCGGATCATAATGTCTTTGCCGGCGATGGCCTTTGCAATCCCAGATGAAGGAAAGCATCCCTTCAACTCTGTCTCATCTGTAACTGACACTGCAGCTCACTGGATCCACTCCTCACCAATGAGACTCTATAATACACTTACCACAGTCTCTCTATAGTTCCCAACTGCAGTGTACTGACTGACACACCAGCTCACTGCCAGATCCTCTTCTCACCAATAAGACTCATTAATCTATTCATCATAGTCTCGCTATATAGAGGATCCCAATTTGAAATGCCCCGCTGTGTCAACCCCCCCCCCCCCCAGATCACTCATAAAAACGAATATTTCCCGGCCCTTACAGTTAAGTATCCACTAAGGGCCAAATAGTGTGGTCATGGCTCATGCTTGTGGATTGGGGATCAGGTAGGTTTTACTGCAGCTGGGGGGCATCACACAGCAGGGCATCCTGAATCAGGATGGCCCGGGAAGAGGGAATTAGGCGGCCCTGGAGTTTTATAGATTCCAAAACTACCCAAGATGGGTTTTGGTCCTCTTTAAGGCTGCAGCACCTGCCAAGGGAATAATAGTCACATTTGCGAGACACTAGATGGTCCACCTCTCTGGCTGGTTGTATTTGCAGAGTGGAGTCCATAAGGTATCCCCATTAACCCATTGTCTACTACACATGGCTATGTACTCATTCTTTCCTGAAGCTTTATTGCCAGAGTAGGTGCTTGCCAGTGCTGTCCTGTGATGGGAGTGTGTGCATTGCATTGGAGTGAGCTGAGATCGATTCTCGCCCATCACTAACAGAGGGGGGTCAACCTGACACCAGCCTCAGGATTGTATTGGTAGTCTGGGGGAGGAGGAAGTTAAATAAGAAAATCCCCTTTCTTTCTGAGACCAGAACAAAGAGACAGTATAGGACTGACACTGCATGAGGTTAGCTGCCAGGCAAATTATTTTAATCATTGGTTTGGCTGGTCAGTCACTTTAACAGGCATTGCTAGAGAGGAACCCCTGGCATTTAAAGCGGTGCATTTAAAGCATCTGTGCGACACAGGTGTTGGTCCCCACAGCTATAAGATAGGCTGGGGGGAATCCTGAATACTGGAGTTTCCCCCCGCACATAACTCCCCCAGAACCACACTGGATTCCCACAGGTGGGCCGAGGTAAAATTAAGATTTAGGACGCTCTGAGCGGTTATGTGCGGGGGGCTCCAGAATTCTGGATCCCCCCCAGGCCTATCTCATAGCGGCGGAGACCAACACCCGCGCTACACGGGTGTTGGTCCGCTTGAAAAAAGGACAGCATGGGGAAGGCTACATCTATAGCCTGGAAGATATTCCAGCAATATACAATGTACACTTAAGGTCTTGGGAAGTCCTTTTTAGCAAAAGATAACATGATGATTTGAATTCAAGTTCTTTTATCAACAAGGAGGGGCATTTACCTGTATAGGGTGTTTCACCTCCTCTGTGACTTCAGACATGTTGCCAGATGCAGACATAACTGTATGAGACAAAGCAACCAGAGGAGAACAGCCCCACGCTAAAAGGAACAACACAAGATTTTTACAATCTTGAGTTTTGTTCTTCCTTCCTGGGGCTTCCCAATACGGGATGCCCCTCTGTGTGTATCCCCCTGGGATCACCTGGAAGACTCACCTTTCTCCCGTTCCTGCATTCTATTCAGATTTGAGCTCAGAACAGTAAGAAAAGCTGAATGGAGGCACACACTGCCAGCGCATCCCCGCTCACCTCTTGTGTCACGTGCCCATGACAGCCATTCAGAAATACCTGACGTGGGTATGAATCTAGTTAAAGGTCCTGCAGGGATGCAGCCAGGGATTGGCAGTGAGTTGAGCATACCATGGGGATTCCTGAGGATAGACACAGCAGGGCATCCGCATAAAAAGGGAAACCACTGACCCTAGAGACTTATAGACTCTACACTAGGGTTATGTGGCCCTTACCTCTTTGTTGGTGTTTGCTTAAAAATCAAAAGGCCTTAAATGTAACTAGCTGGACCTTCCCCAACCACCCCCCACTAACTCAGATTTAATATTTAAATATAGTACTTACCTGGTCCATACAATCAGCCGGCTTCAAATCAGGTCTCCCAAAGTTGCCAGAACTGCTGCGTGCCTCAGACTTGAAAATATAATTTTTCTCTGTATTGGGTTAATCCGTGATATACTGGAGCTAAAAGTCAGCACAGAATTTTACCCCCCCCCCCAATCAGCACCTTGAACAACTCACAATATCCATGCTAACCCCCCTAGGGCTCCAAAGTTAAGGCTATAGCACTGCTGGGAAAGATTATAGGCAGGGTCGGATATGGACACACTTAAATCAATAGTACAGAAGTTTTAGTATTGAAGAGGCATATATTGTGGCATGAGTGAGTATGCTCTGTTATAGCAATGATGCTGAGGCTATAGCATTGCAGGGGCAGAACGTGGGCTAGAGAGCTCTGCATACTGTGGTGAATACCCCATAGGGCAGACCTGGGTATTGTAAGGCCCCAGGGCCACATACGGCCCTTTGATTGGCTCTGACCGGCCCGTGACCAGCGTTCACTGTAAGGTGCGTGGCCGCATGCTGCCGATGCCCCCGTCGCTCAGTCCCGGCCACTGTCCGCGCAGTCTTGCCAGAAAAGATAGTGCCGGGTCTGAACAGCACTTTTGCCCCTCTGTAGTGAGTCTAATGTAGTGAGGGGGGGTGTGTGGATTAGAGCCTGCTGACCTATTGGACAGCTCCCGCCTGCAGGTTTGGCTGTGGGCGGAGTTTCTCTTCCTGCCCTTGGCCTGTATTGTACGGAGCTGACGGCAGAGATGGAGGTACTCCAGCCACTTGTCTGTACCTCACGTCGCAGGCTGCTGGCACTTGTAGTCCACACCAAATGTGTTACATGCCGTACACAGCGCCTGATGGTGCACTGGCTCTCGTAGTCCATTTCTGTCCAGACCAATGCATTTGGGATGGCGGGGGACCATGCTGCAAGGTGGGAAGGGTTTCACACAGCCTTTTATCCAAGGCCCTCCTGGGTGTCCCAAATCGGGATGCTCTATTTTTTGGAACCCCTTTTACTCAGTAGCAAAGTGAAAAAAGGTGGACTTCTTCTCTGAAAGCAGAACAAAACCCAGAGCAGCCACTGGCCTTACCCCCCTGGGTATCCCAGATCAGGATGCCCCACTGTGTGAAACCCTTGTTACTTAGTAGCAACTTGACAAATGGTGGACTCTCCCTTAAAGTGGAAATGAACCCAGAGCAGCCACTGGTCTTCCACCTGTGCATCCCAGATCGGGGCTTTGTTCCGCTTTAAGGGAGGGAGTCTGCTATTTTTCATGTTGCTACTGAGTAAAAAGGGTTTCACACAGTGACCCATCCCGATCTGGGATTTCCAGGGGGAAGACCAGTGGCTGCTCTGGGTTCTGTTCTGCTTTATGTGAGGGAATCCACAATTTTTCACATTGCTACTGAGTAAAAAGTGTGAGCAGCGCTGTGTTACCTTAATAATAATGTAAAGGAGGGGGGTTATTCCATCCTAACCTGATTTGGTAATGATGTTTTAAAGCAGACCAAAACTTATGTAACCCAGCCCTATAGAGTGTGAAGAAATCCAGGGCTGGGTTACAGGCATCATGCCTCTGGGGGCATCCCAATTTGGGATGCCCTGCTGTGTGAGACCCCACTGGACACACAAAATATGGTTTATTTAATAAATTACATTTTTTTGTAAGGCAACCTCACTTTTCATTGTTTAACTATACTTGTACCAGCTTGTCAAACAATGCTATTTACAGTTTTTTTTATAAAGAAATACAATTATATTATGCAGAATTGAGTTCAGCCTTTTGTCCCGACCCTCCACAATATTTTTATTTTCTCATGTGGCCCCATGGAAAAAATAATTGCCCATCCCTGCCATAGGCGGAAGTTATTTCTCAATCTTTGGAATATTTATCTGCCTAATTGGAAAACATTGTCACCTTATTTAATTATAAAAGAAACAATCAGTTGTGCAGGATTTAACTATAACAAACATATATTTATGTAACTTTATTGTGTGTCGGGGCAGAAATCTCGCCAAGCATTTATTAACATCACACAAGGTAGACAGCTCCCTACCCTTTGGTGAATTTGCATTGATAACCAATATGCAGATCTCAGTATCAAAACTTCATTGAATAAAAAGTTTGCCAAAACAATGGCTCACAAATGTTTTTGTTACAAGAAGCCCTATATGTATGTACAGCTCTTGATCAAAGTGGAAATTAATGGTAAGAGATCCTGGAGAAGTTAAGCCGAGCTTAAGGACTTTAGGCTCGATTCAGAGACACATTCGTCTGCACTTCCGTAGCTGTCTTTGAAAGTTTTAGTGGGTGTTTGTCATTTTTTTGCTTTTTGTAGTTCATTTTTCATTCGTACGAACGTTCGGGAAAATGCGTATATGCGCTTTCGATGAACGGAAACAAATCAGATCATTTGCGTTAGTTCGGATCATTTTCCAAACAAAATCTGATATTTTTCGTTCGTTCAGATAACTTACGTTGTTGGGATGGGCTTGCGTCTGATTCAGAGAGCTGATTGCCGACGGACCACCACCCTATAAATCCGTTTCATTTCCGATCCACTTACGGGACCTTTGAGGGCTCGGATTGCTATTGTTGAACATGTTTTGCGGCTGTGGAGGAGTCTGCGCGCCTTTAGCACCAAGGCATTGCATGTATCAGCATGGCCGAGGCCATAAATTGTATAGCAATGCATACCTAAACCAATACATTTCATGTATGCCTTATAGAATCATTTTAATGCTGACCTTAATTAGTCCTTAGCATGTAAACCTTTATTTTCCCACATATCCATATAATTGCTATATCTTTTTAGACTTATGTCCTTTGTGAATTATATTTGGATTGTTGAACTTGAATCTTAATTTGTTGTAGGAGTTATTGTTTTAGTCGGTTACCTTTGTGTAATTATTTTATATTTGGTTGCAGGAACCGCAAGATGTGCCACTCGCACAACATACAAGCAGTGTTTGGTCCAGCTATGCGATTCCTCATTGTTCTTGCAGGGCATCCAGGGTCGTCCCATAATGCTTATATATTGCAGAGCTCCGGCTTATTTCGTCAGTTTGAGTCAGGAGAATTATCTGGTGGATGGCTCCTGGGTAAGTTTTCTCACATTCCATCAATCCATTTTCACTGTATGGCAATGAATATAGTTGATGACTTATGTCTTAACCTATGGCTGTTTTAGCCCTTGATGACATGTTAAACAATATTGTAGCTTAGAATGTGTATTTTATGTTAGTATTTTTAAATTCTTTCAGGGGATTCTGGATATCCACTCCTGCCCTTGCTCCTTGTCAGGTCCCGGAGACACCCACCTTCCAATAAACCAGCAACCCCCAATCTCCGCTGCTTTCTTCACCTATAGTAAGCCCCCGTTTGCCGGGACGCTAGACACGCCTCACCGGACACGGTTGCCCCCAGGTCTTATTAGCACAAAGGATGCTGATTTATGCAGGGGAAGGCAGATGAATCCAAGGACAAGACTGAGTAGCGAAAACGGACAGGGGTCATACACGGGTGGTCAATCCGAGGTGGCACGGTACAGAAGGGTTAGACGGAAGAATGGTCAGGGGCAAGCCAAGGGTCACAACGGGAGGTCAGAAGTTCGCGGTACAAAGGAGCAGGCAGAATCGTAGTCAAGGGGCAAGCAAGGTCGGTCCAGGCGGCAATCAGGGATGGTCAAAAACAAGGCAAAATCACAAGGAGAAGAGCAATCCAAATCACACCCAGTAGCACGCTATAACGGGCAACGACCAACTGCAGGGTGTATACCTATATAGGATGTGGGCTGACTGGATTGGCTGAAGGGGGGGGAGTGTAGTGATTGGGGCAACTGGGATATCTGGGCTGATTGCCCAGTTTGAATAAGGAGGCGGAGTGTGTAATAGGGCACATGCCCTTTAATAGCAAGGGCTCATTGGCCCAACTAAACATAGGGAGGCGGACAGTGTTTGGGCGCATGCCTTTTAAATACAAGGGCTCATTGGCCCAATACAATCACCTCCGGCGGGCGCGCAGTGCGCAGCGCCGCCGGAGGGCATAGAATGAAGTCAGGCGCGTGCGCGCGCGCGTGTGAGGACGCGCGCCGGGAGCGCGCCGCACAGAGAGCGGCGCGGCCGCTCCCGACGCTGCAGGGCCGGAAGCCGCCCGAGCGGCTGCTCGTGACAGCCGAGCGGCGGGCGGGCAGGAGCGACGCCGACCCGCCGCCGGCTGCAACGGACGTGCAGCCCGCCGAGAGGAGTCGGCGGAGGAACGAGGGTCAGGTAAGGAGGTGGCCGTGACACTACCCCCCCCTTCACGAGGGGCCTCTGGACCCTTATCAGGCTTATCCGGATTCTCACGGTGAAACCTATTAATAAGGGTTTTGGCATGGACATCCTTGGCCGGTACCCAACACCTTTCCTCTGGACCAAAACCCTTCCAATCTATTAAATACTGTAAAGAGTTTTGAAACACCCGAGCGTCGAGTATTCTATTAATCTCATATTCAGGCACATCCTCCACTATGATTGGGGAAGGAGACGACACCTGAATATTTTTGGCAGATTTTAACAAAGAAACATGAAAGGACGACGGAATTCTCATGGATGAAGGTAACTTGACCTTAAAGGTAACGTCGCTTAGTTTATCAATAATAGGAAACGGGCCGATAAATTTAGGCCCTAGCTTAGACGAGGGTTGCCGAAGGGCAATATTTTTAGTAGAGACCCAGACCAAATCACCCACCTGAAATGGTGGTTCTAGCGACCTATGTCGGTCCGCAAAGACTTTATGAGTTCTAGAGGCTTTCTTTAAGTTAGTCTGTATCTCAGACCATACTTTAGTTCTTTCTCGTAGCCATTCCTCCAAGGCCGGCAAGTTGGAGGAAGGACCAGAAAAAGATGATGCCTTAGGGTTTCTCCCGTAATTACAAAAAAAAGGCGAAAACCTGGTAGATTCACTCGGCGCATTGTTAAAGGCGAATTCTGCAAATTCGATGAATTCCGCCCATTGTTCTTGGCGATCGGAGACGAAACAGCGTAGATATTGTTCTAAACATTGATTTACCCGTTCAGTCTGTCCGTTAGACTGAGGGTGATAGGC
Organism: Gastrophryne carolinensis; assembly: GCA_027917425.1. Lineage (NCBI taxonomy): Eukaryota > Metazoa > Chordata > Amphibia > Anura > Microhylidae > Gastrophryne > Gastrophryne carolinensis. Next base: position 169,663,476 of record CM051240.1, on the reverse strand, counting down.
GGTAGAGAGCGACACTTTAATACCTAAACGATTGCAGAAAGCTTTCCAAAAACGGGATACAAACTGAACTCCTCGATCTGAAACAATATTCAGTGGTAAACCATGGAGGCGAAAAACGTGCTTAATGAATAGCTGTACTAAATCTGGTGCCGACGGAAGTTTTATCAATGGAATAAAATGTGCCATTTTACTGAAGCGATCCACCACCACCCAAATTACAGAATTCCCCTGTGATGGAGGAAGGTCAACAATAAAATCCATGGATATGTGCGACCATGGTTCAGCGGGGATTTCTAAGGGAACTAATAGTCCCGCAGGGGACCCATGAGTGGCCTTACTTCGAGCACATACCGGACATGCTTCGACAAAGGCGGAAGTATCGCGTCGGATGGTGGGCCACCAAACATGACGTTTGGCGATAGCCAAAGTCTTCCGAACACCTAAGTGACCAGCCGACTTGGCATCATGTAGTTCCTGTAAAACGGCCAGACGCAAATGAGGCGGAACAAATAAACAATCAGAGGGTTTACCCGGAGGAGAATCAACCTGAAATGGCACTAACGAGCTAGACAGGTCAGGGAGAAGAGTCGCTACAACACAACCTAAAGGTAAAATCGATTCTGGAGGACCGTTCTGGTCCTTACAATCCCCGAAATTACGGGATAGGGCATCTGCTTTGGCATTCTTCTTCCCCGGCTTGTAGGTGATAATAAAATTAAATCGAGAAAAGAAGAGTGCCCAGCGTGCCTGACGGGAGTTGAGTCTCTTGGCTGACTCTAAATACTCCAGATTCTTGTGATCAGTATACACAGTGATGGGGTGTAAGGAACCTTCTAGCCAGTGGCGCCATTCTTCAAAGGCCAGTTTAATACCCAAAAGTTCCCTATTCCCAACATCGTAATTGCGTTCAGCAGGCGAAAACTTCCGAGAGAAGAAAGCACAAGGATGTAGTTTCTCAGGATTGCCCGCATACTGAGAAAGAACAGCTCCTACTCCCAGTTCCGAGGCGTCAACCTCTAATAGAAATGGAAGCCGGGTGTCGGGATGTATCAAAATGGGAGCGGAGGTGAAAGTCTCTTTTAACACTTGAAAGGCGTTTTTAGCTGAGGGAGGCCACTCCTCAACAAAAGCGCCCTTACGAGTGAGATCTGTTAAAGGACTCACTATGGACGAGAAACCCCTTATAAACTGCCTGTAAAAATTCGCAAATCCTAGAAATCTCTGTAGCGCCTTTAGGGTTCTAGGTTGTTCCCACTCCAGAATAGCAGAAACCTTGGAAGGATCCATCACCAATCCCCGTTTGGAGATTATAAATCCTAGGAACGGGATTTCAGACACTTCAAAAACACATTTGGAGATTTTAGCATACAGACGATTTTCCCGCAATCTCTGCAACACCGCTTTGACATGTTGACGGTGCTCCACCAGAGAGCGGGAGAAAATCAGTATGTCGTCCAAATAGACCACGAGAAATTGACCCAAAAAATCACGAAATATGTCATTGACAAAATCTTGAAACACTGCAGGAGCATTGCATAACCCGAATGGCATCACTAAATATTCATAATGCCCATCCTTTACATTGAAGGCCGTTTTCCATTCATCCCCCTGCCGTATGCGAATAAGGTTATATGCTCCTCGAAGGTCTAACTTAGTGAAGACCTGGGCCCCAGAGACCTGATTAAAAAGGTCATTGATCAATGGAAGGGGATATCTATTTTTTACAGTAATCTTATTTAACCCCCGATAATCTATACAGGGGCGTAAGCCGCCGTCCTTCTTCTCAACGAAGAAGAACCCAGCACCGGCAGGGGAGGTGGAAGGACGGATAAAACCTTTCTGGAGATTTTCGGTGATATAATCTTTCATGGCCTGTTCTTCAAATCTAGTGAGATTATATAGTTTTCCCCTAGGGGGCATAGTACCTGGGAGTAAGTCAATAGGACAGTCGTAGGCCCTATGGGGTGGAAGAATGTCGGCGGATTTCTCCGAAAATACGTCTGCCCAATCTGCATAGACTGGAGGTAGACCATCAAAGACAATCGGTGTGGTCCTAAGGGATATAGAGAAACAACGACTTTGACATGAGGGACTCCACTTCACCAGATCTCCAGATCTCCAATCTATCATGGGGTTATGGACTTTTAACCAGGGAAATCCTAAAACAACAGGGGAGACGGGACTTTCAATAATCAAAAATTCTATTTCTTCCGAGTGGGCAGATCCTACAACTAAATTTACCCAAGGGGTCTTGTGGGAAACCAACCCCCCCTCAATGGGCTTATTGTTGACTGCCAGGACCCGAAGGGAATTTTCTAATGGGATTAACGGAATCCCTAGAGTAAGGGCTAAGGATCTATCCAGGAAATTGCCAGCCGCTCCACTATCGATGAAGGCGGAGGCAATAGTCCGGAAAGGACCCCAAGAGAGTGTAACGGGTAAGAGTATACGATTGTCTGGAGGGAACGATACCTGACCGCCTAGACGAGGTCCCTCTGCAAGATCTAGGCGTTGAAGTTTCCCGCCACCGGAGCCTTGTTTGGGCAGGTCTTGGCAAAATGACCCGGATTACCACAATAGAGGCAGAGGCCTTGGGATCTGCGCCGAACCTTCTCCGCCTGAGAGAGATGGGTAACGCCAAGCTGCATTGGTTCCTCATGCGACAAGGAAGGAGAGGAAACGGCTGCCCCCTTAAAGCTTGACTCTTGATGTGAGGATCCCCACGGTTGGTCCTTGCCTCTTTCCTGGCGCCTTTCTCGGAGACGTCGGTCCACCCTGATGGCCAGCTGCATATATTCGTCTAAGTTTTTGGGCAAAGGATAGTTCACCAGGATGTCCTTGATGTTATCGGAGAGTCCAATTCTAAACTGGCTACATAAAGCCGGATCGTTCCACTGGGAATCTATAGCCCACCGCCGAAATTCTGCGCTATATTCTTCAGCAGAACGTTTGGCCTGTCTCAGGTTCCGCAACTTAGAATCCGCTGTTGCGGCTCGATCTGGGTCAGCATACAGAAGTTCCATGGCCCAAAAAAAAGAAGAGACCGACTGCAAGGCTTCATCAGTCGGAGCTAAACCAAACGCCCAGGTCTGTGGATCGCCCTGGAGGAGTGAAATGACTAGCCCAACGCGTTGCGCTTCGGATCCAGATGCGTGGGGTCGAAGGCGGAAGTAGAGTTCGCAAGAATTCTTAAAGTTAGAAAACTTCGCCCGATCCCCCAAAAATTTTTCCGGGAGAGGGATCTTGGGCTCGACGGCCGGACTAGGATCCACTGGCGCAGGCATCTGACGACTCTCTTGCGTGGCCACTCGTTGAGCCAGCTGATTAATGGCAGTGGCCATAGCTTGAACCTGTTGGATCAATTCTTCCATCTAGAAGATATTCTTTTTTCGACGGCCCGTTATAATGTCAGGTCCCGGAGACACCCACCTTCCAATAAACCAGCAACCCCCAATCTCCGCTGCTTTCTTCACCTATAGTAAGCCCCCGTTTGCCGGGACGCTAGACACGCCTCACCGGACACGGTTGCCCCCAGGTCTTATTAGCACAAAGGATGCTGATTTATGCAGGGGAAGGCAGATGAATCCAAGGACAAAACTGAGTAGCGAAAACGGACAGGGGTCATACACGGGTGGTCAATCCGAGGTGGCACGGTACAGAAGGGTTAGACGGAAGAATGGTCAGGGGCAAGCCAAGGGTCACAACGGGAGGTCAGAAGTTCGCGGTACAAAGGAGCAGGCAGAATCGTAGTCAAGGGGCAAGCAAGGTCGGTCCAGGCGGCAATCAGGGATGGTCAAAAACAAGGCAAAATCACAAGGAGAAGAGCAATCCAAATCACACCCAGTAGCACGCTATAACGGGCAACGACCAACTGCAGGGTGTATACCTATATAGGATGTGGGCTGACTGGATTGGCTGAAGGGGGGGGAGTGTAGTGATTGGGGCAACTGGGATCTCTGGGCTGATTGCCCAGTTTGAATAAGGAGGCGGAGTGTGTAATAGGGCACATGCCCTTTAATAGCAAGGGCTCATTGGCCCAACTAAACATAGGGAGGCGGACAGTGTTTGGGCGCATGCCTTTTAAATACAAGGGCTCATTGGCCCAATACAATCACCTCCGGCGGGCGCGCAGTGCGCAGCGCCGCCGGAGGGCATAGAATGAAGTCAGGCGCGTGCGCGCGCGCGTGTGAGGACGCGCGCCGGGAGCGCGCCGCACAGAGAGCGGCGCGGCCGCTCCCGACGCTGCAGGGCCGGAAGCCGCCCGAGCGGCTGCTCGTGACAGCCGAGCGGCGGGCGGGCAGGAGCGACGCCGACCCGCCGCCGGCTGCAACGGACGTGCAGCCCGCCGAGAGGAGTCGGCGGAGGAACGAGGGTCAGGTAAGGAGGTGGCCGTGACACTCCTGATGCCCGTTCTTTGCCTGCAGAATGCGGGCCAGGGGTTCTCTAATCGGGCACTATGCAAAACCCCGGCCGTGGTGGTGAGGGCCCTCTGGCTTTTGAAGTCCAGATTTAGGTGTTTGGACCATACGGGGGGGCACTGCAGTATGACCCCAACAAGGTTATACCAACAGGGTCCTTCAGTTGGTGGGCGAGATGCAGGAGCTGCGTGACTCGTTGGGGACCACAGATGAAGAATAATGTTCTGTGGCCTGCCATTGCTATGTATTTAGTTTTTTATAGTTGGAAAAATTTTACATTTTCAAAATATTTGAATATTTTATATTTTATGATGGAAAAAAAAAGTTTCAGTGTCATTTCATTTACAAAATACATTAACACAAAACTAATGGGCCCAGAAATATTTAAAGATGAATATTCACATGACCGAGAAGTGATTTGGGTAAGTTTTAGGGGGCTAAAATGGAAGAAGAACCTAACCGCGAAGTGGTTTGGGTGAGCTTTAAGGGTCCAAAAGGGAAGATGGAGGATAGTGCTAAGTGATTTAGCTAAACATTGTAGTATAAGTGAGGGTGGCAAATATGTAGGCGAGCACGTTAATGAGTTAAGTTTGTAGTGCGCAGGCGCTAGATCGTAAGGTTTTTCGGCTGGACGATTATTTATTGAAAAAGGGAAACAGAATCTATCGGGAAACGTAAAGGATTCGTTGGAGGAGACCATGGGAAAAGGGCAAAAACGAAAGCCTACGTTCTAATATGAGAAAATGAAACGAAAAAGTCACGCTGGAAAATGACATCCTCGTATTCGTACTCTGCCGTACGAACGGATGGAAACTTTACAGAAGGATTGCAATGCATGCATAGAATCGCTTGCACACTCATACGAGAGCGGGAACATTTCCAAGAAAAAAAACAGATCGGCACAAAAACGAAAATCTTTTTTTGTCTCTCTGAATCAAGCCTTTTGTTCGGCTCAGCATTGTCCTATTGCTGCTGCCAGTTGTTATTTCGTTACAGTCAATGCTACTATTTGTTTTGCAGAGGCAAGAATATGAATGCTGAATAAATCTCATGACATGTATGAAATAACTGATTACTGTGCTCCTTACTCCCTAGATGCTGATGCCATCTCCTGGCAATACCTCGTCTTTGCAGGCTCCATAGACAAGCAGTCCAATCCTCTATTGTGCATCAGATTTAAGAGCACTTTCACACCTAGCTAGTTTTACTTTCTGCATTGCATTTAGGTGCAATAGCAACACAAAAAAACAAACCTTTCTTTGTATGAGGTCACCCCTGCCTGGGACTAATAGCCCTGCGCACCAAGCATAGGGACTGGCATCCGGCAGGTCCAGAAACTGCATGACTGGACTCTGCCTTTGCTCGATACCAGCCTCTATGCTCTTTCCAATAAGTCCAGTGCTGTGCCAGGGCTTCCACCAAAAGTGTGCACCCCTGGAAAGGCATCAGGATCATACCGCTCACCTGCACACTCAGTCAAAGCAAAGCCACAACCATGTAAAAACAAAGTGGACGGTTGCCGGTAGTAGTTAGATTGTGGTCTAGCTTTGGCCTGGCAAGAAGCCTGTTCAGTCTCAAAAGAAACCCTTGCTCCAGGAGGCTGACATAGTGAGCAATCACAAAAACAAGTTTATTTTGCTAGAAACTAAGCCGTCCATAACCAAGGCCTAGAAGGGCTATTTAATTCTAATAACAGTATTATTTTTACCTGTTAGCCATCTATACAGGGTTTTGACTGGTGACACAGGTACTTCCGATAGGACATGATATCCTCTCAGGTTGTACTTTGTGGGGGGGTTGCAAACTGATCTGTACCCCAACCCGATATGCTGCCCTCTATACTTAATGCAAGCTTGATTTATAAATGCAAAATTGCTCCAAAAGTTGATGGCAAGAACTATTTCTGTGCATTTTGTGCACTTTAAATGGTTGGTTAGGTGACTGCAAACCATATATACCTCCCAGCTGGTGCTTTACATAATCTCAAAATAGAATGTGGTACTTGCAAGAAAACATTGGAAAAACATTGATCTAAAAAAATAAACTTTAAATCATTCATGTGTGACTTATCCAGTGTTGGCCAGGGCAAGCTGTTGGCTTCCTACAGTTAATGAATAATTAGACCTGGCCTTATATGTCAGCATTTCTGGTATGATCATGTTTTTCAGTGCCCTGGACACCATATCAGCACTAAACTGGCACTGGCATAATTTGTAATTCAAAGGGGACCAAAGCTCATTTCAGCCGGCCCCCTCAGTCTAAAACATCCCTGCAGAGGACATTTTACCTATTGTGCTTCCTGGCCGGTGAATGAGTGCACTCCAATTTAGGGCTACAGCCATGTTGCTGAGGCTTAAAGTGGACTTATCACCTCCAGGGCCAGCCAACTACATACCCCTGGTGCATCCTGATTTGGGATGCCCCACTGTGTGAGCCCCCCGCGACAGGCCCACAATCACTCACCTTTCCAGTGGTTCCATAGTCCACGCATGCGTTTCTGTCTACTTTAATGCTCACGAATGTTTGTCTTGTCATGCTTCTGTTTCTTCCATGTTCCCCTCACTAACCTTTTTTCAATATATTAGTCATATTCCAAGCAAGGGGTTTTACTATCCTGCTTTCTGCTCTCCCTACGCTGGCTGTCATTCAGCCTGTTTTATATTTCTCAATAACTCTCGATGTTCACCTTCCTCTCTCACTTGTTTCCTTCGGGCCTTGTCATGCCTCCATATTTATATTTAATTTTCTCAGCAATACTAACCAACATTTTTATTTTTGTCCTCAGTACTTGTCATTCTTTCATTTACTTTGTCTACTCTTCAATACTCACTAACATTTTGAATTTCTCAGGTCTGTTTTCTTCACGTCATGATTCCATTTAGTCTGCTCTGGCCATCTGTTTTCCTCAGTGCTTGCCATACTTTATTAGTACTCACTAACATTCTGCAGCAGCCAATAGGATGCTCAATCTGCTGTAGTCTGTACACCACTGCCTTTAGCCCCCTATCAGGGAGAAAGGAATCATATGTCATATCAAGGTAAATATACCCAACTACGGGGTTGGGGGGTGTCATGGTCTGTTTTTATATGTTCCAAATATTTTCTATATAATTGTCCTGTTTGTCGTTTTGTTGTAAGGGTATAAGAGTTCAAGGATTTTAGGACCCTGTACACGTTAGCTTTATTATTTAGTATAGACTTTGGACATTAAATCTATCTGTGATAACACATGTGTAACCCACCCTTGGGTGGATCTGGAATATGTTTCGTGATTTTTGCCTCTGCCCGAACTGTGGTGACACCCCTTAAATTTCCTAACACTCTTACAAAATTGTCATTAATAACAGTATTGATTTAATGGTACACACACTATACATTCAGTATGCAGTGGCAAACACATGGTTAAATCAACAATTAATCCAGTAATGGAACAATAATTTAATATCAAACTTGTTAATACAAGTGCACAAATCCCAAGTCTCTGCTATCTTTAAAGAGGAACATCAGACCGATTCCCACCCCATCGGCCCCTACTTACCCTTTGGATGTTGCTGTTGCCTGCTGCAGTGACATCCGGCTGCTTCAGGGTCCAATCCCCACCCTGCCGCCCGCTTAGCCAGCGCTGACTGACAAGTGCGGCTTTAGCCTGCTCTTTAATGTCCCATGCCGATTTCGAAGCTCTGCAAAGTCACACAGGATTTTGGGTGGCTCCATTGCATCCCAATTGCAATGCATCCCATTGCAAGATCCGGTGCCGCACACAGTGCCTGATGGAATGAAAAATGGTGCCGCCCATCCAGAGGTCGCCCGGAATCTAAGGGACCCAGGAGATGGATCCCCCAGTAATGAGTGTAAACACTCCCCAATTGTGAAAACATCAGTTTCTATAGCTGAAGCTAAGGAACAGTGATATTTCTCTAGAAAATGTGTAATGGTTCTACTTTTATAACTTACTTGAGCTATGGGTACCTCTGTGTGTGTGCACACAGCGAGATTTCCACTAAACAGGGTAAAAGCAGAAGACATATTCACTGACACCAAGTCTCTGAGCACACAAGTCTTCCTCTTAGATCTGGCCATTGCTATAGTTTTCCTGAGTCACTTTACCAGCAATCTAACTCTACACTGATCCCTAATCTGCACCTGGTCAGTTTAGAAACAGTCCAGTATAATAGGTTACTCACAAATCCAGGTGAAATGGAAATCTTTCTGTGATGAAGTACACTAAGAGGTTATTCACTTTTATTCACTTCCAGCTTGTTGTGGTTAATATGTCAAATTGAAACATTACAATGTTGCAACTCAGTCTGCACCTGTTTCTCTCCTCTGCTGACAGTACTAGACAAAGTCTGATATAGCAGAGACTTATTATGGAGGCTTAGCAAGAGCTCTATACATGGTTTTTTATTACTTAATTATAAGTAATTTTCAAAATAAAAGCCAAATATAGTATAGTGACATCAATACACCAAGACAATCACAGATGGTTACATATTTGAGATCCAGAGTAATGGTGATTAAACTGGACCAAAACCCATGATTTTCACGAGTTCTGGTCCTTGCCCTGGGGCACCTCAATTTGGCCCCATGCCGCATGTGTGGGTACTCATCCAAGCAGCCCATATATTGTGTATATTAATGATCAGCATATGGCCCTGTTAAGATCAACGTTCTGGCAAAGAAGGGCAGGAATGGCTACATCCTCAGTTTCCCTGTGGTGTGCCGTGAGCTCCTGCACCCAGCTTATCTCAATGTCGGGGCGTGGGAGCGGGCCTCAGCTCCCAGAGTGCCAGGGATGCAGCAGTAGTCGCAAGTCGCAGAAAAGGTGGGTGAATGTGGGATGATCTGAGGGGATCATAAAGTCTTTTAGACTCCAGGGCTGGCCAATGGGGTGGTTGTTCCACTTTAAGATTGGTTGTGAGCAGTGCAGTTGAATAGATCAGGGTCACATTATCTTTGGTACAATGGAGCATCTGCTCTGGGCCCAGCATAATTTTCCCTTGGGTCAAACTCCATGTGGTTTGTGATGGTAGAATAGTGCAGGGCTCCCTGGGGGTGAAATGGTGGGAAGAAGGTTATAGACAGAAGAAAGACAGAGATAAACAGAGGCCCTTATTTATGAAGGGATAGCGCCAGGTAGTGTCTCACTAGCGCCAGGTAGCGCCAGCTATCGGCGGCTACCGACTCCAGAACGCCAGGCTGCGAACACAAGCACGCATTTATCACGCTAAATGAGACTAGCGCCGGCGAGAGCGTCAGCTTGCGCGGGATTCATCATGTTGCAGACTTCAGCGAACAGCGCCGCTGCTAATCCCATCACAGCGCCAGGTATGACCTCTCGCTACCTGGCGCTCTCCAATGCATTTCAATGGAGCAATCTTTAAATATTCATAATTAATTGATATTAATGTTTTTTTTTTTTTGTTTTTTTTTAAATGTCAAAAATTCGGTGACCACTTCTGCAATGTTATTTTTTTTTTTCAAGGTAAAAAAAAAAAAAAAAAAATTGTGCAGAATTGATATTACAGGTCTGATATTAATGTATTCATATTACAAAATGTTTATAAAAACTTGTTTATTATTTTTTTCAAAAAATAAGGTTGTTTGGGGGTTCAAAAACTACTTTTAACACATCGCCGCCAGCGCTCTGGGGTTTAAACATGCATTTTACAGCGCGAGAATTTTTTGAGCGTGATTTGTTAATGAATATGCTGGGAGCCGTTTGCTATGGCCATTCGTTGTCATGCGCTCCCATACAGCGCGGAACCTGTCAAACAGCGACTCCAAACCCCGTATTCAACATTACCGCACACCGACTGAGTCGCTGTCAACAACCGAACAACGGCCAAGCACAGCGAATTCTAGCCGGCGCTGTGAAAATCACGCTACTGTCGCTCATCTGTCGCTACCTGGCGCTATTAATAAATCGGCCTCAGAGTCTCTGGAAGTAAGTGGTCCTGGTGGATGAATATTTGCTGCAGTATAGCAAGTCGTAGGCCTCATCCTCCAGGGTACCCGGCACTTGATCTTGGCATAATATCATCTAGTCTGTGGGAATCTTCAAGTGACGCTAAACTTTAACCTCTTTCTCCTTTATAGAAGAAGAATACATTTGGGGGATCTTCTAAGCTTTCCAGAGTGGATACCTGAGTTGAGGAAGATTCTATCACTTTCTACTTGTTTTTTCAACATTTAGTTTCAACATCAAGGTTAACACTTTGATCCTAATGGGAGGATTATGAGAAGGAGAAAACAAAGTTACATTCATGAATAATTTGGTATTGCAAATGTTAATATAAGTACTATTTACTATGCTTATATAGATTTGAACATTTTTGGTTGATTTGGACGTCTGGGCTGTGTTGCACAACGCATTAAAAAATCGTTGCAGACACCTTTTTCAGGTCAACTTTGTAACAGCGCAGGTCAGGGGGAGTCTGTGGCAGCGTGGGCGCAGTGCATGTATAACGCAGTGTATCTGCTTTACATTTGCATTGCCATATACTTTACCATTTACCACTTTACCATTTACTTAATATGCAAAAAAAAGTTCTTTGGAGGGGTACGGCATATGTACAATGCACCAAATTGCTAACATTAAAAGTGCGCCATTTGTTTAGATACAATGTCCCCATGGCATATTTAGAAAACGCATGCATGATCCCTCCCACCAGGCCGAAAGAGGCTCTTGTGGGGGGGGGTTGATGAGCTCATCCCGCAGAGCTGTCAGCTATCACAAGGATGATCACTGGAGGGAGGTTGGAGGGCTAGGGGGCTATTATTCCCTGCCTCCCCAGCCCCCCTCCAGTGATCACCCACGGCAGCTGTCATCGGATCGCCGGGGGACACTGGATCAGAGGTGATTGTTAAAAAATATGTCATTTTTTTTCTGTGTGTGTTTTTTTACACTTAACCCTTTGTGAACTGGTAAGGGATCCATGAGACCCCTATACCAGTTCAAAAGGCTTAGGGAGTAGGCAAGTAACCTGCGGCTAGCGGTTGACTTGCCATTAAGATTTTAAAAACAGTGGAAAATTTACAAACAAGACATTTCATGTTAAAGCCTAAATTCTGCCGCAAAAAAAAAGTGTAGCTTTCTTGGAAATTCCTGCAAAAATCAAAGTTAATCATAGCACAAAAATGAGCTGTCAATAGAGGTGTTAAAAACTCAAGTAGGCTGGCAGTTAAAAGAGTTAAATGTAGCTATGAATGTTGGGTATTGTTCTTCTCAGGGGACCTTGTGCTTTCAGATTTAGCTTGTTTTTTCTTGTCTGCGCATTGATATTTTAGGAAAATGTGTTCTTTATTCTGCTTTTTTTATACATTTTTAGGGAAACCCTGTGCAACCTAAGAATTCTTCGATTACTTCCAGAAAGATGAGCCCGCTACAAGCTGGATACACTTAGAAAGCTTAACATGTGTACTTTCAGCGAATGGTTTGTGCGGTGTTTTCCAAATGTAAAGGGTTGTTTTGGTTGAAAAAGCGCAATGTGTGCAATTTGTCAGCAGAGCTGAAATGTTCCAAGTAAAATTACCCTTAAAGTGGATTAAAACCAAGCTTGATCGGCCCAGGAATCTTATCGATCCCCCCCCCCCAAGGCATCCAAAAGTAGGATGCTCCGCTGTGTGAAACCCCCAGGTCGCCCTATTCACTAACCTCGCTTTCCGGTCCTACGGCGCGTCTAAGAGCCGCAGCCACATCCCGCTATAGGCAAAAAGCCAATTCATTTTAGGGGGGAGGGGATTCCAACCATGCTTTTGATGATGATTTGATACTTGGTGAGGCTACACATTTTTCTCTCAGTATTGTTATTGACAATGTATTGTCTTATTCTATAAAGGGAGTCTCTTGGGCTGATCATTACCCGGTAGTTGTGGATTTTAATGATATAGGACTTAAGCCATGCTCTTGGAGATAGAGACTAAATTAATCCCTTTTAAGTGATCCTGAAACAGTTACTGAGCTGGAAAAAGAATTAGCTCATTATTTTGTTCAAATTAAGGCTCCTAATACATCCCCTTCATTAAGCTGGGCAGCTCATAATGTATATATAAGAGGGCTTCAAATAGGCAAGCAGAAAAAAGGGAAAAATTCTTAAGCACTTAAACAAAAGGAAGCATTGTATGCTTCCTATGTGAAAATGATAAATCAAATCCACACAGTGATCTTTTACATAAGCTTAACCAGACTAGACTGGAGTTAAACCGGATTCCTAATACCAAGTCTGAAAAATCTTTAAGATTGAATAAACATACATTTTATTACCAAGGAGATAAAATAGGGTCACCTTTGGCAAGGAGATTAGCCCCCAAGAAGCAAGTTACATCCTTTGGTAGACTGAGATTATCTTCAGGGAATTCTAATAGCAATCCAGTAAGGATCCTAGATCCTAGTAAGGAACAAATTATATGCTGCTCCTACTCCTTTTGATAACTCTAAAGAAGATGAATTTCTTCAAGATATCCCATTTCCTCAATCATCAGAGGTTCATACAATTTTAGAATGGGCTATAGAGGAAGAGGAAAACAAGATGGCAATACAGCAACTGAAGGTCTCTAAGGCTCATGGACCTGATGGTTTTAGTAACATTTATTATAAAAGATTCCTACAAATTCTATCACATTATATTGCTTTAGGATTAAATAGCTTGTGGAGTGATGAAGTGAGATTAGAAGATTTAAATAATGCACACATTAGTGCCCTCCCCCCCCAAAGCCAGGAAAAGATCCAGGAGATTGTAATAATTAAAGACCCATTTCCCTGATAAACACTGACTTGAAGCTTCTTACTAAAATATTGGCATTAAGGCTTAACTCATTTCTGGCTCACTATATTCATTTTGATCAGTTGGGTTTTATCTCAGGGAGGTAGGCCTCAGATCAGACCAGAAGAGTAATTCTGCAGTTCCCACTAATTGGGATCAAGGAGGATCGGGAAAGGCTATGGTTCTCTCATTAGATTTACATAAATTGTTTGACGTGTTGACTTGGGATTATATGTTTTAGGAAGACAAGGATTTGAAACTACATTTCAAAATATTTTGAGAAACTTATAAAGGGATCCTCATGCAGTAATAGGGATAAAAGGATCCAAGTCGAAGTCTATTAATATATTCAGGGGTACTTAGCAAGGTTGTCCTTTGTCACCATTATTATTTGTGTTGTCAATGGAACCATTGACGAGAACGAATAGATTGAGCAGGGATGTTGGAGGGGTGGAGTGTAGGGGAAGGGAACATGATGATGTTCTATTGTTTGTTTTCTCACCCCACACTAATTTATTTCAGATGCTCAAGGAATTTAGCAACATTTCAGGCTTAAAATAAAATTATACTAAGTCTGAGGCATTGAATTTGACACTCCCTGGCCAAGATGTTCTTAATTTAAAACAATCCTTTAATCTCATTTGGAAAACTGATAGTATACCTAGACTGATATTTGATCAGAACACTTCCTATTCCTATCCTGAAGGCAGATTTAAAGACTTTTTAATCTAAAGTGTTGAGATTTTTCTGGGCAGGCAAAAGTAGAAGAATAAATCAAAGAGTTTATATATAGCAAAACAAATGTATCTAGTTATTATGTTTCTGCTAAGTTAGCCCAACTTACACAGATTTTTATTAGTGGAGAAAAGCCCGGCTGGGTAATGATAGAATAAAAAGCATGTGATGCGTTTTCCATTGATTCCTTCATGTGGATAGCTAAGGTAAAAAAGCCAGCTATATTATGTCCTGTATTGTATCTCTTTGGGATACTATTAGCAAAAAACACAACCTGATTTCCGACCAAACACCAGAAACCCCCCTAGGGAAAATTCACTGACTTTGCGCCTGGGAGAAAAATAGCATATCTAAAATGGTGGACACAGAAAGTTCTCTATAGAATTGCAGACTTTATGATTTTATGATTACAGAGTATTGCAATTTTTAGAGACAAATTTCAACTTCATTTAAAATAATAATACACATATAGACAAATAGAGCATTTTTTAAATCCTAGGATAATTAAAGAAGGGGATAGAGTTATTATTACTATTTTTAAAAAAATATTCCTAACTCGTCCTGGAGGGAAAGATGGTATTTCTACCTTATATAATTACTTCACAGATAAAGAAGGCAAACTTGATTATATGCTAAAGTGGAAAGCAGATTTGGGGTTAAATGGCCAGTTCATAGTTCTAAAGGTTCTCTTAACACTTCACTGTTAGAATCCAACATGTTCCATATATGGTGGAAATGCCCTAAGGTGGTAATGTTTTGGAACCAAGTATTTGGTAAGCAAGGTTACGGGGAAATGGGTGGAAAAATCGGCATTGGTTACATAGAAACATAGAAGGTTGACGGCTGAAGGAGACCATATGGTCCATCTAGTCTGCCCTTATATGTATACTGTATGTACTCTATCTTAGGATAGATATGTGCTTATCCCAGGCATGTTTAAATTCAGTGACTATTGATTTTTCAACTACCTCTGCTGGAAGTTTGTTCTAAGCATCTACTACTCTTTCTGTAAAATAATGTTTTCTAACATTGCTCCTGATCTTCCCCCCCGACTAGCTTCAGGTTGTGCCCCACTGTTCTATAATTAGGTTTCTTTTTAAAAACACTTCCCTCCTGAACCTAATTCAATCCTTTCACATATTTAAAGGTCTCAATCATGTCCCCCCTCTCCCTTCTTTCCTCCAGACTGTACAAATTAAGTTAAGTCTCTCCTGATGAGTTTTAAGTTTAAGTCCTTCCACCATTTTTGTTGCCCGCCTTTGGACACGTTCTATTTGAATGGTGTCTTTTTGCAGGTAAGGTCTCCAGAACTGTACAGAGTATTCTAGCTGTGGCCTTACCAGGGCTCTATACAGCGGCATCACAACCTCCCTCTTCCTACTGGTGATGCCTCGAGCTATGCAGCCGAGCATCCTGCTTGCTTTTCCCACTGCTTGGTTATTAAATAAACCTGTTGTGGAGATCTCTAGATTTTCCAATACATTTATTATCTATGCTAAATTGACCAAGTCATGGAAATCTCTTACTTGAAACTTCAAATGTTGATTGATAAATTAAATTGGATAATGATCAATAGTGAGGGAGATTTAGAGTCCTTGGTCTGAATTCTGGAATCCTGGGGGGGGGGGGGGGTGCTCTGAGTTCTTCAATCCCCCTATATACTTCTTAGTACTATTTACTTATTGTTATTTTTTTTTTGGGGGGGGGGAGTTATACGTTATGGTCTCTATTTTGATTTAAATGGCTGATATCTAGATATATTTCGTTTTTTTGGTTTTAAGATTAATTCTATGCTAATATATTGAAAACATATTAATATCATATTTAGGTTAGTCAGGAAAGCTTATATTTCCATTTTTTTCCTGTTACCTTTTCTGCAATTCATACAATGCATATTCTAATGTTATATTTAGAATTCTGTTTTGCTTTATTGAAAACTGAATAAGAATATTTAAATATAAAAAAGAAAGAGGAATTGAGATTAAAGCCAGATATGTGAATAATGACAGTGCAATGATGTGTGGGTGCTTGGTTGACCCAGGTATATAATACGATTTAAGTATATATGCATACTAGAATACTTTTCAGAGATATTAACTGGTGATATATGCATTACTATGGTATGATAATGTATTATGGCTTTTATTCATTCTGATGTACCGAGAGCTGATGGCAATGCATGGATTAACACTAAGGCCCTTATTCATCAAGCGATAGCGCCAGGTAGTGTCCGACGAGCGCCAGGTAGCGGCAGCTAACGGCGACTACCGACTCCAGTACGCCCGGCGGCGGTCACAATGACGCATTTATCAAGCAAAATGAGGTAGCGCCGGCGAGAGCGATGGCTAGCGCGGCATTCATCATGAAGCCGACTGCAACGAACAGCGCCGCTGCTAATCCCATCACAGCGACAGGTATGACCTGGCGCTACCTGCCGCTCTCCCATACATTTCAATGGCAGACGCTGCAATGATTGTTTTTAGTGGTTTTTGTGTTCTTTTCTTTGGCACAAAATTCAACACATGTTTATATTGATATGTTTTATTAATCTGGCTGGTTATTTCTATGTTTTTGAAGTTTTTATTATTTTTGACAATGTAATGTTGTGAGTGACATGGGAATTGCATCTCCTCCACCCAAACTCATTGGCATCAAAATCGCTTGTTTTCACCACAAACGGGGCTTGTAAAGCTATTTTGTAGCCTGTCAGGTTGGGCGGTCACGTTCGCTCTTCAAAATTGTCAGCGCCCAAGCTATTCGGCAGCCCTGTCCTTGATGAATCTGTGTTGGTCAGTGTTTGTGCAGTCGCTGTTTTAATTCGCTATGTGGCGGCGCGAGCGTCGCTGTGCCTCGCTGCGCTGCGTTGTGCGGCGCTGTGCTGTTCATACATGTGCCCTTCTGCCATTTGCAAGGAATTCACTTCCCGCAACCCCAGTCGTTGTTAATGAATACACTGTAGTTGTGAGCGTGCCTGGCCACATATTGCAGGATTAACATTCAGTCGTACCAGCTCATAACAACCCGTTATGCATTCTCATGTGTGCCACATTTTCATGTAGTTGTCTAGTTTGATTTTGTGATGACTTTCGGAAGGAATAAGATTTGTATATTTAAGCACAACGGGGTATGCTTTATAAGGACCTATGCATTACAGTATGTAGAACCCCCTGCTAAATCAAGCTAATAATTCGTGGCGCCTTGGGCCCTAGCTTGTTTTCAAGCGTCATTTTATTTTTTTCCGCCACTTAGCTTGCACATAGCTGATATTAGCTTGTCCCTGTTGCGCGCATGTTTGTTTTTGAATTTTGAATCACAGTTGCTTGCGTCATATCCGGTTCCGGTATCCTCCTTTGCGTTTCAACGCCACCTAAAAATGTCTAGCGCTTATGCCAATTGCTTGTTTTCAAGCGTCATTTAAGTTTTTCCGCCACTTAGCTTGCACATAGCTGATATTAGCTTGTCCCTGTTTGTTTTTGAATTTTTAATCACAGTTGCTTGCGTCATATCCGGTTCCGGTATCCTCCTTTGCGTTTCAACACCACCTAAAGCTAAAAATGTCTAGCGCTTATGCCAATAGCTTGTTTTCAAGCGTCATTTTAGTTTTTCTGCCACTTAGCTTGCACATAGCTGATAATAGCTTGTTCCTGGTGCACGGAGCGTTTTTTTTTTTTTTTAATTTTTCCCATGTCGCTTTGGTCATTTCCGGTTCCTGTTTCCTCCTTAGCGTTTCCACAATGCTGCCCAGACGGCGAGTGATGCGCCTCCCCAGCTCCTCCTCCGACTCTGACCCCACCACCCCTCCCCCACCTACCTCACCTCCCCCACCTAGCACCCCTCCCACCCCTTCCCCTCCTGGGCAGGCCAAGAAAAGGCACAACCGGGTGGATAGCCGCGTTAATGGCCAGGTGGTCAAAGTGAGTATTTGGTTTGTGTATTTTTTGCCTTAAAGTTGCAGAACACACAGGGGGGATTGGCCCTGAAATTTCTTATTTTTCTGGCCAAATTGGATCACTCCCCGTGGGGCATCCCCATTCTGGATGTCCTGCGGGGATGCCCCCCCCTGGAGGGCCCTAAAAATTACCTCAGCCCCGTCCCATCTGTGCATGCGTGAGCTGCGGATGCCTCTTGCGCTTACCTCTAGCAGGGTGTACCCCTGCGCCAGACATTTTTAAATTTTGTGTGCAGGCGCACTCCCTGTTAGAGTCAAACGCCACATGTGTACTTTGCCGTGCAGACCCAGCTGAGCTGGTATGCACGTCCAAACGGCCTTGTATGCGCATACCACAGCGGCGCAGAGCGCTGTGCTCGGCTGGCGCAGTCACGTGGGAGCGTCCTCAGTGGTGTATTTGTGGCCTTCCAAGGGGGTTTCAGACAGCGGACCACCCACAATTGGTGTGGCCCACCAAAGTGCACACAAACCCAGAATAGTGATAATCCTGGGTGTGGGTCCACTTTGATCTGGTCTCTGTATAACTGTTTATGCCATTGTTCTGATGTCATGTATTGATTTGTGTTTTTTTTTTCATTTTTCATAGGACTTCTGCGTGGCCCAGTACGACTATGCCCCTGGGGGAAAAAAACGAATTGCCATGGAGGTGAAGGCCACAGTGTCCCGGCGCTTCCACACCGAGCTCTCGATCAGAGCGATTCAGCAAAAGTGGTCGGACTTTAAGCGCCGGGACCCTGAAGGCGTGCACCGCCTATATGATGCCTACGCATCAGGTAAGTTAAAGCTTATGCTCTGTTTATACTTTTTGCAGAATCATCTGCTAAGCTGTGTCCATTTGTGCTCTTTATATTAATTATTTTCTTTCACCCCCATAACACAGATAAGCGTCCTCCCCTGGGGAAACGTGGGAAGGGATTCCTCCCCCGAACCAGGCAGTCGGACTCGGGGGAGTCATCGGGGGAGGGTCCCTCCCGCGGGTCCTATTTAGAGGACCCAGGGGAGGAAGGGGATGACGCCCCAGAGGAGTGTGCTGCTGGGGGGCTGGCAGGATCAAGCCTCAGCTCCTCACACTCTGAGTCTGAGGACTCTCACCAGGCAAGGGGCCACTCTCAAGTGGGGAGTCCAAGTGGGGTGGTAGAAATGGACTCGCCCACACTCCCTGAAGGAGCAGGGAGTGAGAGGGAGGAGGGTGGCCCTTTGCCTGGTGGATCTTCCGACCAGAGTGTGAGGAGCCGAGGCTCTCCGCCTCCTCCTCAGAGCCCTCCCTGGGCTTCAAGTGGCGGTTCATCCCCTGGTGAGTGTCCTTTTTTTCATTGTTAGTCTGTGACAGGTTTCATCTTGCAATTTGTACTTAGCCCTTGCCATTCCTCTCTAATTTGCAGGGCATCATATAGGCGGCACCTCCATGGCCTTTTGGAGAAGCATTCTCCACGGGCATAGTCGTGGTAAGTGTTTGTTGTTAGCCATAACATTCCCTATGTTATGACATTCATTAAAGTGGACCCACAAACATTGATAGTGCTTGGATTCTCGAAGGTTCCCTGAAAAATCACATCCCTCACCCAGGGCACCCCCCCAAAAAAACCCCCACAAACTCCTTACCTCTTTGGGGGTTGCCAAAGCCACCGTCCCAGCCTCCTGTGTGCCACTCTAGATGTGTGTGCGCCTGCGCTCTGTTTCCTAATGGGCTGCGCGTGCGCACACACTGGAGGAGTGATGTGTGGAAGGCAGCGGCGGCGGAGTACGTTGTCTCACTCAAATTGTGGTGCTCTGCCAAAGCGGACCAAAACCCAGAATTGCTGCAATCCTGTGTATTGGCCCACTTTTAACAGACACATGTTTCCTGGTCCATTGTCACAGCTGGTTTGATAATGTACCTTAACCTCACAAACCCCACTACAGTGCTAGCCAACTGGCAACCACCCCTATGTTTCTGCCCACACCATGATGGTTGTTCTCATTTCTTTTCTTGGGTTAAGTTGTTCCCGCTAAAACATGTGGCACACTAGTAACATTAGCCAATCAACTGCTAATGAGTCCTTTACATAGCACTGTCTATGTTATTTGCACATTATCTTTAGGGATACATGTTGCAACCATAACTAATTGACATTAACTCATGGACCAGGAAATATGCTAATTTTGGACAACCTGTATGTAACCATGCAAGCCTTTGATTTTTCAGACTCAATAACCAGATGGATGTCAAATAGTCAGGTGTCATTGGCCCACTAATTGTGTTTTTGTCTTTTGCTTTCTGTTGACAGATGTTGCTACGCAGACGGAGCCAGAAAACCTCCTCCCCACCCCAGCTCCAGGGACGGCCAGCAGCATGGGCCCCCGCCACAGCTGCGATGGTGAGTACATCCCACTTCATATGCCTAAAGACTTGTGAAACCTATGTCTTCTAGTCACATCTGCAGACATTTAAAATGTACCTATGTGTTAATTTCACACACATCTAGATTCCATGTGTTTGTACAATAATCCAACATGCCTGTCTGCATGCTTGATTGTTGCCTCACATTCTTCATTTGGCCACATAGAGACTATTTTTGCCTTAGACACAACCAAATGGGCCGTATTAGGTCTGGACCTCTAACATTATAGGGCAAACTCGTGTACTCGTTAGGACTTAGGCCCTGATGTTTGGCTGTGACTAAACACAAAAATGGACACACTGGGACTTATACCTTCTTTGCTTCCCCAGAGTTAAAGTGGAACAACAACCAGGAACTTGACTTTCCTGGGTCTTGGTCCACTACGGTGGGGCACCCCTGATCGTCACCGCTGTGTGACAACCCCCTGAACTCACTTTTACTGCAGCAAACGTACAAGCCGCGGCAAAGTGGCTCCTCCTCCGCCTCCCGCGCGTGCCTGCGCCGGCCATTCACAGACGGCCGGCGCAGGCACGCACACGTCTAGAGGGGCGCCAGGGAGGGCCCGGCGGCCGTGCCCCAACGAAACTGAGGTAGGGATTTTGGGGTGTTGGGGGGGTTTCACCCCAAGGGACATCCCGATCTCGGATGTCCCGCGGGGAGGGAGGTGATCGGGCCGGGAATCTGATAGATTCCAGGGCCGATCACCGGTGGGTGTTGGTACACTTTAAGAGTAAATGTATGCTTGGGATGTGTTGTTCACATTCCTGCCAGTCAATAGTACTCATATCATGTTAACCAATAAGCGCACAGTGGTCAACAATGTAAATGTGAGTGTCACCTAATTGGACACACTGACATTACATTGCTACATCTGTGTCTGTTGAGGTCACATTCAATTTATTAATAAATTGTTGTTTCTACATCTCTACAGCTTGTGAAAACCAGCATCGCAGACTGTGGCGGGAGATCAGGCTCCTGAAGCTGATGCTGCTGGCCAAGAAGAGGCGCCAGCGGCGTCGTTAGGGTGGGGGGAAGGCTGGCCTGTTGACGCCCTTTGTTGGGCAATGTTGGCCCTGTTTTTTAATTAAATTTTTTGATGAACATCATTACAGTTTGGTGCCTTGCAAAGCATAGTTTAACTGTCTTAAAACCCATTTGTGTGTCAATTTAGCCATACCTTTGTAGCCATTTCATGTGTTAACCATAGTAAGCTATGGTCTCAAATGTGTGGCCTAAATTTACAAATACATTGACATATCTAGATCAAGATACTCATCCCTGACTGTGTTATTAGCTAGGTCTTAGGAAAAACACAATTTAGAGGTGGGTTAAGCAAATATATTTACACAAACCAAAACAAACAAAATTAATATTCTTGGCTGGGTGGCCGGGGAGGTTGGGAGTCATTGCTAGGGGCGGTGTTGGGGGACAACAGTGCAGTAAAAAATATAGACTGCTGTTGTATGAGCTGTTGTATCAACAACAACGTTTGGTCCTGCCGCTGGATCGCTTGTTGCTGCTGGTGTATGGAATCTTCAATTGCATTGGCCAGCCGACCAAGTTGCTGGTTTTGATGCAGGTTCTGCATCAATAGGTCGATCTGGCGCTGCTGGGCCTCATGTTGTTGCTGACACATCAGCACCTGCTGTTCCAACGCCGCAATGCGCTCATTAGTTCCATCACGCGGCTGTTGGCGACTGTAGTCCTCCAGCATCCGGACCCCTAGCTCATAAAAATCAGCACTGGTTGGTGCCACACCTCCTCTTGCTGTGGTTTGAGCCTAACAAAATAGAAAACAACATTTTAGTCAAACCGAACCAATGCAGGTATGCCCCTCAAAATAATTAGCCAAAACAGTCACTATACAACTTACCCTTGTCTGAGCCTCGGAAGCTTGGCCACATGGGACTTGGGAAGAGGTCCCAGCTTGGGGTTCTGGTTCCGCCTCCTGCAAAAACAACAAAGAAAGGAAATGTGACATGTTGCTTCATCCACTACCCACAAACATGCCAATGTGGTTATAGGTCGTCTACATCAGCCATGTTACCTGCGTGTCCTCCGGCACAGGTAGGCTCGAGGTATCGCTGCCAGAGAGTGGCAATTCCACATCCGAGATGTCCGGCAAGTTGGCATATGCTAAACAGGAAAGTCAGGTTAGTAGGTCAGTGGACCAAACTCAAATGTAACCTGGCTAGGCTATCGAGGCCATACCTCCACAAAGTGCAAAATTACACACTAGACCAAAGGTATCTGTTAAACTCAGATTGTTAACATGTATGTTAGAGGACTAAGAGGCAATAATTTTGGCAAATAAGATCAGACACATTGCTTAAATTACACATACCCGCAATCTCCCAGATGTCTGGAGTGGGGCCCTCACTCGAGCTTGGACCTTTAAAATACATGTGGACACACAAGTTGCCAGAAGCAAGTGCAACAAAAGTAGAGCCAAAATACAGACTAGAGCAAGGCAAAACGACTTACCCTCATCTCTGGCAGCCTGAACTTGAGGGGCCCTTTCTGGACAGCCACTTCCGATATTCGGGTCAACAAAAAAACACAAGTAATGGCTCTAAATATTCCTCAAACTACTACGGGGAATGTTTGTCCAAAAATATGTCCTCCAAAATACATTGCTATCACTCCAAGAACTATTAGACTGACCCTGGGGAGGGAAGAAGCACTCCCAAGAGGCATCTTCAAGTTGACAAAGCAAACATGTAGATTATTAGACTAACCAAATTGAACCAGTGTAACAGAAACAGCATAAAGGATACATTATGTATTGCTATACACACCAACAGGGTCCTGTTGACCTGCAACATCGGAAGTGGGGTCCAAAGATGAACCAGTCACTTGGCCTAGCAAGAAAAAAGAGGAATGAGACACATGCACTTGGGTTAAAGTGGATAAAGCAAGGTGGACACATGCACTTACCGACATCCAAAGAGTAGCTTGGATCCGGAGGAGATGCTGGGGCCAATGGCATGGGAGCTAGGTAAAAATCAAGCAAACATTGAGCCATTGTTAATGTGCGTGCAAAAATACAACATGCATTAAGGTGTGTGTGAGCAGCTCATTCACTAATATTCACTAATCAAGGCCAGTGTGGCTTCCACATTTATATGCAGATATATGGCCACACATCTCTGGCTTCAAACATATCTACACATGTTAGGGCCTTGTTAGTTAGTTGCTGTGAGTGTTACAGTGGGCGTGAAATTAGGCCGCAGGCCCATATTATTAATACTCCACAGTGCAACACTCGATTGTTGGAGCTGCTCCCACACCCATTTGTTCCCCAAACAACCAGCACCATTAGTGGTAAATACCTTCAATGGCAGACTGGGGTAGCCTTGAGGTTGCTGGAAGGGCAGGAGTTTGGGTGTCCTGAGGCACATCCCGGACAGCAGCATGTGCACCTATGCAGAAAGCAACAGACAGGAAAGTAAAAAATGTATGAGCTCTAATGTACTACTTCACAGGTCCTACTGTTAGTTGGTCAGAAAGACAAAATGCTAATCACATACATTAACAGTAGCTTTTCTAAAAAGGCAGAAAATATGTACCTTCAGTCCAACCTGTGGTGTCATCCCCAGGATCCACACCCTGCAGCCGAGCCAGTGGAATTTTGGCCTTCAGCATCTCCTCATACGGCCTGTAGGTACTCTTTGGAGCCTGGATGGTCCCACTGTCCACATCAAGATCGTGATTCATCTTTTTCATAAGGGCCCCTCTCAAAGTGTAGAAGCGTTTCCTGCAGGATGGGCCACTACGTGGGTGTTGAGCAGTGCTACTAAGCTCCACACCAATGGCATCCCACAGTTTGCTTCTTTCTTGTTTGCCTATGGACTTGCTTTGGGAGCCAAAGAGTAGCTCCCATTTAGCAAGGGTAAGGCGCACAAGATGATTATTCTCAGCCAAATTAAATTCAGGCTCCCTCTTGGCACCTGGGCGCTTAGCCTGGGGTGCTGCCCCACCTTCAGGCTGGGCCCTTTTCCGTAAGGGAGGTCTGCGCACAGCACCCACCAAACTCCTACTTGGGCCTGCTGTGGCCGGCAGATGTCCTGAATTTGGCTCCATCCTGTAGCTGCACACACACACAAATACACACCCAACAAGCACGCATGCAGACTACAGAATGGCATCGCAATCTGTTTGGGTTGGGCAGGTTTTATGTGCTCTAACAGCCAATCACAAACCAGGCCACTTAATTGATTCACACATACAGCCCAGTTCCTTCTAGCCACACCTCCACTGCACTGACTGAAGCATGTGTGTTAGCCAATTAACTCATTACAGACCTCATTAACCAAACAACACACACCCAAATACAACAATGGACTGATGTATCTGAACCCCTTGTGACATGTGGCTAGCCTAACGGCTATTTAAATAAACAGCAGCTTACCTTTCATTGGCCCACCACTGAATTTTCGGCCATGTCCGTTAAGTCACGCAAGTTTCGGCTCACGTACGCTAGTAGCGCTACTAGCGTGCGCGTGCGCACTCCGTTTTACGCACACCTGGGTCGGCTAATTGGCGCCCGGAAATAGCAGAGCAACGCAAAAGGCGGCAAAGCGGACCTGTCCTTTTTGAAAGAGAAGTATAAATGGAAGGAATTTGCAAGCTTCTGGTATTCTTACACTGTGGCAAAGGCTGTGGTGTGGTGCGGTGATCGCTTGCTTCCCTTAGCTCATTTGAGCCTCTGTCTGGGTTCTGTCCTCACTCTCTGTGGCTTGTTGGGTGATTTCTGACATCAGTGCTGTTTCTTTAGGAGCTTGTTTTTGGTGGCATATGCAAATATTGTGTAGCATACAGCAAGTGAGGCTTGATTTTGGGGCCTTTTGTGGGCTGTGCAGCAACTCCCCTCTTGGTTGTGCCTAACTTAGAAAGTTGTTTTTCAGCAGGCTGGTGGTTTGGACCACTATAGTTCTGGTTTTGTGGTGAGCTGCATTGTAGCGGGTGTGTGTGGAGTGTGATTGTTTGTGTGTGTGTGGTGTGTTTGTGGTTTTTGTTTTGTTTTTTTTGATTTTGTATATATCTTGAGTGTGTGTGATGGATAAGAGGGTGATGTATGGTGTCTGGGTGGATGGATGTATGTATGCTGAAAGAGCAGGAGGAAAGGGAGCGGGGTGTTGTGAGGCTTAGGGCACCCCGCTCCTTTGCAATCCGCCTTTCAGTATGGGACTTAAGTGACGAGCAGATCAGGAGCCGCTTCCGTCTGAATCGTGCTGCACTACAGTCCCTATATGATCAGATTAAGCACAAAATCGAGCCATCCACCAAACGCACTCAATCCATTCCAGGCATAGTACGCCTGTGTGCCACTCTTAATATTTTGGCACGAGGGACCTTCCAGGCAACCTCCGCCCTCCTCAGCGGGATAAGCCAGGCTACTATGAGCCGCATATTAATCCAGGTAGTTCTGGCCATTTGTGATTTAATCCCAATTTACATCAAGTTTCCTGAGGATGAGGAAGAGGTTGCCAAAATAAAACATGCTTTCTATCTGATGGGAGGGATCCCGAATGTGCTAGGGTGCGTTGATGGTACACATATCCCTTTCCGCCCTCCCCGTGCACAGGAGCTGTATTACAGAAACCGTAAGCATTTCCATTCTTTGAATATCATGGTTGTCTGTGACCCAGACATGAGGCTGCGGGCGGTGAGATCGGGGTTCCCCGGCTCATGCCACGATTCTTACGTCTTGCAGTGGACAGTCCTGTGCCGGAAGTTTGATAACAACGAAATGCCAGCTGGCTGGCTACTGGGTAATAAATTAACCATGTCAATGTATTTTGAAAATAATATGTGGCCTAGTAAGCCAAATTCTTAAAAAAAAAAAAAACAAAAACATGTACTAGTACTAATTGCTGTCTCTCTCCTTGTGTTTTTTCTATAGCGGATAAGGGATATGGGCAGAGAACGTGGGTCATGACTCCGGTCAGGAGCCCACGGACCTCTGCCCATGAACGCTACAATGCAGCGCATCGCAAGACCAGAAGCATTGTGGAAAGAACCATCGGCCTGCTGAAAGCACGCTTTCTCTGTTTGGCACGGCCAGGAGGAGAGATGCTCTACAGCCCACAGAAGGTCTCCAAGATCATCCTTGCCTGCTGTGTGCTACACAACATTTGCATTTGTCACCGAATTCAAGCCCCCGAGGAGACAGCACTGATGCCAGAAATCCCCAACCTGCCCGCAGAAAGAAGTGAGGACACCCAGACTGGCGATGAGCTAAGGGAAAGGATGATCACTTCTTTTTTTGCGGTAAGCTAACTACCCTTCACTCTAATGCAAGTACTGCACTACTGGGTAAATGTATTTGACCTCCCATCAAAATGAGAAAAAAAACACACTAAGGGGGGTGTAAGATGACCCAAACCACTCTAAGGGGGGTGTAAGATGACCCAAACCACTCTAAGGGGGGTGTAAGATGACCCAAACCATTGTAAGGGGGGTGTAAGATGACCCAAACCACTCTAAGGGGGGGGTGTAAGATGACCCAAACCACTCTAAGGGGGGTGTAAGATGACCCAAACCACTCTAAGGGGGGTGTAAGATGACCCAAACCACTCTAAGGGGGGTGTAAGATGACCCAAACCACTCTAAGGGGGGTGTAAGATGACCCAAACCATTGTAAGGGGGGTGTAAGATGACCCAAACCACTCTAAGGGGGGGTGTAAGATGACCCAAACCATTCTAAGGGGGGTGTAAGATGACCCAAACCACTCTAAGGGGGGTGTAAGATGACCCAAACCACTCTAAGGGGGGTGTAAGATGACCCAAACCACTCTAAGGGGGGGTGTAAGATGACCCAAACGACTCTAAGGGGGGTGTAAGATGACCCAAACCACTCTAAGGGGGGTGTAAGATGACCCAAACCATTGTAAGGGGGGTGTAAGATGACCCAAACCACTCTAAGGGGGGTGTAAGATGACCCAAACCATTCTAAGGGGGGTGTAAGATGACCCAAACCACTCTAAGGGGGGTGTAAGATGACCCAAACCACTCTAAGGGGGGTGTAAGACGCCAATGTTGGTTATCAAGTAATGCATTTTTTTATTTTCAACGACAAAACAACTTTAAAGATATATACTAACTGCACTTTTCTTATTTTTTCAGGCACCAAGAGATGCACCCTGATCCATACTTTCCGTTTCACAAACTTTACTGCACTTTCCTTTGCTTTATAATTTCTGTTGGACTTTTCATTTTCAATTTCATTTCTGTTTTAATTTTATTTATTTTTTACTGTAAAAATAAAAAAAACAATATATATATACATGTGGCTATGTGTTTAATTCTGTTGTAAGTTTCCTTTTCATTCTAATTCCTATTTTAATTTTCCTTTTCTTTCTCATTTCTGGTTTAATTTTCCTTTTCTTTCTCAGTTCTGTTTTTATTTTCCTTTTTTTTCTCAGTTCTGTTTTTATTTTCCTTTTCTTTCTCATTTCTGTTTTTATTTTCCTTTTCTTTCTCATTTCTGTTTTTATTTTCCTTTTCTTTCTCATTTCTGTTTTTATTTTCCTTTTCTTTCTCAGTTCTGTTTTTATTTTCCTTTTCTTTCTCATTGGTGGTTTAATTGTATTTCCTTTTTCTTTAAAAAAAAAAAAATACATGTGGCTATGTGTTTAATTATGTTTTATTTTGCATTTACATTCTAATATCTGTTTTAATTTAATTTCCTTTTCAACACAAAATAAAAACTAAAAAAAGTAAAGAAACATGTTGCAATGTGTTTTATTCTGAAGGTACTTGATTCCCAGCCCACAGCAAAGCAAAGCGCAGGCGCTGTGTTGAATAGCGTGGTCAAACTGACTGACAGCGCCTACAAAGCTGAGGTCCAACATCATATTCAGCAATGTAGGCGTTGTTCCCAACAACGCCAGGTAGCGACTGAGGAGGCCTGCTATAGCGAATCGCTACCGCCCGCGGCTGACGCTAGCGGCGCTCATAGCGCCATACTTCAGTCGCTCATCTGTCGCTACCTGGCGCTATTGATGAATCGGCCTCTAAGTTTTAGGGGGGAGAAATAGAAGAAGAATTAGACCGCAAAGTGATTTGGGTAAGTTTTAGGGTTGAGAAATGTAAGAACATTACCTCAAAGTGATTTCGGTAAGTTTTAGGGGTGAGAAATAGAAGAATTAGACCGCGAAGTGATTTGGGTAAGTTTTAGGGTTGAGAAATGGAAGAAGAATTAGACCGCGAAGTCATTTGGGTAAGTTTTAGGGGTGAGAAATGGAAGAAGAATTAAACCGCAAAGTGATTAGGGTAAGCTTTAGGGGTGAGAAATGTAAGAAGAATTAGACCGCGAAGTCATTTGGGTAAGTTTTAGGGGTGAGAAATGGAAGAAGAATTAAACCGCAAAGTGATTAGGGTAAGTTTTAGGGGTGAGAAATGGAAGAAGAATTAGACCGTGAAGTGATTTGGGTAAGTTTTAGGGGTGAGAAATGGAAGAAGAACATGACCGCAAAGTGATTTGGGTACGTTTTAGGGGTGAGAAATGGAAGAAGAACATGACCGCGAAGTGATTTGGGTACGTTTTAGGGATGAGAAATGGAAGAAGAATGAGAGCACAAAGTGATTTAGCTAAGCATTGTAGCAGAAGTGAGTGAACCAAATATGTAGGCGAGCACATTCATGAGTTAAGTTTGTATTGCGCAGGCATAAGGTCATAAGGATTTTCGTCTGGACGATTATTTATTGTAAAAGGAAAACAGAATCTAACGGGAAACGTAAAGGATTCGTGGGAGGAGACGATGGAAAAAGTGCAAAAACGAAAGCCGACAATGTAACATGAGTAAAATAAACGGAAATCGAAAGCTGGAAAATGAGATTCTCGTTGGCATACGAACGGACGAAGACTTTACTGAAGGCTTGTGATGCATGCTTAGAATCACTCGTACACTCACAATACGAGAGTGGGAAAATAAGAAAAAAAACAGATAGACACAAAAATGAAAGTCTTTTTTTGTCTCTCTGAATCAACCCTATTATACCGGTGCTAATAAACAAGAACCTGGTCACAGTGCATAAATCCGATATTCAGATAACCGAGTAATGTCAAAGAGAATGGTATGAAGGCATAATACACAGCCAGTAATATAATGCTGGGTCAGCATGGGTACATATGCATCATGTAAAAAAAAACAGTAGGCAAACTAGGATTCACAGTGCCAAATCACAACGCCCCAAATTCATACAAATGAATCTGTAAAAACAAAGTGTAGGCAGAAATGGCACACAATGCAATACATAACTAATACAGTTCAATGCATAATATCAAGTTATAAGTTACCGCTTATGCCTTATTACCAACATTTCAGGGCTGCAAGCCCTTCCATCAGGGTTAGCGACCACTGTGACTTGCCATGTATGCTGGTACTGAAAGCAGGGGCAAACTCTGGAACCCTGCTATGGCTTCTACTCTACGCTGCAGAAAATGAAGGAGAGGCACATGGGACAGGCATCAGTTGAACAGCTTGCTGCTCTATTATTGCCATTGGGTTAGAGATTGACCCAAACAAAACAGTAAAAGAGTATTCACCTGGTTCTAGCAATCTGCAACTCACCTAATTACTGCATCAAATCCCTCACTGCCTGGACCGGAACTCCAATCACAGGCGCTTTTGTGTCAGCTCATGCTGGGTGCCCTCAGTCACAGTGCCCTCTCTATTTACTACAATGGAAGGGGTTTTCTGAGGTCCAAAAGCACCAGTGTCAATGATGACCGGGAGGGCGTGTAAGCCTTACACGGAAGCCACAGTGACTGGAGGCCACTGGAGACGAGGTCAAATCGATCAGCTGCGTGGAACAAAAGTGTGTTTTGTTTTGAGGGGTAATCCCTTTAAATGTCAAAGCCCTGCTTTGTCTGTACCCAGCCTAAGTGCCAATCTAAAACCCCTTGGCCCAGCTAGTAGTGAGGTCGCACTATACTGAGTATGTTATGGTCAGACAATATGACCGTGGTCTCCCCTCAGGGGAAGAACCTAAGAGAGGCTGAGGATGGCTGTAGTGAGGTTTAGGTGTCAAGGTTGGCCTGTCCAGCAGAGAGTGGTTTCCTTCAGGCACTTCACAGAGGTCCAAAAGCACCAGTGTCAGTTGGTCCAAAAAGCACTTCAGTGGAGTTGTCACAAGAACAATATCAGTACAGTATATCAAGTCAGTATAAAAAGGCAGGGGTGGAAGTTCAGTTTGAACAAGAGGGATGCCCCCTTCTTCATTAGGCAAATACAGTCTCCTTAATCCTCATCCAGGTCTTCCCGTCGAACCTTAGGCTCCAGATGGGTGGGTGACAGCTATAGCTCCTGAACCGGTTTCTTGCCGGTCTGGCACTCTCTCAGGCGTCCGGCTCCTCCTGGCTGATCTCTACAGGTGGTCAGCACTCCAGGGCCCATTTACCATGCCCGAACGTCAGGTTCTCTCTCCAACTTGGACTTGCTCTCCCCACCCCCCTGGGGTCCCTCTTAAACCAGCCCCAGGGACCAGTCAACTAGGGTGGTGGGCCATACGTCAATGAACCCCTTTGTGGCAGGGAGGCCTTGTCTTAAACCACCTATTCTATATCTTATCCTATGGGGGCATCTAGTGGTCTCCTCGAATAACTACACCCATAACCCTTAACAAAATCTTCCACTTGTGTCACACATTCCAGGGCTCCCTCCTAACTCTAGGGACTCCCCCCTTGGATGAACCTCTACTCATAGGGCTATCCTATTGCAAACTTTTTGCACAGGTGCCTCCACTACATTTAATACAGTCCTTTTTTAGGAGAGAAAACTTCCAATGACTTTGATTGTTTACTTTGGGACTGATTCAGAGCCAGGTGAAAATGTATACCTGGTAGACAATGAAAGTGAATGGCAGTTTTGTCTCCTAAAGGAATGACCCCTATATGTCCAAAGGCCAACCTCCAGCAGAGTATTATTTTTTAATTTTTTTTTTATTCAGGGAGCAATTGTAGTAGAACACCTTTACATTTTAGGTTCTCACCTTATATCATTTGTGAAGGGAGTGGATTTAGAGTTTATATTGAGTGGTTTTTAGATAATAAATGTGCAAAGTCTAAACAGCCAGCAGGGAAAGTGTTGATGAAGCTGGAGTAGCACTTATATCAAGGAACATCACATCAGCAAGAGCTTTAACTCTCTTACATCAGGTTTTCTTTGAAAGGCAATGTATGTTCCACACTGACCACTAAGGGGCAGTGTTGCCCTATTAATACATATCAAACCTAAATGCATTCTAGTGTTCTGGATAGTACCTTGGACAGGGGCTCTGGGATTAACCACTCACTGATTATTATTATCATTATAGAGCAATGAAGACTGGCACACACTCTGCCAGTACAAAGTGCTATGGACCCATAGCACAGAATCAGACCGGATGGTGGACATTGTATTAAAGAGGACCAAAACCCTCTATAGGAGGTCCTAGTGTCTAAAAGACTTTAGGTCCAGCTTCTCTGTCACTGGGGCATGAACTGGGCCTGGGGTGCCCCCTGTTGTAACAAAGAAACACAGTTTACCATGTACACCCATTCATCCAGTTACCCCATAGTACATGTGTTAGCCATGGTGGCATCCCTCTGCACAGTCGAAGGGGAGCAGCAGAAAGGATGCTAGCAACTTCTAGCGATCTATGCCAACTGGAACAGTGCTGTGCACGTGTTGTGGCAAGGTGAATAAAATGTGAGCAGGGGGGTTCACACAGCAGGGACATCACAAATCGGGGGCACAGACCAAAACCAAGGATAATAAATATCCCAGGTTTTGGTCCACTTTAAAGAGGAACACCACCCAGAATTTTCATGTTGTGCAATCCCATGGATCGACCAGAAAATAATAATGCAGACAATTAAAATCCCAGGTTTTGGTCCACTTTAAAGAGGAACACCACCCAGAATTTTCACGTTGTGCAATCCCAATGGATCGACCAGAAAATAATAATGCAGATAATTAAAATCCCAGGTTTTGGTCCACTTTAAAGAGGAACACCACCCGGGATTTTCACGTTGTGCAATCCCAATGGATCGACCGGAAAAGCTCACCCTCCGCCTATCCCACAACACATGTGTGGGCCACCAAAAGCACGCCGGCTCCATTTATATCTTTTTTAGCTGACCTGACATCAGATCAGCTGGGAAAGGTGAATGCTGACACTGGCCACAGCCTGCACCAGCCATTCAAATAGGACAATCTCAAGGGCTACACACAGCAGGGCATCCCAAATCAGGATACCCCAGGGGTGAGGCAATCAGCCTCCCTGTAGTCTTTTTTGTGTGGCTAGTGTTAGCTACACTGGTCACAGACAGCGGGACTGTAAAACTACAGCAGTGTAGTAAACCCGTTGAGCCTCACTTTGCACTGAAAACTTGCATTTTTTGTTGGTCACTATGGCATCTACAGCGGACCAAAAGTAAATGTAAAGTGAATGTTTCACCATGCAGGGCGTGGTCTCCATCTAGCTTTGCTTGCCGCTCTGAGCTCAGGATGCCCCAGGCTGGGGGGGGGGGGGTATGGGAGGCTCTGTCCATCTAAATCAGGATGCACCAATGCTGTGAGGATGAGAAACCCACATTTTAGACCATTTTATAGGGGCATCCTGGTTTGGGATGCCCATGTGTGAAACCCCCCGGACCACTAGTTTACTTGCCGGGCACATGTGCAGACTCTTGACCAATAGGAATAGTTTGTAGTGCATATTAATGCCCAGAAATCTATTCTGAACTTACTGATAGCTGGGTGACTTTTGCTAGCTGCTCCACTCCACTGCACAAACCTGCGGCCGCCCATTTAATTATGTTTGCCGGGGTGTGTGCATCAGACGGAGGAGTGCTGGCGATGCTGCTGGAAGCCCGCACATGCGCCATGGGATAGATTCCGGTTGCTGCATTGCCTGCATCCCTGATGGCGTGCACACGCTCCCGTCCCTGCCATTCAGAAAGACTAGGGCTGGAGCATTAGCGCCGCCGGGGATATAGGGGATGTGGCAGCGCTCGCTTCCCATTGAATTCAATCAGAGCCCTTTGCCGAATGACATAGTCAAGGCAAAGGGCTCTGATTGGACGAGAGCCAGCATATGCGCTGTTGGACCGAGGAGAGGTGAGTTTTAAAAAATCCACCAGCAGCCAGCATGGAATCTAAAAGATCCCAGGACTAGCCGCTGGCTTTCCCTCTGGGAATCTCGATTCAGAAATCCCCTAGGGCACCTGTACACACTCAACTTTTTCAGGTTCAACTGCACATGCGCGGGTTGTCTAATGAGAGCCGCCCACCTAAATAGTGTCATTCGGCAGGTGGCTCTCATTGTTGTCCACAGGGGGAGCATGCTGCTGCAACCTGCCGCGTTGTGCTCACGCTCCTGCCTCAGCCATATAAATGGGGCTGGGGCATGTGTGTGCGCACGGCCAGGAAAGCAGGGGATGCAGCAGCCTGTACTTCCCATTACAGTCAATGAGAGTTACTTGCCAAAAGATGTAAACATAGCAAAAGGCTCTCATTGGCTGGATGCCTGTGCATGCGCCATTGGACCGAGGAGAGGTGAGTTTAACTGGGCGAACTGGGCAGTTTCACACAGCGGGGCATCCCCAATCAGGGTGCCCCCCGAGGAACGGAACAAAACCCAAGAAACTCAAAATCCTGGGTTTGTTCTGATTTAAAGCAGGACAAAAACCACCATATCCCCTACAGCACATGCATTGTCAGCCATCACTCTGCCCCTGCATGGCACCATAAAATCCACTTCACAGGTACTATAGGAACATCATGTGAACAGTGGGGGGCGCATGTGGCTTCCTGGAGCCTAAAGGACTAAGTTCCACATCGCTGGGGCATCCCAATTTCTTTTCAAGGCTCCTTCTATATGCAGACAACACGCCTTTCAAATCTGAACAGTTTTAAAGCCCTACCCCAGCCAGTTTTTTGCAAATAAATTCCCACCCCACACAGTATTTCCAGCTTGGGATGCCCACTGTGTGAAACCCAGGGGGTTGCCCAATCAACTCACCTCTTCCCCTCATTGCATCTCGTGGCTGCATTCCCACTATACCTCTAGGTAAGCACACTCCCGCACCAGTCCTTACTGCATGGCTGGGACAGGAATGGCCACAGTTAGAGGAGAGCGGGGATGCGGCTGGCTGTGCTCACTCCATTCAGATTTCTTTTCAGCTTTGAACTCAGTCTGAATGGAATTGATTCTGATTGGCTGAGTGTCCCCCGCATGTGCCATGTGAGCAGGGAATACACACATTGGGATCCAAATCAGGGTGGCAGCACCAGTATTTCTTTATTGCAAGGCTTACCAGCAGCAGGAGAGGGCTTGTACCATCTCACAAACCAGGACCCTTCCTGACCCAAAGATGCTTTAAAGAGTAACAACACCCAGAATTGTGCCTCCACTTGGGATGCCCCGCTGTGTTAAAGCCCAAGAATGAATGCACAGGGCATGCACGGGCAACACAATGGCTCTATGCCGTGCATACTAATACAAAGGGCTGATTGGACGAGGAACGGTGAGTGGAGTGGGCAATCTGGGGAATATCCCCCCCCACCCCCATGTTAATGACAGCTAGGAGCACCCATCTCCAATCACTGATACAGAAGGGGCGTGCCAAGCACTGTCCTGGCATGCTCCCTCTATTGCCATGAATGGAGTTGGAAATGATTAACTGATGTGGGGCGGAGCCAAGATTGCAAGAGTGCCATTAGTTGTGCACATGGCGGAGGACCTGTGTCTCAGAAACTGGTATGTTTCTGAGCATCAGACTGGGAGGATCCATTGGAAAGGTGAGGATCCATTTTTAGGGCCTTTCTGACCCTCTAAAGAGGAATAAAACCCCAAATCTTCACTTTATTATGTTTCGTTGGTCTCTGACAGGGCATCCCAATTTGGGATGCTCTGCTGTGTGTATCCCCCCGGGATTGCCGAAAAAGCTCACCACTTCCTGCTTCCCATGTAGGGTGCTCAGCCAATCACCATTGCGCATTCTATTCAAATTTACTCTGCTGCACTGAACCATGTGGCAAAGGTAATCTGAATAGAGTGCCACTGGACGCAACCTTGCGCACAAGCCATTTAGTAAGGCCTACGGGTATGCGGAGATGAGGCCCCAGTGCAGGCATAGGGGCTCCAGGAAGAGGTAGGTAAATCAGGTGATCTGGGCGCTTTAAAAAAGCGTGGCATCTATATTTAGGATTCCCCATAAAGAGGGAGATCACCACCGCTCTCGTCTACTCAAGGTGGGTGGTTACTCAGCTTCAATGTGAACCTCTAGTCATTTTTTATGCTGATCCCTGCAGTGTGTGTGTGTGTGTGTGTGTGTGTGTGGGGGGGGGGGGGGGGGGTCCTGATTTGGGATGCCCCACAGTGCTGACCAAGAATGGGCAGAGGTACTAAACCACTTCTGGCTTGCGCTGCACCATGTGACTTAAAGTGGACCAAAACCCACTGAACTTGTGAAATACTTTTGACCAAAGCCCCTGCCGATACTACTTAGGGTGTAGAACTGACTCTCTGTAGGATTGCAGGTGAACAGTCACTGCATAAGTGTGACAATGACATCACAGCTGAAACAGGCGCCATTATCTGGGATTGAAGTGAAGCAGGAGCAGTAAAAATAGGTAAAAGTGGACGGAGCAATTCAGGAGATGCTAGTTACAAATGTGGGTTTTGGTCCGCTTTAAGTTTGCGGGGTAACAGTGCTAGGGCTTGGCCAGATTAATCGCTGGCATCACATGGCACAGCTAATAACTTACTCCACCACTCTTACCAGCAACGTGGAAGGGCATCCCAAATTCAAGATCCCGCCCAGCAAGTCTGCTTTAACTAATCTTCCCTTTTAAAGTGGACCAAAACCCAGCAGGAAGTTTCCCAGGCCGATCCATTCCCTCCCCCCAGGGCATCCAAAATCGGGATGCCCCGCTGTGTGAAACCCCCGCAGGACGAACGCAAACCTTAAAGTGGACCAACACCCAGGATTTTCACTATCCTGGGTGTTGGTCCACTTCAGCGGGGCATCCGAGATCAGGATGCCCCGCTGTGTGAAACCCCCCCAAAAAACTTACCTTTTCGGCGACGGACAAGCCGCCGCCGCCTCCCGCACGTCCCTCTTACAGGGCGCGCGCCATTCACAAACGAGGGGCGCACGGGAGGAGGCGGCGGATGATCCGTCGCCGATAAGGTAAGGTTTTTTGGGGGGGGGGGTTTCACCCCGCGGGACATCCTGATCTTGGATGCCCAGCGGTGAGGGAGGTGATCGGCCTGGGAATCTACCCCTGGGTGTTGGTCCACTTTAACTGAATCCTGATCCGGTGCGCTCCCTGTTAGAGGGAAGCGCGAGATGCGGCCGCCAGCGTGCTCTGAGCTGCTGAGATAAGACGTTGCTTTGACGCGCATACCTCAGCGGTAGGAGCTGGGTGAGTTGAATCGGGCGATCTGGGGGGATTCACATAGCGGGGCACCCCCGAAGTGGACCAAAACCCAGAATAGTCAAGATCCTGGGTTTTGGTCCACTTTAACCACTTAACACTGACCTAAATGCTGCCCAGTTCAGGGCTCCTACGCTACATAGGATTTATGACGTAGCTGCACCTCATCCAGTCATTTCAATTATCGCTGCAGCTACATTTTATGCATCCTGCGCAGCGTGTCGTCATCACGCATGCGCTCTCGTCACCAGGCTCAGCAGCACACCTCCATTACTAACACAGTGACAGTGTGCCCGCCCCCTCACGCGCCCCTCTAATAAGCCTGCCCACTTACTCGCTCCTTTCCAGGAAATGACGCGCGCCCTGTATCAGGTGGTGGGTGGGGCAACGACATTAGCATATCCCTGGCGCTCCTGAGTGGTCAGAGCAGTCTGGAGGTACGCTGGACAGGTGAACACGTGACGGTGGTGGGCGGGGTCTACAGAAAGTAAACACTGCGTGCAACGCCGCACTGCATCTCCCCTGGCAATGGCCAGCTCGTCATCAGTGACAGCGGAGCGGGGGCGCTGGGAGATGTAGTGCGGCTAGAGCGGTGAGCCTATAGATAGCTAGCCCTGTTGTCTAGTGATTACATGCAGGCTGCGAGGGTCAGCTCTGATTCTCCTTATTTACAGCCCTGCACATGGACAGCTGTTCCTATTGTCCCCTATGTGATCCCTCTGTTGGGTTATTGTGACAAATCGCCTGCTGATCCTTTTACCATTATACTCATTCACGCTTGTTATAGAGGATCCAAGGCAAAAATGATTTGTGCTTTATTCCCCCCAACCCCTACTATGGGGAAGTCCCCAAGTTTCTGCTCCAATGGCACATAGGCAAATGAACTAACTTTGTCTCGGGTTCAGTATGTTCTCTTGGTGGCAGCTGCACAGATCGGCATCCCCTGCTCATTCAATTAGGCTGGTGGGTGCGTGCACATATGGCATGGGGGTGTCAAGTCTATGCTTTCACCGCCAGGGAAGTAGGGGCGTTTGCTGTCTGTGAAGACCAAGTGAGCTTTAATCCTCTTTAAAAATCACTAGCAGCTGGTCTGGAATTTAAGGGCCGATCACTATCTTTTCCCCGGGGCATCCCAAATCGAGATGCTCCGCTGTGTGAAACCCTCCAGGGTGCCAGGAATGACTCACTTTTCCCCGATCCAACAGCGCTGATTGTCTCTCATCCAATCAGAGCTCTTTGCCTTGTGTCAAACGTCTCTGATTGTTTACAATGGGGAGCGTGTGCTGCTGAATCCCCGACAGCCTGTGTGTGCTTATGCCCCAGCCTATCTGAATAGAAGGGGGATGTGACAGCGCGTGCAGGCGAGAGCCGGAACATGTGTTGTTGGACCAAGGAGAGCTGAGTTTTACTGGGCAAACTGGGGGGCATCCCAATTTGGGGGCATGGAACAAAATCAGATTCCTGGGTTTTGTTCCCCTGTGATTGTTGTGGCATCTTCAATCGGGATCCCCATGGGGATGAAGTCCATTTTAACTCAAAATCCCCTTAAAGTGACCCTATACCCAGAAAGGACATTTATGTTGTCATCTTCATTCTCTAGTGCAGTGCCCCAAAACAGTCTGTGGTATTGGTTTTTTTTAATAAGCCCTTGTCCAATATTCATAACAACAGGAACTGGATGGAGTCGGCCATATTGCTCCCTGGCTGAGCAGCCCTGCCCCCTGGTGCTTTCCAGCGGTGATATGTTCAGTTACATTGCACACAGCTCAACATTGGGGAGCGCTAAATTCCGTGACAGTTTAGCTTGTAAGTGAATGAATTAGCATATGGCTGCTATTCAACATCAAACTGCTTCCTGTGTTTTTTTTTTTTTTTAATACGGGGAAAAGGCTTTAGTAAAAAAAATAAAAATAAATAAAAGAAACACAAGCCGTTTTGGGGCACTAAGCTCGGGATAGAAGGGGATGACATAAACTTCCTTTCTCAGTATAGCTAGACTTACAGTTTTAACTTGTTTCAGCGTTTTAAAGTGGACCAAAACCCAGCGCCATCGGCCCAGGAATCTATAACATTCCTTGGCCGAACAATTCCCTCCCCTAAAATCAGGATGCCCTGCTGTGTGAAACCCCCTATGTCGCCCCATTCACTTACCTTGCTTCCCGGTCCAGTGGCGCATGTGCGAGCCGCGGCTTCATCCCCGCTATCCCTCTAGCAGGACGCATTCCCACGCCAGGCATTTATGTATGGCCGGTGCGAGAATGCTCCCTGTTAGAGGAAAGCAGGGGATGCGGCCGCCAGCACGCTCAGAGCTGCTGGCCTTAGATGAAGGCTTAGAGGCCGATTCATTAATAGCGCCAGGTAGCGACAGATGAGTGCCAGTAGCGTGATTTTCACAGCGCCAGCTAGTATTCGCTGTGCTTGGCCGGGGTTTGCTTGTTGACAGCGACTCAGTCGGTGTGCGGTAATGTTGAATACGGGGTTAGGGGTCGATGTTTCACAGGTTCCGCGTTGTATGGGTGCGCCTGACAGCGAATGGCCAGAGCGAACGGCTTGCTGCAAATTCATTAACAAATCACGCTCAAAAATTTCTCGCGCTGTGAATTCCTTGTTTAAACCCCAGCGCGCTGGCGGCGATGTGTGTAAAGTAGTTTTTAACCCCCAAACAATCCATTTTTTTTTATATGTAAAAATTATACAAGTTCTTCTAAACATTTTGTAATATGAATAAATTAATATCAGACCTGTAATATCAATTCTGCACATTTTTTATTTCTTTTTTTTTTTTTACTTTAAAAAAAAACCTAACATTGCAGAAGTGGTCACAGAATTTTTGACATTAAAAAAAAAAAAAAAAAAACAGTAATAGCAATTAATTAGGATTAATTAAAGATTGCTCCATTGAAATGCATTGGACCACGCCAGGGAGCGCCAGGTCATACCTGGCGCTGTGATGGGATTATCAGCGGCGCTGTTCGTTGCAGTCGGCTACATGATGAATCCCGCGCTAGCTGACGCTCTCGCCGGCGCTAGCCTCATTTAGCGTGATAAATGCGTCATTGTGACCGCCGCCGGGCGTACTTGAGTCGGTAGCCACCGTTAGCTGTCGGTACCAGGCGCTCGTCAGACACTACCTGGCGCTAGCCCTTGATAAATAAGGGCCTTAGACGTGTCTCTGAGCACGCTGATTGGACGATTGGCCACGCATGCGGCATAAAACCAGGGAAGAGGTGATTTGCACTCTGCGATCTGTGGGGTTTCAGGCAGCTGGGCACCCCGGGAGAAAGGACTAAAACCCAGGATAGTCAAAATCCTGGGTTTTGTTCCACTTTAAGCCAGTTCTATATATATATCCAGTTCTATATATCTATATATATATATATATATAGCTCCTAAAACCATACCTAGTGGTCTATTTTGTATGCCCTGTCAGTCGCCCAGCTATACATGGCTTGCCAATGGCATCCACATCTGTGCGTGGCCGTGCACATTCATAGAGGGATGCAGGGGTGCCGGCTGCAGGAGTGGCTAAGCTCCCATTCAGCAACTTTAGCGACTCATTTTTATGAGCAGCCAGAGAAGCTTAATATTTCAGGTACAGAGGCAAAAATGACCAAAAAAGCTAATATAGGCAACACAAAAAACAAACAAACCAGTGATACCAATGCGATGTGCTGCTAAAATCTGGAGAACTGAGCAGGTGTTTGTGTGCAATGTCCTGGCTATGTTATACTAGAAGTGACTACAGCAAACGCAGGCGTCGTCGGGTGAACGTGGCACCGTATGATTGGTAAACACGCCATAAACATGCTAATAATGGCGGTTAGTAAATCAGACCCCTAGTATAATGGACAGATTGGAGAACTCTCTATCTCTACTATTGCTGCTGCTTATCCCTGAATATTAATAGAACATAACATATATTTATGATCAGCATTTTTAAACTTCCTATGAAAGTTACAATCATTATATAATATTAGTAAGAGTTTTCCTTTTTTATCCTGAAGTTGGTGCAACCTGTGCCATCCTAGCATCTCTGTAAGGGGTCCGCAGGGGGTGCTATTTAGCCACCACTTTACAGAGAAAGCCCTTAGCATGAGTCTTTCTCCATTTTTCTCTTTTGCATATTACCTCTAGCTTTCTAATTTTTCCCCCCAGTCTTTCTTTATTATCCTTTATATTCTTTTGCTCTCATGATCCCTTAAAGTTGACCAAAACCTGAGCTTTTTCACTATCCTGGGTTTTGGTCTGTCTCCCTGGGGCATGTTGATTTGGGACGCCCTCCTGTGTGAAACCCCACCATTCGTCCATCTACTACCTTTTCACAGTCCATAGGGCAGGTGCAGCTCTTATCTAATCAGCTTCTCCGGATGCTCTTATTAATGTGCGACTGGTGAAATGGAATTGAATCCCAGCTGCACACACAAGCAACACGTGGCATCGCACAGTCGTTCAGTTGCGCACAGCGAATAGGATGCAAGTGATGCCGCCGTCGGCTTCGCATGCTCCGTGGGTTTGTGGGAGAGGTAAGAACAGGGGGGCGATCCAGGGGGTTTCACACAGTGGGGAATCCCAGGTCTGGATGCACTGGGGAGAGGGAATCAGCTGGCCCTGGAGTCTCATAGACTCCAGGACCAACTTTGGTCTGCTTTAAAGTGGATCAAAACCCAGGATGACTATCCTGGCTTTTGGTCCTGATCGGGAGTGCCCCGCTGTGTGAACCCCCCCCCCACGTCGCCCAAACAAACTCACCTCTTCCCCGTCCTACAATGCATGCACGGCTGCTCGTCCAATCAGCGTGTTCAGATCTGCTGGAACCCCTTCGTCCAGGAGCTAGTCTAATATGAGTTGATCCGAGCTCGCTGACGGCCACATCCCCCGCTACCCTCTAACAGGGAGCGTACCCGTGCTGGCCATTCACAAATGCCTGGAGCGGCATGCGCCCTGTTAAAGGGATAGCAGGGATGCGACCGCTGCTCGCGTATGCACCGCTGGACCGGTAGAGAAGGTTAGTTTTCGGGTGACCTGGGGAGTTTCACCCAGCAGGGCACCCTCGATCGGCCCTGGAGTCTATAAGTGGACCAAAACCCAGGATTATGCTGAGTTTTGGCCCTTTGCCCCAATTGGAGATGCCCCGCTGTGTGAACCCCCCCACCCCCCAGGTCGCCAAGCCCAACTCACCTCTTTCCGGTCTTACGGCTCGTGTAAGTCCAGCGTCTCCGAGCGCGCTGACGGCCGCATCCTCCTCTTCCGCTATTCACATATGCCTGGCGCGGGCACGTGTCCTGCTAGAGGGACAGCGGGGATGCGGCCGTGGGTCCGCATGTGCCGTTGGACTGGGGGGGGGTTCATACAGCGGGGCATCCCGATTTTAGATGCTGGGATCGATTGGCCCGGGAATCTTATAGATTCCTTGGCCGATCGGTGTCGGGTGTTTTTGGTCCACTTTAATGTCTCTTTTTACTTATCTTACTTGTTCAGAATTTACTCCAATTGGCTCTCATTTCTCTTTTACGCCTTCTCACTATCTCTCTTATCCACATACCTTCACTTTCTTTCTTTCCCTCCATCTTCCTCTCTCTTTTTTTTTTGCCTTGCTTCCTGTTCGGGGGCCATTTTTGCTACTGTAGTTGTTTAATGCGGAACCACAAGCAAAACATTTGAAAACTGTGATTTAGAGACACCTGTTTCTAAAAAACACAGAGAGCCCTGGTGTCAAATATACAAAAACAAGGGAGAAGTATTTGCACTCGTAGCAGAAAGTGACAGAAATGTGCATTAGTGTGAGGAATCTCCTGGTGACACCATTTATTGTTGTCACAGAACTTGCTGTTCCTCACCTGTGACACAAACTATGGAGTGGAATTCTGTGGGGAGAGAGGTATAAAAATACCTGACAGAGATTTTTCTCCTAGGCCACTTTGTGCAAAATAAAAGAAAACACTACTTTAAATAACACTTTTCTCTCTACAATAGAGATTAATAGCAGAAGTAGTCCATCCAGGCCGGTGTTTATCCCTGAGGAACTTCTGCTTTAATAGTTTGATACTAGCTCTTTGTTATGTTTGGGGAGGGAGGCCGTGCCGCCGCTAGGCTGGAAGGTGTACCTGGCATGAGAAATATGAGCCGGCATTTGCCAAGTCGAAACCGGAGAGGACACATTACCCAGGAAGCCGTCCCAGGCACAATGACTCCATACCTGCCAGGACCCAGGTTCCCACGCAGTGCAGCTTTATTACAATTTATTACAAATGTCTGCGTGTTCCTTGTTGTTCCCTGTTTTTTTTTTTTTTTTTATTAAAACCCATGTTTCCCAACTGTCCCTCTGCCTGGGGCATCGGATGGGTTCAATATGAGGACAGATCCCACGCTTCTTTTTATATTTTACTGTTGCTGAAATTGCTGAAAGTGGACCAAGACTCATATAAATGAGTTTCCTAGGGGCATCTCAATTTGGGATGCCTCATAATGTGTCCCCCCTGGTTACCCTGTATACTTACCTCAGTTGTTGGTCCCATGACTGCGGCCAACCCAATTCTTCAAGCGACCAGTTCACATCCCAGACATCTCTTACGTAGCATTCCGTACAGGGAATACGTCCGGGCACGGCGTAATTGCACGACAGAGGTTGACTTTTTCAACAAGCTGCCAATGGAATTAGATGAAGACTATCCAGGAGGGGCTATAGTTCAAAGACACTAATTTCAGCATATAAGAAAGCCAAAATGAGACCCCGCAACGAACTGTTATATAAACCTAAGCCCTGCCAAGATCAGTCGCCCTTAGACATCACTTTGACATACTCAGCACACCAACACACCTTAAAAAATATAGTAAAACTTAACTGGCACCTTCTATTGGCCGATTTTCATCTCAGCACAATCTTACCCAATCAACCCAAGTTTGTTGTTAGACGGGCAAAGAATATTCGTGACAAATTGATCCACAGCCACTTCACTGATACCAAACTAGCGAGATGTTATAAAGTGGCGGGGACCTACCAATGTCAAAAACCGAGAAGTACCTGTAAATACATCAAAACTGGGAAAAGTGTACATTTAGAGGGCAGAGAACCTATACACCTAAATCATTTTGCCAATTGTGAAACGCCACATGTGATATATATACTAATCTGTCCATGTGGTCGCTATTACATTGGTAAGACTAATAGACCTCTTAAAAATAGAGTGTATGAACATCAATATGACATTAAAATTGGCAATTTAAAAACGCAGATTGGTCGCCAATTTTTCTATTCTCATAACCAAGATCCGAAATCCATCACCAAGAGGGGGCAACATAATAACATTGGATCTCTCGATTAAAAGCCCATATTGCACCAGGCTGCAATGAGACCTTAAAGTGGACCAACACCCACGGGTGATCGGCCCGGGAATCTATAAGATTCCCGGGCCGATCACCTCCCTCCCCGCGGGACATCCACTTTAAGCTTTCTTTCCTTTTTATAGATTTTACTATATTCCTCCCTCCTTATTCCTTCTTTTTTTTTTTTCTCTCATATCATTGATTTGTTTATTCATTTTTTCATGTAAATTTAATTGAATGTATTGCCTTGAGAAGTATTATATGGCTTCTGTGATGGGCTCTGGTGCCTTTATGGAAAGTCTAATGAGGGCAGCCAGATGCGTACAAATTTGTTCATATAACAAGTCACAATACACACTTTTTTCCTTTTTTTTCTTTCTAGTTACTATTATAACACCAGGTGGTCACCATAACGCTTTTGGAGGTGACTTTTGCCGCGGCCCTATTACATGCATGTTTTACATTCTAGTCCACCGGTATCGGTTGAACTTTTCCTGGCCGGGGGGGATGGGCGTGGACGGGGCAACAAGCCCTCCATTGCCGGCGGGCTTGATCGTGATGTCCTGCCGTAGTTGTGAGTGCCGCCGGTCAGCGGACCTCGGGCTGGTGTCTGCGCCAGGGTTGTGCGCTCCCTAAGCGTGGGCGATGCCATAGGCTGGGGGCACGGGTGGTGTGTACCCGTTGTTCGCACCGTCTGTTGCCTAGTGGACGCGGGCGTGTCTGCG
The DNA here is from genome assembly GCA_027917425.1 of Gastrophryne carolinensis. Taxonomy (NCBI): domain Eukaryota; kingdom Metazoa; phylum Chordata; class Amphibia; order Anura; family Microhylidae; genus Gastrophryne; species Gastrophryne carolinensis. Next base: position 169,618,747 of record CM051240.1, on the reverse strand, counting down.
TTCAGCCCACGGTGCCGGCTTTCTATTTGGCCCACACAGCCTGCACGGCGCGTGCCTCTACTTCCAGCCTGAGAGCCGCAAGCCGATTACTTTGGCTGTGCGGGCGGGGGGGAGGATGCGTGTGCAGATGACAGGCGCGCCGCCTCTCTCCCTGGCAGCTAATCGGCGGTGGGTGTCGCTCTGTCCCCTCCTCTCCTCCTCCCCGGCCGGAGGGGCGGCGGCTTGTCTCTCCACCCGGCGGGTTTAGACGCAATTCCGGGAGGCGAGATGCTCGGCGTCTTACGTGTTCCCGGCATTTTGCGTCAGGGCTCGGAGGAGAGACGTCTATTTAGACGTTCCACCTCTGGCCCCACGCGCCTTCATCTTCTGACCAGAGAGGACGCAACAGGTTCGCGTCTTAATGAATGATCTGCTGACAGGTTTTTACATTTTCAACCCTACCATTGTTGATCTGTAAGTAACAATTCTAAAAAAATTCCTTTATGCCTGGCATTGGACTTGATTTAAAGTTTTCACCAGAGCCCAATAATTACCAAACAATGTTATAACTTTTATTGTAGATGCGATGGCTATGAGAAATGTTAACTCACTGCACATGTGATCTAATTGATACAACAATCATTGGAGAGGCGTACATGTCCTCTAATATGGTCTCAGGTAAATAATTGTTATAACCTTAGGAACCATGGCATACACCAACAATGCTATTTGTAATGGAACTTTGATCTAATATTCATTGTATTATATATGTTGTTTCTTGGTGGTGTTTTTTTTTTTCTCCCCTTTTAGGAGCATGAAACAATTCTGACATGTGCCAACTACGATTTTTCATGAAATAATTTAAAGCGGACCTTCACTCTGAATAAGAGTCTATCTTATATGCTTCCCCCACACGGTACATACAGATTGCTCACATTAAAAATCATCCTACCTGCATCTACTGCATGTTATGAGCCTTTAAACATCCAAGATGGCGGCTTATGGAAGCTGCCATTTTATCAGGCAGCCTGCAAACAGGAAGTGCCTGCAAACAGGAAGTGACTGTGCTGCTCTGCATTCTGGGACTGCTGACCTTTCTCTGACCCCAGCTCTGCTCTGTCTGAGCAAAGCACAGCTATAACCTGCCCCCCTGTACCTTATCCCACTCTCCTCTCCTCAGTAAGTGTGATGCCTCTGAGTCAAGATGGCGGCGCCCGTATCCTAAATTCCTGAACAGAGTTGCAGCCCAGTGGGGGAGAGAATAATAAGTTAGTGACTAAAAATGTAAAATATATTAATTTTAGATGCTGGGGAATCGTTTTTTAAGAGTTTGGGCTTTTCATTAAATCATGGTGAAGGTCCGGTTTAAGACGGTGCCCGGCGTTGAAAAAGCCCCGAGTGGAGCGAAACTAGTCCGCCTGTGGCCCAGTAATTTGGCCACCAGCTATTATTGTTCCGCCTTTAATTTGGCTATCAATCATAGAATTTTTCTGTCTGTATTGCCATTTTAATGTATATGTAATATGTTTGATATGAGATGTACACTATTGCCCATGGTGTTATATATGTTCGTTGATCAATAGTAGATGACATTTTTTAAATATACACAACCACATTGCTGATTCCATCGGTACTGTGAATACCAGAGGTAATTCAGCAAGTGGTGGTATAAACAAAACTTTTTCTATTAATAAAATTTTTTTTTTCAGTGCAATGAACTAATGTGGTATGTAATTTTGTGAAGGCGTGGTTGACTCAAAGGTCTTTTCCTGGTGGGGGTATACCTAGCCCCTACCAAAAAATGTTGTTCTAGATTGTCCCATGACTGTGGCCAAGCTTAGACCTATTCTGCAGCCTTTCAGATTCTTCACACCCCCTGACTTGTTTTGGCTGGAAGGGCTGGCGCCAGCACCCGGCGAGCCCGGTCAAGTACTGAGGGTCCAGGGCCAATAGGGGGGGACTCATGCAACAATCGCATGTTTTAAATGCTTACGCTCCTCGTTCCATCATTGCTCCTGTGTGTTCCCGGTCTTGCTGGACCCTGTGGTCTGCCGCTTTGGTGGTGGGGGCGGGGTTGCGGGCCAGAGGGAGGAAAGAAAGCAAGCAAAAGATAGTAAGAAAGAAAGGGAAAGAGAGAGAAGGAGAGACAGCCAATAAAGAGTGATGGAAGTAAGGGTGAAAAGAAGAGTGAGGAAAGGAAGGGAGGAAAGATGGAAGAAAAAGAGAAAAAGAAAAAGGAACAATGGGAAAGAAGTAAAAAAAAAGGAAGAAAATGAAGTAAGCAAGGAAGGGAAGAAGGGTGAAAGGGGAAGAAAGAAGGCATGGTAGAAAGCATGAAGGATAGAAAGATAAGCATGGTAGGAAAGAAAAAAAGAAGAAAGAAGGAATGAAAGATGGAAGGGAGAAAAGAAGGAACGAAAGTAGGAAGAGACAGAAGGAAGAAAGAAAGAACGGAGGAAAGAGAAGGTAGTTGTGACGGAAGGAAAGAAAAAAAGAAGACAAGAAGAAGGAAAGAATATAGAAAAATGGATGGAATGAAAGAGAGAACAGAGAGAGTGGGAAGGAAAAAGAGAAAGAGACGAATGAAGAAAAGGAAGTCGGACGAAATAAACATACATAGAATTTCTGCATAGCCTCAAATGCTGGCACTTGTTGCGTGTTTTACTGCCCCAAAGAGGGATAATCAGCCAGCCCTGTCTTTTAGACTCCATGGCTGGCCACATAGGCAGATGATCCTGTTTAAAGAAGAAGAAAACCCAGGATTTTGACTTTTTCGGTTTTGTTTCGTCTGTAAAAACTCACCCTTCCCTGGTTCTATGGTGAATGTGTGGGCTCTCGTCCAATCGGAGACATTTGCCGTGCATATTTAATGTTCGTTAAATGGCTCCGTTTGTCACAAGGGGCTCACTAAGACTCTGTTGCCCAGGGGCCCACAAAACCCTGGAGCCGGCCTCGTTGGCTTGAGTAGGAGTCGGAACATACTCACCGACGTAAATCACTTACCGTATATACTCGAGTATAGGCCGACCCGAATATAAGCCGAGGCACCTAATTTTACCCCAAAAACCTGGAAAAAGTTATTGACCCGAGTATAAGCCGAGGCACACAACACAGCACACAATACAGCACACATACACACACAAGGCACACACAGCACACAACACAGCACACAATACAGCACACAATACAGCACACATACACACACAAGGCACACACAGCACACAACACAGCACACAACACAGCACACATACACACACAGCACACATACAATGCACACAACACACACACTCACCAGTTCAGCTCCTGCAGGATCTTCAGCGAGGCTCCTTCCAGCGACGGTGCGGGAGACAGTGAGGACGGCGCGGGACGACGGCATGGGTCCGCAGGGCAGAAGAGCCGCCTCAGAGGCTTCAGAACTCGGCGGGGAGATCAGTACACCCAGCGCGAGGTGGGTGTACCAAGATGGCGGCCGGCGCGCTCCGCGCCGCCACGTCGCGTCACTGAGGCCCGGGCCGCCATCTTGGTACACCCACCTCGCGCTGGGTGTACTGATCTCCCCGCCGAGTTCTGAAGCCTCGGCGGCTCGTCTGCCGCCTCGGAGGCTCTTCTGCCCTCGCTCAGGTAAGTCACTGACTCGAGTATAAGCCGAGGCTGCTTTTTTCAGCCCAAAAAGTGGGCTGAAAAACTCGGCTTATACTCGAGTATATACGGTACTAATATCATATAACTTTTGTAGGAAACATTAATCATACATTTATTTTATGTGCGTTTAATCTAAGGCCCTTATTAAACCGGACCTTCAGCGTGATTTAATGAAAAGCCCAAACTCTTAAAAAACGATTCCCCAGCATCTAAAATTAATATATTTAACATTTTTAGTCACTAACTTATTATTCTTTCCCCCACTGGGCTGCAACTCTGTTCAGGAATTTAGCATACGGGCGCCGCCATCTTGACTCAGAAGCATCACACTTACTGAGGAGAGGAGAGTGGGATAAGGTACAGGGGGGCGGGTTATAGCTGTGCTTTGCTCAGACAGAGCAGAGCTGGGGTCAGGAAAAGGTCAGCAGTCCCAGAATTCAGAGCAGCACAGTCAGGAGGCACTTCCTGTTTGCAGGCTGCCTGATAAGATGGCGGCTTCCATAAGCCGCCATCTTGGATGTTTAAAGGCTCATAACATGCAGTAGATGCAGGTAGGATGATTTTTAATGTGGACAATCTGTATGTACAGGGTGTGGGAAACATATAAGATAGACTCTTATTCAGAGTGAAGGTCCGCTTTAATAACAATCAGTGATAAGCAGCAGCTTCAGCCAAGTGATAATGGTGATAGATAGTGAGTTCTTCAATCTCCCCTGTTCCTTTTGTTCAATGTTTTCATTTAGCCCCAAGGCCCTTAGTTACAATGTCTGAAACCTACAGCAATTTAAAGGTATTGTCCAGACAGAACCAAAAAATATAAAGACTATACACACCTGAAGCTCCTCTGTGCAAGTCTGGTTTCTCCCACAGCTCCTCTATGCAGTGCCGGCATCTTCATACTTACCAATGGTGGGGAGCCAGCGATTCCATCTTCCAGTGCCAGCAGCCCTTCATGGAGATGTCCATGGAGCCTTGTATACAATTTCACAAGCCTATTCCAATTATTCTCCATTGCAATAAATGGAATAGGCGTGTTAGGGCACTAAAAGCCATATTGATGTATGCCACCATGGAATCGCTCATTCTCCCTCATTGGTCAGTTTGAAGATCCCGCCACTGTGGAAGACAAAAGTTGAGTATGGACTTCTTAATGTTATTGCCTGGACTGGAACTTTAAGTTGAGGGGCTGCATCTTTTATTCAGTGTGCTTTATATTTTTTTATAAGACCTAGGGCTTTATTTATGAAGGTATAGCGGCAGGTAGTGCCTTGTAAGCGACAGGTAGCAGCAGGTGAACGCCAGGCACAGCACGCAATTCCACATTTATGAAGCCGATTATGGTGAGTGACTGGAACAGCGCCATGTAGCGTACGATTCATCATTACCCAAGACTCGGCGTAGAGCGCTGGCGTTCAGGCTTGCAGAGCGCCACCTATTACCTGTCGCTACCTGCCGCTCTCCCATACAGTTCAATGGACAATAATTTTCTTTTTGTTTCTTTTTTTTTTTTTTTAATCATTTTTGAAAACTTTTTTGATTTATAATATTTTTATGCAGAATTGTCTTTACATGTCTGGTATTAAATTGTTCATGTTACAATGTAATAACAATGCAATTCCATGTGTTTTCGCTTTGTTACTAGTGGATACATGTTCAAAAGCAGACTTTAATCACACAGTGTCTGGCGCTCTGGGCTACAACTACACGATTTTGAGCGCTGACGCTGTGTGAGGCTATTTTGTTTTGATGAATATGGTGTGAGTTGGTTGCACTGAGCTGGCGCTACCGTTCGCTCCCATACAGCGCTGTACTGGTGTTAGAGCGACTCACACAATACATTCATAAATGCCGGCCAGCGACTGAGACGCTCTGAAATAGCGAACCATGGGCGAGCACAGTGACTACTAGCGGTCGCTCGCAAAGCCTTGCTACAGTCGGTATCTGGCACTATTAATGAACCAGCCTGCCAGTGAACTCATTACCTTTTGATGGGCTTCCTCAGCAGAGAGGATTACTCGTCCTTGTATTTTTCAGTGTGACAGTCCCCTGCGAAGTGAATTCATTTTGGGGACTGAGAAAAAGGAATTAGCAGAAAGAAGCAAGTTCAGCGAGGTTTATTAGGGAATTCAAAGTGCTGATGGATGAAAGATGCCGCCCCTGACAGCCAGCGCAAAGCAAGCTGAAAGCAGCCAATATAGCCCTTTGCTTGGAATGTCCCTTTAAGGGATTAGTTGAGATTTTGTATTCCAATAAATATGCTTTATGTTCTATGTAAGTAGCCTTATCGCTTATATAATGGTGAGAAAAATCCTGATGTTACCATTTTACTACGGGAAATGTATTACTAATTATTGGCCATTTATGAAGGAGTAGGAGCCTGATATAACTGAGCAGTCTTAGTTGGAGTCAGACTTTGGTTTACCAACTCCTCAACCCTGGATCGGATGCTCCTTATGTGACAATCAGACAGAGACGATCAGACCTTTTGATTGGTAGTCTGATTGAATTTGTCCAACCGCAACACACACGCGGCGTCTAGTTAGCAGCATGTGTGAAGAACAAACAAGCTGCCACCTGATAAAACGCTATCACCGGCGTATCAACAGTAATACTATAATACAATTCAGCTGAATCAATCTGACTCACAAACAGTCACTGTGAAACCCAGATAGAACAGAGGGCATTAAAGGAGCAGTATCGCGAATTTTTCTTGGTGACTTATATTTAAATGGTACTTTGAATGTAGGTAAGTGTTGGAGTAAGAATTACAAATGTAGAAAAAAATGATGTGTGTGTTGGGCAGCTGGGGACTAATAGCTCATGTTTATGTCTTCTGAGTGTCAGAGCCCAACACTCTGGCCTGTTCCATGCTGAGGAGAGGGAGAAACAATGTAACAAAGTAATCAGCTGTTCAGTGCTGGCAGCCGTCCAGCATAAGATAACAACATTGCAACATTGCCTGGCCAGAACTCATATATCTAAAACATAAAGAAAAGCTCTAGAAGTCATTTAGCTGATTTTGACCGTTCTCCCTTCATGTTGGCTCTGCTGCAGAATCTTTCAGTTTACCATTTTCTCTCTCTTTTCTCAACACATTTTTCCATATGATCTTTCTTTCAGCTTTGTGTGTTTTGAGCAAAGCCCAACCCAGGATTTTCACTATCTGGAGTTTTGTGCCCCTAGGGGCATCCCGACTTGGGATGCCCTGATATGTGAAATCCACAAGTTTGCCTGTGAAAACGTACCTTTCCCTGTCCCACAGCACATGCGTGGGCTCTCATCCAATCAGTGCTGTTTGCACGCAGATGGGGAACCTGAGCAGTAACCTTCCTGGCCGCCCGGCCTGTCTAAATGACAATCTGCGTGAGCGCACCAGAAAAATGGGGGGATCTGTGGTTATCCAGGGGTCGTTTCACACAGTGGGCATCCTGATTTAGAATGCCCAAGGGGGAAGGTCAATGGCCGGGTCTTATAGACTTCAGGGTCGGCAACTCAGGGTTTTGTTCCACTTTAATACCTTTAGATTTTCCTGCACAGTTATTCAAAGAAGAATTTCAGTTATTTTCAGTCAGTTTAGTTTATTTTGTATAGATTTTACACATTTGAGTCACCTGGTCTCATAACAAAAGCAGCACCTCACACACACACAGCCGTTACCACTGATTACAGTGTCAGCCTCTGAGGTAAAGTGTTGCTAGGAGACCAGTGGGCTAAATGAAGCAGCTCACTAAATACAACCCAGCAGATCCCCCTATTGGACTGAGCCATTGTAATTATACAATTTAAAAGAAAGGCATATATTTTTTCCTTTTTCTATCGCCTCATTATTTATACACGTTAGAAGCTATTGTGTGGCTATTTAATTATTTATCTTTTTTAATTCAAATTTTGCGATACTGCTCCTTTAACCGAGCATAAGATTTACCAGGGAATATGCATAATTGCATAGGTTTCTTATTTCTAAATTCAGACTAAGTTCACACTTAGGACTGACCTAACTAATAGTAGGAAGGAAGAAAAAAAAGGAATGAACATATGGAAGAAAGATAGAAAGCAAGATAGGGAAAAAAGAAATGAAAGAAACGAAGGACTGACAGAATAAAAGGCTCTCCCAAATATCCAATCCTTAGTCTAAGTTATTGCACTGTCCTGCATAGGGACTACCCAGGGCAGAGGGAATGAAGTTGCCCTCTCAAGGTGCAGGGGCTCCAGCACCTGCCCATGTATGTCCAGTGCTGACGCCTGCCCTGTTCCGGTGGATAGAGCTGCAGAAATAAATGGATATGTTAAAAGGTTGGTAGCATAGACTAGCCCAGGTGTGCTGCACTGGAAAAACAGAGAAGATGCTGGATGTGGAGGCTGATTCATTACTAGCGCTAGTTATCAGCAGATGAGCGTCTATATAGCGGCGCTTAGACTGACCGCTAATATACGCTGTGATCGGCTATCGGGTGCTGTAACAGAGCGCCTCAGTTGCTGTAGTAACCTGGCCGGCATTGATGAATGAGATGTATGTTGGGCGTTCTAACACCAATACAGCATTGCAGTGAGCCAAAGGTAGCGCCAGCTCAGTGCGACTGACTCTCAGCGACTTACACCATATTCAACAAAAAAACTTAAAAAGAGCGTAGGCGCTCTGGATCTGGTCACTATATCATAGAGAGGCAGACGCTGTGTGATTAAATTCTGTTTTTGAACACATATCCACCAGTAACCAGGCGAAAATGCATGGAATTACATTGTTGTAACATTGTGACAATAATACTTTAATGCCAGACCTGTAATAACAATTCTGCATAAAAATATAAAAATCTAGGCCAGGAAAGGTGACACAATTATTTGAGAGAAAAAAAAGGGGCCAAACCAAATTGACAAGGGTCATAAGAAAGGGGCACGTCTCCACAAATACCATAAAATAATATTTTATTAAATGTTACACTATAGCAAAAATAAAAACACACATGCAACACAAAGACTGTTAAAATCAGTTAATCCACTATTCCTGTGATGCTAAAATACTTAGCAATCCATATTATAGAAGACCACAAGGTATCAAAAAGTACAAATAGAAATCAGTATTAAATAGCTCCACAAATAGCCCAAGAAAAAAAAATATATACGGTATATATATTTTATATATTTCTAAATACTCAAGTGAGTGTTCAATTACTCCACTTTGTGCAAAAAATACAAGTATAAAAAGGTAATTACTCCAAATAATTCATCAAGACCATAAACCTGTGCAATCAATCAAATCTAAAGTGCAAATGCTAAATAAGGAGCCTATATTCACCAAGTAAAGCAGGGGATGAGACCCCTAATGTAAACCCAATACACAAAGTGCTGTTAGTGCAGAGGGCTGTATAAGGGAGCTGCAGAGGGCTGTATAAGGGAGCTGAGGTAGTAAGCAATCACTGGAAAGAAAAAGTAAAGATCATACTGTCCTTGTGGTCAAACGTGACTAATCATCAGGCAGAGGATTGAAGGCAGGAGACCCCACGCGTTCCGACGATCCGCTACGGCTTCTCCAGGGGTCACTATAAATAACCATTCTGCATAAAAATATAAAAAATCAAAAAAGGTTTCAAAAATGACTTTTTCTAGGCCAGGAAAGGTGACACAATTATTGGAGAGAAAAAAAATTAAAAACAAAAATCCCTGTTTAAACAGAAGAAAAGGAACGTCCATTGAAATGAATGGGAGAGTGACAGGTAATACCTTTCATAAATGTAGTATTGCGTACAGCACCCGGCGTTCACCAGACGCTGCCTGCCACTACAAGGCATTACCTGGTGCTATACCTTGATGAATAAACCCCCTACTTTCTCAAAGTTTAAAATGTATTTCCCAGTAGCCCTGAAAAGAACAAATGCCTACAAACATGTTTTCAGTATTGGATGGACTGGAGCAAATGTTTTCGCCTGTATTTGTTTATCCGTTGGGATCTTAATATACAGTACCTTGAATAATATGGTGGATAATATCTAGGCCAGAGTTTTTCAGCTCTGTCCTCAAGTCCCCCCAACAGGTCATGTTTTGTGGATCTCCACACAGACAGCTCTGTAGCTCTGCTAAAGTTCCAATTGCATCACCTGTTCATCTGTGTGGAGATCCGCAAACCAAGGCCTGTTGGGGTTACTTGAGGACAGGGTTGAGAAACACTGATCTAGACCACAGGCACAGTTTTAGTTGTTTGTTGTGCTATTATATTAGGCATTACAACTGCACAGATCTTATATGTATATAATGTGACTTTTGCCTAGGTCTCTTGAACCTCTGGAGGATCAGACAGGAGCAGGAAGGGACTTCATGGAAGCCAAGCCATCACCCACCCATTTGTCACTGGGCTTTCAGCAGGTTGGGATGATCCTGGGCTGCTGACCCTTAATGTATTCCAGATGTCAACTGGCAGTCAGGTGAGATACAGGAAGCGCTAATAAAATCCTAATTATGTGACCAATTTTTGGGGACAGTCATTCATCTGTGTTTAGAAACAAGCCAAGTTTTAGGATAAAACTGGTCAGAAACCAGTAGAACAACCTGGGTAACAGAATATTTTGCTTTGAGATCGGCCATGTCTTGGAGAGAGGGTCCTGGTTTTCTCAATAAACTAACCTAACCCCCCCACCATCAGTGAGTCCTGAATTGGAGACATAATGGCCAGTCTTTGAGGTGTTCAAAGGGCACCGCCATCCTAGAACACCAGACCTTTTTTCTTCACAGTAATAAACCATTACTGTTTGGCACTGATGGGGAAAAGGGAAGCCACCTGCTCAGACTCTGACACACTGCTTTTTGGGGTGGGGTTCTTTGGAGGCCAGACAGTGTGTTTTGTCCCGGGCTATATAATCGTCCAGTGCAACGTTTTCTGACACATTAATGCATACAATTTATTTATTTATTTACCTATTTTGCATATTCATATAGCATTGACATATTCCATGGCTCTTGATAAAGCTTGTACAGGTAGAAGCATTCATAAGGGTCATTTCACTGTAAATACATTCAAGGGACAGTTTTGCTCTTCAAACTATAGTGATGGCTTGTGTTTTTGTTCTACATCTTTATTATGCATTTTTGTTTTATTAAATTATTTTACTACTAAAATATCCCCCCACCACCATACAGAGACACACGGACATCCGATATGGGTAAAAGGTTGGGTAGGTTTCTGATTTTTTTTTTTTTACAGTCAGTGGGAAGATAAGCAGCTTTTACTTGTAATCATAGAAAGTAGAAGCATTTTATATCTTTTATGTATTTTTTAAAGCAAACCAAAGCAAATATGTAGATGTCACATTGACAGTTGTATGGAGCTATTCTGGCATGATTCAGCACTTCGCTGCTGGCTTGTCTTTCGTTCTACCCAATTACAGTGCTGGATAAATAGAACTATGTGGCCGATAAGTGAAGCTAGAAGAGGGCTGTGATCAGTTTCGGCTGACCATAGAGGATTAGCAAGCTGTAACCGGCCTTGGAATCTTTTACACCCTAAAGCTGGATTACTAGGATTTCTGACCGCTTTAAGGTGGACCAAAACCCAGGATTTTGTCTATCATGGGTTTTGGTCCTTGCCCGGGGTGTGTGAAACCCGCCAGGTCGCCTAACCCACCTGTTCCCGGTCCTCTTGCGCATGCGCGGCCTCTTGTCCAGTCAGCGTGCTCAGATCCACTGACGTCACGATGTCTAAGCTGAGCGGCTCTGAGCGCGCTGACGGCCACATCCCCTGCTACCCTCTAACAAGGAGCGTGCCCGCATCGGCCATTAAAAAATGCTTGGTGTGGGCACGCCCTGCTACAGGGATTATGGGGGATGCGGCAGCTGCTCGCACATGTGCCGTTGGACCAGGAAAGATAAGTGTATGGGTGACCTGGGGGGTTTCACACAGTGGGGCATCCTGATTTTGGATGCCCCGGGGGAAGGAATCGATCGGCCCGGGAATCTGCCGATCGCCGTGGGTTTTGGTCCACTTTAGGGGGAAACTTTGTGCATATAAAAACAACTTTTCAGGGTTTTAAATTAAGCCACACCCCCTCTTTGAGCGAGTGATAGGAGTTGTAACAGTTACAACAATGTTAACACTTTGAATAGGCAAATTAATCATTTATTGATGCAGATCTGCATGTTACACCTCCAAAGAGGGACAAATGAGACAAGGGGCAGGGGGACATGGGCTCAAAAGAGGGACAGTCCCTCTAAACGAGGGACTTGTATGAAAAACAATATTCATACTCTCCTCCAGCAGTCTCAGTCCTGCACAGCCCCTGCTACCGACAACCAGCCGAGGGCTGACAGCACACTCCCCCACCAGCTTCATGGCACATCCCTACTTTCAGGCTCAATAGAACATGCTTCCTCTGTGACTGGAGGGATGCGAATGTGCCTAGACCAACTACAATGCTAATTTCTGCTGTGGTCATTATTGTTGTTCAAGAGCCAGTCAGTAGCATGTGCCCTTAAAAGTATAGTCCAGCCAGACTGCCCATTTTTTAGGGTTCAGACAGTTTTCTGAGCTTCAGCTGCCCACGCTTCGACCAGTCAAGATGGCCATGTTAAAGACCTCTACAAATAGGTTTTTGAAGACCCACAGTCTAGTCGCACCTTGTTTTTCCCCAGCAGTAGTTGTGTACATTATTCTGGTATAAATAAAGATGGCCCCCAAACACAGACAATGGCAAAGAGTTCAGACTGCAGTGTCTCTGTGTATAGTTAACCTTTAACTAGGCCCGTACTGGAATTCCCCTTTCACCTCAGCTAGTATCGGCTCCAGAGGCCGAGTTTCTCTTACTGGCAGCATGTAACGTTGTCAAGCCAGTGACAGATATGTAGTTAAGTATCGATGTAACTCGAGTAGTATTTAGCTAGTTCCTGCAGAAGGCTTTTTACTGGTAAATATGCTAATGAATCAGTATTTTGAGGGTTAGGGCACTTGATGGTCAGATGGTCCATTTTAAATGTTGGTCAAAATTGTTATACACCTATTTAAAGTGTACCAAAACCCACCCTGGAGTCTATAAGACTCCAAGGCAGGCATGCTCACTCCCCTGTGGTACCCCGATAAGGGGTGCCCTGCTGTGTGAAACCCCCCAGGTCGCCAAAAACTTGCCTTTGTTCCTGGTCCAACGGGGCATGTGCGAGCAGCGGGCGCACCCCCGCTATCCGTTTAGCAGGGAGTGTGTCTGCGCCAGGCAGGCACGCTACCTGTTAAAGGGTAGCAGGGGATGCGCCCTCCAGCTTGCTTAGATCCTCACGCGCTCCTGGAGAGATCTGCGCATGTGTCATAGGACTGGGGAAGGGTAAGTGAGATCGGCGACCTGGGGGGTTTCAAACATGGGGGGGCAAAAACCAAAACCCAGGATAGTTAAAATCCTGGGTTTTGGTCCTCTATTAGAAAAATGCAATTAATGCAAGTTAAAGGGAATGTCCATTCAAAGCCAGGTGATAATTCTCACTCATGTTTTAGGAGGAAAACTGCCATTCATTGTCATTGTCTACCTGGTATAAAAAAAAAATCTAAATTTTTTTTCTCTCCTAGAATTCTTACCTGTGCAATTACTATACTATACAGGGAATTTTAGCATCGCTTACCCCTCTGAAATAGGACAATCTGACACATCAAGAACTATAGATTATGAAACGATACTTGTAGTGTACAGACACACTTGTTGCTTTAAAATATATTTTATTTTCACACTTGTGCTGTTATAGAACGCCCTGTTCTGTAGACATTCAGGAATGAAGACTTTCTGCTCCTTCTCACAAAATTAGGTTTGGCAATGCTTATACAGAAACGTGATGTAATGGATTGTCCCTTTTTTTTTTTTTTGGCTTAGCACCACCTCCTTTACCGATATTGGCCTAAGCATAAGTCTGAGTGAAGGGAACTGTGCGCACTCTTACGGTTGTTAAAATACTTTGAGTAAAAGTAAATCAAGACACACACCCCATGCCTGTGTTTTTTTTTAATTGCACAAGCTTGAAGTGGACCAAAACCCAGGATTTTGACTATCCTGGGTTTTAGTCCTTGCCCCTGGGGCACCCCGATCTCTCCGCTGTGTGAATCCCCCCAGGTTGCTGAAGCCAACTCGCCTCTTCCTGGTCCTATGGCGCATGCACAGCCACTCGTCCAATCAACACGCTCAGAGCAGCTGATGTCACAACGTCCAAGTCTTTGTGTAAGGCCAACAGCTGTGAGCGTGCTGGCGGCTGCATCCTCCACTACCCTTTAACAGGAAGCGTGCCTGCGCCGGCCATTCACAAATGCCTGGCGTGGGCACGATCCCTGCTAGAGGGATAGCGGGGATGCGGCCGCGGCTCGCCCATGCGCCGTTGGCCTGGGAAAGAAGGTAAGTGTATTGGGCAACCTGGAGGCTTTCATGCAGCAGGCATCCTGATTTTGGATGCCCCAGGGGGGAGAGAATCGATTGGCCCGGGAATCTATAAGAGCGCCGTGGGTTTTGGTCCACTTTAAATATGTTTTTATAGGTCCTCTGTTTTTTTCTGCAGTTTGGACGTGCAGGCAAGTAAAAAAACAAACTAGACTTACCTTTCTGCCTTTTCCGAAACACACAACCTATTCCTGACCGCTCCTGGAAGGGACTGTTCAGTCCAGGCAGTGTTGGTGGGCTCCAGGCACTGACCCAGAACCACCATCAAGGCAGTACAAGAGATCCAAAACTAACACAGTGTTTCTAGTTTGCTTGTGTTAATGTTTGTGTTATTTATTTGGTAAGTTACATGTGTTAGTTTGCTAATAAACATTGATTTGATTATGCAACAATCTAATTTAGTTTTAGTTGCTGGGAGACCAAGAATGATTTCACCTTGTAGGTCTAAGGTACCTCAGCCCAGAGGGCGGGTTACAGCTGTGCTTTGCATTGACATAGCAGAACTGAGGTTAGGAAAAGGACAGCAATCCCAGAATGCAGAGCGGCGTAGTGAAACGACACTTCCTGTCTGCAGCCTGAGACTCCGCAGGCATCCATCTTGGACGTTAGAAGGCACAAAAAACGCAATAGGTGCAGGTAGGATGATTTTCAATGTGGGCAATCTGTATGTACGGGTGGGGGAAACATATAACATAGGCTCTTATTCAGGGTGAGGGTCCAGTTTAAGTTTAGTAGGCCCCTAGCTAAAGCCTATCCTAGGACCAGAGGGAGAGATAGTGGCTGGAAGGCCTTACTAAATGTACTTAGAAAAGATCACACTAGTGACCAGTGTAAATTTGATTCTGAAAACCTTTAATGAACCCATATCTAAAGGAAAGCAGAGGCCACAACCTGAATGGTAACATTTGTTCCCAAAAATCTACCCTAAACATTTTACCCCTGTTGTGTGTTAAATAATTGCTGCCATGCTTCAGTGCCTGACGGAAGACTAAAGAATACAGTACAGTATGATATATATATATATATATATATATATATTCATCAACACATCTCAGATTTTACTCTCTGCAGTCTTGTTCTGCCATCCATGGCATAAACATAATTTCATACAATTTAACTTGCTTTATACCTCATAAAATTCCAGTAACCAATAAATACTTAAAATACCACTGGACATCAGGTCACAATCCACTCACTGATACATTTCCGCTTAAGTGTCAGGTGATTATTTGTGAGTTTAATCAGGAGCTGGGTTTGGCTTGGATTGCTGGTCCACTTCTGATCAGGTACTAAAATGCAATGTGCCAAAAAGATTGCTCTTAAAGTGGACCTCCTATCAGAAATAATTTGAGGTCCTTTTAATCCCAGATTTGGGAGGCCCCTACAGTTAAAGATGCTTAGGAATCCAAAATCAGGCATGAAAATCTGTATGATAGGGGATTGGAAATGGCCATATGTTTGGCTGCTCTGTCTGCTTGAGACCCACTTTTATTTATAGTGTAGCAACATACGATATTGCAGTTTTGTCCTGCAGTTGTCTTTTTCGCATACTTTTTATTATGGACTTTTTTCAAAAGGCCTCAGATCAGCTGTGCCAAAAGACACAATCTCATTCGTTTACTATGGCATGGTATGGTATTCGTCCTGGGCACTTGACTTCAATGGGCTCAGAAAGAGAAGGTCCTAGTGTATGGAGGCACATGTTGAAGTTTCACTCTGCAGGACATCCCAATTCGGTATGCCCCAGAGAAAGGCCCGCAGCCGGCCCTGGAATCTTTTCAATTCCAGGGCCTGACCTGCTTGGGTTTTCTTCCAATTTAAACCGGACCAGCAGCCTGGCACAGTTGGAAAAGAAAGGCAATTGCCATTTTGGAGCTTCCTTTTTTACTATAGCAGGAGTTAGAAAAAGGTAAATGAATTTTATGTGCAGCCCTGGGGAGGGATGCATGTGAACACTGATGGTTGTGTTGGTCTGGTTTAAGTAATTTTTGACTGTTGGTCCGCTTTAAGATGTTTACTTGGGGGCTGTTCTGCCAGACAGTGTCACATCGGTGCAAATTAAAGTAGTGCAAAATGTAATTTATACATTTTTCAGCATGTTGCTACACTGCTAATGTTTTAGTAAATGTGCCTCTTGTAGTGCAGCAACATGAGCAAATGTGGAAAAAATATTTTGCACTACTCTAATTTGCACCTATGGCGCATGCGCGGCTGCTTGTTCAATCAGTGCCATCGGGTCCACCGATCTCCCCCTTCGTATAAGTCTTCGTCTAAGGCGAGCGGCTCAGAGCACACTGATGGCCGTATCCCCACTACCCTCTAATGGAGTGTGCCCATGCCGGCCATTCACAGACACGCGCCCTTCTAGAGGGATAGCAGGGATGCGGCCGTGGCTTGCGCATGTGTCGTTGGAAAAGAAGGTAAGTGTATGGGGGCGACCTGGAGGGTTTCACACAGCGGAGCATCACAATTTTGGATGCCCCGGGGGAGGGAATAGATCAGCCCGGGAATCTTAAAGATTCCCAGGCCGATCGCCGTGGGATTTGGTCTGGGTTTTGACATCCCAGTGTGGGATTTCCTACTGTGTGAAACCCCCTGGGTTCACCTGCATACCCATCATGCAAGCAAACCCATGGCACATGCGCAAGCTTTCATCCAAGCAGCACTGTCCTGCTGTATATATTGTTTCAGGGCCACAGAGCCTGGCATAGAGAGTAAGGAGCAGTTTGCATTCTCGGTGTGGCCTGTCCATGCATCATGGGAATGTTTGCAAGGTGAGGGTACGGGTGGTTTCACGCAGTGGGGCATGTGTAAATAGGGAATCAGGCAGCCCTGCAGTCTTTTAAAGCGCCAGCAAATACTGCTTTTGGTCCGCTTTAAAAACGTTCCCCTCGCTCCTAGGATCATGCCTTCCCTCTGGTTGCCATCTCACCACCCCACAGTAGGCAGGTAGTGAGGAAGCACAGAGGTGTGTGCACCATACTGTATTCTCGCACAGGGAGCCTTCCATCCCAAGGCCGGTCCTGTCCACCAATGCTTATGATCTGCTGTTGTAATACTATAGTTCCAGAATCCTATTTAAAGGCCATATCCAACCCCGACACCGTATCTGCCCCTGCAATACTAATGCTTTACACAGCCATGTCTACTGCTGTCCATGCAATGCTATAGTCCTAGCTGTGGACACATACCTTGACCAGCCCCCTGGCTAGGGACCAGTCAATTACTGTGCTGATTCTTGGCTCTAGCTAACCCCTGCTCATGTTTGCACTGCCCTAATGGCAGATTAATTGTTACCTGACTAAACTCTCCATATTGTGTTTACTAAGGATATTAGACTGTGAGCCTTCTGGAGGGGTAGCGGTGGTGTTAATGCTTTTTTGGAAAGCACTACTGAATATGTTGGTGCTATATAAATATGCATAATACAACTTATATGAAGCTAGCCCATATATGAGCAGTGTGCTACAGGCACAGCTTCCACCTTAGCCATACGCCCTCCCCGCCCGATGTCCCCATGTCACTGAATACACACAGACGCAGGTGAGCGTTTCCCTGTCGCCTCCCACATTCCACCGTACTGTGACCAAGCAGTGCTGAGTGCCGGATCACAAGTGTCAGGGAAGGCTGAAGAAGTGACAGCCCCTGCCAATGTCTGGTATGTGTGTCTTTCACTAATGATGTTGTATGAGGTCCCGGGCTCGCCGAACACTTTCTCCACTAACAGGTGGTAACTGCCAGTAATGGTGCAGCCGCTCTGAGGGGTTGGGGCTGAGAAGAATGCAGTGCGCTTGGAGACATACAGCTCCCCTTTTTTTACCTAAAGGAAGGCTGTTTTAAATAACAACTAGGTTATAAGTGTTGGTATATGTTTGTTGATCACTTACTGCGCCTAATGTTAGTGTCAGATCCTTTTTCTGATTGCTTTCCAAGAAAAGTTTGCAGAGTGTTTTCATTGTCTATTGATTCTCCGGTTGTGTTCAGATCACTTGGATTGCAGCCTTGTAATTCGTTTGTTATTCATCATTCAGCATGGGGTATTTTTTCAGCTACAGGCAAACCAGGTATCTTAATGTTCATATAGATGATCGGTGTTATTGTACGCTACGGAAGCTTTGCTAGCTCAGACATGTCCAATGAATTATATATGAGGTGTGCCTTTCTGCCTTCAAGGCTTAACATTACCTAGAGAGCCGCTAATGAACTGCTAGGTAGGCACAATCCTTATGGAGTGTTAATCGCGATATACATTATATTCATTGTATTATAAGATCAATATATATGGTAAATTAAAAGAAAAATCAATCATTTTGTTGTATTGTCCCTTGTGAGAAGATACTTCTTTAAAAGGATATCTATAGGCATTTCAAATGGGGGAAAAAAGGTCATTTAAAATCCCTGTCCAGGCAATTAAAGCATGTAGGGTCCATCCCGCGGAATAACTTCAGCCACCACCACTGATTTTATTTGCGGTCCCTGCAATGCACATCAGGGTTTGCTTTCAGCATCAGGGCTGACTGGCCTGGACAGGCACCCAGACCGGCTCAGCTTGCAGGACTGCATGGAATCGAGCCTGTGGACTGGCAGGTAGGTGAGCTTATTTTTTTTTATCTGCTAGGATCACTGCTGCAGATGATTGCTGAAGGTATACTGCATGAAATGACCCAGCATATCTGCCTCCAGTCTCCAGGCATGCCCCGAGTGGCAAGTTGAGCAAACACATGGTCAGAACAATGTTCCCTGCTGTTGTTACAGTGTGTTAGTGCAAAGTTTCACAAATGGCTGGTATATGCTAAATTGTGATGCCCTTTAATTTAAATATTTCATGATGTTTCAAAAGAGAGAGAGAAAACAGTCCTAAATATCTCACATGCTGGTTACTAACACTGGGAACTCTGGAAACATCCAGTGACTGTATAATTTAAATTTGATTTCAGCAGACCAACATCACCCCTGAAAAATGGGCATAGGTCTGTTATAACCTTTCCACTCCGGTTGCCCTGGAATAAGTCGTAGTGATCACTTTGTCTAGGCAGGATCTTCTTCAAATATGGGCCCTGATTCCCACTGTAGAAAGACTGGGTCTGTACAAGTTAAGTATGTCTCACTTTGGGGCTGCGTGATGGTGGGGATGGAGCTTTAGGTGGCAGCTAGGGTGTAGGTCGACTTTGGTGTACTTTGCCACAAGACCAGGAGCCCCGTTGCACCTGAAACTCCCCTGCAGCCAGTCCGATGTCATCTGTCACGTTCCCAAGAGCCTGGTGTCTCAGCAAGCTATGTCTCACACTTTTGACTTCTGTCTCGCCAGATGTGTCCACCATAGTAAAGGACCATATACAATAAGGGGGAGTCTTGGTCTTTGTACTCCGCACACACCCACTTGAGGCAGCAAAAAGCGTCCAGATTGCAGAGACACTGGGCCCTGAGGAGCATGTTAGATGCTGCAGGTAAGCAGGGCAGCCTCGTGCCATAATGGTCTGGTGGAAAAGTCCCCCTGTGTATTTTCCTTTTTAAATGAGCTGTTACAATAAAGGTTTAAATTACTCTTACATTACTTTGACTTTCGGAGTCGAAATCGACAGCAATTTCAGCCCCTCCTCTAATTTTCCTAATGCCTGTCAATCTTTAGGAAGTTAACTGGTGGACATATAGAGGTACTTGAAATACTATGAAATAATGACTCCCTTGTGGGGTATAGTGCAGAAGGTTCTATAGATGGCAAGTTTTCTTATATGAGGAGGAGAGCTCGCCACATTTCAATGAATTACCGCTTTGTGTCTTTGGCATCCCTTGTCCACAGTGGAATGGATTGTTTATTCTACCTTCATGATGAGTTTATGTTCTGTAGCTTAGTAGTTTAAAGCACCACTCTGGGTTATTTGCTCTGTCAAGAATTATACAAGGACCTACAGCAACATAGACCGCCTTTGTAGAGGTTCTCCTCCCTCAAGAAAATGTCAAATCAAATCTCTGGCTGCTATCATGACACCGGCAGCTTTTAATCCTTATATTTCTGGTCACATGGTGACTGGAGAAGACCACAGACGTCTGGGCACAGGGGCAACCACTGCCCAAGGTCCAGGAGCACTTGAGGTAGTTAGATGTGACTTTTCTGATTATTGGTTTTCCGATATGACAGCCTGCTAAGGCAATTTAATATGTAAATTATTATTAGTGGATCTTAACTGACAAATGCATGTTGGTTTATTGTAAAAGTCTGCTTACAAGCTGACCGTAATGTAGGTTACAAGGCATGTCTATAACAAAATAATAACCTCTAGGAAGTTTGAGTCTATGCAGTCCTACCTGTCACTGACCTCTCTTGTAAGCCCCGGTGACCACAGCTGGCTTCTATGTATAGGACCGCCTGACCATTCAGAGTTAAATGGGTATCTCTGCAGTGGCTGGTCTCCATGTACAGATGTGGTCCTGCAAGTGGGTCGTCAGCACTGGGGCTGCCCTTATAAAGGTGTGAAAATGTTGCATGTGGGGCTGTATAGAATTGAACCTGCTAGAAGAAGGTAGTTTATATTCTGGTTTTGGGAGGCAGCAAAAACACCTCTCAACTACAGCTGGTGTGCTGCAGCTTCTGGTAAATTTGGCTATGTGCCTGGCTTTCCTGCTACAGTATTCCTCGATGTGAGCAGGTTTACACATCAAACATTTGGATTTCACAAGCTGCAGGCTGGTTCGCAGGAACAACACAAACATATTTGGTAACATTTGGTTAAGTGAAGCCCAGCAAAGGTTGGGTTCCGTAAATACTGTATTGTAGATTATCTGCAGTTTGGTATGGGCATACCTCCCAACTGTCTCTGATTCGGAGGAACTGTCCCTCTTTTGAGTCCATGTCTTTCGTTGTTTTGTCCTTCTTTGAGGTGTAACATGCAGATCTGCATCAATAATTGATTGATTTGCCTATTCAAAGCTTTTATTGTGTTGCAATTGCCTATCTCCTATCCATCAATAAATGAGTGGGCGTGGAATTAATTCAGCAATTGTCCCTCTTTCCTACCCTGAAAAGTTGGAGTGTATGTATTGGGTGGAGTATCATGTTATAGGAATTGAGTTTTAGGTTGGTTTCAGTTCTGATGAATATGATTTCACATGAAATATGGCTGCAGTAATCAAGTTTTAAATGAAGTGGAGAGGGTTGGACCCAACTTAAATTTCTTTATTCTCATCGTGAGGATCCAGCAGGCAGGCAGAAAAGTCAACTCTAACTACCTCAAGTGCTCCTAGACCTTGGGCAGTGGTTGCCCCTGTGCCCAGACGTCTGGGCCCTGTGGTCTTCTCCAGTCACTATGTGACCAGAAATATAACGATTAAAAGCTGCCTGATCGCCGGCCCAGGTAAGTGTACAGTTGCTTTTTATGTGCTGCACACTCTGCATTAGGTTAAAGGGCACCCCTAACTTGCCGCCACCACCCGCTGCCACAAATTTTTTTTGTAATTGTCCCAGTCCAATTCTGCCTCTGGGGCAATTTTGGGCAATTTTTGGGCCCTGAAGTTGATTTCAGTGGGGTTCAGGTATCCAAACTTTTGTTCAAAGTTCTCCTAATTTTGCTGAACTTCCTCGCTCTAAGCTGAAGCTAAAATAAATGTTTTAGCTTGTGAGACTGAAAGTATAAGCCAAGACCAAATAAGGGGTTGGATACAGGCTCTTCGCTTGTGGGTAGGGATCTGAAGAAACACCCACAGAAAAGCCCACACCCCAATGACATGATGCAGGTTGGAAAGTTATAAATCATATTTCTCTTCTCCTGTTCTTCTGTTTATGGAGAGGCAGAGATGGGTAAAACTAAATTCTAGACTAGAGCTGATTTAAAGGGCAGATTTAGGAGGAAAGACCTGTAGATGAAGATGGTGGAGGATGGGAAGGCAGCAAGGGAGGACCTGCCAATGGAAAACCTGTAGCATCGGGAGAGACTTCCCCCTGCGAGTGTTAGTAACAGTGACTATTAACATGGTAAATTTTGAAACCTGATATTGAGCTGACATGATTCATTAAGGTGGGGGATGAATTTTACTATAAAAATAGCATAGCTGGCGAGCCGATGGCGGAGTAGGCTGTATGGTACTGGAGCTCTGCACAGGACCACCCGGGCCAACGACCATAGACCCAACAAAACCCTGCTACCTCAATGACCAGACGCAGGAAGAACTCGACCACCACCAGGAGACAACACCCGGCCTCCGTTGCGCGTTATTTTGAAGCAGCGGGCCGGGAGGGAGAAGGAGGAAGTTCCGGCAAGATGGCGGCGACGAGGCAGAAGACGGCGCACGTGGAGCTGCGGGAGGTAGAGACCGGACCAGGGTCTCCCCCCCCGTGCTGCGGGCGGGGGCGGAGGAGCCCCGAGAAGCGCTCAAGGCAGAATGACGGTGGAGGAGGAGGCGGCGAGCCCGGTGACAGCTGGCGGGACGCCGGCTGCGCAAGTGAGTGAGGCGGCGGGGAGCTGTGGCTTGATTCCCCCTGCACGGAGGGGAGGAGGGCCTGCCCCTTCGGCTATGCTCCGGTCCCCAGTGACGCAACGGAGCACAAATGGGGGGATCACAGGAGGGCAAGAGCCACTTATTGAAGCGGCCCCAGCGCTTATGAGACATGCTGACAGTCCCCCAGGGCAGAGAATGGAGCCCTGTCAGACGGGGGGGGAGAGATGCAGCCCTCCTTCGGTTCAAGCAGCGTCACCACACACACACAGGCTTAGCCCCCTGGACAGTCCATGGTCCCCAGCACATGCCCCAGAGGGAATTACTGGGGGATGCCCCTCTCCCCAAAATGACCTGGAGGGACCCAGAGGAGACCCCACATTAAAAAATGCCAACTACCTCCAACAATCAAGAATGGCGCCGTCGACTGCCCCTATGGCGCGCTTTTGGGATGCCCCTGCTGTGACGGGGGGAGGCACTGCACACTCCGACCACCTGTCCCCGGAGAGATCCTGGAGCGCAGGACCCACCAGCTGGTCACCTGATGCCCTCCCCTCCAGGAGCGACGGCGGGAACTCGGTGGAGACATCTGCGATCCCACCATGCGGGTTGCCCTCAGCTATGCAACATATGCCCCCGTCCTTGATCTTGGCTTTGGCTGAAGTGGTACGTACCAACATCTCAGACGCCCTGCGGGCGCTCCCTTCCCAATCGGATTTTGATGGATACCTTGTGCAAATGGAGA
This sequence comes from Gastrophryne carolinensis, assembly GCA_027917425.1. Lineage (NCBI taxonomy): Eukaryota > Metazoa > Chordata > Amphibia > Anura > Microhylidae > Gastrophryne > Gastrophryne carolinensis. The sequence continues at coordinate 169,595,563 of CM051240.1, read as the reverse complement.
ACACACTCCGGAGAGAACTCAGCACGTTACAAAACTCTATCTCTGAAGTTTCCCACAGAGTGGACTCGATTGAGCAAGATCATTCCACGCTAGCTCAGAGAGTGGCGAACCTGGAACAGCTACAGCGGGAAGAGAGAAGAGACACCTCTGCCCTGTATCTCAGTCTGGACGACCTCGAGAACCGAGGCAGACACAACAATGTCAGATTAAGGGGGCTCCCGGAGACAGTCTCCCAACCAGACCTGGAGAACGCAGCTAAGAGTATATTCAACACGATCCTGGGCTCCCCTCCTGCAAGTGACATTGTCATCGACAGAATCCACCGTGCCCTGGACCCCAGCCCGACGGATCTGCAGCGACCCAGAGATGTGATCTGTAGAATTCACCTATACAAGACCAAAGAGGACATCCTGAGAAAGGCGTGGGAAAAGGGACCAACCAGATTCGAGGGCTCATCTGTGGCGATCCTCCCTGACCTCTCATCCAGGACACTTCAAATGAGGCGAGCACTGAGACCCCTGCTAGAGGTGATTCAACGCCAGGGGGCCTCCTACCCTTGGGGGTTCCCCTTTCACCTTATTGTCCGCCGGAACGGAGGATCCTTTGCTCTGAAAACCGCTGACCAGCTTCCTCAACTTTTTGCCTTCCTAGATGCTGACCCGGTGCGGGTTCCAGATTGGCTCGCACCGACTTTGGAGCCTCAGCTTGGTGGGCTTAGGGCTCGGGGGCGACGTAGGCTGCCTGGAGGAGCGAGAGGAGTTTCGGGACGCCGGGAACCCCCACCCGGCAACAGACCCTAAGAATCGGATAATAGCTGAGCCGTGGCTTCTCCCTGCGGCGGGGCCCCGCCGGGGTCGACCCGCCCCTTGACCCTCTGACGGGGGGAGGACCACCCCACTGAAAGTTCTCACCAGATGGTACAAATGCCCAGCGGACATCGCTTTGTACGCGCCGGGGGGAATCAGACGCATGTTGGAGGTGCGGGACGCCCCGAGGAGGGATCTTACACATCTGGTGGGAATGCCCCCCGATCAGACAGCTTTGGGACACAGTTTTCAAGATCCACACGGAAGTGGAGGGCTCTGTGGTGCCGAACGACCCGAGAGTTGCTCTGCTCTCCCTGATCCCAGGTTCTATTGCCAAGGCTAAGAAGGGAGTTCTCAAATTCTTCCTGACAGCTGTACGATCAATTATCCCCAGACATTGGAAGTCCCCTCTTCCGCCAAGCCTTACGGAATGGTTTGTAGAAATGGATCACATTTTGAGGATGGAGGAGTTGACGACGGAGGGTAGAGAGGGAGGTGAGGAACACTGGGCAACTTGGATGAACTGGATCAGGTTCAGGGAGTCGGACGAGGCAAAGGCCTTTCTGGCGTTGGATGTGGGCCGGAGCTGAGGCGACTTTCGGGCGGGAATACGGCGGCCTGGTGGCGTGAGGCCACCTTTTCTAACACAGCCTTCCTCCCCATCCTGCCCTTATCCTCCTGTTTCCCTCCCTCTCGTCCTTTTCCCCTCCTCCCCTCCCTCTCTCCTTCCCTCTTGCCCCCACCCCTCCCTTGTCTTGTCTTTCCTCTTGTCTCCCTCGTTCACCCCTCCCCCACATGGTGGGTTCCCCCTCCTTCCCCGCCGTGCCTTTGACCTGCCCCTCTGATCTCGCCTCGGACAGGACCGGAACCCCGTGGCTGGGCCGCCCACGGGACTTGTGCGCCTCAGGTCCCCTTGCCGCCTTGGCGGCCGGCGGGGGGGTAGCCCTTAGCCTCCCGTTGGGCTTCGGGTGATGGGGTGGGGGGTCTGGTTCGTTCTGACCTGACATGGGCGGCGTACCCCCACGGGCCCAGAACGACGCAGAATACTCCCCCGCGGTGATGACCCTTGCCTATCGAGGCCTGGTTACCTTTCTCCCTGGTTGTTCTGACTCTCGCCATCAGGGGTATGAGATGCAAACTCAGTGTACAGTCAAGTTACAAAACGTCCGTTGGGGGGGGGTGTTTGGGGGCGGTGGGAGGGGGATTTGGAGAAAGATGGTGCCCCAGTCACACCTGGGGGCGAGGGGGTGCGGGAGCCCGGTTTGGGGTTTGCCTTTTTTTATTTTTCCTTGTTTTATGCCTGTACTGCCTTTCCTTATGTACCTGTATTGTCTGTATTTTTTAAAAATCTTAATAAACAAGAGATTAAACTAAAAATAGCATAGCTCACTCTAAAAATGATATTTCAGGCAAAAGCAATTGTTAAACCATTGTTTCAGGCTGTTCTGTTTTCAGGTTTACCTCATGATTTCTCTTCTGAAGCATGTGGTCATAGCCCTTGGAGCTGCTATGCTGCATAATAATCGGCATAATGGGTGGGGCGGTGCTGGGAGCCTGAGTGCTTGCTAGGAGGAGGCTGGATGGGGAGGAAAAGGGAGGGGATAGCTGGGCTTGAATGGCAGCTCTAAGAGTGACATTCAAGCCATCAATACAGAGGGGGGGTGTGGTCTGGACTAGCTCCTGGGGCTAGTATTGGTGGCCCACATTGGCAGGGTTGCGCTGGAGGGGAAGATGAGAGTATATTTCTATATTCAGGATGCCGAGCTAAGAGAAGGCACAGCACTGGATGAATGCTTGGCAAGGTAAGCTGCTATTTATGTTTTTTAAACTTTTGCAAAAATCCCTTGAGGCTCCTAATTTATATACAGAGTGCCAGTTGAGCCCCCTTCTCCCTTTTATTTATTGGCTACTGACCGTGAAGCCCCCGTTTCTCCTCATTGTATTCATGTGTATAAGTGTGGCAGAGAGACCAACATTTATTTGCATATATATACTTAGTTTTATTGAGGCCATTCCATGTATGTCCACTGTGTCAGTTGTGATGTGTAAATGTGTTTTAATAACATCAATCTAATAACATAGGGGTTAGGGGGTAGTGAAGGGCTGGTGGTATCAGACAGCTGTTAACATTCCTTGTGTAAATTACAAGGCTATCGTGTATCGAATGAAATATGCATTTCTCTTGGTGGTACACGGAGTATGCAGAGAAAAGTAGCTTGAAGCTGCTGTAAGCCCTTTCATCCCTTAAAGAGGATCAAGCATATACTGGGCCAGCCTTGGAGTCTAAAACACTCCAGAGCCAGCCGACTAGGTCCCCTGGGGAATCCCGATTTGGGATTCTCCACTGTGTGAACCCCCCTCCCCCCAGATTACCCTCAATCCCCTTATTCTCTGCCTGTCCTTGTCCATGGATTGGATTAGTGGCTGCGTATGCGCCATGGGAAAGGCGGGAAGGTGAGTTGAGTGGGCAATCTGGTGGGTTTCACACAGCGGGGCATCTCAAATCGGGATGCCCCCGGGGCATGGACCAACATCAGGATAGTGAATATCCTGGTGATTAGTCCACTTCAAAGAGGTCCTTGCAGCACAGGCTTGTGATGCTCCATTGTACACCACCCTGCTGGGGAAACTATAACCAGGTAGCTCATACTCCACAGCCTGAGTATGGGCTGACCAGTTTTGGGCTGACCAGCAGAGGGATGCACATTGACACTGGTCAGCCTCTCTTAAATGTTGCCACAAAAATTCCAGGTTGGTCAGTCACTCCTATAAGATTACCTCGTCAGCAGAGTTGCTCCATTTAGTGAACACTCCACATATGCCTCATTGATATGCAATTAAAGGAGATCTATCACAAAATTTTATAATAATAAAAATCTATATAAACACGGCTAATCAAAAGAGGGGGTCACTTATACTCCTGAACGGAATAAAACTGCCAAATTTGTGGTTTTCTTCTCATGGTAGAAATAAAATCCAGGAGTGAAAGGTTTGAGTGTTTCCTCTTCCTTCTATTTAAAGAAAGAAACAAGCCTGGCTGAATACTTCTTGGATACTTCTTGCTGGGTGTATCAATGACCCCTTCTCTGCCATCCGATTATTATGGACTTTTACGATTGGCCCATTTTTTCGCAATAGTCCTGCTTTAACATCCATGGCACCAGCTGTAGCTCAGCAAGTATATTAGACAGAAGGAGGAGTGCACCTGTTCAAAAAGACAGCTCTAGACGGGGTAACGGAGGCAAATGAAACTGATTGTTAGCCATTGATTATGCTCTGCAGTCTGGGCAAATAAGGGTGCAGTTAGATATGTGATGTTTGCAGTTGATATAGTCCAGGAAATAGCAATAATGAGGGAGTAACAGGTAAGGCCATTGCCCCGAAACACGTCGCCTATGGATCTTCGCGGTGGGGTATCATCACACAATATCATCATATTTTAAACCTCCATATAGTAAATGTTACGCTTTACAGTCTTTTGCTGGAAGAGCTGGCCTGTCCCATGTGCCTCTCCTCCATTTTTGTAGCATGCTGTAGCAGGGCTCCAAAAATGTGGCCTTCCTTTCCATTTCATGACCGCCTCTAAATGTGCTTGCATGATTGCCCCTGTCAGCGCTTTCAGTGTGTGCCTACCAAGCCACAGTGGTCACACTTACTGGGCTCCCTCATTCTAGGAGCACTGAGGGACAGGGGTACCCATGTGACTATATGTGAATCATAACACGGCACACTGCACACAATGAAGGTGAGGCACATGGGTCAGGCTTCAGGGGAGCTCCTTGATTCCTTATTATTGCCATTGCCTGAATTAACCCTTTAAAGCACATATGTCAAACTCCTTTTTATGTGGCCCTCTGACAGCTGCAAGATTGCAACCATGATACCTTCTAGGGGGCCTGGTCTATCTAAGGCATCTTTGCACCTGTGAGTGGCACTGCCAAGTGATTCCCCGATACACTGCCCTCCACTGTGGAGGGCAGTATTCCTCTAATCCTTCCCCCAGACCTGGTGCCTTTACAGGTGTCTGGTGCGTGCCTTTCTAGTTTTCTGGGGGAGAAGATAGTAGTGTCTACAACTGTTCTGTGTCCCAACTCGCCCAACTTTCTGCCAGAGCAGGGGGTGCTACAACTGCTGCAGGGGTTTTTGCTAGCTATTGCCAGGCAGATGGGGAAAAAGGGATTCATTTTTTTTTATTTAATTTCATCAGAATAATTTAGCATATGTTTTGTCATGGGCAAAATAATTCAGTGCATTCATCTATTCTGGCAAAAAATATTCTGCATCTGTCCTAGGCAAAATAATTCTGCGTCTGCAATCACCCTGGCAAAATCCTTCTGCATCTGTAACCATACATTTAAATGGTGGTGTTTGCATTTTATTGCACGGCCCTTTGAAGGAGACAATAATGCTGAAGTGGCCCTTGGTGAAAATGAACTTGACACCCCTGCTTTAAAGGGTAAGTATACTTTCAGAACATTTACACACTTTAATATACCGTATAGTAGGAACTAGTGTAGTAAGACCCTCCATTTCAGGTCACAGACTGTAAAACAGAATGTGAAAATGTTATGGTCGAGCTGGGCTTTAAAAGGGAACTTTCATCTAAATATTGTTTTGTCAATCCCCTCCCATTCAGTATACTTACCTGAGTGCTGTGGGTCCTCTCTTCAGCTGTGTCTGCATCTGCCTATAAGAAATGTAGCTTCACTGATTTGCCAGCATTATTGTTGGGTGGTGAAGGCCCCTGGGCAGAAGATCTAGTGGAAGCCCCCTAAGTAACTGTAGAGTAAATGCTGCTCTTGTTAAAAGGTGGTGGAGGTGGGTCACCCCCCCTTATATCTTTGCTCTTTTTCACCTTTGGACCCGTATTGGATATGAGTTTGTTTTTCTTTGCTGTTACATGTTTTCACATGTTAAATGTGCAGTAGGAGGTGTGTGGATCTTCTTGAAGGATAATAGAGAGAGAGATCAAAGGATGCCTCAGTTCACAAGGAAGTTTCATGTATGGAGGCACCCATTAATCTCAGCCTACCTGATCTCAGCCCACAACAGTAGGTACGTGTGCTTTTTTGCCCCTCTGGGACCTAGTGCTTGATGACTCACCGGCATTGGAGAGCAGGTCCCTCAACTTGTTCATTTGTAAACCATTTGGGAAAGACAGTTTTCTGTGTTTATTTGGGGTGGAGGAACCTTATCCGTCTATTATTAAGACCACTCTGTACCACTTGGCCAACCTAGTGTCACGCTCGGGTAACTCCAATGTCATGCTCAGGTAACTCCAGCCCTCCAGGTAAGCCCTCAACCCCCAATCTCCACAGCCAGCTTCACCTGTAGGATCCCCCGCTTGCCGGGATGCAGTACACGCCTGCCCAGGATCGGTCGCCCCCAGGACTTCAATGGCTCAAAGAATGGGAGCTTACTGGTTGGAGGTCTGGAGAACCAATAACGAAGAGCGGGACTAGAGTGAGTCCAATTGATGAAGCAGGAGTTAGTAGGAAGTCCAAAGACAGGCCAGAGGTCAACACCGGGTAAGCAGAGATCGCGACGTTACAGTTGGATGAGGCAGCTCGAGGTCGGTAAACGAAGCAGGGGTCAAAGCTGGCAGCGGACAGGATGGTCGTGGATAGCAAAGGTTGGCAACAGAGACCAATCAGAGAGAGTAGTCGGTTCAGGCAAGGGTCGGCAACGGAGGTCAATCAGAGAGTAGCCTGTTCAGGCAGGGGTCGGCAACGGAGATCAAACAGAGAGTAATTCAGTAGACAAACAAGGTACGACAAGGCTCTATCACAGGCAATGAAGCACTGCAGGGATAATGCTTATATAGGGTTTCAGACAGGATAGGACAACAGGAAGGTGTAAATGATTGGTGCAATTCTCAATTCACAGTTTGATTGGTTCAACAGGGCGTAAAGCCCACAAGTCCTCTTTGGGCTCATTGGCCCATACATGACAAAAGGGGCGTATCGCCCCCACAACCCCTTGGGCTCATTGGCCCTTTAACTCCTCCTCTTGCGGGCGCGCCGAGTGCAGCGCCGCCGGAGGGCATAACAGACACGTGCTTGCGCTCGTGCGCGAGCACGTTTGCCGGAGCTGGGGCCGCATCTGAGAGCGGGGGGTGTGGCCGAGCTCGACAACGCCCGAGCCAACGCTGCCCGAGCCGACGCTGCTCGGCACGGACGCCAAGCTGGAAGCATCACGGCCATCCGCCCAGGGACGGCGCGGGACCGGAGACGAGGTGAGTTAGCCCTGACACCTAGAAGCTGATTATGAATCATTGAATTTTTATAAAATGACTTGTTGGACAATTTCTAGCCTCTGATTTCTCCTTCGTTGTGGCGTGATTGAGTTGGGGGGCGATTCTGCCCCTTTTAGATTGTTAAGGTTATTTGAGGACCCTCCCCTACTTTGTGTGAGCATGTGGTGTAAATGTGACTGTCTATTTTCTAGTTGTTGCTTTTTTATTCATAGTGTTTGGCAAGTCAAAAGTTAAAAAAATAAATATCAGTAGCTTACCTTTCATTGACTGGTTCAATCGCTCTGCTTCTGCCTCGGTCTGTCTCCTTAGTGAGGAAAATCACTTCCTCAATTAGCTTTCAGCCCCCATCCCCGCTGACCTGGTTCATCAATCAACCTTCAGTGGACCAAGAACGGAAACAGCCCCCACTCCCTCCCCAGACATCCTGATTAGCTGCTGCTCTCTGCAGCTCGGAAACCCCATCCTCCTTTATCATCCCACACTCATCACAGTGTGCTTACATCACATCGCTGTTGCCACACCCACTGTTTCTCCTCATTTTTTCTCTGCATCTCCAATGCTCTAATACTTTTAAAGATAACTTAGGAACTACAGGGTCTTTTTGAAAACAGATTGAAGTTTAGGACAGTGCAACGTGTAGCCCAAGGCAATGGGGCAACAATTGAGCTTGCCTTTAGTATAACTTTAATTTAATCTTAAAAAACCCTTAGATGTGGGACTACCCATGTGTCCTGATCTTATGTGGCTTGGGACAAGATGGATACGTAATCAAGAGGATGACAGACATGCTTTATATGCCCCCAGCCTCCTGATATTTCCTATTCAATGTAGATACTAAATTGATACTTACTCTTGAGTGTCCGATAACAATGTATTTTCTTTGAACAACCCCTGAAACATGTTGACATTCTTCTGTAACATAAAAGCAGAGTAGATTGGTGTGTATACTAAAAGGCTAGTCCTCCAGAGCGGTGTCAGTTTGCTCACACCTGTCCAGTTATGGAGGCCGAAATATGTCCCAGCAATATTAAATGTCCGACCATTTGTTCTGTGGTTTTCTGGTTACTGTTATGGTGACGGAACCCTGCTGTATTCCTTGGGAGAAATATTACCTTGTTCATCAGAAGCACATTCATAACTGTCCAGAGTGACTTTTATGGTTATCCTGAAATGCAGCATAGTTAATGCACTAATCAACAGCACAGTATATACCGTATATTCCAAAAAGCTTTGACTTGATAGCCCATCCATATTAGCTTGAAACCACAGTGTATAGGGTGTAGGTATTATATGAAATATTAGTATCAGGTACTGCTGTAATGAGTAAAAGGAATTAGGAATCCTAAGATTTATCAAGTAGAAGTACTTAGCAACTGACTCCTTGTTTCGTGGGGAATAGGTCAACAACTGATTTCCGACACAGTGGTTTTAAACAACAAATCTATAAAAACTATCCACTAAAAGTAAGGAATCCTAAAACCCGACCACCACCACCGAATCAAGACTGAGCTAGGAAATATCTGGAGACAGATTTTTTAAAGGTTTTATGGACTGAGGGGATGAGAGTGACTCTTGACAGACCAGATGGTTCATCCCATGGCGGGATCAGTAACAGACACTGAGCTCCATTTGTACACCAGCAAGGTGAAGGGGGGTGCTTCTATCTGTTGTTATCATTAAAGATGTGCTAGTTCATAGGTACCAAATCCTCTCCTCAAGGACCACCAACAGGCCATGTTTTGTGGATGTCCATATAGCTGACTCTATAGCTCTAAGCACCAATTCCTTCACCTGGACATCTTTGTGGAGATCTGCAAAACCTAGGCAGTTGGTGGCCCCTAAGAAGAGGGTTGTGCATGTGTTTTAGTTGGACACTTTTGAAAATAGACTCAAAACCTTAAAGTAAACATCTCAAAATCTTGTGTAATATCTTATGTATTCTAAGCAAAGCCACCTTCTTTGCTTCAATTTCTTGTTTGTGGCTGAGCCGGGAAGGGCATGTTATGATGCAGCTTTATGAGTCATGAGCATGCTTTGCTGTGGTCAGACACAGCTGTGGATTGCTATGGTCGTTAGACCACTTTTTTTGCGTGGTTCTAGAGAAATGGAATTGGAAAGAGGACAAACTTTAGGGCCCTGCTACAGCATCTACATTGGACTGCAGGAAATGAAGGAGAGGTACATAGGACATGCATCACAGTGAGCTGCTTGCTGCCTTACTATTTCCATTTAAAGTGGACCAACACCCAGGATTTTGACTATCCTGGGTGTTGGTCCACTTAGGTGGGGCACCCCGATCGGGGGTGCCCCGCTGTCTGAAACCCCCCCGATCGCCGCAAAAACTCACCTCTCCCCGCTCCCACGTGACCTCGTCCGGCCAATGACAGCGCTCAGAGCAGCTCTGGTATGCGCGTCCAAAGCCGCTTGGACGCGCATACCAGAGCGCTGTCATTGGCTGCGTCTCTCGCTTCCCTCTAACAGGGAGCGCTCCTGCGCCGGCCATTCACAAAACGGCCGGCGCGGGAGCGCGCCCTGCTAGAGGGAAGCGAGAGACGCGGCCGCGTCTCGCGCATGCGCCGTTGGATCGCAGGTAAGGTGAGGATTGTGGGCCTCCTGGGGGGTTCCTCCCCGCGGGACATCCCGATTTCGGATGCCCCGCGGGGAGGGATCTGATCGGTCCGGGAATCTTATAGATTCCCGGGCCGATCCCCCCTGGGTGTTGGTCCACTTTAAGCTTTTAAAGCGGTCCCACACCCTCTCGACCTGGATATAGGTGTGCTTGGAGTCCCCCCTCCCCCCATTGGCCCCCCCAAAGCATAGATTCATATTGTTTTGCAGCATACCTTTAAAGCGGACCTTCAGCGTGATTTAATGAAAAGCCCAAACTCTTAAAAAACGGTCCCCTAGCAACTAAAATTAATATATTTTACGTTTTTAGCCACTAACTTATTATTCTTTCCCCCACTGGGCTGCAACTCTGTTCAGGAATTTAGGATACGGGCGCCGCCATCTTGACTCAGAAGCATCACACTTACTGAGGAGAGGAGAGTGGGATAAGGTACAGGGGGGCGGGTTATAGCTGTGCTTTGCTCAGACAGAGCAGAGCTGGGGTCAGGTAAAGGTCAGCAGTCCCAGAATGCAGCACAGCACAGTCAGGAGGCACTTCCTGTTTGCAGGCTGCCTGATAAAATGGCGGCTACCATAAGCCGCCATCTTGGATGTTTAAAGGCTCATAACATGCAGTAGATGCAGGTAGGATGATTTTTAATGTGGCCAATCTGTATGTACAGGGTGTGGGAAACATATAAGATAGACTCTTATTCAGAGTGAAGGTCCGCTTTAAATCAGCATTCTATGCTCTAGGGGGCTGGGGACCACAGTAAGTAGGTTAGGTGCCAAGGTGAAGCCTGACTCTGCCCCTTGGCAAAAGTGATGTTGACCTCTTAGCACATGGACTAGCCCTGATCATCCCTTTTTCTCCCCCCCCCCTGCATCCACTTGGTTTTAGTTTGATTTCATGTCTTTAGTTGTAGACCTGCTACTTAGCACTGCTTGGATATTCCCTTAAGGGATGTTTTGTTTGTACTTGTGCACTTTATCAATGAATGCATGACATGCTTAGGCATTTAGTTGTTTTTCTTGTTATAACACTTACATATTTGCTAAAAGTTTGATACTGTATATGTATTGTGTATATTAGGCTTGGTTACTATTAAGGCTTCAACTGGATTGTTTATGCTATATATTGGTATGGGATCATTAAGTGGAGGGGGGAAGTTTTCAATTGTCTTGTGTATATATAATGTATTTTGCATTTCAGCTGTGCACTCTTTTTTTGTGGGGGGTTGTGTCTCTCGTGCAGTACACTATATGTGTGTTTTTGGCCCGGGGATTGGTGTATACAGTAAGTACATTGATAGTGGTGATCTACAGGTTGCTCAAGAGCATTCCATGCTGATATGAATTTAGTGCAGTACAGAGTAAGGCCAGGGGAGAAGTGTGCAGTTGGCAATGATGGCAACAGTGCTGCTCGAGGACACTTGCCTTTTGATTTTTTGGGGCAGCCTGGATTATGCCTTGAAGAAACAGTTTAGTTTTTTGTGTTTTTGCAGGTTTGGTTGGACAGATCTTGAACTGGGCACACCCACAGCTGCGGACAGAGATGTGGCCTCCAACGCTCTCTCTATTCAGATTTCCTTGACAGACCTTTCTGAATGGCCAGCATGGGCACCCCCACAGCTAGGGGTAGGGATGCATCCGCCAGTGCTCGCTCTATTTAGATTTGCTCGCCCAGGCCTTTCTGAATGGCCGGCACAGGCATGCTCACAGCTAGGGGCAGGGATGCATCCACCATGGATCACTGTATTCAAATCTCTTTACTGCACTTATCTCAGTGCAGCAAGGAAATTTGAATAGAAAAAGCACTTGTCCCGTTCAGCAATAAGGAACCTATTGACCGACACTGGCAATAAGGGCATTGGTGACGTAGAGACGCCAGGTCTGTAGCATAAAGATGAGGTTGGCAACTTGGAGCTGGCAGATAGGTGGGACAGCCAGGAGAGCCTGCTGCAGACACCTAGAGGCTGGTCTATGCTATTTAAATGTTTAGTTGTCTAATTTAGATACAGTTGACATCCTAGGGGCTAAATGTGACAGGTTACTGTAAGTAAAGTTGGGGCCTCAAATTCAATTTAAAACAGAAGACCAGTTTCCGGGTAACCACTGCCCCAATTCAGAGGAAGGAATGAAAGGTTACAAAGAAAAAAGAATCCTTAAATTGATTACTCTATTCAGATCTCTTTACCGCACTTATCTCAGTGCAGCAAGGAAATATGAATGGAACAAGCACCTTGTACCCTTAAGCAATAAGAAACCTGTTGACCGACATTGGCAACAAGGGCATTGGGAATGTAGAGACTCCAGGCAGGCAGCTTATAACTTGGAGCTAGCAGATGGGTGGGATTGCGGAGAGAGCCTGCCACAGAGACCTAGAGGCTGGTCTATGCTATTTAAATGTTTGGTAGTCTAATTTAGTTTCCGGGTAACCACTGCCCCAATTCAAAGGAAGGAACGAAAGGTTACAAAGAAAAAAAGCAATTCTGTGAGTACTCACCTGTAGAGTTGTTTTTGTTCTTGCATGGCACAGCCTACTTCGGTATTCATGACAGTTGGGTTATTCCGCCACAAGGTGGTGCAGTGTACTGCAGAAGAGCTGTGGCATCTCCCGGCCCCCTATAAAAACGGGATTAACCATAGAGTTCCCAGCGTAGACAAGCAGTGAGACAAGAAGCCGGGAGAGAATAAAGGTAAAAAAGGTAAAAAAAAAACCCAATTAACTTGGAACAATTACCATAAAGAGGTAACCAAGAATAATGATAACAAGGGTGGGTCGAAGCATGCAAGAACAAAAACAATTCTACAGGTGAGTACTCACAGAATTGCTTTTTTCTTTATTGCATGGCACGGCCTGCTTCGGTATTCACAGTTGGGGACATCCAAAAGCAGTGTGCAAAAGTTGGGCGGGATCCCCAGTGAGTAACAGCCGGCAGTTCAAGTCACTACCGCCTGAAGCACCTTGCGGCCAAAAGCAGCATCCACTGAGGCCTTAACATCAACCTTGTAAAACTTGGAAAAAGTATGAACAGAAGACCAAGTAGCAGCCTTGCAAACTTGTTCAACAGAAGCTTGGTGCTGAAAAGCCCAAGAAGCACCAATAGCACAAGTGGAATGAGCAGTAATTCTAAAGGGAGGTTCCTTCCCCTTAGCAGAATAGGCTTGAACCACCGCCTGACGGATCCACTTGCTGATAGTGGATTTAGCCGGAGGCAAACCCTTCCTAGGTCCAGAAGTGAGAACAAAAAGAGTATCAGATTTCCTGAAAGGCTCAGTAGCGACCAAATAAAACTTCAGAGCCCTGACCACATCCAGAGAATCCAGTGTCCACTCCTTGGAATTAGCAGAATTAGGATACAATGAAGGCAAGACAATGTCCTGATTGAGATGAAAGGCAGACACCACCTTAGGCAAGAAATCCGGCTTAAGCCGAAACACCACCTTATCCTGATGCCTCTCAAAATAAGGAGGTTTGATGGAAAGCGCCGCCAGCTCAGAAACTCACCTTACAGAAGTGATAGCCACCAAAAAGGCCACCTTAAGAGTCAGAATGGCTAAAGCAGCCAGACGGATAGGCTCAAAGGGGGGACCCTGCAGAGCAGACAACACCAGATTTAAGTCCCAGACTGGTAGCATAGTCTTACAGGGTGGACGCACATGAGTAACAACCTGGAAAAAAGTTTTAACCAACCGGTGGTTGGCAAAGGATCTTTGGAAAAAAATTGCCAGAGCTGAAACATGGCCTTTGAGGATACTTAGTTGAAGGCCAGAATCCAAACCATGTTGCAAAAATTCCAGAATCCTGGGAATGGAAAAAACCCGACAGGGAAGAGACTTGGACTCACACCAGGCAATGTAAGCATGCCAGACCCTGTAATAGATGAAGGACGAGGACTTCTTCCTAGCCCGAATCATGGTATCCACAACAGAGGCAGGCAACCCCTTCTCTGTCAAGATGTAGGTTTCAGCAGCCAAGCCGTTAAAGCCAGCGTTTGTAAATTGGGATGGCGTAGCTGTCCCTGAGTGAAAAGATCTGGATCCCTGGGCAAAACGTACTGGTCTACTGCCAACTGCACGACATCTGTGAACCACACCCTTCTTGGCCAACAGGGGGCCACCAGGATGGCTGACACCCCCTCCTGGGCAATCTTGCGCATGACCCTGCCCAGCAGAGGGAATGGAGGGAACACATAGGGAAGCCGAAACTCCGTCCAAGGCATTGCCAGTGCATCCGTGGCGAAGGCCAGAGGATCCTGTGTCAGGGAGACAAACCCGGGAAGTTTGTGATTGTGACGGGACGCAAACAGGTCCACATCCGGCTGACCCCACCGGTGACACAGGGAGAGAAACACCTGGTAGTTGAGGGACCATTCCCCCAGACGAGACTGCTCAGGGAGTCCGCCACCTGGTTCTCCACCCCCGGAATGTATACCGCTGAGATGCAGGAGACATTCTGTTCTGCCCAAGACAGTATCAGAGACACTTCTTTGAAGGCTCGCTTGCTCCGAGTCCCTCCCATATGGTTGATGTAGGCAACCGCCGTCTGGTTGTCTGAGCGGATCTGAACAGCCCAACCCCGAAGGTGTGTGGTCAGGTGAGACAGAACCAACCTGATCACCCTCAGTTCCAGGACATTGATGGGTACCGACAGCAGAGCGTAGTGTCTCCATGCGAAAATGTTTGAATCTGACAAACTTGTTGAGACCCTTCAAGTCCAGAATGGGCCTCAGAGAGCCGTCCTTTTTGGGGACCGTGAAGAGATTGGAATAGTACCCCTGACCCTGTTCTTGATGGGGCACAGGACAAATGACCCCTGACTCCAGCAGGCATTGAACCGCCGAAAGTAACCCTTGAGCTGACAGGGGGTTTAAAGACATCCGGGATCTGATGGATCTTGGGGGCGGCCAGGCTGCAAACTCTATCTTGTAACACTCTTGGACACCACCTCCTGAATCCACCGATCTGAAACGTGGAGCCTCCAGACGTGAGCAAAGAGCCAAAGCCGTTCCCCCACCTGGATGGGTGAGGGCGACCTCTCATGACTGGGGGGCCTTGGGAGGAGGCTTGGAACCCCAGGAGAGACCAGGACGTCCACGGGATCTGCCACGGCCCCAAGACTCTCTGCAGCTACCTGAGAAGAGGGAGCCATGACCTCCTCTGGAAGAACGAAGGGAGGGGAAGGAGACGGAGGTCCCCCAAAAAGGCCGGGGCTGCCTCCTATGCTGAGGCAGCCTGCCATCCTTGGCCAAAACATCAAGACGTTCACCAAAGAGCCGCAGCCCCGCAAAGGGGAGCCCAGTGAGAGCCTTGTTAGCAGCAGCATCAGCTGCCCACTGACGCAGCCAAACAGAGCAGCGCATAGCCACCAAAAGTGCAGAGGCCCTACCGCCCAGTCTCACAGCATCATCCATGGCAGTAAGGATAAATACAACAAAATCAGAGCAAAGCAAGAGGGCCCTATAATCCTCCCTCCTCCTACCAGCCATAGCGCCATTACAGAGACGCTTGAGCAGTTTCTTAAGGGCAATAGCAGTAATGGTAGCAGAACAGGCCGGGCGCAGTCCAGCCCCCACACAAGTAAAAGCATGGCAGGCCAGCTGATCCATGCGCCGGTCCTCGCTGTCCTTCAGAGTGGTAGTGTTAGGGGAAGGCATGACCAAAGTATTAGACAGGCCTAGCATGGGAGCGTCCACCTCAGGGGGACAGGACCAACGCTTTACTAGATCAGCAGGAAAGGAATACCTCGTATCCAATCCCTTGGGCACAGCGGGCAGCCTGTTAGAACGTTCCCACTCCCTAAGCACCATAGAAGTGAAATGGCCCTGCTCGGAACTCCAGACGCTGTTTACCAGGACGAAAAAGCTCACCCTGCTTTCTCTTAGCCACCTCAGGTGGAGCAATGTACAAGATTTCAAAAATTTGTGACAGCAGATTGTCAGTGTCCTCAGGGTACCGTGATTCCTCCCCGGATGCAGACCCAGGGTCACTAATGCAACCCTCCTGCTGGTCCCCAGAGGAGTCAGAGTCCTGGAACAGTTCCCCTTCCTCTAGGGAATAAAGTCCCCCAGTGGCATCAAACTCCTCATACTCCTCAGTGGAGCGTGAGGGAGTGGAAGTCAGGTGCCGCTTCTTGCCCGAGGCATTCCTAGGAATAGGCCCGGCAAGCTGCTTCTCAATGTTGGCCACACGAAGTGCCAGATCAGACCCCCTGCTAGCA
Source organism: Gastrophryne carolinensis (assembly GCA_027917425.1). Taxonomy (NCBI): domain Eukaryota; kingdom Metazoa; phylum Chordata; class Amphibia; order Anura; family Microhylidae; genus Gastrophryne; species Gastrophryne carolinensis. The sequence continues at coordinate 169,579,671 of CM051240.1, read as the reverse complement.
TCTCCCTCACTGGGAGCTTATTGCAGCAGTGGGGGGGGTAGGTGATGCCGAAGGGGGCACAGAGCTGGGAAGCGATGCAGGCAAACCAAGCTGGAGCGCAAGGACACTTTAAGCGCACGGCACGCACACCCTGACACTGTCACTCACAGGGGACACCCCACACATGGCACACAGCCGGGATTGCCCCGAAGGACCCCCAAGTACGCTATCCCCAGAAGCCTCCATATGGTGATTAACACAGGCGCAATAGGCCAGCGCTGGGTAAAGGCTAATACAAAAGCCACCCGGTATGCCCTCCCACGGGATGCCCCCAGATCAGCAAAGGGTGGGGGGGGACGAGGGGGAGGAAGGAGTAGAGCCGGGAGAAACCACAACCCACTGGTATCCCGCCTGAAAGACATAAGTAAAAACGACACATGAGCATCCCGCAGCACATGCCCCACGAGACCAATAAAAAACCCCCCAAGAGGGACTCACGGAACAAGGACACCGCAGGGTCACCAAGGCACAGACCGCAGGATGAAGCGACACACCGGAGGAAACAGCGCTGCAGCCCGGAAGGGAGAAATCCAGACGCGCATCTAATCCAAAATGGCGCCGGCAGAGGTACCTTGAGGGGCGGGCCGCGGGGGGGCGACGCGATACGCGTCATCCCCCGGCCTCGCCCCTCCAAAGAGCGTGAAAATGGCGCCCACGTGACCCCGCTGGCGCCATGACAAAGCAAAACACCACAACTAATACCACTCGCCGCTACCCCCCCCCCCCCCCGAACAAAGTCAGAGAGGGGGGGGAGAAAAAGAAACAAGAAGGCAGCGGCGAGTATCCCGGCCAGAAGGGGGGGGCCCTGAAGGAAAAGAAGGGGACACAGTCCCCAAAACACTCACCCCTTCAGAAGCCAGGACAGGAACTCCGCATCCCTAGCAGGCTCACCATAAAGCCTATGGCCGGCTACCCTTTGTGGAACCGGGTCTGCGGCTTGGAGCAGCGCTCCAGGAGCACATGACCCTAGTGCTCTTCTACCTTCACCCGATCTGTCAGCCAAGGCTGGGAGGCAGTGAGGGTCAAGAAACGGGTGGAAACAGACTTGCAGGGCCGCAGGCTTGGTTGCCCCGCTCACCTGCGCATAGAGAGAGAGCCATCTTCTGTCTTCGCCGTTTCACTGCAGAGGAAACACAGGGAACTCTATGGTTTAATCCCGTTTTTATAGGGGGCCGGGAGATGCCACAGCTCTTCTGCAGTACACTGCACCACCTTGTGGCAGAATAACCCAACTGTTATGAATACCGAAGCAGGCCGTGCCATGCAATAAAGAAAAAGAATCCCTGGGTGGGATGGCCGGGAAAGCCTGCTGAAGATACCTAGAGGCTGGTCATGACTTCCGCTGCTCTGCTGGAGCAGGCTCTTCTGTGGGTAGCTTCAGAGGAGTCAGTGTTCTCCTGGTGTTGGAGCACCCTACTTCACTGGCTAATGGTGAGGAGGTACTCAGCGGCGACCAATGATGTACATACCATAACGACCGGGGGGGGACGGGACCTTGCACCGACCCCCTTCTGCCATGGGCCTGGAAGCAGCTGCCTTTAGCGTAGGGGTGCCCAACCCTCTCCTCTAGGCCCACCAACAGACCATGTTTTGCAGATCTCCACTCAGACAGAGCTATAGACCTGGCTATGTGGCAATCCACAAATTACCTGTTAGTCGGCCATGAGGTGTGTATGCCATTGGTAGGAATATATCTGATTACAGGATCCTTTGTAATTCCCCTCACTCTTACTTTTTGTTGTAGTAGGAAATCCTCTCGCCAGCTCCTGTCCCTGTGACTGACTGACAATTTACTTATTGACTGTGACAGGTGCACTACAAAACTATCAGAGCGTGAACTGTTAAGACATGGGAGTTATTCTTTGCCTTTACTGTGCTGTGGTAGTAAAGTACTTCCCCGCTGTAATGTGAACGTAAACTGGGTGATGAATTTTATGAAAGCCCCTCCCCCGCCCCTTGCGCCATTGTTCTGGCACCATTGAATTCAGCCTCGCGTGGGATACAGCTAGTGTAAAGAATAACCGGCGATTTTCCTAATGCACTGATTTGTACTATAGAGAAGAGAGCAGCGTCTAATGCAGTTACTAGAAGCTCCCGGCAAAATGGACAAAACACGTGTTTCATGTGGATCAATGTGCAATCGTTGTGTCCAGTTTTAAAGATAAATGGTACTTCTTTTTGGATATACTTAAAGGCAAGTACCACAGTGACACTAGTAAGACACAGGAGCATAACTAAAAGGCTACAGAGGGCCTATAAAGTCAGGGGGCCCGCCATCGTCGGCCTTTGACTTCAGTTTGTTACACAATGGCATTACATGCAGATATAAAGCAGCAGTCTATGCTATTTAAATGGTTAGTAGTCTAATTTAGATACAACTGACATCCTAGCGGCTAAATGTGACAAGTTACTGTAAGCAAATTTGGAAACTCTATGTAAAGCCGAAGTCCAGTTTCCAGGTACCACTCCCCTAATTCAGAGGCAGGAACTGGAGGTTAAGAAGAAAGCTGTCCAGTGCCATTCTCCTGGGTACGTGCGGCTGCCCCACAGAGCACAGTGTGGGGCAGCCGCGTGTGCATGGGGAACGGTGCTGGACAAGGGTAAGGGTCGTTCTTTCTTTGTACCCCCCCATTCCGCCTCAACGCCAGGGGAGGGTGGCAGGGTGGAGGGTTACACAGACTCGGAACTTCTGCTTTAAATAGAGGCCACAAGGCTTGGGGCATCAGGAGAATGGCACTGGACCAAGGGCAAGGTAAGGCTTTTTGCTGGACTTCCTCTGGTAAGAAAACACTGTTAACATGGTTTTAACAGCTGTACATTACAAAATAGCATTGTCCTCATCACAGTTACCTATGTAGGCAGTGGTGGACTGGCCAGGATTATACCAGTCCTATGGCCAGTCCACCCCTGTATGTGGGTAAAGTACGTATGGATATGTTCATAAACCATAAGGGTTGATTCATCTACATATTTTTTTTTTACTCCAATGTTTTTTACACTTTTTCTCATGATTTGTTTCCTGGGTGCATTTTTTTTTAAATTGCACGGCTAAGAATGTTAAATTGTATCGAGAAAATAAATCACAAAAAAAGCATTTTCTAAACAGTACTGTGCCCGCGCACCACCCAAGGATGCAGGGATACACCCGCTACCCATTGAAAACAATCAACTGAAAGGCAAAGGGCACTGATTGAACTAGAGCCTGCTCCGATGAAGTAGGGAAAGGTGAGTGATTACTGTCACCCTGGGGGTTCACAAAGCAGGGCATCCCGATTTGGGTTGCCCTGGGGACAGGCCAGTGGCCAGCCCTGGATCTTTTAGATTTGAGGACCGGCCTGGGTGAGATTTGTTCTGCTTTAATATAGCTCAGTATTAAATATCCATGCTATACAGGAAAGAGGGTTATGTATACGCCCCATGTGTGGAAAAAAAACGAGCTAGCAGCTGGGTCAAATATCATCAATGCTTGTTGTGCTCCTTTAGTTGATGTTAAGCCCTGGAGTGGCTGGTCCTTGGACGTAGCACTTTTACGGGGGTGAACTGTCAGTCCCAGCCTATGGGGAACAGTAGCAAAAACCACAGTATAGAGCATTGCATGATATATATATCATTAACTGCTCCTCTTGCTATCGAGTGTGTGTGTAGAGGGGTATGTGTGTGTATATATATATATATATATCA